>CM060692.1:168885519-170345519 GCA_030686995.1 Artemisia argyi | reverse complement strand
ACACTATCCAATTCTCTCCAACTCTTCACCAATTTCTCCTCAATTCTTCACTTTTTTTAATTCTCTCTACCAAACAAGAGAATTTGATCAAATTTCATTTCTCTCATTTCTTTTCTCTCTACCAAACGCACAGAAAGAAAAATAGGAGAGAGAAAAGAAATGATAGTATAAAGTGTTGTTTGTTTTATGATATGAAATTGATAAAGTATTTGAATTGTAGTATTATTTAATTATTAATTAAAGGTTATATAAATATTAGGCCCCATATTTCTAGGAAAAAAACAAAGCAAAAAAAATATATAAAATACAGGTAACTGACAAAGTGGCTCACTCTTTCGCATGAAATCAGCCAGTGACCCATGGTATCCTTCAAACCCTCAAATAAGTATATCAAATACTGTTTATAAACCGGTCCCCACAAATCAAACAAATAATTCTTTCTTTCACTCCATTCTTTAAATCTCTACCCTAAAACCAAACGGGCTCTATCTTCTCAATTTAAAACTCTACTCAATCGATCCAGATTCTATATATAATAAAACAAAAGATTTTTGAATGCCACAAAGCCCTCATTCTGATGTCATATTTGATGTCAGTAATCCACGTGTCACCTATCTGATAACATCTTGAATTCCATTCCGTATTTTTTGCTAGCCTAACATTTTCACCCCTTTTAATCAATAATTGTTAATCCTAAAAATTCAGTTTTCATTCTCTCTTGTGAAAATCAATCACTGTTTGTAGCATACTAGCATAAAGACTAAATTGATCATTCATTATAATCGTAATTCGTTACCCGGTGTGTTTACATGATGAATGGCAAATCGTTAATTAGGTATGTTCAGTTACATGATTTTTTATTGCTAAAGATTATTATGATTCCTTTTGATTGTAAAAAGTGATTTGGTATGTGTTAGTCTTTCATCCCATTTATATCTACGGTTTATAAATTGAATTTTAAAATTTGATAATAATAATAATAATAATAATAATAATAATAAATCGCAATTTGTGTGATCATATATCTTACAATATTTAACAGATAATTCCGACAATGGAAGAAGAATTCGATGACAATCTTTGAAGAAGAAGCAAGAGGGGATTTTCGTTAAATAAGATAGAGTTTTACATCTATCAGCGACCTTCTCTCGGTTGACTATAGTAATATAGTTGGTGTTTTAAGCTTTGCACATGTTTTTTATGACTTGAGCTTTGGTGAACACCACGTGTTCAATATTATTACCTTATGAAGGTGACTTTTAGCTACCTTACTGTTTTTTTAAGTTCTGGATTTGGAGACACAAGAGACTTCAATGGTTGCCAAGGTACTTGAAAAATTGCCCCGAGATGGTTATATTCTTTTAGCATATTTCTATCTATTCATAGTTAACCTATTGAAAATCTGTTGATCTATATAATTCTTAATTGTATTTTGGAGTGACAAACTGCATAAACTATTTCTTAATTGATAAACTTGAACTATTTTCATTGAAGCTTTCAGAGTTTTTTTGAACTTCAAGTATATACCGATGGTTTTAAATATTATTAAAGAAAGATGTTTGATTGTATGGACTGTATATTTATGGCGCTCTAGCTTCATAAGAGATTGTTCACTTAATGTTATATTTGAGTTCTTATTTTGACTTGCGGGTTTGACTTTGTTTTGACGAACTATTGTTTTGATATGTGCTTAGGGTGGCAATATATATATATATATATATATATATATATATATATATATATATATATATATATATATATATCAGTGCATAGTAGTTATGTGACCAACTTTAGTTGACTTAATTGGATTCATCACTTCATTGCGTAGCTACGTATTAACTTTGTGTCAAAAGAATTTGGGTTGAAATAGTAGCGGGAAATACAAATTTATGGAATTTGATAAAGTCATCGTTTCTAGAGCTTTTCCTTTTACAAACACGAAAGTCTACCTTTCACCAAAATATGTGTCCACATGTAATATAAATAAATTTTATTGGATTACTTTTATTTGTGTCGTATGTAAAACTAATGTTGTTTTTTCGTTATGTAACTACAAAAAGTCAAAACGGATTAATGCACTTGATGACTTGAATGATGTTGAAACTATAAAGACCTTGATAGATCTTCTTGAGCACTCTAGAATCGTTAGTAATGTCACTGTAATCAATAACACACTAATAGACAATCTCTGCAACTTGTATTTATAAAGCGGAAACAAAACACAAGCTTGATACTAAGAACTCTTGATCCTCTATGGATCTTTTAATTATAATAAGAGTATTCACTAAAAGTTGTTCAATACATAATCGTGTGTTCCTTTTATACACAAGGAACCCTAAACCGTTTCTCAAGAAACGTATATTCTAAAACTTCTAAAAGATATGCATTATCACTTCCTAAATAAACTCATGCATATCCAAACTATATTACATAAAATATGGAAATACTATATCCGCAGAAACTAATAATGCTGAAACTAGTCTTCAGCAGATACACTGCTTCAGCAGAAACCGACTCTTCAGCAGGATCCTTTCAGCAGAAACAGCAGCAGAATTCTTACTTCACATAATTCCCAACAATCCTCCCCTAATCTTGAATTTGACCTGGTTAAGTTCAAGATTCTTGATAGATCTTTAAAATAACATACCAAGAGGATTGTAATAAAATAGCACCAGCAAAGAATCATCTTCAGCAGAATCTCTATGATCAGCAAATACATGAAAGTTCCATTCTTTGCAGCAACAAATGACCAAATGTACATCAAAACAAATTAGTTTCATACTATTCTCATCACTTCCAGGTGTGTTAACTCCTGTGAGAGGTGAATCATTGAAAATAATGGATTTGATGTCTCATTACCAATAGCCATCACTACTGGAGTAGCCAAGTGTTCTAAGGTACACTGATAACCACATGATTTTTAGCAAATCATCAGCTATAAACGGATTTGAGATGTCTTTACCTGTAGCCGTTTGCTCAGGACTAGTCAATTATTTTGATGAAAATCGTCTTGGTTAACTGATTACCAAATATGGTTTTCCACTGCCTTTACCACAAGCCATATACATGTGGGCTAGCCAATTATTCAGAATCCATATAGGAAAAATCCATGGTCAATTGACAACCATTTCAACTACTCAGCAACAAAGCATGGGTGAGTTGAAAACCCTATGGTTTTGAGCAAACCATTACAGCTATCAACAGATTTGATGTGTCTTTACCAAAGTTGTACCCTTTGGACTAGCCAACTTTATGATGGAATAGTCAACATCAGGTAAGTTGATAACCAAACCTGCATACAAATATTATATAACAAGCTGTTTTTTTTTTTTTTTTTTTTTTTTTTTTTTTTTTTTTTTTTTTTTTAGCTTTGGCTTTTAATTCATCTGCTACCTTCTTCCTCATCTTTAACATTTTCACAATCTTAGATTCATAATCTTGCTCCTCTACCCTTTTTCCAATAATTTCAGCAGCTACAGCAGGTTTAACAAGCATTTGTTTTCCAATCTGCTACCAATCTGACTCATCAAACTCTAGAACAGCTGCATCCAATTCCCTTTGTCTTTCAATGGGTAAGGTAGAAACATATCTTTGAGTGACTGAATCTAATTCTGCATCAAACTTAGCTTGTACTTCATCAGCTAGATTAGCACTGTTCTTATAATCTTCCCATTCTTGAAATAGTTTTCCTTGTCCAGCTCTGTCTTCAGCTGTTACAAGCTCAACCAAATCATCACGAGGGACATTATCTGCAGCAATATCATCATGAGAAACATTCACATCTGCCATAGGTTCATCATGTACATCTTGAACCTCTCTATCAGAAGAAACTTGTTGATTCTCAGATAAATGATGAACAGGAGAATTCAAATATTCTTTCCCTGCTACAAAGTATGCTTCTCCTGATGTATTTCCTCTATCAGTAGATTGATCAGCAGCAACCCTACTTAATGATTGTTTATCCTGAAGTATATCCACAGCTTCAGTCATCAGCACATCATTATCACCACCAATCACTTTTGAAGTTTCAGCAGCTTTCCTTGCCAAATACTGTCTTGTACTTCTTCTTCTGTGGACTAGTATCTTTGGTTTAGATTGAGGTACTTCAGCAACTTTAGGAGGAACAACATTAGACTGTCTAGCAACTTCAGCTAGAATCTCAAGAGAATCCAAATTTGCCTCCTTAGCAACTTCAGTAGAATTCAATCCATCCTTACTTTGCTTCTGCTGATTCAGCTGTGCCTCCAAATCTTGAACCTTGCTTTTCAAGCCTTCAATTTCATTACCAAGAGTAGTCTTAGTGTCAGCAAGTTCCTTTTGGAGATCTTCAGTCATTTTCATGTACCTGTTAAGAGAATCATATACAAAAGTGAAAGTAATTGGGTACTCTGCTCTACCAGCTGATTGCTCAGTCGTAAGATGAGCTTCATTGAACCCTGAAGGAGAAACAGACTCATTTACAACATTAGGAGAACCTGCATTAATTTGCTCTCCCAAAGGACTGGGTGAAGGTAGTCTAGTAAGCTCAGGTTCAAGAGTCTGAAAGTTATCTTCAAACTCATGAATTTGCTCAGCTGGAGCATCCTGAGCTGGTGAAATGGTAGGACTAGGTGACATATGTACAGGGGTAGGTGGTGGTAAGTCAGTAGAATCAGGTAATGGTTCAGCAGTTGGAGCTGGCTCTTCCTCCATTACCACTGAAGGATTACCATCAGCAGCAACACCAGAAGATGATGGATTACCATCATCAGCAGCATTAGGAGCAGGCACATTACCAGCATCATCACCCTCAACTACATTGGCATTGCCTTGTGGCAACATAGCTTCCAACATAGGATGATGTTCCCCAGTATAATTAGTTTTCATTGAGGCAAACAACTTAGAACCTAGACTTTTAATAGGTACATGGGTTCTATCTTCAGTGGTTATGTCTAAAATTATTTGTAAGAATCTAGGGTACATTAAGAACTTATGCTGTTGCTTATCTATATTTTCTAGCATATTATCAAAAATAAACCTAGAAAAATTATAAGTTTGACCCTTAGAAAGACAGACAATACCACAACCTAATTGCAGAGAGAACTGGTTCCATCCACCACACTTGTTACTGATACATTGAAGCAGCAGATGCACCAAATACCTCCACTTAGGACAAAATTGATTCTTTTGCCACTTGGATGTATCAGTACTTTGATATCCAGCTTCTCTTAGCCCAGCAAGAATCTCTGCAGTGTTGGAATGATACACACCATTTTCATCATCCAGCTGAAGCTTTGTCCTAATCAACCCTTCTGTCACCACATACTCTACACCATCTATTTCAGCTACAATCTCTGTAGCAGATCTCTTAGCAGCAGATGCCCAAAATTGCTTCACCAAGGATTCACACACCAAATTGGGACTACAAGTCAGAGCATAATGAATCTTTGATCTTTGTAGAAACTCCACCATTAAATCGAATTCTTCATGTCCCTTTGCCTTTTTCAAAATAGCATACTTGTTATGGTCTCAAGTATTGTGTAATAAGTGATAGAAGCTAGTAGTACTTAATTAGTCAAATGTCTAGGAATGGTCATTGTAACTCAGTTGTAACATTGAATGTAAGCTGTAACTTGTTTCTTTGAATGAATGAAAAGATCTTATTTAAATTTATCCACTGTGTAAGACCTTCAGCATTATCAAGTTATCAGTAGAAACCATGTTCAGCACTTTGACCACATTCCTTTGACTTCTGCTCTTGGTGACATTAACATGAAACTTACATTCTCAGAACATCTGCAAAACAGTCATCAAACAAGCAAATACACCAAACAACTTGCAAAAACTGTTAGAGGGTTAGTGTTAAAAACTCAGAAATTATACAACTTATACAAATTATACAAAGTTTACAGTCATCATCCTCCCCTGAGGCATATGCCTCCCCTGAGGCTTATGCCTCCCCTTAAACTTTGCAGTTAAGGGTTAAGCATTCCAATATGGACCACCAAATATTGAAACCTTGGTCCATCAAATGCTTTGGTTAACAAATCTGCCACATTTTCATCTGTGTGAATTTTTACCACTTTAACCAAATGTTTCTCATAAGCATCCGTTATAAAGTGGTGTCTGATTTCAATATGTTTGGTTCTATTATGAAAAACTGGATTTTTAACAATACAAATGGTACTTTGATTGTCAATGAAAATGGTAGTATTCATGAAGTTATACCCATAATCCAGTAATTGATTCTGAATCCATAGAACCTGTCCACAACAATTGGCAGCAGCAACATACTCTGCTTCAGTAGTAGAGGTAGCAACAATGGTCTGTTTCTTGCATTGCCAAGAAATCAGTCTTCTTCCGAGGAATTGGCAACCTCCAGTTGTGGATCTTCTATCCAAATTGGCACCAGCATAGTCACTGTCACTATAAGCTGCTAGCTGAAATGGAGACTCTTTGGGATACCAAAGACCTAAGTTTGGTTGGCCTTTAAGATACTTAAAAATCTTCTTGACAGCATTCATATGAGAAGTAAGTGGAGTGACTTGGTGTCTTGAACATGCACTCACAGCAAATGTAATATCAGGTCTTGAGGCAGTTAAATACATCAAAGAACCAATCATGGACCTGTATAAATGAACATTCACAAGGAGATCAGGAGCAAGATTGTTCTTTGGTTTGGGAGCCTCATAGGGAGTAGTGGCAGTCCCGACATTCTCCATAGCAAACTTGGACAACATATCTTTTACATATTTCTCCTGATGTATGAAAATACCATCAGGTTTCTGCTGAACCTGTAAACCCAAAAAGAAAGTGAGTTCTCCCATGGCACTCATCTGAAATTCACCCTTCATCAGATCTTCAAACTCTCTACACCATGCTTCTTTGGTGGAACCAAAGATAATATCATCCACATTCACTTGCACAAGAATAATATCCCTAGAATCTTTCTTGAGGAATAGAGTCTTGTCAATGGCACCTCTTCTGTAACCATTCTTCAGTAGAAATGTGGAAAGTCTAGCATACCAAGCTCGGGGAGCTTGATGAAGTCCATAGAGAGCTTTAACAACCTTGTACACATACTCAGGATGATCAGGGTCTTCAAATCCCTTGGGTTGAGTCACATAAACCTCCTCTTCAATCTCACCATATAAGAAAGCACCTTTAACATCCATCTGATAAACCATAAAGCCCATGTAAGAGGCATAGGCCAAAAAGATCCTTATAGCTTCAACTCTGGCCACTGGTGCAAAGACCTCATTATAGTCAATGCCTTCCTCTTGTCTAAATCCTTGAGCCACTAGTCCTGCTTTGTTCTTCACCACAATACCCCGTGCATCTCTTTTATTCTTCAGAATCCATTTTGTCCCAATGGCATATTTACCATCAGGAAGAGGAACCAAAATCCAAACCTGCTGATTCTTAAATTGTAGCATCTCCTCTTGCATTGCCTCAAGCCAACTTGAATCAGCCAGTGCTTGAGGAACACTAGTTGGTTCTATCTGAGAAAGAAAGCAGGCAAACAGACAATGTTTGAAGTCTGTGTGATTGTTCCTCTTTTAATTGTAGACATAAGAGATGAAAGCAACTTCTCCATATTTTGTATTCTTGACAGTGCTTCTAGTTCTAACAGGGTCTTTAGGATCTCCAATAATCTTTGATAGGGGATGAGCATTATGAATCCTTTTTTTAGCTGTAGATGGAACATCAATTTTGGCATCAAGGTTGGTGACTGTAGGCCCAAACTCAGTATCATAAGAAGCTGAGTGTAACAAGCCAGGCTTTGGCTGATAATTCCCAAGATCAGAAGGACTTGGAAATCTTGTAAATGGCTTATCAAAGTCTGCTGAGACTTCATTAGAGATGGGAGAGTGAGCAGCAGCAGAATCAGTATTTGGGATCTTATTAGTGGGAAGAGGTGTGCCTTTAGTAGAATCATCAGCAGTATCCTTGTTTCCACTGACTGCTTGTGCTGATTGATGTAGGATAGCTTCAGTCTCTTGTGTTACCTTGTCATTGAGTTTCTGAGCTTCCTTAGTAGCAGCATGTTCTTGCTTCTGCAATCTTGCAAGATCATCTGCATAATGTGACTCATCATCTTGTTCAGCAGCAGAGTGATTACCTACAAAATGGTTAGGTGGAAAAGATGGTACAACAATGGTATTCTCTTCTGGCTCAGACTCACATTCTGAGTCATCATCCATGGAACCTGTAGGGTTAGAATTTGGATCTTTGGAACCTGCATCAGGATTAGAAGCATGCCTAGTATAACCCAAATAGTCAGTCAAATAGTCTAGGTCAAAATACCAAGAATGGCCTTGTCCCTGAATATTAGGTTGATCTTCAAGAAATCTTAGATTAAGGGTCTCTTCAATCTTTTTAGCATTCAGATTATAAACCCTATAGGCCTTGCTATGAGCTGAATAACCAACCATATACCCCTCATCAGCTTTCCCATCAAACTTACCCAGTATATCAGCAGTATTCAAAATAGTCACTTTGCATCCAAAAGGCTTAAGGTAATGTATGTCTGGAACTTTCCTAGTGAGAAGTTCATAAGGTGTCTTGACATGAAGTCTAGTGATGGATACCCTGTTCAAGACATGACAAGCAGTACTTACTGCTACAGTCCAAAACATTGTGGGTAGTTTGGAGTCTGCAAGCATTGATCTTGCTGCCTCAATGAGGGTTCTATTTTTCCTTTCAGCAACCCCATTTTGTTGTGGGGTTCTTGGAGTACTATAGTCCCTTCTAATCCCCTTAGACTTACAGAATTCTATAAAGACAACATTTTTGAATTCTGTACCATTGTCACACCTAATTCCTTTAATCTTTTTATTCAGCTGGTTCTCAACTAAGATAATGAATTCTTTCAGAATTGGAGTTGTTTCATCTTTAGTTTTGAGAAAGAATACCCAGCAAAACCTGCTATAATCATCTGTGATAACCAGGCAGAAGTACTTGTGATCAATACTTCTAATGGGAGTTGGACCAAAGAGATCCATGTGCAGCAACTGAAGAGGTTCAGAAATGGTGCTCATAGCTTTGACTGCTTTGTAAGAGGCTCTGTGTTGCTTGCCCTTGTTGCAAGCAATACAATTGTGTTCATTGGTGAAGAGTTTAGAAGGAAGGCCCTTAACAAGACCAAGTTTGGATAACTTGTTGATGGTCTTGTAATTCACATGTGCCATTCTTCTATGCCATTTATTAGATTCATCCAGGGAAGCTTTGGCTACCAAACATGTTAGATCACCTTCTGGCTTGACATCATTCAGATTGAATGTGTATAAGTTGAAGGTTCTAGGAACTCTTAGCAATACAGTTGTGTCTTCTGGGAGTTTGAAGTCCTTGGAAAGTACAAGACACTCATCTTCAGAGAAGAAAACCTTATTCTTAGTGTCACAAATTTGTGATACAGAGATTAGATTAAAATGCTCCAGTTCCTTCACATAATAAACATTTTCAAAATCTAACAAGGGTGTCTTAATGGTTCCTTTCCCTGTAATTTTGCCATCTCCACCACCAAAGGTTACAGTGCCTCCTCCTTCTATGGGCTCAAAGTCATGCATCTTATCCTTGTTCCCTGACATACTTCTAGAACAACCACTATCAACAATACCAACTTCAGTACTTTTCAAAGGATGTTCCTACAACAACAACAAAAATTATACAAAATTAGTACACATTGGAGACTCAAGTCATTGCTGACTTGAGCCTGCCTTGTGGATCATTAGTGATAGGCCATGTAGATGTTTTAGATCCACCATTGTTCTTGGGCCTGTAATGCCTATTAGGTCCCTTCTTTGTTGATACGTGGGAATCTCACCAGGCTTTACCTCTCAAGGGATCTTGAGAAGCTTACAACCCCCACCAGGCAGTGTACCTGATCGTTGTAGTATAGTATAGTGACAAGTACCGGGGGATTGATCGTTCAGCTAGGAATAGTGTCGCTAGGATTAGAAAACCTAAATACTAGTTCTAAAGATGAGGGAAGATTCTTTTTGTATTTTTATATTTTATGAAAAGCAAGTTAAAATCTCGGGTTTCCAGGATTTGGGCGGAACTAGTTGCTAATCAACTAACCCAATACTAAGATGTAATCAAAATAAAATACTAAAAATGAAAATAAACTAAATTATACTAAAGTTGTGAGCAGTAATTGGAGAAAATGTGTTTACTTAGATTTCACTACTCCCTAGACATCTTTTACACGTTAATTACTTGTTATAATTGCATGGATGACGGATCGTATTCCTTAATACCATTCATGGGGTGGCACACTTAACTCCCCAATTCTATGAGCTCTTATCTCCTCCTACACCATGCCCAGCACAACTATAGGGATTGTAAACAGTGGCTCATGCATTAAATACAACCAATAAAGACCTAGTGCGCGTCGGTTCATGTTTCTTAAGACGTTCAAGCATGTTACCAATTGGAGATCTACCAGTTTTCTTAAGCCTAACATATAAATCATTCATCCAAGACAAGAATAAACAAGTAATCAACACATAATCAATATCTAGGTTTCATTAGATCTAAGCAAACACAAGATAGATCTAGCCTAGCATGATGGAATTAAGATAAGAACAAGATATAGACAACCAACACATAGACATATTGATTGAATTAAAGGAACACTTATCTTGATTAAACATGCAAGGTATCAAGGGGTTGGAACCCTTGAAAAACCTGTAAAGTTACACCAAAATCGTACTTAGGGTTTCTCCCAAAACTTCTCACCTTAAATGTGAAAAATTAGAAAACTATATATAGAAAAATGGGTCTAACGGCGTCAGGACCAATTAGGTGACGCCGTCACCTCGCCGCCAAAACTCTTCTCGGACTGCCTTGATCTACATTTGACGCCGTCAAGTATTAATCATTTCCAGGCCATCATGACTTTTTACTCTTGACGCCCTACCTTCATGACGCCGTCAAATCTCTACTGGACCGTCATGGAATTTTGCTCTTGACGCCGTCAAGAAGTTGCTCTTGACGCCGTCACCTACTGTTCCCAGCATGGAAAATTAAGACTTTGGCGTTTTCTTCACTTTTATGTTCCAAAAACGTCCGAATTGCTTTCTTTTCCAGATTTCACTCCCAAAGTACCTAAAATCACAAAAGGAACGATTTAGGGCAATATTTGATCAAATAAATTCGAATTCGGGCTTAAATGACCCTCTAAAAACGGATCATTTTTCGCCTCATCATATACCCTTACACTTGAGATTTGCTTGTCCTCAAGCAAATGCGCTTTTATTCTAGTCAAAATACAAGTTAGGGGTCATTTAACACTAATATAAAAGTAATTACAACAAATAATCGTTCCACTAAAGACCAATAGACAAGCACGGAGGTCATACACAAGCAACTCACAAATAGTGTTTAGATACTCACATCTCTCGGGTGTAATAAAGTGTAAATTACAATATGGAAACGGAAGATATCTCTCACTACCTGTCATAGCAAAATAGATTACCATAGGCTTGGGAAAGGATCAAACCTCCACCACATGGCGTAAGCACCTAGGATAAACTATCAAAGAGGTCTTTTAAAGGGTTGTAACGTTAGGTGTAGGGATATGAAATACACGGTTTTGTTGGATAAAAGAAGTTTTATCGGTGGCGAGTTAACAATCTTAGTCAATTACATGTACAATATGGCGTTGCTAAGCCAAGACTAGACTCGACTTAAGCTAATAAATGAAAAATAACAAAAACATAAAATGAACATAGAATGAAACGGGATGGTAGTCCGTATGTTTTTTTTTTTCTCTTTTCTTTTTCTATATTTTTTTTCTTGATTTTTTCGATTTTTTTTTTTTTTTTTTTTTTTTTTGCATACACTTTTACCCTACCATCCAAAATAATACATCATAGGGAATGAACATTCCCCTTACACTTGAATCTTTACATACTTTACAATCAACTAATCTAATGACTCGAATTAAGAAAATCAAAACACTTTGAGCACTTTTAAGATTAACGCACATATGGGGGTAATAAATGATGTTCTTCCCCATTACTCCATAAATAAGTACTTTACCCATGAGTCCCAATCGTCCCAAAACAATATGTACAAGGATATGACTCGACTTAGCAACCATGTAATCAATTAGATAGTTAACTTAGGGTTTAACAAATAACAATAATGCACTAAAAATGAGCGCATACACGGAAGGCTAAGGCGATTTGGTTGTACATTTAAGTGGGGTGTAACAAATTCTTCCTTTAAGTAAGATGCTTAAAGTTAGAAACGAAAAGATAAGCTCGGAGGGGTGTACTAGGGGTATCGTGTACTAAAAATGAGTACAACGCTAAGGGTGTGGGAAAAATTAGTTGACTTAACTAGCCAAGTAATATGACTTAAATGGTCAAGTAATTATAATACGGGTTTAACACAAGGGTGATCCTAATGCCTCTTATCATGTAGTAAATCCTACTACACGAATGTAGTCTCACTAGCGGTCTCGGGATGCATCACTAACGTAAGTTCTAGAATCTAAATGCTACCGGTACACTCATAAGCACTAATAATAAATGCTTTTCCTATCAAATCTAAAGGCGAACCTCACATATTTGGGTGGAAAATTTTTCTGAATATACGGTTATGTGCTAGTCATACAATCTCCTATCCATGAGACGCTTGCTATGGCTAAAGTTTCACTCCTAAATATTGTAAAAAAATTTAAATTTGGTGCTAAAATTACACTAACAAGTATTTCTCATAGTTTTATTACACATCTACCATTAAACAAAACAAACTCAAGCGAAAGTGCATATGTACGGTATCATCTTTTTACCCTCCCCTTACACTTAAGATGAACATTGTCCCCAATGTTCAAGTAAAGAATGTAAAAGTGAAAAAGTAAAGAGAATGAAATCAAATACTCCCCTGATTCGCTTGGTATGGATAATAGGTGGCCAGGTTAAATCTTCCTCCAAGAAAATCAACAATCAAAGCTTCCCTTCCAGAATATAAATCATCTTCTTGTCATACATAACCTGTAAAACCTGACAAAATAGACAAGACAACCTCGCGTAAAATCGGCGGCATCCTATATAAGTTACTAAATCCTAGAAAACAAGATAAGATATAATGCTTGTGGAATGAAGTTTGCAGATCTCCTGGAGATTATAAAACTTAATGATTCACAAAAACCATAAGACTCCGTTAGAAAAACAAAACCGGTAAAATTTCCAGATTTTTACACCTAACGCCGTCAAGAATTAATTCTTGACGCCGTCAGAATTGACCTGCAGAAATTCTTATGTTAATTTTCCGGAAAATTTCTGGAAAAACTTGGTCCTACTTCCTGGAAAATCCTGCAAAACTTCATTATGACTCAATAAAAGCATTTGACACTAACAAGTACGAATATACATGTTCACTTAATATTGTGGAGAATCATGATCGGTTTCTTTCTTAAAAACATATTTGGGGTTTTCCCTTTCACTTATCTTTTGCAAAAATACTTTTAGGTGGAGTTAAGACTAGGCCAAAACAACAAAGTAAAGTATTTCCACTTTTTAATTGAGAAACATGATCTACCAACAATAAAAATAAAGCATGCATACGGAAGCAAATAACAAACAATCAAATAAAATCAAACAAAACATGGGTTGCCTCCCAAGAAGCGCTTTTCTTTATTTACGAGTCTTGTAGCTAGACTCAAGGTCATGGGTTACTACGTTATACGGGTGAGTTCCTCATTGAGGATATCTTTGGGATCAAACTTAGGTTTCAACTTCCTATCGGTTTCCTTAGTATGGTATGACCTTTCAAACTTTTCTCCATCCGGATCATACAAAGTCATTCTCATATGCCATGATCCGTCACCTTCTTTAGATGGCTTGTCCCACCTCCATTTACACTTATCTCCCTCTCTTTTCCATTTATTTCTTTCTATGTTGATGGGCATTACGCTTAAGAATTCAATCATCTTCCTAAAGACTAAGGGGTCCTCAAAGGGGTCTAGCTCTTCATCTCTAGCTATGAGTTGTTCTACCGAACGTGTTTTTTCAACAAAATCTTTTTCTAGATAAAATGGGCATTAAGGTCCTATAAAGTTCCTTTCTATCCAAGGTCCATATCTAGACGGTCTCCTATTCATCTCTACCCAATGCGGTGTTGGTTCATCATCACAATCATAACTATGCTTCTTAACATCATACACCGACCAAGTATCGCCTTCACCTACCGTTATCTTGGATTCCTTGCAATCTATCATGGCACTAGCGGTTGCTAAAAATCCTCTTCCTACCAATAATGGGCATGTAGTGTCAATAACCATGTCTAGGACGTGAAAATCCGCTAATATAGTTAATTTTCCTACGTGAACAACTACATCCTTAATCATTCCGACCGGGTGGGCAATACTCCCATCCGCTAGCCCTATCAATACCTCCGTTTCCTCTAACTTTCCTAGCTTAAGAGCGGTGAATAAGGATAAGGGAATCAAGTTGAGGCTTGACCCTAAATCGGCTAGTGTGTCGAAAGCTTCGGATCTTCCTATCTTACAAGGCAAAACAAATATACCCGGATCATCAAGCTTTTTAGGCAACTTGTTTTGAACGAAGGCGGTCCCATTTTTACCTAGCTTACACTTCTCATATTTTTCTAGGAGGGCACTATAGTAAGGAGCACGCGCTAAGACATCAATGACGGGGCGTTCAAGGTGAAGTTCTTTGAATTCATCGTCAAGGTCTTGCGTAAGAGGTGTTTCAACTATACTTTTGACCGGTTCTATATTGGGTATTTTATTTGATTGGTCCTTTTGAAGAATTTGGTTTTTTTTGAAACACGTGCTCGTTGATTTAACCGAGTAGTATTGTAAACACGAAGTGGGTGACGAAACTGAGGATATGGAATTAACGGTTAGTTTCGGATTCTTGACCGTGTCGCTTGGGAGTGCTCCCATTTCTCGGTCATTGAGAACTTTCAACAATGCATCAATTCTAGTGGTCATCTCGCTTTGCTTTTGTTTGAAATCGGCTTCAAACTTAGATATGCGAGCTTCTTGAGATGCCATGAACTTTGACATCAATCCTTCAAGATTGTTGGTACTACCATAGTTGTTAGAAGGATTGTTGTTGAAAGTACGGTTGGATGGGGGACCGTTTGGTTGGTAACGGTTAGGCGGATTGGAAGAATTGGATTGATTTTGTTTCCACCTAAGGTTTGGGTGATTTTTCCAAGAGGGGTTGTATGAATCACCGTAAGTGTTTGGCTCGGGCTTGAAAGTGTACCACTTATCTCCCGCTTCGTCGGTACGCGAGGATGCGTAGTCCGCAAAAGCTGTTCCGGGGAGTTCCACACAATTACGAGTGTCATGGGGACCACTACATAATTCGCATGAAGAAGTGATTTCGTTCACTTGGCTTGAAGGCTTAGGAGCTTCGTAAGATTTCATGAGAAACTTGACTTGGTCCTCAAGTTCCATGATCCTACGGTCGGGAGTGCTAGAATTGTTCGAAGGCAAAGATATTGCCTTGACCGTTTTGTTCAAGTCACGGGGATCATTCCAACTTTCGTTGTCATAGAGAGCAAGATCTTCTATGAGTTCCCATGATTGTTCCGCACTAAGATCACGTAGCTTACCACCGGCCGATTGGTCAATGGCTCGCCTCGTGGAGAGATCGATATGGTCATAAAAGATTTGGACTTGGAGCCAAAGATCTATGCCATGATGAGCGACTTTTTGGAGTAAGTCCTTGAAACGAGTCCATGCTTCATAAAGAGATTCATTTTGACGTTTTTGGAACATCAAGATGTCATTCCTAAGCTTAATAGTTCTCCCCGGTGGGAAAAATTGAGCAAGGAAACGAGTGGTGAGATCATCCCATGTGGTGATGGATCCCGCGGGTAAACGCTCAAGCCACTGACTAGCTTGATCCCGTAGAGAGAATTGGAATAGGCGTAAACGGGTAGTCTCTCTAGTTGCAACATCTAGGTCTATGGAATCTACGATTTTGAGGAAGTCCTTAAGATGTTTGTTCGGATCTTCGGAATGAAGTCCATGGAATGCACATCCGCTTTGCACCAATCGGATGGTGTCGGATCGCAAGGGGGTCACATTGGCTCCAGTGAGCTCAATGGTGTTTCGGTAGCCTTGGTGGCTAGGTCGGGAATACTCTCCTAAGGTTCGGGGCCTAAGGGGTTCTAGTGGTGGGTTTTGTTGTGGTGGGATGACGGGTTCAAAGATGTTCCCGTTGTCCATGATGTTGGGTAGTTACGAACAAAGGCACAAAGAAATAAGATAGACTAAAGAAAACCTAAAAATAAAAATTAAATCTTACTAGAAAGGAATCTAGCAAGTAGACCAAATAAAAAGAAATTCTAACCTAGACAATAACTATTCCCCGGGCTGCGGCGCCAAAAACTTGATACGTGAGAATCGCACCAGGCTTTACCTCTCAAGGGATCTTGAGAAGCTTACAACCCCCACCAGGCAGTGTACCTGATCATTGTAGTATAGTATAGTGACAAGTACCGGGGGATTGATCGTTCAGCTAGGAATAGTGTTGCTAGGATTAGAAAACCTAAATACTAGTTCTAAAGATGAGGGAAGATTCTTTTTGTATTTTTATATTTTATGAAAAGCAAGTTAAAATCTCGGGTTTGAAGGATTTGGGCGGAATTAGTTGCTAATCAACTAACCCAATACTAAGATGTAATCAAAATAAAATACTAACAATGAAAATAAACTAAATTATACTAAAGTTGTGAGCAGTAATTGGAGAAAATGTGTTTACTTAGATTTCACTACTCCCTAGACATCTTTTACACGTTAATTACTTGTTATAATTGCATGGATGACGGATCGTATTCCTTAATACCATTCATGGGGTGGCATACTTAACTCCCCAATTCTATGAGCTCTTATCTCCTCCTACACCATGCCCAGCACAACTATAGGGATTGTAAACAGTGGCTCATGCATTAAATACAACCAATAAAGACCTAGTGCGCGTCGGTTCATGTTTCTTAAGACGTTCAAGCATGTTACCAATTGGAGATCTGCCAGTTTTCTTAAGCCTAACATATAAATCATTCATCCAAGACAAGAATAAACAAGTAATCAACACATAATCAACATCTAGGTTTCATTAGATCTAAGCAAACACAAGATAGATCTAGCCTAGCATGATGGAATTAAGATAAGAACAAGATATAGACAACCAACACATAGACATATTGATTGAATTAAAGGAACACTTATCTTGATTAAACATGCAAGGTATCAAGGGGTTGGAACCCTTGAAAAACCTGTAAAGTTACACCAAAATCGTACTTAGGGTTTCTCCCAAAACTTCTCACCTTAAATGTGAAAAATTAGAAAACTATATATAGAAAAATGGGTCTGACGGCGTCAAGACCAATTAGGTGACGCCGTCACCTCGCCGCCAAAACTCTTCTCGGACTGCCTTGATCTACATTTGACGCCGTCAAGTATTAATCATTTCCAGGCCGTCATGACTTTTTACTCTTGACGCCCTACCTTCATGACGCCGTCAAATCTCTACTGGACCGTCATGGAATTTTGCTCTTGACGCCGTCAAGAAGTTGCTCTTGACGCCGTCACCTACTGTTCCCAGCATGGAAAATTAAGACTTTGGCGTTTTCTTCACTTTTATGTTCCAAAAACGTCCGAATTGCTTCCTTTTCCATATTTCACTCCCAAAGTACCTAAAATCACAAAAGGAACGATTTAGGGTAATATTTGATCAAATAAATTCGAATTCGGGCTTAAATGACCCCCTAAAAACGGATCATTTTTCGCCTCATCATTTGTCCAAGAACAACCTGCTGAGGGCTTCACAGTAGTATTCCATTTCCCACCACCATTATACATTGAGTCAAAGTTATTAGGCCAATAACCATTATAAAAGAAAGAACTAATGGGTCGAACATATGGTCTAGTACTGGTTCTTCTCCATTAAGAATGAGATTCAGCAGAATTGGGTTTCTGCTGATATGGAACAAAAGAGGGTATTTCACTAACATTCTTCCACATTTGCCTAGATTTTCTTTGACTAACACATGCACCCATTCTTTGCTCATGATATGTACAATCCTTAATCAAGTGATATTTACTTCCACACACAAAACACTTCTTCCTTTTAGAAGATTTATTCAAACCAAAAGAATTTCCATAACATGAAAAAGTATTCAAATCACCATGACAAACAGAATTGTTTTTAACAAAACCAAAAGTATTATTATGCAAAGAATTTAAAAACAAGTCTTCAGTAGAAACTGTCTTGTTATCAGCAGCAACTCTAGAAGGCTTGTAGGGAGTCTTGTGTGATGTCTTTGGTATGGTCTTGGGGGTGGTCTTGGGAGTGGTCTTGGGCAGGTTAGACTTCTCACTTGAATCACAGCTGACAAATGAGGTGGACCCTTCATCAGAAGACGTGTCACTGTCACAACAAGAGACAAAGTCAGTAGATTTAATAATAGGGTCTGGCAAGTCAGTTGACTTTTTGCCATATAAATGGTGTGATCCATCAAAGTCAACAGGTATGGACAAGTCTATAAGCATGTGTTCCCCTCTTATAGGTCCAGGTACAGCATTCTGATGAGGCGAAAAATGATCCGTTTTTAGGGGGTCATTTAAGCCCGAATTCGAATTTATTTGATCAAATATTGCCCTAAATCGTTCCTTTTGTGATTTTAGGTACTTTGAGAGTGAAATCTGGAAAAGGAAGCAATTCGGACGTTTTTGGAGCATAAAAGTGAAGAAAACGCCAAAGTCTTAATTTTCCATGCTGGGAACAGTGCATGACGGCGTCAAGAGTAGTTCCCTGACGGCGTCAAGAGTAAAATTCCATGACGACCCAGAAGAGTTTTGACGGCGTCATGAAGGTAGGGCATCAAGAGTAAAAGTCATGACGGCCTGGAAATGAATTGTTCTTGACGGCGTCAAATGTAGATCTAGGCAGTCCGAGGATTGTTTTGGCGGCGAGGTGACGACGTCACCTATTTGGTCTTGACGCCGTCAAACCCCTTTTCCTATATATAGTTTTCTAATTTTTCACATTTAAAGAGAGAAGTTTTGGGAGAAACCCTAAGTACGATTTTGGTGTAACTTTACAGGTTTTTCAAGGGTTCCAACCCCTTGATACCTTGCATGATTAATTAAGATAAGTGTTCTTCTAATTCAATCAATATGTCTATGTGTTGGTTGTCTATATCATGTTCTTGTCTTAATTCTATCATGCTAGGCTAGATCTATCTTGTGTTTGCTTAGATCTAATGAAACCTAGATATTGATTATGTGTTGATTACTTGTTTATTCTTGTCTTGGATGAATGATTTATATGTTAGGCTTAAGAAAACTGGCAGATCTCCAATTGGTAACATGCTTGAACGTCTTAAGAAACATGAACCAACGCGCACTAGGTCTTTATTGGTTGTATTTAATGCATGAGCCACTGTTTACAATCCCTATAGTTGTGCTGGGCATGGTGTAGGAGGAGATAAGAGCTCATAGAATTGGGGAGTTATGTGTGCCACCCCATGAATGGTATTAAGGAATACGATCCGTCATCCATGCAATTATAACAAGTAATTAACGTGTAAAAGATATCTAGGGAGTAGTGAAATCTAAGTAAACACATTTTCTCCAATTACTGCTCACAACCTTAGTATAAATTAGTTTATTTTCATTTATAGTATTTTATTTTGATTGCATCTTAGTATTGGGTTAGTTGATTAGCAACTAATTCCGCCCAAATCCTTCAAACCCGAGATTTTAATTTGCTTTCCATAAAATATAAAAACACAAAAATAATCATCCCTCACCTTTAGAACTAGTATTTAGGCTTTCTAATCCTAGCAACACTATTCCTAAGCTGAACGATCAATCCCCCGGTACTTGTCACTATACTATACTACAACGATCAGGTACACTGCCTGGTGGGGGTTGTAAGCTTCTCGAGATCCCTCGAGAGGTAAAGCCTGTTGCGATTCCCACGCATCAAGTTTTTGGCGCCGCTGCCAAGGAATAGTTATTGTTTAGGTTGAATTTGATTTTTATTAGGTCTACTCATTAGATTCCTTTTTAGTGAGATTTTTATTTTCTTTTTATTAGCTTGCTTGTAGTCTATCTTTTTCTTTGTGCCCTTTGTTTGTGAAACCATTTTCATTTGTCTCCATGGCGGATGAAATTCCATTTAGATCATTAACTATAGAGGAACAATTAGTTTACTCGGATAGATTTGCCTCCTGTTGTTCCAATGAATTTTTAAGTGATCTTACATATATACAAGAGGAGATGGGTGTAAAGTTAGATGGGTTTGATGAATTTTATGCATGTGTGTTTTCTATTAGACGATCATTTTTAGGATCAATTCCTTTTAGTGAGACCCTTTGGATGAATTTTGAGAAAAGCTTCCTAACCATAACCCATAAGTTCAACGAATTGGTGGATTTCTATGAGCGAGATGACCTAGTTTCTAAGAACATGAACTTAGAATCAAACCAAGATTATGATATGGTTAGTGTTGAACTACCTAGTTGCATGAGCGGGATAGATTTCACCAAAACATACGACACACATGAGGTTAGAGTTGAGCCACCTAGTTGCATGTCATGGTTAGGTACTACCATAATACAAGATGAACACATAGGTGATATTGATGTGGTGGAAGAGATAGTAGAAAACCCAAGCCCACTAAGTACCCCACAAGTCCTATCATCATTTGAGGCATACACACCGCTCGTGACTTACCCGAAAGAAGTAGAAAAGACTATAGGAAGCCCAATAGAAGTAGAACCCTTGGACCAGGCACCATTAGAGGATATAGGTTTGAACACTTGTAGTGATAACCTTACTCCTAGTTCTAGGGAATTTCCTAGTGTTGATGAACCGGAACCTCAATCTTTACACACCTTTCCATCCTTAGATATATTTCTAGGAGACAAAAGAGGAACCGACCCACCCATCAACCAATATTATCCGGGTAGTTTTAGGATGAAGGAAGCCATTCACTCACCCCCTTCACCTCACGTGGCATATTCACACCCTAAGGGTGTGTATCGCTACTATCACCCACACTTAATTCTAAGTGTAGGGAAAACCTCTCTTATTTCAGTTAAATAAGGGTAGAGTCAGGCTCGCGACTCGAACAAAAACAAGCGCTTATTGGGAGGCAACCCAAGCTTTATTTATTTATTTGTTTGTTTGTTTGTTTGTTTGTTTGATTTTATTTTATTTGTTTCCATATGCATGTTTTATTTTTATTGTTTGTGGCTCATGTTTCAAAGTAAATTGTGAAAATGCTTTATTTTGTTTTTAACTTCGTCTTAATTGCATATAAAGGTATTTTGCAAAAGATAAGTGTAAGGGAGATCCAAATTTGTTTATAAGAACGAAATTGAGCATGAACCACAACAATAATAAATGGACATGTGAATTAGTACTTGTTAGAGTCAAATACTTGTATCGAGTCATAATGAAGTTTTGCAGGATTTTCCAGGAAGTAGGACCAAGTTTTTCCCGAAATTTTCCGGAAACTTAACATAAGAATTTCTGCAGGTCAATTCTGACGGCGTCAGGAGTTTACTCTTGACGACGTCAGGTGTAAAAATCTGGAAATTTTACCAGTTTTGTTTTTCTAACGGAGTCTTATGGTTTTTGTGAATTATTAAGTTTTATAATCTCCAGGAGATCTGCAAACTTCATTCCACAAGCATTATATCTTATCTTGTTTTCTAGGATTTAGTAACTTATATAGGATGCCGCCGATTTTACGCGAGGTTGTCTTGTCCATTTTATCAAGTTTTACAGGTTACGTATGACAAGAAGATGATTTATATTCTGGAAGGGAAGCTTTGATTGTTCATTTTCTTGGAGGAAGATTTAACCAGGCCACCTATTATCCATACCGAGCAAATCAGGCGAGTATTTGATTTTATTCTCTTTACTTTTTCACTTTTACATTCTTTACTTGAACATTGGGGACAATGTTCATCTTAAGTGTAAGGGGAGGGTAAAAAGATGATACCTTACATATGCACTTTCGCTTGAGTTTGTTTTGTTTAACGGTAGATGTGTAATAAAACTATGAGAAATACTTGTTAGTGCAATTTTAGCGCCAAATTTAAAATTTTTTACAACATTTAGGAGTGAAACTTTAGCCATAGCAAGCGTCTCATGGATAGGAGATTGTATGACTAGCACATAACCGTATATTCAGAAAAATTTTCCACCCAAATATGTGAGGTTCGCCTTTAGATTTGATAGGAAAAGCATTTACTATTAGTGCTTATGAGTGTACCGGTAGCATTTAGATTCTAGAACTTGCGTTAGTGATGCATCCCGAGACCGCTAGTGAGACTACATTCGTGTGGTAGGATTTACTACATGATAAGAGGCATTAGGATTACCCTTGTGTTAAACCCGTATCATAATTACTTGACCATTTAAGTCATATTACTTGGCTAGTTAAGTCAACTAATTTTTCCCACACCTTTAGCGTTGTACTCATTTTTAGTACATGAAACCCCTAGTACACTCCTCCGAGCCTATCTTTTCGTTTCTAACTTTAAGCATTTTACTTAAAGGAAGAATTTGTTACACCCCACTTAAATGTACAACCAAATCGTCTTAGCCTTCCGTGTATGCGCTCATTTTTAGTGCATTATTGTTATTTGTTAAACCCTAAGTTAACTATCTAATTGATTACATGGTTGCTAAGTCGAGTCATATCCTTGTACATATTGTTTTGGGACGATTGGGACTCATGGGTAAGTACTTATTTTATGAAGTAATGGGGAAGAACATCACTTATTACCCCCATATGTACGATAATCTTAAAAGTGCTTAAAGTGTTTTGATTTTCTTAATTCGAGTCATTAGATTAGTTTAATGTAAAGTATGTAAAGATTCAAGTGTAAGGGGAATGTTCATTCCCTATAATGTATTATTTTGGATGGTAGGGTAAGAGTGTATGCAAAAAAAAAAAAAAAAAAAAAAAAAAAAAAAAAAAAAAAAAAAAAAAAAGCAAGAAAAAAAAATAGAAAAAGAAAAAGAGAAAAAACATACGGACTACCATCCCTTTTTATTCTATGTTCATTTTATGTTTTTGTTATTTTTCATTTATTAGCTTAAGTCGAGTCTAGTCTTGGCTTAGCAACGCCATATTGTACATGTAATTAACCAAGATTGTTAACTCGCCACCAGTAAAACTTCCTTTATCCAACAAAACCGTGTATTTCATATCCCTACACCTAACGTTACAACCCTTTAAAAGACCTCTTTGATAGTTTATCCTAGGTGCTTACGCCATGTGGTGGAGGTTTGATCCTTTCCCAAGCCTATGGTAATCTATTTTGCTATGACAGGTAGTGAGAGATATCTTCCGTTTCCATATTGTAATTTACACTTTATTACACCCGAGAGATGTGAGTATCTAAACACTATTTGTGAGGTGCTTGTGTATGACCTCCGTGCTTGTCTATTGGTCTTTAGTGGAACGATTATTTGTTGTAATTACTTTTATATTAGTGTTAAATGACCCCTAACTTATCTTTTGAGTAGAATAAAAGCGCATTTGCTTGAGGACAAGCAAATCTCAAGTGTAAGGGTATATGATGAGGCGAAAAATGATCCGTTTTTAGGGGGTCATTTAAGCCCGAATTCGAATTTATTTGATCAAATATTTCCCTAAATCGTTCCTTTTGTGATTTTAGGTACTTTGGGAGTGAAATCTGGAAAATGAAGCAATTCGGACGTTTTTGGAGCATAAAAGTGAAGAAAACGCCAAAGTCTTAATTTTTCATGCTGGGAACAGTGCATGACGGCGTCAAGAGTAGTTCCCTGACGGCGTCAAGAGTAAAATTCCATGACGACCCAGAAGAGTTTTGACGGCGTCATGAAGGTAGGGCGTCAAGAGTAAAAGTCATGACGGCCTGGAAATGAATTGTTCATGACGGCGTCAAATGTAGATCTAGGCAGTCCGAGGATTGTTTTGGCGGCGAGGTGACGGCGTCACCTATTTGGTCTTGACGCCGTCAGACCCCTTTTCCTATATATAGTTTTCTAATTTTTCACATTTAAAGAGAGAAGTTTTGGGAGAAACCCTAAGTACGATTTTGGTGTAACTTTACAGGTTTTTCAAGGGTTCCAACCCCTTGATACCTTGCATGATTAATCAAGATAAGTGTTCTTCTAATTCAATCAATATGTCTATGTGTTGGTTGTCTATATCATGTTCTTGTCTTAATTCTATCATGCTAGGCTAGATCTATCTTGTGTTTGCTTAGATCTAATGAAACCTAGATATTGATTATGTGTTGATTACTTGTTTATTCTTGTCTTGGATGAATGATTTATATGTTAGGCTTAAGAAAACTGGCAGATCTCCAATTGGTAACATGCTTGAACGTCTTAAGAAACATGAACCAACGCGCACTAGGTCTTTATTGGTTGTATTTAATGCATGAGCCACTGTTTACAATCCCTATAGTTGTGCTGGGCATGGTGTAGGAGGAGATAAGAGCTCATAGAATTGGGGAGTTATGTGTGCCACCCCATGAATGGTATTAAGGAATACGATCCGTCATCCATGCAATTATAACAAGTAATTAACGTGCAAAAGATATCTAGGGAGTAGTGAAATCTAAGTAAACACATTTTCTCCAATTACTGCTCACAACCTTAGTATAAATTAGTTTATTTTCATTTCTAGTATTTTATTTTGATTGCATCTTAGTATTGGGTTAGTTGATTAGCAACTAATTCCGCCCAAATCCTTCAAACCCGAGATTTTAATTTGCTTTCCATAAAATATAAATACACAAAAATAATCATCCCTCACCTTTAGAACTAGTATTTAGGCTTTCTAATCCTAGCGACACTATTCCTAAGCTGAACGATCAATCCCCCGGTACTTGTCACTATACTATACTACAACGATCAGGTACACTGCCTGGTGGGGGTTGTAAGCTTCTCGAGATCCCTCGAGAGGTAAAGCCTGTTGCGATTCCCACGCATCAAGTTTTTGGCGCCGCTGCCGGGGAATAGTTATTGTTTAGGTTGAATTTGATTTTTATTAGGTCTACTCATTAGATTCTTTTTTAGTGAGATTTTTATTTTCTTTTTAGTAGCTTGCTTGTAGTCTATCTTTTTCTTTGTGCCCTTTGTTTGTGAAAACATTTTCATTTGTCTCCATGGCGGATGAAATTCCATTTAGATCATTAACTATAGAGGAACAATTAGTTTACTCGGATAGATTTGCCTCCTGTTGTTCCAATGAATTTTTAAGTGATCTTACATATATACAAGAGGAGATGGGTGTAAAGTTAGATGGGTTTGATGAATTTTATGCATGTGTGTTTTCTATTAGACGATCATTTTTAGGATCAATTCCTTTTAGTGAGACCCTTTGGATGAATTTTGAGAAAAGCTTCCTAACCAGAACCCATAAGTTCAACGAATTGGTGGATTTGTATGAGCGAGATGACCTAGTTTCTAAGAACATGAACTTAGAATCAAACCAAGATTATGATATGGTTAGTGTTGAACTACCTAGTTGCATGAGGGGGATAGATTTCACCAAAACATACGACACACATGAGGTTAGAGTTGAGCCACCTAGTTGCATGTCATGGTTAGGTACTACCATAATACAAGATGAACACATAGGTGATATTGATGTGGTGGAAGAGATAGTAGAAAACCCAAGCCCACTAAGTACCCCACAAGTCCTATCATCATTTGAGGCATACACACCGCCCGTGACTTACCCGAAAGAAGTAGAAAAGACTATAGGAACCCCAATAGAAGTAGAACCCTTGGACCAGGCACCATTAGAGGATATAGGTTTGAACACTTGTAGTGATAACCTTACTCCTAGTTCTAGGGAATTTCCTAGTGTTGATGAACCGGAACCTCAATCTTTACACACCTTTCCATCCTTAGATATATTTCTAGGAGACAAAAGAGGAACCGACCCACCCATCAACCAATATTATCCGGGTAGTTTTAGGATGAAGGAAGCCATTCACTCACCCCCTTCACCTCACGTGGCATATTCACACCCTAAGGGTGTGTATCGCTACTATCACCCACACTTAATTCTAAGTGTAGGGAAAACCTCTCTTATTTCCGTTAAATAAGGGTAGAGTCAGGCTCGCGACTCGAACAAAAACAAGCGCTTATTGGGAGGCAACCCAAGCTTTATTTATTTATTTGTTTGTTTGTTTGATTTTATTTTATTTGTTTCCATATGCATGTTTTATTTTTATTGTTTGTGGCTCATGTTTCAAAGTAAATTGTGAAAATGCTTTATTTTGTTTTTAACTTCGTCTTAATTGCATATAAAGGTATTTTGCAAAAGATAAGTGTAAGGGAGATCCAAATTTGTTTATAAGAACGAAATTGAGCATGAACGACAACAATAATAAATGGACATGTGAATTAGTACTTGTTAGAGTCAAATGCTTGTATCGAGTCATAATGAAGTTTTGCAGGATTTTCCAGGAAGTAGGACCAAGTTTTTCCCGAAATTTTCCGGAAACTTAACATAAGAATTTCTGCAGGTCAATTCTGACGGCGTCAGGAGTTTACTCTTGACGACGTCAGGTGTAAAAATCTGGAAATTTTACCAGTTTTGTTTTTCTAACGGAGTCTTATGGTTTTTGTGAATTATTAAGTTTTATAATCTCCAGGAGATCTGCAAACTTCATTCCACTAGCATTATATCTTATCTTGTTTTCTAGGATTTAGTAACTTATATAGGATGCCGCCGATTTTACGCGATGTTGTCTTGTCCATTTTATCAGGTTTTACAGGTTACGTATGACAAGAAGATGATTTATATTCTGGAAGGGAAGCTTTGATTATTCATTTTCTTGGAGGAAGATTTAACCAGGCCACCTATTATCCATACCGAGCAAATCAGGCGAGTATTTGATTTTATTCTCTTTACTTTTTCACTTTTACATTCTTTACTTGAACATTGGGGACAATGTTCATCTTAAGTGTAAGGGGAGGGTAAAAAGATGATACCTTACATATGCACTTTCGCTTGAGTTTGTTTTGTTTAACGGTAGATGTGTAATAAAACTATGAGAAATACTTGTTAGTGCAATTTTAGCGCCAAATTTAAAATTTTTTACAACATTTAGGAGTGAAACTTTAGCCATAGCAAGCGTCTCATGGATAGGAGATTGTATGACTAGCACATAACCGTATATTCAGAAAAATTTTCCACCCAAATATGTGAGGTTCGCCTTTAGATTTGATAGGAAAAGCATTTACTATTAGTGCTTATGAGTGTACCGGTAGCATTTAGATTCTAGAACTTGCGTTAGTGATGCATCCCGAGACCGCTAGTGAGACTACATTCGTGTGGTAGGATTTACTACATGATAAGAGGCATTAGGATTACCCTTGTGTTAAACCCGTATCATAATTACTTGACCATTTAAGTCATATTACTTGGCTAGTTAAGTCAACTAATTTTTCCCACACCTTTAGCGTTGTACTCATTTTTAGTACATGAAACCCCTAGTACACTCCTCCGAGCCTATCTTTTCGTTTCTAACTTTAAGCATTTTACTTAAAGGAAGAATTTGTTACACCCCACTTAAATGTACAACCAAATCGTCTTAGCCTTCCGTGTATGCGCTCATTTTTAGTGCATTATTGTTATTTGTTAAACCCTAAGTTAACTATCTAATTGATTACATGGTTGCTAAGTCGAGTCATATCCTTGTACATATTGTTTTGGGACGATTGGGACTCATGGGTAAGTACTTATTTTATGAAGTAATGGGGAAGAACATCACTTATTACCCCCATATGTACGATAATCTTAAAAGTGCTTAAAGTGTTTTGATTTTCTTAATTCGAGTCATTAGATTAGTTTAATGTAAAGTATGTAAAGATTCAAGTGTAAGGGGAATGTTCATTCCCTATAATGTATTATTTTGGATGGTAGGGTAAGAGTGTATGCAAAAAAAAAAAAAAAAAAAAAAAAAAAAAAAAAAAAAAAAAGCAAGAAAAAAAAATAGAAAAAGAAAAAGAGAAAAAACATACGGACTACCATCCCTTTTTATTCTATGTTCATTTTATGTTTTTGTTATTTTTCATTTATTAGCTTAAGTCGAGTCTAGTCTTGGCTTAGCAACGCCATATTGTACATGTAATTAACCAAGATTGTTAACTCGCCACCAGTAAAACTTCTTTATCCAACAAAACCGTGTATTTCATATCCCTACACCTAACGTTACAACCCTTTAAAAGACCTCTTTGATAGTTTATCCTAGGTGCTTACGCCATGTGGTGGAGGTTTGATCCTTTCCCAAGCCTATGGTAATCTATTTTGCTATGACAGGTAGTGAGAGATATCTTCCGTTTCCATATTGTAATTTACACTTTATTACACCCGAGAGATGTGAGTATCTAAACACTATTTGTGAGGTGCTTGTGTATGACCTCCGTGCTTGTCTATTGGTCTTTAGTGGAACGATTATTTGTTGTAATTACTTTTATATTAGTATTAAATGACCCCTAACTTATCTTTTGAGTAGAATAAAAGCGCATTTGCTTGAGGACAAGCAAATCTCAAGTGTAAGGGTATATGATGAGGCGAAAAATGATCCGTTTTTAGGGGGTCATTTAAGCCCGAATTCGAATTTATTTGATCAAATATTTCCCTAAATCGTTCCTTTTGTGATTTTAGGTACTTTGGGAGTGAAATCTGGAAAATGAAGCAATTCGGACGTTTTTGGAGCATAAAAGTGAAGAAAACGCCAAAGTCTTAATTTTTCATGCTGGGAACAGTGCATGACGGCGTCAAGAGTAGTTCCCTGACGGCGTCAAGAGTAAAATTCCATGACGACCCAGAAGAGTTTTGACGGCGTCATGAAGGTAGGGCGTCAAGAGTAAAAGTCATGATGGCCTGGAAATGAATTGTTCATGACGGCGTCAAATGTAGATCTAGGCAGTCCGAGGATTGTTTTGGCGGCGAGGTGACGGCGTCACCTATTTGGTCTTGACGCCGTCAGACCCCTTTTCCTATATATAGTTTTCTAATTTTTCACATTTAAAGAGAGAAGTTTTGGGAGAAACCCTAAGTACGATTTTGGTGTAACTTTACAGGTTTTTCAAGGGTTCCAACCCCTTGATACCTTGCATGATTAATCAAGATAAGTGTTCTTCTAATTCAATCAATATGTCTATGTGTTGGTTGTCTATATCATGTTCTTGTCTTAATTCTATCATGCTAGGCTAGATCTATCTTGTGTTTGCTTAGATCTAATGAAACCTAGATATTGATTATGTGTTGATTACTTGTTTATTCTTGTCTTGGATGAATGATTTATATGTTAGGCTTAAGAAAACTGGCAGATCTCCAATTGGTAACATGCTTGAACGTCTTAAGAAACATGAACCAACGCGCACTAGGTCTTTATTGGTTGTATTTAATGCATGAGCCACTGTTTACAATCCCTATAGTTGTGCTGGGCATGGTGTAGGAGGAGATAAGAGCTCATAGAATTGGGGAGTTATGTGTGCCACCCCATGAATGGTATTAAGGAATACGATCCGTCATCCATGCAATTATAACAAGTAATTAACGTGCAAAAGATATCTAGGGAGTAGTGAAATCTAAGTAAACACATTTTCTCCAATTACTGCTCACAACCTTAGTATAAATTAGTTTATTTTCATTTCTAGTATTTTATTTTGATTGCATCTTAGTATTGGGTTAGTTGATTAGCAACTAATTCCGCCCAAATCCTTCAAACCCGAGATTTTAATTTGCTTTCCATAAAATATAAAAACACAAAAATAATCATCCCTCACCTTTAGAACTAGTATTTAGGCTTTCTAATCCTAGCGACACTATTCCTAAGCTGAACGATCAATCCCCCGGTACTTGTCACTATACTATACTACAACGATCAGGTACACTGCCTGGTGGGGGTTGTAAGCTTCTCGAGATCCCTCGAGAGGTAAAGCCTGTTGCGATTCCCACGCATCAAGTTTTTGGCGCCACTGCCGGGGAATAGTTATTGTTTAGGTTGAATTTGATTTTTATTAGGTCTACTCATTAGATTCTTTTTTAGTGAGATTTTTATTTTCTTTTTATTAGCTTGCTTGTAGTCTATCTTTTTCTTTGTGCCCTTTGTTTGTGAAAACATTTTCATTTGTCTCTATGGCGGATGAAATTCCATTTAGATCATTAACTATAGAGGAACAATTAGTTTACTCGGATAGATTTGCCTCCTGTTGTTCCAATGAATTTTTAAGTGATCTTACATATATACAAGAGGAGATGGGTGTAAAGTTAGATGGGTTTGATGAATTTTATGCATGTGTGTTTTCTATTAGACGATCATTTTTAGGATCAATTCCTTTTAGTGAGACCCTTTGGATGAATTTTGAGAAAAGCTTCCTAACCAGAACCCATAAGTTCAACGAATTGGTGGATTTGTATGAGCGAGATGACCTAGTTTCTAAGAACATGAACTTAGAATCAAACCAAGATTATGATATGGTTAGTGTTGAACTACCTAGTTGCATGAGCGGGATAGATTTCACCAAAACATACGACACACATGAGGTTAGAGTTGAGCCACCTAGTTGCATGTCATGGTTAGGTACTACCATAATACAAGATGAACACATAGGTGATATTGATGTGATGGAAGAGATAGTAGAAAACCCAAGCCCACTAAGTACCCCACAAGTCCTATCATCATTTGAGGCATACACACCGCCCGTGACTTACCCGAAAGAAGTAGAAAAGACTATAGGAACCCCAATAGAAGTAGAACCCTTGGACCAGGCACCATTAAAGGATATAGGTTTGAACACTTGTAGTGATAACCTTACTCCTAGTTCTAGGGAATTTCCTAGTGTTGATGAACCGGAACCTCAATCTTTACACACCTTTCCATCCTTAGATATATTTCTAGGAGACAAAAGAGGAACCGACCCACCCATCAACCAATATTATCCGGGTAGTTTTAGGATGAAGGAAGCCATTCACTCACCCCCTTCACCTCACGTGGCATATTCACACCCTAAGGGTGTGTATCGCTACTATCACCCACACTTAATTCTAAGTGTAGGGAAAACCTCTCTTATTTCCGTTAAATAAGGGTAGAGTCAGGCTCGCGACTCGAACAAAAACAAGCGCTTATTGGGAGGCAACCCAAGCTTTATTTATTTATTTGTTTGTTTGTTTGATTTTATTTTATTTGTTTCCATATGCATGTTTTATTTTTATTGTTTGTGGCTCATGTTTCAAAGTAAATTGTGAAAATGCTTTATTTTGTTTTTAACTTCGTCTTAATTGCATATAAAGGTATTTTGCAAAAGATAAGTGTAAGGGAGATCCAAATTTGTTTATAAGAACGAAATTGAGCATGAACCACAACAATAATAAATGGACATGTGAATTAGTACTTGTTAGAGTCAAATGCTTGTATCGAGTCATAATGAAGTTTTGCAGGATTTTCCAGGAAGTAGGACCAAGTTTTTCCCGAAATTTTCCGGAAACTTAACATAAGAATTTCTGCAGGTCAATTCTGACGGCGTCAGGAGTTTACTCTTGACGACGTCAGGTGTAAAAATCTGGAAATTTTACCAGTTTTGTTTTTCTAACGGAGTCTTATGGTTTTTGTGAATTATTAAGTTTTATAATCTCCAGGAGATCTGCAAACTTCATTCCACAAGCATTATATCTTATCTTGTTTTCTAGGATTTAGTAACTTATATAGGATGCCGCCGATTTTACGCGAGGTTGTCTTGTCCATTTTATCAGGTTTTACAGGTTACGTATGACAAGAAGATGATTTATATTCTGGAAGGGAAGCTTTGATTATTCATTTTCTTGGAGGAAGATTTAACCAGGCCACCTATTATCCATACCGAGCAAATCAGGCGAGTATTTGATTTTATTCTCTTTACTTTTTCACTTTTACATTCTTTACTTGAACATTGGGGACAATGTTCATCTTAAGTGTAAGGGGAGGGTAAAAAGATGATACCTTACATATGCACTTTCGCTTGAGTTTGTTTTGTTTAACGGTAGATGTGTAATAAAACTATGAGAAATACTTGTTAGTGCAATTTTAGCGCCAAATTTAAAATTTTTTACAACATTTAGGAGTGAAACTTTAGCCATAGCAAGCGTCTCATGGATAGGAGATTGTATGACTAGCACATAACCGTATATTCAGAAAAATTTTCCACCCAAATATGTGAGGTTCGCCTTTAGATTTGATAGGAAAAGCATTTACTATTAGTGCTTATGAGTGTACCGGTAGCATTTAGATTCTAGAACTTGCGTTAGTGATGCATCCCGAGACCGCTAGTGAGACTACATTCGTGTGGTAGGATTTACTACATGATAAGAGGCATTAGGATTACCCTTGTGTTAAACCCGTATCATAATTACTTGACCATTTAAGTCATATTACTTGGCTAGTTAAGTCAACTAATTTTTCCCACACCTTTAGCGTTGTACTCATTTTTAGTACATGAAACCCCTAGTACACTCCTCCGAGCCTATCTTTTCGTTTCTAACTTTAAGCATTTTACTTAAAGGAAGAATTTGTTACACCCCACTTAAATGTACAACCAAATCGTCTTAGCCTTCCGTGTATGCGCTCATTTTTAGTGCATTATTGTTATTTGTTAAACCCTAAGTTAACTATCTAATTGATTACATGGTTGCTAAGTCGAGTCATATCCTTGTACATATTGTTTTGGGACGATTGGGACTCATGGGTAAGTACTTATTTTATGAAGTAATGGGGAAGAACATCACTTATTACCCCCATATGTACGATAATCTTAAAAGTGCTTAAAGTGTTTTGATTTTCTTAATTCGAGTCATTAGATTAGTTTAATGTAAAGTATGTAAAGATTCAAGTGTAAGGGGAATGTTCATTCCCTATAATGTATTATTTTGGATGGTAGGGTAAGAGTGTATGCAAAAAAAAAAAAAAAAAAAAAAAAAAAAAAAAAAACGAAAAACAAAAAAAAAAGCAAGAAAAAAAAATAGAAAAAGAAAAAGAGAAAAAACATACGGACTACCATCCCTTTTTATTCTATGTTCATTTTATGTTTTTGTTATTTTTCATTTATTAGCTTAAGTCGAGTCTAGTCTTGGCTTAGCAACGCCATATTGTACATGTAATTAACCAAGATTGTTAACTCGCCACCAGTAAAACTTCCTTTATCCAACAAAACCGTGTATTTCATATCCCTACACCTAACGTTACAACCCTTTAAAAGACCTCTTTGATAGTTTATCCTAGGTGCTTACGCCATGTGGTGGAGGTTTGATCCTTTCCCAAGCCTATGGTAATCTATTTTGCTATGACAGGTAGTGAGAGATATCTTCCGTTTCCATATTGTAATTTACACTTTATTACACCCGAGAGATGTGAGTATCTAAACACTATTTGTGAGGTGCTTGTGTATGACCTCCGTGCTTGTCTATTGGTCTTTAGTGGAACGATTATTTGTTGTAATTACTTTTATATTAGTGTTAAATGACCCCTAACTTATCTTTTGAGTAGAATAAAAGCGCATTTGCTTGAGGACAAGCAAATCTCAAGTGTAAGGGTATATGATGAGGCGAAAAATGATCCGTTTTTAGGGGGTCATTTAAGCCCGAATTCGAATTTATTTGATCAAATATTTCCCTAAATCGTTCCTTTTGTGATTTTAGGTACTTTGGGAGTGAAATCTGGAAAATGAAGCAATTCGGACGTTTTTGGAGCATAAAAGTGAAGAAAACGCCAAAGTCTTAATTTTTCATGCTGGGAACAGTGCATGACGGCGTCAAGAGTAGTTCCCTGACGGCGTCAAGAGTAAAATTCCATGACGACCCAGAAGAGTTTTGACGGCGTCATGAAGGTAGGGCGTCAAGAGTAAAAGTCATGACGGCCTGGAAATGAATTGTTCATGACGGCGTCAAATGTAGATCTAGGCAGTCCGAGGATTGTTTTGGCGGCGAGGTGACGGCGTCACCTATTTGGTCTTGACGCCGTCAGACCCCTTTTCCTATATATAGTTTTCTAATTTTTCACATTTAAAGAGAGAAGTTTTGGGAGAAACCCTAAGTACGATTTTGGTGTAACTTTACAGGTTTTTCAAGGGTTCCAACCCCTTGATACCTTGCATGATTAATCAAGATAAGTGTTCTTCTAATTCAATCAATATGTCTATGTGTTGGTTGTCTATATCATGTTCTTGTCTTAATTCTATCATGCTAGGCTAGATCTATCTTGTGTTTGCTTAGATCTAATGAAACCTAGATATTGATTATGTGTTGATTACTTGTTTATTCTTGTCTTGGATGAATGATTTATATGTTAGGCTTAAGAAAACTGGCAGATCTCCAATTGGTAACATGCTTGAACGTCTTAAGAAACATGAACCAACGCGCACTAGGTCTTTATTGGTTGTATTTAATGCATGAGCCACTGTTTACAATCCCTATAGTTGTGCTGGGCATGGTGTAGGAGGAGATAAGAGCTCATAGAATTGGGGAGTTATGTGTGCCACCCCATGAATGGTATTAAGGAATACGATCCGTCATCCATGCAATTATAACAAGTAATTAACGTGCAAAAGATATCTAGGGAGTAGTGAAATCTAAGTAAACACATTTTCTCCAATTACTGCTCACAACCTTAGTATAAATTAGTTTATTTTCATTTCTAGTATTTTATTTTGATTGCATCTTAGTATTGGGTTAGTTGATTAGCAACTAATTCCGCCCAAATCCTTCAAACCCGAGATTTTAATTTGCTTTCCATAAAATATAAAAACACAAAAATAATCATCCCTCACCTTTAGAACTAGTATTTAGGCTTTCTAATCCTAGCGACACTATTCCTAAGCTGAACGATCAATCCCCCGGTACTTGTCACTATACTATACTACAACGATCAGGTACACTGCCTGGTGGGGGTTGTAAGCTTCTCGAGATCCCTCGAGAGGTAAAGCCTGTTGCGATTCCCACGCATCAAGTTTTTGGCGCCGCTGCCGGGGAATAGTTATTGTTTAGGTTGAATTTGATTTTTATTAGGTCTACTCATTAGATTCTTTTTTAGTGAGATTTTTATTTTCTTTTTATTAGCTTGCTTGTAGTCTATCTTTTTCTTTGTGCCCTTTGTTTGTGAAAACATTTTCATTTGTCTCCATGGCGGATGAAATTCCATTTAGATCATTAACTATAGAGGAACAATTAGTTTACTCGGATAGATTTGCCTCCTGTTGTTCCAATGAATTTTTAAGTGATCTTACATATATACAAGAGGAGATGGGTGTAAAGTTAGATGGGTTTGATGAATTTTATGCATGTGTGTTTTCTATTAGACGATCATTTTTAGGATCAATTCCTTTTAGTGAGACCCTTTGGATGAATTTTGAGAAAAGCTTCCTAACCAGAACCCATAAGTTCAACGAATTGGTGGATTTGTATGAGCGAGATGACCTAGTTTCTAAGAACATGAACTTAGAATCAAACCAAGATTATGATATGGTTAGTGTTGAACTACCTAGTTGCATGAGCGGGATAGATTTCACCAAAACATACGACACACATGAGGTTAGAGTTGAGCCACCTAGTTGCATGTCATGGTTAGGTACTACCATAATACAAGATGAACACATAGGTGATATTGATGTGATGGAAGAGATAGTAGAAAACCCAAGCCCACTAAGTACCCCACAAGTCCTATCATCATTTGAGGCATACACACCGCCCGTGACTTACCCGAAAGAAGTAGAAAAGACTATAGGAACCCCAATAGAAGTAGAACCCTTGGACCAGGCACCATTAGAGGATATAGGTTTGAACACTTGTAGTGATAACCTTACTCCTAGTTCTAGAGAATTTCCTAGTGTTGATGAACCGGAACCTCAATCTTTACACACCTTTCCATCCTTAGATATATTTCTAGGAGACAAAAGAGGAACCGACCCACCCATCAACCAATATTATCCGGGTAGTTTTAGGATGAAGGAAGCCATTCACTCACCCCCTTCACCTCACGTGGCATATTCACACCCTAAGGGTGTGTATCGCTACTATTACCCACACTTAATTCTAAGTGTAGGGAAAACCTCTCTTATTTCCGTTAAATAAGGGTAGAGTCAGGCTCGCGACTCGAACAAAAACAAGCGCTTATTGGGAGGCAACCCAAGCTTTATTTACTTATTTGTTTGTTTGTTTGTTTGTTTGATTTTATTTTATTTGTTTCCATATGCATGTTTTATTTTTATTGTTTGTGGCTCATGTTTCAAAGTAAATTGTGAAAATGCTTTATTTTGTTTTTAACTTCGTCTTAATTGCATATAAAGGTATTTTGCAAAATATAAGTGTAAGGGAGATCTAAATTTGTTTATAAGAACAAAATTGAGCATGAACCACAACAATAATAAATGGACATGTGAATTAGTACTTGTTAGAGTCAAATGCTTGTATCGAGTCATAATGAAGTTTTGCAGGATTTTCCAGGAAGTAGGACCAAGTTTTTCCCGAAATTTTCCGGAAACTTAACATAAGAATTTCTGCAGGTCAATTCTGACGGCGTCAGGAGTTTACTCTTGACGACGTCAGGTGTAAAAATCTGGAAATTTTACCAGTTTTGTTTTTCTAACGGAGTCTTATGGTTTTTGTGAATTATTAAGTTTTATAATCTCCAGGAGATCTGCAAACTTCATTCCACAAGCATTATATCTTATCTTGTTTTCTAGGATTTAGTAACTTATATAGGATGCCGCCGATTTTACGCGAGGTTGTCTTGTCCATTTTATCAGGTTTTACAGGTTACGTATGACAAGAAGATGATTTATATTCTGGAAGGGAAGCTTTGATTATTCATTTTCTTGGAGGAAGATTTAACCAGGCCACCTATTATCCATACCGAGCAAATCAGGCGAGTATTTGATTTTATTCTCTTTACTTTTTCACTTTTACATTCTTTACTTGAACATTGGGGACAATGTTCATCTTAAGTGTAAGGGGAGGGTAAAAAGATGATACCTTACATATGCACTTTCGCTTGAGTTTGTTTTGTTTAACGGTAGATGTGTAATAAAACTATGAGAAATACTTGTTAGTGCAATTTTAGCGCCAAATTTAAAATTTTTTACAACATTTAGGAGTGAAACTTTAGCCATAGCAAGCGTCTCATGGATAGGAGATTGTATGACTAGCACATAACCGTATATTCAGAAAAATTTTCCACCCAAATATGTGAGGTTCGCCTTTAGATTTGATAGGAAAAGCATTTACTATTAGTGCTTATGAGTGTACCGGTAGCATTTAGATTCTAGAACTTGCGTTAGTGATGCATCCCGAGACCGCTAGTGAGACTACATTCGTGTGGTAGGATTTACTACATGATAAGAGGCATTAGGATTACCCTTGTGTTAAACCCGTATCATAATTACTTGACCATTTAAGTCATATTACTTGGCTAGTTAAGTCAACTAATTTTTCCCACACCTTTAGCGTTGTACTCATTTTTAGTACATGAAACCCCTAGTACACTCCTCCGAGCCTATCTTTTCGTTTCTAACTTTAAGCATTTTACTTAAAGGAAGAATTTGTTACACCCCACTTAAATGTACAACCAAATCGTCTTAGCCTTCCGTGTATGCGCTCATTTTTAGTGCATTATTGTTATTTGTTAAACCCTAAGTTAACTATCTAATTGATTACATGGTTGCTAAGTCGAGTCATATCCTTGTACATATTGTTTTGGGACGATTGGGACTCATGGGTAAGTACTTATTTTATGAAGTAATGGGGAAGAACATCACTTATTACCCCCATATGTAAGATAATCTTAAAAGTGCTTAAAGTGTTTTGATTTTCTTAATTCGAGTCATTAGATTAATTTAATGTAAAGTATGTAAAGATTCAAGTGTAAGGGGAATGTTCATTCCCTATAATGTATTATTTTGGATGGTAGGGTAAGAGTGTATGCAAAAAAAAAAAAAAAAAAAAAAAAAAAAAAAAAAAAAAAAAACGAAAAACAAAAAAAAAAGCAAGAAAAAAAATAGAAAAAGAAAAAGAGAAAAAACATACGGACTACCATCCCTTTTTATTCTATGTTCATTTTATGTTTTTGTTATTTTTCATTTATTAGCTTAAGTCGAGTCTAGTCTTGGCTTAGCAACGCCATATTGTACATGTAATTAACCAAGATTGTTAACTCGCCACCAGTAAAACTTCCTTTATCCAACAAAACCGTGTATTTCATATCCCTACACCTAACGTTACAACCCTTTAAAAGACCTCTTTGATAGTTTATCCTAGGTGCTTACGCCATGTGGTGGAGGTTTGATCATTTTCCAAGCCTATGGTAATCTATTTTGCTATGACAGGTAGTGAGAGATATCTTCCGTTTCCATATTGTAATTTACACTTTATTACACCCGAGAGATGTGAGTATCTAAACACTATTTGTGAGGTGCTTGTGTATGACCTCCGTGCTTGTCTATTGGTCTTTAGTGGAACGATTATTTGTTGTAATTACTTTTATATTAGTGTTAAATGACCCCTAACTTGTCTTTTGAGTAGAATAAAAGCGCATTTGCTTGAGGACAAGCAAATCTCAAGTGTAAGGGTATATGATGAGGCGAAAAATGATCCGTTTTTAGGGGGTCATTTAAGCCCGAATTCGAATTTATTTGATCAAATATTGCCCTAAATCGTTCCTTTTGTGATTTTAGGTACTTTGGGAGTGAAATCTGGAAAATGAAGCAATTCGGACGTTTTTGGAGCATAAAAGTGAAGAAAACGCCAAAGTCTTAATTTTTCATGCTGGGAACAGTGCATGACGGCGTCAAGAGTAGTTCCCTGACGGCGTCAAGAGTAAAATTCCATGACGACCCCGAAGAGTTTTGACGGCGTCACGAAGGTAGGGCGTCAAGAGTAAAAGTCATGACGGCCTGGAAATGAATTGTTCTTGACGGCGTCAAATGTAGATCTAGGCAGTCCGAGGATTGTTTTGGCGGCGAGGTGACGGCGTCACCTATTTGGTCTTGACGCCGTCAGACCCCTTTTCCTATATATAGTTTTCTAATTTTTCACATTTAAAGAGAGAAGTTTTGGGAGAAACCCTAAGTACGATTTTGGTGTAACTTTACAGGTTTTTCAAGGGTTCCAACCCCTTGATACCTTGCATGATTAATCAAGATAAGTGTTCTTCTAATTCAATCAATATGTCTATGTGTTGGTTGTCTATATCATGTTCTTGTCTTAATTCTATCATGCTAGGCTAGATCTATCTTGTGTTTGCTTAGATCTAATGAAACCTAGATATTGATTATGTGTTGATTACTTGTTTATTCTTGTCTTGGATGAATGATTTATATGTTAGGCTTAAGAAAACTGGCAGATCTCCAATTGGTAACATGCTTGAACGTCTTAAGAAACATGAACCAACGCGCACTAGGTCTTTATTGGTTGTATTTAATGCATGAGCCACTGTTTACAATCCCTATAGTTGTGCTGGGCATGGTGTAGGAGGAGATAAGAGCTCATAGAATTGGGGAGTTATGTGTGCCACCCCATGAATGGTATTAAGGAATACGATCCGTCATCCATGCAATTATAACAAGTAATTAACGTGTAAAATATATCTAGGGAGTAGTGAAATCTAAGTAAACACATTTTCTCCAATTACTGCTCACAACCTTAGTATAAATTAGTTTATTTTCATTTATAGTATTTTATTTTGATTGCATCTTAGTATTGGGTTAGTTGATTAGCAACTAATTCCGCCCAAATCCTTCAAACCCGAGATTTTAATTTGCTTTCCATAAAATATAAAAACACAAAAATAATCACCCCTCACCTTTAGAACTAGTATTTAGGCTTTCTAATCCTAGCGACACTATTCCTAAGCTGAACGATCAATCCCCCGGTACTTGTCACTATACTATACTACAACGATCAGGTACACTGCCTGGTGGGGGTTGTAAGCTTCTCGAGATCCCTCGAGAGGTAAAGCCTGTTGCGATTCCCACGCATCACATTCATACCCCCTTCCTTAACATATTTAACAGGTGTTTGATAAGCTAAGGCTGGTTCAGGGTCAAAAACACTAGACATATCAGGATATGTTAACTCTTCAGGGTTTATATATTTCTCATATCCTAATGCCTTTCTAGACCTAACAGATTGGCTACCATCAATTAATTTACTTAAATTAGATACCCCTTCCTGCCACTTCATACGACCAACTATCTCTTTATCTAATTTAGCTTGTAATTCTTGTTTTTCCTTTTCTAGATCAGACTTCTCTTTTTCAGTACGTTTTAAGTCTATCTTAGCAACCTCTAAATCACTGTCTAGAACTCTTAGTTTTTTCATCATATTTAACTTGATTCTTTTGAAACCAGACTTTTTGTTTCTCTAAAGTTTTTAAAGCCATTTTATAAGTCTCTACCTCTATATAACACTCATTGTACTTTGGTTTCAATTCATCAAATTCTTGTTTAAGCTCATTGTATCTTACATTACATCCAAACACACAGTTGGTTACCTGAGAGATTCCCATCAAGGAGACTTGCTCCTTCTTGTCTTCCAAAGGTGAGAATGCCAGCAGATTCACTTGTGATGAAGTAGAAGCTTCCTCTCCAGCAGGTTCATGGTCAGCCCAATCAATTTGGTGATCCAGAGTTACCATAGCCTTTGAAGGTACAGTCTTGTTATTCCCTGCCTCCACATGATAAGAACCATATCTAACTTCATCTCCAGCCTTTCTCTCCTTGCATTCTCTTGAAAAATGTCCCACTTGACCACAAGTGTAGCATTTAACCTTCCTTCTATCAAACCTTGCTGCTTTTCTTCCATTAAAACCAAACTTCCTTCCAGACTTGGCTTCAAACCTCTTAATGTTCATGGAGATCATTGCAAGCTCCCATTTCAAGTGCATTTCCTCCATTTCCAATGGATCTACCTGTTCAAAATCCTCATAAGCAAGAAACTGCTGATGTTCATATTCAGCCACAAATGAATGAATAATATCTTCCAGCACACTAGTGGATTTTGGTTTAGGAGCAGATTGAGTATGAGTTTGAGAAGATGCTCCTGATGAATATGAACTTGAGGCTTGATGCACAGGTTTTGTAGAGGCACCAACAAATGCAGAATGAGTGGATGGACGAATGGGACTTCTAACATCAGGCTCAAGTGATTTAAGCCTATTGTAGAGGTCATCAAAGGACATCATGTCCAACCCACCTTTGGTCTTGAGAGCAATACAAACTTGTAACCAAGATGGCGGCAGAGATCTCAGAAATTTAGCATTACAGTCCTCATTATCGGGTCTAGCCTTCAACTGATTAAGTTGACTTAATATTCGATGAAACCTGTCATAACCCTTATGAATTCCCTCTTCTTCAGATATCTGAAATTCTTGGAACTTTTGCTTCAGCATAGACTTCTGCAACCTTCTTGATTCCTCATTCCCACCAAATCTTGCTTTTATATCCATCCAAATGTCCTTGGCATCCTCCATAAAATGGAAGTCACCCATGTGGTCATCTGGTATAGCTTGGAGCAGAATTGTTCTGACTCTACTCTCCCCCTGCACAGCCAGAATCTCTTCAGCAGTTTTGGGACCTACAATAGTAACAACTCCATCGGCATCTGTAACATGCTTCTTCAGATTATTCCCTTTTTTGACAACCTCCCACAGATTCCAATCAATGCTTGTGATCCAGTTATGCATCTTCATGGACCACAGATGATATTCTTCAGCATTCTTCAAGTATGGAAACTTAGCATTACTGTTGGAGAGGTTGAGTTGTTGAAGAGAAGTGGTGTTAATGTTCTGGGTTGTATCAACATCATCATCAGATCCAGGCATGTTTGTTGATTTGTTTGGATTGTAAAGGTGTAAGATTTGTGTTTCTTAGTATGACAGAGACTCTCTCGAGGCTCTGATACCACTTGTTGAAACTATAAAGACCTTGATAGATCTTCTTGAGCACTCTAGAATCGTTAGTAATGTCACTGTAATCAATAACACACTAATAGACAATCTCTGCAACTTGTATTTATAAAGCGGAAACAAAACACAAGCTTGATACTAAGAACTCTTGATCCTCTATGGATCTTTTAATTATACTAAGAGTATTCACTAAAAGTTGTTCAATACATAATCGTGTGTTCCTTTTATACACAAGGAACCCTAAACCGTTTCTCAAGAAACGTATATTCTAAAACTTCTAAAAGATATGCATTATCACTTCCTAAATAAACTCATGCATATCCAAACTATATTACATAAAATACGGAAATACTATATCCGCAGAAACTAATAATGCTGAAACTAGTCTTCAGCAGATACACTGCTTCAGCAGAAACCAACTCTTCAGCAGAAACAGCAGCAGAATTCTTACTTCGCAGAATTCCCAACAAATGATCTTGAGAAGGAGTTGTTCAGTAAGGTGGAGCTTGTAGATTACTATACGGCTGTAATGAAGATAAAAGGGCTTGATCATTTGCCAATAGGATTTTATAACCGTGTTGAGTTTATGGATGATCCTACAACTATAGGCAATCTAGTAGAAAATTGTTAACATCCCATAAGTAGTTCTCTCTCCTCTAACAAACCCAACAATTTTCCCACCATTTTTTCCCCATTAACAAAATCAATATAATTTCACTATTTCTTCATCATTTCTTAACGAATTTCATTTCTGAATATACCAATCGACTCGTCTCATTGTTGCACATGTAATGATGGTTGTTGATTAGGTTTTTGTTGAATTTTGAGGAAACCCCCAATTCGTTGATTTTGGCGCCAAATTTCATTTTGGTGATTTTTCACAGTATTATGCAATCCTTCACCTCTAGTGTAGTTTAGTAGTTTTCTAGAGCTAGTATGTCGACTAATAAAAGGAAAACCCTTAAAAGGAATATACGTAGACCTAACAGGTATGAGAATATTGTATGCGTATTAGATAAAAAGAAGAAGAATATTGGGGATAAGATTGATACTGATTTAGGTGATGTAGAGGGTAGGGTTGCTAGTGACTGTTCAGGGGAAAAAATAAGAATGTGGTAAAGGATAATGTTGAGAAGGTCTTGAATATTGAGGATGAGGAGATAAGCTTGAATAAGTCTGCTAGTGATGTTTTGAGGAGTACTGTTACTGCTGAAAGCAATGTAAGTTTTGTTCCTTTAACTCCTATAGAGAAATAGGATAAGAATAATTATACTTGTAATGATGCTCATGTTAAAACTGCTGAAAAATTGTCCTATGCTAAAGTTGCTAGTAATAAGGAGGGAATTCTGGATAAGAAATTGAATTTTATTCCTACTGTGACTAATGAAGATGGTACTTAATGTGTAATTTTTTAGGAAGAATTAGTTCAATTAGGCAGTGTTAGGTGGAATTTGACTATATGTGGTTATTTTGTTGGAAGTAAAATGCCTATTGGGGAGCTTAGGTATAACCTGATGAGAATGTGGGGAAATTTTGGGCTTGCTGAAAATTTTTCAACTAATGATGAGGTATTTTGTTTCAAATTTAAGCATGAATATGGGATGAATCAGGTGTTAGACAGCAGTCCTTGTTAGTTGGGGGTAGACAATTACTTGTTCAAAAGTGGAGTCCTGATGTTTGCCTGGTTAAGTCTGAACCTGTGTCTGTTCCTTTATGGATTAAGATGTATGATGTCCCTTTGGAGGCTTGGACTGTACAAGGTATTAGCTCTCTGGCTAGCAGCCTAGGTAAACCATTGTCAATGGATGATATGACAGCAAGGATGTGTCAATATGGTAAGGGTAGACTTGGTTATGCTAGAGTTCTAGTTGAAGTTGATGCTAAAAAGGAGTTTAAGGACAATATTGTCGTACAATACAAGAAAGCTTTAGGAAGTATTATCAGGACTGAAATTGTTATAGTTGAGTATACCTGGAAACCTCCTGTTTGTAAGCATTGTGGTGTGTTTGGACATAGTTTTGAACAATGTAACAAAAGGCCTAGGTCTACTGAAGAGGTCAATAAGTTGCAAATTGATAACAATGTGAGGCAAAAGGATAATAACAAAATGGCAAAAGACAATAATCAGGTGAATAATAATCCACAAAAGACAAAAATCAATTCATCACTCTTACTCTTACTCAATTTAGACAAATTCTTAGAATCCCATTCAACGGCCAAGCCGTTTTCTCAAATGAATGGGATCTTTCCTCTCTTGAAAGAAATCGTCCTCAGCATGGCCCCTACTATTCTGAGATTCCTAGTCCTGAAGACATTCGTCGAATGCTTGAACTAGAACGTCGTACGACTAGTCGAGTAATCAAGTCGAAGAATGTCGATATTCATGCTAATCAAATCCTCCTCAAAGAGTTAAGCCAAGATATGAAAAAGTGGGAAGAACTCATTCGCGAGAATGCGTTTGGTACGGGTGGTCACCGTGATCATGTCACGGTGAGCATTGCCCACATGTTATATTGTGTAGTTGTTGAAGAGCAATACAATTTGGCTTATCTTTTTATTCATCGAATCATCAAATGCCAATCTTCCTTATGGTATGTTCCTTACACGACTTTATCGTTATGTCATGGAACATTACCCTCATCTTCAAAGAGATTACTACGTTCATATCCTTCCTACTTTGAACCAACTTACTCGTGTTCGTACTCGTCGTTCTCGAAGTGACAAAGGAAAATCTCGTGTTCCTTTGTATTCTAGGCCTCGTGGTTCTACATCTCATCGTGAGGATGATGATGATGAGGAGGAAAACACCTCACGTGTTAGTACTCCATCCCCCACGACCTTTGTTGAAAATCTTTCCGATATTGATGATACCGAGTATCAAGTTCCTCTTCCTCATGAACGTACCGATGAGCTTCTCTTCACTCATTAAACGTCCATCATCAACCGTCAACAACAAATACATGAAGAACTTCGAGGAGGATTCAAATCCGTTGGGAAGATGTTTAGGAAGATGCTTGGAAAGAAGAAGAAGTAGAAGATATTGACGTATTGCTACTTGTTATTATTTGTTTCTATTAGACATTTGTACGGTTTGCTATTTGTCCGATTTATTCGGAAATACTTGTGATATTTCTTGTTTATCTCTTGAATGATGTTTAGACTTTAACTATTATCATGCTACTATCTTAATGTTATGCTATGCTTCTTTTCAATATGGATTATAATATGTTAATTTGCATGCAAAATTTGGTTATATATATATGTTTATATATCATCATTCCTAGAGTATATACTTCTAATAGAGCTTGCTGGAAAAACACACTTGAACAATCACCAAATTCTGCAAATTTTGGGTTTCTGGTCGTCTGGGAAAACACCAGATGGGCGGCCCCCTTAATTCCCTAGGCGGTCCCCTTAATCATTAAGGGGGCCGGCCTACAATTAAGGGGACCGGCCATCTGGAACTGGGTTCACTGTTTTCTTTTGCATCTTGTGAACCCTTTCTCTAGTATCAGCTACCATTTCCCATTTTAACCCAACTGATTTTAGAATCTCATTCAACCATTTCAAATACATACCTAAAACAACCATTTCCATACTATAAATTCCCTCCATAATCACCATTCTTCATCTCATCATTCATCATCTAAATCATCATGACTCCACCAAGCACCTCACACTCCAAAGCCTCCAAGAAACAAAAACTTGTGGTCATCCCCTCAAAACAACTCTTCATTGACTTAACAAATGAAGACAACAAAACCCTATCACCTCCACCCAAATGCTCATCCCCAAGTGCACCCAATGCACCATCTAAAACACCTTCCACTCATGGAACTTCCTCATCCTCCATACCCTCAACCTCATCAATCAATGACTACATCAACTCACACTTGTCACCACAAGTATCATCACCACTTCCTACAAAAGAACCTACCTCCACCCATCTTACCATCTCACTTTCACCAATCACACCTCTTGATGCTCATCTCTTATCTCCACCAATTACACCACCATTCTTTGCCAATCCCGTGCCTTGGAGGCTACTTGAATCCCATGGGGATACTTATCTTTGTTGCATCCACAACCGCACCGTCATCTTTGGCCTTAGAGATGAAATTCAATATATGTTTTCATATATTGAACACTTGCTTACCAACCCACCACCACCACCAACTCCACCATCCTCTCCAATCATTCCTCCACCACAATTATCACCCATTCCTCCACCATCACCATCATTCTCTCCAAATTAAGCATATGATATGCTTAATAAATAAAGCCCCTACCACCCTTTTGCTTGCAAGCTCTATGAAGACCATGTACTCTTTGCATGATGATGTATTTTCCTAGTTGTTAGTTTGTGTACTAGATTTTCTACTTGTAATCCTTATTGCTACTTGTATGTTGTGTCTAGACACAACCATCTCTTTAATATGAATGCTTTCTTTCATACATGCTTAATTATTTCCTTATTACCTTATATGTGTTTTCATGTATATACTTGTGCTTCTAATATTTTTATTTTGCAAAGCATTCCATAGCTCGTTCTCTTGGTGCCCCCAAACGAGGGGGAGTACACATCAAGGGGGAGATAACTTCCCGTCACATTTTCACGTTTGAAAATTGTCGGCATAACCTTTTTGATTCTACAAAAAGGGGGAGAAGTAAATATAAACTCACTAAAATACTTGTTTAAAAACTAATTTTTGAGTTAATGAGTTTAAGTTTTGTAATCATCAAAAAGGGGGAGATTGTTGATATAAATAATGTTTAAAAATGTTATTAATATCTCTCAATAAACCTATGTTTTGATAATCACAAAACTCAAATCAAATTAAGTCAAGATTAAGACGTAAACAAGTATTTGGTAACAAATATTTACCTCTACATCTAATATCACTTAAGGTATGCATAAACTAAGCATCTTATGCATTACATGATCAAAGGAAACCTTGTCTTAAGACACAACTTTTTATAAAATGATATTAACATTTTATGTATATTTGTAAATCTTTTTTGGTATTGTTATATTAAACTACAAAGATATGATTTCAAATTTCCAACTAAAAAGGGCAAATTTTATCCAGAAAAACTTTTCCAACGTTCAGGAGGGCGCCCCCCTTAATTTTACTAGGCGGCCCCCTTAATCATTAAGGGGACTGCCCCCTAATTAAGGGGACCGGCACGCTCCAGAACAGTATTTTCTGGCCCTATAAATATTGGATCGTTTCACACATTTTTCTCACATTTTTGTACTATAAACTTTCTGATCCAACCTCCATTTCTAGATCTAAAATCCTTTGATCATATAATTCATAAGTCTTTGTTTCCAAGTGATCCAAAGCTTCATCCACTCAAGTGCAAGAAGAAGAACACTCCTCTACATCCATCTAATTGTAGTAGTGTTGTGATTAGCTAGTTTCATATTGTAGTAGTGTTAGATATTTGTAAAAGTGTTGTGTGAATTTGTTGATTGTAGAAACTAGGTGTGTTGTAAAGTAGTTTAGTAGTTGTGACTTAGTTGTGCATAGAAGAAGGTGTGAAGTTGACAAGGTGTGAAGAAGGTGTGAAGTCTTGAAGAAGTTGTGAAGGTGTGAATAAGGTGTGAAGCCTTGAAGAAGTTGTGAGATTGGTTCTAGCTACGATTAGAACTCGACATTTAGCTTAGTGTCGTTAACTCGTGTAAGCCAAGGTGTGTAAGGTTTCTCCACCATAAGGAGTTTTTTGACATAGTGAAGAAAACTCTCGAGTGTGGTACTCGGGGAGTGGAGTAGGGCAAGGAAGGTGTCCTTGTAGCCGAACCACTATAAATTCGCGTGTTGTGGTTTGATCTTTCTAACTCTACCTTTTCTTCATTACATTTCAATACTTTCATTATTAGATTAGAATTGCTTATATTGGTTGTCACTTGAATTCACTTGAGATCGAATCGAAAGTTTTTAATAAGCTACAAAATATTTTGGTAATAAATTTAAAAAGGACGTAAAACTATTCAACCCCCCTTCTAGTTTTCCACACTCAAGAATTTAGATAGAGTTAAGGTTAATGGCAATTTCATGAATACATTTAGTCAAGCCCATGCTATATTTCTCCCCTACATAATTTCTGATCATAGCCCTTCATTACTGATTATTCCTGATGGTCTGCCATTTATGCCTAAGCCTTTTAGTTTTGCAAATCATATAGCTCATAAAGACAGTTTTCTGAGTATTGTGGATCAATGTTGGAAAGAAGATGTTCATGGTGTTAAAATGTTCAAGGTTGTTAAAAAGTTGAGAAGTTTAAAGAAGCCTTTGAAGAGGCTTAACTGGCAGAATGGGAATGTTTTTGAGAAGGTAATCAATCTTAAAGATAAGCTTAGAGAATGGCAGAGTAAGATAGATAGAGATCCTAGTAATAATGAGGTCAAAAAAGAGGGTGTTAAAATTATACATGAATACAGAGATGTTGTGGCTGATGAAGGAAAACTTCTTATGCAGAAAACTAAAACTGAATGGTTAAATGAGGGAGATAGAAATACAGCTTATTTTCGAAAGGTTCTTAAGAGTAGGTTGAATAAAAGTAGAATTGAAAGTGTGTGTGATGAGACTGGACAGAGATATGTTGGCAATCAAGTTCCTGAGCAATTTGTTAAGCACTTTCAAAAAAATTTGGGTACTGCAACTGTTGTCCAATCAATTGAAGGCAGAGATGATCTTTTTACTAATCTTCTCAGCAGTGAAGTTGCAGAAGAAATGATACAAGATGTTTGTGATAGTGAAATCAAGAAGGCTATGTTTGATAGTTGATGTGAAAGCACCAGGTATGGTTTCACTGCATGCTTCTTCAAAAAAGCTTGGTCCATTGTGGGAAGATAGGTTTGTGCTGCTATTAAAGATTTTTTTCTACATGGTAAGCTTCTTAAGGAAATCAACTCAACAATTATTTCACTGGTTCCAAAGTTAATACACCTCATAAGGTATTTGATTTTCGACCAATAGCATGTTGTAATGTTATATACAAATGCATCAATAAGATTCTTACAGAAAGAATTAAGAATGGGCTGGATAAAGTGGTGAACATGAATCAAAGTGCATTTGTCCCTGGTAGAAATATTCAGGATAACATTTTGATTACTCAAGAGATTTTGAGAGGGTATAATAGGAAAGATGGAGCTCAAAGATGTGCATTAAAATTTGATCTTCAAAAGGCTTATGATACTGTGAGTTGGACCTTTTTAGAATCTATTTTACACAAGTTTGGCTTTCATGCTAGAATGGTGAGTTGGATCATGACCTGTATCTCATCAACAACTCTGTTTGTGTGAATGGCTGCTCTTATGGATACTTCAAATGGGCTAGAGGTCTTAGACAAGGATACCCCATTTCTCTTTATCTATTTACTTTGGTGATGGAGGTTTTATCACTATTGATGGCTGAGAATACTCAAGATAACTCTGGTTTTAAATTTCACTTGGGCTGTAAGGAAATGAAGCTGACACACTCAATGTTGCAAAAATCGTGAATCGGTCCTGAGGCGGTCGGGGGCCGAGTTGCGTTTTTTAGCCGATTAATCGGCCCAAAACCTTGTAATCGCCGATTAATCGGCCGACTTCCTTGTAAATGTCTCCAAGTTCCAGGGCCTTGTAGCTTGTAATCGGCGATTACAAGGCCTTGTAGGCCGTTTTTTGCAACATTGGACACACTTATGCTTTGCAGATGATCTTATGGTTTTCTGCCATGGTGATAAGAGGTCAGCTCAGATTATTAAAAGCACTCTTGAGGAATCCAATGGCTATTCTGGTCTTCATCCTAATATGGCTATTCTATTTAGTAAAAGATAATGTTATCTGCATAATACTTTTCAGTTTTGAAATATTTTAAGTATCCGATATGTATTTAACACTTGCACGAGGGGTGTTAATTGGGTCGGGTTGGTCGGGTTCGGGTCAAACGGGTCAGGTCCAAGTCGGGCCGAGGCTAAAAATAATATGCCCGAACCCGACCCTATTTGAACTCGGGTTAGTCGGGTTTGGGTCTAATCAGGTCTTGGTCAAGTCAGGTCGGGTCAACCCGGGTTCGGGCCTGTGCCATTTTGAAAATCACATAATTTGATTTCTTAAATTTAGTAGTTAAAATCACATATTTTTGTTGTTGCATAAGTTATATACGTACTATTAACTATAAGTCCACGTAGTCTTTTTACTTCTATAGTAATGCTTATAGAAGATGATGAGTTAATAATAAGAAATCAATTCAATGATTTTATCCAAGATGAAATTTGTTAAACGTTCAAACTGTTAACAAACTGCAAGTTGCAACATCAATAGGCAAAACTAAAACAACATACAATACTTTGAAAATATAATATTGAAAACAACATTAGTTAGGTTACTTGGCTACATATAATAAAGTTATGTAACTCATCCATATTATTAAACCATGCAAAATCGTAATGACCGTAGACCATGCAACATTAGTAAACACCAAAAATTGGATAGGAAATGGTCCAAGTTTTACAATTTAATTTTGGGCCTTTAAATAAAGATTGAGAATTTTTTTTTTTAAAAAAAAACTAAGTCGGGTTGACCCGAACCCGAATAGGCAAAATATTTTGAACCCGATACCCGACCCTAGTTTGTATTCAGGCTAGTCGGGTTGACCCGAGTTATATTTTGAACCTGAGTAACCCGACCCGATTATCCTTAGTCGGGTTCGAGTTCGGGTCGGGTCGGTATTTATGACACCCTATTTGCACGAAGACAAAAGTCATAATTTCACATAACTTTTAAAACAAAATAAAGTAAACATATGGTGGATGTAATGCTTGTACACTTGAATAAGAAATTGGTCAATGTTCCATATGAAAGTCAACCAACCAAATTATGTGCTTATCGTGAAGTTTCATCTTAATTCATTGTTTGATTCCAACATTAATGCTTACATATACTTGTAAGTTACATAGTTCTTTTTCTATTTTATTGACATATGGCAAAGACATAACAAAAATGATCGGTGAACATTTGACTCATGACATATGATTAGTTTACAATTACAATCTATAATGATTTTACATAACCAAGTATCATGATCAAAAATCAAAATTAAATATTTAATGATATGCTAAGGGTGTATCATCTTATGGATTTTATTAACTTATGGTTTAAGTAACACAAAACATGTTTTTTCTTTAGAATATAGAAACCACAAATGAATGGTGGACTTGTGTATAAAACAATTATTAGAATCTTTAAATGCTTCCAATAAACATATGAAACAAGAATCACTCATTGACCATAAGAATACCTAGCCTCGATATACTAAACGTGAAACATCTCACGTATTGCATTGACTTATATATTAAGCAACACGTGAAATTACGTGTTTTCCATGAGAAAAAAATCTAAGGACCACACCACAAGAATTTAGATGTGCATATAAAACGAACATTATAATCTTTGAGTGCTTTAGATAAACTTACTTATTCAATAACCTTTTACTATTTATGATTGAGATACTCAACTTTAAGATAAAATAAAAAGTTATACGCCAACGACTAGATACAATTTCACATTACAAAATAACTTTAACTAATCATAGAAGCGTATGTAAAACGATTATTAGAAAAACTACCTTTTCCATTATTCATGCTTTAGACCCAACTTTAAAATAACGCAAAAAGTTATACAGATATATTTGAAACAAAAGTTTATGAAAAACCAGTAAAATAAGCTATGTTGAAAATACATTTTGTTTGCCTCACAAAAATTAATAATCTTTTTAAATTTCTAAAAATCAAATTATATAAAAACAAGCTTAATTTACAACAATATCGTCAGTTTCACCTATTTTTCCAAACATAATCAAAATCGACCAATTACAATTGATCACAACCATTAAAAAAACTTAATCACAAACATGTTAAAATCATGTCAACATAAAGCCATAATTAACTCTAGAAATGAATGAATAAAGCCATAATTACAAACACAATTAATAAAAAACAACACCAATTATTACCTCACTAACTAAATTAGTACTAGTAGTTTTCTGTTTGCAAATGATACAAATTAGTTTTTAAATCACACACGGCTCTTAAACTCATCATCATTACTTTTTACAAAGATAAACCCTAAATTAAAATTAAAATTAAATTTTAAATAACAAATTAAACCACTCTCATGACCTCATCTTCACACACACAAACACACACACACATATATAAATATATATAAATATATATAAATATATAAATTCATTTTTATTATATACAATTTCATCATCATATCATATAATCCAATCGGTGCTCATATATTCAATTCAATTGAACCAATCAATCAGTCAAAAACCCTAATTTTTTCAATCAAGAAACCCTAATTTTGTTTTCAATTGGGTCAATTAGGGTTTAAATTAGGTGAATTTGATCAATTAGGGTTAATCTGATGGTTTGATGGATCTAGAGGTGGAATTTAGGGGGTTTGATATGATAATGGGATTACAGTCTTCTGGTAAATTAGTTCAATTTTGTGAAAAACTCGATATCGAATACCCGTTGATCATCGATACGGTTTCGGCGAGGTTTTCACGGTGAATTGTGGTGTTTTTTTTAAGTACTTATGGATGAGGTCAATGTTAGTAGTAGATGGAGTCCTAAGCAGCTCGCATTTCGGCCGTATAAGCGTGTGGACGCGAATTTGGCTGGTTTGCGAGTTGTGGTTAAACGACCTGTGAGTGTTTTTGAGTTTTCGGAAAAAATTTGATCTTTTTTTGTTGGTTTTCGGTTTAGTTACGAGAAATGTGTTTTGTTTTTGTGTTTTGCAGTTGGTGGTGAGGTTAACTAAGGAGTTAGTGGAAACGTATAGGATATGTAATCCGCAGTTTAATTATTCGGAAGAGCTGAATCCGAAGCGGTTTTTGACTAGTCCGTCTGCTGGAGTGCTGAATGATGGACATGATAATAAGAATTCGGACCTTATTCTGTCGGTGAACCTTAACTTGACTAATTCAGAAACGCACAGAAAGTAAATGTTTTTTTTTAATGTGTTTGTGTTTGTTGTGTCTGGTTTTGTTTGGTTTAGAATTTGGCGTTAAGATGGTTATGTTGTTGTTGTTGTTGTGGATTCATTAGGTGTCACATCCATGGCTTAGTTTTGCAAGGAACTACACCGTAGTTTCTTTATTGGACACGAAAGTTCTTTATTGCTTGATTTTAAGGTTGACGCCGTAGGTGGAGAGAGGCTACTCCGTAGAACCCTTTGATGTGCCACTACGCCGTAGTTAAGGATGTGGCTACGCCGTAGTCTTCGTAAATAATTGCTACGGCGTAGGTAGATGGAGCATCTACGCCATAGTTAGTGCAGAATCCGCATACTTCAATGATTTTCGTCTAAAACCTTTCAAATCCGCGTCTTTTCGTTCCTTTGTTCATCTTTGCCCTGAAAACATAATATAAACAAATAAGAGTATATATCCTAACATATTAACATAAAAGATGAACAATCTAGGGAAAATTAACACTAAGAACCGGGTACTATTTGATGTTATCAAACAACCACAATATTTGACACAAACAAAGCCAATCCGAAATCCATTCCAACCTTCGGCTATAACACAACACAATCCACAACAAATCCTATACCAATCCTAAATTTAAACCCATATCCAAATCCGAACACAACACGAACAACAACCAGAAACCCAACTTAGGCCGTGAGTCTAGGACTCACGGCGTCCCTTACTCTCGACCATAACACAGACAGGGACGGAGCCAGAAAGAAATATGACTGGGTGCACAAATTTTTTTTAACCGTATCATAATAGAGTTAAAAAGTGGATTAAAACGAAGATTTCATTAAAACGATAAATAAATGAACGTATTACCTTCTAATTAGCGATTCTACGATCTCCCATAGCTAAAAAAAAAAAAAAAAAAAACCTTACGTGCACCCTCATTTTTAATATTATTAATAAGCTCTTCTTTCTCTATAGCACAAGTTAAAGCGTCACTAAAATAATCATCGCTCATCCGATTACGCAAATCAGTTTTAATAAGCTTCATTTTAGGAAAACATCTTTCAACCGTAGCGGTAGCAACATGCAAGACTAAAACCAACTTCATTTAAGCACTACTTTTCATATATATTGTAACTACGACAACAATAAAAATGCCCTATGACGACACAATTGGGGTACTATTCATATTCTAATATATTGTTGACTATCACTTAAACTTGTTATCCCTATTTGTCTTAATAGAAATTGCATAATTATTCACTTATTCTTATTGCCCTAAGCACTTATTGACGATGATAAACTATACGGAACCAACAAATTAGTCAAGATTTCATACAACCAATCAAAACATGAAAACTTTAAAAGACATAATAAACAAATGAAAGATATATGTTACGACTTACGAACTTATTTCATCTTTGTGGTGTTGGTTCAATTTTGGATTTTGTAAATTGTTAGGATGATGAATAAACTTGTTCCATTAAAAAACTATTTCATGGGCTTTGTGTTTTAATTTATTAAACTTGTTTCATCTTTGGGCTTTTACAAAATTTTATATTTACTTTTTATTTATAAGTATACGAACTAAATAATACTAGAGACACATTTTAATGCACCGGGTGCATTTATGATACATTTAGGAAAAATTGATAATTTTTTCAAAAATTAACACTATATCAAAAAAAATCCATTGGGTGCACGTGCACCCGCGGGCACCCCCTTGACTCCGTCCCTGAACACAGACACGAACACAAACATAATGCTTACATATACTTGTAAGTTACATAGTTCTTTTTCTATTTTATTGAAATATGGCAAAGACATAACATAATGATCGGCGAACATTTGACTCATGACACATAATACGTCAATCCATATGATTAATTTACAATTACAATCTATAGTGATTTTACACAACCAAGTATCATGATCAAAAATCAAAATTAAATATTAATGATTTGCTAAGGGCGTATCATCTTATGGATTTTATTAACTTATGGTTTAAGTAACACAAAACATGTTTTTTCTTTAGAATATAGAAACCACAATAAATGGTGGACTTGTGTATAAAACAATTATTAGAATCTTTAATTGCTTCCGTGAGAAATCTGTGGGAGAAATTGTAGTGTGAAAATCGTTGGAAATCAGTTGCAAAAACACCACGAATATGTGTGGAAAATGGCTACTAGAAACTGTGGAAAATTTGTGAGAAATCTGTGGGAAATTAAACCCACGGATTATCCACGGTAATATTTGTGGGAAAATAGTTAACGCCCGTGGGAATAGTTACCCACGGGGTTTTACACACGGAACGAATCCGTGTGAAATCTGTGGATAACGGCTGTTTCACACTGATTTTCCCACGGATTTGGTAGTAGGTAAAACCAGTTTTTGTAGTAGTGATTAGAATGGACGATAGGGTATGATTTCTAACTGTGTAATGAGTACTTTTTTTTTTTTTTTTTAATAATACCCCGTAGTATGCAATTATGATTTATGAGACAAATAGTCCTGCCATAACGTGTGGGGTAAACCCACCTGTTAAGAAATGTCTATCTTCATCTATTTAGTAAAAGATAATGTTATCTGCATAATACTTTTCTGTTGAAGTATTTTAAGTATCCGATATGTATTTAACACTTGCACGAAGACAAAAAGTCATAATTTCACATAACTTTTAAAACAAACTAAAGTAAACATATGGTGGATGTAATGCTTGTACACTTGAATAAGGAATTGGCCAATGTTCCATATGAAAGTCAACCAACCAAATTATGTGCTTATCGTGAAGTTTCATCTTAATCCATTGTTTGATTCCAACATTAATGCTTACATATACTTGTAAGTTATGTAGTTCTTTTTCTATTTTATTGAAATATGGCAAAGACATAACATAATGATCGGTGAACATTTGACTCATGACACATAATACGTCAATTCATATGATTAATTTACAATTACAATCTATAATGATTTTACACAATCAAGTATCATGATCAAAAATCAAAATTAAATATTTAATAATATGCTAAGGGTGTATCATCTTATAGATTTTATTAACTTATGGTTTAAGTAACACAAAGCATGTTTTTTTTTTTTTTTTTTTTTTTAGAATATAGAAACCACAAATGAATGGTGTGGACTTGTGTATAAAACAATTATTAGAATCTTTAAATGCTTCCAATAAACATATGAAACAACAAGGATCACTCATTGACCATAAGAATACCTAGCCTCTAATGATATGCTAAATGTGAAACATCTCACGTATTGCATTGACTTATATATTAAGCAACACGTGAAATTACGTGTTTTCCCTAAGAAAAAATCTAAGACCACACCACAAGAATTTAGATGTGCATATAAAACGAACATTAGAATCTTTGAGTGCTTTAGATAAACTTACTTATTCAATAACCTTTTTACTATTTATGATTGAGATACTCAACTTTAAGATAAAATAAAAAGTTATACGCCAACGATTAGATACAATTTCACATTACCTGATAACTTTAACTAATCATAGACGCGTATTTAAAACGATTATTAGAATCTTTCAGTACCTTCGACACGCTTAAAAAAAAACTACCTTTTCCATTATTCATGCTTTAGAACCAACTTTAAAATAACGCAAAAAGTTATACAGATATGTTTGAAACGAAAGTTTATGAAAAACCAGTAAAATAACCTATGTTGAAAATACATTTTGTTCGCCTCACAAAAATTAATAATCTTTTTAAATTTCTAAAAATCAAATTATATAAAAACAAGCTTCATTTACAACAATATCGTCCTTCATCTATTTTACCAAAAATAATCAAAATCGACCGATTACAATTTATCACAACCATTAAAAAAAACTTAATCACAAACATGTTAAAATCATGTCAACATAAAGCCATAATTAACTCTAGAAATGAATGAATAAAGTCATAATTACAAACACAATTAATAAAAAAAAAAAAAAAAAAAAAAAACAACACCAATTATTACCTCACTAACTAAATTAGTAGTTTTCTGTTTGCAAATGATACAAATTAGTTTTTAAATCACACACGGCTCTTAAACTCATCATCATTACTTTTTACAAAGATAAACCCTAAATTAAAATTAAATTTTAAATAACAAATTAAATTAAACCACTCTCATGACCTCATCTTCACACACACAAACACACACACATATAAATATATATAAATATATAAATTCATTTTTATTATATACAATTTCATCATCATATCATATAATCCAATCGGTGCTCATACAATTCAATTGAATCAATCAATCACTCAAAAACCCTAATTTTTTCAATCAAGAAACCCTAATTTTGTTTTCAATTGGGTCAATTAGGGTTTAAATTAGGTGAATTTGATCAATTAGGGTTAATCTGATGGTTTGATGGATCTAGAGGTGGAATTTAGGGGTTTGATATGATAATGGGATTACAGTCTTCTGGTAAATTAGTTCAATTTTGTGAAAAACTCGATATCGAATACCCGTTGGTTTCGGCGAGGTTTTCGCGCTGAATTGTGGTGTTTTTTTTAAGTACTTATGGATGAGGTCAATGTTAGGAGTAGATGGAGTCCTAAGCAGCTCGCATTTCGGCCGTATAAGCGTGTGGACGCGAATTCGGCTACTTTGCGAGTTGTGGTTAAGCGGCCTGTGAGTGTTTTTGAGTTTTCGGAAAAAATTTGGTCTTTTTTCGTTGGTTTTTGGTTTAGTTACGAGAAATGTGTGTAATTTGTTTTTGTGTTTTGCAGTTGGTGGTGAGGTTGACTAAGGAGTTAGTGGAGACGTATAGGATATGTAATCCGCAGTTTAATTATTCGGAAGAGCTGAATCCGAAGCGGTTTTTGACTAGTCCGTCTGCGGGAGTGCTGAATGATGGACATGATAATAAGAATTCGGACCTTATTCTGTCGGTGAACCTTAACTTGACTAATTCAGAAACGCACAGAAAGTAAATGTTTTTAATGTTCTGTTTGTTTTTGTTGTGTCTGGTTTTGTTTGGTTTAGTATATGGCGTTAAGATGGTTATGTTGTTGTTGTTGTGGCGTTTTTCAGATATGTTGTAAAAGATATGCTTGGGCAGGGCACGTTTGGGCAGGTTTGCAAATGTTGGGTTGCTGAACTTGATCGTTTTGTTGCTGTCAAGATTATTAAGAATCAACCTGCGTATTATCAGCAGGCGTTGGTTGAAGTTTCTATATTGACAACAGTAAATATCTTTTTTGTTTTGGCTTGGGTTTTGAAATTGGAATGATTATGTCGTAGTATTAGGGGATGTTTGGATGTTTGTTTTGGAAATCGCAATTAGTTTTTAGTGTTTGCTTTAACAAATGAGCTTTATCGTATATGATTATCTAGGGGTCAAATAATCTGTTTTCATAAGTGCTGATACGAAATTACTCATTTATCCTTCCTTTTAACCTGATTAACGGGATTTTTGATTACATTTCATTTTGGTCACGAAATATATGTTTTTGGTTGTTTCAGCCATTAAATTTTACAAAATGGGATTTTCTCATTATTAAAACATCAAGCAGTAGAAGCACCTCCAAACACTAGCTTCTAAGCCTTGTTTTAGTATAGTTGATTATCTAATTCTGGATTGCTTGATGTCACAAATCACTTCCAAACATCCCCTTGATCACATATGTGTGTCGCCTAATATTCTTGTACTTTTCAGTTAAACAAAAAGTTTGATCCCGATGATAAGCATCACATTGTGCGTATTTATGATTACTTTGTGTATCAACGGCATCTGTGCATTGCTTTTGAACTACTCGATACAAATTTGTAAGTTTCAGTATGTTCTAAAGACCATAGAGCATCTTCTATTGGTTTTCATTTAGGTTAAAGCTTTTGTTTTTACATTAGGTATGAGCTTATAAAGCTAAATCATTTCCGAGGATTATCATTGAACATCGTGCAGCTCTTCTCAAAACAGGTTAAAATTGCTTAATATTGATTTTTTATTTATTTATTTTTTTTTTAATTTTTTATTTTTTTATACATGACACCCTATCGTCTGCCTTTTCTTCAACAATTGATCTATTGTGTACTAGATTTTATATGGATTAGCTTTGATGAAGGATGCTGCTATTATACATTGTGATCTAAAACCCGAGAACATCCTTTTATGTACGAGGTGAGTTACTTTAGGAGTAAATGGGTGGGTTAGGCTGGTTGAGCGACGGGTCAAAAATGGGTTCGGGTTGTCAGGGTCATTTACTAATATGGGTCGACTCTTTAATAGTAGTATTATTTAGGGATAAGTAATGCTTTAATTATGACAAAGAACAAGATCGTTGCAATAACAATATTTGCAATTTGTGAGGGATGTTCTGTCTATATAAGAAATCGGTGATTAATAATAAGAAATGACTTGATATATGAATAAAAAACTTTCGGAGGTTGTATGCATTAAAACTAGACTATGGGTAACTTTTAATCCATGTGACAAGTTATCCTTTTAGGTAGCTAATTTTATTTGATCCATTTGATCCTTTTTGGGTATTTCACAGTCCAATTAGACTCATAATTTGATCTATGTTCTTCTGTTGATTGCGCTCATTCTCTCCTGCTATTGGTGTTTATTGTCCTTTACTAGTGTAAAGCCACCAGAAGTCAAGATTATAGACTTTGGATCAGCATGCATGGAAGATCATACTGTTTACTCATATATCCAGGTTTAAAATTGTGACACCTTTCTACAGTTGCATGCTTGAATTTTGGCAGCTTGGTTAGATACTATTCTGAGCAATTCATTTTCTTCTGCAGAGTCGATACTACAGATCACCAGAAGTTGTTCTAGGATATCAGTATTCTACCGCCATTGACATGTGGTCGTTTGGATGCATAGTTGCAGAGCTATTTCTTGGCCTGCCACTGTTTCCAGGACAATCAGAATTTGATCTTCTAAAAAGAATGATAAAAATACTTGGGTATGCACCTGTTTTTTTCATGTAAAACTTTTGCTAATTCCAGCTTTAAATGTTAAACGTGTAGTATTGAACTTTTAAGATTTTGCTGGGTTATTTATCTCATCTTTTTTATTTGCTTTCCCTATATAGGAGTCAACCACCTGATTATTTGCTTAAAGATGCCAAGAACACTAGCAAATTCTTCAAATGTGTAGGAAGTGTCAACCATGAAGAGAGTAGTCAGCCTTCTTCTTCAGGGAGAAGTGTTTACCAAGCTTTAAGTGAAGAAGAATATGAAGCTGTAAGTGCTTTTTCTAGACATCTATGTTCGTTATTTACACTCATAATATTGGCACTTGATTATGTTTATCATTAATTTATCAAAACTTTGAGTGCTTTGTTACGAATTAAAGAAGGGTAAACTTTGAGTTCCTAATGTCATCATGTCTAATCACTTAAGATTTTAAGTTCCTCCTGATGGCATTTTAAGTTTAGAGTTTTAATTGCTCAAAGGGGCTTTATAATCACTTAAGTTGAAATTGAACGGGAAATATTTATATTGATGATGATAAAGCTCCTGGCCAGAATAGTTTACATGTCTAAGTATTTAGGTAGCTTGGCACATGGTTGAATAGGATATTAGGTCGGGTTTTTAATGTAATCTATCGTTAGAGGAGTATTACTCAAGGAATATTATGGTACGTTCTTGTGTCTTATCCCTAAGGCATAACATTCGTTAAATAATGATGTTTAGGGTCATCTCGTGTTTTAATGTTATCCACAAATGCATCAATAGGATGATTGTAACATTATCTCTAACATCTTGTCGATGAAAGCTGATCGAGAGTGGGTAAAAGCCAATTCGTAGAAAAATATTAGCGTTGATACTTTCTTAACTTTTTACCGATGGGCATAGTTTAAAAAAACGGTCTGAGGCGGCGCCTCGAGGCGAAACGGCCATAAAACGCATATGAGGCGGCGCCTCAGGGGGGTGTTTTGGAACGTACGCCTCATGTACCTGAGGCGGTGGTGATGCGTATGAGGCGGCGCCTCAGGGCCGAGGCGGATCTTTCTTTTTTTTAGCCAAATCAGTCAATAGCTTTGATTTTGTACCGGATTCGTGATTTCCGGCGACAAATTCCGGCGGCGGCGGTGCAACTTCTGCCAGAAACCCAAGGAGGAAGAGAGGAAAGAGGGAAGAAAGAAATAGGGGCCGGAGATTTGTTTTAGTCTTTTAGGGTTTTAATAAGTGTATACTTTTTAACATTTAACCCCTCTATCTTTCATTATTTTACATTTAGTCTCAAAAAGTTTAAAATAAGTTTGTGTATTTAAACATTTGACCCCCTCAATCTTTAATAGTTTACATTTAAGTCTTAAACTTATATATAAAAGTTTATAAAGTATGTATATAAAATATATAAATACCTAATTACCTATTAAAACTTATATATATATAATTTCTATATATTTTTTTAATTCCGCCTCGACCTTACGCCTCGGTCCGCCTCGAGGCTTACGCCTCTTGAGGCGGAGGGAAAACGCCTCGAAACTCGTTTCCGTACTTTTAAACTATGCCAATGGGGCTTGTAGCCCAGTGGTACCCATTTGGCCTTCTAACCAAATGGCTTTGAACTCAAGTCCCAATGTGGACAATGTGTAGATTAAAGTGTGTTTCTCTTCCCCTCTTAAAGAAAATAAAAGTAAATTATGAACTTAAGAAATTGGATGATGTGTAGCAGTTCAAATACATCCATGGATCAGTATTTAGTAGTGACACAGGAACATGTGAGAATATGGACACAGGATTTGTGCCGACTGCTGAGGGCTATCTTTGTATCTCTAGGATGTAATATGTTTAAATGCTATAACTTTCCTCTCAAAGCATGGGCTTAAAAACACGTGTTTACATCCGTAGGCTGTCAAATGAGACTTTCACTCCTCCCTTTGTAGAGCCGTAGCATCATTACTTTGGATTTAAGTCAAACAAGGGATATATCAGATTCCTTGTGTATGAGTTTATGATCAGGTGTGCTTAGATGGTACCAAAACTTGTCAGTATCCTGATTATAAACTCCTCGTGCCAATGATGGAGATAGTTGGACTTGATGTCCTGTGGTGGTTTGCAGTAGATCTCCCTGTCATGTTTGACGCAATCATCACAACCCTTTGAAAAACTTCATGGCACAATTACAGGACTCAGAAGGAACACCGAGGAAAATCTCGAAGGTGGCGACTATGGTTCTGTCTGGTGACATGATGACATCGTGCCAACGAATGCTGGAATCTTAGAAGTTAAATTTCGTAAAATTAGAGGGTATTCTTTAATGAACTTGAAGTTGAATAATGCTCAAATGTGGGCAGAAGTGGATGAAAGCTGTTTTGTATCCTGATTATAAACTCCTCGTGCCAATGATGGAGATAGTTGGACTTGATGTCCTGTGGTGGTTTGCAGTAGATCTCCCTGTCATGTTTGACGCAATCATCACAACCCTTTGAAAAACTTCATGGCACAATTACAGGACTCAGAAGGAACACCGAGGAAAATCTCGAAGGTGGCGACTATGGTTCTGTCTGGTGACATGATGACATCGTGCCAACGAATGCTGGAATCTTAGAAGTTAAATTTCGTAAAATTAGAGGGTATTCTTTAATGAACTTGAAGTTGAATAATGCTCAAATGTGGGCAGAAGTGGATGAAAGCTGTTTTGGTTTAGAGAGTGATATGGCTATGGCTAGGGTCTTATGTGACTGAGTCATGGCTAGGGGTGTTAATCAGGCCGGGTTGGTCGGATTCGGGTCAATTCGGGTTGGGTCCAGTCGGGGTTGATGTTAAAAATAACATACCCGAACCCGACCCTATTTGAACTCGGGTTAGTCAGGTTCGGTTCAAATCAGGTCGGGTCAAGTCGGGTCAGGCCTATGCCATTTATAAAATCACAGAATTTGATTTATTAAACTTAGTAGTTAAAATCTTAAAAAACTAAAAGGCACATGTATAAATCACATAATTTGTTTGTTACAGTAGGCTTGTTGCAAATTTGTAGTAGGCAAATGTATAAATATTAAAGAACCACAAATATAATGCAACTTGTAACCATGCATGGTAACAAGCTAACAATGGCATGAAGTGTGTTTATAACTAGTTACCAAATGGATAATTATGTTGCATTTGTTTATTGGAGACTTGCAGTGGTCTTATTGCAGATTTGCAAAATTGCAAGTTGCAACTAGCATGAGTAGGCAAATACTAAGAACATATAATAATAGGAAATTAAAAGAACAAGACTACCATGACTTGACATTAGTTGCAACTTACAAATTGTATTATTCAAATAACAAGAACATATAATAATAAGCAAGTAGAATAACAGTTGCAGTCTTTGCAGACATTAGGACTTTTGGTCATAAAATTACAACTGTAGGCAAATAACAACTAACAAGTCATCCATATTACAAACTTTTAATCCACAAAATAAGCTTCCATTCTCTAAACATATTAACCTTCTAAAATTCTTCAATCTTCAATAATAAAAACTCATTTTCATTGACATTCCTTTTGGAGCTAGTACCTTCCTCTTCAGTCGAATCTACATGAAAGTGATATAATTAGCAAGAGATGATACATTTAAATTAATGAATATTAAAAATAAACAAATGTACCAATTATCATTGTTTCACAATCTTCTTTTTTCAGAATTTTATCTTTATTCTTATCTAACAACATATAAATATACAACTAGTTAATTTACTAATAATCATAATCAAATAGTCTCTAACCCAATACAGAAAACAAAAACAAAAAAAACTAACTCGGGTCAGTCGGGTTGACCCGAACCCAAATAGGCAAGTATTTTGAACCCGATACCCGACCCTATTTCGTATTCAGGTTAATCTGGTTGACCCGAGTTAGATTTTTGAACCCGATTGACCTGAGTTAAATCCTGAACCCGATTAACACGACCCGAGTATCATTATTCGGGTCCGGGTCGGGATTTATGGCACCCCTAGCCCTCCCCTCGATCTATTTACCGACTGAAGGCAATGGCCCTTACCCTTAGGATAGGCGAATGGTTCTACAACTGCAAGCACATGAACTCGCTCTCATAGACAGACATGGAAATTAGAAAGTGTCTATCTTATATAGCTGTCAAACGAGACTTTCACTCATGGCCCTCAAACCAAGTAATATAATATAAATATTAAAGAGAAATATGTGTTTTATGATCATATCAGTTGCCTTGTTTTGTAATTTTGTCCTTTTGTTTAGTTTTTTTAATAAATTTTGCCTTTCTTAAAAAAAAAAAAAAAAAAAAAAAAAAAATCAGTTGCATATATATAGATTATGATTTTGTTTAAAAACTCCATATCACTGAACTAGTGCTTACAAATAATGTTCCTTTCATTAGTAATTAAATTCTTCCTCAATTACAAATAGTTCACTATCCCGAGTCCGGACATTTTGCGTAGAAAAGATTGTTATTATGAGATGGCTTTTTCACTTTGTTTCACTAGCTACCATGAGTATTTGTGGCTGTATTTTGCTTTATAATTATTATTATTATTATTATTATTATTATTGTTTTTTTTTATTATTATTTTTTTTTGATTTAGAGAGAGAGGAAGAAACCGACAATGGGAAAGGAGTACTATAATCACATGAATCTCGAATCAATTGTAGAAAAATATCCTTACAAGAAAAATCTGCAAGAAGAAGATTTGGCTAAAGGTTTTCTCAATATCCTTAAATTAGTACACTTACTTTTTTTTTTTTTTTTTTTTTTTTTTTTTTTTTTTTTTTCTCTATATATATCATGAGGAAAGGTGATCCGCATTTAATGACAAACATACTGCAGAGATTCACTCAAGGCTAATGCTGATTGATTTCTTGAGAGGACTTGTAGAATTTGATCCAGCCAAGCGGTGGTCACCATTGCAGGTTAATTAATGCCATTTCTGTTTGTTATATGATGGTGTTAGTAATGCTTTCGGATGTTGATGGTATGGTGTTCATTTCTCTAATGTAGGCTTCAAAGCATCCCTTTGTTACCGGAGAACCTTTTACTGGTCCTTATATTCCTGCTCCTGAGACTCCACGTGTGGTAAGTAAGACATGTTGTTTCATATTGTAAACTACCTGATTCTGTGTAGTAACTCGTACTGCATAAATAAGTATGGGCCTATTTGGGTTATGTTTTAACTGGTCAAATGGTTTCATCAAAAAGATTTAACTTAATAGGTATAAAGGGTCAAAAGTCGCCCACAGTGTAATTACTCCCATCTCATTTTAGTCAAAAGGTTTGATTATCATCAGAATAATGTATTTTTTGTTTTAAGCATATCTGTCCTGACTAATAATTGGGTTAACCAGTAATTTTTTTGGAACAAAGTGTTGGAGGTCAACCTTAATCTGTTTCACCCGTTTTTTACCTGTTACCCAACCCGCCCATTTTTCCACCTAATGCCTCTCTTTTTTAGTTTGGTTAATGTATGGATTGCTTATTGTATTCTCTTTGGGTCTAACTTAATGAAGTATTCTTTTCTTTTGCTATGTAGCCTGTTTCTCATCATGTGAAGGTTGATCACAATCCTGCCGGGGGTCATTGGTTTGCTGCTGGTCTTTCGCCCAATGTGAGCAACTGCTGACTCTTAAGTCAAATTTCATTTAGGGGGTGTTTGGATCTGTGTTTTGAAATGTGTTTTCAAATCTTTGTATAAACGATTGTGCTGCTCATCATCCCTGCTTCTTATAATCTGATTGTTTGCAGGTTAAACTAACCAGTTTCTTACAAATTACTGTATAACACAACTGATTATCTGGTGAATAGATTTGCCTAATCGTTCCATTTTTAGTAGAATTTAGACTGTTATCCTCATTTCACAAAATTCTCCTATTTTCGCAAAAGCATGGCATCTTTGATCATTGTATCTACTAATTTTTCAATGATCATCAGTCTTATTATTAATACTATTCCCAAACACCCGTGTTTTATTACAATACAGCTATTAGTTGAAGAGTAATGCCATTTAGGCCTGCAATCTATGCCTAAATACACGCCTAATGCATAAATTACTTGTACTATTGTATTATACATTTTGTACTATTGTATTATACATTTTCTCACTCCAAATTCCCTCCAATAATTTTTTCAAATCCACCAATCAAATTATTAGGCATACAAGTAGGCTTGCTAATTAGGCATAAGAATCATTTTTCTTATTTGAAATTGATTATTCGGCTTGCTCTTCATGTAGGTTCTAGGTGGAAATCGAGGTTCAGTGTATAACAACTCTCATTTTCAAGTAATGCCTTATGCACATGCGGGTAATTTTGGAAGTTTAGGAAGTCATGGAAGCTATAATGATGGCATTGCACTTGGAAGTAGCTATGGTAGTTATGGAGATAACAGTAATATGCTCCAATATTATTCCCCTGTGGGTCCATCAGCTATGAACAACTATGCACAAAATATCCCGGTTCTAGGAACTAGTCCTGATGCCAGGAGAAGAATTATGCAAATTCCACAAGGGAACGGGTTTGGTTTCAGTCCAGCTGGCAATTTTGCACCCATGTCACTTGGCACAAGTCCATCACAATTCACTCCACCCTATAGCCAGATGCCAACTGGATCTCCTGGACACTATGGCCCGAGCTCCCCTGCTAGAGGAACTGTTCACGGATCACCACTTGGTAAAGGAACACCTTCTGGCAATCAGATTAATAGAAGAAAGGGATGGGGGTATTCTGGTAATTTACCAAATCAAGAAAGCACGTCTTCTGCACATTGGCAAGGGCATCTTTCTGATGTTAATTCACCAAATTTAAATGCTGGAAGTTGGAAGCAGCAACAACAAAGGAATAGTGGAAATGCTGGTGGTCACGGTTCGTTTGGTTCAGGCAAACCATTTTTGCATCCCAAAGGTGCTATTCATGATAAAGCTGAGACTAGCAGTTCACTGCCTGATCATGGAGACTGGGATCCGAATCATAGGCAGTTTTCTGATTTTAATTCACCGAATTTAAATGCTGGAAATTGGAAGCAGCAACAACAAAGACATGGTGGAAATGCTGGTGGGCGCGGCAAACCATCTTTGCATCCCAAGGGTGCTCATGATAAGGCTGAGACTAGTACTTCACTGCCTGATCCTGGTGACTGGGATCCGAATTATAGGTAATCGTTGATACCATGATGCCTCACTGTTTTCTATATGATTGTTTTAATTGAGACTCCTGTGGCCATTGCAATGAACTACTGTGTATGTCGGTTATGTAATATCTAGAAGACGCTATTAAATTGATTATCTGATGTTTGATCAGACAATCATTTGTGTATTTGCTTCTGCTATTGGAAGTTCAATATTCAGATTCAGTGTCTGGCAAATCTTATTATATAAGAAATTAATAGGTAAATCGATTAAAAAGAGGGAGATTTTTGTTTAGTGGAATTAATTAATCTCTTAAATAGGTCAACAAGGGGTATATGGGTAATTTTGGTTTGCCTTTAGATAATCAATTTCATTGCGATGGTTATGAAATTGATTATATAATCTCAGCGGATAACTAAACCAGAACTTGATTATCCAAACACTAAACCTCATGTCTTGAATATATCTGATATCCTGTTTGATATTTTATTCAGCGATGACTTGCTTCTGCAAGATGATCCTTCAGAATTGGGCACAATGACAATGGAGTTCAGTAAAAGTATGCATCTTAGTCAAAATACTGCTCCTACAGAGTCACTTGGTGGGGTTGGACGATTCAATCAAATGTCAAAGTCAAATATGCTAACACAAAGGTAAGTTCTGTTGATATTATTTATTCAAGTATGCCAGTAATGTAATGATTCTATGTGCCTTATCCGGCTTCTTTGTTGTGTTACCCCATACAGGCCAAACGGGCCCATGCAATCATTTTCACATCCAGAAGCCGGAGGTTCTGCATCTTCCCCTGATGCTTATGTTCATCCTATGATGAATCCTTCCCAATATATGCCCCATTTCTCACAGTTTTCACCCAGTCGGCTGGGTCAGCAACCCTCTCCGCGGTACACACATGGGAGGTCAATGGGTGGTGTTCGTGGAGGTGAATGGAACCACATGAAGGTTCAGGCTCCTCATTCCAATTTCAACTCAGGGGGTCCCCGTTCCCCTGGAAGCAACAATAGTGCACCATGGGGTACTTAACCAACCTTACTAATTATTATTTCTATTGTTCGGAATTACTTTGATGTAAGATGCAAATGTGGCAAAATGGGTGGGTCAGGCTGATTGCTGAATGAGTCAGAAAGGGTAAATTTGTTAAGGGTTGAAACAGTTTGGGTTGACGCAAATCACTTTTTGATAGAAACCTTTCTAATTTCATAAATAACGTATTGTCAAAGATGATTACGAGATTCATATTTTTTCAAAAATGAACCACATACTTTTTTCAGTACTAAACCACATGTAAAGTAAATGATTTAGGAGGTTTTTTGCATTGGGCGATTTTCAACCCATTTGACTTTACTTTTTAGATAATCTTTATCTTACAAGTTACAGATATATAATATAACCAGAATCGATTCATGTATAGCATATGAGTTATAGTTTGGCAAAATAGCTTTTGATCTGGCAGGTTAACTGTTTGTACTGATTTTCTTATAACTAAATCAGTGCGTCAGTTACATTTGTGAATCATATACTTTTACTAAATTGATTGAAGAGATTTTATGCATTAAAAATGCAGTTTGGGTTTGATCCCCTGAACCCGTATGACCTGTTCTCTTTTTCTAACTACTGTAATAAATGAGGGTGTCAAACTTGATTCGGATAACCAGTATCCAATTCCATTTATCTAATTTCGCTTAAAAATTTACTTTGTGCGACTTTCGACCACCCATTGAGAAAACCGTTTCCTTTGACCACATGCAAATCGAGCATTCCAAGTATATGGGTTAAAACTAACCACCTCTGGAACAAGGTTACAAGGGTAAGTTGAACTGATGGTGTCATATTTTTTGTAGGACGTAGGGGCAACCATCCCATTGCCGCCAATATTCTGCCATCTTCCCATGGAGGAAATGAATATGGAAGGATCGCTTGATGGTTGAAATTTAAAAATTATATATAGAAATATCGATTGTAAAAGACTTTGGGAATGATAATTGTTAGTTAAAGTTGCTCATACTCTTCCTGCATCTTGCATGTTGAATGTGCATCATAGTGATTCGTTAAGTATGACTTATGAAACTTGCTTTCTCCCGTTTCTTTCATTTGTTTCCATTGTTATTTGTTCGTTTGTTTTTCCCTTATGGGGATTGTGGAATGTCGAAAAAACAAATAGGCATGAAAGTGTTTGTTCATTGCATCTGTTTTTTTTTTTTTTTTTAAATTGTTTATTTTCATGCAATATGAATAGAAAGTATGCAAGCAATGGGTCGTTTTCTTTTCTTGTGTTAGCAATTTGTGTGAATCTTGGATCACTCGTTAGTGTATTAAAAAGCCAAAATATGTGGATCCAAGAAGTTTCATAACCATTAGTCAAACGGCTGAGATAAGTGTGGGCATGGCACATGTACATTTGTCTTTATTGTAGGAAGATCTTTAGGATGTGTTTGGACATTAATCAGCTTTAACGTGTTTAAAACTTTAAATTAGAATTTAAATATGACTAGTAAAGTTATTTTGAGAAACAAAAAAGCACTTGTTAATATTACTAGTACTAAGTTTGAATGATCTTTTTTTTTTTTTTTTTTTTTTTTTTTTTTTTTTTTTTTTTATTATTTTTTTAATGGATTTCCTCGTGTCAATGTTTAATGTAATTATTTATTAAATTAAAAGTCACATTTATGTATGGTACTTAAAGACTAGGTATAATACCTGTGCACGCACAGGTTTTTTAAAATTTCGTTTTAATTATGTATTATTATCGATTAAGAAATGAACCACTTAACATGTTTCAAATGATTTTACTTGGTGGACTAAAAATAAAATATCATATATATATATTATAACCTACCTATTATTTTAGGAGAGTACTTTTGAATTAAAAATTATATTCTATTATTCAAGGTAAATTACATGATGATACTTGACTTGCATGAGATGTTAGTAATATATGTTTTTAGTTTTGCAAACCCGTGCTATCAATTTACGATGTGTTTTGTAATTGTGGCTTCTTTTACTTATATATTATTACTGAATAATTTTCATGTGCATACTTTTAATTCATTTACAATGGCCAACTATTACGTTATTTATTTATTTATTTGATAAAATATCACCTCAATGAATAAAGTTATAATATTACCTACGTTTTTTTTTTTTTTTTTTTTTTTTTTTTAGGAGATGATTGTTATCAAATAAGGATTGTGATGCGTGTATTTTTTTTTATATAATTAAAGAAAAACACCTTCTATATTAAACAATGATTATCTAACCAATGTGTTTGTTTGTTTGTTTAATAATTAGCTTTGTATAACGTCTTTAACTGACAGACATGTTGAGGTTGATGTTGATTTTGCTGTTTAACTTTAACTATTGATATCATGTTGTATAAAATGTGTGAATTTAGTAGTACATAATGAGCGTTGATGAAGTTAAGATATGCTCCGTAAAGTTTTTAAAACGTTTTTATGGATATCTATATACAAATTTTAAATAACAATTTCATGAGTCGTTGTTATAAGTAGAATCACGTATATTTATTTTAATATCACAATATCGTGCTTACCATTTGATATTCATATTCCCGTTACTAATAATTTACCCTATTTCAAACTCGTGTACACATAATTTAAACTTTTAAATAGTAACATGAGTCCTTATTTAAAAAAATATTTTAATGGATAAAAGTTTAAAACTAACATTAGTTTAAAAAAATATTTAACGTATATTAGTTTAAAAAAATATTTAACGTATATTAAAACAAATTCGCATATTTATCAAATTTTGTAATTTTAGTGGATGAAAGTCTAAAAACTAATGCTAATACTCATGTAATTTTAAACAAAGTTAATATTTTAAAGTATAGGGGGTATAAAGTGTAAGGGTTATTTGTGTTTTTTATAAAGTTATTAAAAAACATGGAAATTTGTAATTTTACACTTTACTCTATATAAATTATTTAAAATTCAATCACTAAAGTTTTATTAATTACTTCTTTTTTTTTTAAGTTTTTGTTTTTATAAATTTGACACCTATATTTTTATGCATTTTTTTCTTAACAAAATTTCTCCACCAAATTTATTAATTTTGACCAAAATCAATTTAATTTTGACTTTCTATTGACCAATCACGTTGCTCGAATTCGCCTACGTGGCAAAATCGAGCTCTGCTATTGGTCTAATTTTTTTTTCAATGAGAAGGGATTTGCAAAAATACTCCGAAATGATGTAATTCTTTTATTATATAAAAGATTTATTTAATATAATGTGTATTTAATACATTTTCTTTTATCTAAAATAAAAAGTTTGAGTTTAATAATACAGTTTAACTAGTGCTCAGAGGCACTCATTAAACATTTTTTTTTTTCTTTTTTTTAATCTACCCATATGATTTTGCAAAATGTGATTACAATTATTACTTTTACTACTTTTCAAGATACTTTCTTAGATTCTAAGAGTAAACATTTTGAGCAAAGTTTACTCTTACCTTAATGACATTTGAGCAAATTAAGTTATCTCTTATAATTATACGCTACAAAATCGATTTGCTTAAATATCATCAAGGCAAGAGTAAATATTTAGTTGCACTTACTTTAAAACATTTGAGCAAATAAAGTTAACTTATTATACACACAACTTTTAGATGTAAAAGTTAAATATCTTTTTTTGACGAAGCTTGAACCTATAGCCACTTAGTTATAAATAATCTCAAATCAAATAATACCGCTAGGCTACAAATATGAACAAGAGGCGTTCAAAATTCCGAAACATGACTGAATTCTACTCGAATGGAACTAAACATGTGAAATTCTAAGAGCCGAGAATCAAGCCCATCTAGTAACGATTCATAACTAACCCATTCCTTAAACATGAATACAACTCTCTAGATAATCAAATGATATAACGCAAACTGAACTTAAAACCAGTTCAGTTCCAAATCAGACCTCAAACCATTCCGCACATTCACATACACGTCTATTCCATCGAGTCTCTAGCCGAGACAGTGCCCACGCGGGTCAAAACTTACCCTACAACAAACTAAAAAAGTAAAAAGTAACTTCCAATACCGTCTTCCACGGGTTATGGGTCTCAATACCGTCTTTCACGGTGTATGGGGAAGGTTGAGACGTAGACAGCCTTACCCCTACATAAGAGAAGCTGCTTCCGGTTCTACCAAAGATAGAAAAGGACCTTCGGCCTTACAAAGGGTGATGATCGAACCCTTAACCCTACATAAGAGAAGCTGCTTCCGGTTCTATCAAAGATAGAAAAGGACCTCCGGCCTTACAAAGGGTAATGATCGAACCCTTAACACCTGTCTTCAAAAATAAGGGTGTTAACCACTTGATGCAACTTAACTCGCAACCAACTCATTACCTTAAAAAAATATATATATCCAAATTTAATGACACCCATATTCATGTTTTGTTAATTGGGAGTTGGGACCAACTCCACTTCTAACTCCAATTCCCTCCCAACCCCAACCCATCATCATCATCTCCTTCCATCTCTCTCTCACACACACACACACACACACACACACACACACAAATGACGGTGGCTCCCGTGGCAGTTCACGGCGGAGCACCACCACTTCACAACCCATCAACCAAACACAACCCACTTCACCATTTCTCACCCATTTCAATCCCACTGCTTTTAAACCGATCAAGAAGATTTCACAAACTATGTGTGAAAGTAAAACCCACCCATTTATCTATTCCAAAACGACGTCGGGTTGGTTTAGTTTGTTCTTTGGACTCTGATATTCCGAACCCACTTGACCCACATGATAATGGGCATAATGAGGTATAAAGATTGTATCTTTTTGGTATAAAATTTGAATCTTTTATATTGTTTTTCTTATTATAATGAGGTACTAGACGAGTACTCGCGTATAGCGGCGACAGTTTATGGTAGCGTTAATTTGTGTGTGCAAATGTGTTTTCTCGTTATATGTAGTATAGATAAATATTTAATTTTTACTAGAACAGTACCCACGCAATGCGGCGGCGCGTACCGTGTGATTATATTTTGCGTTATTTGGTTACACGTTTAGTTGTCTTCATGCTTTATAAGTAGAGATATTAGAGATGGTTAAGCCAAATAATTTTAGTTTCAACAACCAACAGCTTCCTAATCAACTTGCTTCCTAACAAATTAATTTTGAAATCTTTCCATAATAAGCAAGAAAAAAGTCAATTTTAAGCATTTTTCTAATTATAGAATAGTCCCAAATGCATTATAATGTAGTATAGATATAGATATAGATATAATTGGGAGAATCGCACAAAAAAATACTACTATACTTTAGGCCAATATAACGTTAAGGACTTTTACTTTTCGAAAGATGTTCTCAGTCATTTTTTAGCTGTAATGGTTAATTAATGCTAAAAGTGTAACCCATTACCTTTTTCATAAAATCAAAAAAGCTCACATTGCACCAAAAATTAAGTTCCATACTTTAAATTGAGAAAAAAAAAAAAAAAAAAATGTTCAACTTAAATTGGCTGAAAGTGTAGTACCTTTTTGTGCGATTTGCTCTAATATTATTATGTTGATGATGAGGTATAAAAGTCGAATCTTTTTTGTTATTTTGCGGACAATGAGGTAGAAAGATTGGAAATTTATGTGTTTCGTTGTTAACGGTGTGTTTTTGATGTGCGGGTTAATTTTTTTTTTTTTTTTTTTTTTGTTTGTTTGTTTGTTTGTTTGTTTGTTTGTTTTGAAGATAAGTAAGAAGAGTATTGAGCAATGGGATTCATTGACTGCGAAATTTGCGGGAGCTGCAAATTTACCTTTTTTGTTGCTGCAATTGCCGCAAATTGTGCTTAATGCTCGTAATCTGATGGCTGGAAATAATGCTGCGCTTTTTGCTGTTCCATGGCTGGTATGTATTATATGACTCATATTTTTTTTGGTTCTCTTAAGTTAGGGTTCTTGGGTGTTTGGCATTGCATTTTAAAAGTCTTTCACGTTGCTTATGCTAAAGATTTACATGCTAGATGACCCTGAAATAGTCATATGATCAGGATAAATTTTGCTGATGCTACTTTCGAACTGATTATTAAAAATAGATAACCGGTTTCCGTATAGGTAAAAACTAGAAATTGATTATTTTGGCTGTTGAAAACGTAATAAGAAGATGTAACATTTAGCGGGTGTTTGGCATTGCATTTTGAAGTGATAATGTAATATGGGATAACCGCAATAAGATAATCAATTGTAACACAACAAACTACGGAGATAGTGTTAAGATAAGCTACTGTTGTCGAAACTTGTGATTATCAGATAATTAGGTGATTGAGTGTTTGGCAATCTCTTATTATCGATGGTTCTACATGTGAAATGACCCATAAATAAGCATAAAACTAGGAACAATTTTGTTGCAAACAAGAAACCCCTAAATATTTAAATAATCCCCAAATGCAAAATATTGATCATCTGCGACGTCAAACCACACTAATTAGTATCAAAATGCAATGCCAAACACCCCCTTAATATTCTGTTTTGTTCATTGGTGAATTCAAATGGTGGCAGGGAATGTTCACCGGACTTCTTGGAAACCTTTCGTTGCTATCCTACTTTGCAAAAAAAGGAGAAACCGAAGCTATGGTGGTTCAAACTTTAGGAGTCATATCAACATACGCAGTCATCACTCAGCTAGCCATGGCTGGGTCCATGCCTGTACCACAGTTTACCGCCACTTCTGTTGTGGTTGCTTGTGGTCTTCTTATTAATTTCTTGAATTTCTTTAAGTTGCTTAACCAAAGCATTTGGAACTTTTGGGAGGATTTCATTACTATTGCTGGCCTATCCGCACTTCCACAAGTAATACATCTTCACTATAAAAAATCTATTTTGGTAGAAAATAGCGGTGAGTGTGAATTTACCATTTTCAAATGAATGATGCAGGTCATGTGGTCAACCTTTGTGCCTTATGTTCCGAACAGTATCTTGCCGGGGATAATTTCGTTTGTAATAGCAGTGGTTTCTGTTGTCATGGTGAGCTACTATTTGAGCATTTAACACATCTGTCATTTCCCAACAGACCTAGCTAAACTCTTACTTCTACGGATACAATATTTTAGTAGTTAGAATGTTAAAATTGTAAAATTGCATGACATGTATTTGCAGGCTAGAATTGGCAAACTTCCAGAAAAAGCCACAAAGTTTGTTCTATCGTTATCTGGATGGACTGCTACACTCCTCTTCATGTGGATGCCTGTTGCACAAATGGTAGCCTACATCATGCCTATGTATTTTACACATACACATACACACACACACACGCACGATTATTTGACATTAGTTTTCTGACCACTGTAATTGTTACCAACAGTGGACGAACTTCTTGAATCCTGACAACATCAGAGGTTTATCAGCTATTTCAATGCTGCTTGCTATGACAGGAAATGGACTTTTGATTCCTCGTGCACTCTTTGTCAAGGATCTCATGTGGTATATTTCCCTCCCATCATCATTCGTCTTTTTCTTCTTCCTAAAGATTTGAAAATTGTGACATTGAATTAAGATGTTTGGAGATGTTTTTCTGAGATTGGCTATGCGATATTAAATGAATAAAGTCAGATAATCAGTCTTACTAAACGGGTTGCGGATGACAGTGTTTGGCGTATGGTAAAAATTTATAATAATCAGATTATCAGTTTTTCTAGTATTATGTAAAACATATAATTACCCAAGAAGAACAATATTATCTAATAATGATAGGCGATTTGTCAAATGGTGGTAAAAGTCTCTCAGTTTAGGTTTTTTAATCGGGTACTATGGTACCATTTGATAATCAATTTTGTTGGAGATGGTATGAAACTGATTACTCAAAGATGATAGATTATCATAAACCTAATCAGTTTATCTAAACATTCAAAACGCAAATCCAAACACCCTCTACTTTTAATGAAATAGACTAAACTGGTTAATGTTTTTTGTTGTTAAATATACCCGTTATACTGCTAATTACAAATCACTCTCAATGCTGTCAGCTAGTGTGAAACGTTGGAAATAAATTTAAAAACATGTTGAATAATACTACGTGGGCATATTATAGAATTGAGATGATAAGGGATTAATTTAAATAATGTTTTCAGGTTCACGGGTTCATGTTGGGCATCTTTCTTCTATGGATGGGGAAACCTTATGTGCATGTACCTGTAAGTGATTCAAAAGTTATACAATCTTTAAAGAATTTAGATAATTCTGTTGTATTATAACCATGATTATGGATTCAGTTGTGCAAGTATCAGCAAGGAGTTCTTTTTGGCTGCAACTGTCGGCTTATTTCTTTGGACAGGTTTGCCCTTTATATCTATTTGTTGCATACTGTTCTTACTTAAAGGTATATTTTGCAGGGCGTTTTCAATGTGATTATTACAATTTTAAGAATCAGATTTAGATAACAAAAGGGATAACCCAGCTATTCAAGTTTTGAGATAACAATTTCTAACTAATCATTGTGACCAGCACTTGTCATTTTGGAATAAAAAACGTTAATTTTTATTATATTGCCCGTGGCAGGCTATGCGCTATGGAGTGACAGTAAGGCATATGGCCATGGTTCACCATTAACTTCTTTGAAGGTGTTAATATTTGGATCCTAGAACAATTGCGCTCAAATGGTGTGCTTAAAATCTTATGTGGAGGGGCTTAGAAAGTGGGATGATTTGTTGCCATGCATAACACGCAGCTATGTGGTTCATAAAGATGGCCACACGTTCTAGTCGATTAGCAAGCTCAAACTTGGCGTTTCGATCTTCAAGGAGGAAGTATAGTGTAGACAACATTGGTTCAAATAATGATTATAGAATAATACAATTTGTAAAGTCACTAAGAGCGTCATATAGGCGTGTAAGTAAGCTTAATTTAACATGTACCATTAATTCTTACAATGTCGCATTTACATTAATTTGATCATATCAAAATGTATGATCCAGTCTAGTGTTTTACTTCAGTCCACTATTCTGCACTTTACTTTTTACAAGAATCAATATCTTATAGTACAAAATTCTGGAATATTTATACTTGCAAATTGTTTCATTGTAAAGTTGCTACTTTTTCAGAAACATGGTTAGCTTTTATGTTTTTTCCAAACCGGATATATTTGAAGGGGATGGGTTAAAATAACGGGGGCTATTTGGTTAGATTAACCCTCTCTAAATACAATAGGGGGTACTTTTTTTTTTGACTTTTCCCCTATTTTGTCGTTTAGCGCCTTTTTTTTTTTTTTTTTTTTTTTTTTTTTTTTTTTTTTTTTTTTGTTTAAAGTAAATGTATTGTATATGTATAATATTTTGTGTTTAATAATGTTTTGTATATATATAATGCTTTGTATAATTATTTTGTTTGTATAATAGCACGTTAAATATTACCACGTTAAATAACTGCAACAAAAACTGTTATTATTAAATTAAACGACAACGTTATACATATTATTTAAAAACAACAACATCTACGACATATGAAGATTATTCATCTCATTTAAAAGATCATGGAGCCGGGCACTTGACTGACAAGCGTGATCCTCAGGATTCCTTGCCATTTCTAACTCCATTTCCAGCTCCTTTATTCTTGCCTTCAACAACTTGTTCTCATTTTTTGTAGCAACGCAGTTTGAGCAATGCGTTGAAGAAGAGAGTTGATTAAAGTGCTCTGTTTCAAATTCATCTTTCCACGCGAAGTATCGACACCCATAGTCTTTTGTACCTGGCTGTTACATGTTAAGAAAGTAATAAGAAATGTATTTTTAACAAACAAATTATTTACATAACTAAGCAAACGTATGATTATTTACCACTGAAAGAGGACATGCATAAAACAGTCGCCCACGACTACCATCTTGCCAGGATTTCCGTTCTACAATAAATCCTCTATTACATCGGCACCAGAAAGGATTTCTTTGGCTCATCTGACCAAAGAATTTGCATAATAATTTACACCAGCAATCAATAATGTTTAAAACGATGTTTCAAACAATTAACATTTAAACGATTTACATTTAAATAATCATTTACAACATTTTCAAACAATTTACATTTAAATAAATGAATAATCATTTACAACATTTACAAACAATTTACATTTAAATAAATGAGTAATCATTTACAACATTTACAAAATACATCGATGGTAATATATTGTATCCCATTCGTTTGCAAGTGGCTGTTTGAACCACCTCCATTGTGGGTGGTAATGTGGTAGTGGAGAATCTTTGTCTATATTGTGACAAATGTAATGAGCACCACTGTTCTCCCCCACACGCGCAATCACAATGGGGTCAATTCCATGTGATAAGTTTGGATCAGAAAATAGGGGTAAACATGTGAACCAACCATGACGGTCTATATATACAAGAGGTCGGTGAATAGCTGAAGCAATGACCAGACCGTTATGTGGCATCGTCATCCAGTAATCTTCAGGCGCTGGTCCATTAAACCAGTTTAATGTATCACGAAGGTGGTAAAAGTCTTCTTCCCCCCACATACTCACGTAAGTTATACTATGTCTTTGTAACTCTTGCATTAACATGTATCTAGCATCGGCCCACCTATTTTGGTCTTGCACAATCCAATGGGTAATATCTTTCGTCAATCACTTGCTTCACACATTGCAATACCCATCTAAAATTATGCCCTTGTTCACTGCCTAAAAAGCTATACGCCATTGAAAATGTTTTATTTGTTGAAGTTACTCCAACAATTTTCAACAACGGCAATTTAAACAATGTGGTATTGTACGTGGAGTCCATTAGCATGACTTCAGGGAATGTACACCATAGAGCATACGACGTGGGGTGCACAAAAAATAGCTCCTCAAGCTCGTTGGTATCCTCATTTACCCTCGGGTACCATGTATACCCTGAATCCCGCAAATGCGAGTAAAGGACTTGAATTGGAGTTCTATCACCTACTCTGGCTCTCCGAAACTTATCTTGTGCGTTATATATAGTTCTAACGCTAGACACGTTATCCGGATTACGACCCTTTATTGTCGAAAGTATATTAAGTGGTCGTACGTTATAATCTGTCAATTCTTTGACCAAACCCACCTCATCAGCCTTTAATCGCATTGCATATGGCACACCATGCAACGACTCTAGCATATCATGATTATGCGTATCATCCTTCACCCTCAATACCCAATAATTTTTTGGTCGATGATATTTCGCATTTAATCTGAATGGACAACCGGTTTTACTTGTTTTGGTTTTCCGTCTGCCACTACCTTGAGGTATATACGTACCACCCTTTGTACATCTATAATTGATTTCGTTCATATGACCATGTTCTGATTTGGTTCTATCTTTAACAATTACAAAACCTAGCCCACGAGCTATATTTTGCGCCCACTCAGTTACTTCCTCGTGAGAACCGAAAACCTGAAAATACATAACATTTTTTATAACATACTTTTTTTTTACAACTTTTACATTTTTACATTTTAAATTTTACAACTTTTAATTTTTACAACTTTTACACTTTTATAACTTTTTATACAACTTTTAATTTTACAACTTTTACATTATACAAATTAAAAAAAAAAATTTATAACTTTTTACATACAATAAATTAAATTTTTTTTTACAACTTTTACATACAATAAATTAAAACTTTTTGCAACTTTTTACAAATTTTTATACAACTTATAATTTTATACAACTTATTACAAATTTATACAACTTTTAAATTTTACAACTTTTAAATTTATACAACTTTTAAATACAAAAAAAAAAAAAAAAAAAAAAAAAATGAAAGAAAACTTAAAAACGCGTACGCGTTTAATACTACTCTCTCTCTCTCTCTCTCTCTCTCTCTCTTTATCACACACCACACACACACATACGGTTTAATACTCTCTCTCTCTATCTCTTTTTCTCTCTCTCTATTTTAGATCTAAAAATACTTTAGATCTAAAACTATTTTAGATCTAATTCTGGTATGTGATGTTGGTTTATGGTGATGTGGTATGTGATGTGGTACGTGATTATCTGATTCTGGGTGTGAGAAATTAGGGTTTCATAAAAAAACTGGGGGTTCTGTGGTGATGATTTTTTGATATAAACAGGTTAGTGCATGATAGTTTAGATCTAATTTTTTGATATAAAACTTGGGGGTTTGAAAAATTAGGGTTTGTAAAAATATTTTTTTAGATCTAATTAGGGTTTGAAAAAAAATTGGGGTTTTTTTTATAATTAACTAGTAATCTTTCAATTAACCAACGTTAATTGAAAGATCTACTGATTAATTTGAAAAACCCCCAATTTTTATGAAACCCTAATTAGATCTGAAAAATTAGGGGTTTTTTGATGATGGTTATCTGTGGTGATGGTGTTTTGGGGTGTTCTTTTTTAGAGCTAATTTTTTGATATAAAACTTGGGGGTTTGAAAAATTAGGGTTTGTAAAATAATTTTTCAGATCTAATTAGGGTTTGAAAAAAATTGGGGGTTTTTTATAATTAACTAGTAATCTTTCAATTAACCAACGTTAATTGAAAGATCTATTGATTAATTTGAAAAACCCCCAATTTTTACGAAACCCTAATTAGATCTGAAAAATTGGGGGTTTTTTTGATGATAGTTATCTGTGGTGATGGTGTTTTGGGGTGTTCTTTTTTAGAGCTAATTTTTTGATATAAAACTTGGGGGTTTGAAAAATTAGGGTTTGTAAAATAATTTTTCAGATCTAATTAGGGTTTGAAAAAAATTGGGGGTTTTTTTTATAATTAACTAGTAATCTTTCAATTAACCAATGTTAATTGAAAGATCTATTGATTAATTTGAAAAACCCCCAATTTTTACGAAACCCTAATTAGATATGAAAAATTGGTGGTTTTTTGATGATGGTTATCTGTGGTGATGGTGTTTTGGGGTGTTCTTTTTTAGAGCTAATTTTTTGATATAAAACTTGGGGGTTTGAAAAATTAGGGTTTGTAAAATAATTTTTCTGATCTAATTAGGGTTTGAAAAAAATTGGAGGTTTTTTGATGATGGTTATCTGTGGTGATGGTGTTTTGGGGTGTTCTTTTTTAGATCTAATTAGGGTTTCGTAAAACATTGGGGTTTTTTTAAAATTAAATGAGTAATCTTTCAATTAACCTACGTTAATTGAAAGATCTACTGATTAATTTAAAAAACCCCCAATTTTTACGAAACCCTAATTAGATTTAAAAAATTCATGTTTGGTATTTTTGGGGGTTCTGTTGTGATGATTTTGATGGTTCTGTGGTGATGATTTTGGTGGTTCTGTGGTGATGAATACTTGTGGCTGAGGGTAGGTTAACACCTTGATCTGCCACCCATGAGTGGTATGAATACCTGCTCTGGCCTACCCCACAGTCCACATGTATGTGAATGATGTGATTATGTGATGTGAAATGTGATTATGTTGGTGGTTCTGTGGTGATGAATACTTGTGGCTGAGGGTAGGTTAACACCTTGATCTGCCACCCATGAGTGGTATGAATACCTGCTCTGGCATACCCCACAGTCCACAGGTATGTGAATGATGTGATTATGGGGCTCTACTATATTAACGGGGTCTACCCTCCTTGCTGCAAACCCTTGTGCTCTATCCCTATGGGATGGGTTATATTGATGGGGGCTATTTGGTTAGATTAACCCTCTCTAATATGATTGATAAGCAATTTGTGATGAAACTGCTTATCAAACTGCTTATAAGCAGTTTGATTTGAAACTTGGTTTAAGCAGTTTGCTTTTGAAACTTGATAAGCACTTTGATTTAAGCAGTTTGTTTTAAAAAAAATGAGATACGGCGATGATGATTTAAAAAAAAGGTTTTGATTTTGGCGTGGCATTACCAAATGGATAGGTAATTTTTTTTTTTTTTTTTTTTTTTTTTTTTGCAACCTTTGAAGTTGCAGCCAAATATGATAAAACTTGCTTAAACTTGCTTATGTTGCAACAATATATAATCTGAGCCTAATGTTACCTCATTTGTGTAAAATGGTGAATTAGACATTTCGGCAGCCTAAGATATTTGTTGTGTTTCACTTGCGGCTTTCACTTACTGCTTGTGTTTCACTTGTGTGCAATCTGAAAGTAAATGGTTTGTTAGAGTATTTAAATAGTGAGGGTTAATCTAACCAAATACCCCCGTCATTATAACCCATCCCTTTACTTACTGATTGTGGTTAGTTAGCTTTCACTTGTGCAATCTGCTTTGTCATTGTTGTGATATTGATTGTGGTGAAGTAGCTTTCATGTGCAATCTGCTTCTTTGTGAGCCTTGTTTATAATGGAGCCTTTAGGTGAGTAATGGAGCCTTTATTGTGAGTAATTGCAGGAATCTTTACTTTCTTGTGAGTAATTGCAGGATTCTTTACTGCAGGAATCTTTACTGTTGGTACTTGCTGTGGAAAACTAGAAGGGGGGTTGAATAGTTTTACGTCATTTTAAAAGTTTATTACCAAAATATTTTGTAGGTTATTAAAAACTTTCGATTCGATCTCAAGTGAATTCAAATGACAACCAATATAAGCAATTCTAATCAAGTAATAAAAGTATTGAAATGTAATGAAGAAAAGATAGAGTTAGAAAGATCAAACCACAACATGCGAATTTATAGTGGTTCGGCTACAAGGACACCTTCCTTGCCCTACTCCACTCCCCGAGTACCACACTCGAGAGTTTTCTTCACTATGTCAACAAACTCCTTATGGTGGAGAAACCTTACACACCTTGGCTTACATGAGTTAACGACACTAAGCTAAATGTCGAGTTCTAATCGTAGCTAGAACCAATCTCACGACTTCTTCAAGGCTTCACACCTTCTTCATAACTTCACAACTTCTTCAAGGCTTCACACCTTCACAACTTCACACCTTCTTCTATGCACAACTAATTCACAACTACTAAACTACTTTACAACACACCTAGTTTCTACAATCAACAAATTTACACAACACTTTTACAAATATCTACCACAACTACAATATGAAACTAGCTATTCACAACACTACTACAATTAGATGGATGTAGAGGAGTGTTCTTCTTCTTGCACTTGAATGGATGAAGCTTTGGATCACTTGGAAACAAAGACTTATGAATTATATGATCAAAGGATTTTAGATCTAGAAATGGAGGTTGGATCAGAAAGTTTATAGTGCAAAAAGGTGAGAAAAATGTGTGAAATGATCCAATATTTATAGGGCCAGAATTTACTGTTCTGGAGTGTGCCGGTCCCCTTAATTAAGGGCCGGTCCCCTTAATCATTAAGGGGGCCGCCTAGTAAAATTAAGGGGGCCACCCTCCTAAACGTTGGAAAAGTTTTTCTGGATAAAATTTGCCCTTTTTGGTTGGAAATTTGAAATCATATCTTTGTGGTTTAATATAGCATTACCAAAAATGATTTACCAATATATATAAAATGTTTATATCATTTTATTAGATGTTATGTCTTAAGACAAAATTTTCTTTGATCATGTAATGCATAAGATGCTTAGTTTATGCATACCTTAAGTGATATTAGATGTAGAGGTAAATATTTGTTACCAAATACTTGTTTACGTCTTAATCTTGACTTAATTTGATTTGAGTTTTGTGATTATCAAAACATAGGTTTATTGAGAGATATTAATAACCTTTTTAAACATTATTTATATCAACAATCTCCCCCTTTTTGATGATTACAAAACTTAAACTCATTAATTCAAAAATTAATTTTTAAACAATTATTTTAGTGAGTTTATATTTACTTCTCCCCCTTTTTGTAGAATCAAAAAGGTTATGCCGACAATTTTCAAACGTGAAAGATTGACTGGTAGATATCTCCCCCTTGATGTTCGTTTGGGGGCACCAAGAGAACGAGCTATGGAATGCTTTGCAAAAAAAAAAAAAAAAAAAAAAAAAAAAATATATATATATTAGAAGCACAAGTATATGCATGCAAACATGTATAAGTTGATTAGAAAAAAAATAAAGTATGTTTGAAAGAAAGAATTCATATTAAATAATAGGTTGTGTCAAGACACAACATACAAGTAGCAATTTGGATTACAAATAGAAAAACTAGTTCACAAACTAACAACAAGAAAAATACATCATCATGGCAAGAGTACATGGTCTTCATAGAGCTTGCAAGAAAAAGGATGGTAGTGGCTTTATTTATTAAGCATATCAAATGCTTAATTAGGAGAGCATGATGGTGATGATGGAGAAATGGGTGAGAATTGTGGTGGAGGAATGATTGGAGAGGATGGTGGAGTTGGTGGTGGTGGTGGGTTGGTAAGCAAATGTTCAATATATGAGAACATATATTGAATTTCATCTCTAAGGCCAAAGATGACCGTGCGGTTATGGATGCAACAAAGACAAGTATCCCCATGGGATTCAAGTAGCCTCCAAGGCACGGGATTGGCAAAGAATGGTGGTGTAATTGGTGGAGATGAGAGATGAGCATCAAGTGGTGTTATTGGTGAAAGTGAGATGGTAAGATGGGTGGACATGGGTTCTTGTGTAGGAAGTGGTGATGATACTTGTGGTGACAAGTGTGAGTTGATGTAGTCATTGATTGATGAGGTTGAGGGTATGGAGGATGAGGAAGTTCCATTAGTGGAAGGTGTTTTAGATGGTGCATTGGGTGCACTTGGGGATGAGCATTTGGGTGGAGGTGATCGTGTTTTGTTGTCTTAATTTGTTAAGTTAATGAAGAGTTGTTTTGGGGGGATGACCACAAGTTTTTGTTTCTTGGAGGCTTTGGAGTGCGAGGTGCTTGGTGGAGTCATGATGATCTAGATGGTGAATGATGAGATGAAGAATGGTGATTGTGGAGGGAATTTATAGTATGGAAATGGTTGATTAGGTATGTATTTGAAATGGTTGAATGAGATTCAAAAATCAGTTGGGTTAAAATGGGAAATGGTAGCTGAAACTAGAGAAAAGGTTCACAAGATGCAAAAGAAAATAGTGAATCCAGTTCCAGATGGCCGGTCCCCTTAATTGTATGTCGGCCCCCTTAATGATTAAGGGGACCGCTGATACGTGGGAATCGCACCAGGCTTTACCTCTCAAGGGATCTTGAGAAGCTTACAACCCCCACCAGGCAGTGTAACTGATCGTTGTAGTATAGTATAGTGACAAGTACCAGGGGATTGATCGTTCAGCTAGGAATAGTGTCGCTAGGATTAGAAAACCTAAATACTAGTTCTAAAGGTGAGGGATGATTCTTTTTGTATTTTTATATTTTTTAGAAAGCAAGTAAAAATCTCGGGTTTGAAGGATTTGGGCGAAATTAGTTGTTAGTCAACTAACCCAATGCTAAAGATGCAATCAAAATAAAATACTAGAAATGAAAATAAACTAAATTAACTAAGGTTGTGAGCAATAAGTGGAGAAAATGTGTTTACTTAGATTTCACTACTCCCTAGACATCTTTTGCACGTTAATTACTTGTTAGAGTTGCGTGGATGACGGATTGTATTCCTTAATACCATTCATGGGGTGGCGCACTTAACTCCCCAATCCTATGAGCTTTTATCTCCTCCTATGCCATGCCCAGCACAACCATAGGGATTATAAACAGTGGCTCATGCATTAAATACAACCAATAAAACCTAGTGCACATCAGTTCATGTTTCCTAAGACGTTCAAGCATGTTACCATTTGGAGATCTGCCAGTTTTCTTAAGCCTAACATCGAATTCATTCATCCAATACAATTATAAACAAGTAATCAACACATAATTAACATCTAGGTTTCATTAGATCCAAGCAAACACAAGATAGATCTAGCCTAGCATGATGGAATTAAGACAAGAACAAGATATAGACAACCAACACATAGACATATTGATTGAATTAAAAGAATACTTATCTCAATTACACATGAAAGGTATCAAGGGCTTAGAACCCTTGAAAAACCTGTAAAATTCGCACCAAGTTCGTACTTAGGGTTTCTCCAAAACTTCTCTCTTTAATGTGTGAAAATTAGAAAAATATATATAGGAAATAGGGTCTGACGACGTCAAGACAAATTATGTGACGCCGTCACCTCGCCGCCAAAATATTTCTCGGACTGCCTTAATCTACTTTTGACGCCGTCATGTGTTATGCATTTCCAGGCCGTCATGAATTTTACTCTTGACGCCCTACTTCGTGACGCCGTCAAATCTGTACTGGGTCGTCATGGAAATTACTCTTGACGCCGTCACCTACTGTTCCCAGCAAGGAAAATTAAGACTTTGGCGTTTTCTTCACTTTTATGCTCCAAAAACGTCTGAATTGCTTCCTTTTCCAGATTTCACTCCCAAAGTACCTAACAAAAGGAACGATTTAGGGCAATATTTGATCAAATAAATTCAATTCTGGGCTTAAATGACCCCCTAAAAGTGGTTCATTTTTCGCCTAATCATATACCCTTACACTTGAGATTTGCTTGTCCTCAAGCAAATGCGCTTTTATTCTACTCAAGATACAAGTTAGGGGTCATTTAACACTAATATAAAAGTAATTACAACAAATAATCGTTCCACTAAAGACCAATAGAAAAACACGGAGGTTATACACAAGCACCTCACAAATAGTGTTTAGATACTCACATCTCTCGGGTGTAATAAAGTATAAATTACAATATGGAAACGGAAGATATCTCTCACTACCTGTCTTAGCAAAATAGATTACCATAGGCTTGGGAAAGGATCAAACCTCCACCATATGGCGTAAGCACCTAGGATAAACTATCAAAGAGGTCTTTTAAAGGGTTGTAACGTTAGGTGTAGGGATATGAAATACACGGTTTTGTTGGATAAAGGAAGTTTTACTGGTGGCGAGTTAACAATCTTGGTTAAATTACAAGTACAATGTGGCGTTGCTAAGCCAAGACTAGATTCGACTTAAGCTAATAAAGGAAAAATAACAAAAACATAAAATGAACATAGAATAAAAAGGGATGGTGGTCCGTATGTTTTTTCTCTTTTTCTTTTTTCTATTTTTTTTTCTTTTTCTTGTTTTTTCGAATTTTTTTTTTTTTTTTTTTTTTTTTTTTTTTTTTTTTTTTTTTTTTTTGCATACACTCTTACCCTACCATTCAAAATAATACATCATAGGGAATAAACATTTCCCTTACACTTAAATTTTTACATACTTTACAATAAACTAATCTAATGACTCGAATTAAGATAATTAAAACACCTGGAGTACTTTTAAGATTAACGTACATATGGGGGTAATAAATGATGTTCTTCCCCATTACTCCATAAAATAAGTACTTTACCCATGAGTCTCAATCGTCCCAAAACAATATGTACAAGGATACGACTCGACTTAGCAACCATGTAATCAATTAGATAGTTAACTTAGGGTTTAACAAATAACAATAATGCACTAAAAATGAGCGCATACACGGAAGGCTAAGGCGATTTGGTTGTACATTTAAGTGGGGTGTAACGAATTCTTCCTTTAAGTAAAATGCTTAAAGTTAGAACGAAAAGATAGGCTCGGAGGGGTGTACTAGGGGTTTCGTGTACTAAAAATGAGTACAACGCTAAGGGTGTGGGAAAAATTAGTTGACTTAACTAGCCAAGTAATATGACTTAAATGGTCAAGTAATTATGATACGGGTTTAACACAAGGGTGATCCTAATGCCTCTTATCATGTAGTAAATCCTACCACACGAATGTAGTCTCACTAGCGGTCTCGGGATGCATCACTAACGCAAGTTCTAGAATCTAAATGCTATCGGTACACTCATAAGCACTAATAGTAAATGCTTTTCCTATCAAATTTAAAGGCGAACCTCACATATTTGGGTGGAAATTTTTTTCCGAATATACGGTTATGTGCTAGTCATACAATCTCCTATCCATGAGACGCTTGCTATGGCTAAAGTTTCACTCCTAAATGTTGTAAAAAATTTTAAATTTGGCGCTAAAATTGCACTAACAAGTATTTCTCATAGTTTTATTACACATCTACCATTAGACAAAACAAACTCAAGCGAAAGTGTACATGTAAGGTATCATCTTTTTACCCTCCCCTTACACTTAAGATGAACATTGTCCCCAATGTTCAAGTAAAGAATGTAAAAGTGAAATAAGTAAAAAGAATGAAATCAAATACTCCCCTGATTCGCTCGGTATGGATAATAAGGTGGCCAGGTTAAATCTTCCTCCAAGAAAATGAACAATCAAAGCTTCCCTTCCAGAATATAAATCATCTTCTTGTCATACATAACCTGTAAATCTGAGAAAATAGACAAAAACAACATCGCGTAAAATCAGCGGCATTCTATATAAGTTACTAAATCATAGAAAACAAGATAAGATATAATGCTTGTGGAATGAAGTTTGCATATCTCCTAGATATTATAAAACTTAATAATTCACAAAAACCATAAGACTCCGTTAGAAAAACAAAACTGGTAAAATTTCCAGATTTTTACACGTGACGCTGTCAAGAAGAAATTCTTGACGCCGTCAGAAGTGACTTGCAAAAATTCTTATGTTAAGTTTCCAGAAAATTTCTGGAAAAACTTGGTCTTACTTCCTGGAAAATCCTGCAAAACTTCATTATGACTCAATACAAGCATTTGACTCTAACAAATACGAATATACATGTTCATTTAATATTGTGGAGAATCATGATCGGTTTGTTTCTTGAAAACATGTTTGGGGTTTCCCCTTACACTTATCTTTTGCAAAAATACTTTTAGGTGGAGTTAAGACTAGGCCAAAACAACAAAGTAAAGTATTTCCACTATTTAATTGAGAAACATGATCTACCAGCAATAAAAACAAAGTATGTATACGGAAGCAAATAACAAAGAAACAAAATAAAATCACACAAAACATGGGTTGCCTCCCAAGAAGCGCTTTTCTTTATTTATGAGTCTTGTAGCTAGACTCAAGGTCATGGGTTAACGTGTATCGCTTATGCTCACATAACCAAGTGTGAGCCATCTAATAGTCGCCTCATCTTTCTTATAATCATCTCCTAATTCTAAGCATCCTCGATAGTATTTTTTATTCTTTTCATGAGTATACTTAAGTCCTTTTCTCTTATCATTCTCACTTAGCATCTCTATGGGCGGATACCTACTACACTTTTCCATGGAAAAATCCTTGAACCTAGGGTGTGTACGGGGCATTTGATAGACAAAATCTTCTTCCCCATCCGAGAATGTAATTAACCCTTCTATGAGTTTTTCATCAAGGTTGGTCAACTGTTTGAAAGGTTTTCCAAACACAACTTGGGTCAACTTATTATCAATAAACTCTCCTAGATTCTCCATAACCATGAACTCAACAAGATAAACCAAGCTTCCTACAAACACATGCAATGGTATTGCCCTAGCAATAATGTTTTCTCCTTTGTATTCTAACTCATCTACCATGATTTTATTGTATTCATTACGCGAGATTACGTTCATTGGAAGAGATGAGTTAAGATAGGCGTTAAAGCTCTTAAATCCGATCTTACAAGGAAATTGCATGTGTGTCACACCCCCAAAATCGGGTCCAGCAGAAGCATACGTGTAGCTGGGGTGTAACTCAATTAGTATTACAACACAGGTTCAAAAATGGTTTTCACTTGAATCATTTAGAATAAAATAGCTTAATCAAAAATGTTGAATTTACATTTTTAATAGTAGTGCGGAAGTAGGCCCTTAAAATAGTTTAAAACGGTCCCCAATGAATATCAGAGTCTTCTATGACCATGCCATGCCCTGCCAAAACCTCCAGTAGCGTACCATTGCTTAATACCTGAAAATACATGCTAAAAAGTGTCAACACGAGGTTGGTGAGTCCATAGGTTTATAATAAGACAGTAGTATTGTGAGTTCAATAGAGAGTTTTGTAACCATTGTGTGGCGCACATTGTCATCAAAATAAAGTTTACCTTAAAGTAAAATTTGAAGAGTGGACCATGAGTAGAGTATGTAATCATTACAACGAATACAATGCCACATAGAAAAATAGTCTATTACGCTAGCGCTAAGTTCATGCAACCGAAGCTATAACAGTGTGCATGCTCAAAGAGCATGAAATCATATATAGGTGCCCGGCAAGTGTTTATCCCAGACACTTGTGTTTCGACATGGTATACGTTCGTTTGCCTATCCGGTCAAACCGAACGGGGGAGTTACCCCCAATAGATCTATTTATCACATTCGCGCTTCCCAGCAGGAATTGACGGTTCATGAGTTTGGGCATAGTGGGATTCAAGGGCTTAGGCTAATCCGCGTAATAGTGTAAATAAAACATAAGTTTCAGTGTGGTCCATAAAAGTGTTTGCATAAAAGCAATAGTTCATAAAGTGTGTTGCATAAAAGCAATAGTTCATAAAGTATATTGCCTAAAAGCAATAGTTCCTAATGTGTGTTGCATGTTTATAAAGCATTTGTGTATGTGAGAAAATAATCAAGTATGCAACCAATATACACATAGGTGCATTTAAATAATCAATCAAGCCTTCAAAGAAACAGTAGTGTTTAAGTAAACAATTGCGCATTCAAGCATTGAGTTTAGTAAAAAACGAGCATGTATTCTCCCCCAAAACAGTTATAAAAACAGGTAAAAGTAGGGGGTATGAACTCACGTGGTGCAATAGCTACGATGACAACAATGAATTCACAGAAATGAGGCACGATCTCTAACCGCAACCTAATATGAATGATATGATCTAATGTAAGAAATGAAATGACGCTACACATGCAAATACGTATGTTATCGATACCACTCATTAGTTTTTGAAAATAACGTTTATCGTCGACAAATACGTTTTTGACGTCTCGTTAGGTTAATAACCACTTTTCATGGAAATAGGTTGAAACGGTACTCCACGATCCTTGTTTGGTGTTCTATCGGCAAATATAAGGTTTTTGTCGCAAAAATAACATTTTCATTACTTGAAAATATGCCCAAAATGGCCTCGCAAAACAAGTCGCGAAATGTTGTACGTTAATGGATAGTGATAAAACTCGGCGTTTTTGAAAACCTTGTAACAATATCTAGAAGTCGCGTCATTTAACTTTTGGCGATACGGGTCTCGATCGATGAGAAAATCGACTCTTATTGTTGTTACTTGAAAGTATTATGTTCAACACTTAGAAAATTTCATTATAGTAAAAGCTGTCAAAATATATATAGTTTATCGGATATATAAATGAGGTCGTAGTTTATTCATTATAAGTCTATTCGACGAACGGCCAATTGATCTAAAAAGCTTGTTGGAAGATCTTGATTTCATAAAACTACGGCTCAGACTCAAATTGATCCGATCATGGAGAAAAACAGCCAAGAAAGTGGTGTCTCGCAAAGACAGTTTTGCGGCAAAATAATAATAGAAAAGCTGATGGAAATTTGTAAAAATCGTCTAAGTTCAAACGCTTGTATCTTTTTCGTTATAAGCTCGTTTTCTACGTTCTTTATATCCCCGGAATCGTGGGACAACGTACTAATATATTTTTGATAAGTCGGGACGGCTAGACCAAGTTTTACGTCTCGAAACAGTCCATGAAAACTGTTCAACAGCAAGCTATTTTTCAGAAAATAGTTTTCGTCGTTAAAATTGAAAATAGCATATCTTTTACGACGTAACTCGGATTTTAGTGATTCAAGCGGCCACGGTTTCGTTTTTGAAATTATTTTCTGAATATCTAACCCAATGTTACCCGGAAATCCCTGAGTTTTCTGAAATTGGCGATTTGGGACAGAACTTATATTTGAAAGTATTTTTCGTTGTTAATATTCGGAAAATCATATCTCCTTCGTTATTAACTCGTTTTTATCCCCGTTTTCGGCCATAGTTTCGTCTCGGAATGTATTTTATAAATCTTTTGTCCAAAGTTACACCCTAGACCCTGAGTTTCCCACGTTTTAAAAATAAGGACAGTAGGTAATATATAGTTTCAGAAATCGATTTTCCTAGTTAGTAACTTGTTCAAATCTTTACCAAACTACTCCAAATCAACTCCACAAGTACCCAATTCTACCATACACCTTCTTAGGGTGTCATGGGGTCCTAAACATCACCAATCTTGGTGGATCTAATGAGATTGATAATAAAAATTATAGATCTATGTTTATAAACCAAAAATAAACAATAAGTGGTATGGATCATACATACTTGCATGTTTTTGTTACTAGATCATGAAAATATATAAAGTAGATGTTTAAAAGAGTAGGAAAGATTATTAGTAACTTACTTGAATGATTATTGAAAGATGGTGATGAAAACCCTATTAATCTTTGTGGTTTTTATTTCAAAACCCAAACTAGATTATTACTAGGACTTGATAAACACCTTGATCTTGAAAAATTAGTGATTTCTTCCTTGATATTTGTTGTTGGCCGATTATACACAAGGGAAGGAAGAAATGAGAGAACTTTTTCTTGTTTACTTGTAGTATATAATGTAAGAATGAGAAAAATTAGCATGTAAATGTATGTAGTTATCTTAATGAGACAAGATCCACTTTTTAGGGGGGGGGGGGGGGGGGGGCGGCAACCATGGAAGCAAAAGAAGGATTTTGTGGCTAATAAATGATATTGTCCCCAAAACATGTGCATTTGTTAGTTTAATTTGTGTATTAGGTGTTATCGGGTACCAAGTTATCTTGAAATAAATGTTAACGAGGTGAAATAAAATACGACGAAGTTGTGAAAGTTGTAAAATATTATTCCTGATGATAATCGGGTGTTAAAATAATTATCGTGTTGAAATTTCGCAAACCGACAGAGTTATAAGCTCCGACCGTGAAATATAGTAATTGATTTCAAAACACCGGGTAAATTAATAATATAATTTTTATATCATTATAATAAGTATGAAAATATGTTAGGATCATAGTCGGGAGTATTGGGTATACGTTCGTAGTAAAAACTGAGTGGAAACGTTAGTAACAAATTAAGCATACGTATATAGAAATAATGCATATTCGTGTAGGGCCTAAAATGTGATGATGATGTAACCGAGGATATGTAGACTACTCCAGTCTATATGACGTGTCATTAATGAATGATGCATGAATTCACAGCGAAACCACATTGGTTACGCGAATTTGAAGACTCGTAAACTCAGTTTACGATGAAATGAACGGCAATCGTGAATAGTGATTTCCTTCCGGAAATGAATAGTGTCATATGAATAGTAAAATTTTGAAACACTTCTCGGAATCACAAACGGACTCCGAAAATGAGGAATAGTAAAATGATGAATAGTGACCGGTGAATAGTAAATGATGAATAGTAACTGATGAATAGTGAATAGGAGAAATGTCCTGAAAATGCGGGTTGTTACAATGTGAAATGAACTATCACACTCAATCCCAGTTCTAGGGTCGACATACCTAAGAGGGTTTATTTCTTCTTCCATTCTATCCTCATTAATCACATCACCATCATCAAGATCCTCGTCGGAGTCTGAATAGTAAAAGGGGCTAGCCCTAAGGTCATCATCATGATCAGACTCCTCTAACTCAGAATTATTGTCAAATTGGTGGTTGGGCGAGAGGTTAGGTGGGTTCTCATTCTCCACTAAAGGGAGTGGGGCGGGCATTTGGAAAATCCTACGACGAAAAACACGAATAACAGGAATCAAACGATCAATGTTATTGTTATCCATCGAAATAGTTTACGAACAAAGGACACAAAGAAAAAGATAGACTAAAGAAAACCTAAAAATAAAAATAAAATCTTACTAGAAAGGAATCTAGCAAGTAGACCTAATAAAAAGAGATTCTAACCTAGACAATAACTATTCCCCGGGTTGCGGCGCCAAAAACTTGATAAGTGGGAATCGCACCAGGCTTTACCTCTCAAGGGATCTTGAGAAGTTTACAACCCCCACCAGGCAGTGTAACTGATCGTTGTAGTATAGTATAGTGACAAGTACCGGGGGATTGATCGTTCAGCTAGGAATAATGTCGCTAGGATTAGAAAACCTAAATACTAGTTCTAAAGGTGAGGGATGATTCTTTTTGTATTTTTATATTTTTTAGAAAGCAAGTAAAAATCTCGGGTTTGAAGGATTTGGGCGAAATTAGTTGCTAGTCAACTAACCCAATGCTAAAGATGCAATCAAAATAAAATACTAGAAATGAAAATAAACTAAATTAACTAAGGTTGTGAGCAATAAGTGGAGAAAATGTGTTTACTTAGATTTCACTACTCCCTAGACATCTTTTACACGTTAATTACTTGTTAGAGTTGCGTGGATGACGGATTGTATTCCTTAATACCATTCATGGGGTGGGGCACTTAACTCCCCAATCCTATGAGCTCTTATCTCCTCCTATGCCATGCCCAGCACAACCATAGGGATTATAAACAGTGGCTCATGCATTAAATACAACCAATAAAACCTAGTGCACATCAGTTCATGTTTCCTAAGACGTTCAAGCATGTTACCATTTGGAGATCTGCCAGTTTTCTTAAGCCTAACATCGAATTCATTCATCCAATACAATTATAAACAAGTAATCAACACATAATTAACATCTAGGTTTCATTAGATCCAAGCAAACACAAGATAGATCTAGCCTAGCATGATGGAATTAAGACAAGAACAAGATATAGACAACCAACACATAGACATATTGATTGAATTAAAAGAATACTTATCTCAATTACACATGAAAGGTATCAAGGGCTTAGAACCCTTGAAAAACCAGTAAAATTCGCACCAAGTTCGTACTTAGGGTTTCTCCAAAACTTCTCTCTTTAATGTGTGAAAATTAGAAAAATATATATAGGAAATAGGGTCTGACGGCGTCAAGACAAATTATGTGACGCCGTCACCTCGCCGCCAAAATATTTCTCGGACTGCCTTAATCTACTTTTGACGCCGTCATGTGTTATGCATTTCCAGGCCGTCATGAATTTTACTCTTGACGCCCTACTTCGTGACGCCGTTAAATCTGTACTGGGTCGTCATGGAAATTACTCTTGACGCCGTCACCTACTGTTCCCAGCAAGGAAAATTAAGACTTTGGCGTTTTCTTCACTTTTATGCTCCAAAAACGTCCGAATTGCTTCCTTTTCCAGATTTCACTCCCAAAGTACCTAACAAAAGTAACGATTTAGGGCAATATTTGATCAAATAAATTCAATTCCGGGCTTAAATGACCCCCTAAAAGTGGTTCATTTTTCGCCTCATCAACCACCTAGGGAATTAAGGGGGCCGCCCATCTGGTGTTTTCCCAGACGACCAGAAACCCAAAATTTGCAGAATTTGGTGATTTTTCAAGTGTGTTTTTCCAGCAAGCTCTATTAGAAGTACATACTCTAGGAATGATGATATATAAACATATATATATAATCAAATTTTGCATGCAAATTAACATATTATAATCCACATTGAAAAGAAGCATGGCATAACATTAAGATAGTAGTATGATAACAATTAAAGTCTAAACATCATTCAAGAGATAAACTAGAAATAACACAAGTATTTCCGAATAAATCGGACAAATAGCAAACCATACAAATGTCTGAAAGAAACAAATAATAACAAGTAGCAACACGTCAATATTTTCTACTTCTTCTTCTTTCCAAGCATCTTCCTAAACATCTTCCCAACGGATTTGAAACCTCCTCGAAGTTCTTCATGCATTTGTTGTTGACGGTTGAGGATAGACGTTTGACGAGTGAAGAGAAGCTCATCGGTACGTTCATGAGGAAGAGGAATTTGATACTTGGTATCATCAATATCGGAAAGATCTTCAACAAAGGTCGTGGGGGATGGAGTACTAACACGTGAGGTGTTTTCCTCCTCATCATCATCGTCATCACGATGAGATGTAGAACCACGAGGCCTAGAATACAAAGGACCACAAGATTTTCCTTTGTCACTTCGAGCACGACGAGTATGAACACGAGTAAGTTGGTTCAAAGTAGGAAGGATATGAACGTAGTAGTCTCTTTGAAGATGTGGGTAATGTTCCATCACATAACAATAAAGTCGTGTGAGAAACATACCGTAAGGAAGATTGGCATTTGGGGTGTTCTTGGTGGACATGATTCGATAAATAAAAAGATAAGCCAAATTGTATTGCTCTTCAGCAATAACACAATAAAGCATGTGGGCAATGCTCGCCGTGACATGATCACGGTGACCACCAGTACCAAACGCATTCTCTCGAATGAGTTCTTCCCACTTCTTCATATCTTGGCTCAGCTCTTTGAGGAGGATTTGATTGGCATGAATATCAACATTCTTCGACTTGATCACTCGACTAGTCGTACGACGTTCTAGTTCAAGCATTCGACGAATGTCTTCAGGACTAGGAATCTCAGAATAGTAGGGGCCATCCTGAGGACGATTTCTTTCAAGAGTGGAAAGATCCCATTCATTTGAGAAAACGGCTTGGCCGTTGTATGGGATTCGAAGAATTTGACCAAATTGAGCAAGAGTAAGAGTGATGAATTGATTTTGAATCATGAAGGAAATGAGGATATTGCCATAGGGATCGGTTTGCACCGTCACTTGGCTATAGAAATCGAGGACAAAACGAGGAATGATTGGTTCGTTGATTTGGAAAAGAAATTCAAAACGAATATTGGTGAACATTCGTTCGGTTTGATCATTTTCACAGAAAGATGGATCGACAATTCGTCCTTCGTGAATGTTTCTATTTTCAATAGGACGATAGAAAGATGCAACTGAAGGAGACATGCCGGGAGTAGAAGAGACATTTAGAATGTATTGTTAGGTTTTGGAGACATCAACAACCGTGGTCTTAGGCATTTTCACCTATATAATATAACAACAAAAATAGAATTAATATAAAAACAACTATCATGCATATGTTATATATATATATTTATATAATTATATGCACTATATGTGGAACGAAATTCTACTTCGACACAAAAAAAATATTCAATGAAGTAGTTTCATAAAGTTCCTTTTATTTTGATTTTAAACTCGTTTAGAATGTATAATATCAAAGAGTATGATATCATAATTCATTTCGAAATAAGGCTAGATATATATTAGATTATATATCTTCCATTTCATAAGAGTTTGACACAACATAAGCTTGTTTAAAAGATTAAAATGTGAATTTTAGTTTTCAAAAATATCATTTTCGAGATAAACCAAACGCTCCCTTAACTAGATAAAAACATCCTAAAACATCAATATATATATTGATTATATACCTTGATGACGTCTATTTATTCTAGTAGTATTAACAAGTTTTATGAACTAGTTTTAAGTTTCAAATAACTACATATAGTTATAGTTTGTTCATGAACCAAACGCCCATGTTGTCTTCATGAACCATTTTATAACAAATTGAAAAGTATGTTTTGATTGTTTAGAACGTTAAAACAATGCAATGTAGTAAGTTTTAAGTAGTTTTTAAGAGTTATATCAACAATGTGCCTCTTGAAAAATAAAATTTAACAAGGGTTTATGGGCGATTAATGATTTTGACAAAAAGATATGTTATACTAAATTTGAGTTGCAATACATCATCCTAATCCTATGGGAAGCATTTGGTAGTTCAATTTCTAACTTCTATTACACTTAAATTCGAATTAAAATAAATTTTAATAAAATGCATAATTATTGATTAGACACCAAATCGAATGAAATGTGATGAAATGCATGTTGGAAAACTTACAAAAGATGTTGTTATATGTTTGGTTGATGTTTGCCCCTTGCGAAACAACCCCGGATTGGTGATATGGTGGAGGATTTTGATGGTTTTGGGTGTTTTGGTTCGTACTCAGCAGCAATGGGGAAGAGATGAATGAGCAAATGGGGTGTTTGGGAATGGAAATAAGGTGGAAAACGTATTTGGAAGTGTCAGATGGCCGGTCCCCTTAAACATTAAGGGGACCGCCCTCGATAACAAGCCGGTCCCCTTAATCTTTAAGGGGGCCGCCTTTGAAATTTTCAAAATTTTGCAGAATTAGTTTCTGGAACAAAAATATTTATACGTATATAATTAGATTTATAATATATCAAAAATACGTAAACGTTTATTGGCACGATGATAAAATTCTTAACAATTTTTAATTACCGTTTCGATAATTAAAATATACCTTTGACAATTTTGGATAAAATGATCAAAGTATTAAGTTGATGAAAGGTTTGAGGTGTGTACGGGAATATGTGAATAAGTGTATATATATATATATATATATATATATATATATATATATATATATATATATATATATATATATATATATATATATATATTTATATATAAGTATAAGTGTGAGTGAAAGATGGGTTGATGGGTGAGGTTTGAAAGATAGTAGCGGAGACAGGATAAAGTCGGCGAGAGGAGTTTGTTTCATCCATAGTGTTCACGTGCAAAGGCGTTCATGCATGATAAAAGTCCACTTGACTCATATCCCTTCATCATCATGAGTCTCCTAAAAGAGGACTTAATAGAATAACGCAAGGGGGGGGGAAGGAAAGGGTTCGATAAAGAACAATTTCCTGGAGTTCTAGAAAGTCAACTAATGACGTATCTAGGTTATGTGCAAGCAATTATATATATATATATATATATATATATATATATATATATATATATATATATATATATATATATATATATATATATATATATATATTAGGTATTAAGAGTATATGTAAATATAAGTATATATATGATCGAACAAATAGAGAGAAAAAGGCAAGCTATATCTATGCAAACAATGTAATCAATTAAAGCATATTTATCTAAGCATGGCAATGAGTTATGAAAGAATGGCGTACCCGGTGGTCTTCAAAAAATCTTCAAAATCATCAAGATGATATATAGACTTTGAAAAAGTCTATGTTTAGAGAAACTTAAAGATTGCCTCAAGGAATGTTCATCTAGCCATTCAATCCCCATTGTCTCTTTGGTCCAAAGTTGTTTGGTCCAAACATGTTTAACATTTGACTAGGATGCATGAAAGGTGGTAGTATACCCCAAGGATTGTAGCTTTGTTGGTAGTTCCACATTTGATTACTATTGTTATTATAGTTTTGCCTATTTTGGTTTCTTCTTGGTTGAGGTGTTTTAGACCTAGGATTAGGATTATTTGATTTTCTAGGTGGTGGTGTTTTAGATCTTCTCTTAGATTTAGAAGATCCTACCTCTTTTTTAAAAGACGATTTATAAAAAGCTTTTACTTCTTCATTGTTGGCAAGAGGTATTTTTCTATCATTAATAAGTATATACTTAGGATTAGATTTTAGAGATTTTTGTTCGTTAGGTTCATTTTCGAATTTGACATTTTTAATCTCACTTGTTGAAGCTTCATTTGAGTTAAATCCTAAACCGGTTTTATCTCCGGATGTTCTTTGAATACTTATTATTTTACTAAGTGAGTGACTACTATTTTCAAATTTATTAAGTTTGCGAATTTCTTCCCTAAGTATTTCGTTTTCACTTTTAAGCACTTGACATGATTTACATTCTTCAAAAATTTCTTTACCTTTTTCAAGTTGATGTATTTTAATTTTTAGTTCAAGTACTTCATTTTCCAATTGATTGTTTATGTATTCTAGTGATTTGTTTTTGGCCATTACTAGTTGTCCTAATTTGCATAACCTATTATATTCATTATCTAGATCTTTTTCATCTAATGATGAACTTTCATCACTAAAATATTCGGTTTCGGAACGTACCTCATTTGATGTATTCGCCATAAGACACTTTTCTTCTTTTGTCGTTTCTTTCTTATCTTCATCACTATCACTCCAAGCACCTCCAACAAAAGCTCTTTGATTTTGATCTCTTGTCATCATTGGACATTTTCCGATGAGGTGATTTGGATCACCACACTTGAAACATTTTCTTTCAATCTTGTTGTTCTTGTCATCTTTACTCTTTTGAAATGTTTTCTTTTCATCATGCGGTTGTCTTACGAATCTTCCTCGCCTTTTGAAGAATTTCTTGAAATCTCTTACGGCCATGGCGTATTCTTCGTCATCACTTTCGGAAGATGAGCTATCTTCGATACTAGATTCCTTTCTAGCTTTCAAGGCGATTGACTTGCTTTGCTCTCGTTTTTCTTTGACCATTTCGGAATCCTTCTTAATGATAACTTCGTAAACTTTTAGATTTCCAATTAATTCATCAAGTTGCAATGTTGACAAATTCTTCGATTCTTCAATAGCCGTCACTTTTGCTCACCATTTTAGATGAAGAGCCCTAAGAAACTTCCTAACAAAATTCTTACTAGAAAAATTCTCATCAAGTGCTTTTAAACTTGTGATGATAGTGTTAAATCTAGCAAAAGCATTATCAATTGATTCCTCTTCCGGAATCGTGAATTGCTCATATTGTTGAACAAGTAGATCTATCTTATTATCTTTGACTTGACTATTACCTTGGTGAGTTATTAGTAAAGAGTTCCAAATTTCTTTTGCGGTTTCACACATAAAGATCCTTTCGTACTCTTTACGTGATAGCGCATTATAAATAACCATTTTTGCTTCATTATTTTTAGCAAGTTTTCTTTTTAAATCATCATTTTGTTTTTCAAAAGGTACGATTTCATCTTTCTTGGTTTCGGGGTTATTTTGAATAGGTAAAAAATCACCATTAGTAATAACATGCCAAAGATCTAGATCTTTTGACTTCACATAAGTTTCAAATCAATATTTCCAATATAAAAATCCATCACTTTCAAATAGTGGTGGTATTTGCATAGATTGCCCTTCTAAATATTTTTCAGATTCCATAGATCGTTACAAGTTTTAAAATACAATTTATTTTAAAGATCTTGCTAGACGTGGCTCCTGATACCAATTGTGGAAAACTAGAAGGGGGGTTGAATAGTTTTACGTCCTTTTAAAAGTTTATTACCAAAATATTTTGTAGGTTATTAAAAACTTTCGAATCGATCTCACGTGAATTCAAATGACAACCAATATAAGCAATTCTAATCAGGTAATGAAAGTATTGAAATGTAATGAAGAAAAGATAGAGTTAGAAAGATCAAACCACAACATGCGAATTTATAGTGGTTCGGCTACAAGGACACCTTCCTTGCCCTACTCCACTCCCCGAGTACCACACTTGAGAGTTTTCTTCACTATGTCAACAAACTCCTTATGGTGGAGAAACCTTACACACCTTGGCTTACACGAGTTAACGACACTAAGCTAAATGTCGAGTTCTAATCGTAGCTAGAACCAATCTCATGACTTCTTCAAGGCTTCACACCTTCTTCACAACTTCACAACTTCTTCAAGGCTTCACACCTTCTTCACACCTTCACAACTTCACGCCTTCTTCTATGCACAACTAATTCACAACTACTAAACTACTTTACAACACACCTAGTTTCTACAATCAACAAATTTACACAACACTTTTACAAATATCTACCACAACTACAATATGAAACTAGCTATTCACAACACTACTACAATTAGATGGATGTAGAGGAGTGTTCTTCTTCTTGCACTTGAATGGATGAAGCTTTGGATCACTTGGAAACAAAGACTTATGAATTATATGATCAAAGGATTTTAGATCTAGAAATGGAGGTTGGATCAGAAAGTTTATAGTGCAAAAAGGTGAGAAAAATGTGTGAAATGATCCAATATTTATAGGGTCAGAATTTACTGTTCTGGAGCGTGCCGGTCCCCTTAATCATTAAGGGGGCCGCCTAGTAAAATTAAGGGGGCCGCCCTCCTGAACGTTGGAAAAGTTTTTCTGGATAAAATTTGCCCTTTTTGGTTGGAAATTTGAAATCATATCTTTGTGGTTTAATATAGCATTACTAAAAATGATTTACCAATATATATAAAATGTTTATATCATTTTATAAGATGTTATGTCTTAAGACAAAATTTCATTTGATCGTGTAATGCATAAGATGCTTAGTTTATGCATACCTTAAGTGATATTAGATGTAGAGGTAAATATTTGTTACCAAATACTTGTTTACGTCTTAATCTTGACTTAATTTGATTTGAGTTTTGTGATTACCAAAACATAGGTTTATTGAGAGATATTAATAACCTTTTTAAACATTATATATATCAACACTTGCATTGAATCTTTGTTGTTGGTACTTGCAGTAACATGTGTGGAATGTGAGACTTGTGTTTCACTTTTGGTTCACTTGGTTTGGGTGCAATGTGTGCACATTTGGGTGCAATTTGTGTGCAATGTGTGCACATTTGGGTGCAATTTGTGTGCACTTGGGTGCAATCTGAGCACTTGCATAGTTATCTGTTTCACTTGTGTGCAATCTGTGCACTTGCATAGTTATCTGTTTCAAAAAAGGCGATGACGAATGGTTTTCTAAAAACCGAAAGGCATGGCAAAGTGATATTTTATCACTTTGCAACCTTCATATCCGAGCCAAACACTTGTTTTATAAACACTTGTTGATATTTTATCACTGTGCAATCTGCTTGTGTGTTTATGCACTTGGACAAAAAAAATTCTAAATCAGCGATGATGATTGTCTTAATCTGAGCCTATTGTGTGCTAAATACTTGTGTGCAAGCTTGTGTAATACTGCATATGTGCTTATGCACTTGGACAAAAAAATTGGCGATGATGATTGTGTTAATCTGAGCTTGTGCAATACTGCATATGTGCTTGTGTGCAATACTTGGAACAAAAAAAACATGGAACAAAAAAAAACATGGGACAAGGTTGTGTAGTAACATGATTTAAAAAAAAAATGGACAAAAAGTTAAAAACATGGACAAAGAAAAAAAAACAACAAACAGACCCAAAAAAAAAAAAAAAAAAAAAAAAAAAAAAAAAAAAAACTGCAAAAAATCGTACATGAACAGTACATCGTACATGAACAGTACCCTGCCCGATAGGGAGGGTTTGCAGAAGGGGTAGTAGACCCCGTTCTTATAAGGGTTCCCATTTGAAGTGTTGTGGCAAAATGAGGTTAGCTTTTTCAGTTTTTTCAAACCGACATCTATTTCGGGTTCCTGGCCAACGAAATAGGCCCCACTAGGAACCTGAAATGGACCCCACCCAACGAAATGCACATGGTGCAACATGTGACACGTGGCATTATTATTATTATTATTATTATTATATTTTTCAATACAACAACATACCCAAGACTAGGGGTGAGCATCGGGCCGGTCCCGACCCGATACCGACAAGCCCGAATCACGAGATCGCCGGAAAAACAAACCAACTCCCGACCCGAAACCAGTCGGTTCGGGGTCGGGATCGGTCGAATATGTCGGTTTTCTTTTTTGTTTTCCGGTTTTCATCCCGTCCCGACCCGATACCGACAAGCCTTACCCGAGACCCGACAAGTATTTTGATACGACGTGTTTTATGGATCATTTTAATGTTTTAACTTTTGGTATATCTATCCTGTAGTAAAAGCCAGGAAATGGGATGTAATTTTCAACATCCAATTTTTTTTCATTCTTTCTCATCTAGCTAAATAAGGCTGACAATTTAAATGATATTAAACAGGTGATCGTTAAGAAACTACAATCTTGAAGAAGAAAGAAGAATCAAGAAACATTTGAGGGCATTATTGTCCACATTTGTTGAAACAGCGGAGTTGAAGGGCAGAAATTTTAAGATTAGATAACATGCCTCGAACCCTATTAATGACACGACATATACATCATTCAAATGACGAAATGACGACAAGTAATGACATATAAAAAAAGGGGCAATTTCATATCTCCCCTCTTTTTTGTTGGAAATTTCATATATACCCAAACATGCATTAAAAATATTATACATTATGCATTTAATATTTGCACTTTTGGTATATATGAAATTAACCATGAAAGTAGGGTGATATATGAAATTAATCCTATAAAAAAGTAATAACATTATGTTGGTGGTTGTTTACCAGGGTTAAAATAGTCAATGTAACCAGATATCACTTAAAATCATCCAAAAAAACACATAGAAAAAACGATATACCTCTTCCCTGATTGATGTACTATTAATTCGTATCCTTTAATTTAGCTTATTCTATGTGTTTTTTTGGATGATTGATGTACTATTATAGATTTACGCGTTTGCGTAGACCATGGTTACGTGTTGATTATAGTTGTTTAGTACGCATTAACCAAGTGAAAGACACCTCTATGAATCATTAACTTACATTGGCAAGTAAACATAATGATTTGCGTGATTTTCCGATAACCAAGGCAGCCACGTTAAAAGTGGTAGACCATAAGGTTTAAGATTTAGTAGCGACACTGGCGATTTCTAATAACCAAGAATTTCTAATATTTGTTAAGTTAACGAAGTGGTTTGGCACCCACACAGAAACGTAGGTTACATAGATCAGTTGATGACACTTAATGCTTGGACTATTAGTTAGGGTAGATAATCTGACTGGGCCTACTCAGCTTTTAGGAAGAAGTTAGGAATGTATAGGATAACCAAGCTAGTGACCTCCTCCACCTTCGATTCACAAAAGATAGACATTGCACTAGAACGATGTCATCGATGAAATTAGAGGATTAGCAAGGCAAGTATGCAAACGGTAAATCGTTAAGCGACAAAAAATACACAGTTGCGACAACAATTTTTTATCTTTCAATAGACACACTGCGCTACACTTTCGACAAACTTTTTTTCAACTTTGACTTATTTTCAGTACCGAAATTTACACCTTGAAAAATCACATGTGATTTGTTCTTTAGAATCGCGTTGATTTCACAAATCACATGTTATTTTTAAAATAGCAATTCAATTATGATTTTACAAATCACATGTAATTTTACAAATCACATATAATTTTTCGGCGTGTAAATTTTAGCACTCGAAAAAAAAAAAAAAAAAAAAAAAAAGTTTGTCGAAATTATATAGAATTGACCCTGTATAGAAAGATGATTTATCTCTCGTAGCAATGATATAATTCGTTTCACGTCACAATTAACGATTTGTGAGCGAGATTAATAATAAATATAAACCAAAACTAGACAATGCTTGTAATGTCTAGTCTATTTCAACGTGTACTACTGAAATAGTTTCCTGCTAGTCATCGCTAGCTTATCACTAGCGTTCTACAAAAAAAATGAAAATACCAATTTCAAAGAAGTCGTAAGTATAGAAAAGTGGGTCCAGACAAGAAATATGCATGCAGAAGCGATTCAAATGTCACAAAATGAAACAGTAGTTAATATTCAGGAATCCTAAATGAAACGTTGCAGCACATGAAAATCATCATCTGTCAACATTGACAATCATAAGCAGATAGACTAGCATACGTGGATTGGTGCGGATACAGCAGACAATGGAGTAATCCTTTAAATCGGTCATTGCAGGCAACTGATCCATTAGCTGATGAAAGGTAACAACAACATATTACTATTTTATATCATCACATAATATTAACTAACTACTCAAATGAAAAACACACACCTCATTCAACCTCTTCCTTAGTGAAAGACGCCTTTGCTTAATTAAGCCCATAGTCTGGGACATCCTTGATAACACAATGTCACAACCATAGAACAAGACATGAGAACACATAAAGGTGATGATCGACTATTATTTTGTATAATAAAAGTTTTTTTTTTTTTTTTTTTTTTTTTTTTTTTTTTTTTTTTTTTTTTTTTTTTAATTAAAAATGGTTTAAACCTCTATGTCTAGTGAATCCAAAGCATACAAGGGTTCCCATGGTTTAACTTCCATTCCCTTCACGACCATAACTTCAGCCACCTGCCAAGAGTTGTGGGCGGTGAGAGTCACTTGTCTGGTCTGCCCAATGTCATTGACCTGCAAGTGGTACCAAGAACAAGGTCTAGATTAACAGGCTTGTCCAGAACCTGATTGACTCGCTTCTGTAAATCAGAATCATACACCTTTTTAATCTCCTATAAATACTAGTCACTCGAGCCTGCACTACATACGAATACAGTTTTGTAAAAATGTTAATGAAATACCAAGGTGAAAGATAGGAACAAAATGTAGCTCATAGTGTAGCTGGTGAGCCAAATGAGCATGTTAGATAACGGGTCATAATCGTCCATGCGGGCCAGGCCAAAGTGTGTTGACCCCAAAAAAAAACTTAAACATCAATTTTTTGTTTGCAATGTGATCACTATAGCTACGTATCATTTCAACATCAATCAGCTGTATTTTCGAATGAAAAAACTTACACAAAGTTTTACGCATTAGATAATAAGTAAACAATAAACCCTTTAATCCATTTGTATTTCTAGCTAAAACTGTCAAATTGCAAAAAAAGGTTGTTGACAGTAAACTGATATTTAGTTGACAAGCAGCAATCTCAGCTGTTTACAAAATCAGGCGACATATGTGGAGGCTGATAACCATTTTGGTAAGACTGGGTTCAAGGAAGTTTACCAAAGGCGTTTCAGGCATAAGTACACGAGTGGGACTCCAAGTTTTTTTTAGTGCAAAGGGTGAATCATTATATTAGTATTAACAATAACAGTTTACACATCGTTGTCACACCTGGAATGAACATCCTCATCCAGTGACATACAAAGAACAGACAATACTAGCTATCCTATCCAATTACTGTCCCAAAGCTTTAACAGCAGACCATAATGCAGCATCAGGACACATCTTTTGTGATACAGTATCATTCACCACAGAGATAAAGCTGCATTATAATGAGAACCATGCCAGCTTTACTCAAGATTCACCTCAATATGCACTTACCATCTAGCTACATTTCCACATCACCTATCCATCAAAACCATTCAACCAGCACCCACAATGGCTAAGACAGATTAGGTGTGTGGCTTCACTAGGAACCCATAACCCATCCATTGGGGGCTCTGCCATTACAACCTACATTTCCTTCTCTAGAAAGGCTTCGGTTGTATGGGAACACACACCCTCAATGATGACCAACCATTCCTCCTATGGTGATGTATTGAGTTGACCAAGAAGGTTCATCTTACACACCTCTCTATTCCACTCATCATACACCACCCACCCAAGCCACTTACCCTTCACAGTGAACAATCCTACTTTATGGTACATTTTTCCAATTTAGACCTCCTTTTTTTCACCATATACTCACCATTCCCTCCCAAGGCCAAACAATGAATATAAGGGTACTAGAAAGGTACAGTCCAATTAGAGAAACTCCAAGATACAAGGTATTGAACCACTGTAGTGGCCTGCATAAGTTCTGTTATTAAGATAAGGCTTATCCCAAACACTCCTTTACCAGGCAGTGTAATAACAGAAATACTAGAACCATACAAATCCAACTTGAAAAATTCCAACCAATGTGTTCAATCAGTCATACTTCCCAAACTCTGAAAGCTTCTTGAACACTTCTTGTTTTAAGCACCTTTAGGCTAGTCCAAAGTTAATCAAAGCTGGTCCGGGTTATACTAATTATGTTATTATTCCTTGTTTTAATATATATCCTTGTAGTCTAACAAGTATTGTTTTCCAAGTAAGTCGTTGGATATAAAGATTCTGGAGGCAATTCAGAAATTAATAGAAAGTGCAAAGGGGCCATTTTCAGTAGTGAAAACTACTAGAAATTCCTAATCTCGAAAGTTCATTCGAAGGTGGCGAATAAACCGCATCAGCAGTTTGATCATTTAGGCTTCCATACAAGGTCGCTAAACTCTGGTAATAATACTAAACCGGCCAGGAGGTGACATGAATAAGCAACCTGGAACAGAAAACATATTTGCTCGTCAACCAAGTAATGGCAGTGGAGGAAGCGGTATCAACAGAAGATGCCAATATTTGAGGGTGACGATGCTCATGGATTTATTTACACTATTTTGAGATTCAAGGAATCCCGCGACGTGAATGTTTTCGGGCAGCCACGTTATGCCTAGAAGGAGATGCTTTAGCAAGGTATCGTTAGCATGAACAATTAAGAACCGTTTGAATCGTGAGAACAGCTAAACGAAGAATCATTGGATTGGTTTCAGTTCACACAAAAGGTGATTTCCATCAGCAATTCTTATCAATTATGCAAACTGAAACAGTGAAAGAATATCGAAGTTTATTGAAAACATTGGCTGGGCATTGCCTGGGATATCAGAAAAAGTATTAGAAACTACTTTCCCCAAGGGCCCGACGCCTGAGATACGATCACATTTACAGGTTTTACAGTCAACCGGTTTAAAAGATGTGATGCGTTTAGCATAGATGATCAAAGATAACAATATTGTGGAAAACAAAAAACTGAGATACATGGTCAGCCGGGAGATCAACATATAATGCTGGGCCAGCAGTCCTTAAAGATGCTAGTGCTAGTTCCTTACGCACCACTGGTTCCATTGGGAAACCAAGCAATGTTAGTCGCACGGAAAATCAGTTCCAAAGATTGACTGAATCTGAGTTGCAGGATAAGCTGGCAACGGGGTTATGTTTGTTCTGATCAAAAGTTTGCAGTTGGCCATCGATGCGCTAGCGGGACTCTACAAGTGTCGTTGGTAAATGACCACAATGATCAACTGTGGACTTTTTTTTATATAGATAATAATTTTGCTACATTTATAGGTGTGACAAATATTTAAAAAACAATCCACATATATAAGTGTGTACAATTAAAAGAAAGCTACACTTATAAGTGTAGCAAATGTCTCCTTACTTTTATTTTTGAACATTTTTTGCAAATTTGCCACACTTTTAGGTGTGGACATTCAAAAATTGTTTCCACACTTTTAACCATGGATAATATCTCCACACTTCTATGTGTAGCAAAATTTGTCACACCCATTATTACCACACTTGAGAAAGTGTGGAATCAATAATTTTACACATTTTTAAATGTGGCCATTTGGCCTTTAAAATGTGGAGAATTCAACTAGTTTTTTGTAGTGAATGAATCTGAAGATGAAGAGGATGGCCATGTACACTTGGATTCTGTTGAGTCTCTCAACTCTGGCGGGGTTCACCACAAGCCATACCATGAAACTTTGGGGAAACATAGGCGGATGGAAAATTGTAGTGCTTATTGCCAGCGGAGCAACCCATCAACTCAGCAGTGCCATTGTGAGTTCGAGTAGCTTTGGTGTAACTCTTGGTTATGGCTATGTTATGCAAAGCAGAGGAGAGTGTAAAGGACCGCATGATGCGTGAGGCAATGCGATGCAGTACCCTATTGCATCAGACACCCTAATGCATTGCAATCATGGGATGTGGGTGAGGTGTAAGCATCATGAATGCATCAGTGAGGCATGCATCATCACATTTTGGCGCATCATGTATACTGGACCATATAATAAATAACTGGAAGTTTTTATGTATACTGTCTTCTTTTAATGTGGCATTTTCCTAAGATACAGCCTAAATGATAGCGATATGGAATCACAAACTATGCGAATACAAGATATTTTTTGATATTAAATGTGGCATTTTCTATAAATTATTTTACCTCGGTGCCTCACGCCTCGGGTTTTTGACCCTTATCACACCGGAGCGCATTACGCTTTTTAAAACCCAGGCCGTGATACAACTGATGCGATACTAGGAATCAAGTGGTTGCAAACTCTAGGAAATGTTACGGTTAATTGGAAATTACTAACAATGTTGTTTATGGGGGATCATGGGCTGATGACATTGAAAGGAGATCCTAGTTTATGTCAGTCAAGGGTTTCATTCAAACTTGTGGCAATGACATTGCAAGTAGATGGAGAAAGAATTTGGATTAAGTAATGTAATCAGAAACTACTTGAATTAAGTAATGTAATCAGAAACTATTATTCAGATTAGCCGGTCCGAAGGAGCATAAATAATCCTAAGCTGTTCTGCTCCCATCCAAACACTTAGATGATACAAACTAGGAGTACCAAAATGAATAAGTTGATTAGACAAGCTTACCAAAACATTCCTCAAGTTTATATTAGAGTATATATATATATATATATATATATATATATATATATATATATAGATTTAGTTGACAAATTTGTTGATAAGCAAAGTCAATAGCCAGATTAAGAAACCAGAAAACGGTGGGTAGAGTTGTAAGACAGTATTTTGTGATTAAAAAAAGAAAAAAATTGGAAAACAAGAGAGAATTTGAAACTTCAAGTGAAAGATAGAGATTCAAAGAAAGTGACAAGAGAAGTCGATAGGCAATAGCAATCTAAAACATGTGAAGGTAAAGAGAGAAAGAAACTTGTACCTTCTGCTTTTTGTCTGCTTGAGCATAGTCGAGGTCTTCATCCTGAGGGATTTTGAAGTGATTAATTAATTAACCACAAATTAAAGGCACATGTAAAAAAAATAAGATCAGGGCTCTATAAAAAGGAAAAATCAAGAGAAAAACATTTTACTTTCAGCCAAAACAGCGGGTAAAACAGTATTTCAAGATAATACAGGTGAGTTGCGTCCAGTAAATTAAATGGTTTAAACTTTAAACTGAAGGATGCATCGGGTCAAATGACTAATTAAGGGAGACTAAAAATAGTATATAAAGAGTTTAACAAGAGAAGAAATCAGAATATATTAGAGATGGTTTGATTAAAAAACCTCCTTGATGTCCAAGACAAGCAAAGGATCCCCGTCTTTGACTTCCATTCCCTTTTTGACAAGAACGTCGGCCACTACGTAATGATTTATAGCAAAGATTGTCCCTGGAGGATGACGACTTAGAAAATCCTCAAATGAGTCAAGGAGCTGAAAGTTATAAAAGAGTCTCGATTACAAATGTAAGTAACCATGTATGCTTTGAATGTAATAACATTGCGCTACTTAAATAGAAGGATACTTGAAGATACAAGTGAAAAACACAAAAGCAAATTAAGGAGGGACATGCAATGGAAAGAAACTTATACCTCTCTATCCGCTAGCGACATCTTCTGTGTACTTGAATCATTTTGATCCATTGTCAATACAAACTAATCTTGCAAATTAGAATTTATATATATGTGGTTAAATAAGCAATATCATTGACACATGCAACAAACAAATCAGTAAAGTAAAGTCACGTACAAAAAATGAAGTCAAGTTAGTGGTGAATGACCATTGATGAACTCTAGGGTTTTGTTTTGAGTTTGAACTTTAAGAAAAGTGTATTTCGGGATGAAATTTTCAATTTGTTTCATTTATCACCTCCGTTTATACACTAACACTACGTATATGCGTGTTGCAGCGGCGAATACTTTGTAATTAATATTTTAAACGAGCAATGTTTTCGGTTTTACTATTTATGTGACAAAATTTTACGAATGATGATAATTTGAGGCTGAAATAAATTTGATCAATCAAACTATTTATTGAGAAATAGTATACTACCCACGTGATGTTAAGGTAATTTATAAGCGGTGATCAGTAATATTATGAATGTAAAAGTTCAAATTGGTTGAAAGTGACTTATAGTCGCAAATAGTGTTGGACCCTTTTACTTGGTTAAGGTTAACTACAAAGTTAATCTAACCAAGTTCCATGGTATAACGAAGTATTGATTAATTATGAAAAGTAAAAAAACGTTAAAGATAAGACAAAAAGTTTTTCAACGTTTTATTCTTTATTAGAAATTAATCAAAAGAATTATACCCAAGTGTTTGCGGAACAACACTTAGGATTGAAATGACAAGTATGGTGTACTCCTCACTAAACCCAAACTAAGTTTGAGTGACAACTAAGATCCTGCTGAGCTAACTCAGGGATTGTGTTGTTCTTTGGAGAGAGTAAAGATTTGGTTTGTGAATGTCTAAGCATTAAGTGCACAAACGTAATCTTTACCTCTCTCACTTATTCTCTATTTATCCATAAGTAATTTCTAACACTTACCTAATGGACAAAGACTACAAGACAATATTACATCATCCTATATTGGACAAAATACATAGGTATTTTGTCCCTGTTACAATTGGCTATAAGTAGTAAAGGACAAGGATGCTTTCTGGTCTTCAGTGTTGACACAGGTCTTGGTATTATACTCATTCAGGGAAAGTTGACCTTTGCATGATAAGGACCTTCCCTTATCTATTCAAACTTATCCCGCCTAATCCCGCCTTTACTTCAGTCTTCTTATCTTCAGTCTTTGTTCACTCAGTGATCTTAGTTGGTGAGGAGTCATGGAACTCAGTGAGTTATTGTCATCCCTCAATGAGTCCATCATTCTCTTCTTTGGCTCAGGTATCATTCACTGAGAACCGCCTCACTGAATGGTGAACCTTTTTTTCATAGATTCGTCCTGAGCTTCTTGAGGATGACTCACTGAATAACTGTGTATTCAGTGACTTGTTTGGTGTTTTCAAACACTTAGGATATTTTATGTTCAAATCCTAGATTAAGGAGTTTGGGTTTTAACAAACCCAACAGTCTCCCCCTATTTGGATATACAAATAGCCTGAGTGTTTCAAGGTTCAATGAGAGATAGCAAAAGTATTATCTCTACAACCTGAATTACTACGTATTGTTTAGGACACTGAATGTTAAACAAAATATCTATATTATTCATAATTATTACAATCCTAAACAAAACAGAGTAAATAAAGATAGTTGGTGTTGCAGACATGCTCAAGCTTCAGAACTTCAGACCCATGGCTTCAAGTTTGGCTCTCTTTGAATTTAGTTGGTGTTTGTCAGGATGCTCCTTGATTATGTTCTTCAGGTCATGACAAAACCTTGCATTAGCCTCATTCTTGATTGGATTGGCCATGAAAAAGTATCATGCCATTGCTTTGATTCCTGATAGATCAATGTCAGCCCATCTTTGGAAGGCTGGATCTCCATACTCATCTGTGAAGAAGAGACCTCTTTCAGGTTGCTCAATGACTAAGTTGTTCACAAATGTAACTCCTTCAGGGAGGGCTCTATTGCAGTTTAGACCCAGAGCACTGACTTCTGGTTCAGTCTCTATCTTCTTTCTTTTCTTCTTAGAAGACTGAGTAGGAGGAGCCTGAATGGCAGGTACTGATTCTGGGAGCAGTGAAGGAATCCCAAGTTCCTCATGCTTTTTGGCCAACAGATCATACCTGATTCTGAGGGATTTCAGTAAGTTCTTGACAACGACATTGTCCTTCTTTGCAATAATTGGACCTAGCTCATCAAGCTCAGTGGTCCCAAAGTCAGCAAATCTGAAGGGATCATGAACTTCAAAGTGTCGTTTGTCCTGACCTCTGTAGACAGTGAGAACGGCTGGTTTGGAGTTCTGGTGAATCTTGACATCAATGATAGTTTCTGGGTTCAGTCTCTGTGTCATGATCCAAGTGTACTTCTCAATGTTTTGTTGCCTGATTGCATCAGTTCTCTTCCGTCTGGCCTCCCTATTTTCTTTCAGAGCCAACAGGGCAGCATCCTAAGCCTGTTTAAACTTTTCACCACCTTCTCTTCGTGCAAGGTCCTGAGGCTTCAGTCCAATAGTTGTGGCTTCCTCATTAACTACTTCAATGAGAGGAGCCTTGCTTGCTTGTTCCTCCAAGGCTACTTTCCTCAGTCTTTCCACTTTATCCATGTGAGCTTGGATTTCTTCTTCAGTCATCATATATGTAACACCATTCATCTAAAAAGGAATCCTGACAGGTGCATCAGGGTCCGGTCTAATGACTGAGGAAGCAGCAACCAATGTTGTTGTAGGTTTAGACATAATAGTGAGAATGCCTTTGCCCTTATCTGCCTGGTTTGATGGTTGAGTGGTTATTTCAAGAGACTGGAAATATGAGATTGGAGTGGCTTCAACTATGCGCTCCCCCTCAGCCTGAGAGGAAGGTTGACTGGTTGAGGTTTCAGGGACACCTATAGGTGGAACTTCAGTGGATTTCTCCCCTTTAACTGTTGCCGCAGCATCGGTGAGAACAAGAGTTGGTGGTGCCACTGAAGGACCCTTGAAGGCCTGGTAAAGTTCTGAGAGCATGTTCTTGATGTCAGCAGTGTCCTTCTGAATTGTAGACACTTTGGCATCCAGAGAAGCCTGAGATGATTCGATAGCAGACATCCTTGGCCCAAGATTCCAGGCCAAGGAGTTTGAAGACTTAGCCCAAGCAGCCAAGTTTTTCTCCATGAGACTGAGTGATGAGCAGATTGACGTCACTGAAGAATTGAGACCCTGAAGATTGGCAGACTTTAGCATATCTACCAGCTCAGTGAATTGAGCAAAATTCTGCTGGTATGTCTGAGCAGCCTGAAGTATCTTTTTGTTGAGTTCAGGGTCATCTTTAACAGACTCTTGAATGGTAGAAACGCTCTTGGTGATGTGGCTGAGCGATTCATTGAACTTGGTGAGGTGCCCATTAAGAGAAGTCAGGTTGAATGCAACATCAGCCTGCTGTTCCAAAGTGTTGTCATGAAAGGCCTCAACTGAGTCTCTAAGGTTGAAGTAGTGAACAGCCTGCTCAGTGTGCATGTCGAACACATCTTCAGTGATATCATTGTAGATGACTTTGCAGGCCTTTTTCAGGAATTTCATCAGCTTTCTTTCAATAAGGGGCCTGGAGTCATCATACTTAGCCAATTTCTCAGGAGAGGAAGATTCTGGTGCATTATCTTTTGGAGGAGCAATAGGAGACTGAGGAGATTGGTCAGTTGCTGTTGCCTCAGTCTCCATATCATCACCAGCTTCATAGAACTCTTCCTCACTAACCCTGCTATCATCATCATCAGAGTCAAGAACAGTCTGAAAGGTAGCCATCAAATCAATTGGCAAGAACATGTTAGCCAGCTCCTCTTCAAAAGAAGACTTGCCTTGGTTTTGGTCACTCCCTGACCCCTTTAATCTAACAGACTGGGTTTTGTCCGTTTGGTGACTAGAGTCAGTTTTTGAAGATTGGGCAACTTCGTGAGGGGGTGTAGGTTCCATATCAGCGGGTGGTTTTAATCCCTATGAGTCTTTGTCCCCTATGACTCCTTCAGACACTGATGGGTGTGTTTCAGTGTCATCATTAGAAATCAGTGAAATGTTGAGGCCCCCCGTTCCAACAGGCTGGTGCTGGCCTGTCGGAGATATAGGGGCCGCCACTCCCTGAGACTCTGGTTGTGATGTATCAGAGACGTTAGTGGGAAAGGTGGAAGGCGCTCCCCTACCAGTGGGTTGTATGTTTCCCTCTGGATCTTTGGGAGTAGTCGTGTGGACCAAGGACACTGACTGTGATTTATCAGTGGCCTTCGTTGTCCCTGGGAGTGGTGGAGCCTGGTCATGGGTGACTATTTTAGGCTTAGGTCGTCTTTTTGGCTTAGAAGCCTGTGTCCCTGAAGCCTCAGGGCCCTGTGCCTTTGGTTTGGTCTTTGGCACAGTCTGAGACTTCCCTGTCCTCTTAGGAGGGGAAGGTGGGTACACTGAGTCCCTCCGGTTGTTTATGGCAACCATATGGGCCGTCAATTCATGTTGGAGACTGAGGATGGGTCTTTTGAAAAATTTGAAGAACTCAGGATGGCTGGTAAATAACTTAAGTGTTCATCCTGAGTGTAGTCACAACCCAGTAACCTTTGAAGAGCACATGAGATAAACCTAGGATACGACACATAGTGTAGCCTAGTTTTATTCAGTAGCTTGGTTACAAGATCACCGTAAATGATCTCTCTAATGTCGACAGTGACCCCGTTCATTAGGCAATAAGCCATCATCATTTAAACAGAGTTAATATGTTCAGTGGATGAATGGTTCCCACCGAGAACCTAAATCACAAAAGTGAACAGGATCTTCTAAGCCATGGGAAAAGAGCTCTTGGTGACAGGGGACTTGTCCAAATATTTTGGATCCAAAGCAATTTTTTCTAACCCTGATTTAACATTATTTGGGTCAGGGTGTGCAACATATTTTCCATTGTTATAATCAAGTCCTGTTGCTGAGCAAAAATTTTGAAATCCAGGACAAATTTTCTTTTCCCATTTAAAACAGAGAAGCTGATGAGAAATTCCTTGAGAGGCCTGAGTTCGTTCTCATCAGCACTGGATGTCGGGTCATGGGCCTGAGCAGTACACCAGAACTCCCTGAGGAGGTGATGATACTGAAAGTAGGGTGTTGATGTAAAGGCAGTTTTCAAAGGACAATTAAACAAAAATTTCATTATTTCCTTGTAGGCATGAACATTGGTTGGGTGATTAAAATTGCCTACAACATTGTTTGTTTTAAATTGCACATCAGCCAGAGTCATTTTTGCCCATTGAGGTGCATGCCTGATTCCTTGGTCTTCTGCCATTTTTAGGTCAAGAAAAGGTTTTGAAAATTTTATGGCAGAATATCACATACCATATGATCCACAAGTTAAGTCCAACTTGTTTTCTGTCGTGAAATGGGTGATATTGTTATCAAGATGTTTGCAAACAGGAAGGATTTCTTGTTGCAAATTTCTTAACCAAGAGAAGATGTTTTGAAAATACCTTTTGTTTTTGAAAAGATTACACAAAACTTTGCAATGAAGAAATTTTTGCAGAGTTTCTTTAAGAAATTTTTGTGTGTGTGTTTTGTGATTTTGGAAAGGGGTATTTATAGAGGGTGAGGAATACCATTGGTCAGAAATTTTGAAAATCAAAATGAATAACTGTTTTGGGATTCACATTAAATGCCACCACTCCATATACCTAAGTTTTTCACAACTGTCTAGATAAACAGTGCAAAGAGCCTGCACAAAATGCACTTTTGCAGACATGATGTCACAAAAATATCAAGGGATATTATTTGTGAGGGAAGACATTAAATGCCTAGTGGGATGTTGATGTGTAAGTGGGGGCTCAAGGTGTGAATGCCAGTAAGGCAGAGACATATATTCCTATATTAAATAGAAAAGGCCAAAATGCATTTTAGTACCTTGGATTTGTCTAACCGGGTCTTTTAGTACCCTGGACTTTTAAAGGTATAAAACAGTGCTCTCAACTTGGAAACTCGGATTTCTTAATACCCTTACTCATTTTACCTTACTCACACACTTTTCACATGACGTTCTCCGTTATTTTTTTTAACAATAACAATATACGTTACTAAAAAATCAAAATAAGTGATAAAAATGAAATGTTGTACTACCCGTTACCAAGGCACTGAATACGGAGTACAAGACAAAGAAAACATAAATTAACCACTCTTGAATCAAAATTGATCTCGTGAAAGGTGAGTTCGATGTTGAGATTTGATTGAGGAATAACACAAAATTCATGCCATTACAGTTTGTGCCAAATTTCTAAAAAATAACATTGCTTTTTCTGTCATTTACTTATTAAATCAAAATCTACTCGTGAGATGCTAATTCCATTTCCATATACCATTATAGAGATGCTAATTCATAGTATCTAAAATCTCAAAAGAAGTATTTGCACAAATAAATAAGAGAACTTGCTTTTACCAATCATAATTATTGAAGATCGTCCTTAAAAAATACTACAAATTACACTTCAATTACTATTAACTTACTATACAAGCATTTATTTCATCATCTTGTGTTCTCTTTAATTTGAGGTAGCCCTTATTGTAAGTAAAATCCAACATATGAACGTATATGTTCATTGTTCCATAAACTTTGATCAATTGTTTAAGATCCTATATGAGCCACGTCTATTTATTGTTCCAGTTAAAAAAATTTAAATGAAAGTTACGTGAAATTCATGTGAGCGTGTTAAACTGAGTCAAGGTAGTGAGGTATCTAATTTTCCAAGTTGAGGGTATTATTCTGCACCCTTAAAAGTTCGGGGTACTAGAAGACCCAGTTGGACAAAATCAGGGTATTATAATACATTTTGGACAATAGAAAATTCAGTTACCAACCTAGGACATTTACTAACTATATACTTGAAGCATTTAGTTAGGCATTGAATTGCATTAGTAAAATGTCCTGAGCCCCCTGAATGAGACTTCATTCAGTGTGAATTGTTTTAGGTAGAGAGACCAGTGAGTTAAAATCTCAAGGTGAGAAGCTCCCTGCGAATGATTTTGGTGATGTTGAAGGGTTTCACTGAGGAAGGTTGATTATCAGGGGATAATAATATACACCATGTATGATATCTCAATCAGTGATCTGATTATCAATATCTAACATGCCTAGTTCTGCTTTCGGCCTGGTGAAAGTAGGTTCATCCAAGGGTTTTGTGAAGATATCTGCTAGCTGATACTCAGTGGGAATGAAGTGTAATTCAATATCACCTTTCATGATGTGATCCCTGATAAAATGATATCTGATGTCAATGTGTTTTGTTCTTTGATGAAGCACAGGGTTGTTTGAAATGGCAACTACACTTGTTTTATCACAAAAGATGGGTACCATTTTGTAATGAATACCATAGTCACTGAGCTGACTTTTCATCCATAGCACATTTGCACAACAACCAGCAACAGCAACATATTCAGCTTCTACTGAGGACATTGCAATAGATTGTTGCTTGTTAGCACTCCAACAGACTAACTTTCCTCCAAGAAATTGGCAGAAACCTGAAGTACTCTTTCTATCCATGTTGCATCCAGCACAATCAGAGTCTGAGTATCCTTTGAGATCAAACCCTGAACATTTGGGATAGTAGAGTCCAAGACTGGAAGTGCCCTTTAGATATCTCAGTATCCTTTTGACAGCAGTGAGATGAGATTCTTTTTGATCAGATTGGTATCTTGCATACAAGCACACTGAGAATTGAATATCAGGTCTTGAGGCAAGAAGATACATCAGTGACCCAATCATGCCTCTGTATAGAGTAGGATTAACTGATTTTCCAGCAAGGTCAGGTCCTATATTATTAGGAGGTACCATTGGAGTTTTCACTGAGGCACAGTCACTGAGGTCATATTTTTTGAGTAGGTTCCTAGTATACTTTTCTTGACTGATGGAAATTCCTTTCTCAGTTTGTTTGATTTGTAGTCCAAGAAAATAAGTGAGTTCTCCCATCATACTCATTTCAAACTTCTTTGTCATCAGCTTTTCAAACTGCTTACAAAGTTTGTAGCTTGTTGAGATAAATATGATGTCATTCACATATACTTGGACTAAAATCACATCCTCTTTTGTCCTATAGGTGAATAATGTATTGTCAATTTTACCTCTGACAAACTTTTTTTGTATCAGGAAGGCTGAAAGAGTTTCATACCATGCCCTGGGAGCTTGTTTAAGACCATAAAGGGCTTTGTTAAGCTTGTAGACATGGTTGGGAAACTCACTGCTTTCAAAGCCAGGTGGTTGTTGCACATATACATCTTCTTTAATGTTACTATTTAGGAAGGCACTTTTTACATCCATTTGGTAAACTTTAAAGTTCATGTATGTTGCATATGCAAGAAAGATCCTGATGGCTTCCATTCTAGCAACTGGTGCAAAGGTTTCCTCATAGTCAATGCCTTCTTGTTGATTATATCCTTTTGTAACAAGTATTGCCTTGTTTTTGACTACTGTTCCTGACTCATCAATCTTAATCTTGAAGACCCATTTCATTCCAATGATAATGATACGTAGGGATCGCACCAGGCTTTACCTCTCAAGGGATCTTGAGAAGCTTACAACCCCCACCAGGCAGTGTACCTGATCGTTGTAGTATAGTATAGTGACAAGTACCGGGAGATTGATCGTTCAGCTAGGAATAGTGTCGCTAGGATTAGAAAACCTAAATACTAGTTCTAGAGATGAAGGATGATTATTTTTGTATTTTTATATTTTTTTAGAAAGCAAGTAAAAATCTCGGGTTTTAAGGATTTGGGCGGAATTAGTTGCTAGTCAACTAACCCAATACTAAAGATGCAATCAAAATAAAATACTAGAAATGAAAATAAACTAAATTAACTAAGGTTGTGATCAATAAGTGGAGAAGTTGTGTTTACTTAGATTTCACTACTCCCTAGATATCTTTTACACGTTAATTACTTGTTATAGTTGCGTGGATGACGGATTGTATTCCTTAATACCATTCATGGGGTGGCGCACTTAATTCCCCAATCCTATGAGTGCCTACTTCACTCCTATGTCGAGCCGGCTAAGAAGCTCCTAACATGGGATCATTAGAATTTACTCATGCATTAAATACAACCAATAAAACCTAGTGCACGTCAGTTCATGTTTCCTAAGACGTTCAAGCATGTTACCATTTGGAAATCTGCTAGTTTTCTTAAGCCTAACATCGAAATCATTCATCCAATACAACCATAAACAAGTAATTAACACATAATCAACATCTAGGTTTCATTAGATCTAAGCAAACACAAGATAGATCTAGCCTAGCATGATGGAATTAAGACAAGAACAAGATATAGACAACCAACACATAGACATATTGATTGAATTAAAAGAATACTTATCTCAATTACACATGAAAGGGTTCAAGGGCTGAGAACCCTTGAAAAACCTGTAAAATTCGTACTAAGTTCGGCCTTAGGGTTTCTCCAAAACTTCTCTTTTTTTATGAATGAAAATTAAAAAACTATATATAGGAAATTGAGGCTGACGGCGTCAAGACCAAATTGGTGACGCCGTCATCTCGCCGCCAAAATACTTCTCGGACTGCCTCAATCTTCATCTGACGCCGTCACATCTTATGGTTTTCCAGGCCGACACGTCTTTTACTCTTGATGCTCTACTTGTGACGCCTTCACGTTTGTACTGGGCCATCATGCAAATTACTTTTGACGCCGTCAGGATGTTCTTCTTGACGCCGTCACCTACTGTTCCCAGCAAGGAAAATTAAGACTTTGGCGTTTTCTTCACTTTTATGCTTCAAAAACGTCCGAATTGCTTCCTTTTCCAGATTTCTCTCCCAAAGTACCTAAAATCACAAAAGGAACGATTTAGGGCAATATTTGATCAAATAAATTCAATTCCGGGCTTAAATGACCCCCTAAAAGTGGTTCATTTTTCGCCTCATCATATACCCTTACACTTGAGATTTGCTTGTCCTCAAGCAAATGCGCTTTTATTCTAGTAAAAATACAAGTTAGGGGTCATTTAACACTAATATAAAAGTAATTACAACAAATAATCGTTCCACTAAAGACCAATAGACAAGCACGGAGGTCATACACTAGCACCTCACAAATAGTGTTTAGATACTCACATCTCTCGGGTGTAATAAAGTATAAATTACAATATGGAAACGGAAGATATCTCTCACTACCTGTCATAGCAAAATAGATTACCATAGGCTTGGGAAAGGATCAAACCTCCACCACATGGCGTAAGCACGTAGGATAAACTATCAAAGAGGTCTTTTAAAGGGTTGTAACGTTAGGTGTAGGGATATGAAATACACGGTTTTGTTGGATAAAGAAAGTTTTTACTGGTGGCGAGCTAACAATCTTGGTTAATTACATGTATAATATGGCGTTGCTAAGCCAAGACTAGACTCGACTTAAGCTAATAAATGAAAAATAACAAAAACATAAAAATGAACATAGAATAAAAAGGGATGGTAGCCTGTATGTTTTTTCTCTTTTTCTTTTTCTCTTTTTTTTATTTTTTTTTTATTTTTTTTATTTTTCTTGATTTTTCGATTTTTTTTTTTTTTTTTTTTTTTTTTTTGCATACACTCTTACTCTACCATCCAAAATAATACATCATAGGGGATGTAAATTCCCCTTACACTTGAATTTTTACATACTTTACAATAAACTAATCTAATGACTCGAATTAAGAAAATCAAAACACTTGGAGCACTTTTAAGATTAACGTACATATGGGGGTAATAAATGATGTTCTTCCCCATTACTCCATAAAATAAGTACTTTACCCATGAGTCCCAATCGTCCCAAAACAATATGTACAAGGATATGACTCGACTTAGCAACCATGTAATCAATTAGATAATTAACTTAGGGTTTAACAAATAACAATAATGCACTAAAAATGAGCGCATACACGGAAGGCTAAGGCGATTTGGTTGTACATTTAAGTGGGGTGTATCAAATTCTTCCTTTAAGTAAAATGCTTAAATTTAGAAACGAAAAGATAGGCTCGGAGGGGTGTACTAGGGGTTTCGTGTACTAAAAATGTGTACAACGCTAATGTGTGGGAAAAATTAGTTGACTTAACTAGCTAAGTAATATGACTTAAATGGTCAAGTAATCATGATACGGGTTTAACACAAGGGTGATCCTAATGCCTCTTATCATGTAGTAAATCCTACTACACGAATGTAGTCTCACTAGCGGTCTCGGGATGCATCACTAACGCAAGTTCTAGAATCTAAATGCTACCGGTACACTCATAAGCACTAATAGTAAATGCTTTTCCTATCAAATCTAAAGGCGAACCTCAGATATTTGGGTGGAAAATTTTTCTGAAAGTATGGTTATGTGCTAGTCATACAATCTCCTATCCATGAGACGCTTGCTATGGCTAAAGTTTCACTCCTAAATGTTGTAAAAAAATTTAAATTTGGCGCTAAAATTGCACTAACAAGTATTTCTCATAGTTTTATTACACATCTACCATCAAACAAAACAAACTCAAGCGAAAGTGTACATGTAAGGTATCATCATTTTACCCTCCCCTTACACTTAGGATGAACATTGTCCCCAATGTTCAAGTAAAGAATGTAAAAGTGAAAAAGTGAAAAAGTAAAAAGAATGAAATCAAATACTCCCCTGATTTGCTCGGTATGGATAATAAGGTGGCCAGGTTAAATCTTCCTCCAAGAAAATGAACAATCAAAGCTTCCCTTCCAGAATATAAATCATCTTCTTGTCATACATAACCTGTAAATCCTGAGAAAACAAACAAGACAACCTCGCGTAAAATCGGCGGCAATCTATATAAGTTACTAAATCCTAGAGAACAAAGTAAGATATAATGCTTGTGGAATGAAGTTTGCAGATTTCCTGGAGATTATAAAACTTAATAATTCACAAAAACCATAAGACTCCGTTAGAAAAAACAAAACTGGCAAAATTTCCAGATTTTTACACGTGATGCCGTCAAGAGTAATCTCGTGACGCCGTCAGAAGTGACCTGCAGAAATTCTTGTGTTAAGTTTCCAGAAAATTTCTGGAAAAACTTGGTCCTACTTCCTGGAAAATCCTGCAAAACTTCATTATGACTCTATACAAGCATTTGACTCTAACAAATATGAATATACATGTTCATTTAATATTGTGGAGAATCATGATCGGTTTGTTTCTTGAAAACATATTTGGGGTTTCCCCTTACACTTATCTTTTGCAAAAATACTTTTAGGTGGAGTTAAGACTAGGCCAAAACAATAAAGTAAAGTATTTCCACTATTTAATTGAGAAACATGATCTACCAACAATAAAAATAAAGCATGCATACGGAAGCAAATAACAAGCAAACAAACAAAATAAAATCACACAAAACATGGGTTGCCTCCCAAGAAGCGCTTTTCTTTATTTACGAGTCTTGTAGCTAGACTCAAGGTCATGGGTTGCTACGTGACACGGGTGAGTTCCTCATTGAGGACATCTTTTGGATCAAACTTAGGTTTCAACTTCCTATCGATTTCCGTAGTATGGTATGACCTTTCAAACTTTTCCCCATCCGGATCATACAAAGTCATCCTTATATGCCATGATCCGTCACCTTCTTTAGGTGGCTTGTCCCACCTCCATTTACACTTGTCTCCCTCTCTTTTCCACTTGTTCATCTTTATATTAATAGGCATTACGCTCAAGAACTCAATCATCTTCCTAAAGACTAAGGGGTCCTCAAAGGGATCTAGCTCTTCATCTCTAGCTATGAGTTGTTCCACCGAATGTATTTTTTCAACGAAATCTTTTTCTAGATAAAATGGGCATTGAGGTCCTATAAAGTTCCTTTCTATCCAAGGTCCATATCTAGATGGTCTCCTATTCATCTCTACCCAATGCGGTGTCGGTTCATCATCACAATCATAACTATGCTTCTTTACATCGTACACCGACCAAGTATCGCCTTCACCTACCGCTATCTTAGACTCCTTACAATCTATCATGGCGCTAGCGGTTGCTAAAAATCCTCTTCCTACCAACAATGGGCATGTAGTGTCACTAACCATGTCTAGGACATGAAAATCCGCTAATATAGTTAACATGCCTACGTGAACAACTACATCCTTAATCATTCCAACCGGGTGGGCAATACTCCCATCCGCTAGCCCTATCAATACCTCCGTTTCCTCTAACTTTCCTAGCTTAAGAACGGTGAATAAGGATAAGGGTATCAAGTTGAGGCTTGACCCTAAATCGGCTAGTGTGTCGAAAGCTTCGGATCTTCCTACCTTACAAGGCAAAACAAATATACCCGGATCATCAAGCTTTTTAGGCAACTTGTTTTGAACGAAGGCGGTCCCATTTTTACCTAGTTTAAACTTCCCATATTTTTCTAGGAGGGCGCTATAGTAAGGAGCACGCGCTAAGACATCAATGACGGGGCGTTCAAGGTGAAGTTCCTTGAATTCATCGTCAAGGTCTTGCGTAGGAGGTGTTTCAACTATACTTTTGACCGGTTCTATATCGGGTGTTTTGCTTGATTGGTCCTTTTGAAGAATTTGGTTTTCTTTGAAACACGTGCTCGTTGATTTAACCGAGTAGTATTGTGGACACGAAGTGGGTGACGAAACTAAAGATATGGAATTAACGTTTAGTTTTGGATTCTTGACCGTGTCGCTTGGGAGTGCTCCCATTTCTCGGTCATTGAGAACTTTCAACAATGAGTCAATTTTGGTGGTCATCTCGCTTTGCTTTTGTTTGAAATCGGCTTCAAACTTAGATATGTGAGCTTCTTGAGATGCCATGAACTTAGACATCAATCCTTCAAGATTGTTGGTACTACCATAATTTTTAGAAGGATTGTTGTTGAAAGTACGGTTGGAGGGTGGACCGTTTGGTTGGTAACGATTAGGCGGATTGGAAGAATTGGGTTGACTTTGTTTCCACCTAAGGTTTGGGTGATTTTTCCAAGAGGGGTTGTATGAATCACCGTAAGGGTTTGGCTCGGGCTTGAAAGTGTACCACTTATCTCCCGCTTCATCGGTACGCGTGGATGCGTAGTCCGCAAAAGCTGTTCCGGGGAGTTCCACACAATCACGAGTGTCATGGGGACCACTGCATAATTCGCATGAAGAAGTGATTTTGTTCACTTGGCTTGAAGGCTTAGGAGCTTCGTAGGATTTCATAAGAAACTTGACTTGGTCCTCAAGTTCCATGATCCTACGGTCGGGAGCGCTAGAGTTGTTCGAAGGCAAGGATATTGCCTTGACCGTTTTGTTCAAATCACGGGGATCATTCCAACTTTCGTTGTCAAAGAGAGCAAGATCTTCTATGAGTTCCCATGATTGTTCCGCACTTAGATCACGTAGCTTACCACCGGCCGATTGGTCAATGGCTCGCCTCGTGGAGAGATCGATATGGTCATAAAAGATTTGGACTTGGAGCCAAAGATCTATGCCATGATGAGGGACTTTTTGGAGTAAGTCCTTGAAACGAGTCCATGCTTCATAAAGAGATTCATTTTGACGTTGTTGAAACATCAAGATGTCATTCCTAAGCTTAGTAGTTCTCCCCGGTGGGCAAAATTTAGCAAGGAAACGAGTGGTGAGATCATCCCATGTGGTGATAGATCCCGCGGGTAAACGCTCAAGCCATTGACTAGCCTGATCCCGTAGAGAGAATTGGAATAGGCGTAATCGGGTTGTCTCCCTAGTTTCAACATCTAGGTCTATGGAATCTACGATTTTAAGGAAGTCCTTTAGATGTTGGTTTGGATCTTCAGAATGAAGTCCATGGAATGCACATCCGCTTTGCACCAACCGGATGGTGTCGGATCGCAAGGGGGTCACATTGGCTCCGGTGAGCTCAATGGTGTTTCGGTAGCCTTGGTGGCTAGGTCGGGAATACTCTCCTAAGGTTCGGGGCCTAAGAGGTTCTAGTGGTGGGTTTTGTTGTGGTGGGATGACGGGTTCAAAGATGTTCCCATCGTCCATGGTGTCGGGTGGTGAAGAGTTACGAACAAAAACACAAAGAAATAAGATAGACTAAAGAAAACCTAAAAAATAAAAATAAAATCTTACTAGAAAGGAATCTAGCAAGTAGACCTAATAAAAAGAGATTCTAACCTAGACTATAACTATTCCTCGGGCTGCGGCGCCAAAAACTTGATACGTAGGGATCGCACCAGGCTTTACCTCTCAAGGGATCTTGAGAAGCTAACAACCCCCACCAGGCAGTGTACCTGATCGTTGTAGTATAGTATAGTGAAAAGTACCGGGGGATTGATCGTTCAGCTAGGAATAGTGTCGCTAGGATTAGAAAACCTAAATACTAGTTCTAGAGATGAAGGACGATTATTTTTGTATTTTTATATTTTTTTAGAAAGCAAGTAAAAATCTCGGGTTTTAAGGATTTGGGCGGAATTAGTTGCTAGTCAACTAACCCAATACTAAAGATGCAATCAAAATAAAATACTAGAAATGAAAATAAACTAAATTAACTAAGGTTGTGAGCAATAAGTGGAGAAGTTGTGTTTACTTAGATTTCACTACTCCCTAGATATCTTTTACACGTTAATTACTTGTTATAGTTGCGTGGATGACGGATTGTATTCCTCAATACCATTCATGGGGTGGCGCACTTAATTCCCCAATCCTATGAGTGCCTACTTCACTCCTATGTCGAGCCGGCTAAGAAGCTCCTAACATGGGATCATTAGAATTTACTCATGCATTAAATACAACCAATAAAACCTAGTGCACGTCAGTTCATGTTTCCTAAGACGTTCAAGCATGTTACCATTTGGAGATCTGCCAGTTTTCTTAAGCCTAACATCGAAATCATTCATCCAATACAACCATAAACAAGTAATTAACAAATAATCAACATCTAGGTTTCATTAGATCTATGCAAACACAAGATAGATCTAGCCTAGCATGATGGAATTAAGACAAGAACAAGATATAGACAACCAACACATAGACATATTGATTGAATTAAAAGAATACTTATCTCAATTACACATGAAAGGGTTCAAGGGCTGAGAACCCTTGAAAAACCTGTAAAATTTGGACTAAGTTCGGCCTTAGGGTTTCTCCAAAACTTCTCTTTTTTTACGAATGAAAATTAGAAAACTATATATAGGAAATTGAGGCTGACGGCGTCAAGACCAAATTGGTGACGCCGTCATCTCGCCGCCAAAATACTTCTCGGACTGCCTCAATCTTCATCTGACGCCGTCACGTGTTATGGTTTTCCAGGCCGTCACGTCTTTTACTCTTGATGCTCTACTTGTGACGCCTTCACGTTTGTACTGGGCCGTCATGCAAATTACTCTTGACGCCGTCAGGATGTTCTTCTTGACGCCATCACCTACTGTTCCCAGCAAGGAAAATTAAGAATTTGGCGTTTTCTTCACTTTTATGCTCCAAAAACGTCCGAATTGCTTCCTTTTCCAGATTTCTCTCCTAAAGTATCTAAAATCACAAAAGGAACGATTTAGGGCAATATTTGATCAAATAAATTCAATTCCGGGCTTAAATGACCCCCTAAAAGTGGTTCATTTTTCGTCTCATCAGATAAATACCCCCTGAGGACATTCAACTAAGGTCATGACATCATTTCTATCAAATTGTTCTAACTCATCTCTCATGGCATGAATCCAACTTTCATATTTAACGGCTTCTTTAACATTTTTAGGCTCTATTTCTGAGAGAAAGTCAACATAGAGACATACATTGGCTCAGGCCGCTTTGAGTTTGGCAGCCATGCTCCTTGTAAGCATGCCTTCAGAGGGCTCACCTATGATGTTGACAAGTTCTATTAATTTGAACTTGGTCCAGCTGTCATGAGGTTTTGGATAGGAATTGGAACTTGTGGAGGCCTGATGTATATAAGGAGTGGGGTCTATCATGGGTGCCTGAGGTACTTCAAGATTGGGATTTTCAGCTTCCTCGGTATGATTTGCTTGAGTTGTGGTATTCTGAACAATAGGTTCAGTGGTGGTAGTCTCATTAGAGACTTGTTGAGTTTCTATGAACTCACTGATGGTGGGTTGAGGTAGGCTGTGTGGATTGATGTAGTATGAGACATCAACATCAGCTTGATATTGCATAGAGAGATTACTTTTAGGGTGAAATTCATCAGGAGGATATCTTGATGAGTTATCAATACCAATTTCTTCCACTGTGGAGTTTGAAAATCTAACAACTTCAGTACTCTCATCAAAAGTGACATGGAAGGTTTCCTCAGTCTGTTGTCTCCTGGTGTTGAATACCTTAAAGGCTTTTGAGACAAGGGAGTACCCTAGAAAGTACCCATCATCAGCTTTTGCATCAAGCTTTCCAAGATGATCCTAATGATTATGGATAAACATAGGACATCCAAACACATGGAAATAGCTAATATCTGGAATTCTTCCTTTAAATAACTCATAGGGAGTTTTGCTATGTCTCTTTACAATGATGGACCTGTTTTGTGTATATCAGGCTGTTTTTACTGCCTCAATCCAAAAATGTTTGGAGAGAGGAGATCCATTAAGCATTGTTCTAGCAGCCTCAATGAGGGTTCTGTTTTTTCTTTCAGCAACTCCATTTTGTTTTGGGGTGTAAGGAGAGGTAAAGTTTTGAGAGATACCCTTCTCATCACAGAAACATTTAAGGTCATTGTTTTTGAATTCAGTTCCATTATCAGTCCTGATTTGTTTGACCCTGATGTCATTTTGGTTTTCAATCTTCCTGATGAAGGACATGATTGTTTCAGCAGCCTGACTCTTTTTGGTCAGAAAATATACCCAAGTGTATCTTGAGTATTCATCCACAATGACCAAAGTGTATTTCTCATGATGGATAGCCATTGGACTGATGGGTCCAAAGAGATCCATGTGAAGTAGGTGCAGGCAATTGGTGATAGAGGAATTTTGTTTGGTTTTAAAGGATGCCCTGTGGTGTTTACCTTTCTCACAGGCAGGGCAGGGTTTATCTTTTGAGAACACTAGTGATGGTAAGCCAAGGACTTTGTTTTGTTTGGCCAGGTTGTTTATGTCTTTGAAGTTCAGATGGGAAAGTCTTTTATGCCAAAGCCAGTTGAGGGTTTCAGTGGCTTTAGCAAAGAGACATGTTCCATTCTGAGTGAGTGAGGACATATCCAAAACATAGACATCCTGCCTTCTTGGTGCAATAAGAACTACTTCTTTGTTTGCATTAAAGATAGTACCTTGCTTATCATCAAACTGAACTATGTATTTTGCATCACATAGTTGACTGACACTGATCAAGTTGTATTTAAGACCATTAACATAAGCAATTCTAGTAAAAACTATTCCACTACAGTTTACTGAATCATAACCTTCAGTGAGACAAGATGAATTATCAGCAAATACCACCTTCGGTCCTGGTTCTTCTACATATTTGTGCAGATATTCCTTCACGCCAGTCATGCTTCTTGAACATCCACTATCAAGATGCCAAACAGGATATCTGGCATGTCTCTGCACAAATGTAAACTGGGTTAGTTTTTCTTGTGAACCGACTTTCTGGTGGGCATGGCTTTAATGGCCTTTTTGAACTGGGATATTGATCCATGATCTGTGGTGGTGTGAATGTTGCTTCCACAGATATTGCATCTGGGTGAAGGGGTAGTTTGTTGGGTTGGTTTGGTATTTCCTCTCCTAGACTGAATAACATGTTCATGTCCTGAACTGTCATGAGTAGGATCTCCACAAATATCACAACATGGATACATCAAACAATCATCAGGGAGATGATCATTGAATCCACAATGAATGCAACGTGTGAATGGTTTAGCTTTCTGCCTTATCTGTTTGGAGCCTAAGGCATAGTTATGAGACTGAGCATTGTGATAAGATACAACACTTGATGAGACTGTGTAAGATAGATGATCAGAGGTTCTGTGATCATCCTTTTTATATATCATGCAAAAAAGGATTCTATAACAGTCATCAGTGGTATGTGTTGTATAACTACATAATTCACATCTCATTTTTGGTTTAGATGTAGCCTTGGATTTGGCAGAACTTGAGGAAGCTGGTTTAATTTCCTTTTCTAAAGGTTGAGTTTTCTTCTCAGATGATTCAATCTTTTCACTCAACTTCCTAACAAGTTCAGCCAACTGATCAAATTTGGAATCAGGGCTGTCAGTGATAACCTCATTTGAGACTGAGGTTGTGGAGTCATCATTTGTGGTAGAGACTTCAGTGAGTGGTCTTTTCAAGATAGTTCTTCCTAAACCAGCTTTCTCTCTTGGGGAGTGTTGAGTATACACCAAGGGTGTTAGCTCAGCGCTAGGTTCAGCTCCCTGAAGAACTTTCAGTGGTGGGAGTGGACTCTGTGATATAGGTTCAGACTTATTAATGGACTCAGGAAGAATATACTCATTAGTGACACCAAGCATATTTTTAATGGCCTGACTTTCAGGTTCCAAAATTTTACCAGTGTTAAAGTTTGGTAGTTTGCTATCTGGGTTGACTCTTTCAATCCAGTCACTGGGTTTTGGTGCCATTTCCTTGTTAAAGGATATGCCTGAAGGCAAAAATGCCTTTTCACCATGATTCTCACTTGAGGACTCAGTGGTTTGATCTTCACCAATAATAGCTTTCTTATTACTTGGTGTGAGACTCACTGAGTCAAAGACCCTAGGGTTTTTCTAAGTCCACTTATATATCACAGCCTTTTCTTTCTTAAGTTCTTCTTGAAGAGCCTGATTTTGTTTTACAAGTTCGGTGTTTTGAATTTGAAGTTTAACAGCCTCAAATTTTTGCTTGTTTTAAAACCAGTAATTCATCTCGACACTTATTTAATTCAAAAGTTAACTTGTTGAATTTTGAAAACAAATTTTGTCTTTGCTCTTCAACGAACTTAAGATCTATATTTAAGTAGTTTAAAAAAGATTGCCAATCAGCATCATCATCCATACATAACAAAATGTTTACCTTTTTCATGGTGATGTTGACCCATTCTCCATTTCTAGCATGGCTCTTTCCAACAGCCATCTTGTTGTCATCAGAAAGTGCCATCAGTGCACTGACCCTTACTTCTTCATCAGAGGAGACATCTTCCTCATCCCAATCATAAGCTTCAGCAACAAGTACCTTGTTCTTGCCTTGAGCAGGTTTGGTAGGTACAACCTGAGGTACTGAGGGAGTTGTCTCAAGGAGAGCAAGTTTAGCTTTTGCTTTTCTATACCTAGCTTCAAAATCTTTTTGAATATTTGCTAGTTCCTGAGGAAGAATTACTACCAGAAGGTTTGTATGAAGGATCTGAGGTTGTTTTTGAAAAACAGTCTTTAGCAAAGTGACCCTTTTTGCCACAGTTGAAACATTCAGTGGATTCATTTGCCTTAGCTTTTTGAAAATTTAACTTGTTTCTTTTAATAAAATGTTTTGAATTCGCTAAGTGAGCCCTTTCTTGAAATTCAACTTGAAGATCATTGAGGTACTCTTCACTAGTTCTCATATCAACCTCATCATCAGAATCATCTTGAAAATCCTGCACAACACCATTAGAATAGAAGGTAGTGGATATGGGTGAGACAGTCAGGGCCTTTTTGTTTTCTTGAGCCTTTTCAGGGTATCGCCTTGCGATTAAGTTGTCCTCATAGACAAACTTCCCATATATTTGAGGCAACTCAAGATTCTGAATGTGATTAGCATTCCTAAGACCCTAAGAGAAGTTTAACCACTTCTCAGGGAGATTGTTGACAAAGCCAACATTGATTTCATGCTTAGACAGTACTACACCATCATTTAAGAGCTCATTGAGCAAGGTTTTGTATCGGGTATAGGTCTGAGAGAGACTTCTAGATTCTTTGGCCCTGAAAGTGTTATACTCAAGTTTCAGGTCCATGATCTTGTTTTCCTTGGTATCTGAGGGACCTTCAAAGCTATGAACTAAGTCAAGCCAAGTTTGTTTGGCTGTAGGACAGTTAATGACTGATTCCATTGCATCGTCAGGGAGACATGAGATAATGATGCTTTTCAGGCATTGGTCCTGATTGACCACCCTCCTCTCATCAGGAGTCCATTGTGCTTCAGGTTTAGGTAAACCTTGAGCAGTCGTTGGGACAAAGGGACCTTCATTGATACACTTGATGTAGTATGGTTCCATACCAGTCAAGTAGCAAAGCATACGCTTTTTCCACTTGCTAAATTTTCCAGCTTCTAGTCTAGGAGCGACAGCTGAATTGTTGGATCGATATACTCTGACCAAACTACTTTGTAGCTTGTAAGGATTTAACAATATTGAGTAAACTCAACACTATTAATATTGAAACACTGTTTTACCTTGTAAAGTATGCGGAATCTACTAACACAAAGCTTAAGAAGAACTTTTATATTAACCAAACTTTGAACCTGCTTTGTTACACAGATTCACTAACAATCCCTAACTATCAACTTTGATCGACTTCTAAACGTATCTAAGACTTATAAAACTTATATCGACTAATACCTCTTAAGGCTCTTTATATAGATAACCTTAAGTCGGTTTACAACATGTAATCCTTGAACGACAAGTCATTATCCCTAACTAATTCTAGAATATTCGTTTAATATTACACATTAATCCTTATCTAATATTGCACATCAGTCCTTGTTTCCTTCGAAGTACTTTAAGCATTCTTCAATAACAGCAGTACTTTGACTTTATTCTTCAGCATTACTTTGACTTTATTCTTCATGCAGCAGTACTTTAACATCCAGAAGTACTTTGATATTTTATATCCCAACAATCCTCCCCTAACTTGAACTCTACTTGCTTGATTTCAAGTTTCTTTGTTATCTTTAATCTTCAAATCTTTAATCATTCAGAAAGATTGTTTCTTTATTCCTTTTCTTCTATCTGTCATATGTCAAAATACTCTTCATCAGCATCATATCTTCCATGGTATCTTCTCAGCAACTCAGCAACATTTTGGTACAAAGATCATCAAATCTTAAAAGTTTCATACTATTCTCATCACTTCCAGGTGTGTTAACTCCTGTGAGAGGTGAATCATTGAAAATTATGATTTTTAGCAAATCATCAGCTATCAACAGATTTGATATGTCTTTACCATGAGCCGTTTGCTATGGACTAGCCAACTCTTGATCACTTGGATGTATGGTGAGTTGATAACCTAGTTTTTGGTAAACTATCAACCATCAACGGATTTGATTATCACATCAGAGCCGTACCCTCATGATGAGTCAAACTCTTTCTTGTCTGTTAAACATGGTGAGTTGATTACCATTTGTTGTGCAGTATAAATACTAACACCATGTGTTTCTTTTCAAATCCTCTTTTCTTTTAAACATCAAAACATTTTATTTTTATTTTAAAGAACCTATGCTGGTTTGTACCAGCAAGCAGTACTTTGATAAAGTACTGTTTGTTTTTGCAGTACTTTAAAAAATACTTTATTTTACAAAACAAATCATACCAGTATTATGCAATATTACTCTTCAGACTTGACCCATCTGATTAATAACTTGATAACATCCAAAGCTACTTCAGATTCATCTTCAAGTTCGATTCCATGATCCAGCATTCTGAGCATGATTTCTCTAATCAATGGATATCTCCTCTCAGCCAACATGTGAATCATAGTACCATCTTCCATCTCTAGTGTATGAACTCCTGATGACTCAAAGAATCTCCATCTTGTTATTTCCCAATTCTCTTGATCATTCCAGAGAGGATCAACACTTGTTTCTTCAGTATCCCTGATGGTAAATAAGTCTCCAAGCAAAACTAATCCCACTCCTGAAGCTTCAATCTCTGCATAGTATGTCTGCACTTGCCATATAAGTCATAAAGATCTGCACAGTGCAATAAATCCCATAACATATTGAATGGTGTGAAGCTTTCATCTTCTCTGTGGATCATAAAATAATTTCCCTCTTTTGATTCAACCACAGAAAATGAGATTATCTTGGACTTCTTTCCAGAATCTTCAATCTTCTTATTCTCAAAATCAACAACTCTAAAATAATTTCTGAGTTCATCAACTGTATCTTCATGAACTAACTTCAGCCTTTTTGACAATTGATCATCCTCAGCTAATTTCTTTCTTTTCAATCTCCTTTGCTTAGCTTGTTCCTTCCTTATATCTTCTAATTTCTTCTTTCTATCAACTTCCATAGGCACAAAGTTTTCTACTTCTCTTTTGATATCTTCTTGTACTTTATCCCACAGAACTTTTACTTCTGGATACCTTTTCAAATGCAAATTCTTGTATCCCTTCTTTCTCAAAAACTGTATCATCCAGTTTCTTTCTTGAGCTTTGGTCATTGGCTTCTTTGTAATTGGCCTGCTGACTTCTTCCAAATACTCAACACCATATTCAGCTTGTTGCTTTCTAGCAAGCTCTAAATCATCTGCAGTCTCTAATTCTCTAATCTGAGCAATAGAAAATTTCTTCTTCTTCCTCTTAATATCTTTCTGAACCATTATCACTTTCCCTTTATCTTTTGGATCTAGTTTTTCTGATTCAGAAGTACTTTCATCATCCTTTTGTGCAGGCTCAGAGATGTGTATTCCTCCTGTAGGTCTCCTTAAATTCATCATAACTTGAGCAATTGTTTCAACATCACTAGTAGTATGTACTCTTTCTTCTTCTTGCTGTATAAAAGTGGAAGGACCAGCTTCATCTTCATAATGCTTTGTAGAAGGTCCAGCTACAGAAGTTCCAATAACAGCAATATCTTGTTCAGCAGTACCTTGCACAACAGTATTTTCAACAAAAGTACTTTGAACATTATTTCCTTCTAAATTAATTTCTTATGTATCACCACTTTTTACATCCTCATGCTCAACTTCAAGATTAATTTACTCTGTCTCACCACTTTTTCTTTTAGTACTATTTTGAGCAATATTTTCATCTTGATCATTCTTTTCTTCTGAATATTTAACCATATCATCAAATCTATCCAAATTATCATCCTGATTCCTCCCCAATTTGATAGATGATGATTTTCTATGCCTCCTCTTGGATTTAGACTTCTTCTTTGTAGATTTTGGCTTCTGAGACTGCTTCTTTTCTTTCATATAAAGCCTAAAATTCTGAACAAGAGGCCAGACAAATTTCTTCAATCTTCTGAACTTCCTTCTTAGCTTTTTGATTTCTGCAGCTTGAGCATTAACAGTTGACTTCATCTTCTCCAATTCTTGAACCAAAGCAGAAGTACTCTCAGTACCAGCCATTCCCTCATCTCCTCCAGGTGTTTGAAGCCCACCTGTGGAAGTATAATCATTGGGAGTAGGTACTTGTGTATCCTCTGAAGCAGTACCTTGAGGATCAGTACTTTGTTGAGAAGTACCTTGAGCAGAAACAGATGTATCCAAAGAAGCTTTTTCTGATAAAGTCCTTTCACCTGAAACAACATGCTGAGGGGAAACAATAGGTGGTGTGGAGGTATGTACTGAAGCAGAATGCTCAGCAAAATCAGATTGAGCATTATTATTAGAATGTGCAGAACCACTATTGTCTTCTTCATCCCTAACAGCTTAAGCTACCTCTAACATATAAGCATTAAGAGGTGTATTCCTACCCGAAAAATTAACTCCCTTATTGGACATAAAAGTGAAAACTTTAGGTGGTATCCTAATGGTAGGTACAGAATCCTGAGGTTTAGGTATACCATCTAGTGGATTCTCTAAAAGCAATTGAACAAACCTAGGATACATAAGAAAAGGTTTGCCAGCCTTAATATGAGTAAGCATACCTTCAAGGATCATGTATGAGAAATTGAAAGGCTGATTGGTAATAAGACCAACAAAAGCAGAAGCTATGGAATGACTGAACTGATCCCAAGCAGTACTCTTTGGACTCAAACAATGTAGCAAACCATGAATAAGAAATTTCCAATGAGGACTAACCATAGCCTTCTGAAAAGTAAGCTTAGTCAAAGAACCTTCATACCCAATATCTCTGAGTGTATTCCAAACTTCTTGTTTCCCAAATAAAACAGAGCCTCCTTCATCATCAAATAACAAAGCCTCCCTGATTGAAGCTTCTGTAACTCGTATAGCTCTCCCAGCAACTGTAGCAGTAATGATATCCTCTCCATCTTCAACCTGTGACATGGCTGTATCCCAAAAAGCTTGAATCCAGGGTCCAATAATCTCGGGTTTGACAAGGATGGAGTAACAGATGTTGGTACCAGTGAGAAAATCAATAATACCATGAAAATCAAGGTTTTCATGGGTTTTCTCAAGGTTTGCGATCATGTTGTGTTTGGTGTTGGTACGTCGATTAGCCATGATGATTAGGGTTAGAGTGAGAAAAGTGATGATCGATGCAAAGTAGGTATGAGTTAATAAGGGTGAATAAGGTGAATAAAAGGAAAAGATATGAGGTTTATATAAGGATAAGATTACAAAAAATCACGGTTAATTAATGATTTTACCGTTATTTTTGGAAGTAAATATCCCATATCTTTCGAAAGGTTGTTAGCCGCAAATCTGACCGTTGGAACAGTATCTGACACGTCAGCGAACCCTTTTAATAGCACCAAACAGTACTTTCCATCGAATATGGAGCAGTACTTTCCGTTATAAGCTCACACAGTATATTGACCAAAGTACTTTCCCACTAAAAGTCTTGAATGTTGACCATTTGACCAAAATATCTTTGAAAGTCAACCCTTATTAATGACCAGCTCCCCAAATTAAATCCCAAAGCTACCAAGGTAAGTGAACTTCAATACACTTCATTAAATGCCCATTTACCTTTACCTTGCTTATAAAAGCAACTTCATCAACAACTTGCAAACACCATATTTTCTCTTAACAAAAACAAGTAAGCACAATGAGTCACATTCCAATTGTGAACATCTCTTCAGACTCAGAGGGTACCACAGATTCAGAGATAAGTTACTACTCTGATTCTGAGTTTGAAGATCCAGGATGGTCAGACTATTTTCCTCCTCATGTGCAATGGATGGGACACCAAGAAGCTTCATCAACAATGAGTGCAGCCAACTCTACCATAACTGATGCAGGTAGTACTACCAGCAAAAAGCCCAAAAAGAATAAAGTTGTTACTGGTTCATCTTTGGCTAAAGAGCTTCCACATGCTTTGACTCAAGCCCTGGAAACAGCTATTCAGAACATGAAGTGGCCTGCTCCAAGAAAAGAAAGACCTCCCAAACAGGTTCTTGGCCTGGCTTGCCCAAGAAAACAGACTTCTTTTGATGACAAGAGAAGGACTGCTCAAAAGGGAAAACAAAGCTATGAGGGCAAGGGAAAAAGGCATATGGAGTAGGTGTGTGGAGCTTGGTAGTAGGTTGATGTAGTCTTGTGTTTGTGTTGTCTTTGTTGTGTCTGTGTCTTTTACTTGAAAACAAGAATGGTGATGTACTCTAAATGGTAGTTGTAAGAACTTGAATGAATAAAATCCTTTCTTTTGAATGATACATGTAGCCTCCCCTCAAATAATGACTAACTAATAACTACTTATGCCTCCCCTCAAAAATAGCTTACATATTAATCATGCCAATACTCACAACTAAAAAAGTAAAGCTTGAAACATCAAAGCCCTTTGTGAGTAGATCTGCTACATTATCATCAGTATGAACTTTAACCACATTGATAAGCCTTTGTTCATAGCAATCTCTTATAAAGTGATGTCTAATCTGAATGTGCTTGGTCTTGGAATGATAGACTGGATTCTTGACAATACAGATAGTACTCTCATTATCAATATTGATAGGAGTATTCTTGAAATTGAATCCATAATCCAGAAGCTGATTCTGTAACCAAAGTACTTGTGCACAAAAACTTGCAGCAGCTACATACTCTGCTTCTGTGGAAGAAGTTGCTACAATTGTTTGCTTCTTACATTGCCATGACACTAATCTGTTTCCAAGGTACTGGCATCCTCCAGTGGTGGATCTTCTGTCATAGTTATCTCCAGCATAATCACTGTCTGAAAAGGCTTGGAGATGGAAAGGTGAATCCCTAGGATACCATAATCCTAGCTTAGGTTGTTGCCTAAGATACCTGAAAATCCTCTTGACAGCATTCAAGTGAGATACTTTTGGATTAACTTGATGTCTTGCACATAAGCTCACAACAAAAGTAATATCAGGTCTTGATGCAGTTAAATACATAAGACATCCAATCATAGACCTATATAGTGTGACATCCACATCTTCTCCATCTTCATCTTTTCCCAAAGGTTTGTTAGTATCCACTGGTGTAGATGTAGGCCTAACAGTAGTGAAAGTGAATCTCTTAAGAATATCTGCAACATACTTATCTTGACAAATATCAATTCCACTGCCTGACTGTTGCACTTGAAGTCCTAAGAAAAATGTTAATTCTCCCATGGAACTCATCTGAAACTCTTTCTGCATAAGATCTTCAAATTCCTTCACCATAGATTTCTTAGTAGCACCAAAAATAATATCATCTACATACACTTGAACTAGCATAATATCCTTCTTATCTCTCTTGATAAACAGAGTCTTGTCAATAGCTCCTCTTCTATAACCATGTTGCAATAGAAAATTGGAAAGCCTTTCATACCATGCTCTGGGAGCTTGATGTAGGCCATAAAGAGCCTTGATCAACTTGTAGACTTTGTTTGGGTGTGCAGGGTCTTCAAAACTAGGAGGCTGTTTGACATAAACTTCTTCTGTGATTTTGCCATATAAAAAAGCACTTTTAACATCCATTTGATATACAGGGAATCCCATATAAGATGCAAAAGCTAAAAATAGCCTGATGGCTTCAAGCCTTGCGACAGGAGCAAAAACTTCATCATAATCTACTCCTTCTTCCTGTCTATATCCTTGAGCCACTAACCTTGCCTTGTTCTTGATAACATTCCCTCTTTCATCTCTTTTCACTCTGAAGACCCATTTAGTTCCAATAAGTTTCTTTCCATCAGGTAAATCACATAATACCCAAACTTCTTGAAGTTTAAACTGTAGGAGTTCTTCTTGCATAGCTTCCACCCAACTTTCCTTGGCTAATGCTTGTTTGATATTCTTGGGCTCTTCCTGAGATAGAAAACAAGCAAATAAACACAACTTCTGATCCTTGTGATTCACCCTGTTTTGCTTGTAGATAAAACTAAGTAAAGAAGTATGTTGTTGAGACATATTCTTAGCCCTAGTCCTTGTGAGCACCCCTGATGATGAGGGTCCAATAATATTGGTAACATGATGAGTTTTATGAATTCTGAGAGTAGGAGTTGGTGAGACTTCAAGATTATCTTCCAAATTAGTTATATCAGGATCTTCATTAGAATCTGAGAAAATGCCTTCTTGATCCAATTCATCATCGGTGTCTTCTAAGGTAATTGTGTTTGGATCAGCAGTATCTTCTAAGTCAGGCATATTGGAATCATTAACAGCATCAGTATTGATCCAATTTGAAGTATCCAAAGGTTGAAAAGTACTTTCAAATGGATTAGCAGTACTTTGGGGTAAAGTACTGGCTGTTTCTTTTGCCTTCTTTTTTTCTGCTTCATAAGCTCTCCTTTGTGCATCATCATATGACTTAGCCATTGTTTCTTGAAAAAGCATCCTAGAAAGTTCATCTTGAATGGCTTGATCTTCTGCAGATACTGGTATTTTTGGTAGAACAGTACTTGAGGATCAACAGTACTGTTAGGTTTAGAAGTACCTTGAGGCTCAGAAGTACTTTTCTTCTCATCATTGGCCTTATCTTTTGGCTCATCTTCAGATCTTAAATTAACATCATGAACAATGTACTGTGCTTCTTCTTGAGTGGGAGCAAGTTGATTTTCTTCCCTTACAGGTACATAATTCATTGATGAAGACATTAAATCAAGATCAAACATCCAATCAGGACCTTTACCTTTAGAATTCTCTTGTTCTTCCAAAAAATCAACATGAAGACATTCTTGAACCTTCTTGGTAGCCCTATTGTACACTTTGAATCCTTTGCTATTTGTACAATATCCCAATAAATATCCTTCATCTGACTTCCCATCAAATTTGCCCAAATTATCAGCAGTATTTAAGATGGTTAGGGGACATCCAAAAGGTTTCATAAACTTGATGCTTGGCTTCTTTCCCATGAGCAACTCATAAGGTGTCTTCATTTAAGGTTTAGTCACTGATACTCTATTCAATACATAGCAAGCAGCACTTACAGCTTCAGCCCAGAATGGAACAGGTAGTTGAGAGTCTGCAAGCATTGTCCTTACTGCTTCTATAAGAGTTCTATTCTTTCTTTCTGCAACTCCATTTTGCTGAGGAGTTCTAGCAATACTGAACTCTCTTTTAATTCCTTTCTTGGCACAAAATTCATCCATAAGCTGATTCTTGAACTCAGTCCCATTATCACATCTAATGCCTCTAACCTTGAGTCTTAACTGATTTTCAAGTGCTATTATTAGATCATGAATAGCATCAAACGTTTCATCTTTAAAGCATAAGAAAAAGACCCAACTAAATCTGCTACAGTCATCTGTTACAACCAAGCAGTACTTCTTCTTGTTCAGACTAACAACTGAAACAGGTCCAAACAGATCCATGTGCAGCAATTCCAAAGGCTCTCTAATAGTCTTCTCATCAATCTTCTTACAAGAGGCCTTGTGCTGTTTACCCTTCTTACAAGCAAGACATGTGTGATCATTCTTGAATGTCTTAGAAGGTAAACCTCTAACTAAATTACCTCTGACCAGCTTATTGATGTTTTTGAAATTAACATGTCCCAGTCTTCTGTGCCATTGATGTGCTTCCTCCGTAGATGCTTTTGCAATCAAACATGTTGCTCTTTCAGCAGAATTTACATTCTTTAAGTCTATGTTGTACACATCATTAGTTCTTGGTGCTCTCAGCAACACCAAGTTTCTATCTTCTAACTTGAAATCAGGAGAAAGTATAAGACATTCTGTGTCAAAGAATAACACAAGGTACTTCTTATCACAAATCTGAAAGACTAACAAAAGATTGAATTTGAGCTCCTTCACATATCTAACATCTTCAAAATCAATGTTTCCTGCCTTGATAGTTCCTCTACCAGTTATTCTTCCTCCATCAGGATCATTTCCAAATGCAACTTTTCCTCCAAAATAAGCTTTAAAATCTGACAAGAGCTCCTTTTCTCCTGTCATACTGCCAGAGCAACCACTATCTACAATAAGATGATCTTTAAGCTCCTCCTCTGGGTTGCCCTGCATTCACATGAAAAGGTTAGTTATTTTTAGGAACCCAAGCCATTACTGACTTGTGTTCCCCTTGTGGAGTGACATACTCAAAATTTTTGAGTATGTAATCACCACTGTCTTTGAAAGCATGATCAAGAATTAAGGTTTTTGTTTCCAAAACTGTTGATTTTTCAAGATCACTTGTCCCCTTTTCACCCTTAACTTCTGAAAGTACTGGTTTTTCCCCAACAGTACTTTCTTTCTTAACCCATTTAGTTGTAACTTTAGGAGTTGGGTTCTGTGTCCTAGCATCTTTTCTTGTGTTGTAAGGCTTTCTAGGGTTGTAATGATTGTGCCTCCTAGATCTTACACTTGAGTGTTTGCTAGAAACATTAGGGAACTTTCTATCAGTACTTTATGAAGGTACTGAGGGTTTGGAGTATGACCTTTTCTGATGAGGGTACCTATAGTCTTTTGAGAAATTACTATGGTTGACCCTATTTGTATAGTTCCAAAATGGTTTGTTATCCCCTGGCTTATTCTCCCTATAACTTGGTTGTGCAGTTCTGGTCTTTGGATATTTACTTAGGTATTCTGAATGATAATCACAGTCTTTAATCAAATGATGAGGACTATAACAAACATAACAGACCTTTGGACCAATATCCCTAAACCCCTTTCCATAAGTGTTTCTAAAATTAGCAGTATTTTGAAAGAATTTTCTTTGAGGTACTGCTGAGTGATCAACAGTATTTCGAAAAGAGTTTGAAGGTACTGCTTGTTTTGAAAACTTGGTCTCTTCTACCTTAGGTGCTTCAACAGATTTTTCTAAAGTTTCAGGATTAAATTTACTTTTAAGCTTTTTCCTAAACTCTAGATTATCTACACCATAACAATCAACATCTTTTATAGGTGGTTGAAAGCTACCTTGGGGGGGTGAGGAACTGCATTATATCCCTTTTCTTTCTGAAATACAGAAGGTGTTGGACTAGGGGATTCCTCATCACTAGAAGTGTTTTCATCTAGACTTATGAACTCTTCATCACTAGTGGAGGTATCAACTGTAAGATTTAGTTCCTTGCTCTTAACTGGAATACCTTTATTGCTATTATTATCATAACCTAGGTCTGTCTTAATATTAGATGTTCTTTGCTTTTCAACAAATTGAACATGTGACACACCTGCCTCATTCCATACAGCAAGTTTTTCTAACAACTTATCCCTTTCAGCAGTCACTTTTTCTAGTTCAGACACCTTGCAACCTAGTTTCCATTCATTTAACTTAACTAGGTAATCCTGTTGTTTATATGTTTCAAGCCATGCTACTTCATTGTTTTCATGTGTAAGAATTTTGGCTTCCATTGACTCTAAAGTTAATTGATAACCAGTTATCTCAGCCCTAGCTTTTTGAAATTTATCTCTTTCAGCTACATACTCACTAAGTAACTTTTGATACATATCATTACACTTAGAGCATACCTCAGAGTTAGTGGATGAACTTGGTGAAGCAGCTACCATAGCAAGCTGAATAGGTGCTTCTTCAAACTCCATGCTCCAATCAAAGCTTCCTAACTCATCTCTTGACTCCAAAGCAGCATATCCAGGCTCTTCATCAAATGATGTGCTCCAGTCTTCCAATGCAACCATTGAATAGGTTACAGGTTCATCATCAAGCTCATTGGACCAATCAATCTCTGACAGATTCTCTTGAGCAACCAAAGCTTTTGGTTTTGGTTCAGTAATTGGAATCTCTTTTCTTTCAGGCTTGGGTGGTTCAATCATCTTGTTTGCTTGATACTTTGCAAATTTGCACTCCCTTGCAAAGTGACCAGTCCTTTGACAGTTGAAACACTCAATCTTGGACTTGTCAAATGTTATTCCTTGTTTAGCTCTGAAGTTGATGCATTTTCCTGTCTTGTTCACATACTTCTTGATCCTTGCAGTGAGCATGGCAACTTGCCATCTAATATCAATTTCTTCCAAAGCATCATCATCTATTTGTAATGAGTAAATTACACGGATGGTCCCTGTGGTTTGTCAAAAATTTCATGCATAGTCCCTCAAAGTTTAAAGTTGCATGTATCGTCCCTCTGACTGCAAAAGAATAACATCTATGGTCCCTCAGACTAACTGTCGTCAGTTTTTCCGTTAGTCCATTTGCACCGTTAGTCCTTTAACCACCGTTTGCAATAAACATTTGCATTGTTAGTCCTTTTTTGTTAAATATCGTTTGCACCGTTAGTCCTTTTATACGTTTTCGCCCACCACCTCCACCCACCACCGCCACCACCACCACCACCACCACCACCGCCACCACCACCACCACCCACCACCACCACCCACCACCACCCACCGCCACCTACCAACACCTCCACCCACCACTGCTACCACCACCCACCGCCACCACCACCACCCACCAATGCCACCACCTCCACCACCAACACCACCACCCACCACCACCACCGCCTCCACCCACCACCACCCACCACCACCACCACCACCTACCGCCACCACCCACCACCGCCACCACCACCACCACAAAAAAAATTTTGAAAATTTTTTTTCAAAATATTTTTTCTAAAAAATTAAAAAAAAAAATCAAAAAAATTTTATAAAAAAACCAAAAAAAAAATTTTTGATTTTATTTTCAATTTTTTTTAAAAAAAATATATTTTTTTTCGAATTTTTTTTAAAAAAAATTCTAAAAATTTTTTGTTCGAAATTTCTAAAAAAAATCAAATTTCAAAAAAAAAATATTTTTTTGTTCGAATTTTTTTTTTCAATTTTTTCAAAATTTTTTTTCAATTTTTTCAAATTTTTTTTTTCTAAAAAATAAAAAAAAAATTAGAAAAAAAAATCAAAAAAAAATATTTTTGATTTTATTTTGAGTAAATATTCTAAAAAATATTTTTGATTTTTTTTCAAATTTTTTTTTCTAAAAAATAAAAAAATATTTTTTGAAATTTGATATTTTTTTAGAAATTTCAAACAAAAATTTTTTTTTTCTATTTTTTTTTTTTTTATTTTTTAGAAAAAAAAAATTTTGAAAAAATTGGAAAAAAATTTTGAAAAAATTGAAAAAAAAATTCGAACAAAAAAATATTTTTTTTTGAAATTTGATTTTTTTTTAGAAATTTCGAACAAAAAAAATTTTTAGAATTTTTTTTTTTTTAAAATTCGAAAAAAAATATTTTTTTTTGAAAAAATTGAAAATAAAATCAAAAATTTTTTTTTTTTTGATTTTTTTATAAAATTTTTTTGATTTTTTTTCTATTTTTTTTTAATTTTTTAGAAAAAAAATTTTGAAAAAAATTTTTCAAAATTTTTTTTTGTGGTGGTGGTGGTGGCGGTGGTGGGTGGTGGCGGTGGTGGGTGGAGGCGGTGGTGGTGGTGGGTGGTGGCGTTGGTGGTGGAGGTGGTGGCATTGGTGGGTGGTGGTGGTGGTGGTGGGTGGTGGTAGCAGTGGTGGGTGGAGGTGTTGGTAGGTGGCGGTGGGTGGTGGTGGTGGCGGTGGTGGGTGGTGGTGGCGGTGGTGGGTGGTGGCGGTGGTGGGTGGAGGTGGTGGGCGAAAACGTATAAAAGGACTAACGGTGCAAACGATATTTAACAAAAAAGGACTAACAATGCAAATGTTTATTGCAAACGGTGGTTAAAGGACTAACGGTGCAAATGGACTAACGGAAAAACTGACGACAGTTAGTCTGAGGGACCATAGATGTTATTCTTTTGCAGTCAGAGGGACGATACATGCAACTTTAAACTTTGAGGGACTATGCATGAAATTTTTGACAAACCACATGGACCATCCGTGTAATTTACTCATTTGTAATACATCTTCTTGATAGGTGACTGGTAGAGATGCTTGTTGAGCAAAGAATGAACATAGAACATCATCTGAGGTGGGGGTTAATGATTGTGATAAATTGGTGGTGACCATTGTTGTGCATGGAACCTGTGTTTTAGTCACAGTACTTTGAACAGGATAAGCAGTACCTTTGTTAGAAGTACTGCTTCTCTTTTCAGAAGAGACAAAAGCAATTTTCTGTTGTGTGCTTGAACTTGTAGTACCATTCATCTCATGCTCATACACCTTCAGATTGTTGTAAAGATCATCAAAGTCCATAGTATCCAGCCCTGATTGTCCTCTGATCATAGTAGCAACTACATGCCATGCTAATGGCAAACTTCTCAAGAACTTCAAATTAGCATCTTCAACTGATGCCTCAGCATCATATAGTTCTAACATACTCAGAAGATGTTGGAATCTTTCATAAGCAGAATCAAGACCTTCTCTTTCTCCAACTGTGAAAGTTTCAAATTGTTGCTTCAGCAAATTCCTATGCATCTTCTTGGAAGCATCATTACCTCCAAACTTCTTCTTTATTGCAGCCCATAGTTGTTTGACATCTTTAGCATCATGAAACTTTAATAGGTGACCATCAGGAATAGCAGAAAGCAGTATGTTGAGTGCTTTGTCTTGATTTCTTTTGGTAGCAGCAGGTACAGTAATTTTAGGTGGTGTTGGTTGTCCAGGTACCTCTACTGGTTCTTCAATTTGCATGTTTCCATTGACAATCACATCCCATAGTGCATGTTCTGTGATGGCAATGTACTGCCTCATCTTCATGGCCCATAGGTTGTACTATCCCTTCTTAACAATAAGGATTCTAACAGCAGTAATTGAGGGAGCAGGTGCAACATCTGTCGACATCTTGAAGGGTTTGTAGTGAAATCGGTTTAAAGGTTTTAAAGGTTTGTCTTCTTAATCAGAGTTTTCAACACAAGCTCTGATACCACTTGTTGGATCGATATACTCTGACCAAACTACTTTGTAACTTGTAAGGATTTAACAATATTGAGTAAACTCAACACTATTAATATTGAAACACTGTTTTACCTTGTAAAGTATGCGGAATCTACTAACACAAAGCTTAAGAAGAACTTTTATATTAACCAAACTTTGAACCTGCTTTGTTACACAGATTCACTAACAATCCCTAACTATCAACTTTGATCGACTTCTAAATGTATCTAAGACTTATAAAACTTATATCGACTAATACCTCTTAAGGCTCTTTATATAGATAACCTTAAGTCGGTTTACAACATGTAATCCTTGAACGACAAGTCATTATCCTTAACTAATTCTAGAATATTCGTTTAATATTACACATTAATCCTTATCTAATATTGCACATCAGTCCTTGTTTCCTTCGAAGTACTTTAAGCATTCTTCAATAACAGCAATACTTTGACTTTATTCTTCAGCATTACTTTGACTTTATTCTTCAAGCAGCAGTACTTTAACATCCAGAAGTACTTTGATATTTTATATCCCAACATGAATAGCTACCTCCCTTTTTATTAACTAGCTGGGGTACATCGCTATCAGCCATGGTGGGATCTTTTGATTTTAAAAACTGAGCACTCTTTTGTATGAAAGATTTTGAAAGTTTTACAAATCAGAGGCTCTGATACCACTTGTTGGACCCTTTTACTTGGTTAAGGTTAACTACGAAGTTAATCTAAGCAAGTTCCATGGTATAGCGAAGTATTGATTAATTATGAAAAGTAAATAAACGTAAAAGATAAGACACAAAGTTTTTCAACGTTTAATTCTTTATTAGAAATTAATCAAAAGAATTATACCCAAGTGTTTGCGGAACAACACTTGGGATTGAAATGACAAGTATGGTGTACTCCTCACTAAACCCAAACTAAGTTTGAGTGACAACTAAGATCCTGCTGAGTTAACTCAGGGATTGTGTTGTTATTTGGAGAGAGTAAAGATTTGGTTTGTGAATGTCTAAGCATTAAGTGCACAAACGTAATCTTTACCTCTCTCACTTATTCTCTATTTATACACAAGTAATTTCTAACACTTACCTAATGGACAAAGACTACAAGACAATATTACATCATCCTATATTGGACAAAATACATATGTATTTTGTCCCTGTTACAATTGGCTATAAGTAGTAAAGGACAAGGATGCTTTCTGGTCTTCAGTGTTGACACAGGTCTTGGTATTATACTCATTCAGGGAAAGTTGACCTTTGCATAATAAGGACCTTCCCTTATCTATTCAAACTTATCCCGCCTAATCATGCCTTTACTTCAGTCTTCTTATCTTCAGTCTTTGTTCACTCAGTGATCTTAGTTGGTGAGGAGTCATGGAACTCAGTGAGTTATTGTCATCCCTCAATGAGTCCATCATCCTCTTCTTTGGCTCAGGTATCATTCACTGAGAACCGCCTAACTGAATGGTGAACCTTTCTTCATAGATTCGTCCTGAGCTTCTTGAGGATGACTCACTGAACAACTATGCATTCAGTGACTTGTTTGGTGTTTTCGGTTATCAAACACTTAGGATATTTTATGTTCAAACACTAGATTAAGGAGTTTGGGTTTTAACAAACCCAACAAATAGATAGGTGTGATAAGTTTCATTATAATTTATACATAATAAACGTCTAATACTTTGTGAGTAATAAAAATTTACACCACATAATCACTGAACATGGTATTTTATCATAAAAATATTTCCACAGTATCGTATTGTAAAAAGTATGTGCATTATGTTAAAAAAATTACATATATGCATATTCTATATTCTTTTTAACTTATATGATTAAAAAACTTGTTAATTGCAAAAAGTCATGACATGTACTACACATACCTTGATGGGAATTACTTCCTAACAAATAGCACTTCACGGTTTAATCATTAATTAATCCTTCAAAGAATTGCTCTTTGATCCTCATGTGATTGATTATGAGATGCTAGCTTTCCCTCCCATTTCTCTCACATCACACGTACAAACACATGTGTAAGTGATAAAGCCTTGAGGGTAATTTTGTAATTTTGACTAAAATTCTCACTTTTGCATCGTTAGTCCCTATTGTTAAATCCGTTACATGAATGTCATTGCATTTCTAATCCTTATTTCGCCTAATAGTTGACTGGACTAACATTCTAATATTCGATACATTTTATTAAAATATCAATAGTTAAACTGTAAAAATTGAGGTGTTACACTTTCCTACCTCAAAATCTAAAAGTTATCATGATTGGACCAAATAATAATAATAATAATAATAATAATAATAATAATAATAATAATAATAATAATAATAATAATAATAATAATAATAATAATAAATAAATAAATTTATTTATTTATTATTTTTTACTATATTATAAACTTATAATTGGACCAATAGTTTCATACACATTTATTAAATAAATAAATAAATAAAAGGCAATTTCATAAACACCACTTAAAACTTGCATATTTACGCAATACTTAAAACACATTGCACATTATGCATCGAAAACTTGTACCTTAAAAAAAAGTTATATAAGATACAAATTTTGTCAATGTGAATAACCTAATAGTTTCTCACTCATAACAGGGATTATAAATGAACTCTGTCAAAAAAGGGAGAATACGATAATTAAGTTTGTGTCATTTAGGAGTATATTAGACCTTATGTAATGGTGGTGTTGCTAACTCTACGTCATCCCCTTTTCACTAATTTTACTCTCGTAATAGTCTCATTCGAGCATGAACATACCTCACAACAAACTAAAATAAACACGCTCACCACTTTCATTTTATTTAGTGTTCACCGCCACCGAATAACCCTTTTTTTATCCCACCACTCGTGGTTTCTCCTTTCGTGTAATGACGTTCATGCGTGATTGTGCCAGAATCATCCAAACCATACACTGTCTTAGGCCTTATTATAACCAACTTTTACTTGATACAAGATTTATATAAAAAATTTACACTATTAATGTTTAGATGGGTATCACACGTGTATAAAAATAAGGGTCCGTTTGGTTTGAGGTTTTTAAGCTAAGATTGGGGATTGAGATAATTTTTTTTTTGTTTGGTTGGTAGTTTCACTTTAGAAATTAGGTAGGAGTATCAAGCAGAGTTTTCACAAATGTCACTTTTTAGGTCAGCATTCTATCAGCTAACAAGTAACAACCATAATTTTAGAGAGAAAGTAAGAGAGAGAGAGAGAGAGAGAGAGAGAGAGAGAGAGAGAGAGAGAGAGAGAGAGAGAATGGAAGGATCTTATGAATGATAATAATGAAAATGAATAACTAAGAACCAACACCCTCTCCCTTGAAGGGAGGGGTATTTATCAATGTTCTAAAAGGCGTGAGGCGTGGCGTGGCGGCACAGCCACGCCTCAAGCCTTACGCGCTTTTGCGAAGCCTTAGCGTTTCTTAAGGCGTGCTTAAAGCGGCAACAGAATATTTATAAATTTATGTATTTATAATTTTATATCATTTTATAAGAGCAATTTCAAATATTAAAGCCCAAATCCCAAATAGCCAGGCCCAAATACGAGGCTCAAGTAGGAATTAAGTTTTGAAATTACGAGGCCCAAAAAAGAAATAACCCAAATACTTGAAATTCAAGCCCAAATCCATAAATCCCCTAAAATGCTTCTAAAAATGGCGCCACGCCTTACCAAAAAGGCGCGCCTTTGCACGCCTTTTCGCGCCTTATTCCACGCCTTTTCACACGACGCCTAGACCTCACGCCTTGGTCCATTTCGTGGCGTCGAGGCCACGCCTCGCGCTTTGGCGCGCCTTTTAGAACACTGGTATTTATAGTGTTTACAATAATGATGGGAGTTGCCTTAGGTTCTAAAAGAACCTTAATCACGGCCCATAGGCTTACTACATATGCCGAATACTTAATAATAAACAATTATAATTAACGACCTATTACAAATATAATGATCGACACTTTATAATTATAACGTGATCAGTAGGTTTTCTGAAATTGTTGTGGGCCCAAATAAAAAGTAAACTGTTTCCCTATCTTTTTCTTTATTTTAATAATGATTTTTTTAGTTTTTAATTAACAAATTATTTTCTCCCTCCATATCAAAGTCAAATACTAATTAGGAGGGGTATTTATAGTATTTACAATAACGATGGGAGTTGCCCTAGGTTCTAGAAGAACCTTAATCACGGCCCATAGGCTTACTACATATGCCGAATACTTAATAACAAACAATTATAATTAACGACCTATTATAAATATAATGATCGACACTTTATAATTATAACATGATCGGTAGGTTTTCTGAAATTGTTGTGGACCCAAATAAAAAGTAAACTGTTTCCCTCTCTTTTTCTTTATTTTAATAATGGTTTTTTTAGTTTTTAATTCACAAGTTATTTTCTCTCTCCATATCAAATTCAAATACTAATTATAATCCAAATTTAAATCTAAATCAAAATCCTAATCTTAAACCCGTATACAAACCAAACGTGCCCTAAGAGTTTTGCTAAACATAGCCCTAAAGGCTATGTTTAAGAAACAAATAAGGCTTAATTGTCTGAAAGTGTATTTTGCTTGTCATTTTTTGAGTTATATATACCATTGTTAGGATCCGACTATTGACTAACTAACTTTTTGAATTTTGATAATCTTGTGTTTCGATTGACTAGTTTTGTGTATCAGATCAAGTATTTTTATGAATCAAATCACATATATTTTGGAATCAATACATAGAATAATCAAAATTCAAAAAGTTAGTTCATGTTAAAGTGTCTCATCCTAAGAATAATACATACAACTCTAAAAATTAACAAGTAAGATACAAACAGTTAATGTGTCTTAATATCTCATATTTATGACTTCTTATAAACTATTAGGGGCACCCGAGCGTTGCGGCGGCATACCCTGAAATAAAAGATTTCGGTGAATCATGTATTTTAATTTATTATGTTATTTTTGACACTAAATTTATGGATATCAAAATTTCATGTGACGTATTTCAACTCCTTAATTAAGGAATTTATTTCGTTGTCTTTTTTAAAGCGATTCGTATAACATCAGGCCGTTAGCCCGTGCCCGTTCGGGATTGAATATTTGTATAATGTAATTTATTATTTGTATTAATGACATTTAACGCATAAATTGTGTTTAAGTTGATTGTACAATATGCTTAATAATTTGTACGAGTATTTCTTATATAAGGTGTGTTGTAATAAATGCATTAATTATATTTATTGATCAGTTAATTTATAAGTTTAATTATGCAAAAGTAAATTGTACATTTTGATTCAGTAGTTGTATTCATTTAAAAATTTAGACCACGTTAAATGCTCATTTAAAACTAAAATAAAGACATTTTTTGTGTTTTAAAGTGTTGCGTATATTAGTCACTATATTACTTTTGTTGCAATTTTGCCCCTTGAGTTTCATATTATAGTCACATAACCAATGACAGAGTGCCACATGCGCACCCGCCGGAAAACCAAAACTCACTGTAAAACACACTTTAAATCACACACACACACCTAACCATTAGATCTATCTTATAAAAATGGGGTGGGGGTTAGTGATATACGAAGGAATAATAATAACCGGTTCATTGTCACTCCTGGGTTGGACCGGATTATGGTTTTTAAACCAACGTCTTTACAAAGAATACGAGGAGAAGCGTGTTCTTGTTCAGATCATTTTCAGTATTGTTTTCGCCTTTTCGTGTAATTTGTTTCAGCTTGTTTTGTTCGAGATCATTCCCATTTTATCCAAAGAGTAATACTTTTTTTATATATATCTTTTTCTATGATTATGTTGTGTAGTTTTTAGTGTTTATATGATTAGTTAAGGATTGTGTAGTGTTGTCCTTGGGGCGGGGCGGGGCGGGTGGAGCATTTTTGTGTATAGATTGTTTGATCTAGTGAGTTAAGCTAAGGGGGTGTTTGTTTAACCTTATTATATGTGGGCTTATTAGCTTATTTGATTTCGCCTTATATTTCGTAAGCCTGGATTTTCTGGCTTATTATACGACTTATTATTAGGGAAGCTTATTATGATATAATAAGTTTCTATAAGTCCATAAGTCTTGTAATAAGCTAGAAAATCCGGGGTTATGAATATAAGTCGAAATTAAATAAGCTCATAAGCCCACATATAAGGTTAAACAAACACCCCCTAAGTATTGCCTTTTGTATGTTTCCCTCGGGGCGGGGCGGGGCATTTTTGGGTAGATTGAAAAGTTAGGGTTATGTAATTTGTTAGTAGTATTGAGTTTGTTCTTGATCTAGTGAGTTAAGCTAAGGGGGGTGTTTGTTTAACCTTATATGTGGGCTTATTAGCTTATTTGATTTCGCCTCATATTTCGTAACCCTGGATTATCTGGCTTATTATAAGACATATTATTAGGGAAGCGTATTATGATATAATAAGCTTCTGTAAGCCCATAAGTCTTTTAATAAGCTAGAAAATCCGGGCTTATGAAATGTAAGACGAAATTAAATAAGCTAATAAGCCCACATATAAGGTTAAATAAACACCCCCCCTAAGTATTGCCTTTTGTATGTTTCCCTCGGGGCTGGGAGGGGAGATTATTAAGATTTGAATAGTTAGGGTTTTAGATGGTGGAAAGCTCTAAAGTGTATGATTTTGCTGTAATTTGTTTGATCTAGGGTTTATGTGATTTATTTGTTATGTGATTGGATTTGATGATGGGTGTTTTTTTTTTTTTTTTTTTTTTTTTTTTTTTTTTTTGGGTAAAATGGTTTCTGACCTTTTGGCCGACTAATCCACAAGGTTTGTGCCTACGGGGTAAAACACTAAAGCTATTGGCATGGCCACACCAAGCTTATTTGCACCAAGTAGGATTCGAACTTGAGACCTCTCACATTTTAGTTATGAATACTTATGATGATAAGCATTTTATATATTTCCCTTGGGGCGGTACCGGTGGACGGGTATCAATGTTTTGGGTAGATTGAATAGTTAAACTTAAGCCAAGTATTGCGTTTTACATATTTCCCTAGCCCGGGGTGAGTGGAAGTTAGGGTTTATTTGATTATTTGTTGTGTGATTTGATTTTGAGTTTGGGTTTTTTTGGGGGTTGAATATGGTTTCTAACATTTTTGGCGGACTAATTTACGGGGTTTGAGGTCCACCGCCACGCAGACTAAAACCGGGGAAAGCCCTTGGCTAGTTGGCGTGGCCATTTCTCACATTTTACTGATAATACTCACAAGCTTTTTAGCACCTAGCCACCCCTGGGTGTTGGGGTGGAGTGCATTAAAAAATGACATTAGTAACGTTTGTATACAATATCAGTGGGTTCAAAATGACAATCATGCTAAATTGTACTCAAGTTATAAAAAAATCTCTTATTCAGTGGGTTGAGTTGAACCCGCTCAGCTATATGTAGCTATGCCCCTGCTTGGGTGATGGTTACAGTTTATGCCGTCTGTGTTTATTTGCTTAGTTAGCTGTTTATAGGTTGTGGAATTAGGGCTTAGAAGGTGGAAGACTCAAATCCGTTGCAAAATAATTGTTCATTGGAAATAAAAATTAGAGCTGTAGAGGAATGTATAGTTGTAGGAATGGACAGCTAATGTAGGTTTTAGTTAAGTGAAGGTCGTTTTTGATATAAGTTAGTTGAGTTTCAATTTTAGGAATGTACAATTGTGATGAATGTCAGTATGGAACCCAAAGGGGAAAAAAACATATACCTGTAGGGACTGTACATCTATCTAGTAGAGATATTACGTGGTTGGTAAAGGGTATGATGGATTTGCTCTAAGTGCTCATTAGACTATATTGCTTAGAGCTACGTCACGTAGGGTAATTTATGCACATTTTAGGTTTAGGTAGTCAACTTAATTTCTTTGTTTAGGGTTATTTCCTACATGCATCTCGAATGTCTGATTAAGGATATTCCAATTATCATGTAACTAACCAATGTTTGCATTTAAGATTATGAGTATACCCGAAGTTTAGGTAAAGTTACAAACTTACAATTATAGCACATCTGATATTGTTCTATTTCTTGTAGGGCGAGATGGATAAACTGGAAGGTGGATTTATTCTGCTTGATAACGTTACTGGTCTTCATGTTGCCTTATTATCATTGTTACTTGATGCTCTGCAATAGCGGTACGTACTACTTGAGAATGTATTTATATGCCCAACGATTTAAAGTAAATCAGTGTTGATGGTTCTTCATGTATTTGTGATTTATGTATCAATTGCAAATTATTCAATTTATATTTACCTGTTTGTTCATTATCATCATTGCAAATTGTCATGGTTCACAAAATTCACTCCAAACCTGAAATTGCAGATTCATTTCTGCTGTACATGCCACATTTTGTCACGACGAAACAGTATCTGACACTTTGACTGATATTGAATATTTCCTTAGATTAGTATGCGTGTTTTAGCAGTTTTGATTTGTGGGACATATGGGCCAGTATATATATTTCAACCAATTTTCATGAGCATGTTGCTAGATGCTAACTCTTGACATTGACCATGGTATCATTATGGCTGATAAGATCTTTACTTTTAATACCTCTATCATAAATTATGAGCCTTTCACTTCTCATTTTATACAGGAAAATTCCAGTTTATATTGAGATGGAGATAGTGTGATTTATAGGCTTGTCAAGATTGGTTTAATTACCTTAAGTTTCCAATTATTTTATTTCTAATCCCTTAAAAGTAGTTTTCCTCTAAAATACATGTAACATGTTAATCTATGAAAAACGATTATAACATATCATAATTACTCTTACAAGAAGCTAGGAACATAAAGTAGGGTGCGAGACATCATGACAATTGTTAATTGTGCAGTGTATTTACATCTTAGTGTAGTTTGGTGAACTTGAGTTATAACTAATCTTTTCTTATCCTGTTGTTATTAAGTCACTAAATCTTGATTTTACATGACAGGTGTCACGAAGCGACGAGCTGCAACTGGAGCGGTGATATTTTTAATTGCATTTTTGTATGGTTTTTGGCGCATGGGAATCCATTTTCCCATGCCCTCACCTGAGAAAGGTTTAAATTGATATCCCTTGCATGTTATCATGATTCTCCAGAACTTGTATCATCCTTGAAATTGACTTTTGCTCTCTAAATCTTGCATAGTTTCTGTGTTTGTTAGAACATGAATCATTATCTAACCAGGGGGGTAGGGGGCCTTTAAACTAGCCATCTCTTTGCGATTTGCGGGTGTTCGCTAACCAAGTGGTTGTGGATTCAAGTCCCAACTGGGACAATCTTGTGTAAAATTTTTTGCTCTGACAGATCAACATAATATAGAATTACCAGAGACCTAAATGTGGCACCCATGAAGAATTTTTTTGCTATGTATTACACTCTAGTTTACTGCATTTCATGATCTGATCTACTATTAAAATGATTTGCATTCTAATGAACACAGCTCTCTGAGCAAACGGACCGTTCCGACCGGACCGATGGACCGACCGAGACCGGACCGAAGGACTAGCGGTCAGGTCTCGGTCTCGAGTTTTTCCTTATTTCGGTCTCGGTCCGGTCTAAAAACCGACCATTTTGCCTTCTTGGACCGGATCGACCGAAAGACCGGACCGGACTGAACACATTCGGTCTCGGTCTCGGTCTTGGTTTTTGGGAAATTTCGGTCTCGGTCTTGGTCGGTCCGGTCTTCGACCGATGATCAGCCCTAGTTTGATTTATCTTCTTGCCTTGTCTATCTGATAATGCTCCACCAACTGCAGGAATATGAAATCCTGTTCCTTGCTTCCTTCACATCTTTAACCTGGCGACATATGTGTTGTATTTCTTGCTATATTTGCAGCAAAAGTGAACAAATAGTGAACAGTTCATATGTCGCCAAACATTTAATATCTATTAACTCAGGAGGCAGAACTCCAAAGTGACCTTTTTTCTCTTAATCTTATGCTCTCCTGATGGACTATGATTTATGCTGTGCTTCTGCCTTTGCGCAACCGGTGTCTTAGATTCTATGGAATATATTTTTTTTACACGTTACCCAGATGCTTTTTTGTTAATTCATGATATTGTCATTCGTATCATTTCTATATGGCGATTATACCTATTGACATGCTGATCTTTTAATTGTAATGCATCTCCTCAGGATTTTTCACCATTCCACAGCTCGTCAGTAGAATTGGAGTAATCGGTGTGACTGTCATGGCTGTCTTATCTGGTTTTGGAGCTGTGAATTTGCCATACAGTTATTTATCTCTTTTCATTAGGTAAGAAATAATCAACAATGAGATCTTTGGTTTCTATGTCAAACTGCAATGATTATCTTTCAACAATGTACTTTGATTGTGAACCTATTCCGTCTTAGTAGCTGATATTACTTGCTTATGAACACCTATAATGTTTGTCGTTTGAACTTACATACAATTGCACTTCAAAAGTCCATCTACCATGTTAGTTTTGATGTGCCGCGTCTCAGTATCCATCACCTTTATGCATTTTTTGCATCCATTGTTTTTAAGTTTTCAAACCTGATCCATTTTAGCTGGATTTGTAACTCACTTGTCAATTTGAAATTATTTTGGCACTTAGCTAGTTTTTGCTTTTCTTTTTTAGTTTTTTTGGTGTGCGTAAAAGATGTGTGCACACAAGTGCTTTCATGCATAAGGCACTTGAACCATGTGCATATACATCTCTGTTTAGGTTTTTTTGGTAGCACCAATTTCACATTGATGCTAGATTAGTGATAACTGATAAGAAAACTACAAATTGATGCTACTAGATCTTCTTAGGCCCATCATATGAAGGAAGTTCTTTTGTTTATTTTCTCTTTATATCATTACCTAATTGCTAATCTTCAGCTCTCTGATACTCTTTATTAACCTTGTTGTGGTAGAGAAATCGATGAAACAGAAATCAAGGCGTTAGAAAGACAATTAATGCAATCAATTGAGACATGTGTTGGAAAGAAAAAGAAAATCATTCTTAGCCAAATGGAAATGGAGCGAGTTCAAGGACAAGAAGAGGTTTGTTTATCTTGTGATAAAATGTATATTCTCTGTTGTGCCCTTGTGCACAAACTTTTGCTTGATCACATCTGTCTTTTGATATGCTAATTACTAGTGCTCCATGTCAGATAGTTGGACCTAAAAGCGACTTATAGATTTTAATATACAGTCTGTCGTATTAAGTGATACTTCTCTGTTGCAGAATTATAAGGCTGGGTCCTTTTTCAGGCGGATTGTTGGAACAGTTGTGCGTTCTGTACAAGATGACCAAAAGGAACAAGGTTAGAATGAAATCCATCTTGATAATATGGTTTGCTTTCTGCTAGTGACTCTTAAGTTTGTAATTGACACCAGTTTTCAATTCTTGTCATTGAAGATATCAAAGGCATGGAATCGGAGGTGCAAGCTTTAGAGGAGCTCTCAAAACAGCTTTTCTTGGAAATCTATGAGCTTCGCCAAGCTAAGGTATATCATCTCAATTGTTCTTTAAGATACAAGGCTTGAACTCATATCTACACAATCAATTGCCAAGAAAAGAGTCCTTGATACCAATTCTATTCTTCCTGTCTACATTGCGGAAGTTCTGTTTTTTTGTTATTTATATTGGGATATTGCAAGCAACGTTCTCATTTTGCTCGTTTCGTTGCTAACTTTTTTTGGCTACTCTAAATGATTGCTAATTATTATCTGGCAACGCTATCAGGAAGCTGCTGCATATTCTCGAACCTGGCAGGGTCACTTGCAGAACCTACTTGGCTATGCATGTTCAGTATATTGTGTCTACAAAATGATAAAGGTATCAGTTGTTAATCACATGTGAACCCTTATTGGAACTTCTTTCACTATGTATTAAGTTGTAATGCTCTGGGTCTCCACCTTATCATCTTCTCTATTGTGTTTTGCAGTCTTTGCAGAGTGTTGTCTTCAAGGAGGTGTGTGACTTGAGCTCTTAATCAGATTACTTCACTAAATAATTATTCAATATTTAGTTTTTAAACCATAATTCATTAGTTCTCTTTTGCAACTAGATCTCTTGGTCTTCTGGTATTCTAACTGCGCTCTCTTTCACAGGCCGGTTCAGTTGATCCAGTGACTAGGACAATCAGTATCTCCTTGAAGTATTTTGACATAGGCATTGATGCAGCATTGTTGTCTCAGGTTCTTATTACTGCTTATGTCTGTTTTTCATCAATTCAGGTTATAATTTTCCATAGACATAGGGAAGCTCCGAGTCTTTGGTCATTAAATTTTCACTGGTGTTCTCTTTTACTAAAAGTAATCTGTATGCATGATTAAGGATATCATTAATTAGATCTAACATGTGTTTTAATTAATGACATCATCTTTCCTTTTTTCTTCCTATTTGACAGTATATATCCCTCTTATTCATTGGAATGCTGGTTGTGATATCTGTTCGTGGATTCTTGAATAATCTGATGAAGGTAATCATAGTTCCTCTTTGTCAGTCTTCGTTTTAGTAATCTACGCAGCAAAACAAGCAAGTTGGGTAACTGGTCAAAACAGGTTATTTTATACTCGGGTTAGGTGACCGATAAATTGATAATACTTTTTGTCCATTTTTCATAATTATTCTATTTAAGTAGTTGGTGTATCATAAATGATTGCAAAACTTATATTTTTGCAATATTTTTTTTTTGAGTAAATTGATTTAGGAGGTTTTTATGCATGAAAAACACTTTGGGGGGATTTTAACACGATTCATTTATAAACAAGTTATTTTTTACCTGTTTGACCCGTTATAGATAAAACATTGTATGAATAAAAAATTTGTAAGTTAATGGGTCGGAGTTGCCGCCTCTAGGGTGATCATTTTGGTGGTCATTGTAGAGTGGGCCCTTTTTTTAGCATAAAATTTTTAACCAGACATGTTTCTCCCAAATTTGTGAGGTAGCCTGAAAACAGATGCATTATAATGTTCATGACAGCATGTGTTTAAATTCCTTGCTTTTTTTGCATGCAGTTCTTCTTTGCGGTTTCTAGAGTTGGTAGTGGATCGTCTAGCAACGTTGTGCTTTTCCTATCTGAAATCATGGGGATGTATTTTGTATCTTCGATTCTTCTAATTAGAAAAAGCCTGGCAAATGAATACAGGTATATTCGTTACTTGAGCTTTGTCTCGATGTTCGTTATGATATATTGAGCTTGAGCTTTATATAACTTCATACTTGTGTATATAAGTACTCATAAGTGCTTCCCATGAAAGTTTTCATACCATGTCGCTTTCAGTTATCGTCTGGGTTGAGTAATGCTCCAAATGGGCAACTTATAGGACTAAGGAGGGGTTGACCCACAAATACCTTTTTTGTCCTTTTCGTAAAACATTCATAAAGAAATCAATGCGTTAAATATGATTAAAAAACTACAGATAAGAGTAACAATCTATATTTTGTTATGTAAAGCAGTCGAGGAGGTTGTATGCGTTGAAAAGTTCAACTTGTTCCCTTTTTAGTTAAACTTTTTTATTTTGACCTGTTTGAGATAATACATGACCCAATTCAATGGCTCAAATTTGCCAACATTGGTTTACATAAACTAAATGACTTCAATTTATGGTACCCTTTTGCAGAGTAATCATTACAGATGTATTGGGTGGAGACATTCAGTTCGATTTCTACCATCGATGGTTTGATGCAATCTTTGTGGCAAGTGCATTCCTGTCTCTGCTTTTGCTGTCTGCACATTACACGTCTCGTCAGACTGAGAAACACCCAATCGATTGATTTGTAAGCCCATATAAATGCATTAATAGGGTGTTAATTATATAAATATACAAGCAATAGATGTACTGTTTTAGCCTCAGTTTTGTACCATGATGTACTTGAGGATGAGAGCTTTTTTATGCAGCTCAGGTTATATAATATGATTGAACGACTAGTTTTTTATTTCTGTCGTATTTATCTTAGGCTACATGCCTTAGGAGAGAAAACTGGTCCAGCGACCTACGTTAGCGAATGTGAAACTAGTAACTTGTTCAATGGTATCCGCGGATTCTTAATGTTGTAAACTTTAGTCTCTTTTGAGCCATTGGTGTGTTTGACTGTTAATCGTTTCAAGAAGAATATGTTGGTGAAATAGACTTTTAAAAAGTAGCACTAATGTTTCCAACTTTCCATGGGTTATTGATTAGAGGTAGAAAGGAAACTGGTACATCTACAAAGATTTTACAAAAAACTCACAAAATATTTTATCATCAAACAAAATCATCTTAAATCAATTTTCTTTCTTTTTAAATTCAAATCTTTTTATGAATGTATGCCACATCTTTTTGTGAAAAAGTCATTGTAAAAATTGTGGATGTAGTGCATCCCTTGGTAGAAAATGGGTGGCTTGGATTAGATTGGGATGTTGAATAAAAGATTTTACTGGTTTTGAGTCAAATCTATCTAACATTTTCTTGACAAACTTGATTTTTCAAAAATACTTCATCCGTTTCAAAATAATTGTCCATTGAAAAAAAATACATAGTTTAAGAAAAATATAATTTTTTTTTTTTTTTTTAAAGCAAAATGATAGTTTAAGTTTAACCAATTAATTTAAACAAGGATAATCTGGTAGACTTGATCAAACTTCTCGTAGTAGACAATTAAATTGAGACATATCGAAAAAGAAACGTGGACTATAAATTTGGAACGGAGGGAGTAATCAATGTACTATATATGGTTAATAAATTCAAAGAATTTAAGGTATTAATTTTTTATATATAACGAGGATATGTGTATCCGTGTATTGTGACAGCTTTGAAAACAAGTTTTTTGATAGATCACTTAGTATTGCAAAATTGAAATATGAAAACTGAACACTCTAATTTATATACCTTAAATCGTGTACTTTTAATATCATAACAAGGTAGAAGACGCATCGGTTGTCGCCGATAAAAATGTTTGCAAATGTTGGACGTTACGTGTTAATAAGATGATTGAAGGTTCATTGTATTTGTGCTTTGGAAATCCATTTATTTGTTGAAATATTTGTATGATTTAAATGGGCTTGTGAATGGGCTTACCACATTTATTGGTTGAATATTTTACAGGAAACAATAGCCCAAAAATAAAGTAATTTTTTATTTTATTATTTTTTATTGTTATTATTATTACTTAGCCAAAACGGGTGGGTCAAAAACCACTAGGCCAAAAATAAGATCCGGGCTGGATATATTCATTTATTAAAAAATGTTTGTTTATTTCCCGCTGAAAAACTAATTATTTATTACTCTTCACCGATACTCCGCCCTATAATACATAGAGAGAATGCAATACACATTAAAGTGTAGGTTTTATGTGTAACACAAAATTTAATCATTCATTAAAAAGAAGTCGATAATAACAACACTTTTTATTTTTCTTTTTCTTTTGTATAAACTCGTGGTTATTTAATCACTCTAAAACAAAAAACATAACATATTTTAGACCTAATTTAAATCTTTGCGAATAACTTAAAAAGGGAAATGAAATAAAAAAATAAAAAAAAGAAAAAGAAAAAAAAAACACTCTTGTAAAGGAATGACACCGTTTTACTTTATTCACATAATTATCTAAGTAATTGCTTATTTTAATATGACAAAAATACACCGTTGGTCCATAATCTTTCCAAAAAGCATCGCCAGAGCCTCAAACTTGAGAAAATCATTGCCATGAGTCCAAAACTTGGGTTTTTGAGGCCGATTGCGTCCCTCGCCCCGTAATGGTGAAGTCAATGAATTATTGGCGAGGGAACGTCTTTCACTATTGCGTCCTATTTTAAGCCGTTGTACAGTGTCTCAGTTCCTTATATTACTTTGAGCCACAATTGTATCGTCACTTATTATCCCTAAATTTCCCCCCAAAACCTTTCTTCTACAAATCATTAAACCTTTCAACATGGTACGTGATGCGTGGAATTGCACCCTCGCAAAAGGTTTTACCTCTCAAGGGATCTTGAGAAGCTTGCAATCCCCACCAGGCAGTGTACCTGACCGTTGTAGTATAATATAGTGACAAGTACCGAGAGATTGATCGTTCAACTCAAAGAATAGTGTTCGCTAGGGTTAAAACTCACTAAAACTAGGTCTAGAGATGAGGGATGATTCTTTTTATATTTTTATATTTTAATGAAAGCAAGTAAAATCTCGGTTTTGGAAGGAGTGGGCGGAATTAGTTGCTAATAAACTAACCCAAATAAATAAAGATGCAATCAAAATAAAATAAAATAAACTTAAACTAATTATGGCGAGAATAATAATGAGAGAAAATGTGTTTACTTAGATTTCACTACTCCCTAGCTATCTTTTACCGGTTGATTAATTTGTTACAATTGCATGGATGACGGGTTATATTCCTTAATACCTTTCGTAGGGCCGTGTACGATCTTCCCTAACTCTATAAGCTTCTACCTCTTCCTATGTCGAGCCGACTACTAGCTCCTAACATGGCCTCATTAATAGTTACCTATGCATTAAATATAACCAATATATCATAGTACACCTCCGATTATGTTTCTTAAGACGTTCAAGCAAGTTACCAATTGGAAGTCTGCCAGTTTTCTTAAGCCTAACATCGAATTCATTCATCCACAACAATTATAAACAAACAACCAACCAATAATCAATATCAAAGTTTCATTATATCTAAGCAAACACAAAGAAAACCTAGCCTAGCATGTTAAAGAGAAGACAAGCGTAAGATATAATCAAACAACACATAGACATATTGAATGATTGATGAAAGACTTATCTTCAATTAAGCATGGATGAAACAAGGGTTTGAAACCCTCAAAGTATCAGTAAAATTCGTCTAGGGTTTACTCCCTTCAAAGTTGCACACAATGAATGAAAACTAGAAAACTATATATAGATTTTGCATCCTGACGGTGTCAAGAGTTACGTCTGACGCCGTTAACTCGCCGCCAAAATAATGCTCGTATTGCCTAGATCCACTTCTGATGCCGTCACTCTTTACACACTCTGGGCCGTCTCTCTTTGTGTTATACGTGACGGCCTTGGCGACCCTAAAGGGTGACGCCGTCATGAACTCTTTAGAAAACTCTCTGGCGCGTCACGTGTAATTGATTTATCCACCTCTTTGTCAAGTCTTGACGTCGTCACTAGCATCCTGTGACGCCGTCATGTACAATTTCCAGCATGATTTTGAGACTTTGTTGTTTTCTTCACTTTTTCGCTCCAAAAACGTCCAAAATATTTTATTTTGTAAATTTCCTTCCAAAAGTACCTAAAATGACAAAAGGAACGATTTAGGGCAATATTTGATCAAATAATCTCGACTTTGGCCTTAAATGACCCCCCAAAAGCGGTACACTTTTCGCTTCATTACCCTTACACTTGAGATTTGCTTTTCCTCAAGCAAATGCGCTTTTATTCTAATCAAAATACAAGTTAGGGGTCATTTAACACTAATATAAAAGTAATTACAACAAATAATCGTTCCACTTCAACCAAAAACAAGCACGGAAATTATACACTAGCACCTCACAAATAGTGTTTAGATACTCACATCTCTCGGGTGTAATAAAGTATATATCACAATATGGAAATGGAAAACATCTCTCACTACCTGTCATAGCAAATAGATTACCATAGGCTTGGGAAAGGATCAAACCTCTACCACTTGGCGTAAGCACCTAGGATAAACTATCAAAGAAGTCGTTTTAAAAGGTTATAACGTGAGGTGTAGGGATATGGTAAACATGGTTTTGTTGGATAAAGGCAATATTCACTGGTGGCGAGTTAATCATCTTTGTCAATTACATGTACAATGTGGCATTGCTAAGCCAAGACTCGACTTAAGCTAATAAAAAACTAACAAAACATAAAATAAACATACAATGAAACGGGATGGTAGTCCATGTGTTTTTCTTCTTTCTTTTTCTATTTTTTTTTTCTTTTTACTTGATTTTTCAATTTTTTTTTTTTTTTTTTTTTTTTTTTTTTTTTTTTTTTTTTTGCATACACTTTTACCCTACTATCCAAAATAATATATCATAGGGAATTTGCATTCCCCTAACACTTGAACTTTTACATACTTTACAATCAACTATTCTAATGACTCGAATCAAGATAATCAAAACACTTGGAGTACTTTTTAAGATTAACGCACATATGGGGGTAATATATGATGTTCTTCCCCATTACTCCATAACAGTAGTACTTTACCCATGAGTCCCAATCGTCCCAAAACAATATGTACAAAATATGACTCGACTTAGCAACCATGTAATCAATTAGACAATTAACTAAGGGTTTAAACATGTAACAATAATGCACTAAAGATGAGTGCATACACGGAAGGCTAAGGCGATTTGGGTGTACATTTGAGGTGGATTGTAAACAAATTCTTCCTTTAAGTAAGTTAGAAATGAAAAAGATAGGCTCGGAGGGGTGTACTAGGGGTATCGTGTATTAAAAATGAGTACAACGCAAAGGTGTGGGAAAAATTAATTGACTTTACTAGTAATTATGATACGGGTTTAACACAAGGGTGATCCTAATGCCTCTTATCATTTAGTAAATCCTACTACACGAATGTAGTCGCACTAGCGGTCTTAGGATGAATCTTAACGCAAGATATGGAATCTAAGTACTACCGGTACACTCATAAGCTCTAAGGCTTCTCCTAACAAGTCTAGGGGCGAACCTCACTTAGTAGAAGGCCGGTACGAGTCTTTGACGCCTCAACTAACGGATGCTAACTAGTGTACTTCTTGGATCGCTGACGCGTTACTTGCATAACGGATGGTCACCAAGTCATACACTAGCACTGGCGCGTTAGCCAATTAATCTAATACTCGGATGGTCACTACCTTTTTTGATAAAAATTTTGGGTGGTACGGTTTTTTGTGCTAGTCATACAATCTCCTATCCATGAGACGCTTATTAAGACTAAAGTGTCACTCCTAAATGTTGTAAAAAAATTTAAATTTTGCGCTAAAATTGCACTAACAAGTATTTCTCTCGGTTTTATTACGCACCTACCATCAAACTAACAAAAATCAAGTGTAATTGCATTCTCTAAGGTATCATCATTTACCCTCCCCTTACACTTAGGCTAAACATTGTCCCCAATGTTCAATAAAAAGGATGTAAAAGTAATGAAGGTAAAAGAATGAAAAAAAAATACTCCCCTGATTCATTCGGTGTGGATAAATGGATAACATGGTTAAATTCTCCTCCAAGAAAATGAACGTTGAAAGCTTCCCTCCAGAAATATAAATCATCTTCTTGTCCAATATAACCTGTTAAACCTGAGAAAACAATTATGGCAGACCTCACGTAAAATCGGCGACAATCTATATATATAAGGATATAATGCTTGTGGAATGAATGTTTGCAGATTTACTGGAGTTTATAAAACTAAAGAATTAACAAAAACTTTAAGATTCCGTTAGAAAAACAAAACTTGCAAAATTTTTCATATTTTTACACCTGACACCGTCAGGTTATAATCCTGACACCGTCAGAGTGTTCTGACAGAAATCTCATGTTAAATTTCCGGAAAATTTCTGGAAAAACTTACGCCTCAATTCCTGAAATTCCTGCAAAACATCATTATGACTCGATACAAGCATTTGACTCAAACAAATACTAATATACATGTTCATTTAATATTGTTGTGGTTCATGTCCAATTCCGTTCTTAGAAAACAAGTTTAGATTTCCCTTACACTTAGCTTTTGCGAAATACCTTTTTATGAAGTTAAGACAAACAACAAGGTAAAGCATTTTCACAATTTATTATGAAACATGATCCAAAAACAATAAAAATAAAGCACGCATACGGAAACAAATAAAATCTAACAAACAAACAAACAAGAAAATAAAGAGGGGCTTGGGTTGCCTCCCAAGAAGCGCTTGTTTTTGTTCGAGTCACGAGCCTGACTCTACCCTTATTTTATAGAAATAGGGGAGGTTTTCCCTACACTTAGGATTAATTGTGGGTGATAGTAGCAATACACACCCTTAGGGTAGAAATATGCCACGTGAGGGAAGAGTGGTGGATGAATTATATGCTCAAACGGGTGTGCTCCTTTTATCATAACCTTACCTAGTTTATTTGGGTCAATGGGTGAGTTCAAGTTTTCTTATAAAAAGGGATCATCTTCTATCAATTTTGAGAGACTCCTAGTTGGGAATCCATTTTGACCTAATAAACCCGGTTTAAACTCATAATGTTTCTTGTGATCAATCATGAATGGGTGATGTAAGCATGTAAGGTTATGTTCCACTCCTATTTTGGCTTCCTCTCTACATGGCTTAAAGTATACCACCTTTATCCTAAGACTACCCGGACTACATGGGTTGATGGGTGGGTCGGCTCGTCTTTTGTCTCCTAGATGGAAAGTTGTGTGAAGATTGAGGTTCCGGTTCGTCAACACTAGGAAATTCTCTAGAACTAGGAGTAAGGTTATCACTACAAGTATTCAAACCTATATCCTCTAGTGGTGTTTGGTACAAGGGTTCTACCTCCATCGGGGTTCCTAAAGTTTCTTCTACTTCTTCCGGGTAAGTCACGGGTGGTGTGTGTGCCTCAACTAGTGGTGGGACTTGTGGAGTACTTAGTGGACTTGGATTTCTCGCTTTATCCTCCATCACATCTAGATCACCTATGTGCTTATTATGTATTTTGCTGTAGTTAATCCCCAAAATGCACCTAGGTATCTCAAATCCTTTTCTATTCATCTCAAATTCTTGGTCCGATTCATAAGAATCATTCTCAATAACTTGATCACTATGGTCTTTTTGCCTAAAGGATTCATCATGTTCATCATATGTCTTAGGGAAATCTAACCCAAGCATGCACCTAGGTGGTTTGACATTAACCATCTCACAATATCGGTCGGATTCATAAGAAGCTATCCTAGGTGATGGCTTATATGGTGCATAGGTTTCACTAAGTGAGGTATTTTGAGGGTTTGATGGAGCTCCTAAGGTGAATTTTTTAAAAGCTTTATGCACTTGGTCTCTTTTCTCAAGGTACTCACTAAAATTAATGCAAGATCCAGTTCTCATCATTTCACTCCTCCATCTTGAAAAGTCTAAGTTAGTATAATTATATTTCTTCATGTAAGATTCTATTGTCAGATTTTGTGGATTCACATTCTCCATAATGGCAAATGGAATAGTCATGAAAATTACAAACAAACGCACAAAGAAAAAGATAGACTAAAGAAAACCTAATAAAATAAAATAAAAATCTCACTAGAAAGGAATCTAATGAGTAGACCTAATAAAAAGAAATTTTAACCTAAACAATAACTATTCCCCGGCAGCGGCGCCAAAAACTTGATATGCATGGAATTGCACCCTCGCAAAAGGTTTTACCTCTCAAGGGATCTTGAGAAGCTTGCAATCCCCACCAGGCAGTGTACCTGACCGTTGTAGTATAGTATAGTGACAAGTACCCGGGGATTGATCGTTCAACTCAAAGCATAGTGTTCGCTAGGGTTAAAACACACTAAAACTAGGTCTAGAGATGAGGGATGATTCTTTTTGTATTTTTATATTTTAAATGAAAGCAAGTAAAATCTTGATTTTGGAAGGAGTGGGCGGAATTAGTTGCTAATCAACTAACCCAAATAACTAAAGATGCAATCAAAATAAAATAAAATAAACTTAAAACAAATTATGGCGAAAACAATAATGAGAGAAAATGTGTTTACTTAGATTTCACTACTCCCTAGCTATCTTTTATCGGTTGATTAATTTGTTACAATTGCATGGATGACGGGTTATATTTTTTAATACCTTTCGTAGGGCTGTGTACGATCTTCCCTAACTCTATAAGCTTCTACCTCTTCCTATGTCGAGCCGACTACTAGCTCCTAACATGGCCTCATTAGTAGTTACCTATGCATTAAATATAACCAATATATCGTAGTACACCTCCGATCATGTTTCTTAAGACGTTCAAGCAAGTTACCCATTGGAAGTCTGCCAGTTTTCTTAAGCCTAACATTGAATTCATTCATCCACAACAATTATAAACAAACAACCAACCAATAATCAATATCTAAGTTTAATTACATCTAAGCAAACACAAAGAAAACCTAGCCTAGCATGTTAAAGAGAAGACAAGCGTAAGATATAATCAAACAACACATAGACATATTGAATAAATGAAAGACTTATCTTCAATTAAGCATGGATGAAACAGGGGTTTGAAACCCTCAAAGTATCAGTAAAATTCGTCTAGGGTTTACTCCCTTCAAAGTTACACACAATGAATGAAAACTACAAAACTATATATAGATTTTGCATTCTGACGACGTCAAGAGTTAGGTCTGACGCCGTCAACTCGCCGCCAAAATAATGCTCGTGTTGCCTAGATCCACTTTTGACGCCGTCACTCTTTACACACTCTGGGCCGTCTCTCTTTATGTTATACGTGACGGCCTTGGCGACCCTAAAGGGTGACGCCGTCACGAACTCTTTAGAAAACTCTCTGGCGCGTCACGTGTAATAGATTTATCCACCTCTTTGTCAACTCTTGACGCCGTCACTCGCATCCTGTGACGTCGTCATGTACAATTTCCAGCATGATTTTGAGTCTTTGTCGTTTTCTTCACTTTTTTGCTCCAAAAACGTCCAAAATGTTTCATTTTGTAAATTTCTTTCCAAAAGTACCTAAAATGACAAAAGGAATGATTGAGGACAATATTTGATCAAATAATCTTGACTTTGGCCTTAAATGACCCCTCAAAAGCGGTACACTTTTCGCTTCATCAGTACGATGCTAGTGTGGTAAGCAAGCTATAACTCGCACTTCGTGGACCTCGGCCAACCCAGGACGTCGATTCTATGGTTGTCCTGATGAAGTAAGTACGTTTTAAGATTTAGTGTATTAGTTAGTTTTCGCTAGTAGCAAAGCACATTGTAACAATGGTGGTTGTTTAATGACTTGCCTTATTCATGATTAGGGGTCTTCTTGTCGGTGGATAGGATGGTATGATCCTGAAATGTGTGCTCGTTCAAGAATGATCATACCAGTCCTTTTGAGGGGGAGAAATGAGCTCGAGGCAAGTTTAGAAGCTGCTCAAGGTGATGTGTGGAAGTGGAAGATTTATCTGGTGCTTAGTTGGATATTGTTCTTGATTGTTTATGCACTTGGTTAACTTTTTAGCTTAAATGTATGATGGTCGTGTTTTGTGTTATGTGGAAATGTAATTACTTGTTAGGCCATCATGGTAGTGTTAGAACCTTGACCAAACTATTATGTACTATGTTTTAACTTTAGATTCTCTTGAATGGTAGTAACTTTGTCTCCCACATAGATATGAATTTTGTTCTTTTGCTGAGTTTACCTTATAAGTTATGCAGATGCTTATGAATTTGGTTAGATTTGACTTTTAATTGTCACCATTGTTATGAAGTATTGAATTTGGTTAGTTTTGGCTTTATTGCCTCATGTTTATGCAGATGGTTATCAATTTGGTTAGTTTTGACTTTTAATTGTCAACTTTCTTATGAAGTATTGACTTTGGTTAGTTTTGCCTTTATCAATTTGCAGTAGAGGGTGATGCAGTCATAGACTTTGCTATAAGATACAGTCCACACAAGATGCAAATTATGCACACAATGAAAATACAGAATCATAACATGCTTCCATAGATAATGTAAATGGATATAATTTCAAATACATAAAATTTCATACTTTTCAAAGCATGATAATTAGAGTACATAACTTTTCCATAGCAAACATAAAGAAATATTGTCTAGTTCATTATCATAACAGAATTGACCTATGGTGAGGCCATCATTCTATCCAGTGTAGCCTGCTGCCTAGTCATTCTTCGTGTAGTAGGCTGGGATAAAACAGAAACTGCTTGCACACTACTTGAATGGACCTGAGATTGAGACTGTGATTGATCATGTTGCTGGGATTGAGACTGCGATTCATCATGTATGCTGGGATCATCAGTAGCTTGAACTTGACTCTCAGATTGAACACCTGGAACTTCACCTTGTTTGTCTGTTGCAACATCTTGAGTAGCTTGATCTTGAATTTAAGATTGAACAGAAGTTCCTTCAACTGCATCATCTTGACTTTCAATAACACCTGTACCTTCAGCTTGTTTATCTGCTGCAACTTTGTTAGCTGTAGGATGTGTCTTCTTTGATGCAACATTTTGAGGCATTTGTTTACTTTTTCCCTTAGCACTTGAACCTTTTTGTTTAGGGCCATTTTGACAACTGAAATATTATTACCTTTTATACTATCTACCCAAATCCCATACGTGCATGAGTTCTAAAATTAGTATCAATAGTAAAACTCCATGCATAATATGCTAAAACTCCATTGCTTTTTGGTTATGGTAATTAATTTTTCAATACTGTAAATCATAAAAATACAAAACATCTTAGTCATTAGTAAAACCAAATTCATAAATTAGTAAATAAAGTAATAATTAACTAATTTAATACCGTAAATCACAAAAATACAAAACACTTTATGAATTGTAAAACCCAATTTATAAATGTATAAGTAAAGTAATTATGTAATATTTTACTAATATGTAATGTATAATGTAATATACTAATATGTAATGTGTAATATGTAATTTTATTAAAGTATTTATGGGATAGTTTTAGTGCACAAAATGTAAATAATGAAATTAAGCATAAGTACGACACTTTTAATTTATAATTTTTACTAGTCTTGGAGTTTTGTGCATGCACAAGATTTTGACATGAGTTAAATATAATACTGTATATATTTGTGTTTATATACGTTATAATCTCGTGCATACACGAGGTTTAGGTATAAAAGTTAATTTAATTTCACAACAATACAATAAACATTGTTCTTTTTAAAAAAGTTGAAATCTACGTCTTGTATATTTAGTTGCTTATCATAATACCGGTGTTTCAGCTTGATATTTATGCCCATACATATAGTTTTAGCATTATGATCAATTTAATAATAATAATAATAATAATAATAATAATAATAATAATAATAATAATAATAATAATAATAATAATAAGCGCGTAAGCGCGTCAAGTATGAGGCTAAATGCGAGAATATTGGATATGGGTTCATCCCCTTTTCTTTCTCTTCTTTTGGGGAACTTGAGAAAGGATGCAGTGACCTTACTGAAGCGAATCCGAAATGTTGCGGCAACATGATCAAGATCTCTTTATGTTTTAATGATGACAAATAAACCATCAAAACACATAAAATAACAAATGTTAGCCAAAATTCCCCAATTCACAAGTCTGCTGCTGGCGCGCCACCCACGCGTCAACGCGTGGGTAACGCGCCAGGCGTCTGTGAATATCAGGATGAATTTTGAAAGTCGGCTTTCCCCTTACCCGACAAATGTGGATCTTTCAATACAGGTATGAATATGTTATGTGCTTAATTGAGAACACTCGAAACGTGTTTTGGGATTTGAGAGATCCAACTTTTAAAGCAACCCATGTACGGGAAAATGCCAACTCATGTTTTCTAACTATCGTCTCTAGCCAAGGCTTTTCTAAACTTAGGGAGCTTGTATACTTCATGTAACATCATGTGAAAGCATCTATATGCTCATATCCCGTGCTTACGTCTTCTCTAATTACGTAACGGGTTTACTCCCTTATTGGTCAAACTAAGTCAAAGGTCACTTTGCGTAAACGCACCCTTTCCCACTTGGGTTATGCTTTACATCAAGGCAAAGAACTTAACTTGTTTGAACCAAGGTATTAGTTGAGAACGTCGAGTCGTGGAAAGTCACGAGATATGAAACTATGGATTCTCAATGTTGTGTTACTTGAACTTATAAGTAACCTATGATTTTCTCAACTCATAATCTTAATTGTCTAAACTTTCTCTTCTTAATGACAATTAGATTATTTCTTAATCTTCTTCTTAATCTCATTCTTACAAAAGACAAATACCACCAAATCTCCCACAATCCTTCCCAAATATCCCTTCCCAACATTCTCTAAATATTCCCTTACACCACTTACACAATGTGTACCTCTTGTCCCATATAAAATCTTTGTACACACACTTATACACCTTGTGTACACGCACTTGATTTCAAAATACACACACTACTCTCACAACCATCTCTTCTCTACACACCCTTGCCAACTCACCAAGATTTTCATATCTAATCATATCCAAATCATATATTCTCTTACACAATCTCTTACACTCTTACATATTCCCTTACACACTTTACATCTCAACCATCCTTTCCTTTACAACACATCTCAACCCTTCATATTCAATACATGGGAATTATTTGAAATCCAAACATAGGCTCCCTTTGATCCTAGCCATCTATTTCAAATAAACACATCTCAACCCTCCATATTTCCCACATGCCAAATAATTTGAAAACCCAAAGGAGGCTCCCTTTGATCTCCACCATCCAATTCAAACCATCTCATCTCAACCCTCCATCTCATTCTTTTCCCCCAAGCAAAGGAATATACCTTTTGAATATCCCATGGCACATTCTCTTCTCTATTATGCCATGTGAGGAATACCATTTCTACCCCTACCAAACTACCCTTTCTACTCTTCTACCCTTGGTATTTGGTTTTCTAATAAACACTTCACAAAATGATTTTCTAATTGGATATTTGAGTTGGTAAACCTTAGATTGATTAATGTTAAGGTTTAGTGTGAAGTACAATTGGGGGTTTAGCAAGGTAAGGTATTTACAAGGCCCAAAACTTAGAACTTGGGAAATTGTTACAGAAGCCTGGCGCGCTGCCCGCGCGTTGACGCGCGGGTGCGCACCGACCTCGGTAAAATTTCCCAAGTTTGGGTTCTTGGCCTATAAATACATACCTTGCCTCTTGTATTCCTCACCCCTTGCCATTATTCTTTCTCTCTCCATTCTTTCTCTCTAATCACTCTCAAATCTCTCTATATCTAATCTTGTGTTCTTGATTCTTACACTAACATCTTTGAAAGAACACATCTCCTTGCAAGGGAAGAATCACAAGAACCTAATCCACTCTTGTGATTGTATCGAGGGTCTTCTTATCTATACCCTTTCTACTAGAATCGAGTCTCTAGGTTAGGTTAGGGCTTGGTTCAAAGAAACTTATATTCATTCAAATTGGTTGTAAGGGAAGTCTTGTGTCTTGGTGACCAAGCCTAGATCATTGGGGATCTAGTTGGGGTTTGATACTTCCGGTGGGAAGTCTTGGTAGTGGTCTTGGTGACTCTTAGGTGAATTCGAATCGCGAGATTCTTTTGGGTGGTTTCCGAGGGCAGAATACCGTGGGGGTAACTCCTTCTTTGTGAGCATCGATATGGCGAATATTGGTGGAGTGAAGTGTAACGGTTTGTAGTCCACCGAAAGGATTGTACTAGTGGAATAGTATCGTGTCGTGGATTCGCAACTGGATGTACGGATGGTATAAACCCCCATCCCGAACTAGTATATATCGTGGTGTTCTTTACTAGCTTTATATACTTGTGATTGTGTTTGTAGTTGTTCCTACTTAGACCACTCGGTTGTCTTCGTGGCTTAAAGTTTTTTTAAACATTCTAAAAGGCCGAAGAAACCGTATTCACCCCTCCTCTACGGTTCTATAATTGGTATCAGAGCGGAATACTCAAGTTTTTGAGCCTTAAAGCCTTCCCGAAAAGTCGTTTTAAGTCAAAAACTTCTTTCCCAAAAATCTAAAATCCTAACTAAGATTTTTGGTAAAGTAGAGTACAGATCCATGGCTCAAGAGAACTATGTTGAGGGGTGTTCTATGCAAAGTCCACCTTTGCTAGAAACCGATGGGTTTTGCGTTTGAAAAACCGGGTTTGAGACCTATGTTAGGTCCAAGGTACTTGACTTGTGGGAGGTCATTCAAAATGGAGACTTTGTTTTCATGATGCTTGATCCGGAAACCAAGTTAATGGTTGAGAAACCATATTCGGAACTCAAAGAAGATAAGAAGAAGAAGATTGTCAAAAATCAAGAGGCTAAGATGATGATCTACAATGCTCTACCTCGAAGGGAGTTTGAGAGAGTTCATGTGTGCAAAACCGCCAAGGAGATTTGGCATTCCCTCATCATCACTCATCAAGGCAATTCTCAAGTAAAAGATTGCAAGATCGACTTGCTCATACAACAATATGAGAATTTTATGGTCTCGGATGAAGAAGCCATTGATAATGGTTACACAAGGTTCAATGCTATTATCACTAGCCTCACGGCTCTAGATCCTAGCTTCTATAACAAGAACCATGTGAGGAAGTTTCTTCGAGCACTTCCAACAAAGTGGAGGCCAAAGGTAACAGCCATTGAAGAAGCCAATAATTTGGCGAGACTACCTCTTGACGAGCTCATTGGAAACCTCAAGGTCTATGAGATGATTCTTGAGAACGACAAGATGAGTACCATAGACAAAAAGGAGAAGGTTAAGTCTTTGGCTCTTAAGACTAAAGTCACTAGTACTCAAGCTAGTGATGATAGTGATAGTCAAGACGATAGCAATGAAGAAGATGATATGAATGACGAAGAATACAATCTCATGGCTAAGAACTTTCGGAGGTTCTTTAGGAAAGGTGGTAACTTTAGTAGAAGAAATCGGTTTGGAAACCGAGATAATGGTGGAAGGAACAACTTTGGGGGGAACCGAAGTAGTGACAACAAGGTTGGTGAAAGCTCAAGACGCACCCAAGGATGCTACAATTGCGGAGAGAAGGGTCACTTCATCAATGAATGCCCTAAGCCTAGAGTGAACAAGGCATTCGTTGGAGATGCGTGGAGTGATAGTGAAGATGAAGAAGAACCAACAAATGACGCTACGTGTCTTATGGCTCAAGAAAAATCTGAGGTTTGTCTCAAAAGTGATCTACAACCAGATGAGTGGATAGTGGTTGCACTAAACACATGACCGGGAATAGAAGATTGTTCACATCATACACGGCGTATAATGGCAATCATGTCATTTTTGGGAGCAAACTTAACGGCAAAATTGTCAGAAAAGGTAATGTCCTTCATGACTCCATTGAAATTACCAACGTTGAGCATGTTAGAGGTTTAAACTTTAATTTGATTAGTGTGAGTCAATTATGTGATGATGATTATGAAGTTAAATTTACTAAGGTAGATTGTACTATTAGTAATAATCGTGTTGTGTTAGCAAAAGGTCATAGGAGAAATAACTTATATACATGCAAGTTGGGTGATAAATCTAAGCAACACATATGTCTTACGTCCATGGTGGACAACTCAACGCTTTGGCATAGGAGGCTAGGTTACGCCAATTTGAGGTTAGTTCAAAACCTAGCTTCTAACGAGCTAGTACGGAATTTACCAAAGTTGAGCTTTGAAAGGCATTATTGTGATACATGTCTAGGGAGTCAAGGACAAACTAATAATAGGAATAAAAAGGAAGTGACAACTAATAGGGTTTTAGAGTTGATTCATTTGGATTTGTATGGTCCATCTCCGATCCAAAGTTATGGAGGAAACTTCTACACTTTAATGATTATAGATGATTATTCAAATTACACTTGGATATTATTCTTAAAAAACAAGGATGGAGTCTTGAATAAATTCAACATTTTAAGAAAGAAACTTGAAAACCTACTTGATTGTTCAATTGTCTCAATTAAAACAAATCATAGTAGTGAATTTGATAAAATGCAATTTGGAACCTTTTGTGAACAACATGGAATATCTTATAACTTATCGGGCCCGTTCACTTCTCAATCGCTTGAGATTGTTGAAAGAACACATCGTAAGTTAAGATGAGTCGTGCAATGCTTGATGAGCAATCCATCCTACAAAAGTTTTGGTGTCATGCTCTAGATACCGCATGTTATATCTTTAATAGAGTTCATATAAGAAAGGTCATTAATAAGACTCCATATGAAATACTTAGAAATAGGAAGCCTTCCTTAGAGTATTTTAGAGTATTTGGTTGCAAAGTATTTATACTTAACACCAAAGAATATCTTACCAAATTCGACCCAAAGTCGTATGAAGGTGTGTTCCTAGGATACTCTCAAACTAGTAAAGCATACATAGTGCTTAACAAGGAAACAATGAGGATTGAGGAATCTCTCAATGTGACCTTTGATGAGAGCATGCCCGAGCCTAAATCATCTCCTTCGGTAGAAGATGATGTGATCAATGAACCTATAGTTCAAGATCAAGAAAGGTCGCCGACATTACAAGTTAATGTTTTGGATGAAGGCAATCCTAAGGAAGTGAGAGAAGCAAGGGGTCATCTTTTACAACAAGTCATTGGTGACTTGAATAAAAGGGCTCTTAGGTCACAAAACAAACAAGATTAGGTTTTTGGCATGACATTTTTCAAGAGTTCAAATTTCTTTGGGATAGGTTTTGATGTTAAAACATGCATCTTAGGAGAACAATCTTTAAGCCAAAATAGAATGTCTATGTGTTGTTTGCAAGCTTTTTAGGTGCTATTAGAGCTTATGTGTTTACATGATTAAGGCTTATATGGAGGCATGGATGGAAGCCTTAATAAATGTTTTCCAAGAGGAAAGATATGTATCAACTCATTATTCAAACAATGATTGATAATATCTAAGATTCTACTTGTCTATACTATGTGCATTGAACAAGAAAATTTGACACAAAATTATCATGTTTAATCTCGATAATATTGATTTTGTCAAAATTCCAAGACTAGATATAATATTGATCACAACTTTCACTTGTGTTGAAAATGTTATATCTAATTCTACTTGTTCATCTTATGTGTTCAATACATGTTGCGTGATTAAATTATTTAATCAAAAGTGTGATATCCTCAAAATTGTGATCTAACAAGATCTTTTACTCAACCATTACTAGATGCATAGCTTAACAAACTATGGTGCATGCTTGGGGAATAATGGTAGGTAGCATGTGTATTTAGTCTACATATCATAACTTAAAATCAACTAAAACACTCATAGTTCTTTGAATAACTTTTCCCATGACCATGTGATCAAAGCATATTTACCTTTCCTATATATTCTCTTCCCCTTGATCTTCACAACTTGTATACCTAATGAGGAATCTTAGTACTAAATGTCTTAATACCCGTTGGATAATAGGAGTCATTACCCATATCTAAACCTCACTCTACTATTATTTAAGGATTAGAGATCTTGACTAAGCATTACACCTAAAATCTCAATCTAAGTTAAAAATGAATAACCAACCACCTTCTCCAAACAATGTTCTTGACAATTTCATCTTCCTAAGTAGTGACACTAATTCATTGATTGCAAACAATGGAAGTAAAGAAATTGTTAACAATAATGTTGTCCCTCAAGCTCCAACTAAGAGTGTTGGGATGGGAAATGAGAGGTTTATGCAAAACAACCAACAACAATATGCTAGGATCAACCTTGAAAAACTAATGCAAGATAATGTTTGGAGCAATCCACAAAGTGTTCAAGTCACAACATCCCCATCTAGGGGAATTGGTGATGAAGAAGTTTGGGAAAAGATAAGGAAGCCCTTAAGCCCAAAACTTCGTGAAGGCAACCATGCAATTTGTTGTGAAAACACAATTGACATGCTTAGTGCTATTAAGGATCATAGAGAAGAAACCCGTAAAATGATCAAATCTCTCCATGACGGAGTTAAAATGCTACAAGCATTGGTCTCAAACATAACATGCATTGTGCATCAAGAAAGGGGTGTTGACACTTGTGAGGACAATCTTGTAGATCATAAGAAATAGTTTCCTTATATCATGTATTGCTTAAGTATGTTTGGTAGATGCTTTGTGCGTAGTTTGTGTTCCTTGGATCTCATGGTACCATGATATGGTTGTAACTCTAGCTTTCATGCTTTATAATAATAATAAATGCACTTTCCTCAATCTTGTCATACTCAACAAATGGTTATTGGAGTCATATTGGACAAATATATATATATATATATATATATATATATATATATATATATATATATATATATATATATATATATATATATATATATATATATATATATATATATATATATATATATATATTGTGGACTAACCCTTGATGCAAGTATCCAAATGGTAACCTAACCCATTTTTAGAACTTTCACATGTGAGGATTTCTTGTTTGTTGCATGTTGTGATTTCTATGTGTAGCTAGGCCACCGCAAAGGTGAGGCTCTTGACCCATGGATCCCCGCCTTGAAACAAGGGGGAGCTATGTTCAAGGGGGAGCACATTCGGATGCACATACAAGCTAGCTCACTTATCCCACAGGCCCAAGTTCGAAACCTGGCTTGATTTGTAGTCCCACATTTTTTATTCAAAAAAAGGGGGAGAAAGAAAGCAAGAGCGTGAAGACCATTCAAGTATTGTTAAAGGGCTTCACCAAATTACAAGGAAAAGGTCAAGACGCAAGCTACACCAAAGGCGCGCTTTGTCTTCGCTAAGTTTTGTAATTTTATTTGCTTTCGGTTTTTATTTGTCATCATCAAAAAGGGGGAGATTGTTGAGGCAACATGATCAAGATCTCTTTATGTTTTAATGATGAAAAATAAACCATCAAAACACATAAAATAACAAACGTTAGCCAAAATTCCCCGAATCACAAGTCTGCTGCTGGCGCGCCACCCACGCGTCAACGCATGGGTAACGCGCCAGGCGTCTGTGAATATCGGGATGAATTTTGAAATTCGGCTTGCCCCTTACCCGACAAATGTGGATCTTTCAATACAGGTATGAATATGTTACGTGCTTAATTGAGAACACTCGAAACGTGTTTTGGGATCTGAGAGATCCAACTTTTAAAGCACCCATGTACGGGGATAACACCAACTCATGTTTTCTGACTATCGCCTCTAGCCAAGGCTTTTCTAAACTTAGGGAGCTTATATACTTCATGTAACATCATTTGAAAGCATCTATATGCTCATATCCCGTGCTTACGTCTTCTCTAATTACGTAACGGGTTTACTCCCTTATTGGTCAAACTAAGTCAAGGGTCACTTTGCATAAACGCATCCTTTCCCACTTGGGTTATGCTTTACATCAAGGCAAAGCACTTAACTTGTTTGAACCAAGGTATTAGTTGAGAACGTCGAGTCGTGGAAAGTCACGAGATATGAAACTATGGATTCTCGACGTTGTGTTACTTGAACTTATAAGTAACCTATATATGAAGTGTACTTTGTGCAGGTTGATGATGTTGCGTGGTGGGTTGACTCTGGAGCAACAATTCATGTGTGTAAAGATAGAAGCTGGTTCAAGACCTATGAATCACTGAATGATGGTTCTATTCTTCATATGGGAAATGAATCAACAGCCCTGGTGCATGGAAGAAGATGTGTGGATTTAAGATTTAGTTCTGGAAAGATTGTTTCTTTGTTTAATGTTTTACATGTTCCAAATATTAGAAAGAACTTTGTTTCTAGTAGTGTTTTGAATAATTGTGGTTATAAACAAGTTATTGAATCTGATAAGTTTGTTTTATCTAAACATGGTGTATTTATTGGTTTTGGTTATTTATGTAATCAAATGTTAAGACTTAATATTGTTAATGATATTGGTAATTCAGCTTTTGTGTCAACCTCAAAACTTAATGATTCAAACATGTGGCATGCTAGACTTGGCCATGTACACTTTAAAAGGATGCAAAATATGTCCAAGGATGGATTAATTCCAGCCTTTGATATAGATGCTAAAAAGTGTAAAACTTGTATGATGAACAAAATAACTATGAAACCTTTTCAAAGTGTAAAAAGTGAAACTAAACTGTTGGAACCAATTCATAGTGACCTATGTGATTTACATGCTACTCCCTCTTTGGGGAATAAGAAATACTTTGTGACTTTTATTGATGATGCTTCTAGGTTTTGTTATGTTTATTTGTTACATACTAAGGATGAAGCATTAGATAAATTTAAAGTGTTTAAAACTGAAGTTGAACTGCGACAAGGGTCCCTAATTAAAAGATTCGGGACTGATAGGGGAGGTGAATACATGGATACTTTGTATTTTTAGTCTATTGGTATAATCCATGAAACAACTGGCCCTATACTCCTCAGCAAAATGGTACTTCTGAATGGAAAAACAAGGTACTAAAGGAGATGGTTAATTCCATGTTGTCCTATTCAGGGCTGAGTCAAAGGTTCTAGGGTGAAGCTATGTTAACAGCTTGCTATTTATTAAATAGGGTTTCCAATAAAAGGAACAAGATAACCCCTTATGAACTCTGATCTAAAAGAAAACCCAGCCTGAACTTTCTCAGTGTTTGGGGTTGTAGGGCTGTTGTAAGACTCCCTGATCCAAAGCTGAAAACTTTGGGTGAAAGAGCCAATGAATGCATCTCTGTTGGATATGTTGAGCATTCCAAGGCATATAGGTTCTATGTTATTGAACCTAATGAATATGTTTCAATTAACTCAATAATTGAATCAAGGGATGCAATATTTGATGAGAATAGATTCTCATCAATTCCTAGACCAAGTCAAAGGATTCCAAATGGAAAATGATATTGGTGTTCCAAAAGTCTCTGATGAGGTTGTGGAACAACAACTTGAATCTGAGCTCAGAAGAAGCAACAGAGTTAGGACTCTAAAGTCATTTGGACCTGAGTTTCAATTATATTTGATTGAAGGAACAAGGGATGAGGTCTTTGACCAATACTCCTATTGCTTCATTGTTGAGGATGATCCCAAAACATTTGAACAAGCAATGAAGTCCCAGGATGTTGCTTTCTGAAAAAGAAACAATTAATGATGAAATGGATTCTATCATGGGCAACAACACTTGGGTGTTGGCTGATCTACCACCTGGTAGGTTGCAAATGGATTTTCAAAAAGAAAATGAAGGTAGATGGAACTGTTGAAAAGTTCAAGGCAAGACTAGTTATTCAGGGCTTTAAACAAAAGTCAGGAATAGACTATTTTGATACTTATGCCCCTGTTGCTTGTATCAGTACCATAAGATTGTTGATTGCTTTGGCATTAATTCACAATTTGGTTATTCATCAGATGGATGTGAAGACAACTTTCTTGAATGGTGACTTAGATGAGGAGGTTTATATGAACCAACCTCAGGGCTTCATCGTGCCTGGCAATGAAAACAAGGTGTATAAACTGATTAAGTCTCTTTATGGACTAAAACAGGCACCTAAAAAATGGCATCAAAAATTTGATGAAGTGTTTTGTCTAGTGGTTATTTACTTAACTAGGCTTACAAATGTGTATATAGCAAATTTGATGAATCTGGTAAAGGAGTCATCATTTGTCTATATGTTGATATCAAGCTTGGTATCTGGATGATGGCACTATTATTGGAGATACTTTGGTTGTGGGGAAGGTTTTGGAGCTTATTATGACGGATGGACCTCGCTGCGGTTTACACCTCAATGTTGATAAAACTGAGGTTTTTTTTGCCAAAGGAAGATCCTAGAAGCAGGCTTGTGGGTGTTTTTCCGCCTAATATTTTTCAACCTTTGCACGGTGTTAAATTACTGGGTGGCCCTGCTAGTGTGGACTTTGAGTTTAGTAGTGAGCTTGTTATGAAAAGGGTTGCTAAAACCATTGAGCTTATGGGTGCTATTGTTAAGCTTAATGATCCTTAGTGTGAGTTGTTGCTCATTCGTGCTTGTGCTGGTATTTCCAAGTTATATTTTTCTATGCGCACATGTTCTCCTCGGGTCTTTGAGCGTGCTCAAGTTTCATTTGATGTGGCACTTCGTTCTTCTTTGGAGCGTATTGTCACTGCTTCTGGACCTAGTTTTGGTGATTGGCAGTGGAGGCTTGCCACCTTACCCTTTGCTTTGGGGGGCTTGTTATATACTCTGCAGGTGATGTCTTGAACTATGCATTCCTTGCTTCTAGACTCCAATCTGCTAGCTTACAGACTAAGCTCCTCCGACATTCTAGTATTCTGACTTATAGTCCTTCCTTTGATGATGCCTTATGTACTTTTAATGCGAAAATGGAGATTGACCTTGTGAGTAACCCAAGTGAGATCGCTGCCCCCAAACTAATGAAGAAATTGGCAGATATACATTTCACACGTGTTACCCAAATGGCTGAATCCACTTTTCGGCTATCTACTCGACAGATGGCGCTTTGGAGTTTGCAAAAGGAGGACTAAACTTCAGATTGGCTTAGGGTGGTTCCGATATCTGGGTTGGGACAGTCTATGAATGCTAGGACTTACCAATGTGTATTGTGCTATCGGTTAAGTGTTCCCTTATTTTCTGTTCAGATGTCGTGCTCATCTTGTTCCAGGGTCTTTACGGAGGATATTTATGGGGATCATGTTGTATCGTGTGCTGGTATTATTGGTATTAAACATCGGCATAACGTGGTGCGCGATACTCTTGTTGACATCTGTTCACGGTCCGGAATTTCTGCTTGTAAAGAAGTTGACATCGGGCTTTGTGGAGGAAATGACCAACCTTTACATCCAGCTGATATGTTACTTTACTCTTGGGATGGAGGGCAGGATGTATGTGTCGACTTGACAAGGTCGTCGCCCTTGACCCAAATTCGTATGGTTGATTTTGCGCCAGGTCGTGTGGTAATTGAACCCGCACAACGTAAACGCGTCAAGTACGAGGCCAAATGTGCGGGCATTGGATATGGGTTTTTCCCCTTTTCATTCTCCTCTTTTGGGGAACTTGATAAGGATGCAGTGACCTTACAAAAGCGAATCCGAAAGTTCTTCATGACTCAAGAGGAGTGGGGGCCCAGTTATTTTCTCGGTTTCCCACTAATTTTTTTGTAAATCCTTTGAATTTCTAATAAAATGATGTTAAAAGAAATAAAATAAATAATAATAATAATAATAATAATAATAATAATAATAATAATAATAATAATAATAATAATAATAATAATAATAGTAATAAAAGGGTGAGAGCGCAGCTTGTGTCTAGACTCTCATCCAACTTTGTGTAAGCTTTTTATGTTTTAATGAATTATTAATTTATTAAATAATAATAATAATAATAATAATAATAATAATAATAAGTCACTTTCCAAAAAAAAAAAAATAATAATAATAATAATAATAATAATAATAATAATAATAATAATAATAATAATAATAATAATAATAATAATAATAATAATAATAATAATAATAATAATAATAATAACAATAATAACAATAACAATAACAATAACAATAACAATAACAATAACAATAACAATGTTGTGCGTGATGTTCTTGTTGACATGTTTTCGGTCCGGGATTTCGGCATGTAAGGAGGTTGATATTGGGCTTATTGGGGAAAGGGATAAACCCTTACATCCAGCTGATATGTTACTTTACTCATGGGATGGTAGGCTTGATGTATGTGTTGATCTGATAGGGTCACCGCCCTTGACGCAAACTGGCATGGTTGATTCAGTGATGGGTCGTGCGGTGATTGAAGCCGCACAACGTAAACGCGTCAAGTACGAGGCTAAATGCTCGAATATGGGATATGAGTTTCTCCCCTTTTCATTCTCTTCTTTTGGAGAACTTAAGAAGGATGCGGTGGTCTTACTAAAAAGTATCCGAAGATTCTCGGTGACTCAAGACATTAGAGCACGTCCTGCTGCTCATATTTTTAGTAGGGTTAGCTTCGCTATAGCTAGAGGAGTGGGGGCTCAGATTGTTTCTCGGCTCCCCACTAATTTCTTGTAAATCCTATTAGTTTCTAATAAAAGGATGTTTATAAAATAATAATAATAATAATAATAATAATAATAATAATAATAATAAAAATAAAAAAATAAAAAAAATAAAATAATAATAATAATAATAATAATAATAATAATAATAATAATAATAATAATAATAATAATAATAATAATAATAATAATAATAATAATAATAATCGAGAAACTACTGGGACCTCTTTTTTGAAAACTCTGATACTCGACTGATAAATGTTTTAAAACGACTCAATTAGAGTTTGTTTTCTGTTATTATAACTGTTATACCATTAAGTAACACCAAGTTTGAATTCCGCGGCATTCATGAAATTGGGGGTGTTAGAAATACTATTATTGTTTTAACTATCTGCCCAAACCCCATGAATCAAAGGTTCTAAAACTAGTATCAATAGTAAAACTATATTCATAATATGCCAAAACTCTATTTTTTTAGTTGTGGTAATTAATTTATTCAATACAGTAAATCATAAAAATACAAAACAACTTAATCATTAGTAAAACCAAATTCATAAATCTGTAAATAGTAATAATTAACTTATATAATATTGTAAATAACAAAAATACAAAAACACTTTATGAGTTTTAAAACTCAATTCATAAATTTATAAGTAAAGTAATTATGTAATACGATATACTAATTTACCAATATGTAATATGTAATGCAATATAATAATATGTAATATCTAATATGTAATTTGAATAAAGTATTTATGGGGATAATTTTAATGCATAAAAAGTGATATTTAATCGAGAAACTACTGGGACCTCAATTTGTAAACTCTGATATTCAACTGATAAATGTTTCAAAACGACTATATTAGATATTACATATTATTCAATACACAAATTTATAACCAAATTACCATAAAAATACAAAACATTTATTACCATAACTTATTCAATACATCGACATTCAAACCTCAATCTATTTTTTTTATATATATTTCTGATAACAAACTTTTGGCACAGCTTCAAACCATAAAAATACAAAACATTTATTACCATAACTTATTCAACACTGTAAATCATAAAAATACAAAACATCTTAATCATTAGTAATACCAAATTTATTAATCTGTAAATAGTAATTATTAACTAATATAATATTATTTATCTCAAAAATACATAAAAACTTTATGAGTTGTAAAACCCAATTCATTAATGTATAAGTAAAGTAATTATGTAATATGATATAATAATTTACTAATATGTAATATGTAATGTAATATATTAATATGTAATATGTAATTTCAATAAAGTATTTATGGGGATAATTTTAATGCACAAAATGTAAATAATAAAATTAAGCATAAGTACGATACTTTTAATTTATATTATTTACAAGTCTTGGAGTTTTGTGCATGCACAAGATTTTGAAATGAGTTAAATGTAATACATATTTGTGTCTTTATATGTTAAAATCTCGTGCATACATGAGGTTTAGGCAATTTCATTTCACAAAAATACGATAAACATTGTTCTATTTAAGAAAGTTGAAATCCGCGTCTTATATATTTATTTGCATATCGTAATACATGTGTTTCAGCTTGATATTTTTACCCAAGCGTATAGTTTTAGTAAAACAATCAATTTCATAATAATAATAATAATAATAATAATAATAATAATAATAATAATATTAATAATAATAATAATAATAATAATAATAATAATAATAATAATAATAATAATAATAATAATAATAATAATAATAATAATAATAATAATAATAATAATAATATGTAATCGAGTAACTACTGGGACCTCTATTTTGAAAATTCTGATATTCGACGGATAAGTGGTTTAAAACGACTCAATTAGAGTTCGTTTTCTGTTATTATAACTGTTATACCATGATGTAACACCACGTTTGAATTCCACGGCATTCACGAAATTGTGGGTGTTATAAATATTATTATTGTTTAAATTATCTGCCCAAACCCCATGCATGAAAGGTTCTAAAACTAGTATCAATAGTAAAACTCCATTCATAATATGCTAAAACTCTATTGTTTTTTAGTTGTTGTAATTAATTTACTCAATATAGTAAATCATAAAAATACAAAACAACTTAATCATTAGTAAAACCAAATTCATAAATCTGTAAATAGTAATAATTAACTTATATAATATTGTAAATAACAAAAATACAAAAACACTTTGTGAGTTTTAAAACCCAATTCATAAATGTATAAGTAAAGTAATTATGTAATACGGTATACTAATTTACTAATACGTAATATGTAATATAATATAATAATATGTAATATCTAATACGTAATTTGAATAAAGTATTTTTGGGGATAATTTTAATGCACAAAAAGAGAATATTTAATTGAGAAACTATTGGGACCTCTATTTTGTAATCTCTGATATTCGAATGATAAATGTTTTAAAAAGACTCCATTAGAGTTCGTTTTCTGTTACTATAAATGTTATACCATGAAGTAACACCCAGTTTAATTTCGCTGCATTTACAAAATTGAGGGTGTTACAAATATTATTACTCTTTGTACTATCTGCCCAAACCAAATGCATGCACGGTTCTAAAGCTAGTATCAATAGTAAAACTCCATTCATAATATGGTAAAACTCCATTATTTTTTAGTTATGGTAATTAATTTATTCAATACTGTAAATCATAAAAATACAAAACAACTTATTCATTAGTAAAACCAAATTCATAAATCTGTAAATAGTAATAATTAACTAATTTAATATTGTAAATCATCAAAATACAAAAATACTTTATGAGTTGTAACACCCAATTCATAAATGTACAAGCAAAGTAATTATGTAATACGATATACTAATTTACTAATATGTAATGTAATATACTAATATGTAACATGTAATATGTAATTTCAATAAAGTATTTATGGGGATAATTTTAATGCACAAAAAGTAAATATTTAATCAAGAAACTATTAGGACCTCTATTTTGTAAACTCTGATATTTGACTGATAAATGTTTTAAAACGACTCAATTAGAGTTCATTTTCTATTTTATTATAAATGTTATACCATAAACTAAGACCCAGTTTGAATTCCTCTACATTCACGAAACTGAGGGTGTTACAAATATTATTAGTCTTTATACTATCTGCCCAAACCCCATACATGCACGATTCTAAAACTAGTATCAATAGTAAAACTCCATTCATAATATGCTAAAACTCCATTGTTTTTTTAGTTATGGTAATTAACTTATTCAATATTGTAAATCATCAAAATACAAAACATCTGAATCATTAGTAAAACCAAATTTATAAATCTGTAAATAGTAATAATTAACTAATTTAATATTGTTTATCTCAAAAATACATAAAAACTTTATGAGTTGTAAAACCCAATTCATTAATGTAAAAGTAAAGTAATTATGTAATATGATATACTAATTTACTAATATGTAATATGTAATATGTAATGTAATATATTAATATTGTAATATGTAATATGTAATTTCAATAAAGTATTTATGGGAATAATTTTAATGCACAAAATGTAAATAATGAAATTAAGCATAAGTACGATACTTTTAATTTATATTATTTACTATTCTTGGAGTTTTGTGCAGGCATAAGATTTTGACATGAGTGAAATGTAATACATATTTGTGTTTTTATATGTTATAATCTTGTGCATACATGATGTTTAAGCAATTTAATTTCACAACAATACAATAAACATTGTTCTATTTAAGAAATTTGACATCCACGTCTTGTATATATATTTGCATATCATAATACATGTGTTTCAGCTTGATGTTTTTGCCCATGTGTATAGTTTTAGATTATTTTTTAGTAGGATTGGTTTTGTTGTAGCTAAAGGTGTGGAGGCTCAGTTAGTATCTCGGTTCCCCACTAATTTCTTGTAAAATCCTATTTGTTTTTCAATAAAGTGATAATAATAATAATAATAATAATAATAATAATAATAATAATAATAATAATAATAATAATAATAATAATAATAATAATAATAATAATAATAATAATAATAATAATAAAAGGGAGTGGAAGTTCAAATTGTGTCTAGACTCCTTTCCAATTTTATGTAATTGTCCATGTTTTTTTTAATGAAAAGTGAGGTTATAATAATAATAATAATAATAATAATAATAATAATAATAATAATAATAATAATAATAATAATAATAATAATAATAATAATAATAATAATAATAATAATAATAATAATAATATGTAATCGAGAAACTACTAGGACCTCTATTTTGAAAATTTTGATATTCGACGGATAAGTGTTTTAAAACGACTCAATTAGAGTTCGTTTTCTATTATTATAACTGTTATACTATGATGTAACACCAAGTTTTAATTCCGCGGCATTCACAAAATTGGGGGTGTTATAAATATTATTATTGTTTAAATTATCTGCCCAAACCCCATGCATGAAAGGTTCTAAAACTAGTATCAATAGTAAAACTCCATTCATAATATGCTAAAACTCTATTGTTTTTTAGTTATGGTAATTAATTTATTCAATATAGTAAATCATAAAAATACAAAACAACTTAATCATTAGTAAAACCAAATTCATAAATCTGTAAATAGTAATAATTAATTTATATAATATTGTAAATAACAAAATACAAAAACACTTTATGAGTTTTAAAACCCAATTCATAAATGTATAAAAGTAGTTATGTTATACGATATACTAATTTACTAATATGTAATATGTAATGTAATATATTATTATTATTATTATTATTATTATTATTATTATTATTATTATTATTACCATTATTATTATTATTATATTTATTATGAAATTGATTGTAATACTAAAACTATACGCATGGGCAAAAATATCTGGCTGAAACACATGTATTATGATATGCAAATAAATATACAAGACGTGGATTTCAACTTTATTAAATAGAACAATGTTTATTTTATTGTTGTGAAATTAAATTGCATAAACCTCATGTATGCACGAGATTATAACATATAAAAACACAAATATGTATTACATTTAACTCATATCAAAATCTTGTGCCTGCACAAAACTCCAAGACTAGTAAATAATATAAATTAAAAGTATCTTACTTATGCTTAATTTCATTATTTACATTTTTTGCATTAAAATTATCCCCATAAATACTTTATTTAAATTACATACTACATATTACATATTAATATATTACATTACATATTACATATTAGTAAATTAGTATATCATATTACATAATTACTTTACTTATACATTAATGAATTGGGTTTTACAACTCATAAAGTTTTTACGTATTTTTGAGATAAACAATATTAAGTTAGTTAATTATTACTATTTACATATTTATAAATTTGGTTTTAGTAATGATTAAGATGTTTTGTATTTTTATGATTTACAATATTGAATAAGTTAATTACCATAACTAAAAAACAATTGAGTTTTAGCATATTATGAATGGAGTTTTACTATTGATACCAGTTTTATAATCGTGCATGCATGGGGCTTTGGCAGATAGTATAAAGACTAATAATATTTGTAACACCCTCAATTTTGTGAATGTAGCGGAATTCAAACTGGGTGTTACTCTATGGTATAACGTTTATAATAACAGAAAATGAACTCTAATTGAGTCATTTTAAAACATTTATCAATCGAATATCAGAGTTTACAAAATAGAGATCCCAATAGTTTCTCAATTAAATATTCTCTTTTTGTGCATTAAAATTATCCCCAAAAATACTTTATAGAGATTACATATTAGTAAATTACATTACATATTACATACTAGTAAATTAGTATATCATATTACATAATTACTTTACTTTTACATTTATGAATTGGGTGTTACAACTCATAAAGTGTTTTTGTATTTTGGTGATTTACAATATTAAATTAGTTGATTATTATTATTTACAGATTTACAAATTTGATTTTACTAATGATTAAGTTGTTTTGTATTTTTATGATTTACAGTATTGAATAAATTAATTACCATAACTAAAAAACAATGGAGTTTCACCAAATTATGAATGGAGTTTTGCTATTGATACTAGTTTTAGAATTGTGCAATGAGCAACTATTAACTTTTAGCAAGAACAAGGATGCTAAAACCTTGTTTGAGGCTGTAGTGACCAAGATACACGTTCCGGAGGTCGCGGTTCATCAAACTACACCATTGTTCTAGAGAGAGAAAGGTGAAGAACTATGTGTTTTATAAATATGAAATGAAGTGAAGCTTACACACACTTTCCCACACCCCTCATGGAGAGTCATGAGGGGTATTTATAGGCTCATCACACTACATGTTTGTCTAATCTACATAAGTAGTCCCTAAGGACACAACATGCTACATATCTAGTCCATTTCACATGTGTGACGTTATCTTTATAAAATAGCGAGGCTAACAATCTCCCTCCAAGATATCGTCACACGTGATTGGTTAAAATGAGACCTATAAATACATAAACAATGTAAATTACAACAATAGTAAACTATGTTGACGTTGTTGAAGCGCAGAGTCTCTGTAGTCTAGATACTGAGGCAGACTTGAAGTTTTCTCTTCCAACGATCTCGGCGTACTGACGGCAAAGGTCTTTGTAGCTATGAACTTCAACTATAATGGTCTAGTTAGGTTAATACTCCTTCCTAACTAGTGAGCCTTTATTCTTTTTCCTGCTCCCTCCTGAACGACAACTCTCTTTTCATCTCGCAGCGGATAAAGTAGATTCAAAAGTATAGGAACATGGTTGTCGTTTGGGGAGCAACACAACAATATAACTCACATAACATTGCATCCAAGTTGGTGATAAGTCCTTATGTACACACACTACTTCTCCATTCACGATGTTAAGCATAATTCTCTCGGTCAATCCAATCACTGAAGACGAAACACTACTTCTTTTGCCATGTTCTTCTCCCTCCTGATGGTTGCGAGGTATCGAAATCATCATAATGTAGTGCACATGCCGTATAATCACCTTGTACTTGATGCAATTTAGAAGCCATAACAGCCTTTTGAAGCACATTCTGTGAGTATATGTCGATAAGATATGACTCTCTTTTTCTACAATCTCATCTCTTCTCTTCAACCTATAAGCGATCTCTTCAAATTCCAACCAGCTAGTAAATGACCACTGTATGGAGACAACCCAATATAACCAATCTGAAAATTAAGTAAACATACCTTAGATATGTGACTTAATCTTGTACGATGGTGTGACTAAAAACCTATACTGAGCACTACAACGTAACTCCTTTAAGCATAGGTAGATCCATATACTCAAACGTGCAAATAGTATATGAAATCTCTGCCTTTCGAACTATCCACAACTTCGTGCGACATTGAGTACTACAATGTAACTCCTTAAATTGATAGCTATAACCCGTGAGTACTACAATGTAACTCCTTACATCGGGTATAACTAGATAATCCAAGTCTTAATCACTATCTCTACCAGTGTTGGCCCAAACAAGTATCTCTGAAAGTCATGCATCCATCCACCCCTATACTTTGAGATAAATAAGTACACATGCCCTTGAAATGAACTTTAAACCCAGATAAGCAATATCGTACAAAATCTCCGTAGTAACAAAATCTGATACTAGCCGTTGTCATTTGATTGTGATTCTTGATCAGGATCTTTTAAGCAATATGTGGTGTGTTTTTGGTGAAGTATGAAAAATTAGTTCTCGGAGAAAGTTTGCTTATACGATAATATTTCTGATAAGGCTTACTCGATATGCACCTTACTCGATAAGCTGTTACCCTAACTCGATAAGAAACTCCTAAACTTTATAACCTAGAGAAATTTTGGCAGATTTTCGTTTAGGTAAACTCAAGTGAAATCCTTACTCGATAAACGATAAGGTTGATGCAGCCTTACTCGTCAAAACTTATGTAACTCGATAAGCTAACTCGATAAGCAAACTTGATAAGCAAACTTGATAAGCTAACTTGATAAGCAAACTTGATAAGCAAACTTGACAAGCTAACTTGATAAGCTAACTTGATAAACTAACTTGATAAACTAACTTGAGAAACTAACTTGATAAGCTAACTAGAAACTAACTTGATAAGCTAACTCGATAAACAGCTAACTCGATAAGCAGCTACCTCGATAAGCCGCTACCTCGATAAGCAGCTAACTCGATAAGCAGCTAACTCGATAAGCAGCTAAATCGATAAGTAGCTAACTCGATAAACAACTAACTCGATAAGCAGCTAACTCGATAATCTTCATACCTAACTCGATAAAATACGCAACTTCAGCCCAAAAAACACGAGATTTTCACCCAAAAACACCACGATTCGCCTCTGGTTAGCTCTGATGCCAATTGTTATTACCAAGAAACACGTTCCGGAGGTCGAGGTTGATGGAAATATGTGAAAACCATGGTTATTTCTAGAGAGAGAAAGTAGAGAGAGAAAGGTGGAGAACTATGTGTTTTATTGAAATGACAAATGAAGTGAAGCTTACACACACTTTCCCACACCCCTCATGGAGAGTCATGAGGGGTATTTATAGGCTCATCACACTACATGTTTGCCTAATCTACATAAGTAGTCCCTAAGGACACAACATGCTACATATTTAGTCCATTTCACATGTGTGACGTTATCTTTAAAAAATAGCGAGGCTAACAAAGGCTATAACAACAAGGTTCGGAGGCAATGATGCAACTAAGAAAACACATAAGACTCTTCTTAAACAGATGTATAATAATTTTAGTGCTTCAAGTACTGAATCTCTTGATTCTATCTTCAACAGGCTTCAAAAGATTGTTAGCAAACTGGCTGTCTTAGAAGTAGAGATTTCTCAAGAAGATCTCAATTTATAGTTTTTAAGAAGCTTGCTTGCTGGATGGAATACTCATGTAGTAGTCTAGAAGAATAAGCCAGATCTGGACACAATGAGTATTGATGATCTCTTCAACAACTTCAATATTGTTGAACAATAAGTAAAAAGGCCTACAAGCTCAAGCTCTAGTTCTGGAAACATGGAATCTGTGTCATCTCCCAACAATAGCAGTCTAGAAGAGGTTAATATTGCTTCAGGAGTTAGTACTACTAACCCTAAAGTTAGTACCGCTAGTTTGAAAACTAATACTGCATGCTTATGTGATGACGCTTTCTATGCATTTTTGGCTAGATAAGCTAATGGGTCCCAACTTTTCCATGAGGACCTAGTTCAAATTCATGAAGATGATCTAGAGGAGATGGATTTGAAGTGGCAGCTTGCTTTGCTGAGCATGAGGGCCAGTAGGTTTTTAGAGAAAACAGGAAAGAGGATCACTATTAATGGAAGTGATACTGCTGGTTGGTTAAAAGTAGAGTGTTACAACTGTCATAAGTTGGGACACTTTGCTAGAGAGTGCAGAGGGCCAAGGAACTAGGACAATAGAAGCAGATGTCAAGATAGCAGAGGTTCTAGGAATCAAGAGAGCAACAGGAAGGCTGTGAGTGAGTAAAAGACTTCTTCAAAAGCAATGGTGGCCATTGATGGACTAGGTTTTGATTGGAGCTGCATGGCAGAAGAGGTGGCTCCTACCAACATGGCACTAATTGTTTTTTCTGGCTCAGAGGTATATACAGATAATGTTTGTTCAAAGTCTTGTGTAGCTTTAAAAATCTATGAAACTCTTTAAAAGCATTATGATGATTTAAGAATAGAGCTTAACCAATCTGAACTTAATTTAGGAAATCATAATAGAGGTTTAGCTGTTGTAGAGAAACAACTTGTTTTCTACAAAAAGAATGAAAACTGTGTTCAATGATGATATTGTTGTCTTAAAAAGAGATGTTATGTTTAAAGATTTAGAAATTAATGAGCTTAAAAGTGAATTGGAAAAGATTAAGCTAGAAAAAGACAACATGGAAGTAAATACAGAGAGATATGCAGGGTCATTGATGAGTGTGTAAATACTCATCATTTTTGTCGTATCTGTACTGCCAAAACATCCAAAAACACCCAATAATGCATCAAAATACTGAAATTATCTCAAAAGTGTGTTTTATATGTTTTAGATGCAAAACGTTTAAAAACAAATGAAAAACGAACAAAGTTTGCACGATTGGCAGTTTCAGTCCCTCAAGTTTCAAATATTGACAAAACTAGTCCCTGACATTTTAAAACGAAAGAAAAGTCAACCCAAAGTTTTTAAAAGTAAAAATTATCAAAAATGATCATTGGGTGAAAAGTTTGAGAAAATTACAAATTTGGTCCCTGTACTTTGCAATTTGGCAAAAATGGTCCCTGGGAGTTTTTCAAAATAAAAATTATCAAAAATTGCCCTTGTACTATTCACCTATGCCAAAATTAGTCATTATTGCAACTTTGGATTATTTGCATGTTAGGTCCTAAATTTCAGATTTTTACATGTTTGGTCCTTATGTTAAATTTCATACAACCAAACGGATCCTAAAATACTACTCCCTAATCCAATAATCCAATCCAGCCCACCACCTCAAAATCTTGGCCCATGTATCAACCCCAGCCCACCAACAAATAAAACTCACCTCCCCCATTTTTTTTATTATCAGTCAAACCCCCATTTGACCCCTTCTCCTCCACCTCACACCCCCCACTTGAACCCCGCCAAACCTGCATCCCCATCATCACCCTACAATGTTAAACCCTCCTACGCACTCTACCCCCCCCCCCCCTCCTACACACTAAACAAACACTCCACTCCAAAACACACCCCTGGCACAAGAAATCAGAAGAAAACTCCAAATTGCATTTTTGGCGCCAAAAACACCAATGGCCAAGATCAAATTGCAATCATCCAATGGTTCTAGTTTTTGGTGGGATATGCTCAGTGGGTCCCACATAGCTGAGGAGATCAATAAAAGAGGAGGAAGGAAGCAGCTGAGAGGAGTTAGTTAATTTTTTATTAGTAGTAATTTAGTATTAATTATTAGTCAATGTAATTTTATTCCCAGTGTTAAATTAAGCTTTCAGTTGTACTATTAAAAGTTTTCAATGTAATAACATTCTATTTTCAATGCAAATTAATCTGTTCAAGCTTTTCTAGTTTACAAATTGCAATTTTTTTTATTTAAGAAAATTTATTCTCTTTTGTGATGTTATAAAAATTGTTGTTGCATAGTTATTTCAGCTCAGATGAATCAATTGTAAGATTTCATAAGCTTAGTAAGGTTCAAAATAGGTTTTAGCTCAAAAGGTTCACCAGTCAACAAAAGTCAACATGGGTAGATTATGGTGGTAAGGTAATTCAGAGGCATGGTTGTGGTTGTTTTCTAGGGAATTCAGAGTGGTAACAAAAATTTTTTATAAGCTTTCTGCTTATGGATTGAGGTTTGCACTTTACATTCCCATTTGAATTTAATCTTTTTCATAGGACTGTTACATGCTTATTGCTTATAAGTAAGACTGTTAGTTATTGATCATAGGTTTTTAGAGCTTAGTATGGTTAGCTTATTACATGTGCACCTAGGTTTCAGCTAGTTAAGGTCTCACTTAGCTTGATTTTCAAAAACAGTTGCTGCTTCTAGGTTGTTTGGATCAGTGGTTTGAACTACTGAGTCCTGAGTTCTGGTTGTTGTTTGTGGTTTGTGCATGCTTCATTAGGATACTAAAACTCAGTTAAGCCATAAAATCCAGCAGTTGAGTGTCAAAATGTCAAACTCACCTTTAAAGTTTATAACAGATGCACTGTTTAGAAATTAGATTACAAAATCATCACAGTAGGTGTAATACTTGTTTAGTGTACTTAATTTAGTCTCATATTAGGTTAATACAACATATTTAGTAACCTAGGACCATTTAAAGCTCATATTAGTCAACTGTGATGTTCATGATCAAAAGTCAAAATTGCATTTTTTGGCAAAAATCCATTTTTCCCAGGAATTGTTGTGATTTATGTGCTAGGATTTAGGCCATGAAACTTTTACATGTAGTAACCCTCCACCTCAGCTATTGAGTCCCATATTCATGTTATTTTTTTGATTTTTCTTCTGGGCCCCACAACCCTCCAAAGAGGGCTGCAGGGCAGCCATACACTCTGCTGCACAGATAAGCAGTCCACCACCACCACTTGGTGGTGGTTTTCTGGGCATCTCATTGGTCCAAACCCCTTAAACCTTGCACCTTTCCACTCCCCTCCTACCAGGGTACCAGGTTTGACCAGTGGTTTGACCTAGATACCACTGGGCCCCACCTGAATTGGCCACACAAGGCTGTCCCATTTTCAGTCCTCAAAACAATAAGCTGAGTGCTTAATTGTAGCTTATTGACTTAATCTGATGACCCCAATGGCTTTTTATGGCTTATTCATGTTCCCTTCAGTTTTTTGTACCTAGTTTTCTAGCTTGAGATCCCTGGGTAGCTTATTCAAGCTTTCAAGCCTTGACAGTTGACCAAAGTCAACTGTCCAAGCTTATTAAGCTTTCTCAGCTTATTTTTAAGTTCCACATTACTTGTTTTTACAAAAGTTTGTAGTTTTTAGGTATTAAATAAGTTTGTAAAAGAAAAATTCCAAAAATCCAATTTAAATTTTAAGTGATAGTTTCTATTTAATGTAATTTAATTTTAATTTTCATTTTTAAATTTTTATTAAGTACTTGTCATTTTTATATTTTTATTAATTACCTTTTATACTAAAGTATTTATAGTAATTTTCTCAGATTTTTATTTCATCACTTTGTATTTATTAGAATTAATCTTAGTTTAATTAATAATTAATTAATAATTAGTTTAAAATAGCATAATTAATTTTTATTAAGTAAAACCTAGTTTTTATATTTTTCCTAGATTTTATATAATGTAAAATAATTTTAGAAATTTTATTAGATATTTAGTATTTTTCTTAATTTAAAATAGTTTAATTAGTTAATTAGTAATTAATTAGTAATTAATTAATATAAAAATCACAAAAAGACAAAAAATACATATTTTTATTTTTAAAACTTATTTTTAGTTATTTTATAATTTTAGAAATTTTATTTTCACCTTTTTAGTATTTAATTAATATTATATCATATTTAAGTTATTTAAATATTAATAATTAGTAATAATTAGTATTTAATTAATATTAAATAAATAATTAGGGTTAAAATTAATTTTCTTTTTCTAAAAATTTTCTTTTACCTTTTAGTTTGTAAAAAAGTCATTTTCACCCCCTGGGTGTTTTCAGATTTCAGTTTTTACTTTTTATTTCGTACGTGTACGTTTTATTTAAACGTGAACATACGCGTTTTAAGTTTTAAACGTTTCTGGTTTTTCTGACTTTCCAGTCTTGTTAATAAAGTGTATTTAAGCTATTATCTTTCATATTCCAGTAGTGTAATCATCACAACTCACTTATACCCTTTCCTGTCCAAATTCACCCGATCACAAACCCGTTTTAATACCATCCACACCTCGTCGGGACATAATGACCCGGGGAAACACTGTACTTCCACGGAGCATTGGTTTAAGCTGTTTGACTATTATAGTTGACCATTCACAAGTGGTTGACCAATAATCGTCTGACGGTTTAGCCCCAATCAAAATTTGGTGCCGCTGCCGGGGAGGTTGTGCGCGTATTTTAAACAGTTTTACAGATTAGTGAATCTGGATATACACTCATTGTATATTTACCATGCTTTGTTCATATTTTCTCATTTTAAAAACAAAACGGTTCCTGAAAACTTTGTAAAATTAGTTTTCAACGAACACAAAAACACAAAAAGATTTTCTTTCTTATAAAATGTTTATCAAAAACCCCAAAAATATCCATCTTTACCCTCCTACCTTTTTGATTCTTCATCCCTCTACCCTCTATCCTTTTGATTTTACCTTCTTCCACTTGTCCTATAATTGATTCTAATGGCATCTCTCGATGACGATTTCTTTGAACAAAGGGCCTTTAAAAGCAAAGTTGAAAAACTTGTGGCCTTGTCAAAGATATCGAGATGTCGTAGTGATTATGATGGACATTCGATTCCTATTCCCTCTCCGGTGAGGGAAAGAGATCATGAAACCGAGGTGACAAAGGACCCTGTACTTTCCTCTGACTATGGAAGTGCTAAATACGTCCAACCTACGGTTATCCAAAAACCTAAGCTCACAAATGCTCCTAAACCGTCTATAATTGATCCTAACCTTTCGCGGTTTACGGTTAAAGGTTTGTCAAGCAAACGTACTGAGCTTAGGGCAGTGACTGAAAAGAACGACTTGCCCAATCTTCACGTTCATCATGAACCAAAACCCGAGACCATAACAGAAGTGGTGGAAATTGCTAGCTCTAAGAGCACACCACTTGTCCCACCTCCGGATTTTATTCCTTGTGTTGGTTGTGGTGAGCCACTTTTTGGTTTACCGTGTCGTTGGTGTACATGTGTACAATGTGGTAATGATATTCAAAACGGGAGTTGTTTGTTTTGTGGGTCGAGTAATTCATTTGCTTATGATCCTAATCAAAACTCATTCAACAACTCCTCAAATTTTTCCAACTACCCATCACATTCATACGAGCAAGAATCATATTATCCAAATCTCAATAATGCTTCGTATCAAAATACGCCAAGCCAGACTCAACATTTTTACTGTTGTGAGTGTTGTGGAGGCCCTCACTACAGCTCTCATTGTCAAATTAGGAATCAGTTTGTCTATGAACAGGTTCCTTGTAACAATCATGAATTTGGTTTTAACCAGCCCTCACAATACACAAACCCTCAACCACAGCCTCAAGACGAGTTAGCTAGAGCTGAATTGATTACTAAAATGATTATGAATCAAAATCAAGTCAACAAGACCATTCAAGATAGTATAAACTATCTTCAGGATATGATTCATAGGAAACAAAAGCCTCCTGTTAACTCATTTTATTTTGAGGAGGAAAGTGATGAGGATGAATCATTTGAAGAGGTAAACCCTAAGGAAACTTCAGATATCTTGCCAATGGGGGACAAGGAAGTCAAAACCAATCCTCTTGAGGAATTTGATGACCTTGTTCCAATCCCAAAGGTATCTGAGAAACCTCTTGATTCAACTTCAGTTAAAACTGCTTCAGTAGAAATACAGGGAGAAAAGAATATGATTGAATCACTAGCAGTAGAAATCATGGAACTTGTAGAAACCATGACTGCTAGTCCTTCTCAACTCCCTCAGTCTATTGATATCACACCCGAAGTTCGCACTCACTCTCCAAATATGGGGGATGAGCATCTTGACACTGTTCCTGCAAAGGAATCGGACGAATTCATAAAGTCTAGTGTTGAGAACCTTGTCCCAATCCCAGGAGAGTCACAGGGGACTTTTGATCATGTGTGCGATTTACCTTATCACCCTGAAAATCTAAAAGATCATTTTGAGACTTTCTCCGATTTAATGATGATTGCACATCTTATGGAGAAGTTGAGTATGAGGAGGCACCATTGCCTCATTCGGATGTTAACCCTCTTATTGAGGAGTTCACAAACGAACTTACTCACATCAATCCACTTCCTTTGGGAAATGATGATGGTCTCCTTGAGTTTGAAGCCGATATGGGAGAAACTGAAAATCTTTTAAACTCTAATCCCAACATCGAGCTTAGTACTTCACATGCTGATGAAAATTCTTTATCTTCTGGAGACATCAGTCATGTGGAAGGATTACCTTCTGAGCTAGTTAGTTTAGAAGAAGTGAATGATGAGACTGACACTGAAATCAAGGATGAAGCACTTCGTGCAACATTATTGAAAGTCAATCTCCTCATTTCTAAAATCGAGGCTTTCAAAGAGAAACCTATTTCATCTCCTATCCCCATTAAGGATAGTGACATTCTCTCCGATGATCCTATTCCGGAGTTTGAAGCCTTTACTTTTGATCATATGGGAGAGAAGATTAGTGGCAGTACCACTTCTCATTCTCAAATTTCTCTCCCCGAATATGATTCATTCACCTTTGAGGAGTTCTCCGGTGAACTCACTCATATCATGACTCCTCCGCAGTATGATGACCCGGGGGGAGATGCACTCAATCATGAGAATGTGCAAATTCCCACCCACCCTCCCGGGATATTTACGAGCTTAACCCTTCAAATCCAAACTCAGGCTACGGAGCCTGATCTCGAGGAAGAAGATCAAATCATGATTTTCATCATGGTTTTCTTCCTTTTCTTCACCTACAGGGTGACATATCCTGTTCTTCACTCCTTCAGGAATGAAGACATTATATTTGATCCCGGCATTTTCATGTATCACTATCTTAAGCCTGGGTCTATATATCTCATCGGTGTGGAACTTTCACGTGCTTCAAATGTTTGTCCAAACATCTTGAATGAAAGTCCGATTGAGATTATCCTTTCCACATCATGCTTCCCCAAGGACAAATGAATTCGGGGTCGAGTCAAGCTAGCGACTCGGTAAACAAAAACAGTAGCATGCTTATAGGGTTTTCACCCTAAGTGTGGGGGAGTCCCCCATGCTATGGTTACAAATGAAGTGAAAAACAAAATGGTGTTTTCCACGCTTAGCTTGTAATGTTGCCCTTTTACGTTCAAAATGTTGACATAATAACCGGGATTTTGAATATTGAGGACAATATTCATCCTAAGTGTGGGGGGGGGGGGGGGGGTATTCGCTATTCTAGCGAATTTTATCACATTTTACTATATAATACCCCCGTTTTTGACCAAAATTTTTCAAATTTTTTTTTCACTAAAGTTCAAAATTTTTTGTGGTAATCAGTCCGCCAAAGTCTAAATGACAAAGGGATTGGCTAGTCCAGGAGCAAACGGCTCTTGGTAAAGACATCTCAAATCCGTTTATGGCTTGCAATTTGCCCAAAATTGTATGGTTCCTCAACTCCCCAAAAACAAATGAGTTGGCTAGCCCGCAAGATTATGGCTTGTGGTAAAGGCAGTGGAAATCCATAATTGGTAATCAGCTCACCAAGATGTTGACTATTCCATCAAGAGCTGGCTAGTCCAGAAGCAAACGGCTTTTGGTAATGACTAATCAAATCCGTTGACAGCTGGTGATTTGCTAAAAATCACACGGTTATCAGGTGTGCCACAGTTCTTACACCTAGCTACTCCAGAAGTGATGGCTTTTGGTAAAGAGTTTCAAATCCATTAATTTTTCTCAAAAGATTGTTAGGGACTAGCAATAGTTTAGTGTGGGGGATTGATGAGTGTGTAAATACTCATCATTTTTGTCGTATCTGTACTGCCAAAACATCCAAAAACACCCAATAATGCATCAAAATACTGAAATTATCTCAAAAGTGTGTTTTATATGCAAAACGTTTAAAAACAAATGAAAAACGAACAAAGTTTGCACAATTGGCAGTTTCAGTCCCTCAAGTTTCAAATATTGACAAAACTAGTCCCTGACGTTTTAAAACGAAAGAAAAGTCAACCCAAAGTTTTTAAAAGTAAAAATTATCAAAAACGATCATTGGGTGAAAAGTTTGAGAAAATTACAAATTTGGTCCCTGTACTTTGCAATTTGGCAAAAATGGTCCCTGGGAGTTTTTCAAAATAAAAATTATCAAAAATTGCCCTTGTACTATTCACCTATGCCAAAATTAGTCCTTATTGCAACTTTGGATTATTTGCATGTTAGGTCCTAAATTTTAGATTTTTACATGTTTGGTCCTTGTGTTAAATTTCATACAACCAAACGGATCCTAAAATACTACTCCCTAATCCAATACTCCAATCCAGCCCACCACCTCAAAATCTTGGCCCATGTCTCAACCCCAGCCCACCAACAAATAAAACTCACCTCCCCCGTTTTTTTTATTATCAGTCAAACCCCCATTTGACCCTTTCTCCTCCACCTCACACCCCCCACTTGAACCCTGCCAAACCTGCATCCCCATCATCACCCTACAATGCTAAACCCTCCTACGCACTCTACCCCCCCCCCCCCTCCTACACACTAAACAAACACTCCACTCCAAAACACACCCCTGGCACAAGAAATCAGAAGAAAACTCCAAATTGCATTTTTGGCGCCAAAAACACCAATGGCCAAGATCAAATTGCAATCATCCAATGGTTCTAGTTTTTGGTGGGATATGCTCAGTGGGTCCCACATAGCTGAGGAGATCAATAAAAGAGGAGGAAGGAAGCAGCTGAGAGGAGTTAGTTAATTTTTTATTAGTAGTAATTTAGTATTAATTATTAGTCAATGTAATTTTATTCCCAGTGTTAAATTAAGCTTTCAGTTGTACTATTAAAAGTTTTCAATGTAATAACATTCTATTTTCAATGCAAATTAATTTGTTCAAGCTTTTCTAGTTTACAAATTGCAATTTTTTTTATTTAAGAAAATTTATTCTCTTTTGTGATGTTATAAAAATTGTTGTTGCATAGTTATTTCAGCTCAGATGAATCAATTGTAAGATTTCATAAGCTTAGTAAGGTTCAAAATAGGTTTTAGCTCAAAAGGTTCACCAGTCAACAAAAGTCAACATGGGTAGATTATGGTGGTAAGGTAATTCAGAGGCATGGTTGTGGTTGTTTTCTAGGGAATTCAGAGTGGTAACAAAAAAATTTTATAAGCTTTCTGCTTATGGATTGAGGTTTGCACTTTACATTCCCATTTAAATTTAATCTTTTTCATAGGACTGTTACATGCTTATTGCTTATAAGTAAGACTGTTAGTTATTGATCATAGGTTTTTAGAGCTTAGTATGGTTAGCTTATTACATGTGCACCTAGGTTTCAGCTAGTTAAGGTCTCACTTAGCTTGATTTTCAAAAACAGTTGCTGCTTCTAGGTTGTTTGGATCAGTGGTTTGAACTACTGAGTCCTGAGTTCTGGTTGTTGTTTGTGGTTTGTGCATGCTTCATTAGGATACTAAAACTCAGTTAAGCCATAAAATCCAGCAGTTGAGTGTCAAAATGTCAAACTCACCTTTAAAGTTTATAACAGATGCACTGTTTAGAAATTAGATTTCAAAATCATCACAGTAGGTGTAATACTTGTTTAGTGTACTTAATTTAGTCTCATATTAGGTTAATACAACATATTTAGTAACCTAGGACCATTTAAAGCTCATATTAGTCAACTGTGATGTTCATGATCAAAAGTCAAAATTGCATTTTTTGGCAAAAATCCATTTTTCCCAGGAATTGTTGTGATTTATGTGCTAGGATTTAGGCCATGAAACTTTTACATGTAGTAACCCCCCACCTCAGCTATTGAGTCCCATATTCATGTTATTTTTGTGATTTTTCTTCTGGGCCCCACAACCCTCCAAAGAGGGCTGCAGGGCAGCCATACACTCTGCTGCACAGATAAGCAAGCTACCACCACCACTTGGTGGTGGTTTTCTGGGCATCTCATTGGTCCAAAGCCCATAAACCTTGCACCTTTCCACTCCCCTCCTACCAGGGTACCAGGTTTGACCAGTGGTTTGACCTAGATACCACTGGGCCCCACCTGAATTGGCCACACAAGGCTGTCCCATTTTCAGTCCTCAAAACAATAAGGTGAGTGCTTAATTGTAGCTTATTGACTTATTCTGATGACCCCAATGGCTTTTTATGGCTTATTCATGTTCCCTTCAGTTGTTTGTACCTAGTTTTTTAGCTTGAGATCCCTGGGTAGCTTATTCAAGCTTTTAAGCCTTGATAGTTGACCAAAGTCAACTGTCCAAGCTTATTAAGCTTTCTCAGCTTATTTTTAAGTTCCACATTACTTGTTTTTACAAAAGTTTGTAGTTTTTAGGTATTAAATAAGTTTGTAAAAGAAAAATTCCAAAAATCCAATTTAAATTTTAAGTGATAGTTTTCTATTTAATGTAATTTAATTTTAATTTTCATTTTTAAATTTTTATTAAATACTTGTCATTTTTATATTTTTATTCATTACCTTTTATATTAAAGTATTTATAGTAATTTTCTCAGATTTTTATTTCATCATTTAGTATTTATTAGAATTAATCTTAGTTTAATTAATAATTAATTAATAATTAGTTTAAAATACCATAATTAGTTTTTATTAAGTAAAACCTAGTTTTTATATTTTTCCTAGATTTTATATAATGTAAAATAATTTTAGAAATTTTATTAGAATTTTTACTGTTCATTTAGTATTTTTCTTAACTTAAAATAGTTTAATTAGTTAATTAGTAATTAATTAGTAATTAATTAATATAAAAATCACAAAAAGACAAAAATACATATTTTTATTTTTAAAACTTATTTTTAGTTATTTTATAATTTTAGAAATTTTATTTTCACCTTTTTAGTATTTAATTAATATTATATCATATTTAAGTTATTTAAATATTAATAATTAGTAATAATTAGTATTTAATTAATATTAAATAAATAATTAGGGTTAAAATTAATTTTCTTTTTCTAAAAATTTTCTTTTACCTTTTAGTTTGTAAAAAAGTCATTTTCACCCCCTGGGTGTTTTCAGATTTCAGTTTTTACTTTTTATTTCGTACGTGTACGTTTTATTTAAACGTGAACATACGCGTTTTAAGTTTTAAACGTTTCTGGTTTTTCTGACTTTCCAGTCTTGTTAATAAAGTGTATTTAAGCTATTATCTTTCATATTCCAGTAGTGTAATCATCACAACTCACTTATACCCTTTCCTGTCCAAATTCACCCGATCACAAACCCGTTTTAATACCATCCACACCTCGTCGGGACATAACGACCCGGGGAAACACTGTACTTCCACGGAGCATTGGTTTAAGCTGTTTGACTATTATAGTTGACCATTCACAAGTGGTTGACCAATAATCGTCTGACGGTTTAGCCCCAATCAAAATTTAAGCATTGATAGGATTATTCAGTGTCAACTTATTGATAAATTCAAGACATGTATAGGGTATAAGGTTGTTGCACCTCCTCATACTGGGTTATTTCCAACCCCAAAACTTGATTTATCAAGCACTAGTGTAGAGGAGCTCAAAAAGCCTGAGTCTGAATGTAAAAGTGACAGTGAAGAAAGCTTTAAAGAGGTCAATAAATCATTTGATACCCCATTAGTTGAGAAATTGGTGTCAAATGATAAGGTAGAAAACAAAACTGTTGTTCCTAATGTGGCTAAGATAGAAGTTGAAAAACCAGTATGGAAACAAGTTAGGTATGCAAAGATGTATAGGTCACAAAGTAGGTCACAAAGTCCTAGGGTAACCAGAGAAATTGGAATAATCTGAAGTCCAAACAACTAGGAAGTAATTTTGTCATGTATAATAAAGCATGTTTTACTCGTGGCAGTTTTTATCATGTTCAGGCAAATTGTAACTACCACCAAAGGGAAAGGGTGGTAAAATGAAATTCTATGGTGAACACCAATGGTTTTGCTAAATATACTCACCCTAATGCTCAAAGAAACATGGCTCCTAGAGCTGCGTTGATGAGAATTGGCCTTAGACCTTTTAAAACAGTTAGGCATGTCTGTACTACTCACCCCAAATCAAAAGTTTTCGGTGCTAAACCAATATCATTTTATTCTAAACCAGTACAACAAACTGTTAAAAGGCCCTTTCAAAACAAAACAACATTAACATGAAATTTAGCCAAATAGTTAAAACTGCTAGGCTAGTAGTTAGTATTGCTAGGCCTGCAAATGTTGTTAGGGAAAATAGGGGCAATGTTGTTAAGGCCTCAGCATGTTGGGAGTGGAGACCTGATGAGTGCTCAAACACTTATCATTTTATACCCATTTCATACTATAAAAACGACTAAAAACACACAAATACACCATATAATATTGCATATATCCTTGGATTGTGTTTTTATGTGTTTCAGGTAAAAAAGGATTGAAAACAGGTGAAAAATGAGCAAAGTATGACGAATTGGCAGAATCAGTCCCCAGACTTTCAAAAACTGGCAGATTTGGTCCCTCATAGAATATTTTTGGATGAAAAAGTCAAAAATGGTCCTTGGAGTTTGCAAGTTAACAAGTTTGGTCCTTTGGTGTAAAATTTGAAGATTTTACAGGTATGGTCCCTGAACTTTGCAAATTGGCAAAATTGGTCCCCAAGAAATTTAAATTTGGAAAATTAACAAACAAAGGATCCATGGAATTACAAGATAGCAAGAATGGTCCTTGGGATATCTTTGGAAGATGTGTAAATTTGGTCCCCCAATTTTCAGCAAAGTTACAATATTGGTCCTTGTTAATTGCAAATACCAAACGGACCCTTTTATTACTTGCAAATCCAAATCCAAACATAACCCAAACTAACACCAACACCAGCCCACTCCACATACCAAGCCCATTCACCCCTCGAGCCCAATCCCTTAATAATAAAACCCTTACCCCGTTTTTATTAAGCCAGGGTCAAACAAGGTGGTCAAACCCACCTTTCCCCCTCAAAACCACCTCCACCTCCATTACCACTCACGTGACCCTCTGCCAAAACCACTTTACACCATTCATCATCACTCCTAAACACTGCAAACCCACCTTCTCCTCACCCCCAGTCCAATAATTTAACCCCTAAACAAGTTATCAGAGTATTAGCTGTTAAAAGCAAATTGGCGCCAAAACCTTCCAACGGCCAAGATCAAAAGCTAGTCATCCAAGGGCTATTATTATTGCTGGGAAAGAGACAGAGAGGGCACCAAAACCCTAATTGGAGGCTATAAAGGGAAGAGAAGCACAAGGGAGCTTAGTGAGTCATTTTTAGTTTAATTCTAAACCGTTGTAATATTTTCTACTTTCTAGTTGTAAACATTAACTATAAATTGCATTTGTAAGTCTTTTAGAAGGTTGTTAAGCTGTTTCAGTAATAAAATTTAGTTGTTATGTTCAATTTCCATTTTGTACCAATTTTATTATAAATTTCGTATTAAGTAATTAATGGTTAAAAGTTGTTTTCTAATGTTCATTTAAGCTCAAATTAGTTCAAATATAAACTTTCTTAAGTTTATTATTCATAAAAACTTAGTTTACTATAAAATCAGAAAATACAAAAAAAATTAGTTTAGAAAATAAAAAAATAAAAAGAATGAAGAAGAAGCTAGAGCATTGTAAATCAGGGATGGCAATGGGTTAGTGGTTTGTGGAAACCTTTAGGTTTGGAATTTGGTCCCGGGTTCAGTTGGTTAGTAGGATTGCACATTGTGAGTTCTTATTTAATTTTTCTCTCTTAAATTATCTTAGTAATTGTAGTTGCTTAAATTTGATGCTAGTAGGTTTCTTGAGTGTATTTTAGTGGTTTTATAGCTTAACAAGTGGTGCTTGTTCATTTTAATCTTTTGTGTTCTAAATTATTGTGTTAACTGCCAATTTATTGTAAAGTAGTATACCAAGTATTTGTAGTCTAAATCTTTGTTTCTGTAGTGATATAAGCTATTAATGGATAAAAAGTAGTTTAGAATAATTTTCATCATCATTAGGTTCTGTCTGCCTCATTAATCAACAAGACAGTTAGATAAAGGGGTGTTTGGATTTGCATGATACTCAGTGTAATTGTGGTTATTTACGGTTAAAATCAGTTAGGGTCACTCACAGTGGGTTCATACAGAACAGAAAAACCATAAAATCTTTAGTTTATTCATAAAAAAGTCAAAGTAACCTTCCTGGCCTAGTAATTGATAATCTGTTAATGATTTTAGACCTAGGATCATTCATACTAGTTCATAATGGTTAAAAGTTACTTGAAATAGTCTCACATCATCTTAACATAACAATCTCAGTAGCTTAGAACCAATTAAATTTCATAAAAGTCAAACTTAGCTCAAAAAGGAAAAATGTCAAAAATTGCATATAGGCAGAAACTCACTTTTTGTGAGAATTTTCATGATTTTTGTGGTTGGAATTGGACCTTGAAACTTTTGGAGGCGAACATACTAGCTAAACTACGGGAATCAATAAATAGCTTATTTTTTAAGATTTTTTATGGGGATTGTGCATGAGCTTATTTGAGGGTGCAGGGTACAAAACCTCCCCTGCACAGGGCCATTGGCCTAGTTTCTTTGGCCAATTGTGACTTATCCTGTGGACCCCACTCTTAGCCTTTTGGCTTTTTAAGGAGCTTATCAGCTCAGCTTTTCAGACCTTAGCTTATTTTGGGTTTTAGCTTATTGGAACTTAACTTATTTGAACCTTTTTTGTGACCTATCCTCAGACTGCATACTAAGTACTCAGTTTTGTGTACCAAGTTCAAAGCCTTCCCAATTGCTCATTAATAAGCCATAAGCCCAGATTATTGGCTTATTTTGAAGTTAACCAGCCCATCTTTGAAAGTCAACTCTCATTTTGGACTTCCATTGACCTTTGTGGACCCCACAGAGGGCTATAAGTCCCTGATTTGGCCTGTGGGGAACTAGTATTTTGCTTAAGTGCTTATTATTGTCTTTGGCTTATTCATTAGTGCTTATTCTGACCTTTTAGCTTATTTTAGATTCACTTTAGTTGTTGGTAGCTTAGTTCTCAGCTTATAGCTTATCGGTAGGTTTCTTGTTCAAAAATCCATTTGATTCAAGCTTATTAGGACTTAACTGTCCTAACTTTGGCTTTTCAATCTGCTTATTAATAAGCCCCAGTAAAAGTCCCTTCATAAAAAGTTCTAATTTCCAGTAGTAAAAGTAGTTTGTAAAAGAAAAATTAGAAAAATCCAAAAATAAAAAAGTGATAGCTTCTATTTAAGCCAATTTGGCTTATTTTTCTGCTTATTTATAAGCAATTTCTGATTCTAAATTTTTCTTAGGTTCTTGATAGCTTGAAGTATTTTTAGTAATTTTATCAGATTTTTCTCTTTTCATTTAGTATTTTTCATAATTTAATTTAGTTTAAATTAATTAATAATTAATTTTTAATTAATAATAATTATTTAAAAAGTAGGAAAATACATTTTCTGTTTTAAAATTAGTTTTATAATATTTTAGATTTTTCAAAATTTAATTTTCATTTTTCAAGCTTAAAATCATAATTACTTGTAATTTAGTATAATTTAAATAATTAAAAAGTAATTAATAAATAGTAATTAATTAAATAGTGTAAAAATTATTTTTCTTTTTCTAAAAATTTTCTTTTATCACTAGGATTGAAAAAACATAATTTTCATAACCGTAGGCCTTTTGTTTCTTAAAATTCGTGTTTTATTTCGTACGTTTACGTAACTTTAAATCAAACGTAAGCGTTTTTAGATTTAGTTCACGTCAACCATCAAATACAAGAATGTCCCATCTAAAGCAATAAAACTCCTTCTCTTCCCATTTTCACTCGAGGGCCAAGCCCAGTTTTGGCTTGAAAAACTACCCCCTCATTCAATTGAAACATGGGAAGATTTTGTCAAGAAATTTGTGAATGAATTCTTCCCACCTTCCAAGACCACGAGTCTTAAAAACGAAATCACCAAGTTCACTAAAAAATATGATGAATCATTTGGTGAAGCGTGGGATCATTTCAAAGAATTACTTCGCAAGTTTCCTCATCATGGTTTCTCCGAGTTGATGCAACTCGATACTTTCTACAATGGTGTGAGCCAAGCTGATCAGGATTCTCTCAATGCCTCCGCGGGAGGTAATTTCTTGAGTAGAACCACAAAAGAAGCTTTAGCAATCATCGAAAACAAGTCCAAGGTTCGCTCTATACGAAGCAAGCCGGTTGTTTCCCAAATTAGTGCGGGTCCTTCTACTTCATCTTCTATGAGTCAGTCTAGCACCGATGCTAATATTGACAAGCTCACTAAAGCCATTCAAGCTTTGGTTATGTCACAACAAAAGAAAGTCTCTTTTCCACACACACCTCCACCTACCGAGGTTAAGAAAGTGGAAGTCTGTGTGACTTGTGGTGGGCCGCATGTCTACTACAATTGCACAGCTACTGATGGTTCTCCGTATGAAGCTCATGCTATAGCCGGGTCTTCTAATCAAGGAGGCAATCAATACCGCCCTCCTATGGACCCGAACTATCGTCCTAACCACTACCCCGAACCACCTGATTTTAATCAAAACCAAAATGTCCAAAACCGTAACCAAAACCAAAATAGAATGAACCAAGGTTTTCAAAACCAAGGGAATTTCAATCAAGGTCACGGTTTCCAAAATCAAAACCAAGGTTTCCAAAATCAAGGTTTCCAACATCAAGGAAACTTTAATCGAAACCAAGGTCAGGGTAGCTTCAATCAAGGGTATTTCCATGGAAATAACAACCAAAATCAAGGAAATTTCCAACACCAAAATCAAGGAAATTTCAACCAAGGTCCCAACCAAAACAATCGTGCTCAAAATGTTCCTAACCAAACTCAAGCCATTGTTCCAACTGGGCCTTCATCTGATGAGTTGTTAAAGCAATTCATGAAATCCCAAGAAGAAATGAACAAGTTGTTGGTCAGCCAGATTTCTGAGATCAAGAAGTCTTTAAATGATCGACCCTCGGCCTCATGTACTTTACCTAAAAACACGATCGCTAATCCGAGGGGCGATGCAAAAGCGATCACAACTAGAAGTGGGGCTTCATATAATGAACCCGCGATTCCTACTACCTCTTCTTCCTCTCCTCGAAAGGTAGTGGAACGTGAACCTGAGGTGTCAAAGGACAAAGTGCAATCTACTAGCCCACAAGGTACCGCACACGTCCACCCTCAAGTTATTCCAGAAACCAGATGCAAACCTGCAGTTGTCTTTGATCCACCAGAAACTCTAGTTGACAATCCTAAATCCAAAACTTCTATTCCTTACCCATCATGCTTAAATGAACAAAAGCTCCGGAAAAAAGCTAGTCATCAAATGGACAAATTTTTCCAAATCTTTCAAGATTTGCATTTTGACATAAGCTTCGCGGATGCTATCATCTTGATGCCCAAATTCATATCAACAATCAAAAATCTGTTAGGTAATAAGGAAACACTATTTGAAATGGCTAGAACTACTCTAAATGAGAACTGCTCAGCAGTTCTTTTCAAAAAACTTCCTGAGAAGCTGGGAGATCCCGAAAAATTTCTGATTCCATGTGTATTTCCGGGTATGGTTGAATGCTTCGCCTTGGCCGATCTTGGTGCTAGCATAAACCTGATGCCATATTTTGTGTGGAAGAAACTCTCTCTTCCCAAACTTACTCCTACGTGCATGACTCTTGAGCTTGCCGATCGTTCAATCTCTCGTCCACTTGGCATTGTTAAGGACATATTCGTTAAAGTGGGAAAGTTCCATTTTTTGGCAGATTTTATGATTATTGACTTTGATGCTGATTCAAGGGTCCCTCTAATTCTTGGAAGGGGATTCCTTAGAACTGGTCGTGCTCTTATCGACGTTTTTGATCAAGAAATCACTTTGCGTGTGGGTACTGAAGCCATAATTTTTAACCTCGATCAAACTTCGAGGTACTCCTCCAATTACGATTCTAAGTCGGTAAACGGAATAGACGTTATTGATGTCGCTACTGAGGAGTACGCTCAAGAGGTTCTTGGCTTCACTGATAATTCTTCGAGTGAAAACCTCACTCCATCCTCTCATCCCATAATAGCTAATTCTTCTCCTTCCCTCACTCTGTTTGAGGGGAGTGATTTCATCTTAGAAGAAATTGAGGCCTTTCTCAAAAGTGATTCAATTCCCGATGGAGTTGATAACCAAGAGATTGACCCAGAGAGGGATATTCTTCTCCTTGAGAAGCTTCTTAATGAAGATCCCTCTCCTCTTCATGTTCTATGATGCGTAGGGATTGCACCAGGCTTTACCTCTCGAGGGATCTCGAGAAGCTTACAACCCCCACCAGGCAGTGTACCTGATCGATGTAGTATAGTATAATGACAAGTACCGGGGGATTGATCGTTCAGCTAGGAATAGTGTCGCTAGGATTAGAAAACCTAAATACTAGTTCTAGAGATGAGGGATGATTCTTTTTGTATTTTTATATTTTTTAGAAAGCAAGTAAATATCTCGGGTTTGAAGGATTTGGGTGGAATTAGTTGCTAGTCAACTAACCCAATACTAAAGATGCAATCAAAATAAAATACTAAAAATGAAAATAAACTATATTAAACTAAGGTTGTGAGCAATAAGTGGAGAAATGTGTTTACTTAGATTTCACTACTCCCTAGATATCTTTTACACGTTAATTACTTGTTATAGTTGCGTGGATGACGGATTGTATTCCTTAATACCATTCATGGGGTGGCGTACTTAACTCCCCAATCCTATGAGTGCCTACTTCACTCCTATGTCGAGCCGGCTAAGAAGCTCCTAACATGGGATCATTAGAATTTACTCATGCATTAAATACAACCAATAAAACCTAGTACACATCGGTTCATGTTTCCTAAGACGTTCAAGCATGTTACCAATTGGAGATCTGCCAGTTTTCTTAAGCCTAACATTGAAATCATTCATCCAATACAACCATAAACAAGTAATCAACACATAATCAACATCTAGGTTTCATTAGATCTAAGCAAACACAAGATAAATCTAGCCTAGCATGGTGGAATCAAGACAAGCACAAGATATAGACAACCAACACATAGACATATTGATTGAATTAAAAGAATACTTATCTCAATAACACATGTAAGGGTTCAAGGGCTGAAAACCCTTGAAAAAGCTGTAAAATACGTATATGGTTCGGCCTTAGGGTTTCTCCAAACTTGTTCCTCTCAATGAATGAAAATTAGAAAACTATATATAGATATAAGAGGCTGACGGCGTCAAGAACAACCTTGTGACGCCGTCATCTCGCCGCCAAAATAATTCTCGGACTGCCTTGATCTACATCTGACGCCGTCATGTTATCCACTTTTGCAGGCCGTCACACATTTAACTCTTGACGCTCTACTTTGTGACGCCTTCATTTCTGTACTGGGTCGTCATGATCTTTACTCTTGACACCATCAGGAAAGTACTCTTGACGCCGTCACACACTGTTCCCAGCTTGGAAAATTAAGTCTTTGGCGTTTTCTTCACTTTTATGCTCCAAAAATGTCCGAATTGCTTCCTTTTCCAGATTTCACTCCCAAAGTACCTAAAATCACAAAAGGAACGATTTAGAGCAATATTTGATTAAATAAATTCAATTCCGGGCTTAAATGACCCCCTAAAAGTGGTTCATTTTTCGCCTCATCATTCTACCACAAAAACTTCATAATGAGGAAGTCAAATATGTTGAAGAAACTGATGATTTTCTTGAGGTCGAACTTAAGGACTTACCGCCTCATCTTGAATACGCATTTTTGGAGGGTAATGATAAATTACCCGTCATAATTGCTAAAGATTTGAGTGATGAGGAAAAAGCTGCTCTAATAAAGGTTTTAAAGTCATGTAAACAAGCAATTGCTTGGAAACTCTCCGATATCAAGGGCATTGACCCAGAATATTGTACACATAAGATTTTGATGGAGGATGACATTAAACCAGCAGTACAACAACAAAGAAGGGTTAATCCAAAGATCCACGAGGTCATTAAACAAGAGGTTCTCAAACTTCTTTATGCCGGATTGATTTACCCTATCTCGGATAGTCCTTGGGTTAGTCCCATCCATTGCGTTCCAAAAAAGGGTAGCATTACTGTTGTCACAAACGAAGAAAACGAGTTGATTCCAACTCGATTGGTTACGGGTTGGCGTGTATGCATTGACTATCGCAGGTTAAATGACGCCACCCACAAAGACCACTTTCCTCTACCCTTCATGGACCAAATGCTCGAGAGATTAGCGAGGAATGAGTACTATTGCTTCCTCGATGGTTTCTCGGGTTACTTCCAAATTCCCATTGATCTGCGGGATCAAGAAAAGAATACTTTCACGTGCCCCTACGGAACTTTTGCCTACAGACGTATGCCATTTGGTTTATGTAATGCTCCGGACATGTTCCAAAGGTGCATGATGGCCATATTTTCTGACATGATTGGGAAAACTATGGAGGTCTTTATGGATGATTTCTCGATCATTGGGGATTCATTCCAATCATGTCTCTCATAGACAACATGCTCAAACGTTGTGAAGACACAAAGTTATGTCTAAATTGGGAGAAGAGTCACTTTATGGCCAAAGAGGGCATTGTCCTCGGCCAAAAGATTTCTAAAAAAGGGATTGAGGTAGACAAATTGAAAGTCGATGTCATTGCTAAATTACCTCATCCCACGACTGTAAAAGGTGTTCGGAGTTTTCTGGGTCATGCCGGTTTTTATAGTAGATTTATTCAAGACTTTTCAAAAATATCCCGGCCTATGACCCGACTTCTTGAAAAAGAAACTCCATTTTTCTTCTCCAATGAGTGCATTGAAGCCTTCCAAATTCTAAAGAAGAAACTTACAGAAGCACCCATCTTAGTTGCCCCCGACTGGGACCTTCCATTCGAACTTATGTGCGATGCTAGCAATTTTGCCATAGGTTTCGTCTTGGGCAACGAAAAACCAAGCATTTTCAGCCTATACACTATGCAAGCAAAACTCTAACCGAAGCTCAAGATCATTACACCACAACAGAAAAAGAATTGTTGGTTGTGGTGTATGCATCTGAAAATTTTCGGCCGTACTTGATCTTAACAAAATGCATAGTGTATACGGATCACTCGGCTCTAAAATATCTCTTTGCAAAACAAGATGCAAAGCCGAGATTACTCCGTTGGGTTCTCCTCCAACAAGAATTTGATATCATTATACGTGATAAAAAAAAAAAAAAAAAAAAAAAAAAAAAAAAAAAAAAAATGAGCTAAGAACCTGGCTGCTGATCATCTGTCCCGTCTAGAAAACCCTCATCAGGATGTTTCTGAGAAAAAGGAAATAAATAAAACATTTCCTCTCGATACCCTCAATGCGGTTTCTTTTCGTGGAGATTCTATTACCCCATGGTTTGCAGACTTTGCAAATTACCATGCGGGTAACTTTGAAGGGATGTCGTCTCAATAGAAAAATAAATTCTTTAAAGATGTAAAATATTACTTCTGCGACGACCCCTACGTATTTAAAATCTATACGGATCAAGTCATCCGGCGGTGTGTTTATGGTCAGGAAGCCAATGATATTCTCAAGGCTTGCCATGCTGGACCCACAGGGGGCCACCATAATCCAAACTACACCGCTAAAAAGGTGTTTGATTTGGGATTTTATTGGCCCACGATATATAAGGATGCCCAAGAATTAGTCAAATCTTGTGACACTTGTCAACGTCATGGGAATATTCCACAAAAGAATGAAATGCCACAAAATGCAATTCAAGTTTGTGAAATCTTTGACATTTGGGGTATTGATTTTATGGGGCCATTTCCGTCATCTCATGGAAACAAGTACATACTCGTGGCTGTTGACTATTTGTCGAAATGGGTTGAAGCGAAAGCTTTACCTACCAATGATTCCTGAGTAGTTGTGAAGTTTTTAAAGTCTCTTTTTGCTCGATTTGGAATTCCACGTGCTATAATCAGTGATCGTGGTACGCATTTCTGCAATGACAAATTTGATAAAGTCATGCAAAAGTATGGTGTAACTCACCGTCTTTCTACTGCGTACCATCCACAAACAAGTGGACAAGTAGAAGTTTCCAATCGAGGCATTAAAAGAATCTTGGAAAGGACCGTAGGCGAAAATCGTGCTTCTTGGTCGGATAAGTTGGATGATGCACTTTGGGCTTTTCGTACGGCTTACAAAACACCCATCGGGTGTATGCCTTACAAGCTTATGTATGGAAAAGCGTGCCATCTGTCGATTGAGCTTGAGCACAAAGCCTATTGGGCCCTTAAGCATGCAAATTTCGACCTCCAAACAGCCTGTGATCATCGCAAAGTTCAGCTGAATGAATTAAATGAGCTGCGTGATCAAGCTTACGAGAATTCTTTGATCTATAAGGAGAAGACAAAGAAGATTCATGATTCAAAAATCAAGAACCGCGTTTTTAACATTGGTGATCGAGTCCTTCTTTTCAACTCACGGTTGAAGATATTCTCTAGGAAGCTTAAAACCCGCTGGACTGGACCATTCAGTATTGCCAAAGTTTATCCATATGGCACTGTCAAGTTATCTCAAAATGACGGTCCAAATTTCAAAGTGAATGGGCATCGGTTGAAGCATTATTTTGGAGGGGACATACCATCCATGGTTGTCCTGGATCTCCAAACTTTCCCCAAGAACCAATGAATTCTGGGATCGAGTCAAGCTAGTGACTCGGTGAACAAAAACATTAGCACAACATGGGTCTTCACCCATGTCTCTGATTTCTTTCTACTTTCTAACAACTAAGTGTGGGGGAGTTGCCCTCACTGTGCTTTGCTCTTGTATGTTGTTTGCTCATGTTTCAGGTATCCTTGGGATAGTGATGATTGACGCGCCTGTTTTCAATCCAGCCGCTCAATATCTTATCCTTTTGCTAACAAATATCTAAAGATATCGTTTTGATCCTTTTTGTGAAAACGTAGATTTCTGTTTCACACTTGGCTATTAGTATTACCTTTTTACGTTCTAAGTGTCGGCATAATAGCCGGTACTTTGAATATTGAGGGCAATATTCAATTCTAAGTGTGGGGGGGGGGGGGGGGGGGGGAATTCTATCGAATTTTGTCACATATATTGTACCTTCTAGTTCCCTAGTACCCCCGTTTTGGCAAAATTTTAAAATTTTTGCATAAAAAAGAAAAGTGCATTGCACAAAAAAAATTGAAAATTTCTGCAAAAATATAATAAGTTTTGACACTTTGTTTGACTTTCCGCTGGGTAGAGTAGGAATAGAATTTTGACCTGACCGGGCACATTGAGCCCTAGCTGTTCCCTTAACTCTATGAGGCTAAGCGTTCGCTAATCTCATTTCTTGAGGTAGTGACCATCCGATTACTAGATTAATTAACTAATCGCGCCAGCGAGCTAGTGTATGACTTGGTGACCATCCGTTATGCAAATAACGCGCCAGCAAGCCAAGAAGTGCACTAGTGACCATCCATTAGTTGAAGCATCAAAATATTCGTGCCAGCGAGCTACTAATATAGAGTTTGTTTAGAAGTTAGATGTTAAACGTGGAGTAGTTGGTTCTCTTTAGAGCTCATCGTAGGTACTTGTGGCTTTTTACTCCCACAAAATTGTCTCAAATTATATCTGTGAAAATAATAATTAAAGACATTATGTTCGGACGAAACTTAGTTCTTTATCTTTTTAAGAAGAATCCTTGTTTTAAAAGTTGGGTACACATCAAGGTCATCCCATGAGCTTCAATTCTAAATACGGGATTTTGAACCTCTTTTCGGGAATATGTGAGGTCGTGACCTAAAACCTTTGGGTCCTCATTTCAGGAACGTCTAGAGTGGAAATACCCCATCTTATGTAGGAAAAGTTATGTCATCAAAAAAAAATGAATAAGAGTGATTAGTGCTTAAGTATTAGACAAAAGTTGAGGGCGCGTGAGGTACATGTACATGGTCCTAGACCAGACGCATGAGGTGCGCGTGTATTTCTCCTCAACTAATGTCTATGAGTCTGTATGTATCCCAATTCCTTGATGTGGACCTCACTTTTAAAGCAACGATTCTCGAGAAAAGATAAAAAACTACTTAGCGTCTTAATATGGTATCTTTATTGGAATAAAAAATTATCGAAACGAGAAAATATGAAGAAATTCATCTCTCACCAAAAATAAAATAAATAGAGGAAAGTAGGAAAACGGGAGCCAGAAGTTATTACACAAGTAACGTCCATGAGTAGTGTTAGCATCTAACTTGTAATTCAAGCTATGACTTCGTTTTTACGTTTAGCATGGGAAATGGTGAAAAATCAGTAACGATGAATTCTATTCGTATGGACACTTCTCTCTTAGCTTTGTTTCCTACTCCGTGACCCTAAACGTTATTGGAAAAATGATGAAAGTCAAACATCCGGTCACATGATAAATAGAAAAATACAAAAATAGTAGCGTCGATAATAAAGCCAAAACGGGGTACACTCGGTATTCTTTTGATCCTTTCATTACTTCATATGATCGGATTGCTAGGGACTAGCAATAGTTTAGTGTGGGGGATTGATGAGTGCTCAAAAACTCATCATTTTATACCTATTTCAGACTATAAAAACGACTAAAAACACACAAATACACCATATACTATTGCAAATATCCTTGGATTATGTTTTTATGTGTTTCAGGTACAAAAGGATTGAAAACAGGTGAAAAATGAGCAAAGTATGATGAATTGGCAGAATCAGTCCCCGGACTTTCAAAAACTGGTAGATTTGATCCCTCGTAGAATATTTTTGGATGAAAAAGTCAAAAATGGTCCTTGGAGTTCGCAAGTTAACAAGTTTGGTCCTTTGGTGTAAAATTTGAAGATTTTACAAGTATGGTCCCTGAACTTTGCAAATTGGCAAAATTGGTCCTTGGGAAATTTAAATTTGGAAAATTAACAAACAAAGGATCCATGGAATTACAAGATAGCAAGAATGGTCCTTGGGATATCTTTGGAAGATGTGCAAATTTGGTCCCTCAATTTTCAGCAAAGTTACAATATTGGTCCTTGTTAATTGCAAATACCAAACGGACCCTTTTATTACTTGCAAATCCAAATCCAAACACAACCCAAACTAACAGCAACACCAGCCCACTCCACATACCAAAGCCCATTCACCCCTCAAGCCCAATCCCTTAATTATAAAACCCTTACCCCGTTTTTATTAAGCCAGGGTCAAACAAGGTGGTCAAACCCACTTCCACCTCCATTACCACTCACGTGACCCTCTGCCAAAACCACCCTACACCATTCATCATCACTCCTAAACACTGCAAACCCACCTTCTCCTCACCCCCAGTCCAATAATTTAACCCCTAAACAAGTTATCAGAGTATTAGCTGTTAAAAGCAAATTGGCGCCAAAACCTTCCAACGGCCAAGATCAAAAGCTAGTCATCCAAGGGATATTATTATTGCCGGGAAAGAGACAGAGAGGGCACCAAAACTCTAATTGGAGGCTATAAAGGGAAAGAGAAGCACAAGGGAGCTTAGTGAGTCATTTTTAGTTTAATTCTAAACCGTTGTAATATCTTCTACTTTCTGGTTGTAAACTTTAACTATAAATTGCAATTGTAAGTCTTTTAAAAGGTTGTTAAGCGGTTTTAGTAATAAAATTTAGTTGTTATGTTCAATTTCCATTTTGTACCAATTTTATTATAAATTTCGTATTAAGTAATTAATGGTTAAAAGTTGTTTTCTAATGTTCATTTAAGCTCAAATTAGTTCAAATATAAACTTTCTTAAGTTTATTATTCATAAAAACTTAGTTTACTATAAAATCAGAAAATACAAAAAAAAAGTTAAGAAAATAAAAAAAAATCAAAAAGAATGAAGAAGAAGCTGGAGCATTATAAATCAGGGATGGCAATGGGTTAGTGGTTTGTGGAAACCTTTAGGTTTGGAATTTGGTCATGGGTTCAGTTGGTTAGCAGGATTGCACAATGTGAGTTCTTATTTAATTTTTCTCTCTTAAACTATCTTAGTAATTGCAGTTGCTTAAATCTGATGCTAGTAGGTTTCTTGATTGTATTTTTAGTGGTTTTATAGCTTAGCAAGTAGTGCTTGTTCATTTTAATCTTCTGTGTTCTAAATTATTGTGTTAACTGCCAATTTATTGTAAAGTAGTATACTAAGTATTTGTAGTCTAAATCTTTGTTTCTGTAGCGATATAAGCTTATTAATGGATAAAAAGTAGTTTAGAATAATTTTCATCATCATTAGGTTCTGTTTGCTTCATTAATCAACATGACAGTTATATAAAGGGGTGTTTGGATTTGCATGATACTCAGTGTAATTGTGGTTAGTTGTAGTTAAAGTCAGTTAGGGTCACTCACAGTGGGTTCATACAGAACAGATAAACCATAAAATCTTTAGTTTATTCAGAAAAAAGTCAAAGTAACCTTCTTGGTTTAGTAATTGATAATCTGTTAATGATTTTATACCTAGGATCATTCATACTAGTTCATAATGGTTAAAAGTTACTTGAAATAGTCTCACGTCATCTTAACATAACAATCTCAGTAGCTTAGAACCAATTAAATTTCATAAAAGTCAAACTTAGCTCAAAAGAGAAAAAAGTCAAAAATTGCATATAGGCATAAACTCACATTTTGTGAGAATTTTCATGATTTTTGTGGTTGGAATTGGACCTTGAAACTTTTGGAGGTTCAAATATACTAGCTAAACTACAGGAATCAATAAATAGCTTATTTTTTAGATTTTTTATGGGGATTGTGCATGAGCTTATTTGAGGGTGCAGGGTACAAAACCTCCCCTGCACAGGGCCATTGGCATAGTTTCTTTGGCCAATTGTGACTTATCCTGTGGACCCCACTCTTAGCCTTTTGGCTTTTTAAGGAGCTTATCAGCTCAGCGTTTCAGACCTTAGCTTATTTTGGGTTTTACCTTATTGGAACTTAGCTTATTTGAACCTTTTTTGTGACCTGTCCTCAGACTGCATACTGAGTACTCAGTTTTGTGCACCAAGTTCAAAGCCTTCCCAATTGCTCATTAATAAGACATAAGCCCAGATTATTGGCTTATTTTGAAGTTGACCAGCCCATCTTTGAAACTCAACTCTCATTTTGGACTTCCATTGACCTCTGTGGACTCCACAGAGAGCTATAAGTCCCTAATTTGGCCTGTGGGGAACTTGTATTTTGCTTAAGTGCTTAATATTGTCTCTGGCTTATTCATTAGTGCTTATTCTGACCTTTTAGCTTATTTTAGATTCACTTTAGTTGTTGGTAGCTTAGTACTCAGCTTATAACTTATTGGTAGCTTTCTTGTTTAAAAATCCATTTGATTCAAGCTTATTAGGACTTAACTGTCCTAACTTTGGCTTTTCAATAAGCTTATTAATAAGCCCCAGTAAAAGTCCCTTCATAAAAAGTTCTTATTTCCAGTAGTAAAAGTAGTTTGTAAAAGAAAAATTAGAAAAATCCAAAAATAAAAAAAGTGATAGCTTCTATTTAAGCCAATTTGGCTTATTTTTCTGCTTATTTATAAGCAATTTCTGATTTTAAATTTTTCTTAGGTTCCTGATAGCTTGAAGTATTTTTAGTAATTTTCTCAGATTTTTCTCTTTTCATTTAGTACTTTTCATAATTTAATTTAGTTTAAATTAATTAATAATTTGTTTTTAATTAATAATAACTATTTAAAAAGTAGGAAAAATACATTTTCTGTTTTAAAATTAGTTTTATAATATTTTAGATTTTTCAAAATTTAATTTTCATTTTTCTAGCTTAAAATCATAATTACTTGTAATTTAGTATAATTTTAATAATTAAAAAGTAATTAATAAATAGTAATTAATTAATAATAATTAATTAAATAGTGTAAAAATTATTTTTCTTTTTCTAAAAATTTTATTTTATCATTAGGGTTGTAAAAGCATAATTTTCATAACCTTAGGCCTTTTATTTCTTAAAACTCGTGTTTTATTTCGTACGTTTACGTTAATTTAAATCAAACGTGTGCGTTTTTAGATTTAGCTCATGTTTTTAGTTTATCTGATCATCAGTAATTGTTAATATAGTGTTTTTAAGTTATTCTCATTCCTCATCTCTTAGTGTAATCATAATAATCAAAATCCCAATCTTTCTGATAAATCACTCGATTACTTAAAACGTTCTCAAATACAATTGCACACCTCGCTGGCACTTAAACGACCCGGGGAAACTCTGTACTCCTTGGTTAGTTGGTCTAAGCCGTTTGACCTTGTTGACCATTCACCTTGGTCAATATTGTCTGATTGTTCAGGACACAATCAAAATTTGGCGCCGCTGCCGGGGAGGTTGCTGCGTATCTGAAAACGTCTTTTGAGATTAGTGGTTTTTCATTCGTCATTGTATAAACACCATCACCTTTTGTAAATTTAATCATAATACAAAAAAGTCATTAACACTTTTCTTAAAGTGTTAAAACACCAAAAAATCAAAAACAAACAAAACAAATCGTAACGTTTTCTATATCGGATTTGTTTTTAGGTGATTCTTAAAGAAATATGATTTTGGTTAACGGGACGATACCAAAAATAATTCCAAATAGGGGCAATTTTGTTAAGGCCTCAGCATGTTGTGAGTGGAGACCAAACCCAATAGTGCATCAATTATTATGAAGAAATATGACTCTATTGATGCACGAAGCAGATCCAAGTCAGTAATGGCTTGGGTCCCCAAAGGAAACTAATTTCCTTTATTTTATGTGTAGGGACATCCACAAGAAGAAGAAGAAGAAGTAGATATAGGCTATTTTGACAGTGGATGCTCTAGGCACAAGACTGGGAACATGTCTTACCTCACAGATTTCATAGCATTTGATGGAGGATGTGTTGCCTTTGGGGGAGGAGCAAGAGGTGGTAGAATTACTTGTAAAGTTACAATCAGGACTGGTAAGCTTGATTTTGAAGATGTGTATTTTGTGCAAGAGCTTAAGTTTAATCTTTTTAGTGTCTCACATATGTGTGACAAAAAGAACAGTGTTATTTTTACTAAAACTGAATGTTTTGTTCTGTCTCCTAGCTTTAAGTTAGCTTGTCTTACTTAAAATTCCTAGAAAGAACAACATGTACAGTTTTAATATGAATAATAGTGTTCCTAAAGATAGTCTAACTTGTCTTGTTGCAAAGGCCACATTGGATGAATCAATGCTATGGAATATGAGACTTGGTCATGCTAATTTTAAAACCATAAATAAAATTGTTAAAGATAATTTGGTGAGAGGTTTACCTCAAAAATGTTTTGAAAAAGACCAAACTTGTGTTGCTTGTCTTAAGGGAAAATAACACAAAGCTTCTTGTAAGCCCAAGGCTCAGAACTCTATTACTTAGCTATTATTCATGCTTTATATGGACTTGTTTGGTCCTACTTCTGTGAGTATGCATAAGAAGTAATATCTTGTTGTCACTGATGATTATAGCAGGTTTACATAGGTTTTCTTTTTAGGAACTAAGGATGAAACCAGTAACATTCTTAAGAGCTTTATCATTGAGATAGAAAACCTAGTTGATAAGAAGGTAAAAGTCATCAGATGTGATAATGGAACAAAATTTAAGAATAGAGTTATGAATGAATTTTGTGATCAAAAAGGTATTAGGAGAGAATTCAGTGTAGCTAGAACTCCTCAGCATAATGGTGTTGTTGAAAGGAGGAATAAGACTCTGATAGAGGCTACTAGAACCATGTTAGCTGACTTTAAGTTGCCTACTACATTTTGGGCTGAAGCAGTTAATACTGCTTGTTAGGTGCATAACAGGGTTTTAGTAGTCAAACCTCACAACAAGACTCCTTATGAACTTTTTAGAGGTAGAAAATCTGCTCTAAGTTTCATGAGACCATTTAGATGTCATCTAACTATCCTTAATACCTTAGATCATTTGGGAAAGTTTGATGGAAAGTCAGATGAGGGATTCTTTTGGTTACTCTATGTGTTGTAAAGCTTTTAGGGTATACAACATTAGAACTAGGAAGGTAGAAGAAAACCTACATGTTGAATTTTTGGAGTTCCAAAATCGTTGTTTGATCTTGATGCTCTATCAGAATCTATGAACTATTTACCAGTTGTCACAGGTACAAATACTAATGATTTTGCAAGTTCAGAAGCTAGTGTTGGTACAGGTAAATCTAGCATGGAGAAAGAGACTGATCAAGATCACATTTTAATGCCAATTTAGAAAGATGGTTCTTTGTTTGATTCATCCACAAAGAATGATGATCCACCATCTTCTAGTGATGCTGATGGTAAAGAAAGTGGAGTTGATGATCAAAAACAAGAGGTACTTGAAAACAGTACTAATGATGATGGTACTGCTAGGCCAAATAATGGTACTACTAAGCCTAAAGATAGTACTGGTGGGCCAAATGTTCATACTGTTGATCCAATAATTAATACTGCTCCACATGCTGATCTTTTTGATGAATTTGAAGTGGATTTGAATAATATTCCTATCTCATATGAAGCTCCCTCAACTCCCCATACAAGAATTCACAAGGATCATTCACTTGATCTTGTGATTGGTGATATACAGTATGGTGTAAGGACTAGGAGAATGACAATGGAAACAAATGAAAAAGGTTTTATCAGTGCTATTTATGAAGGAAAAACTCATAAAGACCTTCATACTTGTTTATTTGCTTGTTTCCTATCTCAAGAAGAACCCAAGAAAATTGCCAAAGCTTTAAGTGACCCATCCTGGGTAGAAGCAATTCAAGAGGAGCTATTGCAGTTCAAGCTGCAAAAGGTGTGGGTTTTAGTTGATTTTCCTAAGGGTAAATGGGCAATTGGTACAAAGTGGGTGTTCATAAACAAGAAGGATGAGAGAGGCATTGTCATCAGAAACAAAGCAAGGCTTGTTGCACAGGGGTACACTCAAGAAGAAGGCATAGACTATGATGAAGTCTTTGCCCCTATGGAAAGAACTGAGGCAATAAGGCTGTTTTTGGCTTATGCTTCTTTTATGGGATTCATGGTGTATCAGATGGATGTGAAGAGTGCTTTCTTATATGGAACTATTGATGAAGAAGTTTATGTTACACAACCACTAGGCTTTGAAGATCCTTACCATCCTGACAAGGTCTACAAGTTGGTTAAAGCACTTTATGATCTGCATCAAGCTCCTAGAGCCTGGTATGAAACCTTGACCAAATACTTATTGGACAATGGGTTTCACAAAGGAAAGATAGATCAGACATTGTTTATCAAGAGGCAAAAAGGAGATATTTTGCTTGTACAGGTGTATGCTGATGATATCATATTTGGCTCTACAAAGAAGGAGATGTGTTCTGAATTTGAGAAGTTGATGCATGACAAGTTTTAGATGAGTTTCATGGGAGAACTCACTTTCTTCTTAGGGTTGTAAGTCAAGCAGAAAGCATATGGGATATTTATCAGTCATGATAAATATATGGCTGAAACCTTGAAGAAGTTTGGGTATGCTGATACGAAGACAGCTAGCACTCCTATGGATCCAGGAAAACCCTTACTCAAAGATTCTTGGTGAGGATGTTGATTTTACACTTTACAGATCAATGATTGGGTCATTGATGTATTTTACATCATCCAGACCAGACATCATGTTTGCTGTATGTGCATGTGCCAGATACCAAGTTACCCCTAAGGTTTCACACTTACATGTTATGAAAAGGATCTTTAGGTATCTAAAAGGCTAACCCAATTTGGGTCTTTGATATCCTAGAGATTCTCCATTTGATTTGGTAGCCTATAGTGATAGTGATTATGCTGGTGCAAGTTTATATAGGAAGTCAACAACAGGTGGCTGTCAGTTCCTAGGATGCAGGTTGATATCGTGGCAGTGTGAGAAGCAAACTATGGTTGCCACTTCTACAACTGAGGCTGAATATGTGGTTGTTGCTAGTTGCCATGGACAAGTATTCTGGATTCAGAATCAAATGTTGGATTATGGGTATAATTTTATGAACACTGTGATTTTTTTTGGATACTAACAGTACTATATGCATTATTAGAAATCCTGTTCAACATTCTAAAACAAAACACATAGAGATTAGACATCATTTTATAAGAAACTGTATGGTGAAAAATGTGGATACTAAACACATGTTTTTTATGTATCCAAGGTTTATTCAAATGTTTTTGAACAAAAACAAAAATTTGCTTCAATCTCATAAAACTATTTATCCAACTCCTAGCCTTGTTAAAAAAAACTTTTCAGTAATATGAGAATGGCATCTAAGGGGTACAATAGGATAGAAGTACCACTTTTTGATACAATTCTTGTTCAAGAAAATGTTCAGGGTGAAGTATCAACATCCCCAGTTGAGTCCCAACACACACCCACAGTTGCTCCATCTTTATCACAACTACCCATTATTTCACAAACATAGAGGAGGAGAATCAGAAAGGAGTCGGTAGTACCTCAGCCCATATCTCCTACTCATCCCAATGTAGAAGATGAGGCTGTCTGTTGTAGCATAGGAAGGGCTACCACTATTGTCTCAAGCTTAGAAGTTGGGCAGGACATGGGTAACATAGATAAGACCCAACCTATGGCAACATCTAATGTGTCAAGTCCTCATGGACTTGGTACAGGTGATGGACTCCCGAGTCACCTGGATACAATGAGGGAAATGCCCCATGATTCACCTCTCCCAGGAGGTAACACACCTGGAAGTGATGAGGGTAGCCAGATACTTAAGGAATTGATGGATACAAGTACATGATTGTCAAACAGGGTCACTAGCTTGGAGACTGAATTGCAACAAACCAAGCAGGTGTATGGAGGTGCCCTTACCAAAGTTATCCAAAAAAATGAAGAGGTTGGAGCAAAAGCTTAAAGCTAGCAAAGCTAAGAGAAGAGCAGATATTGTGGAGTCCTCAAGTTCTGATGATGATGATGATGATATAGACGATTCTTCCAAACAGGGGAGGAAGATAGCTAAAGTAGATGAAGATCCATACACTTCATTAGTTCAAGAGAGTGTTGTGACTGAGGGAAGGTTTAATGATGCTCAACAAGAGACTAAACCAGTCAATCTTCAAGAACAGGATACAGAGCTAGTGAATTTTGAAGTTCAAGAAAATCCTGAAGACACAGCTACAGGTGAAAGACTTGTTAGTACTGCTGTTTGGTGGATAAGATTATTGACGTGTCCAGGCAGATGGAAGAAGCAGTTCAAACTGCTGAAGCAACACTTAGTACTTCCAGCATTTCTGTTAGTACTGCCAGTTCAACTTTTAGTACTGCCAGTATTGTTCACATCAGTAGAAGTGCTGCAAATAAAGGAAAGGGCATTATGATAGAATCTGACCAACCAAAGAAAGTAAAGAAGATTGTTCAAGTTCAAATTATTTTTGATCATGAAGTTGCACAAAGGGTACTAGCTGAAGAGCAAGCCAAATTAGTAGAAGAAGAAAGAATTGCAAGATTCATGGTTGAGCAGAAGCTTAACAGTGAAGCAGTAGAAAAATTGACACATGAGCAAGCAGATGCACTTTTAGCTTAGAATCTTTATGAACAAGACAGGGCAGTTATCCCAGAAGCAATCAGATAAGATGTAAATGATTTACTGGAGATGATTAAGAAGAAGCAAAGTGCAAATAAGGCTGTTTCAAGAAGGTATAAACCTCCAACAAAGGCATAAAAGATGATGCATATGAAGGAGTACTTGAAGCATCAAGATAGTTGGACTGCTAGTCAACTGAAGGGAAAGTCTTATGCAGAGATTCAAGACCTATACTTCAAAGCTTACAGGAAAGTACATGCTTTCATTCCCATTGGCACAGAAGAAGAGAGCAGAAGTACAAAGAGATATGGGTTAACTTTAGAGTCAGAGTCTTCAAAGAGACAAAAGATTAGTAAAGAAGTGCCTACTGCAGATGAACAGATGAATGTTGAAGCCATACAAATGGTGATTGTAGTTCCAGATGAACGGATGAATGTTGAAGCCATACAAACTAAATATCCTATCATTGATTGGGAAGTTCAAAAAGATGGAAGGATAAAAAGTTGGAAGATCATCAGGGTAGGAAATCATACTGAGGTATATCAGTTCATGGAAGATATGCTCAAGGCATTTGACAGAGATGACCTGGTGAAACTATGGAGTTTGGTTAAAGACATATTCAGATCTTCAGCACCAATAGACAATAAGGAGAGAACTCTATGGATGGACTTGAAGAGAATGTTTGAGTCAGTTGCAGATGACAGTATATGAAAGTTTCAAAATGGAAATCAAGGTATCAAATGGACATTGCATAGTTCATGTGCAGTTCATCATGTCTCAACAAGGGTAAGTACATACATGTACATGCTAGTGGAGAAGGACCACCTATTATCATCAGGTACTCTCACTTTGATGATATCTGAAAAACTAATTGTGGAAGAAGAATCTAAGATGGTGAGAGAACTACTATAGAAGATCTACAAGCAGTGTGATAGAGTAATGAAGGCTGGAAGAAGGTAAAGTGTTTGGAAGAATCCTCTCAAGTTTCAAGGTATAATTCAAAGAAACTTGTTGATTTGGAGGTAAATCACAAGTTTAGGGAGGATTGTTGGGAATTATTTGTACTGCCAAGTCTAAAAATGGAACTCCTGAAGATTTACATGAACAGTACAAACCAATTAGTATTGCTAGAGTAACTATTGGTACTGCCAGGTTCAAGTTAGAACGGCTAAAGACTGCTAATGAAGAAGGTACTGCCAAGGGATAAAGATGTGTAAAGAGACAAGTATAGAAGATATTTAGTGTATATCTTATATAGTTAGAATGATAAGAATATTCTGCATGTTTAGAATATTGATAGTTATCTTGTAAAGGACTCCTTGTGCCTATAAAAGGAGATCCTAGGTTAAGATGTTACATATATGTTTTTTTATAAGCTTCAAGGTTGTAAATCCTAGTACTACACAAAGAGTACTCGTATTATTTGCTTAATAATATTGAAGCGTTTTGTTTATACTGTTTTATAAGTTTACTATTTCATTGATCATACAACATTGTTTGTTTTCCTCTAAGCATTGAAGAGTAGATTCCACATACTCTTTGGTGTTCAACAAAGTTTCTAACAAGCTCAAGCAAGATCCGTCTTTAGGACTCACAGGCCTTTACACCGTAGGTGTCTTGATAACTTGATGGTCAATAAGTCTTCATATTGTATACATTGTATATCAAACAGTATAATTATGTCATATGTCGTGCAGGATGAATTTGGTGTCTAAATGATATCTTGAATACGACGTAGGCACAATGGGCCATCTACGCCGTATAGAGCTCTAGTCCTGTTTTCTTGTTTTCCTTCAAGTTTCATCTCATTTTTATGTCTTTTAGCTCAATCGCTCATTTGAGTCCTATTAATCAAATAGGAAGCAAATAAGTATCAATTCGTATAAAAACATAAGAATAACGAGCAAATAACATGGGATATTGATAGTAAAAACTATACATTGTATGATGTTATCACAAAGTGTTTTGCAATAAGCCAATAACTACTTTATAAATTATTAGGGTTTGATTATCTCAACTAAATTTTTTTACAAATCAAACATGCAAATTTTTATTATAATACTATCATTTATATGAGAGTTCACTTTGTACAATAACATCATACTTTTAAAAACTTGCATTTAAACAATGCTTATGGTGAGGATTAATATAAAAATTTGTTACTAAACTTTCCAAAAAATGTGCCTAAGGTATCGAACTTTCATTTTGTTCATTTAGGTTACTGAACTTATGAAACATGACATTTTGGGGTCACTAAACTTATAAAAATATTACGTAAACATCACTAACCTTGTATAAACACAACATTTATATTACTTAACTATCAAAAAATATGCTTTCATTAACCCTGAAAATAGGGAAAAAAATCTAAATCATAAGTTCAGTAACTCAAATGAACCAAATGAAAGTTTGTTACCTTAGGCACGTTTTTTTGGAAGGTTTAGTGACATATATGTATATATATCATCTTACTACTTCAAGTCTTCAGCATGCAAGTTTCATAACTTCCTAAGACCTTATTAGTATTTGAAATTACTGAACAAAAAATCGATACAGATATACAATATATTGTTATCAAATCAGATAACACTCAAACACAAAATAAATAAAATACAAAAATATTTTAGTCATATGCATATCAATTACTCGACTATTATCATATCACATAAGCAACATTCTACTTTATCTTAGGCATTACAAAACACGTTTTTGTAACCGACAATTTCCATCCAACCCAAAAATCCAATGTACAATGCATCATTACCATATAAGATACATTTAACAAAAAAACAAACCAAAACGCGTTTTTCATAACCGAACTAATTACCCGAACCCGAAAATCCATTGTATAATACACCGTTATCAGATCAGATACATTTAACCCGAACACGGTCCATTTCTTAAAACTAAAATCCTACATCTAGAACAAGTAAGTCTTTAAATACAGATAAATCTGTCAAAAAAATATTTCACAAACCAAACACTCCCAAATCTTCTTCGAGTACCATTTTTCTGTTCTCTAACCCTAAAAACCCCTACTTGTTTTAAATCATCATCAATTCTTCAAATTCTTATGTCATCACACTAGTTAAACGTCACCAAAATCATCAAATGAGTAAAATAGGGTTTACAGCTTGATTGATCGGTTAATTCATGGTGAAACGATGGAAGGAGCGGCAAACTATTGAGGTTATTAATTTTATTAATTAAATAATTTATTTTTTTTTGTTATATTTAGTTAACTTTCTGTTTTAGTTATGGTTATTATTGATGGTTATATGATTTGATTGAGGTTTTTATTAACTGGATTTGATTGGTTTACTTGATAGTGTCTATAGTTTAGATTGATTATAAATGACTTATGGATGAATTAGATGATGTTGGGTTATTGTTGTGTTTAGCAATACGAAACAAATTAAGTCTAGCATTTTGTTAGAGTCTCTTTTTGTTTTGTAAGGAGTGTTTGACAGCGTGGCTATGTATGTGTAATTCTAAACTGTAAAATGACAAAAAGATAAAAGTTCCTTAAAGTAGCATTTGAAAATTAACTTTGAGAAAATAAAAATAAAAAGATAAACGCTCGTTAAGGAGGTTACTATGGTTAGGTTATGGTAAAAACATGCATTTATTGGCTTGTTTTTATATAAGGTATTTTTGTGTATTTTGTATATACTAGCAGAGTACCCCGCGCGTTGCGGCGGCGGGTACACTGAAATAAAATTTTCCGGTGAATCATGTATTTTAGTTTATTATGTTCTTTTTGACAATAAATTTACGGATATCAAGAATTTCGTATAGCCCGTGCCCGTTCGGGCTCGAAACCGTTGGCCCGTGCATGTTCGGGCACAAGCCCGTTTGGCCAACGCCGGTTCGGGCTCAAGCTCATTTGGCCCGTTGCCCGTTTGGGCTTGAATATTTGTATAATGCGCTTTATTATTTGTATTAGTAAAATTTAATGCAGGAATTGTGCTTAATTTGGATGTACAATATGCTTGATAATTTGTATTTCTTATGTAAGGGGTATTTTAATAACTCTATTAATTATATTTATTGACCAGTTAATTAATTGACTACATTAAATAACGTTAATGTGGTGTTTTGTTGTAAATTATGGTTCTTGTCTTGTACGTATGAAAATTATATGCATTAAAGTGTTGTACACTATATTTCTTTTCTTGTAAATAGTAGTCATTATAGTCATTAATAACATTGACCAATTTAATATCATTAATGTTGTAAGTCTGAAAATTACACCATGCTTATTTTGTTGTACACTATGCTTATTTTGTTGTAAGTCTGAAAATTGTGTGCACTAAAGGGTTGTAAATTTGCTAGTTACATTTACTATACTATTTTCTAATTTTAATTTAATAACTTGGAAAATATTGGAGTAATTATCTTTGAAACCTATAATATCATCAATACTATACCAAGTAAAAAACAAAAACGAATACACAAATAGCATCTATCATTTATTTTAGTTAAAAAATATAAAATAAATAAGAAAAAAGAAAGGAGGAAGATAATAACAAAAGAAAATAAAAGAAACACATGCATATTAAATTTTAAAACTCGCCATTTTAATTTCAATTATACAAAGTGCTCAATATACATTTACGAATGTGATTTTACTATTTACAAGGCGTTTTGTCTTTTTGTGATTTACAAATTAAAAAATTTAATTACTAGAACAAAAAAAAACAATTGATTTCTAGCATATTATGAATTAGATTTTACTACTCATATGATAAAACTCCATTCTTATTATACTAATTAACTTATTCACTAATATGTTATATATGTAATACATAATGTGGCATATTAATATTTTATGCAATGTCCTAATAAATTAATTAATTACCATAACAAAATAACAATGAGTTTTAACATTTGAGTATGTTATTCTCCCTTAGGCTACGTTTCGTAAATCTAGTAGTAGTAGTTAGCAACAGGCTAGCAATATTTGTTTGTTATATAAACACGTTAAACACTCTGAATGCATTCACATGTTAACTAAGTAGGGCTGAGCATAGGTTCGGAACCGACCCGAACTGAAAAAACCGAGAATCGAATTTCACCAAAAACCGGAACCGAAACCGAACCGACGGGCCGTCGGTTCGGTTCGGTTTTGTCGGTCTAAGTGTATTTTGGTATGTTTTTGTCGGTTTTGGGCCGAACCGGACCGAACCGACCTGAAACCAAAATCATGTAAAACATGAAACCGAAACTGAACCGACGGGCATGTAAAACAAGAAACCGAAACCGAACCGACGGGCCGTCGGTCCGGTTCGGTTTTTGTTGGTTCGGTCGGTTTCGTCGGTCCGGTTCAGTTTTGAACCTTCGGGGTGTTTAGGTAATCTTATCTGTTTTTAAAAAAGCCCCAATTAATGATTTGTCTTATCGACCTTTTAGTATGAGCTTACCCAAACACCCCTTAAAACTAACTGAAATCTTCCATAATCATATTCAAGGGATTGATCTTATTAGCCATTTGATAGAAGCTTTCCCAACAACCCCCTAATACATAACTAATTGAGATAATCTCTTATAATATTCACTGTACATTAAGGCTTATCACTCACACATTTTTCAACTATAAATACACACACCGTACACATTTACATTCACACTTCACCATTACAAAATGGCCTCCACTCCTCCTCAATCCCCTAAGAACACTCTCTCTAAGGAGCCAAGTTCTGATGGGGATGAAGGAACCCTTCTAAGAGTCAGTGTAGACTCATCTTCTACACCACCATCACCCCCGCCGCAAACACAGCCTGCTTTTGGCCAGTTAGCGGGTACTAGTAGTGGTGCTTCTTCAAGTAGTCCACTTACGTTTACCAAGCATAACAAAGTTATATGCCCCATATGCAAGCGTGACATGTGTCACAAGAAGGCCTTCAACGGGCATTTAAGATGGCATTCTCCACAAGGAAGGAGCGATTACAGCCAACAAATCCAGGCGGTGTTGGCCTCTAGCAATGAAGTACAAGAGACTGTACAAGTCTCAAAAAACAAAAACCCTCTGGATTTGAACAAGACATTGACTGAAAATGGTTACGTGTAAACATCTGTCTATAACAGTCATTGTTTTGTTTTATGAATGTTTTTGTTAGGAGTCAAGACAATCTACTATTTATTGTTTTGTTTTGTTTTATTCAAACATATACAATTCAAATCAGTCTCATTTATCAATTCAAACTATACACACTATCAAATAAACTAAACAAAGCAAATATTTAGACGACATCCATCACACAAACATCGGGGCCTAAAAAATCATTCATGACGACACCTTTTTTTGCAGCGTTTAGAATGCAATGCTTGTTTAACGTCATTTTACAATTAATAATTACAACCGTCATCATCATATCTTCAAATTCTTACGTCATCACTCATCATCACACAAATTAAACGTCGTCGTTTTCATCAAGTGAACGAATTAGGGTTTTGAGTTTGATCGATCGGTTAATTGATGGTGAAATGTTGGTTAATTAAGGTTGTTGGTTATTTTTATTGTTTTAATTAGGGTTAATTGATTTGATAGTGATTTATGTATGAATTAATTTTTAGGGGTTTGAATTGTGTGATTTTATGATGTTTGGTTATTGTTTTGTTTAGCGCGAGACGAGCGAGACGATAATTTAAATAAGCATTTGCCGTAGGTGTTTGTTTTGTTTTATAAAAGTATTTGGTAACGTAGCTGTATGTGTAATTATGCAAACAATATATAATGACAGAAAAGATAAATGTTTATTTAAGTAGCGTTCGGATAAAGATGAAATGCTTGTTAAGTATATTACGATGGTTATATTACATGGCATTTATTGGTTTGTTTTTATATAAAATGTTGTGTTGTGTATTTGGTGAATATGATTATGGAAGGTTGCAGATAGTTTTAAGGGGTGTTTGGGTAAGTTTATACTAAATGGTCGATGAGACAAATCATTAATTGGGGCTTTTTTGAAAACATATAAGATTACCCAAACACTCCCTTAGGCTATATTTAATAAAACTAATATTAGCTGTCTTTGAGTGATAAAAGTTTTTAATGTATGTGTAATAATAAAGTGTAATATGACAGAAAAGATAAGTGTGTCTTCAAGTAGCATTTGAAAATTAGTGTTCAGAAATAAAACAAGATAAATGCTGGTTAAGTAAATTACTATGGCATTTATTGGCTTGTTTTTATATAAAGTGCTTTTGTGTATTTAGTGAATATGATTATGGAAGACTGCGGTTGGTTTTAAGGGGTGTTTGGGTAAGCTTATACTAAAAGGTTGATAAGACAAATCATTAATTGGGGCTTTTCTGAAAACAGATAAGCTTACCCAAACATTCCTTTATTCTATATTTGGTAAAACTAATATTAGCTGTCTTGGATTGATAAAAAGGTGTTTACTGTGGGTGTAATAATAAAGTGTATAATGACAGGAAAGATAAATGTGTAGTAGCATTTGGAAAATGAAACAAAAAGATAAGCTCTCATTAAGGAGATTACTATGGTTGGGTACATGGGTTACATGGTGAAGACTTTCATTAGCTGTTTATAAAGCTAACATAGTATTACGCTATGTTTGGTAAAACTAGCATTAGATGTGTTTTTTAAAAGCGTCTGGAAACATATCTGTGGATGTAATTATTAATTGTAAAATGACGTTAAACAAGCATTACATTCTAAACGCTGCAAAAAAGGTGTCGCCAAGAATGAGTTTTTAGGCCCGATGTTTGTGTGATGGATGCCATCTAATTATTTGCTTTGTTTAGTTTATTTGATAGTGTGTATAGTTTGGATTGATGAATGAGACTAATTTGAAATTGTAGTATATGTATGAATAAAACAAAACAGAAGAATAAATAGTAGTTGATTATCTAGGCATTTATGGAGTGAAACAAAATTGTCTGGCTCCCTATCAAAAAACATTTATAAAACAAAACAATGACTGTCATAGACAGATGTTTACACGTCGCCATATTCATCCGGTGTCTTGTTCAAATCAAGAAGTTCCTTGTTTTCGGAGACTTGTACAGTCTCTTGTACTTCTTTGGTAGAGGCCAACAAACTCTTGATTTCTTGGCTGTAATTGCTCCTTTCTAACGGAGTATGCCATCTTAGATGCCCGTTGAAGGCCTTTTTGTGATACATGTCACGCCTGCATATAGGGCATGTAAATTTGTTAGGCTTGGTAACGGTAGGTGGATTGTTTGAGGAAGCACCACTACTAGAACCCGCTAACTGGCCAAAAGAAGGCTGTATTTGCGGCGGTGGTGATGGTGGTGCAGATGATGAGGCCACGCTGATTCTTAGAGGGGTTCTTTCAGCCCCTTCAGAACTTGGCTTCTTAGAGTGAGTGTTCTTGGGGGATTGAGGAGTGGAGGCCATTTGTAATGGTGAATTGTGAATGTAAATGCATATGGTGTGTGTATTTATAGTTGAAAAATGTGAGTGATAAGCATTAATTTACAGTGAATATTATTACAGATTATCTCAATTAGTTTTACTTTTTTAGGGGTTTGTTGGCAAAGCTTTTATCAAATGGCTAATAAGATCAATCCCTTGAATTGTTGCTTTTTGAAAATGCATAAGCTTTTATGCATCAACTTGCCCAAACACTCCCTTAGGCTATGTTTTGTAAATCTAGCAGGAGCAGTTAGGCTTTTTGTTATATAAAAACATTATGCAACATATTTATAAAGTGTAAAATGATGATAGGTAGCAATAGCTGTATGTTTTTCTTTCATTGAGATTTTTTTAAGGTTGCTTGAATTGTGTTAATTGGGATGTGTGGTTTTAGTTATTTTGGGTTAGTACGTATTGGTTAATGCATTTATTGTTAGTACTGATTATCATTGCGTATAATGATCACAGACGAAATAATATAAACTTAGCTGATGCTTTGGCGCATGCAGTGGCTGAGCTAGAAAAAAGTTTGTGGGAGGGCCGAAACAAATTTCTTTCCTAAAATACATTAGATGAGGTGAAACAAAAAAAAAAATTAGCACATAAAATAGCGAAAAATTACACTAACAGGCTTAGGCATAGGGGGGCTGGGACCCTTCCCGGTCCTCACTAAGCTCCGCCCCTGGGCGCATGGGAATCCATTTCCCCATGCCTTCACCTGAGAAAGGTTTTAAATGAATATCCATTGCATTTTCTCATGATTGTCCAGAAATGTTGTACCATCCATGAAATTGAGTTTTGCTCTCTAAATCTTGCATAGTTACTGTTTTTGTTAGAACATGAATCATTATCTAACCAGGGGCAGAGGGCCTTTAGCCTAGCCATATTTGTGACATTGCGAGTGTTTGCCAACCAGTGGGTGTGGATTCAAGTCTCAACTGGGATAATCCCGTGTAAAAATTTTTGTTCTGACAGAGCAACTGAATATAGAATTACCAGACCTTAATGTACTGTGGCACCCATGAAGAATTTTTTTTGCTATGTATTACACTGTAGTTTATTGCATTTCGTAATCTGATCTACTATTAAAATGATTTGCATTCTAATGACCACAGCTCTCTAATCGCAAAAATGATAGACTAATTTCCACTTTTTTGCATGTTAGCCCATTAGTTTTATTTATCTTCTTGCCTAGTCTATCTGATAATGCTTCAGCAACTGCAGGAATACAAAATCCTGTTTCTTGCTTCCTTCACATCTTTAACCTAGCGACATATGTGTTGTATTTCTTGCTGTATTTGCAGCAAAAGTGAACAAATAGTGAACAGTTCATATGTTGCCAAACATTTAATATCTATTAACTCGGGAGTCATAACTCCAAAGTGACCTTTTTTTCTCTTAATCTTATGCTCCCATGATGGACAATGATTTACAGTGTGCTTCTGCCTTTGCGCAACCGGTGTCTTAGATTCTATGGAATATATTTTTTCATACGTCACCCGGATGCTTTTTTGTTAATTCATAATATTGTCATTCGTATCACTTCTATATGGTGATTATACCTGTGGACAGGGCCGGATTTGGGCCTGAGCAAAGTGATCAACTGCACAGGGCCCAATATCCTAGAGGGGCCTCAAAAAGTTATCTGGTGTGCAGCCCAAATTTAAGAAACAAGCCAGCTTGAGTTTCTTTCCAATTTTCTGTGATGGGGTATTGCTTGCTAACGCAACACACATGTTGGGATTTTATTAGTTTATTTGTATTTTGGAAATCATTTTTTTTTATTAAAACCAACGGAACAACTACAAGAATAGAAAGAGGTAATTAACAAATTCTTTCGTGATGCACTTAGCTTCTAAAGCTAGCATTAGTTAAGTACCTGTTATGTTGTTAATAATTATTTAATGCACCATTTGCTCCTAAGTTGAAACAAGAATTTGATATGGCTAAAGTAAAGTTATTTCGAGTACCATAGTTTTCTAGCAAGATATGAAACATTAACTAATCGTTTTCAACACATACACAATTTTTCGTGTGCTCGAGGGGCCTAATATGTAATTGCGGCACAAGGCCCCCAAATTCCACGGGACGGCCCTGCCTATGGACATTCTGATCTTTTAATTGTAATGCATCTCCACAGGATTTTTCACCATTCCACATCTCGTCAGTAGGATTGGAGTAATTGGTGTGACTGTCATGGCTGTCTTATCTGGTTTTGTAGCTGTGAGGTTATTTATCTCTTTTCATTAGGTAAGAAAAATGAAATTATATGATTCAGTCGATGCAAGTTAAAATGCAAAAGCTTTAAGAAACGATGACGTATTTGGTTTCTATGTAAAACTGCAATGATTATCTTTCAACAATGTACTTTGATTGTGAACCTATTCCGTCTTAGTAGCCGATATTACTTTCTTATGAACACCTATAATGCTTGTTGTTTGAACTTACATACAATCGCACTTCAAAAGTCCATCTACAATGTTAGTTTTGATGAGCCTCGTCTCAGTATCCATCACCTTTATGCATTTTTTGCATCCATTGTTTTTAGGTTTTCAAACCTGATCCATTTTAGCTGGATTTGTTACTCACTTGTCAATTTGAAATTATGCTGGCACTTAGCTAGGTTTTACTTTTCTTTTTTTGGTGTGCATAAAAGATGTGTGTGCACAAGTGCTTTCATGCTTAGGCACTTGAACCATGTGCATATACATCTATGTTAAGGTTTTTTTGGTAGCACCAATTTCACATTGATGCAAGATTAGTGATGAGAAAACTACAAATCGGTGCTACTAGATCTTCTTAGGCTCATCATATGAAAGAAGTTCTTTTGTTTATTCTCTTTATATCATTACCTAATTGCTAATCTTCAGCTCTGTGATACTCTTTATTAACCTCGTTGTGGTAGAGAAATTGATGAAACAGAAATCAAGGCTTTAGAAAGACAATTAGTGCAATCAATTGAGACATGTCTTGGAAAGAAAAAGAAAATCATTCTAAGCCAAATGGAAATGGAGCGAGTTCAAGGACAAGAAGAGGTTTGTTTACCATGTGATTAAATGTATATTCTCTGTTGTGCCCTTGTGCACAAACTTTTGCTTGATCACATCTGTCTTTTGATATGCTAATTACTAGTGCTCCATGTCAGATAGTTGGACCTAAAAGCGACTTATAGATTTTAATATACAGTCTGTCGTATTAAGTGATACTTAACTGTTGCAGAATTATAAGGCTGGGTCCTTTTCAGGCGGATTGTTGGAACATTTGTGCGTTCTGTACAAGATGACCAAAAGGAACAAGGTTAGAATGAAATCCATCTTGATAATATGGTTTGCTTTCTGCTAGTGACTCTTAAGTTTGTAATTGACACCAGTTTTCAATTCTTGTCATTGAAGATATCAAAGGCATAGAATCGGAGGTGCAAGCTTTAGAGGAGCTGTCAAAACAGCTTTTCTTGGAAATCTATGAGCTTTGCCTAGCTAAGGTATATCATCTCTATTGTTCTTTAAGATACAAGGCTTGAACTCATATCTACACAATCAATTGCCAAGAAAAGAGTCCTTGATACCAATTCTATTCTTCCTGTCTACATTGCGGAAGTTCTGTTTTTTGTTATTTATATTGGGATATTGCAAGCAACGTTCTCATTTTGCTCTTTTCATTGCTAACTTTTTTTGGCTACTCTAAATGATTGCTAATTATTATCTAGCAACGCTATCAGGAAGCTGCTGCATATTCTCGAACCTGGCAGGGTCACTTGCAGAACCTACTTGGCTATGCATGTTCAGTATATTGTGTCTACAAAATGATAAAGGTATCAGTTGTTAACCACATGTGAACCCTTATTGGAACTTCTTTCACTATGTATTAAGTTCTAATGCTCTGGGTCTCCACCTTATCATCTTCTCTATTGTGTTTTGCAGTCTTTGCAAAGTGTTGTCTTCAAGGAGGTGCGTGACTTGAACTCTTAATCAGATTACTTCGCTAAATAATTATTCAATATTTAGTTTTTAAACCATAATTCATTAGTTCTCTTTTGCAACTAGATCTCTTGATCTTCTGGTATTCTAACTGCGCTCTCTTTCACAGGCCGGTTCAGTTGATCCATTGACTAGGACAATCAGTATCTCCTTGAAGTATTTTGACATAGGCATTGATGCAGCATTGTTGTCTCAGGTTCTTATTACTATTTATGTCTGTTTTTCATCAATTCAGGTTATAATTTTCCATAGACACAGAGAAGCTCCGAGTCTTTGGTCATTGAATTTTCACTGGTGTTCTCTTTTACTAAAAGTAATCTGTATGCATGATTTAGGATATCATTAATTAGATCTAACATGTGTTTTAATTAATGACATCATCTTTCCTTTTTTCTTCCTATTTGACAGTATATATCTCTCTTATTCATTGGAATGCTGGTTGTGATATCTGTTCGTGGATTATTGAATAATCTGATGAAGGTAATCATAGTTCCTCTTTCTCAGTCTTCGTTTTAGTAATCTACGCTGCAAAACAAGCAAGTTGGGTAACTGGTCAAAACAGGTTATTTTATACTCGGGTTAGGTTGACCGATAAATTGATGTAATACTTTTTGTCCATTTTTCATACTTATTTTATATAAATAGTTGGTGTATCATAAATGATTGCAAAACTTATATTTTTGCGATAATTTTTTTTTTGAGTAAATTGATTTAGGAGGTTTTTATGCATGAAAAACACTTTGGGGGGATTTTAACACGATTCCTTCATAAACAAGTTATTTTTTACCTGTTTTACCCGTTATAGATAAAACATTGTATGAATAAAAATGTAGTAAGTTAATGGATCGGAGTTGCCGCCTCTAGGGTGATCATTTTGGTGGTCATTGTAGAGTGGGCCCTTTTTTTAGCATAAAATTTTTAACCAGACATGTTTCTTCCAAATTTGTGAGGTAGCCTAAAAACAGATGCATTATAATGTTCATGACAGCATGTGTCACAAATTCCTTGCTTTTTTTGCATGCAGTTCTTCTTTGCAGTTTCTAGAGTTGGTAGTGGATCGTCTAGCAACGTTGTGCTTTTCCTATCTGAAATCATGGGGATGTATTTTGTATCTTCTATTCTTCTAATTAGAAAAACCTGGCAAATGAATACAGGTATATTCGTTACTTGAACTTTGTCTCGATGTTCGTTATGATATATTGAGCTTGAGCTTTGTATAACTTCATACTTGTGTATATAAGTACTCATAAGTGCTTCCCATGAAAGTTTTCATACCATGCCGCTTTCAGTTATCGTCTGGGTTGTGTAATGCTCCAAATGGGCAACTTATAGGACTGAGGAGGGGTTGACCCACAAACACCTTTTTTGTCCTTTTCGTAAAACATTCATAAAGAAATCAATGCGTTAAATATGATTAAAAAACTACAGATAAGAGCAACAATCTATATTTTGTTATGTAAAGCAGTCGAGGAAGTCGAGGAGGTTGTATGCGTTGAAAAGTTCAACTTGTTCCCTTTTTAGTTAAACTTTTTTATTTTGACCTGTTTGAGATAATACATTTCCCAAATCGACCCAATTCAATGGCTCAAATTTGCCAACATTGGTTTACATAAACTAAATAACTTCAATTTATGGTACCCTTTTGCAGAGTAATCATTACAGATGTATTGGGTGGAGACATTCAGTTCGATTTCTACCATCGATGGTTTGATGCAATCTTTGTGGCAAGTGCATTCCTGTCTCTGCTTTTGCTGTCTGCACATTACACGTCTCGTCAGACTGAGAAACACCCAATCGATTGATTTGTAAGCCCATATAAATGCATTAATAGGGTGTTAATTATATAAATATACAAGCAATAGATATACTTGTACTGTTTTAGCCTCAGTTTTGTACCATGATGTACTTGAGGATGAGAGCTTTTTTATGCAGCTCAGGTTATATAATATGATTGAACGATTAGTTTTTTATTTCTGTCATATTTATCTTTAGGCTACATGCCTTAGGAGAGAAAACTGGTCTAGCGACCTACGTTAGCGAATGTGAAACTAGTAACATGGTTCAATGGTATCCGCGGATTCTTAATGTTATCAAATTTAGTCTCTTTTGAGCCATTGGTGTGTTTGACTGTTAACCGTTTCAAGAAGAATATGTTGGTGAAATAGACTTTTAAAAAGTAGCACTAATGTTTCCATGGGTTATTGATTAGAGGTAGAAAGGAAACTGGTACATCTACAAAGATTTTACAAAAAACTCAAAATATTTTATCATCAAACAAAATCATCTTAATCAATTTTCTTTCTTCTTTTTAAATTCAAATCTTTTTATGAATGTATGCCACATCATTTTGTGAAAAAGTCATTGTAAAAATTTTGTGGATGTAGTGCATCCCTCGGTAGAAAATGAGTGGCTTGGATTAGATTGGGACGTTGAATAAAGGTTCTACTGGTTTTGAGTCAAATCTATCAAACATTTTCTTGACAAACTTGATTTTTCAAAAATACTTCATCCGTTTTAAAATAATTGTCCCTTGAAAAAAAATACATAGTTTAAGAAAAATATATTATTATTTTTTATTTATTTATTTTTTTAAGCAAAATGATAGTTTAACTTTAACCAATTAATTTAAACAAGGGTAATCTGGTAGACTTGATCAAACTTTATCTATTTTTAGTAGTGGACAATTAAATTGAGACATATCGAAAAAGAAACGTGGACTATAAATTTAGAACGGAGGGAGTAATCAATGTACTATATATGGTTAATAAAGTCAGAGAATTTAAGGTATTAATTTTTTTATATATAACGAGGATATGTGTATCCGTGTGTTGTGACAGCTTTGAAAACAAGTTTTTTGATAGATCACTTAGTATTGCAAAGTTGAAATATGAAAACTGAACACTAATTTATATACCTTAAATCGTGTACTTTAATATCACAACAAGGTAGAAGACGAACCGGTTGTCGCCGATAAAAATGTTTGCAAATGTTGGACGTTACGTGTTAATAACATGGTAGAAGGTTTATTGTATTTGTGCTTTGGAAATCCAATTATTTGTTGAAATATTTGTATGATTTAAATGGGCTTACTACATTTAATGGTTGAATATTTTACAGGAAACAATAGCCCAAAAATAAAGTAATTTTTTATTTTATTATTTTTTATTGTTGTTATTATTATTACTTAGCCAAAACGGGCGGGTCAAAAACAACTGGGCCATAAATAAGATCCGGGCTGAATAGTATTCGTTTATTACAAAATGTTTGTTTATTTCCCATCGCTGGAAAACTAATTATTTATTACTCTTCACACGATATACTCCGCCCTATAATACATAGAGAGAATGCAATACACATCAAAGTGTAGGTTTTATGTGTAACACAAAATTTAACCATTTATTAAAAAGAAGTCGATAATAACAACACTTTTTATTTTTCTTTTTCTTTTGTATAAACTCGTGGTTATTTAATCACTCTAAAACAAAAAACATAACATATTTTAGACCTAATTTAAACCCTTGCGAATAACTTAAAAAAGGAAATGATATTAAAAAAAAAAAAAAAAAAAAAAAAAAAAAAAAAAAAAAAAAAAAAAAAAAACTCTTGTAAAGGAATGACACCATTTTACTTTATTCGCATAATTATCTAAGTAATTGCTTATTTTAATATGACAAAAAATACACCGTTGGTCCATAATCTTTCCAAAAAGTATCGCTAGGGCCTCAAACTTGGGAAAATCATTGCCATGAGTCCAAAACTTGGGTTTTTGAGGCCGATTGCATCCCTCGCCCCATAATGGTGAAGTCAATGAATTATTGGCAAGGGAAAAATCGTCTTTCACTGTTGCGTCCTATTTTAAACCGTTGTACAGTGTCTCAGTTCCTTATATTACTTTGAGCCACAATTATATCGTCACTTATTATCCCTAAATTTCACCCCAAAACCTTTCTTCTACAAATCATTAAACCTTTCAACATGGTACAATGCTAGTGTGGTAAGCAAGCTATAACTCGCACTTTGTGGACCTCGGCCAACCCAGGGCGTCAATTCTATGGTTGTCCTGATGAAGTAAGTGCGTTTTAAGATTTAGTGTATTAGTTTTCGTTAGTAGCAAAGCACATTGTAACAATGGTGGTTGTTTAATGACTTGCCTTATTCATGATTAGGGGTCTTCTTGTCGGTGGATAGGATGGTATGATCCTGAAATGTGTACTCGTTCAAGAATGATCATACCAGTCCTTTTGAGGGGGAGAAATGAGCTCGAGGCAAGTTTAGAAGCTGCTTAATGTGATGTGTGGAAGTGGAAGATTTATCTGGTGCTTAGTTGGATATTGTTCTTGATTGTTTATGCACTTGGTTAACTTTTTAGCTTAAATGTATGATGGCCGTGTTTTGTGTTATGTGGAAATGTAATTACTTGTTAGGCCATCATGGTAGTGTTAGAACCTTGACCAAACTATGATGTACTATGTTTTAACTTTAGATTCTCTTGAATGGTAGTAACTTTGTCTCCCACATAGATATGAATTTTGTTCTTTTGCTGAGTTTACCTTATAAGTTATGTAGATGCTTATGAATTTGGTTAGATTTGACTTTTAATTGTCAACATTGTTATGAAGTATTGACTTTGGTTAGTTTTGGCTTTATTGCCTCATGTTTATGCAGATGTTTATCAATTTGGTTAGTTTTGACTTTTAATTGTCAACTTTCTTATGAAGTATTGACTTTGGTTAGTTTTGCCTTTATCAATTTGCAGTAGAAGGTGATGCAGTCATAGACTTTGCTATAAGATACAGTCCATACAAGATGCAAATTATGCACACAATGAAAATACAGAAACATAACATGCTTCCATAGATAATGTAAATGGATATAATTTCAAATACATAAAATTTCATACTTTTCAAAGCATGATAATTAGAGTACATAACTTTTCCATAGAAAACATAAAGAAATATTGTCTAGTTCATTATCATAATAGAATTGACCTATGGTGAGGCCATCATTCTATCCAGTGTAGCCTGCTGCCTAGTCATTCTTCGTGCAGCAGGCTGGGATAAAACAGAAACTGCTTGCACACTACTTGAATGGACCTGAGATTGAGACTGTGATTGATCATGATGTTGGGATTGAGACTGCGATTCATCATGTATGCTGGGATCATCAGTAGCTTGAACTTGACTCTCAGATTGAACACCTGGAACTTCACCTTGTTTGTCTGTTGCAACATCTTGAGTAGCTTGATCTTGAATTTAAGATTGAACAGAAGTTCCTTCAACTGCATCATCTTGACTTTCAACAACACCTGTACCTTCAGCTTGTTTATCTGCTGCAACTTTGTTAGCTGTAGGATGGGTCTTCTTTGATGCAACATTTTGAGGCACTTGTTTACTTTTTCCCTTAGCACTTGAACCTTTTTGTTTAGGGCCAATTTGACTACTGAAATATTATTACCTTTTATACTATCTACCCAAACCCCATGCGTGCATGAGTTCTAACATTAGTATCAACAGTAAAACTCCATGCATAATATGCTAAAACTCCATTGTTTTTTGGTTATGGTAATTAATTTTTCAATACTGTAAATCATAAAAATACAAAACATCTTAGTCATTAGTAAAACCAAATTCATAAATCAGTAAATAAAGTAATAATTAACTAATTTAATACTATAAATCACAAAAATACAAAAACACTTTATGAATTGTAAAACCCAATTCATAAATGTATAAGTAAAGTAATTATGTAATATTTTACTAATATGTAATATATAATGTAATATACTAATATGTAATATGTAATATGTAATTTTATTAAAGTATTTATGGGATAATTTTAGTGCACAAAATGTAAATAATGAAATTAAGCATAAGTACGACACTTTTAATTTATAATTTTTACTAGTCTTGGAGTTTTGTGCATGCACAAGATTTTGACATGAGTTAAATATAATACTATATATATTTGTGTTTATATACGTTATAATCGCGTGCATACACGAGGTTTAGGTATAAAAGTTAATTTAATTTCACAACAATACAATAAACATTATTATTATTATTATTATTATTATTATTATTATTATTATTATTATTATTATTATTATTATTATTATTATTAAATTGATCATAATGCTAAAACTATACGTATGGGCATAAATATCAAGCTTTTGTGCCGGGTCATCACCCTTGACGCAAACCGGTATGGTTGATTTTGTGTCGGGTCGTGCGGTTATTGAAGCCGCACAATGTAAACTAGTCAAGTATGAGGCTAAATGCGCGGATATTGGATATGGGTTTCTTCCCTTTTCATTTTCTTCCTTTGGAGAACTTGAGAAGGATGCGGTGACTTTACTAAAACGTATCCGAAGATTCGCGAAGACTCAAGATATTGGAGCACGTGCTGCTGCTCATATTTTTAGTAGGATTAGTTTCATTATAGCTAAAAGAGTGGGGGCCCAGTTAGTATCTCAGCTCCCCACTAATTTCTTGTAAATCCATCCTATGGTCGTGTCAGGGTGTCCAACAAGGTGATCCGTTGGGCCCTTTGTTGTTTGCTCTAGCTTTGCACCCTTTGATTCATGTTATCAATCAGTCGTGTGAGCTTGCCCTTCAGGCGTGGTACCTCGATGATGGCACTATTGTTGGAGATACGCTCATGGTTGCCAAGGCACTTGACATCATTAGGACAGAGGGGCCCGCTCGTGGTTTGTTTTTAAATGTTGACAAGACTGAGCTTTTCTGGCCTGCCGAAGACCCTAGAAGCAGAGTGGATGGCGTGTTTCCTATAAATATCGCTCGCCCGACCAATGGTGTCAAACTCCTTGGTGGTTCAGTTAGTTTGGACGAAGGTTTCTGTCGGGATCTGGCCTCCAAAAGGGTCTCCAAAACCATACAATTAATCGAGGCAATTAATAAACTCAATGATCCGCAATGTGAGCTTCTCCTTTTGCGTAATTGTGCGGGAGTTTCGAAATTATCTTATGCTTTGAGAACATGCTCCCCCTTGTATTTATCAGAGGCCCAAGCTCAGTTCGATCAGACGTTACGAGCATCTTTGGAGAAGATTGTTACTGCTTCAGGGCCAGGGTTTGGTGATTGGCAGTGGAGGCTTGCCACTCTTCCAATTAAGCTCGGTGGTCTTGGCATCCTTTCAGCAGGGGATATCGTCCAATATGTTTTCCTTGCTTCTCGAATGCAAACGAACGCCCTACAGGATAAGATACTCACCAAAACGGGCATTGTTACACATGGCCCTTCATTCCAGCATGCTTTGGACACATTCAACGATACTTGTAACACCGACTTCCTCACTGTCACCGGGGGCGCTTCTGCCCCCAAAGATGAAAACCTTGGCAAAGTGTTATTTCGGTGTCATTGAGAAAGACCTTGTTTCTAAGTACGCACTAAGTCCAAGGCAGGTGGCTATACTTAGTAGTATCTGCGCCCCACATGCGCAGGACTTCCTCTTCGCCATCCCTATCGATGGTCTAGGACAAAGGATGAATCCTCGCCAATTTCGATCGGTGTTATGCTACAGGCTTGCGGTCCCTATGTTTTCCGAAGGCAGCTTATGCCCGAGTTGTAATGTACATCGTATGGACCAGTGGGGGGATCACGCGGTCCATTGTGCTAGCGAAGTGGGTGTTAAGTTTAGGCATAATTTGGTGCGTGATATCCTTGTTGACATATGTTCCAAAGCCAGGATTATGGTGCGTAAAGAGGCTCCAATGGGATTCCTTTCGGAGGAAGGGAGAGAATTACGTCCCGCAGATGTGCTATTGTTTAACTGGTCCCAAGGTAAGGACGCATGTCTGGATGTGACTGGGGTCTCTCCGTTTGCTGGGATTGGGGTGACGTCATGGGCTCCCGGGGCTACTTTGAGTAACGCTGTGGAAAGGAAAAGGAAGAAGTATGCATCCAAGTGTGAAGACAATGGATACAAGTTCGTCCCTTTCGCCTTTTCTACGTTTGGAGAACTGGATGTGGAAGCTTTGAATACACTTTCGCGTGTCAGGACTATTGCCAGCAGCCACTCTAACAATATTAAGAGCGGTGCTTTCATTTTTCATTGAGTTAGTTTGTGTATTCAAAAAGGAGTGGGAGCGCAGATTGTGTCCAGACTCCCCTCCAATTTCATGTAATTCTCTTAGTTTCAATGAAAAATTATTATTATAAAAAAATAAAAAAATAAATAATAATAATAATAATAATAATAATAATAATAATAATAATAATAATAATAATAATAATAATAATAATAATAATAATAATAATAATAATAATAATAATAATAATAATAATAATAATAATAATAATAAGCGCGTAAGCGTGTCAACTGTCAAGTATGAGGCTAAGTGCAAGAATATTGGATATGGGTTCCTCCCCTTCTCTTTCTCTTCTTTTGGGGAACTTGAGAAAGGATACAGTGACCTTACTGAAGCGAATCCGAAAGTTCTCGATAACCCAAGACATTGGAGCACGTGCTGCTGCTCATATTTTTAGTAGGATTAGCTTTTCTTTAGCTAAAGGAGTAGCAGCCGAGTTAGTATCTCAGCTCCCAAATAAATTCTTATAAATTATATAAGTTTCTAATAAAGTGATTGAAGCTGCACGTCGTAAACGTGTCAAGTATAAGGCTAAATGCGCGGATAAGGGATACGGTTTCATCCCCTTCTCATTCTCTTCCTTTGGAGAACCTGAGAAGGATGCGATGACCTTACTAAAGCATATCCGAAGTTTCTCGTTGACTCAGGACATTGGAGCACGTCCTGCTGATCATAATTTTAGTAGGATAAGCTTTTCTATAGCTAGAGTAGTGGCGGCCCAGTTAGTATCTCGGCTCCTCACTAACTACTTGTAATTCCTATGATTTTCTAATTAAGTGATGTTTTTATAATAATAATAATAATAATAATAATAATAATAATAATAATAATAATAATAATAATAATAATAATAATAATAATAATAATAATAATAATAATAATAATAATCTGGGGACCATGCAGTGTCGTGTTCTGGTGTTATCGGTATTAAACATCAGCATAACGTGGTGCGACACTCTTGCTGTCATGTGCTCTCGGTCCGAGATATCGGCTTGTAAAGAGGTTGACATTGGTCTTTGTGGAGAAAGGGACAAAAGCTTACGCCTAGCTAATATCTGCTCTATTCTTGGGATGGTGGGCAAGATGTATGTGTTGATTTAACTGGGTCGTCTACTTTGACGCAAACTGGTATTGTTGATTTTGTGCTAGGACGAGTGGTGATTGAAGCGGCACAATGCAAACGTGTCAAGTATCAGACCAAGTGTGCCGATGTTGGATATGGGTTTCTCCCCTTCTCATTCTCGTCCTTTTTGGAACTTGGTGAGGATGCGGTGGGCCTGTTGAAGCGGATCCAAAAGTTATATGTGACTCAAGACATTAGTGCACTTGCCGCTGCTCATATCTTTAGTATGATTAGCTTTGCAATAGCTAGAGGGGTAGGAGTCCAGTTAGTATCTCGGCTCCCCTGTAATTTCTTGTAAATCATATGAGTTTCTAATAAAGTGATGCTTATAAACAACAACAGCAGCAACAGCAACAGCAACAGCAACAATAACAATAATAATAAACTCAAAATAAAAAAAATAGTGGGAAGCCAAGAGAGTACATGGGCTCTCACTCTTTTAGCTATAGCAAAACTAATTCAATTAAATATGTGAACAACAACTCATGCCTCAATTAAAAATAATAGTAATAATAGTTTTTTAAAACAAGGTTTAAGTAAACAAGATTGAGATTTTTACAGTTAACGGTATTTTAAATTGTATTGACCAATTATAATATAACGTTACAAAACAATTTCATTTACCAATTCACTAAGAGTAAAGTAGCAAAGTTTTGATTGAGGTATCGGGTTCACCAATTAAAGAATTACCAACAATTATCGTTCACTATATCATACTTTTGCATAAGCCCTAAAGCTTAGTGTTTTGGATAATCATTATAGAATTGTGGTCAATTCACCCTTAAGATGACAGTGTACATGTAATAATTGTTCGGTAAGTCTAATTTACACACAAACGAGCGGAACACAATGTTGTCTCTTTGAGGCCACAATTTAATGTGAAACCAACCTTATACCCATCTTATAGTGTGCAAACTTCGGTCCGCCTAGTTAACCATTACATACAAAAACATCAATCGATAAACATTTGAGATTTTGACTCTTAAAACCAAAACATATTTCGCCATTTATTTAGTCCATATTATTTTTCTATTCAAAAATTACCCCTTTTCGTTTATAAACATGTCTCACATAAATAATAAACAAAAAACAAGTAATGCATAATAAAAAATAACACAACTAAATAAACATATATACATAACATAACAATTAAATATGTATAAAACATGTAGCCACATGCAAATTTAATTCAATAATCCTATTAATAATCAAAACTAGGTGTATAATGTATTTATTCAATTAGGGCTTTCTTCTTCAATGGAAAAAGAACCACATACATCGACAATTCGATTGCGTAAGCCAAAATTAAATAAACACCACATAGCACGTAATTGATTACTTAATATTGGAGTCTTCCCCAATTCGACATCTATTAATAAATTTACATGTTTCGATATAACTTAACAATTTTATATATATATATATATATATATATATATATATATATATATATATATATATATATCCAATTTAAACAATTTAAATTCAAATATAATAAAAATCCATGCAAACATGAACTTTTTCATGGATTATGCTTAGCAATTAACATATTGCACCAAGATCGTTTACTAAAACGCATACACAATTACATGACAATCTTAGGGTTTCTAATCATATTAAAAATCAAAACCAAAATCCTAAAAAATAATTTGGGTAAATCGACCCAAAAAAAATAAGGGTTAGGATTATGTGAACCCTTAAAAAAAATTCAACTAGCATGTAATAAAACAAATCAAGATTTGATTTTTATGTGTTTCGATAATTAATTACACATTATAACGGCTCATAATGCCACTGTTGGAATAATATAATCATGACATGCATATAAATAAACCAATAACATCAAGTAAGCATATGCAGAAGCGTTATAACAAGATCATATAACATGTAATTAATTAATCAATAATAAATAGTAAACATAGCTTTGTGATTCTAGCCCGAACAAGAATCAATTAAAGCAAATCTTCAACTTACGAACCCTAATTAGGGTTTATGTAGATTGTAAGAATAACCCCTTACTTTTTTGTTATTCAATCCAAGATATAACCAATAGTGTGGTTATATCACATTCTTGTACACACGTACTAATAGCGATTCGATGTGAATGCTAGTTCTTGATCACAATAGATTTACCAAACACTTTGTAATGTTCAAGGTTACTCGCAAATCCCTTTTCTTAGGGCTTCACTCGTCGACCTATGAACAAGAGAGGAGAAAAGAATAAGTTTGGCCTTCTATTGAAATCAAGTGTACCAAGGGATGTATTTATACCCTTATGATTGAGATCAAGTTTACAATGGTTTCCGATGTGGGATTCCATTGTTTGGCCATAAACAAGATTTCTAGAACCTTCTCTTGTCTTGTTATATTTTCTTCGTATCCCATTGACATTTACCGACCGTTAGTCAATTCCATTAATTACCTAACGCTCTTTAGTCGTTTATTGTGAATTAAATAATTAAATATAACATTTTATATTAACTATATAAACATCGAGTCTCATACGTAAAGTGTGCAATCCCGTGATCTCGAGTTCGATCCTATCATATGACTACTAAAATAATGTCCATAAACTAACACCTCGTCTTAGTATCTATCAGCTTTATGCATTTTTTGCATCCATTGTTTTTAAGTTTTCAAACCTGATCCATTTTTGTTGGATTTGTAACTCACTTGTCAATTTGCAATTATGCTGGCACTTAGCTAGTTTTTACTTTTTTTTTTGGTGTGCATAAAAGATGTGTGCACACAAGTGCTTTCATGCTTAAGGCACTTGAACCATGTGCATTTACATCTCTGTTAAGGTTTTTTTGTAGCACCAATTTCACATTGATGCAAGATTAGTGATGAGAAAACTACAAATTGGTGCTACTAGATCTTCTTAGGCTTATCATATGAAGGAAGTTCTTTTGTTTATTCTCTTTATATCATTACCTAATTGCTAATCTTTAGCTCTCTGATACTCTTTATTAACCTCGTTATGGCAGAGAAATTGATGAAACAGAAATCAAGGCTTTAGAAAGACAATTAATGTAATCAATTGAGACATGTATTGGAAAGAAAAAGAAAATCATTCTAAGCCAAATGGAAAAGGAGCGAGTTCAAGGACAAGAAGAGGTTTGTTTATGTTGTGATAAAATGTATATTCTATGTTGTGCACAAACTCTTGCTTGATGACATCTGTCTTTTGATATGCTAATTATTAATGCTCCATGTCAGATAGTTGGACCTAAAATAGATTTTAATATATAGTGTGTCGTATTAAGTGATACTTATATGTTGCAGAATTATAAGGCTGGGCCCTTTTTCAGGCGGATTGTTGGAACAGTTGTGCGTTCTGTACAAGATGACCAAAAGGAACAAGGTTAGAATGAATCCATCTTGATAATATGGTTTGTTTTCTGCCAGTAAGCTCTTAAGTTTTTGCCATTTACACCAGTTTTCAATTCTTGTCATTGAAGATATCAAAGGCATGGAATCAAAGATGCAAGGTTTAGAGGAGCTCTCAAAACAACTTTTCTTGGAAATCTATGAGCTTAGCCAAGCTAAGGTATATCATCTATATTGTTCTTTAAGATACGAGGCTCGAACTCATATGTACACAATCAATTGCCAAGAAAATAATCCTCGACACCAAATCTGTTCTTCCTGTCTACATTGCGAAAGTTCTGTTTTTTGTTATTTATATTTTAGGATATTGCAAGCAATGTTCACCTTATCAATTTGTTCTTTTGGTTTCTAACTTTTTTGGGTAACCTAAATGATTGCTAATTATTATCTGGCAACGCTATCAAGAAGCTGCTGCATATTATCAAACCTAGCAGGGTCACTTGTAGAACTTACTTGGCTATGCATGTTCAGTATATTGTGCCTACAAAATGATAAAGGTATCAGTTGTTAACCACATGTGAAACCTTATTGGAACTTCTTTCACTATGTATTAAGTTGTAATGCTCTCAGTCTCCACCTTATCATATTCTCTATTGTGTTTTGCAGTCTTTGCGAAGTGTTGTCTTCAAGGAGGTGTGTGACTTGAACTCTTAATCAAATTACTTCACTGAATAATTATTCAATATTTAGTCTTAAAACCATAATTCATTTGTTCTCTTTTGCAACTAGATCTCTTGGTCTTCTGGTATTCTAACTGCGCTCTCCTTCACAGGCCGGTTTAGTTGATCCAATGACTAGGACAATCAGTATTTCCTTGAAGTATTTTGACATAGGCATTGATGCAGCATTGTTGTCTTAGGTTCTTATTACTACTTATGTCTATTTTTCATCAATTCAGGTTATAATTTTCCATAGACACAGAGAAGCTCTGAGTCTTTGGTCATTGAATTTTCATTGGTGTTCTCTTTTACTAAAAGTAATCTGTATGCATATTTAGGATATCATTAATTAGATCTAACATGTGTTTTAATTAATGACATCATCTTTCTTTTTTTCCTATTTGACAATATATATCCCTCTTATTCATTGGAATTTGGTTGTGATATCTATTCGTGGATTCTTGAATAATCTGATGAAGGTAATCATAGTTCCTCTTTCTCAGTCTTCGTTTTAGTAATCTACGCTGCAAAACAAGCAATTTGGGTAAATGGTCAAAACAGGTCATTTTATACTCGGGTTAGGTTGATCGATAAATCGATAATACTTTTTGTCCATTTTTCATACTTATTCTATATAAATAGTTGGTGTATCATAAATGATTGCAAAACTTATATTTTTGGAATAATTTATTTTTTTGAGTAAATTGATTTAGGAGGTTTTTACGCATGAAAAACACTTTGGGGGGATTTTAACACGATTCCTTTATAAACAAGTTATTTTTTACCTGTTTGACCCATTATAGAGAAAACATTGTATAAATAAAAAATTCGTTAGTTAATGGGTCAGAGTTGCCACCTCTAGGGTGTTCATTTTGGTGGTCATTGTAGAGTGGGCCCTTTTTTTAGCAAAAAATTTTTAACCAAGCATGTTTCTCCCAAATGAGGTAGCCTGAAAATAGATGCATTATAATGTTCATGATAGCAAGTGTCACAAATTCCTTGCTGTTTTTGCATGCAGTTCTTCTTTGCGGTTTCTAGAGTTGGTAGTAGATCATCTAGCAACGTTGTACTTTTCCTATCTCAAATTATGGGGATGTATTTTGTATCTTCTATTCTTCTAATTAGAAAAAGCCTGGCAAATGAATACAGGTATATTCGTTACTTGAGCTTTGTCACGATGTTCGTTATGATATATTGAGCTTGAGCTTTATGTAACTTCATACTTGTGCATATAAGTACTCATAAGTGCTTCCCATGAAAGTTTTCATACCATGTCGCTTTCAGTTATCGTCTGGATTGTGTAATGCTCAAAATAGGCAACTTATAGGACTGAGGAGGGGTTGACCCACAAACACCTTTTTTGTCCTTTTCGTAAAACATTCATGAAGAAATCAATGCGTTAAATATGATTAAAAAACTATAGATAAGAGTAACAATCTATATTTGGTTATGTAAAGCAGTCGAGGAGGTTATATGCATTGAAAAGTTTAACTTGTTCCCTTTTTAGTTAAACTTTTTTATTTTGACCTGTTTGAGATAATACATTTCCCAAATCAACCCAATTGAATGGCTCAAATTTGCCAACATTGGTTTACTTAAACTAAATGACTTCAATTTATGGTACCCTTTTGCAGAGTAATCATTATAGATGTATTGGGTGGAGACATTCAGTTCGATTTCTACCATCGATGATTTGATTCAATCTTTGTGGCAAGTGCATTCCTGTCTCTGCTTTTGCCGTCTGCACATTACACGTCTCGTCAGACTAAGAAACACCCAATCGATTGATTTGTAAGCCCATATAAATGCATTAATAGGGTGTTACTTATATAAATATACAAGCAATAGATATACTTGTACTGTTTTAGCCTCAGTTTTGTACCATGATGTACTTGAGGATGAGAGCTTTTTTATGCAGCTCAGGTTATATAATGTTGGAAAATTTAGTGCACTTAAGGGATCAATTCACACCTATTAATGGGTTTGGACGTACGGAGTGTACACCCATTAGGTCCCTGAATACCCTGACTCAATAGTGGTTATGTAGAGTTTCTAATGCTAGTAGTAATGATTCTACTGCTAGTGTTGAGATTCTACTGCTAGTGTTAATACTAATAGATTCTACTGCTAGTGTTAAGTTTGTACTGCTAGCATAAGTTTATTCTGCTGCTGGTATAAGTTTGTACTGCTAAGCTTAAGTTTGTACTGCTAGGCTTGTAATTGTATTGCTCGTTTTAACCACTGATTTATACTATTATGGAAACTATTATGATATAATTAATGGGCCATTAATTATACATAATTCCATGGGCTAGGGTTTGAGTAATCTCTATTATAAATAGAGGTCATAACATAACTGCTGGGAGATATACAACATACAAACCCTAAACACTTGAATACGATTTGGTTCTTGATTTGTGCCTAAAACAAAAACATCACTTGGTCTTATCCCATAGAGATATTCGTGTAACCCAGGCATAGGGTCGAATAGTTTCTATTGGAAAGTGATAACACGATTTCAAGTGAATATCCGGTACCATTGTTTATCTTTACCCTGTTATGGGAACACAACAACCACTTTAAAAACCAACAATCAATATAAACTATTAGTGATAATCAATGGCTGCTGCTATGAGGCATATGACTGCTAACTTTTCTAAAGTGGAAAAGTTTGAAGGTGTCGACTTCAGAAGATGGCAAAAGAAGATGCACTTCGTGTTGTCAAGTATGAATGTGGTGTATGTCTAGACAACTGCTATTCCTGAAGATTATGGGGATGATGCTACTATGGAACAAATAAGGGTAAGAAACAAATGGGAGAATGATGATTACATCTGCAGGGGTTTAATTCTCAATGGTATGTCTGATGCTCTCTTTGATATTTATCAGAATGTTGAATCTTCTCAAGAACTATGGGATTCCTTGGAAGCCAAATATATGGTTGAGAATGCATCAAGTAAGAAGTTCCTTGTAAGTAATTTTAACAATTGCAAAATGGTCGATTCTAGAACTGTCATGGAACAATACAATGAACTTCTTAGTATACTTGGTCGATTCACACAACACAAGATGAACATGGATGAGGCTATTTCAGTCTCTTGTATCATTGATAAATTACCTCCTTCTTGGAAAGATTTCAAGCATATGTTGAAACATAAGAAGGAGGAATTAACTCTTGTTGAGTTGGGCAGTCATTTGCGCATTGAGGAATCACTCAAAGTACAAGACAGTGACAAGCCAAAGAGTAGCAATGCTACTGGTCCATCAGTTGTCGATATGGTGGAACATAACAACTCCTCCAGGTACAATGACAACAAGGGCAAACGTAAGCATCAGGATAACATCAAATTTGATCTTAACAAGAAGCCAAAAGCTACTTGTTGGAAGTGTGGTAAAATTGGACACTTCAGGAAGGATTGTAAAGGTGTTAAAATTTGCAATTAAACAAATGGATCACGCACAAGTGGATCTGGGAATAATAATACCAATTCTCTAAAAGGTCAGAATATATTTAATAAATCTTTTAAGATTTATTATTTTACATATATATATGAAGTGTACTTTGTGCAGGATGATGATGTTGTGTGGTGGGTTGACTCTGGAGCAACAATTCATGTGTGTAAAGATAGAAGATGGTTCAAGACCTATGAATCACTGAATGATGGTTCTATTCTTCATATGGGAAATGAGTCAACACCCTGGTGCATGGAAGAGGATGTGTGGATTTAAGATTTAGTTCTGGAAAGATTGTTTCTTTGTTTAATGTTTTACATTTTCCAAATATTAGAAAGAACTTGGTTTCTAGTAGTGTTTTGAATAATTGTGGTTATAAACAAGTTATTGAATCTGATAAGTTTGTTTTATCTAAACATGGTGTATTTATTGGTTTTGGTTATTTATGTAATCAAATGTTCAGGCTTAATATTGTTAATGATATTGGCAATTTAGCTTTTATGTCAACCTCAAAACTTAATGATTTAAACATGTGGCATGCTAGACTTGGCCATGTACACTTTAAAAGGATGCAAGATATGTCCAAGGATGGATTAATTCCAACCTTTGGTATGGACGCTAAAAAGTGTAAAACTTTTATGATGAAAAAAATAACTAAGAAACCTTTTCAAAGTGTAAAACGTGAAACTAAACTGTTGGAACTAATTCATAGTGACCTATGTGATTTACATGCTACTCCCTCTTTGGGGAATAAGAAATACTTTGTAACTTTTATTGATGATGCTTCTAGTTTTTGTTATGTTTATTTGTTACATACTAAGGATGAAGCATTAGATAAATTCAAAGTGTTTAAAACTGAAGTTGAACAGCAACAAGGGTCCCTAATTAAAAGATTCAGGACTGATAGGGGAGGTAAATACATGGATACTTTGTATTTTTAGTCTGTTGGTATAATCTATGAAACAACTGCCCCCTATACTCCTCATCAAAATGGTACTTTTGAAAGGAAAAACAGGGTACTGAAGGAGATGGTTAATTCAATGTTGTCCTATTCAGGGCTGAGTCAAACGTTCTGGGGTGAAGCTATGTTAACAGCTAGCTATTTATTAAATAGGGTTTCCAATAAAAGGAACAAGATAACCCCTTATGAACTCTGATCTAAAAGAAAACCCAGCCTGAACTTTCTCAGCATTTGGAGTTGTAGGGCTGTTGTAAGACTCCCTGATCCAAAGCTGAAAACTTTGGGTGAAAGAGGCATTGAATGCATTTCTGTTGGATATGTTGAGCATTGCAAGGCATATAGGTTTTATGTTATTGAATCTAATGAATCTGTTTCAATTAACTCAATAATTGAATCAAGGGATGCAATCTTTGATGAGAATAGATTCTCATCAGTTCCTAGACTAAGTCAAAGGATTCCAAATGGAAAATGATATTGGTGTTCCAGAAGTCTTTGATGAGGTTGTGGAACAACAACTTGAATCTGAGCTCAGAAGAAGCAACAGAGTTAGGACTCCAAATTCATTTGGACCTGAGTTTCAATTATATTTGATTGAAGGAACAAGGGATGAGTCTCTGACCAATACTTTTATTGCTTCATTTTTGAGGATGATCCCAAAACTTTTGAACAAGCAATGAAGTCCCAGGATGTTGCTTTCTGAAAAGAAGCAATTAATGATGAAATGGATTCTATCATGGGTAACAACACTTGGGTGTTGGCTGATCTACCACCTGGTTGCAAACCTCTAGGTTGCAAATGGATTTTCAAAAAGAAAATGAAGGTAGATGGAACTGTTGAAAAGTTCAAGGCAAGACTAGTTATTCAGGGCTTTAAACAAAAGTCAGGAATAGACTATTTTGATACTTATGCCCCTATGGCTTGTATCAGTACCATAAGATTGCTGATTGCTTTGGCATTAATTCACAATTTGGTTATTCATCAGATGGATGTGAAGACAGCTTTCTTGAATGGTGACTTAGATGAGGAGGTTTATATGAACCAACCTCAGGGCTTCATCGTGCCTGGCAATGAAAACAAGGTGTGTAAACTGATTAAGTCTCTTTATGGACTAAAACAGGCACCTAAAAAATGGCATCAAAATTTTGATGAAGTGGTTTTGTCTAGTGGTTATTTACTTAACTAGGCTGACAAATGTGTATATAGCAAATTTGATGAATCTGGTAAAGGAGTCATCATTTGTCTATATGTTGATATCAAGCTTGGTATCTGGATGATGGCACTATTATTGGAGATACTTTGGTTGTGGGGAAGGTTTTGGAGCTTATTATGACGGATGGACCTCGCTGCGGTTTACATCTCAATGTTGATAAAACTGAGGTTTTTTTGCCAAAGGAAGATCCTAGAAGCAGGCTTGTGGGTGTTTTTCCGCCTAATATTTCTCGACCTTTGCACAGTGTTAAATTACTGGGTGGCCCTACTAGTGTGGACTTTGAGTTTAGTAGTGAGCTTGTTATGAAAAGGGTTGCTAAAACCATTGAGCTTATGGGTGCTATTGCTAAGCTTAATGATCCTTAGTGTGAGTTGTTGCTCATTCGTGCTTGTGCTGGTATTTCCAAGTTAGATTTTTCTATGCGCACATGTTCTCCTCGGGTCTTTGAGCGTGCTCAGGTTTCATTTGATGTGGCACTTCGTTCTTCTTTGGAGCATATTGTCACTGCTTCTGGACATGGTTTTGGTGATTGGCAGTGGAGGCTTGACACCTTACCCTTTGCTTTTGGGGGGCTTGGTATATACTTTGCAGGTGATGTCTTGAACTATGCATTCCTTGCTTCTAGACTCCAATCTGCTAGCTTACAGACTAAGCTCCTCCGACATTCTAGTATTTTGACTTATAGTCCTTCCTTTGATGATGCCTTATGTACTTTTAATGCGAAAATGGAGATTGATTTTGAGTCACCCAAGTGAGATCGCTGCCCCCAAACTCATGAAGAAATTGGCAGATATACATTTCACATGTGTTACCCAAATGGCTGAATCCACTTTTCGGCTATCTACTCGACAGATGGCGCTTTGGAGTTCGCAAAAGGAGGACTACACTTCAGATTGGCTTAGGGTGGTTCCAATATCTGGGTTGGGACAGTCTATGAATGCTAGGACTTACCAATGTGTATTGTGCTATTGGTTAGGTGTTCCCTTATTTTCTGTTCAAATGTCGTACTCATCTTGTTCCAAGGTCTTTACGGGGGATATTTATGGGGATCATGTTGTATCGTGTTCTGGTATTATTGGTATTAAACATCGGCATAACGTGGTGTGCGATACTCTTGTTGAGATCTGTTCACGGTCCGGAATTTCGGCTCGTAAAGAAGTTGACATCGGGCTTTGTGGAGGAAATGACCAACCTTTACGTCCAGCTGATATGTTACTTTACTCTTGGGACGGAGGTCGGGATGTATGTGTCGACTTGACAAGGTCGTCGCCCTTGACGCAAACCGGTATGCTTGATTTTGCGCCAGGTCGTGTGGTAATTGAACCCGCACAACATAAACGCGTCAAGTACGAGGCCAAATGTGCGGGCATTGGATATGGGTTTCTCCCCTTTTCATTCTCCTCTTTTGGGAAACTTGGGAAGGATGTAGTGACCTTACAAAAGCGAATCCGAAAGTTCTCTATGACTCAAGAGGAGTGGGGGCCCAGTTAGTTTCTCGGCTTCCCACTAATTTTTTTTGTAAATCCTTTGAATTTCTAATAAAATGATGTTAAAAGAAATAAATAATCATAATAATAATAATAATAATAATAATAATAATAATAATAATAATAATAATAATAATAATAATAATAATAATAATAATAATAATGATGATGATGATGATGATGATGATGATGATGATGATGATGATGATGATGATGATGATGATGATGATGATGATGATGATGATGATGATAATAATAATAATAATAATAATAATAATAATAATAATAATAATAATAATAATAGTTGTTACAGTTCTGTGCTACGGGTTGTGGTTGTTTTCAGTTCTGTTGCTGGTGTTTCATCAAGGCAGTTGGTTTTTTCTTTGTGTTGTTTGTGGGTGACATGGTAGTTGTGCGTTTTCATTGCCCTTTCGCGGGTCTTAGCGGATGTCATGATGGTATTGGTGGAAATGGGTTTACTAAAACATCGTTGATCACACATCTCCGTGATCGACATTGTAATAGTGAGGCACGAGTTATCACTGAAGACTCTCTTGTTTCTGATTTGGTTGTTTTTGAGAGGGTTGATGTTACTCTTAAGCGTATGGGACTTTAGTTATGTGGTGTTTGCTTCAAAACGCATACTCATTGGGCTAAGTGTCGTCATGGCAAAGGTTCTAATTTTGTGCACCCCTTGATTGTGGGGATGGTGTTGTTCGGTTCGTATTGTATGATCTCCCCAAACCACAAGTCCCTTCTTCTATTCAACTTGCCCGTGTTGAAGATTTGGTTTTCGACGAGCGCATTGGTTTTGACTTGCCTCTCCTTGACACCTTGCTTTCTAAGGGGTTGCGTACTGTCAAATCCATCCCTCCCAAGTGTCGCTTGGGGTCCTCTCGGGTTTTGAAAAGGGCTCTTGATAAGGTGATCTGCACGCCTGATGACATTTCTTGCTGGGTTAGTTTGCTAGTCTTGCCTATTTGTCTACTTAAAACCTTCTGCCCAAGGAGTAATCTTGAGTGTAGGTCTGCTATTAGGCGTCAACGCTAGGAAGAGTATATTACTAATGCCATTCGATCTTGGGGTATGTCGGGTGGTAGTTCACGGCTTGTGAGAGAGGTTTTTGCTGAACCCTCCCCAACATGGTCTAATATTGATGAGGAAAAATTAGAATTGGGTGACCGTAATCTCAAGCAGTGTAAGATGAAGATTTGTGATGGCCATTATACTGCGGCTGTTAGAGTTTTTTCTTCTTCCGGTGTTGCGCCTTATGATGATACTACTCTTGAAGATTTAAAGGCTAAACACCCTTTCAAACCTACTCCCCCTTTACCACATATGCCTATTGATCATCATCACCTTATTGCATCTCCTGCTGTGGTTCTTGATATGATTAAGAGTTTCCCTCGTGGTACTTCTTGCGGTCGGGATGGTTTGCGTGCCCAACACCTTTTGGATTGTTTAAATGGTGCTGCAGTGGCTATTTCTAATGAGCTAGTCACTTCTATCACCCAAGTGGTGAATATTTTTCTCGATGGTAAATGTCCCAGGGTGTTGGGTGAGTGTATTGCTAGTGCTCCTCTAACACCTTTGGTCAAGCCAGGAGGTGGTATCCGTCCTATTGCTGTGGGGACCATTTGGAGGCGTTTAGTCTCCAAGGTTAGTGCTTCTATGATTGGCCATTCTTTGGATGGTTATTTAAATGATTTATAGTTCGGTGTTGGAGTACTTGGAGGAGGGGAGGCTATTCTTCATGCCGTGAACGGGTTGATTGAAGATCATGGGGATGATGTAGGACTTTCGATGTTGTTGGTGGATTTCAAAAACGCCTTCAATATGGTGGATCGTGAGGTTATGTTACGGGAGGTTCGCCTTCGGTATCCTGCTATTTCAGGTTGAGTGGAATTCTGTTACTCCAGCCCAGCTAAATTATATTATGGGGAACATACTTTGTGGTCACACCAAGGTGTGTAACAAGGTGATCCACTTGGACCTCTTATTTTTGCTTTAGTGTTACATCCTTTGATATGTAAGATTAGAGACTCCTTCAACCTTTCTTTTCAAGCTTGGTATCTGGATGATGGCACTATTATTGGAGATACCTTGGTTGTGGGGGAGGTTTTAGAGCTTATTATGATGGATGGACCTCTTTGCGGTTTACACCTCAATGTTGATAAAACTGAGGTTTTTTGGCCAAAAGAAGACCCCAGAAGCAGGCTTGTGGGTGTTTTTCCGCCTAATATTTCTCAACCTTTGCACAGTGTTAAATTACTGTGTGGGCCGGCTAGTGTGGACTTTGAGTTTAGTAATAAGCTTGTTATGAAAAGGGTTGCTAAAACCATTGAACTTATGGGTGCTGTTGCTAAGCTTAATGATCCTCAGTGTGAGTTGTTGCTACTTCGTGCATGTGCAGGTATTTCCAAGTTGTATTTTTCTATGCGCACATGTTCTCCTCGAGTCTTCGAGGGTGATCAGGTTTCATTTGATGTGGCACTTCGTTCTTCTTTGGAGCGTATTGGCAATGGAGGCTTGCCACCTTACCCTTTGCTTTTGGCGGGCTTGGTGTATATTATGCAGGTGATGTCTTGAATTATGCTTTCCTTGCTTCTAGACTTCAATCTGCTAGCTTACAGACTATGTGGAAAACTAGAAGGGGGGGGGGGTTGAATAGTTTTCCCTTTTTTTTTGATTTTATAAAAGCTTGGTTTCAAAAATGTTGATTCAAATTTATTCAATTGTTTGTTTGAAAAACCTTCAATTAGAGTTTAGTATGAAAACAACATATAATCAATATGATCAATTATATAAGTGAGCTTTTGGATTAGTTTTCAAAACTTAGTTTTATGAATGAAGCTTTGGTCGATTTTTATGTGAATACGTTTTCCTTTTAAAATCTTAAAACATTTTGTATCAAATTATCGATTAAGTTAAACTCAACATAAGAAGTGTTAATAATATATGTAAGTCCATTAGACCATATCATACAATTATATATCCTATCACAAAATTAACTTGTAACTACACCACAATCAATCATCATGACAATATAAGCAACAATCAACACATATTTGCAAGCATAGATATAAAACGATAAATGCAAGAATGAATGTAAAAATATAAGAGAAAGAGGATGCAAACCGGACACGATGATTTATAGTGGTTCGGCTACAAGGACACCTTCCTTGCCCTACTCCAATCCCCGAGTCACCTACTCGAGAGTTTTCTTCACTACTCAACAAGCTCCCTTTTGGCGGAGAAAACCTTACACAACTTTTGCTTACACCATTTAACGACACTAAGCTAAATGTCGAGTTCTAATAGTAGCTAGAACCAATCTCACAACACGAGTTCGATCACTACACAACTTCTACACGACTTCACGACTTCTTCACTACTTCACAACTTCTTCTATACTCCACTACTTATTCACACACCTACTTCTTGACAACTACATGACTTCTCCACACTACTACTTCTTCCCACAACTTCTTATTCACTCATAAACTCACTACTAAGTAAGATCATCTTGATCTACTTATTACATATACATCACTCACAACTTCACATAAACACTAACTAGATCCTAATACATCTTTGGCTTTATGATAGGGAGGATTCTTCTCTTGCACTTTGAGTGTTGAAGGATTGGATCACTTGAAACAAAGACTTATAATCTTATGATCAAAGGATTTAGAAGGATGTTTTGAAGGGATTGGGACTGAAAATTTTCGTGCAAAAGGTAAGGAAAAATTGCAGAAATGAACCAGTATTTATATGCAAGAATTTCTGACAATTGGAGCGTGCCGGTCCCCTTAATTGTATGGCCGGTCCACTTAATTATTAAGGGGCCACCCATAATTAAGGGGGCCGCCCTACTGAAACGGTCAGAAATCTTTGTCTTTTCTGGTGAAAGTTTATTTGGTGAAAAACTAACTAATTTTGGTTAAAAATTTGAATTCATATATTTGTTATGAATTAAACATTTTCCTTTAATTACCAAAATTGTTTTTCAAAAGTATATAACATGTTTATATCATTTTATAAACTTTGTAATGTTTAAATAAAATCCCTTTGATCATAAAATGTATTAGACATTTGTTTGTACATGCCTTAAGTGATTGTTGAAGCATACTCGAGACGTTGAGATGTCGAGGCTTGTTGACGTATGAATGCAAAGATGAATTTTGATCACAAGTAACTTAAGCACTTTACGTTATATGTTGTAACTTACATCTTTGTTATCATCAAAACATGAAGAGAATGTTTAGATTAAATATCGTAATATTCATGCCAACAATCTCCCCCTTTTTGATGATGACAAACTATGTAAACTATAACTCATAGTAAAATGTATAAGTTACTTGTTTACACTTCTTCTCCCCCTTTTGTCAAAGCAAAAAGGTGGACTCTTAGACGAGACTTCTACTACGCTTGAACCCTTGAGAAAGAATGTAAAAGGCGAGCTTGCATCATCGTAAGTGAAGCCTTGATCCTATCAACCTTAATGCTCCCCCTTGGTGTATGCTCCCCATTGGTGTATGCTCTCCCTTGGTGTATACTCCCCCTTGGTGTATGCTCAAAACTTGTTTTGGCTACCAAAGAATCGAGTGATGAAGTAATCCTTCAAAACAAAGTTAGTAGACAAGTGCAACTATATATAATGATGATGATAGATATATGCATGATACTAATAGGGGAACAACATATAGACGTAATAGGTATATGCACTAAAAATATGACACATGCAATTATTGTTTTAAAAACAACAACCTAACTCCCAAAAAAAAATTACCACGACCAAAGCTTAAGACATGATAATGATTAGAACCTAATGCAAAGATTCTACCGACATATTTTGGGTAAAGATGCTAAAATATATATTCTAAAAGGGTTAAAGAAAAAAATGAAGATGAGAATGATACGTTCTTTTAAAGAGGTAGAAAAATGAAGAAGGATGAGCGTGAATGAAAAGGGAAGGTAATGACAAAAGGTTGACAAATATGGTTTAGATTAATATATCGTTTGACAAGGGTGGATGATTGGGAATCATGGGATTTTTAGGTGTTTTGTTGGTTGACTACCGAAGATGGATATGTGAATGAGGTGGTGATGCCTCACTTAGTAGAATGTAGGGAGTTTAGAGGTGTAGATTTAGGAGCGAAAGAGGTTGATTAAGAGTTTGGATGTTGTTCAAGCGAGGATTTTGGATGAGAACTAGCGAGAAGATACTCAATCCAAGTGAAGTGTTCCTTCAATGAAATGGTTTGTTTTTGGGGAAAGATGCAACAAGGAAAATTGTTGACATGTTTTGCAACTTGTTTCAAGTTGTGGGGTGATGAAAGAGAGCTAGAGGGAAGTTATTCCAAGTTGCATTGAGCAAGGTGTAAGGCAAGAAGAGCACTAAGCTCATAGGCTTCCTTGAGTTCTTCAATGAACTTCAAGTGTTTGGAGAAAGGTGATGATGGTGGATTGTGGTTTTGGATGATTGGACATGCAACATAGAAATAGCATGTGAGTTATAGGGTGTGGTGGTGACACTCTTGGTGGTGGAGACATGTTAGAGCTTGGGTAATCATGAAAGCATGATATGGATGGAAGATAGGCTTTATGAGTGGATGGAGTTTTTGTTGAATGAGCATCAAGTGAAGCATTGGTGATGAGGTTTGGATTGTTGTTTTGGGATTGTGCATGCTCATCATGAGAAGAAGCATTGGTGGAACCAAGCATGGGTGTTTGGATTTGTTTGTGAGATGGGTTATTTGTATGAGCATAAGATTTGGGAATTGGTTGATTTGGAACAACATCACTTGAGAGTTTAGATCTTGGGTTGTTGGGGGATAACATGTTTGGTTGGATGATCATTAAGGATGAAGGAGATGTATTTATAGTGTAGGAAAAGTGTGGTTTAGGAAGGTAAATTTTGTGGGCATGGAAATGGTGAATGACTCGAGATTGGTAGTATAAAGGATGATTCGGTTTTTCATTTCACATGGGTGGTTTGAGGATGTACTGAAGACGGGTTATGAGGTTTGAGTGTAAGGCAGAAGGATATATGTGAGTGAGTGTGTTTTCCCTTCCCATTAAATTCGTGCTCATCCGGACATAGAGTTAAGCATGTAAAGGCATACAATCAAATCACATAGGAGCAAATAAACATCTAGAAACAACATATATGCGATATGCCATAAATCTAGGAATGACAGAATCTAATGAGAAGCAAAGTTCATAAGAGTAAACTAGCGTTAGGTATATTTAGGAAGAGTAATTTAATCAAGTTGGAGAATGAGTATGAGACTATTACTAGTGGTGCTCAATTCAGGCTAAACACGACCATTTTTACGGGTTACACACACCCAACTTCTCACATAGATGCAATTCAACCGTTAGGTTAAATTGAATTTCTAGTCAATAGATTCTCCAGTAGTCATTCTCTTTTTAGAAGAAATTGAGTTCCTAAATTTACCTATCGAAGAGTACCAAATATGAAGTTTGCTTGATTCACTAATACTTGGCTTAATGTGACTCAAAAATCATGTTTTTATGAAGGTTAATCTACATGATATATTTTACTCGCAATCCCAATAGAGATGTGTTAAATGTTTAGATAAGAGTATACGCAAAGTTTTAATCTTTTGTTCATGATTTACCGGTTATTTGGTTTTGATGGCATATTACTTGATTTAATAAATGTGCTAGACTTTAAGAGTGCTCCTTAGCATATCTTGTGAGATGAATCTCATTAAGATTATTTATCTTAAATGAGTTTGTGATTCACAAATCAAAACAAGACATTAATATATTCTTAGACAAATATTGTTTTCTATGATTTTTGCCATTGTTATATATCATAATTTAACTGGTATTTGAAAAATAAATTTTACTTGTTTATGGATTGTGAAAGTTATTTTTCAATTCTAATAACTTATATTATTTCAAAAAGAAAAGTGTAGTGCATTATCGTGTAACACAACCATTCATGCTACAAAGAAAATAAAATACATATAATATATAGTGTGTATTATTCTTAAATATGTATTTTATCTTGACGTGATGATTTTAAGTAGTGTGAGCAAAGTTTACATATGTTGTTAGTTTGCTCATGTTTGGTTTTTCGGATATGACACATTTATCCATTACATCGTAATGTAAATTTCTTGAATATTTCGGACGAAACATCCAAGTCGTCAATCCTACTTCATTGTATATTTTATGTATAGGTTAAACATGTTATTCTAATATTTGGAACACAACTATTGGACAAGTAGATTCAATATGACATTATCAACACAAGTGTGAGTTATGATCCAATGCATATTCTTTTTATCTACAAAGGATGTAAATATTTTCATATCAATCTAGTGTGATTGAGTATGTAGATTCAAGACTATATCTTTTGATAAAATTTGATGTAATCTTCAAACTAAACAAATAACAATCCAATTTCTTGTCCACACTAAAAAACATGTCAATTAGATTTGATGAATATATCAACCATAATTTGAATAATGAATTGATATAATATCAAGATCTTTCTTGACCCTCACAAATACTCATTTAAAATAAATAGGCATTTTGATAGTGTGTTCCATTAATCCTAAGATTATTTATAAGTGAGGTTAGTGAATGATTGAAATTTGACTTATTACTTCATGATTGTTATATGTTTTGTTTATGTGAAAGACTCTTCATTGTTACTTATAAAGAATACACTTACATTTTGAAAATACTTTTTCTTTTATATAACTAATAATGTTTTACAATGATTCAATTTTTCTTATTAAACAACTTAATGTAAAACAAGGTAATTTGTTAAAAATATTTAAGTGTGTTGTTAAGAATAGATTAAATTGTTTGAAATATTTAGGTGACTAGATTTAACTCATTTACAAGATGTTTAAGTAACATTAAGCCATCTATACCTATATGCAATGCAAGACTAGTTATGCAAACTTAACGTAAGAAATTTAGCATAAGATCTAGTTAGGCAAAACCGGACAACTAGTTACGAATTAATAGAGAACATGGCACATATGCTAAGATATTCAAATAGCTAAATTACAAATAGCAATGATTATCTAATATACTCAATTAACAAAATAGAATCACAAATGAGTTCACATGGCACATAAAACACTTGTCATCGTTTTGTGTATTATATATACCAATGTTTACTTTGCTCAATTTTATTTGAAAATAAAATAGTTTCCTACCCATTCTATAATTTAATTAAGATCAATATTTTGAAAACATAAATACTTAATTTTTCAAAAGTATATCAACTAGGAATGCCCGACTTGAAGGAAAAGGTAAAACAAAAGTTTTACGTTAAAACGAAACACAAATTTTTGGCCACTGTAAGTATTTTGACTTTTCTTACTTATTTAAGTTTGTAATGGTTACTTGTAAGTATTGTTAAATGAAAGTAGACTCAATTACCTTTAAAACGCCGGGTGGCACGACTTCTACGGAGTTACGGTTAATTTTATATGATTTTTCAAAGTTTCTGAAAAACTGTCGAACAGACAGGCGAACCCCTTAAATTTAAGGGGGCCGCCCAGACAATTAAAGGGGCCGCCTATCTGATACTAAAAAATGCATTTTTTGTTAAAAATTGTTTTCTGACTTTGTAGAAAGGTGTGTAACTTTCTGATTTTAAAAACGATCATATAACACTTATTTTAAGCATAATCTTATCTCGAGCTAGTATAATTAGTGTATATAATATCAAAACTAATACAAGTTAATCAACAAAACACTTTTCATATTTAATCCTCCTTAATGGGTAATTTGATACATGGATCGTACTCAATTTTTAAAACCATTTGTTTTGAAAATTTGAGCGACGTGGCTCTGGTACCAATTGTGGAAAACTAGAAGGGCGGGGGGTTGAATAGTTTTCCCTTCTTTTTGATTTTATAAAAGCTTGGTTTCAAAAATGTTGATTCAAATTTATTCAATTGTTTGTTTGAAAAATCTTCAATTAGAGTTTAGTATGAAAACAACATATAATCAATATGATCAATTATATATGTGAGCTTTTGGATTAGTTTTCAAAACTTAGTTTTATGAATGAAGCTTTGGTCGATCTTTATGTGAATACGTTTTCCTTTTAAAATCTTAAAACATTTTGTATCAAATTATCGATTAAGTTAAACTCAACATGAGAAGTGTTAATAATATATATAAGTCCATTAGACCATATCTTACAATTATATATCCTATCACAAAATTAACTTGTAACTACACCACAATCAATCATCATGACAATATAAGCAACAATCAACACATATTTGCAAGCATAGATATAAAGCGATAAATGCAAGAATGAATGTAAAAAGATAAGAGAAAGAGGATGCAAACCGGACACGATGATTTATAGTGGTTCGGCTACAAGGACACCTTCCTTGCCCTACTCCACTCCCCGAGTCACCTACTCGAGAGTTTTCTTCACTACTCAACAAGCTCCCTTTTGGCGGAGAAAACCTTACACAACTTTTACTTACACCATTTAACGACACTAAGCTAAATGTCGAGTTCTAATAGTAGCTAGAACCAATCTCACAACACGACTTCGATCACTACACAACTTCTACACGACTTCACGACTTCTTCACTACTTCACAACTTCTTCTATACTCCACTACTTATTCACACACCTACTTCTTCACAACTACATGACTTCTCCACACTACTACTTCTTCCCACAACTTCTTATTCACTCATAAACTCACTACTAAGTAAGATCATCTTGATCTACTTATTACATATACATAACTCACAACTTCACATAAACACTAACTAGATCCTAATACATCTTTGGCTTTATGATAGGGAGGATTCTTCTCTTGCACTTTGAGTGGTGAAGGATTGGATCACTTGAAACAAAGAATTATAATCTTATGATCAAAGGATTTAGAAGGATGTTTTGAAGGGATTGGGACTGAAAATTTTCTTGCAAAAGGTAAGGAAAAATTGCAGAAATGAACCAGTATTTATAGGCAAGAATTTCTGACAATTGGAGCGTGCCGGTCCCCTTAATTGTATGGCCGGTCCCCTTAATTATTAAGGGGGCAGCCCTACTGAAACAGTCAGAAATCTTTGTCTTTTCTGGTGAAAGTTTATTTGGTGAAAAACTAACTGATTTTGGTTAAAAATTTGAATTTATATATTTGTTATGAATTAAACATTTTCATTTAATTACCAAAATTGTTTTTCAAAAGTATATAACATGTTTATATCATTTTATAAACTTTGTAATGTTTAAATAAAATCCCTTTGATCATAAAATGTATTAGACATTTGTTTGTATATACCTTAAGTGATTGTTGAAGCATACTCGAGACGTTGAGATGTCGAGGCTTGTTGACATATGAATGCAAAGATGAATTGTGATCACAAGTAACTTAAGCACTTTACGTTATATGTTGTAACTTACATCTTTGTCATCATCAAAACATGAAGAGAATGTTTAGATTAAATATCGTTTCATGCCAACAAACTAAGCTTCTCAGACATTTTGGTATTGTGACTTCTGGTCCTTCCTTTGATGATGCCTTATGTACTTTCAATGCGAAAATGGATATTGACCTTTTGAGTAACCCAAGTGAGATCGCTGCCCCTAAACTCATGAAAAAATTGGCAGATACACATTTCACATGTGTTACCCAAACGGTTGAATCTACCTTTTGCCTATCTTCTCGACATATGGCATTATGGAGTTTGCAAAAAGAGGAACACACTTCAAATTGGCTTTGGGTGGCTCCAATATCTGGGTTGGGACAGACCATGAATGCTAGGACTTTCCGATGTGTGTTGTGTTGTCGGCTAGGTGTTCCCCTTTTTTTCTGTTCAGATGTCGTGCTCTGCTTGTTCCAGGGTCTTTACTGGGGATATTTATGGGGACCATGCTGTATCGTGCACGGGTATTATTAGTATTAAACATCGGCATAACATGGTGCGTGATGTTCTTGTTGACATATGCTCTCGGTCTGGAATTTTGGCTCGTAAGGAGGTTGATATTGGGCTTAGTGGGGAAAAGGACAAACCCTTACATCCAGCTGATATGTTACTTTACTCGTGGGATGGTGGGCTTGATGTATGTGGTGATTTGACAGGTTCATCACCCTTGACGCAAACCGGTATGGTTGATTTTGTGCCAGGTCGTGTGGTTATTGAAGCCGCACAACGTAATCGCGTCAAGTACGAGGCTAAATGCGCGGATATTGGATACGGAGTTCTCCCCTTCTCATTCTCTTCTTTTGGAGAACTTGAGAAGGATGTGGTGACCTTACTAAAGCGTATCCGAAGATTCGCGGTGACTCAAGATATTGGAGCATGTGCTGCTGCTCATATTTTTAGTAGAATTAGCTTTGCTATAGTTAAAGGAGTGGGGGCCCAGCTTGTTTCTCGGCTCCCCTCTAATTTCTTGTAAATCTTATGATTTTCTAATGAAGTGATGTTTTATAAATAATAATAATAATAATAATAATAATAATAATAATAATAATAATAATAATAATAATAATAATAATAATAATAATAATATGTAATCGAGAAACTACTGGGACCTCTATTTTGAAAATTCTGATATTCGACGGATAAGTGTTTTAAAACGACTCAATTAGAGTTCTTTTTCTGTTATTATAACTGTTATACCATGATGTAACACCAAGTTTGAATTCCGCGGCATTCACGAAACTGGGGGTGTTACAAATATTATTATTGTTTAAATTATCTGCCCAAACCCCATGCATGAAAGGTTCTAAAACTAGTATCAATATTAAAACTCAATTCATAATATGCTAAAACTCTATTGTTTTTTAGTTGTGGTAATTAATTTATTCAATATAGTAAATCATAAAAATACAAAACAACTTAATCATTAGTAAAACCAAATTCATAAATCTATGAATAGTAATAATTAACTTATATAATACTGTAAATAACAAAAATACAAAAACACTTTATGAGTTTTAAAACCCAATTCATAAATGTATAAGTAAAGTAATTATGTTATACGATATACTAATTTACTAATATGTAATATGTAATGTAATATAATAATATGTAATATCTAATATGTATTATTATTATTATTATTATTATTATTGTTATTATTATTATTATTATTACCATTAGTATTACTATTATATTTATTATGAAATTGATTGTAATACTAAAACTATACGCATGGGCAAAAATATCAAGCTGAAACACATGTATTATGATATGCAAATAAATATACAAGACGTGTATTTCAACTTTATTAAATAGAACAATGTTTATTGTATTGTTGTGAAATTAAATTGCATAAACCTCATGTATGCACGAGATTATAACATATAAAAACACAAATATGTATTACATCTAACTCATGTCAAAATCTTGTGCCTGCACAAAACTCCAAGACTAGTAAATAATATAAATTAAAAGTATCTTACTCATGCTTAATTTCATTATTTACATTTTTTGCATTAAAATTATCCCCATAAATACTTTATTGAAATTACATACTACATATTACATATTAATATATTATGTTACATATTACATATTAGTAAATTAGTATATCATATTACATAATTACTTTACTTATACATTAATGAATTGGGTTTTACAAATCATAAAGTTTTTACGTATTTTTTAGATAAAGAATATTAAGTTAGTTAATTATTACTATTTACAGATTTATAAATTTGGTTTTAGTAATGATTAAGATATTTTGTATTTTTATGATTTACAATATTGAATAAGTTAATTACCATAACTAAAAAACAATTGAGTTTTAGCATATTATGAATGGAGTTTTACTATTGATACCAGTTTTACAATCGTGCATGCATGGGGTTTTGGCAGATAGTATAAAGACTAATAATATTTGTAACACCCTCAATTTCGTGAATGTAGCAGAATTCAAACTGGGTGTTACTCTCTGGTATAACATTTATAATAACAGAAAATGAACTCTAATTGAGTCTTTTTAAAATATTTATCAGTCGAATATCAGAGTTTACAAAATAGAGGTCCCAATAGTTTCTCGATTAAATATTTTCTTTTTGTGCATTAAAATTATCCCCAAAAATACTTTATTGAAATTACATATTAGTAAATTACATTACATATTACATATTAGTAAATTAGTATATCATATTACATAATTACTTTACTTATACATTTATGAATTGGGTGTTATAACTCATAAAGTGTTTTTGTATTTTGGTGATTTACAATATTAAATTAGTTAATTATTACTATTTACAGATTTACGAATTTGGTTTTACTAATGATTAAGTTGTTTTGTATTTTTATGATTTATAGTATTGAATAAATTAATTACCATAACTAAAAAACAATGGAGTTTTACCAAATTATGAATGGAGTTTTGCTATTGATACTAGTTTTAGAATCGTGCAATGAGCAACTATTAACTTTTAGCAAGAACAAGGATGCTAAAACCTTGTTTGAGGCCATAACAACAAGGTTCGGAGGCAATGATGTAACTAAGAAAACACAGAAGACTCTTCTTAAACAGATGTATAATAATTTTAGTGCTTCAAGTACTGAATCTCTTGATTCTATCTTCAATAGGCTTCAAAAGATTTTTAGCAAACTGGCTGTCTTAGAAGTAGAGATTTCTCAAGAAGATCTCAATTTATAGTTTTTAAGAAGCTTGCCTGCTGAATGGAATACTCATGTAGTAGTCTAGAAGAATAAGCCAGATCTGGACACAATGAGTATTGCTGATCTCTTCAACAACTTCAATATTGTTGAACAATAAGTAAAAAGGCCTACAAGCTCAAGCTCTAGTTCTGGAAACATGGAATTTGTGTCATCTCCCAGCAATAGCAGTCCAGAAGAGGTTAATATTGCTTCAGGAGTTAGTACTACTAACCCTAAAGTTAGTACTGCTAGTTCATAAACTAATACTGCATGCTTATGTGATGACACTCTCTGTGCATTTTTGCCTAGATAAGCTAATGGGTCCCCACTTTTCCATGAGGACCTAGTTCAAATTCATGAAGATGATCTATAGGAGATGGATTTGAAGTGGCAGCTTGCTTTGCTGAGCATGAGGGTGATACGTGGGAATCGCACCAGGCTTTACCTCTCGAGGGATCTCGAGAAGCTTACAACCCCCACCAGGCAGTGTACCTGATCGTTGTAGTATAGTATAGTGACAAGTACCGAGGGATTGATCGTTCAACTCAGGAATAGTGTCGCTAGGATTAGAAAGTCTCTTAAACTAAGTCTAGAGGTGAGGGATGATTCTTTTTGTATTTTTATGTTTTATGAAAAGCATGTAAAAATCTCGGTTTTTTTGGAAGAATGGGCGGAATTAGTTACTAGCCAACTAACCCAATTAACTAAGATGCAATCAAAATAAAATAACAAAAATGAAATGAAATCTAATTATACTAGTGGTGTAAACAATAATGGGGAAAGTTGTGTTTACTTAGGTTTCATTACTCCCTAGATATCTTTTACAAGTTGATAGTTTGTTACAATTGCATGATGACGGGTCGTGTTCCTAAATACTAGTCGTAGGGCCGTGTACAATATTCCCTAACTCTATAGGATCCTACTTCACTCCTATGTCGAGCCATTAGAAGCTCCTAACATGGGATCATTAGAATTCTCCTACGCATTAAATACAACCAAAAATCATAGTACACCTCTGATCATGTTTCTTATGACGTTCAAGCATGTCACCAATGGAAGTCTACCAGTTTTCTTAAGCCTAACATCGAATAGAATCATCCATAACAACTATAAACAAATAATCAACCCATAATTAACATCTAGGTTTCACTACATCTAAGCAAATACAAAAGAGATCTAGCCGAGCATGTTAAATTGAAGACAAGTGTAAGATATATTCAAGCAACACATAGACATATTGATTGAATTGAAAGAGTACTTATCTCAAATTGACATGAAAAGTTCAAAGGGTTGAAACCCTTGAAAAAGCTGGAAAAATTCGTCCTAGGATTTTTCCCTCAAAGTTGCACCCCACTAATGAATGAAATTTGGAAAACTATATATAGATAATACAAGGTGACGGCGTCATGTGTAAACATGTGACGCCGTCAACTCGCCGCCCATAATGAAATCGGATTGCCTAGATCCACTTTTGACGTCGTCATGTGTAAAATTGCTCTGGGCCGTCACTTATACTTGGACCATGACGGCCTTGGGTGACGCCGTCATCTCCTTAGTACAAAACTTTCTGGATCGTCACGTGTATTATCCACTTCCACCTCTTTTATTACTCTTAACGCCGTCATGTAGAAGCTTGTGACGCCGTCAGGTACTGTTCCCAACAAGGAAAATTAAGACTTCGCCGTTTTCTTCACTTTTATGCTCCAAAATGCATCATTTTCCAGATTTCACTCCAAAAGTACCTAAAATGACAAAAGGAACGATTTACGGCAATATTTGATCAAATAAATTCAAATTCGGGCTTAAATGACCTCTTAAAAATGGTTCATTTTTCGCCTCATCAAATACCCTTACACTTGAGATTTGCTTGTCCTTAAGCAAATGCGCTTTTGTTCTAATCAAAATACAAGTTATGGGTCATTTAACACTAATATAAAAGTAATTACAACAAATAATCATTCCACTAAAGACCAAAGATAAGCACGGAGGTCATACACTAGCACCTCACAAATAGTGTTTAGATACTCACATCTCTCGGGTGTAATAAAGTATATATCATAATATGGAAATGGAAAACATCTCTCACTACCTGTCATAGCAAAATAGATTACCATAGGCTTGGGAAAGGATCAAACCTCCACCACTTGGCGTAAGCACCTAGGATAAACAATTAAAGAGGTCTTTCAAAGGGTTATAACGTTAGGTGTAGGGATATGGAATACACGGTTTTGTTGGATAAAGGAAATATTTACTGGTGGCGAGTTAATTATCTTGGTTAATTACATGTACAATATGGCGTTGCTAAGCCAAGACTAGACTCGACTTAAGCTAATAAATAAAAAATAATCAAAAACATAAAATGAAATGGGATGGTAGTCTGTATGTTTTTCTCTTTTCTCTTTTTCTATTTTTTTTTCTTTTTCTTAATTTTTTCGATTTTTTTTTCATACACTCTTTCCCTACCATCCAAAATAATACATCATGGGGAATGTACATTCCCCTTACACTAGAATTTTTACATACTTTACAATAAACTAATCTAATGACTCGAATCAAGATAATCAAAACACTTGGAGTACTTTTAAGATTAACGCACATATGGGGGTAATATATGATGTTCTTCCCCATTACTCCATAACATTAGTACTTTACCCATGAGTCCCAATCGTCCCAAAACAATATGTACAAGATATGGCTCGACTTAGCAACCATGTAATAAATTAGATAATTAACTAAGGGTTTAAACAAATAACAATAATGCACTAAAGATGTGTGCATACACGGAAGGCTAAGGCGATTTGGGTGTACATTTGGGTGGGTTGTAACAAATTCTTCCTTTAAGTAAAATGCTTAAAGTTAGAAACGAAAAGATAGGCTCAGAGAGGTGTACTAGGGGTTTCGTGTACTAAAAATGAGTAAAACGCTAAGGTGTGGGAAAAATTAATTGACTTTACTAGCCAAGTAATATGACTTAAATGGTCAAGTAATTATGATATAGGTTTAAACACAAGGGTGATCCTAATGCCTCTTATCATGCAGTAAATCCTACTACACGAATGTAGTCTCACTAGCGGTCTCGGGATGCATCACTAACGCAAGTTCTAGAATATAAATGCTACCGGTACACTCATAAGCACTAATAATGAATGCTTTTTCTATCAAATCTAAAGGCGAACCTCACATACTTGGGTGGAAAATTTTTCTGAATGGTATGGTTTTGTGCTAGTCATACAACTCCTATCCATGAGACGCTTGCTAAGGCTAAAGTTTCACTCCTAAATGTTGTAAAAAAATTTAAATTTGGCACTAAAATTACACTAACAAGTATTTCTCTTAGTTTTATTACACACCTACCATCGAACAAACAAACTCAAGTGCAATTGTATCCTATAAGGTATCATCATTTACCCTCCCCTTACACTTAGGATGAACATTGTCCCAAATGTTCAATTAAAGAATGTAAAAGTGAAATAGGTAAAAGAATGAAAGCAAATACTCCCCTGATTCGTTCGGTGTGGATAGTGTGTTAACAAGGTTAGATCTTCCTCCAAGAAAATGAACATTCAAAGCTTCCCTTCCAGAAAAATAAATCATCTTCTTGTCACACATAACCTGTTAAACCTGAGAAAACAAACAAGGCAACCTCGCGTAAAATCGGCGGCAATCTATATATACTAACAAGTCCTAGAAAGCAATGTAAGATATAATGCTTCTGGAATGAATGTTTACAGATTTCCTGGAGTTAATAAAACTAAAGAATTAACAAAAACTTTAAGATTCCGTTAGAAAAACAAAACTTGCAAAATTTCTAGAATTTTACACATGACGCCGTCAGGAGTGAACTCCTGACGCCGTCAGAAGTGACCTGCAGAAATCTTTTCGTTAAGTTTCCGGAAAATTTCTGGAAAAACTTATGTCCTACTTCCTGGAAAATCCTGCAAAACATCATTATGACTCGATACAAGCATTTGACTCTAACAAATACTAATACACATGTCTATTTAATATTGTGGAGAATCATGATCAATTTCTTTCTTAAAAACAAATTTGGGGTTTCCCCTTACACTTAGCTTTTGTAAAATACCTTTATATGAATTTAAGACGAAGTTAAATGACAAAATAAAGCATTTTCACAATTTTAGTTTGAAACATGATCTACCAACAATAAAAATAAAGCATGCATACGGAAGCAAATAACAATCAAACAAATAAAAATCACACAAAACATGGGTTGCCTCCTAAGAAGCGCTTGTTTTTGTTCGAGTCACGAGCCTGACTCTACCCTTATTTAACGAAAATAGGGGAGGTTTTCCCTACACTTAGGATTAAGTGCGGGTGGAATTAACACCCCAAAAATTTGATACAGCGGAAGACTCAACAAGCTTTCGGGGTGCTACGGGGATTGGTATCCAACACAAGACATAATAGAACGAGATAAAGCAAACATAATAAAAACACAACCAAAACGGGGTTTTAAAGTTTACATTTATCCCAATATCATCCAGAGTCAGGCCCAAAAGAAATAAAAGTAGGTCCATAATTCAATATCAGAGTTTAGAAAAATAGATCCATAAACCAGGAGCCTTAGCCGAGCCTTCCAATCCATGCATCTATATCATCACTTAATTACCTGAGAAAACGTGCTAAAAGTCAGCTTTCGCCGGTGAGATCATAGGTTTAAATTCATCTAACAATATAGTGGACATATACGCAAAACGCTTGCTAGCTAGACTAAGGATTCACTAAAAGCCTGCGGATACCCTCCGCTCCAACATAACACACGGATACCCTCCGTTCTAACATAGATATTCGGGTAACCCCCGCAGTACCAATAAATACTCGGATAACCTCCGAAGTATTAATAACCTATAGGTGCACACTACATTATCTAAATAAGCCAACCTTGAATAGTACACACGAAACCGTGTGACTAAAGCTGACAATTCCAAATAAGCCAACCTTGAATAGTACACATAAAATGTATATGACTAAAGCTGACAATATATCCTAGTCCATACGCATAGCAAGATTTAGAAAGAATATAAAAGCGATAATAGTCCACATAAAATAATTTGCACGTTTCTCACCCCAAGTATTGAAAACATAGTTCAAGAGTAAAAGTGGGCTATGACTCACCTCAAGTCCAGAAATCAGCAAGAAGAAATCGGTAGAAGTAAGATGTATACTAACTCACAAGACGGCAACTACGGACTCGGCACGACCTAACAATATTAACTCGTTCAGAAATCATTTCCTCAAATTCAAAATATTCCCAAACCCGGACGTATTCCGTTTTATTTTCCGAAAATCCATTTCGTAATAGTTTGGCGTTTTTACGTTTGGTATCCATACGGGTGGTGGGTCGACACAAACAAACCAAAGAGGTCACACAAAAGAATAATAAATAAACTATAGATCTAATATTAGTCCAATATATTATTTAAATAAATCGCCGAAGTTTATCAAATCCGTCGATTTGATAATCCTCATATTTATTTACGTAACATACCGTTCCAAGATTACACCCAATCCTAAAGCACATAGCACATAAATACTATATGGTATATATCGTAGTTTAATAAACTTCTTATATACATCGTCAAATTGGCCATATTTCCCGATACATATATATATATATATATATATATATATATATATATATATATATATATATATATATATATATATATATATATATATATATATATATATATATATATATATATATATATATATATATATATATATATATATATATATATATAGCAATTTATTATCCTTTACATATACCACAACCTATGGGCGTCGTAGGATATGATGCCCATTAATATACTCATTCCGTATAGCCAAATAACTCGGTCCAACCTTTCGGTTAAGTAAGTTATTTAGTTATAGAAAATGTTTATATTAATCGTCACATATCCGTGACAACACAAAAGTCACAAACAATAACTTACCTGGACTCAAGTGACCACGACTCCGCATAACTCGATAGGTTTACTCGTTATATATATATAAAATAACATTTCATTTAATATTTAGTAATCGTCGAGAATTTCTCGGTATTTATAATATTTATTTATAATAATACTTCCAATAATATTACGCTACTCTCGTAGCCTAATATATTTAGTCGTATTATTTATAATATGACTCGTGATTTTTATTATTATTAATATACGCATTTATACAATTATATATACGTTATTCACGTCTATATATTCATATAAACGTTTATATTACCAATAATTATTATTACGAGTTTTATTATTTATGTTTTAAATTGTAAATCGTTATCGAGTCATACGAAATGGTCACATGTCCGAGTCATGACTCTCGGCTCATTGTCCAAGTCCAAAGTAATATGCAAATGTCATAAGAATCAATACTTCTCCGTCCAAAACAATCCCAATCCACGTGCTACAACAATAGGGTCCGACTACGGCACCCGACTAACCTATCTCCGTCATTCTAAGTGACCGTCTCACAATCGGTCCCCAATAACACTTTTCGTCAACACTTCTCAATACCAAAATCCATTGTCGAGACCAAACGTGGTCTCGACCCACAAGTATTCGGCCAAAATAATCAACCAAGCCAAATCCAAAACCAAGTTAACAACAAAAATCGTAAGGAAACAAATATAACCAAAGTTCACATTCGGGATGGTTTACCAAACCAAACCCGAGTCTACTCGACTCAAATGAGTCTCGGTACACACCACGGGCGATAATGGCTCGAACCAAAATCAAGGGGTCACAAGTAAAGCTCCAAGGAGCACAACCAAATGCCAATTCGACCACAAGGTCTCGGCAACAACAACCAATATACGGCATCGAGCCGTGACGCCAATGAGTCGAACCAAAACCAACGCAAGCAAGAACATGAGCCACAATTTCAAGACCCAAAAGTGGCAAGCAATCGAGCCCCATGGCTCGGATTAACAACCAAGCCGTGAGTCTTGGACTCACGGTTCGAGTCAACCAACAAGAAACCAACCCGGATACCAAACTTTTTAAGAAAACGTGTTTCCAATCAAAAACCCATAAGTATTACACGTTTTTATATGAAGACCCAACTGAATCTCATCAAGTCGTGACCCTTGGTCACGTTTTTATCAAAAATACGAGTAAAACTCGTCTCACCTTCGATCTATAAACTCAAACCGTGATAATCCTTCCAAAAACAAATGAATGGTGGTGAAAATAGTGGTGATTCGAAATGAAAAATGGAGTTATAGGGCGCGTGTAGGGGTAGATCTAAAAGATTTGATGATGGGGAGTTAGAAAATGGTAGTGGTGTTGAATGGTGGCCGACGGTGACAGTGGTGGTGGCCGGATTTTATGGGGCGGCTAGGGTTTGTCAAGAAGAAGAAAAAGAGAGAGATGTAGTGTGGGAGTGAGGGTGTTGGTGTTGTATGTGAACCGAACCAACAAGGACCCTTGTTATTAACTCTTTTATTTTATTTCTTTTTTTTTAAAAGTTTTAAATAATGATAATAATAATAATAATAATAATAATAATAATAATAATAATAATAATAATAATAATAATAATAATAATAATAATAATAATTATGAGTGGGTAAAGAAATGGGTAAGTGTAAAACATATGGCCCGAAACCCGAACTCATTTCAAACGTTTAATATCTCACGAAACATCCCGTAAATAATTAAATGTAGTCGGACTCGTAAAACGAGTCATAAAATTTCCCGTTAGGTAAACCTAGTGTAACAATTTGCAATTTCAGGTTAATTACCATTCCCGGAAAATTTCACTATTCACTTTTACTATTCATTTTTCCCGAAACTTTCCCGAAAGTTGATTTTTATTTGATATTCTCGAGTGATAAATCATTTTCATGGCAAATTAAATGTTTGACATTCGTCAGATCATTTTCGTGAAAGTTATTAAGGAATTACACGTTTTAGGGTAAAACGTCATTCAGAAATTCTACGTACAACGAAACTCGACCGCGTTAAGTGACCCCGCATCAGAAAAATGTTTGACACACTCATGATTTATTTGAGAATTAATCGTGACTGAGAAAAACATGACCAAAGACTTCCCGGCAGGTCACCCAAGCCAGTACTATTCTCACATGAGCACGCTTAACCGTATGGGCGATTAACCGTTAGACCACAAAACGCGTTTCTAAGACGATTTGAGTTTTCAAATTATTAGAAAAAGTCAACATATTTTTTCCCTCCTCCATTGACCAAAAATCATCCCTTGATGTTATAAGTCATTTCGTGATTTTTAGACTTACGGTTTGATGTCTAAAAGACATTTAATACCAACCGACACTAGACTGAGCCCAGTCTAGACATTATAAGTCATTTTAAATCATTTATAACCTATTAGAAAAGTAATATTTTACTTTTCTCAATTTTACGCAATATTCGTACGTTTTACGTATTACGCGTTTTAGACCCGTGTTTCCAGTTTTTAGCAGGGTTTTACCACTCAAATGGAACCTACCACCCATTTTATATTTTATTATGGGACATATGGACATGTCTAACAATACTTTAAAGTTTCATAATTTTACGACACCCGGTTTTACGTTTTGAGGCCTAATCATTTACGGTTGGCAATTCCCGGAGTCAAAACTAATCAAATATCTAGATTTTTATCATCCAAGGCACACCTCACCCCCCCTTATCCATGTTGAACCGCCAATGGGGGGGGGGAGTCACCATGGTGTGGCTTGATCTTGACCATTGATCTCTAGGATCATTACAAGTGACTTAACTAACCATGGTTAAACTCTAACCCAATATATGGTTAACTATTTTTCCTACCCTATAAATACCAAGCTAAACACATGTAATTCCTTGCACCACACCTTCTTATAACCTTCAAGTCCTAAAACCTAAGGCACTTTTCTTATATTTTGTAAGAAAGTTAACTAGTTTTTGAAAGAAAACTAGTGTTTGATCTTCAATCTTGGAAATTTTCTAAGAAAAGTTGTTATAACTTTAAAGTCTCCAAAAAGACGTCGTTATAATCTTCAAATAGCTTTGGACTTCAAGAAGGCGTCGTTATAATCTTCAAATAACCTCGGTTTATCATAGATTGCAAAGGGTGAAGCTAAAGTCTATCAATGTCCTATCCTTACATGTTAACTTCCTTTCATCTTTGAAAGCCAAAAGTTGTAAGCCAAACCCTAACATGCTTCTTGTTGAATAATCATGTTCATGTTATTTACATATTATTCATGCTATATTATGTCTTGTATTCATGTCCATGATGTATAAAAGTGAGTAAAACAAGTATTGATACATATATGTAACTTATGTTATTCAAACAAGTAAACTAGTGACTTTCTTGGAAAACCACGACCAAAATGGTAAAGATATGATGTTGGATCATTACATATTACAGTAGAGGACTTAACAAGGAAACCATAGCAATTTGAACCACCTAAAACGAGTATACGAGTCAAAAGTTACGCCCATTTGAAGTTACCAAAGATTTCCGGCAAAACTGCCTAAACCTTACTGAATCGCATTCTGACTTTTTGAAAGTCCCACTTCTGGTCCGATTCATCAAAAAGTTAAAACACGAAAGTTGTCCGGAACGACGTTTTCATTCAGGAACAAAGAAGCTCGAGCCCTGAAAACGCTTTTTGAGTGATAAATTCTTCAAAATCTTAACAGCCCATTTTTAGACCAAAGTCATTACATATAAGTTATGGTTTATGAAGACCAAAGGGGTCTTATGACCTAGAATCAAGACCACAACCATGGCTAGAGCCAAGGTTGAGTCTCAAGACCATGGAACAATGACCAAAGGTCATGGCAAGGCCATGACGAAATGACCATGTAAGCTTACTTAGGCATAAACATGAAACAAAGAGTTGACGATAACTTGAACAAACAATTTGGATCTACTTCACTTAAAAGGAACCATGAGATATTACAAAGATAAATGGTCATACAAGACTTATGAAACATACCCTAATAACAATCTTCATGTACAAATAAACTTTCCTAAGTTTATTCAAGTATCGGACATGTAACTTTTCGGATCAAAACTTATATCTATATATTTCATCAACTACTACAATAGTAGGGAGCCTCATGTGAGGAGTTCATTATGTAAGCCGTCGAGTTGAGTTGTGGAATTACGAGTTAAAGTGTCCTGGCTCCTCGAACGCTTACTAACATGACTTCTGAATTATGTCGGCCCGAACGGTAGTAAACGATATACCAAAACATACATGTTTTATGAATCTTTCTTTCAAAGACTTATACTATACATCATACCACATCATGGATTAAATGCAAGATATATATATATAGGCACTACTTCATATTCTTTACTCCGATCCTAAGTCGCGACATTCTATTATAGGTTGCTCGTAGAAACCTTCGCGATTCGACCATCACATTCATTACTTGATATCTTACTTAAGGTGAGTTCATAGCCCCACTTTCCATTACTTAATTGTTTTACAAACCCTTGGGGGGAATACATGCTATTTTTAACCGAGCACAATGTTTTTAAATTGTATGCTTGCCTGATTGTTTTATTATCACTAAGTACCAGCCTTGCTAAACCGAGATCCCTTATTATGAACCATTTAATCACTAGCAATAGTGAGCGCAAATATTGTGAATAGGCCTATTGGGATTGACGAATCCCATTTGTATTGACTAAGTTCAAACAAATGCATTAATATTTGAGATTTAGGTATGTTAGCAAAGTACCTACCGGGATAAATCTGCCGATCGATATTGGTACACGTTAACGTTTTGGTGTCATAAGCTTAGTGTATAATACATTTTATGGGCGTATAACAACATAGCCTACCTATTTTGCTTTCCAAACATTGGTGTGAGCCTATAACTCACACTACCAACATATTGTGTTCAAACATTAAACAAAATCTATGAATATCACTCAACCTTTGTGTTGACCTCTCAAGCATGTATTTCAGGTTCATGACGATCAAGGATGGCACGGAAGGGCACGGATACTCAAGAGGGCTATAAATTTTATTATCATTCAAAACTCATTTAATGTAAATTGTAAACATGGAACCATTTGGGACCTCATTTTGTAATCTCTGATATTTATACAATTTGAATGATAAATCTTTTAAACGACTCAATTGGAGTTCGTTTTCTATTATTGTGACTATTGTGCCGTCAAGTAACACCCAGTTCGAATTCCGCTGCAACCATGAATTGGGGGTGTTACACCTAGTGCCGGAGTCAACGTAGTACCAAGTGAGAATTTTAAAAATACATCACCAAGTAAATTCCATAACGAATCATTAAATAAATCTCAAATCCCATAACGACATAAAATATAATTAACCATAAAATTGGTCTTACAAGTTCGTTACGAATAAAAATTCCAAATAAAATTTATAAACGAACTTTAACATAATGCGGGTTTTCAAAATGGCTCCCTACATTGCCGGTTGTCACATCCTCCCAGTCTCAGAAGAAACTCGTCCCGGGTTTCTCTCGGAACAATTCATCTATGAAGTGAAAAGCTTCGGATATCTTTTCCGGAACTCGTCCTCACGTTTCCACGTAAATTCTGGTCTGTGTCGGGAATTCCAACGAACCTTGACGAGCGGAATGCGACTTCGCTTGAGTCGCTTAACCTCACGATCTAAAATCTCAATTGGCTCTTCCACAAAATTCAATTTCTCATCAATACGAATATCCTTCATCGGAATAATAGGCATCTCATCAGAAAGACATTTCTTCAAATTACTAACGTGAAACACGTCGTGAACTTTACTCAGTTCATGTGGTAATTCCAACCTATAAGCCACGGGCCCAATTCTTTCTAAGATAAGAAATGGTCCAATGTAGTGTGGGTTGAGTTTTCCACGTTTCCCGAAACGTATCACACCCTTCCAAGGCGAGACTTTCAGCATCACTTTGTCTCCAACCTGGAACTCTAAGGGTTTATGTCTCTGATTGGCGTAACTTTTCTGCCTATCTCTGGCTGCTTGCAACCGATCACAAATCTGAGTTACTTTTTCCGTAGTCTCCAAGATAAGTTCAGGGCCTGTGAGTTGGCTATCTCCAACTTCCGCCCAACCAATAGGCGAACGACATTTTCGGCCATACAAAGCTTCAAATGGTGCTGCTTTAAGACTTGTGTGGTAGCTATTATTATAGGAGAATTCCGCAAGGGGTAGGTACTTCTCCCAGCCTTTACCAAAGTCTATGATACATGCACGAAGCATATCCTCTAAAGTCTGAATGGTCCTCTCACTTTGACCATCGGTTTGGGGATGATATGCAGTACTCATATCAAGTCTCGTCCCCAAAGCCGTTTGAAGTGATCGCCACAAAGCTGACGTAAAGCGGCTATCGCGATCAGAAATAATCGATATCGGGACTCCATGACGAGAAATAATTTCCTTTACATATAACCTCGCAAGTTTATCCACACTATCATCTTTACTAATTGCTAGGAATGAGCAGACTTAGTCAGACGATCCACAATTACCCAGATAGCGTCACAACCGCTAGCTGTCCTTGGTAATTTAGTAATGAAGTCCATTGTAATCCGCTCCCATTTCCAGACTGGAAGTTCTGGTTGCGTCAATAATCCTGACGGTCTCTGATGTTCGGCTTTAACCTTAGAACATGTCAAGCACTTACTAACATACGATGCTATATCTGCCTTCATGTTTGGCCACCAATATAACTTCTTAAGATCCTGGTACATCTTGTCAGACCCAAGATGAATAGAGTACCTTGGCTTATGCGACTCATGCATAATCAACTCTTGAATTCCTCCATATAAAGGTACCCAAATCCGATCTCCAAAACATAGTAATTCATCGTAACGCTTAACAAATCCTTTCTCATTCTCAGCCATCCCAAATATATTCTCAGCAGGTCGGTTTTCTGCTTTCAACGCTTCCGTTTGAGCTTCAAGTATTTGAGACGGTAACGCCGATATGATAGTCATTCCCAGTGACCTAACTCGTAACGGTGGTATTCTTTCCTTTCGACTAAGAGCATCGGCAACAACGTTTGCTTTACCAGGATGGTAGCGAATTTTGCAATCATAATCGCTTAGCACCTCAATCCAACATCGTTGTCTCATATTGAGCTCTTTTTGATTCAATATGTGTTGTAGACTTTTGTGGTCAGTGAATACAACACACTTTGTTCCATACAAGTAATGTCTCCATATCCTCAAGGCGAAAACCACAGCACCTAACTCCAAATCATGGGTGGTGTAGTTTTTCTCGTGCTTTTTGAGCTGTCGGGAAGCATAAGCTCTCACTTTCTCTCGTTGCATTAACACGGCTCCCAAACCTTTATGTGAAGCGTCACAATAGACGACAAAGTTCTCGTTACCTTCAGGTAATGCTAAGATAGGAGCACTACACAACATCTTCTTAAGTAATTGAAATGCTTCCTCTTCTTTATCTCCCCATTCATACTTAACACTCTTTTGAGTCAATTTGGTTAATGGTTTAGCTATCTTCGAAAATCCCTTGATGAATCTTCGGTAATAACCGGCTAAACCTAAAAATTGACGAACTTCTATTGGGGTCGTAGGTGCAGCCCAATCTTTTATTGCTTCAATCTTAGCAGGATCCACATGGACTCCTTGTCTATCAATTACATGACCCAAAAATTGTACCGTCGGAATCCAAAATTCACATTTCGAAAACTTGGCATACAGTTTCTCCTTCCTGAGCAATTCTAAGATAAGTCTTAGATGCTCCTCATGCTCCTTTTCACTCTTCGAATAAATCAGAATGTCATCGATGAACACAATCACAAACTTATCTAAGTAAGGCTTACACACCCGATTCATGAGATCCATGAATATCGCCGGTGCGTTAGTCAACCCAAACGTCATCACCTGAAACTCGTAATGCCCGTAACGGGTTCTGAAAGCCATTTTCGGAATATCCTCCTCGCGAACTCAAAGTTGATGATATCCCGGTCTTAAATCGATCTTCGAATACACACTCAATCCTTGAAGTTGATCGAACAAGTCGTCGATCCTCGGTAACGGGTATCTGTTCTTCACCGTTAACTTGTTCAGCTCTCGGTAATCAGTGCACATACGAAACGATCCATCCTTCTTCTTCACGAATAAGACTGGGGCTCCCCAAGGTGAAGAACTTGGTCTTATGAATCCATTTTCGGCTAACTCCGCCAACTGTTTTGACAACTCTTCTAGTTCGGTAGGTGCAAGACGATAAGGTGCTCGTGCTACAGGTGCAGCACCAGGTATCAACTCAATCTGAAACTCCACTTGTCTATTCGGCGGGATTCCCGGCAAATCATCGGGAAACACGTCAGGAAAATCACGAACTATAAGCACATCTCCAATGCACCTTTCCTTTTTCTCCGTCCCTCTTTCTCAGAAATTTGAGCTAAGAAAAGGTAACATCCTTTCTCCATTAGCTTTGGCAACTTAGTGCAAGAAATAACTGCTAACCGGGATGGGCTCCTCGAATCCTTTCGATCTCCTAATATATTTAGGATTTCCTTTCCGTAAGGTACTCGCACGATCTTCTCGTCGCAAAGTATGTGAGCACGATACTTCGACAACCAATCCATACCAATGATGACATCGAAACTTCCTAACGTGACGGGTAGAAGATCTATGTTGAAAGGGTGATTCAAGAAATTTAACGTGCAACCGCGAATGATAGTATTAATCCTTTCTATATTCCCATTTGCTAACTCTATATCATATCCAATTCCTAAGGCCATCGGGGGTTTCTCTAGTAAGGGTGCAAACGTAGTGGACACAAAACTCCTATCGGCACCAGTATCAAATAGTATGGAAGCATAACGATTATTGAGAAGGAACGTACCAGTAACGACGTTCGGATCTTCTCCTCTCTCGTCCCCGAGTGCATACACTCTTCCCTGAGCAGCTCCAGCTTCCACACGTTGGTCCCCGTTATCTTGTCGTCCACGGTTTCCTCCAGCTCCACGGTTTCCATGATTGTACCCATTACCACCCGAGCCTTGATTTCCTCGGTTCCACGATTCTCTACACTCGTTCCTATAGTGTCCCTTCTTTCCACACCCATAATAAGTAACGTCTGCCTTATTTCTCATTTCAGGAGCAGCTTGAACCATAGCAAGAGGTCGAGCTCTACAATCCTTAGTTGTGTGTCCTTTCTTTGAGCAGTTCTGGCATCTCACATACACCATCCAGTATGATGCTGGTGGCAACGACCACACTTGGGTGCATCACCATTTTGGTTATTCTTATCTCCATTCCCAATAGCATAAGCCTTAGCTTGTCTCTTGTTTCGGTGATCATTACCCTTAGAGTGATGGTCTCTCTTTCTCTTTCCATTCTTATCCTTATCAGCTCCTTCCAATTCCAACGAATCCACAAGTTGTTGAGCAATTGTGATTGCCTCATGGATGTTTGCAGGCCTAGCAGAAATCACATCATTCCTTGTAGCTACAACCCATCAGTATACCTCTCGATCTTTTGAGTCTCAGTTTTTACCATATCTGGGCAAAGCAAGGCCAACTCCTGGTAACGACAATTGTAAGTTGCCATATCAGTACCCTTCACTTTGTGATTCCAGAACTCAATCTCTAGCTTCTTAACCTCATTCCTTGGGCTATAAGTCTGAATTAGCAGAGACTTAAATTGCTCCCAAGTCATAGCATAAGCTACATCACTCCTAACGGAATTTCGGTAATTGTTCCACCAAGTTAAAGCTTCATCCTTGAAAGTAAAAGAAGCAAACTTTACCTTCACATTCTCCGCACAACCACTGACATTGAACACTGACTCAGTCTTCTCAATCCATCTGACCAAGTAAACCACTCCTTCAGTTCCACCAAACTCAATGGGTCCACAAATCTTGAACTCCTTGTATTGACATCCATTAGCACGAACAGGTGGAAAAGTCCCAGCAGAATTGTTGGAATGATTTGACTCAGCTAGTAGTTCAGCAACTCTTTGCTCGACAAGTTGATTGATCATTGCCTGATCCACAGTAGGTGCATTAAGTGGAACATGATCATTGTCTCCCTGAACATCAACATTCTGATTCCTGTTGTTGCGGTTAGTAGTGTCCAGGTTGTCAGGAGTAGGGGTTTCAACATTTCGAGTAGGTCGGCGTCCTCGGTGACCAGGGGTAGTCACTGCAGGACCAGTTCTGGTAGCTCTAACAGGGTTTCGTCGTGGGGCCATTGATCATATACTAATAACCATCAACCATACAATAGAGATCCAACATCGTTCCAACTACTGGAAAACACAAAACATGCTAATCGTTCCAAAAGAGACGAATACTGAACAAAATACATCAAAACATGATAACTAGCTTTTCTAACCGAACACTCCTCGGTGTAGAAAGCAACAAGACAACATAACCCAAGCATCTAGCCACGCTGCTGGCGGAGGCTCCTTAACTCCTGCCTCAAGCCATCAAGATCTCTCTATAATGATCCTAGCTCCACACTATGGGTGTCGCTGTCTCTCCTGAGGTCTTCCACCTCCTTCTCTAGCTCAGTGTTCCGCTGCCATAACTTGCGGTCGGCCTCTCGAGCTGTGACAAAACCTCGCTGTAAACTCGCAATCTGCTCATGAACCTCCATCAAAACTCTCCTCATCTCAATCGACCTGCCCTCAACAACAGTCATGTCAACTCTCAAATCCGCTATAAACTCTCCAATAACTCTCTCAAGTCGATCAGATAATCGCGAGATCTTCTCGCCTTGGGTAGTAATCTGAGCCCACAACCTGCCACTCTCACCTAACTCTGCCTGCTCAGCAGAAACCTCAGAGGATGCATCCGACACCACTGGACTACCAGGTGGTGAATCAAACAGAAACGGATGGTCGGGTGAAACAGGCTCAATCGGGTGTATAGGTGAATCAGGCTCCTCAGCCTGAGCTGGTGGTACTAACAGATCATCATCAGGCATCTCCTCCTGAGGATCATCCTCCTCCTCAGGGTCATCATCACCCTGCTCAGCCTCCTGAGGGTCATCCTCCTCCTCAGGGTCATCAGCCTCATCCTCACCCTCGTACTCCTCCTCCTCCTCATCAGAAGAGTACATCATCAATCGTCGTCTCCTAACAGGTGAACCATGTGGAGATGTGGTAGGTGATGTAGGACGACGACGCAATGATGTGGGTGGCGCCTCTGACAGAAGAGAGTGAGCATCAATCTGTAAAGGTGATGGAGTAGGGCGTACTGACATGCGTGCCATAGCTGGGTGGGCAAAGTATGGGGCCACACGAGCCAAAGCCTGATGAAGAGTAAGCTGCCTCGATGTACCAGTGAGCCCTAGAGAAGATGAGGGTCCCTGCGTAGATGCAGCAGGCAGTGCTGAAGTAGAAGCTGTCTGCGGCACAGTAGCTGAAAGTATGGCAATCTGGTAAGGATCATCAGATGCCATAGTGAACTGTGCTGGTAATACCGGTGCAGTAAGAATATCCTCGACAACATCGGGCATATGGGAGGCCATAGGCTGTGACAACGGCGTAGGGTAGGTGTAGGTGTTTCAAAACAACTAAATCGCAACTCAAAATACCATACCAAAGATCCTCATCCAATAATTCAATCATATAATCTTAATAAAGAATTTCAAATACCGCATTACTAAAACATTTATAAAACAATTAGACCATATAATTTCCTCGAAACGCCATCTTATTACTAAATCAATAAACCTCAAAACCTCAAATCATCCCAAGAAATCCCAAATATAATAATCATCTCAAATATCTCATAATACCTCAAAATAATAGAAGATGCTTCGGCTTGGCGGGCTGGCGGGCGATGGTCAAGGATCATTTTCTATAAAAATTTGGTTATAGTTTAGGTGTTTATTTACCTAGTTCTCTATAACCTTGGCTCTGATACCAATCTGTAACACCCCCAAAATTTGATACAGCGGAAGACTCAACAAGCTTTCGGGGTGCTACGGGGATTGGTATCCAACACAAGACATAATAGAACGAGATAAAGCAAACATAATAAAAACACAACCAAAACGGGGTTTTAAAGTTTACATTTATCCCAATATCATCCAGAGTCAGGCCCGAAAGAAATAAAAGTAGGTCCATAATTCAATATCAGAGTTTAGAAAAATAGATCCATAAACCAGGAGCCTTAGCTGAGCCTTCCAATCCATGCATCCATATCATCACTTAATTACCTGAGAAAACGTGCTAAAAGTCAGCTTTCGCTGGTGAGATCATAGGTTTAAATTCATCTAACAATATAGTGGACATATACGTAAAACGCTTACTAGCTAGACTAAGGATTCATTAAAAGCCTGCGGATACCCTCCGCTCCAACATAACACACGGATACCCTCCGTTCTAACATAGATATTCAGGTAACCCCCGCAATACCAATAAATACTCGGATAACCTCCGAAGTATTAATAACCTATAGGTGCACACTACATTATCTAAATAAGCCAACCTTGAATAGTACACACGAAACCGTGTGACTAAAGCTGACAATTCCAAATAAGCCAACCTTGAATAGTACACATAAAATGTATATGACTAAAGCTGACAATATATCCTAGTCCATACGCATAGCAAGATTTAGAAAGAATATAAAAGCGATAATAGTCCACATAAAATAATTTGCACGTTTCTCACCCCAAGTATTGAAAACATAGTTCAAGAGTAAAAGTGGGCTATGACTCACCTCAAGTCCAGAAATCAGCAAGAAGAAATCGGTAGAAGTAAGATGTATACTAACTCATAAGACGGCAACTACGGACTCGGCACGACCTAACAATATTAACTCGTTCAGAAATCATTTCCTCAAATTCAAAATATTCCCAAACCCGGACGTATTCCGTTTTATTTTCCGAAAATCCATTTCGTAATAGTTTGGCGTTTTTACGTTTGGTATCCATACGGGTGGTGGGTCGACACAAACAAACCAAAGAGGTCACACAAAAGAATAATAAATAAACTATAGATCTAATATTAGCCCAATATATTATTTAAATAAATCGCCGAAGTTTATCAAATCCGTCGATTTGATAATCCTCATATTTATTTACGTAACATACCGTTCCAAGATTACACCCAATCCTAAAGCACATAGCACATAAATACTATATGGTATATATCGTAGTTTAATAAACTTCTTATATACATCGTCAAATTGGCCATATTTCCCGATACATATATATATATATATATATATATATATATATATATATATATATATATATATATATATATATATATATATATATATATATATATATATATATATATAGCAATTTATTATCCTTTACATATACCACAACCTATGGGCGTCGTAGGATATGATGCCCATTAATATACTCATTCCGTATAGCCAAATAACTCGGTCCAACCTTTCGGTTAAGTAAGTTATTTAGTTATAGAAAATGTTTATATTAATCGTCACATATCCGTGACAACACAAAAGTCACAAACAATAACTTACCTGGACTCAAGTGACCACGACTCCGCATAACTCGATAGGTTTACTCGTTATATATATATATATATATATATATATATATATATATATATATATATATATATATATATATATATATATATATATAATAACATTTCATTTAATATTTAGTAATCGTCGAGAATTTCTCGGTATTTATAATATTTATTTATAATAATACTTCCAATAATATTACGCTACTCTCGTAGCCTAATATATTTAGTCGTATTATTTATAATATGACTCGTGATTTTTATTATTATTAATATACGCATTTATACAATTATATATACGTTATTCACGTCTATATATTCATATAAACGTTTATATTACCAATAATTATTATTACGAGTTTTATTATTTATGTTTTAAATTGTAAATAGTTATCGAGTCATACGAAATGGTCACATGTCCGAGTCATGACTCTCGGCTCATTGTCCAAGTCCAAAGTAATATGCAAATGTCATAAGAATCAATACTTCTCCGTCCAAAACAATCCCAATCTACGTGCTACAACAATAGGGTCGGACTACGGCACCCGACTAACCTATCTCCGTCATTCTAAGTGACCGTCTCACAATCGGTCCCCAATAACACTTTTCGTCAACACTTCTCAATACCAAAATCCATTATCGAGACCAAACATGGTCTCGACCCACAAGTATTCGGCCAAAATAATCAACCAAGCCAAATCCAAAACCAAGTTAACAACAAAAATCGTAAGGAAACAAATATAACCAAAGATCACATTCGGGATGGTTTACCAAGCCAAACCCGAGTCTACTCGACTCAAATGAGTCTCGGTACACACCACGAGCCACAATGGCTCGAACCAAAATCAAGGGGTCACAAGTAAAGCTCCAAGGAGCACAACCAAAAGTCAATTCGACCATAAGGTCTCGGCAACAACAACCAATATACGGCATCGAGCCATGACTCCAATGAGTCGAACCAAAACCAACGCAAGCAAGAACATGAGCCACAATTTCAAGACCCAAAAGTCGCAAGCAATCGAGCCCCATGGCTCGGATTAACAACCAAGCCGTGAGTCTTGGACTCACGGTTCGAATCAACCAACAAGAAACCAACCCGGATACCAAACTTTTTAAGAAAATGTGTTTCCAATCAAAAACCCATAAGTATTACACGTTTTTATATGAAGACCCAACCGAATCTCATCAAGTCGTGACCCTTGGTCACGTTTTTATCAAAAATACGAGTAAAACTCGTCTCACCTTCGATCTATAAACTCAAACCGTGATAATCCTTCCAAAAACAAACGAATGGTGGTGAAAATAGTGGTGATTCGAAATGAAAAATGGAGTTATAGGGCGCGTGTAGGGATAGATCTAAAAGATTTGATGATGGGGAGTTAGAAAATGGTGGTGGTGTTGAATGGTGGCCGACGGTGACAGTGGTGGTGGCCGGATTTTATGGGGCGGCTAGGGTTTGTCAAGAAGAAGAAAAAGAGAGAGATGTAGTGTGGGAGTGAGGGTGTTGGTGTTGTGTGTGAACCGAACCAACAAGGACCCTTGTTATTAACTCTTTTATTTTATTTTTTTATTTTTTTAAGTTTTAAATAATAATAATAATAATAATAATAATAATAATAATAATAATAATAATAATAATAATAATAATAATAATAATAATAATAATAATAATAATAATAATAATAATAATAATAATTATGAGTGGGTAAAGAAATGGGTAAGTGTAAAACATATGGCCCGAAACCCGAACTCATTTCAAACGTTTAATATCTCACGAAACATCCCGTAAATAATTAAATGTAGTCGGACTCGTAAAACGAGTCATAAAATTTCCTGTTAGGTAAACCTAGTGCCGGAGTCAACGTAGTACCAAGTGAGAATTTTAAAAATACATCACCAAGTAAATTCCATAACGAATCATTAAATAAATCTCAAATCCCATAACGACATAAAATATAATTAACCATAAAATTGGTCTTACAAGTTCATTGCGAATAAAAATTCCATATAAAATTTATAAACGAACTTTAACGTAATGCGGGTTTTCAAAATGGCTCCCTAAATTGCCGGTTGTCACAAAGTAGCGATACACACCCTTAGGGTGAAAATATGCCTCGTGAGGAAAGAGTGGTGGATGAATTATATGCTCAAAATAAAATAACAAAAATGAAATGAAATCTAATTATACTAGTGGTGTAAACAATAATGGGGAAAGTTGTGTTTACTTAGGTTTTATGACTCCCTAGATATCTTTTACAGGTTGATAGTTTGTTACAATTGCATGGATGACGGGTCGTGTTCCTAAATACTAGTCGTAGGGCCGTGTACAATATTCCCTAACTCTATAGGATCCTACTTCACTCCTATGTCGAGCCGTTAGAAGCTCCTAACATGGGATCATTAGAATTCTCCTACGCATTAAATACGACCAAAAATCATAGTACACCTCTGATCATGTTTCTTAAGACGTTCAAGCATGTCACCAATGGAAGTCTACCAGTTTTCTTAAGCCTAACATCGAATAGAATCATCTGTAACAACTATAAACAAACAATCAACCCATAATTAACATCTTGGTTTCACTACATCTAAGAAAACACAAAAGAGATCTAGCCGAGCATGTTAAATTGAAGACAAGTGTAAGATATATTCAAGCAATACATAGACATATTGATTGAATTGAAAGAGTACTTATCTTAAATTTACATGAAAAGTTCAAAGGGTTGAAACCCTTGAAAAATATGGAAAAATTCGTCCTAGGGATTTTTCCCTCAAAGTTGCACCCCACTAATGAATGAAATTTGAAAAACTATATATAGATAATACAAGGTGACGGCGTCATGTGTAAACATGTGACGCCGTCAACTCGCCGCCCATAATGAAATCGGATTGCCTAGATCCACTTTTGACGCTGTCATGTGTAAAATTGCTCTGGGCCGTCACTAATACTTGGACCATGACGGCCTTGGGTGACGCCGTCATCTCCTTAGTCCAAAACTTTCTGGATCGTCACATGTATCATCCACTTCCACCTCTTGTATTACTCTTGACGCCGTCATGTAGAAGCTTGTGACGCCGTCAGGTACTGTTCCCAGCAAGGAAAATTAAGACTTTGCCGTTTTCTTCACTTTTATGCTCCAAAAACTTCCAAAATGCTTCCTTTTCCAGAGTTCACTCCAAAAGTACCTAAAATGACAAAAGAAACGATTTAGGGCAATATTTGATTAAATAAATTCGAATTCGGGCTTAAATGACCCCTTAAAAACGGTTCATTTTTCGCCTCATCAGAGGGCTAGCAGGTTTTTAGAGAAGTCAGGAAAGAAGATCACTATTAATGGAAGTGATACAGCTGGTTGGTCAAAAGTTGAGTGTTACAACTGTCATAAGTTGGGACACTTTGCTAGAGAGTGCAGAGGGCCAAGGAACTAGGACAATAGAAGCAGAGGTCAAGATAGCCGAGGTTCTAGGAATCAAGAGAGCAACAGGAAGGCTGTGAGTGAGTAAAAGACTTATTCAAAAGCAATGGTGGCCATTGATGGACTAGGTTTTGATTGGAGCTGCATGGCAGAAGAGGAGGCTCCTACCAACTTGGCACTAATGGTTTTTTATGGCTCAAAGTTATATACAGATAATGCTTGTTCAACATGGCACCAATCTGAGCTTAATTTAGCAAATCATAAGAGAGGTTTAGCTGTTGTAGAGAAACAACTTGTTTTCTACAAAAAGAATGAAAACTGTGTTCAATGATGATATTGTTGTCTTAAAAAGAGATGTTATGTTTAAAGATTTAGAAATTAATGAGCTTAAAAGTGAGTTGGAAAAGATTAAGCTAGAAAAAGACAACATTGAAGTAAATATAGAGAGACAGGGTCATCTAAAAGCATTGATAGGATTATTCAGTGTCAACTTATTGATAAATTCAAGACAGGTATAGGGTATAAGGCTGTTGCACCTCCTCATACTGGGTTATTACCAACCCCAAAACTTGATTTATCAAGCACTAGTGTAGAGGAGCTCAAAAAGCCTGAGTCTAAATGTAAAAGTGATAGTGAAGAAAGCTTTAAAGAGGTCAATAAATCATTTGATACCCCATTAGTTGAGAAATTGGTGTCAAATGATAAGGTAGAAAACAAAATTGTTGTTCCTAATGTGGCTAAGATAGAAGTTGAAAAATGATGAGGCAAAAAATGATCCGTTTTTAGGGGGTCATTTAAGCCGGAATTTGAATTTATTTGATCAAATATTGCCCTAAATCGTTCCTTTAGTGATTTTAGGTACTTTGGGAGTGAATTCTGGAAAAGGAAGCATTTTGGACATTTTTGGAGCATAAAAGTGAAGAAATGGTAAAGTCTTAATTTTCCTTGCTGGGAACAGTACCTGACGGCGTCAAGAACATTTTGATGACGGCGTCAAGAGCAATTTTGGTGACGGCCCAGTGAAAACGTGACGGCGTCAAATCAAGGCCATCAAGAGTAAAAGAAGTGATGACCCAGAGCAGCATTACACATGACGACGTCAGATCTGGATATAGGCAGTCCGAGAATATCATGGGCGGCGGGTTGACGGTGTCAGAACTTTCTTCTTGACGTCGTCACCTTAGGAAATCTATATATAGTCTTTGTAATTTTCATTCAAAAGAGAGGAGAATTTTAGGGTCGACTTGAATAAACCCTAGCTCATTTTTAACAGTATTTTCAAGGGTTTTCACCCGTTGAAACCCTTCATGTTCAATTAAGATAAGTATCCTTTCAATTCATTCAATATGTCTATGTGTTGTTTGAATATATCTTATGCTTTTCTTGATTTTAACATGCTAGGCTAGATCTCTTGTGTGTTTGCTTAGATGTAATGAAACCTAGATATTGATTATAGGTTGATTGCTTGTTTATAGTTGTAATGGATGAATGATTTCGATGTTAGGCTTAAGAAAACAGGCAGACTTCCATTGTGTGACATGCTTGAACGCCTTAAGAAACATGAACCAATGCGTACTAAGGTTTTTATGGTTGTATTTAATGCATGAGCGAATTCTAGTGATCCCATGTTAGGAGCTTCTTGCAAGCTCGACATAGGAGTGAAGTAGGAGCTTATAGAGTTGCGGAAGTACGTACGCCACCCCACAATTGATATTAAGGAATATAACCCGTCATCCACGCAACTGTAAAAATCAATTAACCTGTAAAAGATATCTAGGGAGTAGTGAAATCTAAGTAAACACAATTCTCCCATCTATTGTTCACACCATATTAGTAATTAGTTTAATTTACACTTCTGTTATTTTATTTTGATTGCATCTTAGTTATTGGGTTAGTTGACTAGCAACTAATTCCGCCCATTCCTCTAAAAACCAAGATTTTACTTGCTTTTCATAAAATATAAAAATATAAAAAGAATCATCCCTCACCTCTAGACCTAGTTCTTAGGCTTTCTAATCCTAGCGACACTATTCCTGAGTTGAATGATCAATCCCCCGGTACTTGTCACTATATTATACTTCAACGATCAGGTACACTGCCTGGCGGGGGTTGTAAGCTTCTCGAGATCCCTTGAGAGGTAAAGCCTGGTGCAATTCCCACGCATCAAGTTTTTGGCGCAGCAGCCCGGGGAATAGTTATTGTCTAGGTTAGGATTTCTTTTTATTAGGTCTACTTGCTAGATTCCTTTCTAGTAAGATTTTATTTTAATTTTTAGTTTTTCTTTAGTCTATCTATTTCTTCGTGTTTTTGTTCGTAACTCTTTACTATCCGACATCATGGAAGGTGGTAACGTCTTTGAACCCATCAACCCACCACAACAAGACCACCCACAAAACCCACCACTAGCAAACCAACCTCTTAGGCCCCGAACTCTAGGAGACTATTCCCGACCTAGCCACTAAGGCTACCGAAACACTATTGAGCTCACCCAAGGAGCCAATGTGTCCCCCTTGCGATCCGACACCATCCGGTTGGTGCAAAGCGGATGTGCATTCCATGGACTTAGTTCCGAAGATCCTAATCAACATCTCAAGGACTTCCTTAAAATCGTAGATTCTATAGACCTTGATGTTACAACTAGAGAGTCAACCCGATTACGCCTATTCCAATTCTCTCTACGTGATCAAGCTAGTCAATGGCTTGAACGCTTACCCGCGGGATCCATCACCTCATGGGATGATCTCACCACTCGTTTCCTTGCTCAATTTTTCCCACCGGGGAGAACTACTAAGCTTAGAAATGATATCTTGATGTTCCAACAACGTCAAGGTGAAACTCTATATGAAACACGGACTCATTTCAAGGACTTACTCCAAAAAGTCCCTCATCATCGCATAGATCTTTGACTCCAAGTCCAAATCTTCTATGACCATATCGATCTCTCCACAAGGCGAACCATTGACCAATCGGCCAGTGATAAGCTACGTGATCTAGGTGCGGAAGAATCATGGGAACTCATAGAAGATCTTGCTCTCTATGACAACGAAAGTTGGAATGATCCTCGTGATTTGAACAAAATGGTCAAGGCAATATCTTTGCCTTCGAACAATTCTAGCACTCCCGACCGTAGGATCATGGAACTTGAGGACCAAGTCAAGTTTCTCATGAAATCTTACGAAGCTCCTAAGCCTTCAAGCCAAGTGAACAAAACCACTTCTTCATGCGAATTATGTAGTGGTCCCCATGACACTCGTGATTGCGTGGAACTCCGAGGAATAGCTTTTGCGGACTACGCATCTTCGCGTACCGACGAAGCGGGAGATAAGTGGTACACTTTCAAACCGAGCGCCGAACCCTTACGGTGATTCCTACAACCCTTCTTGGAAAAATCACCCAAACCTTAGGTGGAAACAAAACCAAAACAATTCTTCCAATCCGCCTAATCGTTACCAACCAAATGGTCCACCCTCCAACCGTACTTTCAACAACAATCCTTCTAAAAACTATGGTAGTACCAACAATTTTGAAGGATTGATGTCCAAGTTTATGGCATCTCAAGAAGCTTGCATAGCTAAGTTTGAAACCGAATTCAATCAACAACAAACTGAGATGACCAATAAGATCGACAATTTGTTGAAAGCCCTAAACAACCAAGCGTTAACTACACCTAGGAAGGATACTAGGGACGCCAATAGCGAAATCCAAACTAAGGACCCCTCGTCATCCAAACACGTCCACTTTGTCAATGTTGTCACCATTAATCCAATTGATAAGGAGATAGAAGAAAGTGACAAGGATGAAGGTGGAGTAGAAACCGAAACTAGGAATGAAATTAAGGAAGTTGAGGTTAATAAGGGAGAAAAGATAGAGGAAGTAGAAACTGTAGAAGAGTACTTTGATAAGTTGCCCACTAAGGAAGAACGGGAATATCACAAGGATTTATTCAATGATCCCGAGACACCATATATCCTTGGTTCACCCCTTATTAAAGTAGGAGATCCCTCTAACATCAACATACCATGCAACATTGGGCATATTCATGTTTGGAAAGCTTATATCGATCCTAGGTCTCCTGTAAACATCATGACTAGGACTTATTATAATTGGGTAATGAAGAAACAACTTGGTTATAGGATAATGCCCAACAAGAACTTGCTAAGTAATTTTGTAGGTAGAGTGAAAGGATTGCATGTGATTGTCGAAAACTTCACTTATGAGACCGGTTTTATGATAGTGGAGGACACTCGTCCGGTGATAGATGATTGCCTAAGTCATGTAGTGTTCGGAAAACCGTTCGTTGAGGCCACTAAGATGAGTTATGATCCGACTTTAGGGATAGTTAGATTCAAGGAAGAGAATGATGAGATTGCCTACCAAATGCCCTATAAGATTGAACAATACCGCCTCCTATCAAACATAGAAAAGGAACACAAACAAGCGGTTTACTATAGGAATAATGAGGATAGACGTAGAGGAGTAGAGTATGTGATGAATAGGATACTTGGTTTCTACAAAGAATGCTTGTAACTAGGTCCGGAATACAAAACTAATATAGGAGATGACCTAGAGAGAGAAACCAAGGATGAGGTCACATAGTAGCCTACGACCTTGAGTCTATCTACAAGACTCGTAAATAAAGAAAAGCGCTTCTTGGGAGGCAACCCATGCTTTGTGTGATTTTTATTTTGTTTTGATTGTTATTTGTTTCCGTATGCATGCTTTATTTTTATTGTTGGTACATCATGTTTCAAACTAAAATGGTGAAAATATTTTATTTTATCGTTTGGCTTTGTCTTAACTTCATCCAAAGGTATTTAACAAAAGATAAGTGTAAGGGGAAACCCCAAATATGTTTTTAAGAAACAAAACCGATCATGATTCTCCACAATATTAAATGGACATGTATATTCGTATTTGTTAGAGTCAAATGCTTGTATCGAGTCATAATGATGTTTTGCAGGATTTTCCAGGAAGTAAGACATAAGTTTTCCAGAAATTTAACGTAAGAATTTCTGCAGGTCACTTCTGACAGCGTCAGGAAGAAATTCCTGACGGCGTCATGTGTAAAAATCTGGAAATTTTGCTAGTTTTGTTTTTCTAACGGAGTCTTAAAGTTTTTGTTGAATCTTTAGTTTTATAAACTCCAGGAAATCTGCAAACATTCATTCCACAAGCATTATATCTTACTTTGTTTTCTAGGATTTATTAGTATATATAGATTGCCGCCGATTTTACGCGAGGTTGCCTTGTTTGTTTTCTCAGGTTTAACAGGTTATGTATGACAAGAAGATGATTTATATTCTGGAAAGGAAGCTTTGATTGTTCATTTTCTTGGAGGAAGATTTAACCTTGTTACCACACTATCCATACCGAGCGAATCAGGGGAGTATTTGATTTCATTCTTTTACCTGTTTTACTTTTATATTCTTTAATTGAACATTGGGGACAATGTTCATCCTAAGTGTAAGCGGAGGGTAAAATGATGATACCTCATAGGATACACTTTCACTTGAGTTTGTTTGTTTGATGGTAGGTGTGTAACAAAACTATGCGAAATACTTGTTAGTGTAATTTTAGTGCCAAATTTAAATTTTTTTACAACATTTAGGAGTGAAACTTTAGCCTTAGCAAGCGTCTCATGGATAGGAGATTGTATGACTAGCACGAAACCGTATCATTCAGAAAAATTTTCCACCCAAATATGTGAGGTTCGCCTTTAGATTTGATTGGAAAAGCATTCATTATTAGTGCTTATGTGTGTACCGGTAGCATTTAGATTCTAGAACATGCGTTAGTGATGCATCCCGAGACCGCTAGTGAGACTACATTTGTGTAGTAGGATTTACTACATGATAAGAGGCATTAGGATCACCCTTGTGTTAAACCCGTATCATAATTACTTGACCATTTAAGTCATATTACTTGGCTAGTTAAGTCAACTAATTTTTCCCACACCTTAGCGTTGCACTCATTTTTAGTACACGAAACCCCTAGTACACCCCTTCGAGCCTATATTTTCGTTTCTAACTTTAAGCATCTTACTTAAAGGAAGAATTTTTTACACCCCACTTAAATGTACACCTAAATCTCCTTAGCCTTCCTTGTATGCACTCATCTTTAGTGCATTATCGTTATTTGTTTAAACCCTTAGTTAATTATCTAATTTCTTACATGGTTGCTAAGTCGACTCATATCCTTGTACATATTGTTTTGGGACGATTGGGACTCATGGGTAAAGTACTAATGTTATGGAGTAATGATCATATTATTACCCCCCATATGTGCGTTAATCTTAAAAGTACTCCAAGTGTTTTGATTATTTTGATTCAAGTCATTAGATTAGTTTATTGTAAAGTATGTAAAAATTTAAGTGTAAGGGGAATGTTCATTCCCTATGATGTATTATTTTGGATGGTAGGGTATAAGTGTAAAAAAAAAAAAAAAAAAAAAAAAAAAAATACGGACTACCATCCCATTTCATTCTATGTTTGTTTTATATTTTTGTTATTTTTGATTCATTAGCTTAAGTCGAGTCGAGTCTTGGCTTAGCAATGCCATATTATACATGTAATTAACCAAGATGATTAACTCGCCACCAGTAAAGATTGCCTATATCCAACAAAACTGTGTATTCCATATCCCTACACCTAACGTTATAACCCTTTAAAAGACCTCTTTGATAGTTTATCCTAGGTGCATACACCATGTGGTGGAGGTTTGATCTTTTCCCAAGCATTTGGTAATCTATTTTGCTATGACAGGTAGTGATAGATATTTTCCATTTCCATATTGTGATATATACTTTATTACACCCGAGAGATGTGAGTATCTAAACACTATTTGTGAGGTGCTAGTATATGACCTCCGTGCTTGTCTTTGGTCTTTAGTGGAATGATTATTTGTTGTAATTACTTTTATATTGGTGTTAAATGACCCATAACTTGTATTTTGACTAGAATAAAAGCGCATTTGCTTGAGGACAAGCAAATCTCAAGTGTAAGGGTATATGATGAGGCGAAAAATGATCCGTGTTTAGGGGGTCATTTAAGCCGGAATTTGAATTTATTTGATCAAATATTGCCCTAAACCGTTCCTTTTGTGATTTTAGGTACTTTAGGAGTAAATTATGGAAAAGGAAGCATTTTGGACGTTTTTGGAGCATAAAAGTGAAGAAAACGGAAAAGTCTTAATTTTCCTTGCTAGGAACAGTACCTGACGGTGTCAAGAACATTTTGATGACGGCGTCAAGAGCAATTTTGGTGACGGCCCAGTGAAAACGTGACGGCGTCAAATCAAGGCCGTCAAGAGTAAAAGTGGTGACGGCCCAGAGCAGCATTACACATGACGAAGTCAGATCTGGATCTAGGCAGTCCGAGAATATCATGGGCGGCGGGTTGACGGCGTCAGAACTTTCTTCTTGACATCGTCACCTTAGGAAATCTATATATAGTCTTTGTAATTTTCATTCAAAAGAGAGGAGAATTTTAGGGTCGACTTGAATAAACCCTAGCTCGTTTTAACAGTATTTTCAAGGGTTTTCTCCCTTTGAAACCCCTCATGTTTAATTAAGATAAGTATCCTTTCAATTCATTCAATATGTCTATGTGTTGTTTGAATATATCTTACGCTTGTCTTGATTTTAACATGCTAGGCTAGATCTCTTGTGTGTTTGCTTAGATGTAATGAAACCTAGATATTGATTATAGGTTGATTGCTTGTTTATAGTTGTAATGGATGAATGATTTCGATGTTAGGCTTAAGAAAACTGGCAGACTTCCATTGTGTGACATGCTTGAACGTCTTAAGAAACATGAACCAATGCGTACTAAGGTTTTTATGGTTGTATATAATGCATGAGCGAATTCTAGTGATCCCATGTTAAGAGCTTCTTGCAGGCTCGACATAGGAGTGAAGTAGGAGCTTATAGAGTTGGGGAAGTACGTACGCCACCCCACGATTGATATTAAGGAATATAACCCGTCATCCACGCAACTGTAACAATCAATTAACCTGTAAAAGATATCTAGGGAGTCGTGAAATCTAAGTAAACACAATTCTCCCGTCTATTGTTCACACCATATTAGTAATTAGTTTAATTTACATTTCTGTTATTTTATTTTGATTGCATCTTAGTTATTGGGTTAGTTGACTAGCAACTAATTCCGCCCATTCCTCTAAAAACCGAGATTTTACTTGCTTTTCATAAAATATAAAAATATAAAATGAATCATCCCTCACCTCTAGACCTAGCTCTTAGGCTTTCTAATCCTAGCGACACTATTCCTGAGTTGAATGATCAATCCCCCGGTACTTGTCACTATAATATACTACAACGATCAGGTACACTGCCTGGTGGGGGTTGTAAGCTTCTCGAGATCCCTTGAGAGGTATAGCCTGGTGCAATTCCCACGCATCAAAAAACCAGTATGGAAACAAGTTAGGTATGCAGAGATGTATAGGTCACAAAGTAGGTCACAAAGTCCTAGGGTAACTAGAGAAATTGGAATAATCTGAAGTCCAAACAACTAGGAAGTAATTTTGTCATGTATAATAAAGCATGTTTTACTCGTGGCAGTTTTTATCAAGTTCAGGCAAATTGCAACTACCACCAAAGGGAAAGGGTGGTAAAATGAAATTCTATGGTGAACACCAATGGTTTTGCTAAATATACTCACCCTAATGCTCAAAGAAACATGGCTCCCAAAGCTGCGTTGATGAGAACTGGCCTTAGACCTTTTAACACAGTTAGGCATGTCTGTACTACTCACCCCAAATCAACAGTTTTCGGTGCTAAACCAATATCATTTTATTCTAAACCAGCACAACAAACTGTTAAAAGGCCCTTTCAAAACAAAACAACATTAACTAATAGGAAATTTAGCCAAACAGTTAAAATTGCTAGGCCAGTAGTTAGTACTGTTAGGCCTGCAAATGCTGTTAGGGCAAATAGGGGCAATGTTGTTAAGGCCTCAGCATGTTGGGAGTGGAGACCAAACCCAATAGTGTGTCAATTATTATGAAGAAATATGACTCTTTTGATGCACGAAGTAGATCCAAGTCAGTAATGGCTTGGGTCTCTAAAGGAAACTAATTTCCTTTATTTTATGTGCAGGGACATCCACAACAACAAGAAGAAGTAGATATAGGCTATTTTGACAGTGGATGCTCTAGGCACATGACTGGGAACATGTCTTACCTCACAGATTTCATAGCATTTGATGGAGGATGTGTTGCCTTTGGGGGAAGAGCAAGTGGTCGTAGAATTACTTGTAAAGTTACAATCAGGACTAGTAAGCTTGATTTTGAAGATGTGTATTTTGTGCAAGAGCTTAAGTTTAATCTTTTTAGTATCTCACAGATGTGTGACAAAAAGAACAGTGTTCTTTTTACTAAAACTGAATGTTTTGTTCTGTCTCCTAGCTTTAAGTTAGCTGATGAAAGTCATGTCTTACTTAAAGTTCCTAGAAAGAATAACATGTACAGTTTTAATATGAAGAATATTGTTCCTAAAGAAAGTCTAACTTGTCTTGTTGCAAAGGCCACATTGGATGAATCAATGCTATGGAATATGAGACTTGGTCATGCTAATTTTAAAACCATAAATAAAATTGTTAAAAGATAATTTGGCGAGAGGTTTACCTCAAAAATGTTTTAAAAAAGACCAAACTTGTGTTGCTTGTCTTAAGGGAAAACAACACAAAGCTTCTTGTATGCCCAAGGCTCAGAACTCTATTACTTAGCCATTATTCATGCTTTATATAGACTTTTTTGGTCCTACTTCTTTTTGTATGCATAAGAAGTACTATCTTGTTGTCACTGATGATTATAGCAGGTTTACATAGGTTTTATTTTTAGGAACTAAGGATGAAACCAGTAACATTCTTAAGAGCTTTATCATTGAGATAGAAAACCTAGTTGATAAGAAGGTAAAAGTCATCAGATGTGATAATAGAACAGAGTTTTAGAATAGAGTTATGAATGAATTTTGTGATCAAAAAGGTATTAGGAGAGAATTCAGTGTAGCTAGTACTCCTCAGCATAATGGTGTTGCTGAAAGGAGGAATAAGACTTTGATAGAGGCTACTAGAACCATGTTAGCTGACTCTAAGTTGCCTACTACATTTTGGGCTGAAGCAGTTAATACTGCTTGTTATGTGCATAACAGGGTTTTAGTAGTCAAACCTCACAACAAGACTCCTTATGAACTTTTTAGAGGTAGAAAATCTGCTCTAAGTTTCATGAGACCGTTTGGATGTCATGTAACTATCTTTAATACCTTAGATCATTTGGGAAAGTTTGATGGAAAGTCAGACGAGGGATTTTTTTTTGGTTACTCTATGTGTTGTAAAGCTTTTAGGGTATACAACATTAGAACCAGGAAGGTAGAAGAAAACCTACATGTTGAATTTTTGGAGTTCCAAAATCGTTGTTTGATCTTGATGCTCTATCAGAATCTATGAACTATTTACCAGTTGTCGCAGGTACAAATACTAATGATTTTACAGGTTCAAAAGCTAGTGTTGGTACAGGTAAATCTAGCATGGAGAAAGAGACTAATCAAGATCACATTCTAATGCCAATTTAGAAAGATGGTTCTTTGTTTGATTCATCCTCAAAGAATGATGATCCACCATCTTCTAGTGATTCTGATGGTAAAGAAAGTGGAGTTGATGATAAAAAAAACAAGAGGTACCTGAAAACAGTACTAATGATGATGGTACTGCTAGGCCAAATAATGGTACTGCTAAGCCTAAAGATAGTACTGGTGGGCCAAATGTTCATACTGTTGATCCAATAATTAATACTGCTCCACATGCTGATCTTTTTGATGAATTTGAAGTGGATTTGAATAATATTCCTATCTCATATGAAGCTCCCTCAACTCCCCATACAGGAATTCACAAGGATCATTCACTTGATCTTGTGATTGGTGATATACAGTCTGGTGTAAGGACTAGGAGAATGACAATGGAAACAAATGAAAAAGGTTTTATCAGTGCTATTTATGAAGGAAAAACTCATGAAGACCTTCATACATGTTTATTTGCTTGTTTCCTATCTCAAGAAGAACCCAAGAAAATTGCCAAAGCTTTAAGTGAACCATCCTGGGTAGAAGCAATTCAATAGGAGCTATTACAGTTCAAGCTGCAAAAGGTGTGGGTTTTAGTTGATTTTCCTAAGGGTAAATAGGCAATTGGTACAAAGTGGTTGTTCAGAAACAAGAAGGATGAGAGAGGCATTGTCATCAGGAACAAAGCAAGGCTTGTTGCACAGAGGTACACTCAAGAAGAAGGCATAGACTATGATGAAGTCTTTGCCCCTATGGAAAGAACTGAGGCAATAAGGCTGTTTTTGGCTTATGCTTCTTTTATAGGATTCATGGTGTATCAGATGGATGTGAAGAGTGCTTTCTTACATGGAACTATTGATGAAGAAGTTTATGTTACACAACCACCAGGATTTGAAGATCCTGACCATCCTGACAAGGTCTACAAGGTGGTTAAAGCACTTTATGGTCTGCATCAAGCTCCTAGAGCCTGGTATGAAACCTTGACCAAATACTTATTGGACAATGGGTTTCACAAAGGAAAGATAGATCAGACATTGTTTATCAAGAGGCAAAAAGGAGATATTTTGCTTGTACAGGTCTATGTTGATGATATCATATTTGGCTCTACAAAGAAGGAGATGTGTTCTGAATTTGAGAAGCTGATGCATGACAAGTTTTAGACGAGTTTCATGGGAGAAATCACTTTCTTCTTAGGGTTGCAAGTCAAGCAGAAAACATATGGGATATTTATCAGTCAGGATAAATATATGGCTGAAACCTTGAAGAAGTTTGGGTATGCTGATACGAAGACAGCGAGCACTCCTATGGATCCAGGAAAACCCTTACTCAAAGATTCTGATGGTGAGGATGTTGATGTTACACTTTACAGATCAATGATTGAGTCATTGATGTATCTTACATCATCCAGACCAGACATCATGTTTGCTGTATGTGCATGTGCCAGATACCAAGTTACCCCTAAGGTTTCACACTTACATGTTATGAAAAGGATCTTTAGGTATCTAAAAGGCTAACCCAATTTGGGTCTTTGGTATCCTAGAGATTCTCCATTTGATTTGGTAGCCTATAGTGATAGTGATTATGCTGGTGCAAGTTTAGATAGGAAGTCAACAACAGGTGGTTGTCAGTTCCTCGGATGCAGGTTGATATCATGGCAGTGTGAGAAGCAAACTATGGTTGCCACTTCTACAACTGAGGCTGAATATGTGGTTGCTGCTAGTTGCCGTGGATAAGTACTCTGGATTCAGAATCAAATGTTGGATTATGGGTATAATTTTATGAACACCGTGATATTTTTAGATAATAACAGTACTATATGCATTATTAGAAATCCTGTTCAACATTCTAAAACAAAACACATAAAGATTAGACATCATTTTATAAGAAACTCTAAGGTGAAAAATGTGGATACTAAACACAAGTTTTTTTATGTATCCAAGGTTTATTCAAATGTTTTTGAACAAAAACAAAAATTTGCTTCAATCTCATAAAACTATTTATCCAACTCCTAGCCTTGTTAAAAAAAAACTTTTCAGTAATATGAGAATGGCATCTAAGGGGTACAATAGGATAGAAGTACCACTTTTTGATACAATGCTTGTTCAAGAAAATGTTCAAGGTGAAGTATCAACATCCCCAGTTGAGTCCCAACACACACCCACAGTTGCTCCATCTTTATCACAACTACCCATTATTTCACAAACATAGAGGAGGAGAATCAGAAAGGAGTCGGTAGTACCTCAGCCCAGATCTCCTACTCATCCCAATGTAGCAGATGAGGCTGTCTCTGATAGCATAGGAAGGGCTACCACTACTGTCTCAAGCTTAGAAGCTGAGCAGGCAGGGGTAACATAGATAAGACCCAACCTATGGCAACATCTAATGTGTCAAGTCCTCATGGACTTGGTACAGGTGATGGACTCCCCAGTCACCTGGATACAATGGGGGAATACCCCATGATTCACCTCTCCCAGGAGGTAACACACCTGGAAGTGATGAGGGTAGCCAGATACTTAAGGAATTGATGGATAAATGTACATAATTGTCAAACAGGGTCACCAGCTTGGAGACTGAATTGCAACAAACCAAGCAGGTGTATGGAGGTGCCCTTACCAAACTTATCTAAAAAATGAAGAGGTTGGAGCAAAAGCTTAAAGCCAGCAAAGCTAAGAGAAGAGCAAATATTGTGGAGTCCTCAAGTTCTGATGATGATGATGATTTAGACGATTCTTCCAAACAGGGGAGGAAGATAGCTAAAGTAGATGAAGATCCATAACACTTCATTAGTTCAAGAAGGTGTTGTGATTGAGGGAAGGTTTAATGATGCTCAACAAGAGACTAAACCAGTCAATCTTCAAGAACAGGATACAGAGCTAGTGAATTTTGAAGTTCAAGAAAATCCTGAAGATATAGCTACAAGTGAAAGACTTGTTAGTACTGTTGTTTGGTGGATAAGATTATTGACGTGTCCAGGCAGATATATGGAAGAAGCAGTTCAAACTGCTGAAGCAACACTTAGTACTTCCAGCATTTCTGTTAGTTCAACTTTTAGCACTGCCAGTATTGTTCACATTAGTAGAAGTGCTGCAAATAAAGGAAAGGGCATTATGATAGAATATGACCAACCAAAGAAAGTAAAGAAGATTGTTCAAGTTCAAATTATTTTTGATCATGAAGTTGCACAAAGGGTACAAGCTGAAGAGCAAGCCAAATTAGCATAAGAAGAAAGAATTGCAAGATTCATGGTTGAGCAGAAGCTTAACAGTGAAGCAGTAGAAAAATTAACACATGAGCAAGCAGATGCACTTTTAGCTCATAATCTTTATGAAAGACAGGGCAGCTATGCCAGAAGCAATCTAAATGATTTGCTGGAGATGATTAAGAAGAAGCAAAGTGCAAAGAAGGCTGTTTCAAGAAGGTATAAACCTCCAACAATGGCATAAAAGATGATGCATATGAAGGAGTACTTGAAGCATCAGGATAGTTGGACTGCTAGTCAACTGAAGGGAAAGTCTTATGTAGATAGTCAAGACCTATACTTCAAAGCTTACAGGAAAGTACATGCTTTCATTCCCATTGGCACAGAAGAAGAGAGCAGAAGTATAAAGAGAGATGGGTTAACTTTAGAGTCAAAGTCTTCAAAGAGACAAAAGATTAGTAAAGAAGTGCCTACTGTAGAGGAGGAAGAAGAAGAGGTTGTATTGTCTGAAGAATAGTTTCAACAAATGGTGATTGTAGTTCCGGATGAACGGATGAATGTTGAAGCCATACAAACTAAATATCCTATCATTGATTGGGAAGTTCAAAAAGATGGAAGGATAAAAAATTGGAAGATCATCAGGGTAGGAAATCATACTGAGGTATATCAGTTCATGGAAGATATGCTCAAGGCATTTGATAGAGATGACCTGGTGAAACTATGGAGTTTAGTTAAAGACATATTCAGATCTTCAGTACCTATAGACAATAAGGAGAGAGCTCTATGGGTGGACTTGAAGAGAATGTTTGAGTCAGTTGCAGATGACAGTATATGAAAGTTTCAAAATGGAAATCAAGGTTTCAAATGGACATTGCATAGTTCATGTGCAGTTCATCATGTCTCAACAAGGGTAAGTACATACATGTACATGCTAGTGGAGAAGGACCACCTATTATCATCAGGTACTCTCACTTTGATGATATCTGAAAAACTAATTGTGGAAGAAGAATCTAAGATGGTGAGAGAACTACTACAGAAGATCTACAAGCAGTATGATAGAGTAATGAAGGCTAGAAGAAGGTAAAGTGTTTGGAAGAATCCTCTCAAGTTTAAAGGTATAATTCAAAGAAACTTGTTGATTTGGAGGTAAATCACAAGTTTAGGGAGGATTGTTGGGAATTATTTGTACTGCCAAGTATAAAAATGGAACTGCTGAAGATTTACACGAACAGTACAAACCAGTTAGTACTGCTAGAGTAACTATTGGTACTGCCAGGTTCAAGTTAGAAATACTGAAGATTGATAATGAAGAACGTACTGCCAAGGGATAAAGACGTGTAAAGAGACAAGTATAGAAGATATTTAGTGTATATCTTATATAGTTATAATGATATGAATATTTTGCATGTTTAGAATATTGATAGTTATCTTGTAAAGGACTCCTTGTGCCTATAAAAGGAGATCCTAGGTTAAGATGTTACATATATGTTTTTTTTATAAGCTTCAAGGTTGTAAATCCTAGTACTACACAAAAAGTACTCGTATTATTTGCTTAATAATATTGAAGCGTTTTGTTTATACTGTTTTATAAGTTTACTATTTCATTGATCATACAACATTATTTGTTTTCCTCTAAGCATTGAAGAGTAGATTCCGCATACTCTTTGGTGTTCAACAAAGTTTCTAACAAGCTCAAGCAAGATCCGTCTTTAGGACTCACAGTCCTTTACACCGTAGGTGTCTTGATAACTTGATGGTCAATAAGTCTTCATATTGTATACATTGTATATCAAACAGTATAATTATGTCATATGTCGTGCAAGATGAATTTGGTGTCTAAATGATATCTTGAATACGACGTAGGCACAATGGGCCATCTACGCCGTATAGAGCTCTGGTCCTTTTTTCTCGTTTTCCTTCAAGTTTCATCTCATTTTTGTGTCTTTTAGCTCAATCGCTCATTTGAGTCCTATTAATCAAATAGGAAGCAATTAAGTATCAATTCGTATAAAAACATAAGAATAACGAGCAAATAACATGGGATATTGATAGTAAAAACTATACATTATATGATGTTATCACAAAGTGTTTTGCAATAAGCCAATAACTACTTTATAAATTCTTAGGGTTTGATTATCTCAACTAAATTTTTTTACAAATCAAACATGCAAATTTTTATTATAATACTATCATTTATATGAGAGTTCACTTTGTACAATAACATCATACTTCTAAAAACTTGCATTTAAATAATGCTTATGGTGAGGATTAATATTAAAATATGTTACTAAACTTTCCAAAAAATATGCCTAAGGTATCGAACTTTCATTTTGTTCATTTAGGTTACTGAACTTATGAAACATGACATTTTGGGGTCACTAAACTTATAAAAATATACGTAAACATCACTAACCTTGTATAAACACAACATTAATATTACTTAACTATCAAAAAATATGCTTTCATTAACCCTAAAAATAGGGAAAATAATCTAAATCATAAGTTCAGTAACCCAAATGAACCAAATGAAAGTTTGTTACCTTAGGCGCGTTTTTTTGAAGGTTTAGTGACATATATGTATATATATCATCTTACTACTTCAAGTCTTCAGCATGCAAGTTTCATAACTTCCTAAGACCGATATACAATATATTGTTATTAAATCAGATAACACCCAAACGCAAAATAAATAAAATACAAAAATATTTTAGTCATATGCATATCAATTACTCGACTATTATCATATCACATAAGCAACATTCTACTTTATCTTAGGCATTACAAAACACGTTTTTGTAACCGACAATTTCTGTCCAACCCAAAAATCCAATGTACAATGCATCATTACCATATAAGATACATTTAACCAAAAAACAAACCAAAACGCGTTTTTCATAACCGAACTAATCACCCGAACCCGAAAATCCATTGTATAACACACCATTATTAGATCAGATACATTTAACCCGAACACGGTCCATTTCTTAAAACTAAAATCTTACATCTAGAACAAGTAAGTCTTTAAATACACATAAATCTGTCAGAAAAATATCACAAACCAAACACTCCCAAATCTTCTTCGAGTACCATTTTTTTGTTTTCTAACCCTAAAAACCCCTACTTGTTTTAAATCATCATCAATTCTTCAAATTCTTATGTCATCACACCAGTTAAACGTCACCAAAATCATCAAATGAGTAAAATAGGGTTTACAGCTTGATCGATCGGTTAATTCATGGTGAAACGATGAAAGGAGCGGCAAACTATTGAGGTTATTAAATAATTTATTTTTTTGGTTATATTTGGTTAACTTTCTGTTTTAGTTATGGTTATTATTGATGGTTATATGATTTGATTTTTTTTTTTTTTTTTTTTTTTAACTGAATTTGATTGGTTTACTTGATAGTGTCTATATTTTAGATTGATTATAAATGACTTATTGATGAATTATATGATGTTGGGTTATGTTGTGTTTAGCAATACAAAACAAATTAAGTTTAGCATTCGGTTATAGTCTCTTTTTGTTTTATAAGGAGTGTTTGACAGCGTGGCTATGTATGTGTAATTCTAAACTGTAAAATGACAAAATGATAAAAGTTCCTTAAAGTAGCATTTGAAAATTAACTTTGAGAAAATAAAACAAAAAGATAAACGCTCGTTAAGGAGGTTACTATGGTTAGGTTATGGTAAAGACATGCATTTATTGGCTTGTTTTTATATAAGGTATTTTTGTGTATTTTGTATATACTATCAGGGTACCCGCGTGTTGCGGCGGCGGGTACCCTGAAATAAAATTTTTCGGTGAATCATGTATTTTAGTTTATTATGGTCTTTTTGACAATAAATTTACGGATATCAAGAATTTCGTATAGCCCGTGCCCGTTCGGGCTCGAAACCGTTGGCCCGTGCCTGTTCGGGCTCGAAACCGTTGGCCCGTGCCTGTTCGGGCTCGAGCCCGTTTGGCCAACGCCCGTTCGGGCTCAAGCCCATTTGGCTCGTTGCCCGTTCGGGCTTGAATATTTGTATAATGTGCTTTATTATTTGTATTAGTGAAATTTAATGCATGAATTGTTCTTAATTTGGTTGTACAATATGTTTGATAATTTGTATTTCTTATGTAAGGGGTATTTTAATAACTCTATTAATTGTATTTATTGACCAGTTAATTAATTGACTACATTAAATAACATTAATGTGGTGTTTTGTTGTAAACTATGCTTCTTGTCTTGTAAGTATGAAAATTATATGCATTAGAGTGTTTTACACTATGTTTCTTTTCTTGTAAATAGTAGTCATTATAGTCATTAATAACATTGACCACTTTAATAACATTAATGTTGTAAGTCTGAAAATTACACCATGCTTATTTTGTTGTACACTATGCTTATTTTGTTGTAAGTCTGAAAATTATGTGCATTAAAAGGTTGTAAATTTGTTGGTTACATTTACTATACTATTTTCTAATTTTAATTTAATAACTTGGAAAATATTGGAGTAATTATCTTTGAAACTTATAATATCTTCAAAACTATACCAAGTAAAAAACAAAAACGAATACATAAATAGCATGTATCATTTATTTTAGTTAAAAAGCATAGAATAAATAAGAAAAAAGAAAGGAGGAAGAGAATAACAAAAGGAAATAAAAGAAACACATGCATATTAAATTTTAAAACTTGCCATTTTAATTTCAATTATACAAAGTGCTCAATATACATTTACGAATGTGGTTTTACTATTTATAAGGTGTTTTGTCTTTTTGTGATTTACAAATTTAAAAAATTAATTACTAGAATAAAAAAACAATTGATTTCTAGCATATTATGAATTAGGTTTGACTACTCATATGATAAAACTAAATTCTTATTATAATAATTAACTTATTCACTAATATGTTATATAAAATTCTAATATGTAATATATAATGTAGTATAATAATATATGTAATACATAATGTGGCATATTAATATTTTATGCAATGTCCTAATAAATTAATTAATTACCATAACAAAATAACAATGAGTTTTAACATTTGAGTATGCTATTCTCCCTTAGGCTATGTTTCGTAAATCTAGTAGTAGTAGTTAGGAACAGGCTAGCAATATTTGTTTGTTATATAAACACGTTAAACACTCTGAATGCGTTCACATGTTAACTAAGTAGGGCTGAGCATAGGTTCGGAACCGACCCGAACTGTAAAAACTGAGAACCGAATTTCACAAAAAATTAGAACCGAAACCGAACCGACGGGCCGTCGGCTCGGTTCGGTTTTGTCGGTCTAAGTGTATTTTGGTATGTTTTTGTCGGTTTTGGGCCGAACCGGACCGAACCGACCCGAAACCGAAATCATGTAAAACATGGAATCGAAACCGAACCGACGGGTCGTCGGTCCGGTTCGGTTTTTGTCGGTTCGGTCGGTTTCGTCAGTCTGGTTCAGTTTTGAACCTTCGGGGTGTTTAGGTAATCTTATCTGTTTTTAAAAAAGCTCCAACTAATGATTTGTCTTATCGACCTTTTAGTATGAGCTTACCCAAACACCCCTTAAAACTAACCGAAATCTTCCATAATCATATTCAAGGGATTGATCTTATTAGCCATTTGATAAAAGCTTTCCCAACCACCCCCTAATACATAACTAATTGAGATAATCTGTAATAATATTCAGTGTACATTAAGGCTTATCACTCACACATTTTTCAACTATAAATACACACACCGTATACATTTACATTCACACTTCACCATTACAAATGGCCTCCACTCCTCCTCAATCCCCCAAGAACACTCTCTCTAAGGAGCCAAGTTCTGATGGGGATGAAGGAACCCTTCTAAGAGTCAGTGTAGACTCATCTTCTACACCACCATCACCCCCGCCGCAAACACAGCCTGCCTTTGGCCAGTTAGCGGGTACTAGTAGTGGTGCTTCTTCAAGTAGTCCACTTGCGTTTACCAAGCATAACAAAGTTATATGCCCTATATGCAAGCGTGACATGTGTCACAAGAAGGCCTTCAACGGGCATTTAAGATGGCATTCTCCACAAGGAAGGAGCGATTACAACCAACAAATCCAGGCGGTGTTGGCATTTAGCAATGAAGTACAAGAGACTGTACAAGTCTCAAGAAACAAAAACCCTCTGGATTTGAACAAGACATCGACTGAAAATAGTTACGTGTAAACATCTGTCTATGACGGTCATTGTTTTGTTTTATGAATGTTTTTGTTGGGAGTCAAGACAATCTACTATTTATTGTTTTGTTTTGTTTTATTCAAACATATACAATTTCAAATCAGTCTCATTTATTAATCCAAACTGTACACACTATCAAATAAACTAAACAAAGCAAATATTTAGACGACATACATCACACAAACATCGGGGCCTAAAAAATCATTCATGACGACACCTTTTTTTGCAGCGTTTAGCTTTTAGCGTGTAGAATGTAATGCGTGTTTTGCAACTAGCTTTAACTTTGGATTTTGTTTTACGTTATTTTACAATTAATAATTACAGACACAAATATGTTTCCAGACGCTTTTATAAAACACAACTAATGCTAGTTTTACCAAACATAGTGTAATACTATGTTCGCTTTATAAAGTTGTTTGCTTTATAAATAGCTAATGCATGTTTTCACCATGTAACCTAACCATAATAATCTCCTAGCGCTTATCTTTTTGTTTCATTTTCCGAATGCAACTTAAAGACACATTTATATATATATATTTTTAATTATACACTTTATTATTACACATACAATAAACACTTTTATCAATCAAAGACAGCTAATGTTACTGTTACTAAATATAGCCTAAGGGTGTAATCAAAAAAGCCCAAATTCATGATTTGTCTTATTGATCTTTTAGTATAAAGTTACCCAAACTTAACAAGTTAAAGTTGTGATGATTTATAACTTTCGAGTTAACAAAGTGGATACATTTAAAGCTATAAAAAACCAGAAAAGGAAACAAACCGAACCGATTTAAAGAAAAAAACCGAAAAGCCGAAACCGAATGGTTTGCAATTTTTAAAAACCGAAGTTTTCAGTTTAGGGTTTGGTTTTACTCAAAAACTGCCTCATACTATCAACAATATAAATTGAAATTATAATACTATTATTCATAAGATTTCATTCCATACAACATCAATATACTATTAAAAAGTTGCATTTTAAATAATGATTATAAGAACATACATAATTTTTTTACATCAACAACCCAAGTTTTCTCACTATCATGTAAACTAACAACATGTTAAAACTTCCGATAAACTTTACCCGTAAATGAAAATAATCAAATTAAAAAACCAATACCGACATACAATACATTGTTATCAAATAAGATAAATTTAACCCAAACACAATATAAATAAAATAATAGAGTATTTAACTTACATGTATACTAATTACTCGAATATTAACATATCACATAAGTAACATTCTACTTTACCTTAGGCGTTACAAAACATGTGTTCGTAACCGAAACTAATCGCCCAAACCGAAAATCCAATGTGCAATATGTCATTACCATATCAGATACATTTAACCCGAGAACAAACCAAAACGCGTTTTCCATAACCGAAATTAATTGCCCGAATCCGAAAATCCAATGTACAATACATCTTTACCATATCAGATACATTTAACCCGTAAACAAAAAACGCGTGTTCCATAACCGAAATTAATCGCCCGAACCCGAAAATCCAATGTACAATACATCTTTACCATATCAGATACATTTAACCCGAAAACAAACCAAAACGCGTTTTTCATAAACCGAAACCTAATCACCCGTACCCGTAACTCCAATATAACTACACCGTTATCATATCAGATACATTTAACCAGAAAACGAAAACGAAAACAATCCATAACTTAATCCCAAATCCAGATTAAGTCTTTAAAAACATATATATATATATATATATATATATATATATATATATATATATATATATATATATTTGTGTCAGAAAAATAAAATATTTTACACAAACCAACTAAACAAACACCCTCAAATCATCTTCTTCAAAAAGTACCAATTTCCGTGCCCTAACCCTAAAAACCCCTATATCATCATCATATCTTCAAATTCTTACGTCATCACTCATCATCACCCCAATTAAACGTCGTCGTTTTCATCAATTGAACGAATTAGGGTTTTGAGTTCGATCGATCGGTTAATTGATGGTGAAATGTTGGTTAATTAAGGTTGTTCGATAATTTTATTGTTTTAATTAGGGTTAATTGATTTGATAGTGATATAAGTATGAATTAATTTTTAGGGGTTTAAATTGTGTGATTTTATGATGTTTGGTTATCCTTGGGTTTAGCGCGAGACGAGCGAGACGATAATTTAAATAAGCATTTGCCGTAGGTGTTTGTTTTGTTTTATAAAAGTGTTTGGTAAAGTATATAATGACAGAAAAGATAAATGTTTATTTAAGTAGCGTTCGGATAAAGATGAAACACTTGTTAAGTATATTACGATGGTTATATTACACGGCATTTATTGGTTTGTTTTTATATACAGTGCTGTGTTGTGTATTTGGTGAATATGATTTCGGAAGATTGCAGATAGTTTTAAGGGGTGCTTGGGTAAGTTTATACTAAATGGTCGATGAGACAAATCATTAATTGGGGCTTTTTTGAAAACAGATAAGATTACCCGAACACCCCCTTAGGCTATATTTAGTAAAACTAACATTTTGTTTAATGTAGGTGTAATAATAAAGTGTAATGACAGAAAAGATAAATGTGTCTTCAAGTAGCGTTCGGAAATAAAACAAGATAAACGCTGGTTAAGTAGATTACTATGTTTTGGTTACATGGTGAAGACATACATTTATTGGCTTGCTTTTATATAAAGTGCTGTTGTGTATTTGGTGAATATGATTATGGAAGATTGCGGATAGTTTTAGGGGGTGTTTGGGTAAGTTTATACTAAAAGGTCGATGAGACAAATCATTAATTGGGGCTTTTTTGAAAACAGATAAGATTACCCAAACACTCCCTTAGGCTATATTTAGTAAAACTAATATTAGCTGTCTTTGAGTGATAAAAGTTTTTAATGTATGTGTAATAATAAAGTGTAATATGACAGAAAAGATAAATGTTAATTTAAGTAGTGTTTGAAAAGTAGGGTTCAGAAAAAGATGAAACGCCCGCTAAGTAGATTACTATGGCATTTATTGGCTTGGTTTATATAAAGTGTTGTGTTGTGTATTTGGTGAATATAATTTCGGAAGATTGCAGATAGTTTTAAGGGGTGTTTGGGTAAGCTTATACTAAATGGTCGATGAGACAAATCATTAATTGGGGCTTTTTTGAAAACAGATAAGATTACCCAAACACTCCCTTAGGCTATATTTAGTAAAACTAATATTAGCTGTCTTTGAGTGATAAAAGTTTTTAATGTATGTGTAATAATAAAGTGTAATATGACAGAAAAGATAAGTGTGTCTTCAAGTAGCGTTTGAAAAGTAGTGTTCAGAAATAAAACAAGATAAATGCTCGTTAAGTAAATTACTATGGCATTTATTGGCTTGTTTTTATATAAAGTGCTTTTGTGTATTTAGTGAATATGATTATGGAAGACTGTGGTTGGTTTTAAGGGGTGTTTGGGTAAGCTTATACTAAAAGGTTGATAAGACAAATCATTAATTGGGGCTTTTCTGAAAACAGATAAGCTTACCCAAACATTCCCTTATGCTATATTTGGTAAAACTAATATTAGCTGTCTTGGATTGATAAAAAGGTGTTTACTGTGGGTGTAATAATAAAGTGTATAATGACAGGAAAGATAAATGTGTAGTAGCATTTGGAAAATGAAACAAAAAGATAAGCTCTCATTAAGGAGATTACTATGGTTGGGTACTTGGGTTACATGGTGAAGACTTTCATTAGCTGTTTATAAAGCTAACATAGTATTACGCTATGTTTGGTAAAACTAGCATTAGATGTGTTTTATAAAAGCGTCTGGAAACATATCTGTGGCTGTAATTATTAATTGTAAAATGACGTTAAACAAGCATTACATTCTAAACGCTGCAAAAAAGGTGTCGCCAAGAATGAGTTTTTAGGCCCGATGTTTGTGTGATGGATGCCGTCTAATTATTTGCTTTGTTTAGTTTATTTGATAGTGTGTATAGTTTGGATTGATGAATGAGACTAATTTGAAATTGTAGTATATGTATGAATAAAACAAAACAGAAGAATAAATTGTAGTTGATTATCTAGGCATTTATGGAGTGAAACAAAATTGTCTGGACTCCCTATAAAAAACATTTATAAAACAAAACAATGACTGTCATAGACAGATGTTTACACGTCGCCATATTCATCCGGTGTCTTGTTCAAATCAAGAAGTTCCTTGTTTTCGGAGACTTTTACAGTCTCTTGTACTTCTTTGCTAGAGGCCAACAAACTCTTGATTTCTTGGCTGTAATTGCTCCTTTCTAACGGAGTATGCCATCTTAGATGCCCGTTGAAGGCCTTTTTGTGATACATGTCACGCCTGCATATAGGGCATGTAAATTTGTTAGGCTTGGTAACGGTAGGTGGATTGTTTGAGGAAGCACCACTACTAGAACCCGCTAACTGGCCAAAAGAAGGCTGTGTTTGCGGCGGTGGTGATGGTGGTGCAGATGATGAGGCCACGCTGGTTCTTAGAGGGGTTCTTTCAGCCCCTTCAGAACTTGGCTTCTTATAGTGAGTGTTCTTGGGGGATTGAGGAGTGGAGGCCATTTGTAATGGTGAATTGTGAATGTAAATGCATATGGTGTGTGTATTTATAGTTGAAAAATGTGAGTGATAAGCATTAATGTACAGTGAATATTATTACAGATTATCTCAATTAGTTTTACTTTTTTAGGGGGTTGTTGGGAAAGCTTTTATCAAATGGCTAATAAGATCAATCCCTTGAATTGTTGCTTTTTGAAAACACATAAGCTTTTATGCATCAGCTTATAAAGTGTAAAATGATGATAGGTAGCAATAGCTGTTTGTTTTTCTTTCATTGAGATTTTTTTAAAGGTTTTTTGAATTGTGTTGGGATGTGTGGTTTTAGTGATTTTGGGTTAGTACGTATTGGTTAATGCATTTATTGTTAGTACTGATTATCATTGCGTATAATGATCACAGACGAAATAATATAAACTTAGCAGATGCATTGGCTGGACATGTTACTATGTTAGTATAAACTATAAGTGGATTACTATAGTTAAGGACTTAAGGTTACCTGGTGAAGACATGCATTTATGGACTTCTTTTTCTTTTTTTTTCTTTTCTTTTCTTTTCTTTTATTTATTTATTTATTTATTTATTTATGTATACGTGGTCAATATGATTATAGAAGATTTTAGTGCGGTCTAGGGTGTTTGGGTAAGCTTATGTGTGCCTTTTGACATGAGCCTTAGCGAACACCTTGCAGAATTACTAGGGGAGTGTTTGGGATTGCTTAATATTTCTGCTTATGCTTTTGCCTAAAAATAAGAACCTATAAGCTGCTAAAAAATAAGTATTTTAGGAAACTTTCAAACATGTTTATTTATAAAAGGTTTTTGGTTAAATATGATAGTAAAAAAATAATTTTAGTTCCATCTCAAATATAACACATTGAAATAAGCAGCTTCCTACATACTTGTCAGTAACTAAGCAGTTTGAATAAAATAAACTGGTCTCCTTAAAATTAAGCAGATAAGAGGAAAAAAAAAAAAATCCCCCCACACTCCCAAGGATCTTCTCTTGCTCACTTGAACTTTTTTTTCCTAGGTAATAGATCATATTCTGAATTGATATTGATTCTTTGAGGTCCCAATATTCGTGTGTTGAATACCGTAGTTAAATATTTAGCTGATGTTTCCAATTTGTTTACTTGTGATAATAACATCACTAATTCTCGTTTGCGGGTGTTCCTGATGCATGCTTAGGTGTTTTTCAAGTCGATAAAGGAGTCGAGAGGTCTGCCAGTAAATAACAGCTTAATTTAAAAAGAGTCGTAAAGTGTGACGTGTGTGCTGCTCTGTGTTCGTCCTGTTTGCATGTTAAGGGAAATCCAATGGGAAAAGCTGATGAAAATTCTGATAAACGTAAGGATTTTAATAAGAAGGCTGATCGTGAAAACAAACAGCAAACAAATAGTGGTTCTAGCAACTTGGAGAGTGTGAGTTCTAATTACAATAATTTATCCGAAAATGCCGAAAGTAAAGTTAATAAGAAGGCTGATCGTGATGTAGAGACTTCACTTAGTTCTGATGATCATGCAAATAATAGAACTAGTGTAGGTAATCGTAAGAAAATAATGACCAAAATCCCTGATGAATCTTCAGAAGAAGATCCCGAAGAAGACCCAGAAGAAGATCCCGAAGAAGACCCAGAAGAAGACCCGGAAGAAGACAATCATGCAGATGATAGTGATGACTCTGAAGTTGTGGAGCATGATGTGAGTATTGAACATCTAATTTTTTTGTTGGTATCACATCTTATATGATTACATGCATCTTATGTAACTAATAACTTTGTTGTCAAATGTTTTCATTTAGGTTAAAGTATGTGATATATGTGGAGATGCGGGGCGTGAGGATAATTTGTGTATATGTAGTAGGTGCCCTGATGGTGCTGAACACATGTAAGTCTATTTAGCAATCACTTAATGGTGGGCCTATTTGTATTACAGTTTACAAAAAAATATAGATGTTTAATATGTTAATTATTTTGTTTTGTCAGTTATTGTTCCAAGGTAACACTTGATAAAGTTCCCGAAGGTGATTGGTTATGTGAAGAATGCTTAGATGAGGAAAACAAAAACAGAAACCGTCGCAAGTATAGTTCAGAGACTGGAGCCGAAAAAGATCAATCTGCCGAAAAAGATATTCCGGCTGTGAAAGTATCTGGTAGAAGGCGTGCAGAAGAATCAGACTCTTCGTCATCTGGTAAACAACAAGCTCGTGAGAAGATCATTGGGTCAACCAAGGATATTGACCGCGGGAAAGCCAAATCAAGCCACCTTGCTTCTGATTCCCGTTTTGGTAATGATCTATTAGAAGGGGCACGTTCTCCTCCTACACGTCCGCGATCAGAATCTTTAAAAGGTACATGATCACTTTTTAAATTTTTATGTCTGAATATATACGGTTAAATAACTAGTTTCTGATAATCAATTGTAACTCGAAGGGTACATTTAGATAACTTTTTTTTGGGTAAAGACAATAAATAAATATATAAATTTATGCATATGCCCCTTAACCTTATGCAGAGACATTTATTTGCATTTGACAAATCTTTGCAACTTTATTCAAAAAATGTAATATCTTACTGCCGCTTTTCTTTTTTTTTTTCTTTTTTTTTTTTTTTTTTTTTTTTTGGCATTTATTAAGGCATTGAATACTTGAAAACTTGAGCATTACAACAAATAAAGCACAAGTTATAAACCAATTAAGCACAATTTACCAACACATTCATCCATTAACTTTTCAATTAATGTCATTTTTAAAACACTTATTCAATTAATATAATTTTTAAAACACTCAAATGAAAAAATACATGATATTATACCTATTGTACAACTAATAAAACACAAAAAATTCATACTATGATGGTACACCATCGTTTGGAAAACCGGACGGACTGGCCGGTTCAACCGGGAACTGGAGTAGCCACCGGTCCGAACAACTACTAAAAAAGTTCAAAATTGAACCGCAGAAGACAGGTGAAACCAGGTAAAACCGGTGAACCGAGCCGGACCGGTTTCGTTTCCTTCATGTTTTTTTCTTCGATGAGGCGACTTTTCGTTATCATTTACTAAAGTTTGGTCGATTAAAATTAAACATGGAAAGATAGATAGATGTAAAGTGTAATATTAGAAAGAATAGAGAGTTAGAGTAGATTAGTAATTTTACAATTGTTACTCTCTTTATATATAGTAGAGATAAAAATGCAACTGCATATTCATTTAGAATTAAAAAAAGCATTGCTCGAAAGAAACATTATTGCCACAAAAAAAATACAATCATAATTCATAACTCGATTGCCAGAAATTTTAATCACAGGGTACCCGCCGCTGCAACGCGCGAGTACCCTGCTAGTATGGCTATTATATCTTTTAACCATTTTTTTAATATATATATATATCCATACTTCTGAATATCACATGTCACAAACCGTCTATATTACATTTCTCAATTAATTTAAATTTTGCCAATATGAGTCTTTTACAGACATTGTCACTAAATGTCTTTATTTTGTTTTTTCTGAAAATTTCATGTTTTGGTCATTTTATCTTTTTTTGTTGTCTAATATTAATTCACCAGATATTTAAAATAATGCGATTATCTGGTATAACAACTTTAATTAGCAAAAGGGTTCTCTGCCGCCAGTTAGATTACAGTTGATTATTAAGTGTCGCATAATCACTTTCGTAACACACATCTAAAATATCCGTTTCAGGTAATTTTGTTAAGTCCAATTCATTCAATTTCCCGAATGGAAGGTCTAAAACAAAACTTGTAGATGATCTTGTTCTTCAAAGACAAAAATCAACCAAAGAACGTACTTCTCATGAAGCCAGAGAAATGGGGAAATCTTCATCGTTTAGATCTAATAACTTGGGGCGTTTTGGTCAAAGCAGTTCAAAAGTTAAGATGTTATCTCCAGACTCTTCACATGTTCAGGATCTTAGAAGTCTAAAAAACAAAAAAGAAAGGAATTTCGAAAGGAGTAATTCAGTTAAAACACCATCAACAAGTAATCTAGGTACCCCCAGTTCTACTGCTTTGACTCCTAGAGGTGATAAATTAACTGTTTCTTCAGCTTCCAATGCTGAAGCAAAGTCTTTGAAGGGTGACAGTAGAATGCTTTCAAGAACAAAGTCAAACAGTCGTCCTACCAATATAGGAACAGAAGTTCCTGTTTCTGCAGGTATGATCATTCTTCCTTCCCGTAGAATAGGGTTAATTTGGATGTTTGTTTTAAATGTGATTATGTTATTTTTAGTGATTAGTATCAGATAATTGTAATTAGTGGGTTGTAGGAGATACTGTTTGGATCTAATGTATGTCATTTGAAAGATACAAGTATCAGATAATCAGCTGTTTTGAGTGTTCGGCAACAACTGATTGTTTGGTAGTTGATGCTTAAATTGGCCAAAAAAGAAGACATTTTTGTGCAAAAATGATAATACATGTAAGATGTGAGTAGAAGGCCCTTAATTTAGTCAAAAGAAGTGGTAATTAACTAATTCCGTTTTGTTACATGTTTGTTTTTTCTTTTGGTTTTGCATAGTATGAAACTCTTTATTTGACCCCTAATTGATATAATAATCAGAAACATTTGTTTATCCAAACATGAAAACTGATTATTGTGAAGTCGCAGCAATCAGGTAATCAGTTCTGACACACAAGTTTAAACATCCCAATAATTAATGACACTAAAGATTACTATCATGATCTTTTGTATCAGATCCCGTCAGCAAGCAGTTGTCATCATCCCCCACTCGGGCTGGAATTGCATCAAGTGGAAATAATAAATCTAGTGAACAAAGGTCTTTAGCTTCGAAGGAAGACAGTTCGTCAAGATTGGCAACATATAAAGAATCAACAAACCCCCCCGCTGATGTCATCAAGGAAACTACTACAAGTCAAATTGTACCGGGTCATTCTGCACAGGTTCAAACCACTGATAAACCTGGGTCAGTTGGCTCTACTGCATCGGGTTTGAAAAGTCTACAAGAGATTAAAAATGGGGACAACAAATTAAAGGATGCAATTAAGGAAGCATTACTTAAAAAACGAATTTATAGGAAAAATGAAGTTTCTGATCAACCTGATGAGTTGTCTGTGGTCCCCACCAAGAATAATGAAGTCATACCACATTCAAGAAATGCAGTGAATTTGACTTTTGCTCAGTTTTCACAAAGTACTACTATTGACCATTCTAAACAGTCAAACGGCAACAGTTCTAAGCAACCTATGATATTCCCCGCTGAAGGAAAACATTTGACAGCTGGATCCTCCACCTATGATGATATGGCACTGTCTTCTCTTCCAAAAATTTCAGCGATTCCCGATCATGAATGTATATGGCAGTATGGTTTCTTATCTCTTCTAATATATTGGATTAACTGTTATTTTATCAACATTTTTTTTCATATGATTTATTACTCCCTCTGTCCCGTTTTTATTGCCCACAAACCAAAAAAATAAAATCAATTCAAGATAATTAATGCAGATTTTGATTCAGCAAATGTCAATTTTACCTTGAAAGCATTACGACGGCATTTGACTTGAAGACCTTAATAAGATTTAATACAGGTAAATGGAAAATTAGCAAATTATAGCTCCATTGCAGAAAACGGTTTTTTTTAAGACAAACTACATTAGTAACGCGGACAATAATTTGGGATGGAGAGGGTTTTTATTTTTTATTATATATATATAATATATAGAAAGCTGAGCTCTTTTAAGTATTTACTCTATGCTGATATATATCTTTATACATGTAGAGGTGGGTTTGAGATCAATAGAAGTGGTAAGGCAGCTGAATTTTGGGATGGCTTACAAGCTCATTTGTCAACTTGTGCATCACCAAGAGTCCTTGACTCCGTGAATAAACTTCCCAACAAAATTCAGTTAAATGGGGTATCTCGCATTAGTGCATGGCCCACACAGTTTGAAAGTAGTGGTGTTAAGGAAGACAATATCGCTCTCTACTTCTTTGCAAAAGATGTTGAGAGGTAATAGCTAATTATAATTGTAACCCCGATCTTTCATTGTTTATTATATTGTTAATTCCGTTTGATGATCTGCATCTGTGTTATGATCCAGCTACGAGAAGAGCTATCAAGTCTTGTTGGATGAAATGATCAGAGGTGATTTAGCTCTTATTGGAAGTATCAACGGTATAGAACTCTTGATATTCCCATCAAATCAGCTTCCAGAAAGATCCAATCGTAAGAAGTCTTTTCCTTACAAATATTTAAATGTGATATTACCGTACTGTCTATATGCTTAAATTCATCAACTTCAAGGCTAGTAAATATTAGTGCTTGGTACCCAAGAAATGTGATCTAGATTTGTTACCCCACATTTTACAGGTTGGAATATGTTGTTCTTCCTTTGGGGTGTGTTTAGAGGAAAGAAAAAGAATTCATTGCACCAAGTTCCTGATTGTTCAGAAAAGAATGGTCTTCCTAAAGTTGTATCTTCCATGCCAACTGATAAAACGTCATCGGCCGAGGATGCGTGCTTGGGTGGACCTATTGAAAAGGTATTATTCTTTTTCTTTAACATGTAGATAAGGTAACTTATGTAAATTTGATAATTCATCATCATGGTACACGAGCCCGTATTCTGCTAGATATCATCAATACAGACCACAAATGGAATTGTGATGCCTAGGTCCCTCCCTTTACTGAGTTGTTTAAGTGTTCACGACAACTATAGAGACAAATACGTATCGGGATTGATGCCTAGAGATAGTACTATGATAATATTATAAAATAGTGGTAGCTTCAAATACCATATTCCCACACCTTTTTTTATATAAGATTGTACGGAGTAACAAATATTGTATTGCTGTAAATGCCTAAAACTTTGTCATTGCAAAAAGTATATGCCAGCGGAAGTCAAATGGTAGATGCATGTTCTTTGGGTAACGTCTTTGTTTAAATAAATACATTGACGCTACTTCTTTTCTCCTTGCAGGATAAACGTGTTTCTTTTGAGCCCAAGGGCATCTTAAAGTTGCCACAAAATTCTTCTCTGGAGAAGGCAATCGAGAAAATGGCCTGTCCACTTGATAGTGTAAATGTAGCTCCCGTTGCTGATAAAGAGATTATTCCTTCCGTACCTATCACTGTTGGAAACACTTCACATCCAAATAAGAGTGACAGCCAAGATGTAATCAAGCAAAGCTCATTTGTGAAGCAAGTTCCAGTTGAAGAGCTAAACCGTATGCAAAGTGAACCCAAAAAGCGCCACTTTATTGACCTTTCAGAGGATGATGATAATATTACCGCCACAGACCAAATAAATGTTTGGCGTGAAGCAAGTAGCCGAATAGTGGAAGAAGGAAGTATGAACAAGAAACAGAAGAGCAACTTCCAAGGGCAGAATAGTCATTCTGAGAAGACTGGTGCTGGAAATAGTAACGGTAAAAGGTACATCTTTCCTTTGGATTTAAATGAAGATATACCGCTAGCTGGAGAGACAGATGATGTAGTAATGAAGGAAAAGGGCGACGATGATGGCACAGCGTCTTTATCTCTTTCACTTGCCTTTTCACCTGCAAAAATGGAGGAAGATGGTAGGATGAAGGGTAACTGCCATTCAACTCCTTCAATGCTTCTGTTTAGAGACATAGTAGACAAGTAGTGATGATAAATAGATATACAGGGTTTGTGAATAATGGTTTTGTGCCAGCCCATTTGGAAGGTTTTTTATAGTTTTTGTCGTATTGTGTTACTCATGATATGAGTTTTTGGTTAATTTCTATAGTATCAGTTAAAAAAGGAAAATTGAACTTGGAAAGGGTGTTTTTTCAACTTGCATGCCGGAAATTATCACTTGACCCGTCTTGGATAAATTCTTTTGTCCAGGGTTTCGTTCAAGGTGGATCTGATTTGTGTGCTGCAGTGTGTCATTTTAAGCCTCTTAATCTATAAATGGGTCGATTTAGGGTATGTTATATATGAAACGATTCAAATCTTTTAAGCTAATTTTTTTTTGGGTAAACGGCCTATCTGGCGCTGTTTTGTTTTCTAAGAGGTAAAGATCTGATGTCTTTTTTCCCCTCTGGCAGAAGAGTTGGAAGATCTGAAAACTCGAGAATTTATTTTTGAAGCAATAAGACTGTCTAAATTGCTTTTGTGATATTTGGCTGTTTTTTTTACTCGTGAGTTTTAAGATAATTTAAAAACCTCTTAAATAGATTTTCCACTAAAAAGATGATTTCAAAGTACAATAATTATATATTTATCATTCTAAACAATTATCTATAACTAGTTAGATACCCGCGCACAGCAGCGGCGAAAAATACAGTTATATTAAAAATGTAGTAAATGAATTGCTAGCCCAACTCTCATCGCAATTCCCTACTAGCTTAGTAAATTCATTTCACAACACTCCGAATGTATATTGTTAGTTGTATGTGTTTGCTTGGGTTTCCCGTAGCTTTCCCGTGACATCATTATTCTCACATATAGAAAAACGCTTGGATTCTCTAACCGGTCAAACACTCCCTTTAAAAGTATATGATTTTGACGAATCAAGATTATATTGATTGAAATAAAGGTTAAAGTTATAAAAATTTGAATCAAAATAAAATAAACTCACAAAAAATGTAAAAATTTTAGAAAATATTGTGAACTTAGTTTATAAAAAAAATAAATAGATTAAAAGATATTTCAATTTGAAAATAAAGTTGAATTTTTAGTTGATAAGAAGTGCACATGGACATTAAAATGCATCGAGGTACATAAGATATGCATCATGTGCATAAGTGTGCTTGGATTTCTCATTTTCCGTATTTAAATATTTATTTATTTATTTTTATTTATTTATTTTTTATTTTTATTTTTATTTTTTTCTTATAAGATATGCATCAAATGCACAAATATAAAGATGCATCGAGGTGCATATTGTTGCATCATGCCCACAAAGCAAATGCATAATGCGCATAGCCATATGCATCAGGGCCACAAAGCACATGCATCAAGCGCATAGCATATGCATCAGGCACATAACTGAAAAGTTCATTTTCGTATGCGCGGTTCGTTTTGGTAATCTAGTATCATAACGTGTCCATATAACACCCCTTGAACTATGTGACAAGTTACGAAAGTTATCCGAAAGTTTTACTCTTTACGACTTTTTTTATATAACAAGCTTTATTTATCAAGTATCTAACAAGTATCTAACAAATATCTGATAAACATGCTTTAAATTATGGACAAAATAAGCTCAATATTGAAATAATTTTGCTTATGTACGACTTTATAAATAAACGTTGAAGTTTATTTAGGGGTGTCCATGGTATTGGAACCGGACCGAACCGGAACCGGAACCGAAAGAACCGAGAACCGAAAATAAGGAAAGTGAAACCAAGAACCGTCCCAAGTTTCTCGGTTCGGTTCCGGTACGGGAATTTTCGGTAATTCCCATGACTACCAAAGTATTAAAAAAGTATGTTTGGATGGATGTAAAATTACGGTACTCGGTTCGTAAAACTCCGAAAGAAGTTGACAGCCTTAATAGTATTCACAGCTTGATTTACAATATATATATATATATATATATATATATATATATATATATATATATATATATATATATATATATATATATATGGAAAAACATAGCTACATTACAAATGTAGCCAATTGGCTACATTTCATTTGAAAAAAGTTTTAATAATGTACAGTTCAGTCCCTGCAGTAATTCCCTGACATATATTTTCCCCTTGTCCCCACCCTTTTTTTCAAAGAAAATGTAGCCAATTGGCTACATTGTAATGTAGCTATGTTTTCCTCATATATATATATATATATATATATATATATGCTTAATTACAACTCACTGAGAATATTATATATCAATCATGGTGACTAGCTTACAATAATTTACATGGTGACAATATACCATGCAGACGTCATAATCGTTAATTGTTTCTCGACTTTTATCATTAAATTTAATGAACACAAAATTGTTAATCACAACTTACTATTATTGAGCAACACAGAATTTTTCATAATTTTAGTATCAATATGGGTTATGCGGATACTCGATATTTCAGTTTAGAAAAAAGTTACTTTTATGTTGATGAATGATGTTTGAATATTTGAATGGAATCAATGGATTAAAGGTTAAGGTTTATGGTTTTTAGGTTTAGGTAGGGTTTTTTCTATTTTCTTAAAAGGCCACATATCTGCATATACACAATGTCCCAAATAAACCTATAAAAGTTCATATATTCATAAAAGTCGGTTCTTTTCGGGAAAGTACCGGAATCGTCCCGAGAACCAAAATTTTGGAATTTTAGGAACCAAAAACTATACCATGATTCTAATATATGGTCCCAATCCCGGTCAGTACCAAATAGATTTGAGGAGCAGAGGCAATATAACAACCCGAAAATCCTATTTAGCTTTTACAAATAATCCGAGATCCATAATATGAAAAACTATACGTTATATTTAAAAATTTGGAATATGTTTTGAACCGAATTAAATACGTAAAATAAAATCACGACTACGGAAATTTCTCTCGTCACCTAATAACCTTGTGGGCCGAATTTTAAACATTTACACACAACACCCAACTTTATTCGTTTGGGCCTCCCACAACCAATGTTCTGAAGGCTCAAGGCACACTAAGGCGCAAAGGGGGTCAAAGAGCCTCGAGTCGAGGCGCAAACCTAGGCGCGGGATTCATAAATATGAGGTGCACTATACATTTAGGGTTTTTTTTTTTTATAACATATGTGACAACTTATGCAGCTTACATAACACAAAATATCAATATTCAATGCGCAATGCCACTTAATAGTTATTACATCTAACAAAGGTTGCATTTAAACCCAAAATATTAAGCAAACAACATATCAGAATCCATGAACTACCCTAAATTCCTGAATATACATTACAATATATGAGTTTATAACTTATAAAATTTAACAAATTACCATGTATCAAACTATCAACTATCAATGGTTTGAATCCTATATTCTTTGTCTTATCGAGTACAAGCTTCATTGGAGTCGCAGCGGTGATAAATATCTTACATTGTTCTAGAGAAAAGTTATTGACTAATATGGATTACTAAAATCATCTAAACGAAAATCCACAAAATCCTAAATGAGCAACTAATAGTGTCTGAGTATCAAACTATCAATTTATTGGGTGTATGTTGCTCGTAATAAACACTAAAGTTGAATAGTAGAAGAGGCAAATCTCTTATGATACACCAGACCGGGTGTTGAATTGGAATGAATCTTTTCGTTCTAATACTTAATTAGAGTTCGTGTTAACTATTTATCAAATATGTTGCTATCTTACTGAACACAGGGGATCAGATGATAAAGTATTGTTGAGAAAAACATGGTTTTTTCCGAATTTGGTACCACGAGGTAGCGATTTTCGCTAGGTAACATATAATGGAACCAGTATTAAGAACAATATTATGGATTTATAAATGAAGGTTAAGAGTTTTTGCTACACAAGAAGGGTTTTGCCCTTTCTTAACTTAGTACCTCGTGTTTAACCATATCCCAGTGGATTAGTTGTCAGAAATTATATGTATGACATGTTAATAGGCTCCATAGAGTTGTTCATAGGACACTAAAAATATGTTAAGAAACATTAACACAATTGTTCAAACACTTCAAACTGAATTTTGATAGTTATCACTGACTTTGACCAAGTTTTGATCGAGCTTTGACCAGTTAAGAACAAAACCTATTTTTTGGCCAATTCAGCTCAACTTGCCTAGGTTACTGACCTTGTAGCGAGTAATCGCCCATTACTAGGCCTTGTAATCTGGTTTCTACAACACAGATCACAGTAGTGTCAGATAAAGCTGTTTCTATGGAAGGTTCTAAGGCTTATTACTAAATCAGGGAAATAGCAATTTTATCGTGAGTAACGCATCTAGAACTCTTCATAAGCTGAAATAATTTTTTCATGCTACATGCACTTGAAGGAAAACACGAGATGAAGCAAGAGTCATCCAGCATTCCAGCTACACATCAGGCCCCCTTCATATGTGATTTTGGGGCAAGTACTGATGGATAGGAATTTACAGCAACGGTTATAAAACTGATTTTGGGTGTCGATGTCCAAGTCATATGTGTACAATTGTAAACTCAGTACTCATGTTGAGTGTTACATCATGTACAAGTGAGTTGACGTAAGGCAGTATCTTTCCTATACTTTTTAAGTGCTCCTATGCAAGTAAACACCCCTTACAACCCCTGAGTTCTGAGATTACAGCAGGCAGAAGACCCAGGCATGTTCGTTACATCTTAGGTTTGTAGGTGCTACAGACTAGGGTATATATGAGAGGGCTATACATATTTTCGCAAATGAGAGTCATGTAGGATCATAAAGTGTACCTTATGCAAGCTGTAATAGCTTTATTGTAGAGAGGAAACATATCGGGAAAATAAAGCAGCTGACAAGGGAACTTGTTGAGTTATGAAGTTTGATTCTGACCTGACATTCATGAAGCAGCTGTGCAAACAAGAGACATAAACACGGGGGTCGAAGCCCGTTTTGCTTTAGAAGACATTCCTATGTGATCACAAAGTCAAAAGATATTTCCTATGGGATTGCAAAGTCAAACTCATTATGACAAAAGCTAGTGCCGCCATGAAGTATGTCCTTAGATCCGTGTAAACACGTGTTCTTAATGTGCGTGTTTTATAAACTATAGATGTGATATTCTCTTTACAATGTAAACCACTAAACCTGTATCCTTGCGTGTTTGCAACTTCCTAACACTTCTACCTATAGGGCATACAACGGATCAAGCTTACCGTTTCAGAAGCCATAAATTCAAGTATAGCAAAGATTCAAAGAGCAAAGAGGAATAAGGGGAAACATCCAGAAAAGCCAATCATCACAATTAAATCATGACAGAATAGTAACCACACGAGCATAATAACATTTCAGTAAGACAGAATCCGCACTTCTTATACCAGCGACCAATTGTGCTTTGACAAAAAAAAAACATAAAGTGTTTGCTAGGATGACAATAAGCTATTGACAAATCCGTCTTCATTGTGGAACATTTACTTCTGACTGACTTAGACATGATACTGCAAAACGGCGAACCAAGAAAAACTAAGGCAAAGATAGATGAGGCCTCAAAGAATATATACTTCTTGAAAATTTCTACGAGGTCAATTAGTAGCACCCTAAGAGACATGGCTCACTGGAGATGGTGCATTTAGTCCAAAATCAAAACTATAACCGCTGGTATTATTTGGCTCGATAAAGGATCCTTTGGCTTTCAAATTTGCTTTCCCTCGACCTTTAACAGATGTTTTATTTCCACTGTCCACTGGAAACTCAGCAGTAAGCTGACTCATTTGTTTCTGAAGTTCAGTAAGAGGATCATTATCAATTTTTTTCTTTAAACCCTTCTTTGAAGTTTTTCCATCAACAACCTTAAGTTCGAGTCTGTACAAGGCATATGCATCACACTGGCTGGTTTCATATACGAAGAGATGCCATTCGAGGTGTAGCATTGGTTGTGGGTCCATGTAATCTGATTTTTTTGGTTGTGGGTCCATGTAATAGGATTTTTTATGCCACTTAGATTCATTTAACACCTGTTTTCTTGATTCATGCCAACCACGACCGTCGTAATCAGGGAGTGATCTTTGTTTTCTGGTTCCACTCTCAAATGCCCTTCGTGGCTTATCGAAAAATAGCCACTCACGTATCGTTTCACCCTCAAACATTGAGATGTCAAAGAACTCTGATAAAAGATAGCAAGAAAAAAGGAGAAACAAATTAATATAATAGTTGCAATTCATCCGCTTATTTAAACACAAGTCACTTTCGGCTATACTTTGTAATGAGCTAAATAAGTAAAACAAATATATCCACTAGAGACAGAGTAGGCAATTTCGACCCTTTTTACTTATAAACACATAGAAACATGATATGTTAAAATAAATGCATTCCCATATCCTGAATCTTCTTACCAGATATGGAAGAATAATATAGGTAATTACGACCCAGTTACATGTTAATGTCTCAAACCGTGTTATGATTTGCTAGACAGGTATGATAAAAATATCATTAGAAAAGGAAATCGGTCAATGGGTGCCCGAAGTGTATTTTAGTGCATGGAACCAACAAAATCGTTTATAAAACAATTAAAATACCATACCTTTTGTAATAACATAGGACACCAAGTTTTACAGAAGAAAAATGGACATAAAACTGTTTTAAACTCTACACAACGCACCCCGTTTTGAACTGTAGCAAAATGACCAGTTTCGACCCAATCACCAGCCCACCCATTTTTTCACCTCAAATTTACGAATTAAAAAGGAGCAGATGAAAAGAGAGAAGACAGTAAACTAACCTGGAGCATTCCATGGCGCTTTGGTAGTTGCTGCCCCCTCGCATTCTGGAACTCCAACATTCTTTCCCTGCGTCTTGGCACTAAGTGCAGCAACAAGCAAATTATCATTCAACTCGATGCCTTTTGGACGTACAACCGGTTTCATTCCAGGCATGCCTTCAGTTTGAGCATTACCAGCATGCAAGGTGCTGCAATAATCGGGACAACAGCCGCCTTGAGCAGGCCTTGGACAATCCCAAAGAGCACATTTTGGTCCCAAAAACGCAGATGGTGGAGGAGGACCTGTTACCTCAGGTAAGAATTCTTCTCCATGATTATGATCCCAGAAATCCACTCCAGTACTGAAGTCCAGCCCAAAATCTTGAGGCAAATCAAATAAAAGATTATCCAATCCAGTAGTGTCGGCTGTTGTACAATCTGCTCCTACAGTTGCAAATCCTGAGGGATCAATGTTATACTGTCCAATTAAATCCTGAAACATGCACATTGCAGTCATTAGTGAGCAGCAAATATACAAGACTCTGAAATGCTAGCAGGTGTGGTCACTACGGCTCAAAAAACGCGGCAAAATAAACAATAATTAAGGAAATCACAATCAACTTGCAATAACCGCAAAAAGAGCATCACAAGTACTTCTCAGTTATAGGTCACCTATAAGACCTACACAGAGTTAAGATCTTTGCTCAAAATGGGTAATTACTTGAGATGTTTTAAACTAATTTGAGCATCCCATCAGCAAGCGTTTCTCCTTTCTCTTGGTTTCATGATTTCTGATATTTAAGTAAACTGCTAAAGCTGTTTCAGAAAGACTTCATAAGTGGTATAATGCAAACCAAGAAGTCAAAGTTCAACAAGATGGATTAAAAATGACTTCTACCAACAGAGGGGTCAAGTTATAGGAGATATATCTAAAGTAACATGTACAAGATCCAAGAGAAATACATGACAAACCCCGGTTAAAGGGGGTGAGTTTTGTGTGGTTAGTCTATATGTGCTTGTCCCTTGTGCATGCTTACTCTCCTATTTCATGAATAAATCACATGATCTTCAAAGTGACATGCTATCTATGGCCAAATCCATGAATAAATCAAGGTCTTGTTAACCATCTTTAGGATATACCAGAACTTTATAACACCATCATGCAAAAGCAACATAAACTTTACATTTTGATAAAATAATAGGCACACCACTTGATCACAAGTGACTATGCATATCAAACACCCTTTATCTTCCCAACATTTATATAAAAGTATAAAATGGTCAGGCGAACTATGGTTGGTACTTCCTGATACTGCCAACATATCGTCCTTAAAGCACATTTACAACTCTTAATGCTAATTTCAACAAACAAATGTGAAGTAGACCAAATATAAGAACATTCACCTCGTACAACGGCGCACTTTGACCAGTTTCATGAGCATGAAGGTCAGCTTTTAGAGGAGTTAGGCCACTGGTTGCATCATCTTCCTCATCCAAAGGTTCTAACAGTCTTTCCAACGAAGAGAACCCCAAACTTGAACCCTGCATGAAAATGAGTAAAGCAAATAAACACCCACATCCACAATAAAATGGAACTACTTATAAAAACTTTTTTGCAGAATTAACCACGATGTCGGTATAAACACATTTTTTTTGTCTAATGTATCGTAACCCATATATAATTTGGCAAGTTTGATAATTTTCCCTAATAACTAATCTTCATATTACACATGATCAAGTGACATTCTTCTCACAGTCTAGTCAATATGTAATAAATGATGATGAATTAAAAAGTTGCAAGCGATATACCTGTTGCTGGAGAGAAGAAGCAGGGGAGGGTTGGTTGAGTTCGTTATTCCAATCTTTAAGAATCTGAGAAACTTCTTCTTGAAGCACTGCAACGTCTATAGCACCTTCGTTACTTGCATATTGAAGACGCGTAAACTTATCCTGAAGATCTTCTACACGGACCTTAGCCGTTTCTTTGAGTTTCCTGTATTCTGTACCTTTTCCCATTTGCCTAATCAACCAATTTCCTGTCGCCAAAGATAATACCACTGCAACGATTAAAAATCTACTTGATAGCTAGTTACACTAGGAAGCTGTAAGCAAATTTAGATATGTTGTTTGTCTCTTACTACTTTAGTCAAGCTGTAAGCAAATTAGCTTTCAGTTTTCCTGAGTAAAATCAGAATTTCAACAGCATTTGAAAAACTTCAGTGAAGGCAGAATACGAGCATGCAACATGTATGGAGAATGTCTGTACAAATTTCTGTAATCTTAGTTGATAAGCGGTGTGTTTTGATTTTTGACAACAAAAATACCAAAATTAGAACACTAGTTAAAAAACTCTTTCAGAATGACACCAACACAGTTTACCAAGTTGCCTGCATTTCCTAACCAAGTAGGTTTCATTCCCCCATAGCAATTATAAATACCCCCCTCTCAGATTAAGACTAACAGAAATAATTTTTATATATCTTGTATGTTCAAATATAGATGATTACAGATTACAGATACTGGTTGCATATACACTGGAGAACTCTATAGGTGGGAGAGAGCAATCATTAACACCAAGCAACGTATGATGGCACAGCACTAGAGCAGTAACGCCTAACATAAGAATCGAGTATAGATCAAGCTAAAAAAGTAAACGCAAAAGATACTTATTTATGTTACTCCAAAGGTGAAGAACGGTGGGATCACCCTGGTCTCATGCATCCTAAGGATGCCAACCGGACCGTGGGCTTTGAACCCTAGCCATTTTCTCCAATAGGCCCCTCGTTGACCAGTCAATCATGCTTATTTATGTTACTAACAAGACTTTGCTCACATCTAACGAAAAACCAACAGAGCAGAAACTATCTACTTAGTTTGGCGTCAGAACCAACTAGCACAATTCTCTAAATACCATATCACCTATGGATTCTAATTCAAAGCTCCAAAGTCAATTACTTCAAAACCTACGCAACACCTTCCAACCTAAAACTCTTAAAAAAGTAAAAAACAAACACAAATTCATTCTCAGCCACCACAACCGAACACCATTCGAACGCAAATCACGTTTCAACTTCCGGGTATCAATCACCTCAACATAACAAGCATTAACACCCCCAAAATTCCCAAAAATCATATCCCTAAAGGTTTAAAGCTAATCACAATAAACCCAAAACACAAATAAGCTAAAATTAACTACCAAAAACCATTAAATAATCATAGTATAAAACCATAAAGATTGAAAACCTGCTATAAAAAGATGGGTAATTTGAGATTATATATGTAAACCCTTTTTACCTTAAAAACGAACCTTAAATCCAAGTTGGGGGCTCAAAGGTAGGGTTTCGTTTATGGTAAATATCTCACGTGATTATTTGGGTTATTAAAACCGTGTTCTTCAATCTTTATGGTTTTATACTTTATGATAATGTCATTTTTCGTCCCTGTGGTTTGCCCGGTCAATCACGTTTAGTCCCTGCCGTTAAAATTCGTCGGGTTTGGTCCCCATGGTTTACAAACCATACGGGTTTGGTCCCTTGACCAAGCTTTCCGTCAGTTGACCGTGAAATAATATTAAAACGTTTATAAAACAAGGGTATTTTTGGTAAATCATCAATGGCGCGCATTTGGGGGTTTTATCAAACCCTAACCCATCATATTTGATCCTTATGGTTCCAAATCAGAAACACACACACCCACATTGTCGATCGAAGCATAAATTGGATGAAACCCTAGTTTAGTAACACAATGTTGTGTGAGTGGAGGGTGCGTAAAAAGGGATCAGCTTCAAATCCATATCATGATTATAGTAAGTAAACACTACCTTAATGTTATTACTCTGTTTTTAATTAAAATAATAGGTTGTAATGTTAATCGTGATTTTTTGTGTTCAGGTAAGTTTCCAACAGTCTTTTGTTTAAAGATTAACCATGGAGGTGCATTCACAAGCCCTCCTAAGGTACGTTACAAAGGTGGGAAGGTGAATTGGATAGATACAATTGATTCAGAGAGGTTCTCTGTTGTTGAGGTTGCCACAATGATGGAAGAGTTAGGGTATGAAAATGGAAGTTCAGGTATGGACTTTTTTTACAAGTTACCTAACACAGATTTAGATAATGGTTTAAGGAAATTAGAGACTGACAAAGATGTGTTGGAATTGATGACCCATGTATCTAAGTATAAGGTTATTGATTTATATGTTGTCCACTGTGTTTCTAAGAATCTAGAACTTGCTTTGGTAGAAAATGTGGCTGATGATAGACAAGATGTATTAGAGAATGATGATAATGTGGTAGTTGATGATGTAAGTGAGGATGAGTGGTTGATGGATTGCTTAAAAAAGGTTGGAAGGTTTAATAAGAATGTTGGCCAGTCTAGTAGGAATGAAAGCCCAAGTGTAGAAGTATGTTCTGAACATGGGTCAGATAGTGAACATGGTTCATATAGTGGTGAGAGGTACAATGGGTCAGGTAGTGAACATGGGTATACTGATAATGGTTCAGGTAGTGATAATGAGTCAAACAGTGATGATAGTGATGCTAGTGATGATAGTGATTTTGTAGTTGATGAAGAGCAGATGATGAACATTGTAGAAGTTGATATGGCTGAGTTTAAGAAGAACATAGACAAAAATTCAGAATGGATAGGATGTGCAGAGAATATAGAAGAAGATAATGAGGTGGTTCAGGAGGATGAGGTTGATAATGATGAGTTATATAGTGGGACTGACTCAGATGTTGAATGTGAGAGGAGAAAAGCACTAAGGAAAGTGGCTAGGATGCATAAGGTTAGTGAGGAGAAAAGCATTTGGAAAGAGAATTTTTTTCATTGGTCAACAGTTTGCTAGCAGCAAACTAATAAAGGATATGGTTACAAGGGTTGCTGTTGAACAAAGAAGGCAGTTGTGGTTAAAAAAGAATGACAAGGTTAGGGTGAGAGTAGTTTGTAAAGGAAAGACACCAACTTTTACATCTAACATGGACCCTGTGGTTTCTAGTGGGCTAGCTGATGGGCTACAAGTAAAGGGTAAGCCCAATAAGTTAAAAGCTGCTATTGGACCAAAAATTAGGTCAAAAAGTGTGGCTATAAAAAATAGTGAAACTCAATGCCCATGGTTTTTGCAGTGCTCAAAATTACCAAATGAGGAAACATGGCAAGTGAAAGCTTTTGAGGATGTTCACAAATGTTTACAATCAAGAGTTGTGAAGAAATGCACAGCAAAGTTCTTGTCAAAAGAAGTAGAGGCAACCATTAAACCCAATCCAAAAATTCCATTGAATGCTCTTAAAGATCAATTACAGAGAAAACTTGAAGTTGGTATGTCAAACCAAAAAGTTCAAAGAGCTAAGATGTTGGCCAAACAAAAAGTGATTGGTGATTACACTAAGAGTTATTCACAACTGAGAGACTACCTTATTGAGCTACAAAACCAGAATCCTGATACAACTGTTAGGATTGATTTAGAAAGACCACCAGACCCCATCAAAGTTCTTGAGAGGAAGTTTAGGAGGGTTTATGTATGTTTAGGTGCATTAAAAGAAGGTTTCAAGAAAGGAAAGAGAGATTTATTGGGGTTAGATGGGTGTTTTTTGTCTGGTCCTTTCCCTGGTCAAGTGTTGACAGCAGTAGGTGTAGATCCCAACAATGGAATTTACCCACTTGCTTATGCAATTGTAGAGGCTGAAACAAAAGAGTCTTGGAAATGGTTTCTTGATTGGCTTGGTGATGATCTCAATCTATTCAGCAACTCCAACTTTACCTTTATTACTGACAGGCAAAAGGTATGATTACTAAAAAATTTGTCTAAAATATATTGTGAACATAGATACTATCTAAAATTAACTTGTTTTACTCTTTAGGGTGTCATACCTGCAATTGCAGAGACCTTTCCATGTGCTGAACATAGATACTGTCTTAAGCATATATATGACAACATGAAGCTGTCATGGAGAGGGGAGATGTACAAAGACTTGTTATGGAAGTGTGCCACATCTACAACTGTTCAGATGTTTGACAGAAACATGGAAGCAGTTAAAGCTCATAAAAAAGAGGCTTATGAGTGGTTGAAGAAGATTCCACCACAACATTGGTCTAAAAGTCACTTTTCTGGTTAGTATGAATGTTAAATTAGTTACTTTATGAAATGTCAATATCTTTAACATATTCACTCATGGTTTTTGCAGGTAGGGCAAAGTCTGATGTCCTTTTGAACAACATGTGTGAAGTTTTCAACAGACAACTTGTCGATGCAAGAGACAAGCCAATAATCACATGTTTGGAATACATAAGGGAATACCTTATGAAAAGAATAGTCAATGTTCAAAAGGTAATAAGCAGGTCTGATGGCCCTCTTACCCCTCATGCATCTAAGATTTTAAAGAAAATTATTAAAGCAGCAACACCACTGAAGGTAATACTTAATTTCCATATGTTCCTTATCAGTTTTTATTTGGTTTTAGCCATTACTTAATTTATACAATTTAATAGGTTGAGTGGAATGGGGGTGAACTATATCAAGTAAACAGTCCTTGGGGTGACCAGTGTGTAGTAAACATCAAGGATAGAACTTGTAGTTGTAGAAGGTGGGAATTGAGTGGGATAACCTGTAAACATGCAGTAGCATCCATATGGAATATGGCTACCAATGGGATTGAAACTGCCATACCAGAGTCTTATTGTCATCCATGTCATTGGCTTTCAACATGGGAAGAAATGTATAGGTCTAAGATTAATCCCACTAGATCACCTGATTTTTGGGAAAAGTGCAATGTTCCAAACACTATTATCCCCCCAAATCATAAACCCCAAGTTGGAAGGCCTAGGAAAAAAAGAAGAAAGAGTGCTGCTGAACTTGCAGATATAATGGTACAAGGTAGCAGGTTAAGTAGATCAGGAAAAAGTGTGACTTGCAAACTGTGTAATCAAGTTGGACACAACAGAAGAAGTTGCAAGGGTCAAAGAGATAGTGGTTCACAGACTGCTCCTGGTGGGTCAAAGAAGGCTAGTGGTGGATCAAGGAAGGCAAGTGGTGGCTCAAAGAAGACAGGGGGTGGTTCTAAGAAAGCAAGTGTAGGTACACAACAGAGTATGGTCATGTCTCAGGCTCCACATGCTTCACAAACTTCCATTGTTGTTGTTGGTACACAAGGTTCAAGTGCCCCTACTAGAGTGAGACCACTTCCATTGCTCCTACAAGATTCACCATCAAAGAGGACAAAGACAACTGCTAACAGATTCAATTCTCCTTAATGTTATGTTTATGTAGTAGATTATGGATGATTATAACTTATGTCATGTTTGTATTTTGTTACATTTGGCCTAATCTGTTATGGCCCTTTATGTGTTTCTGTCATGTGATGTTGGACAAGTTACTTTTTCATGACATAATGTGTCTATGAATGTTTATGGTTTGACTGTAAAAGTCAAATTTGCTATTCTATCTAATTCCAAAATAGCAAATGCACACCTGCAAAGATGTGTTGCTTGTAAAAGGCAAAGCTGTCACAGCTGCAAATACACAAATGCATATCTTGTAAAAGTGAAAAAAACAAATGCACAACTGTAAAAGTCAAACCTACTGTGTCTCTAATTCCAAAAAAACAAATGCACAAGTGCAAAAGCCAAATGAAATAGGCTTATGTTGTGTGTTGGTTATACCAAGAATGCATTTACAATTCGACTTTCAAAGTCAAAGTCACATTGCTTATACTTTCAAGAATGCAGAACCATAACTGCAATTACCAACCAAAGGTTTAGTATGGTTAATTGCATTTACTTTTGCATTGACTCTAGTCATTCTTTGTTACTATAAATACACATATATACACAACACACATATACACCTTAACAATCTGTAAAAAACAACAAAGTTCATCAACATACTAGTATCAAGAATGAGTTCCAAGCCTCAAGTGATTGACATATCATCTGATTCATCTGAATCAAGTGGTTGGACAAACTACTTTCCACCAATAGCTAATGGTCCAAGCTCAAGTAACACAAAAGCCAAGGGAAAAAAGGTTGAATCAAGCTCTGATTTCAGCTCTTTTAATGATAGCTTGGTGTCTAGCTATCACTCAACATCTGAAGAGGACCAATGTGAGTCTAAAAAGGGTACTTCTGAGCAAGCTGAGTCCAAGATGGTGATTACAAGCAATGAAGGTGTCTCCCAAAAGGCTATGGGTGCTTTTGCTAGCTATCATGTTAACAATAAACCTGTTGGTGATGTTCCATATGAAGGCAGGGGTCAAGTGATAGGCTTGCCAAATAGGCACACTTGGGAAGTCATTGAGGCACAGAAGTGGAAGAGGATTTACAATCCATCAAAAACTGGCACCTCAGGGAAAGGGAAAATGGGCTAGGTCATCTATGTAATGCACCTGTGTAATGTCTTTAACAATCCTTGTCTAATGCATCTATGTATGCTACAACAAGCTAAATGAAATATGCATCTATGTATGCATTAATGAAATAAAAGTTAAAGACTAATTTGTTTGTCAAGTTGAAATTGATAATTTTTCATTCATTAAGACCCAAAATACAACTTGACCACACAAGCACCAACTGTCTTGACATAACATACATACACATGCTACCAATCTACCCTAGATAATACACTAGCTGAAGAAGCATATCACTTTAACAATACATAAAAGAAAAACAAGCACCAACTGATGATCAACCATTTCTTATTTCTTTTGGCTTCATTAGCTTTTTCAAGTAAATCTCCCTCAAGCCGATTCATTGAATTTAGTAGCCCAGGAATGATTTGAACAGCCCTATCACACATAGGAGGGTCATACCAATCTACAATCCCACAACTTGCTACCTACATTGCAAATCACAAAATTATGTCAACTTAGGTCGATTTGGGGGTTTTTTAAAAATCAAAAATTGAGTACTAACCCTTTTACTGCAGCAATAAAACCTTCTTCCAGGGTTACTACGTGTCCAAGATGTTTTGATAATGGCTATTGATCCACAACGTTTGCAGCTTACCATTGTTTCTGAGTTTGTGTTTGTGTTTTTAGGATTGTGTTTGTGTTTGTGATGGTTCTGTGTTTGTGTTTGTGTTTTAAAAGGGAAAAGATATATAGAGACAATGGTAATGACTAAATTGCCCCCCACTTATTAGCCACGTAGCAATAATACTTGGTCAACTGACGGAAAGCTTGGTCAAGGGACCAAACCCGTATGGTTTGTAAACCATGGGGACCAAACCCGACGAATTTTAACGGCAGGGACTAAACGTGATTGACCCGGCAAACCACAGGGACGAAAAATGACATTAACTCATTTGGGTTTTATACTTTTTGATTATTTGGGCTCAAACGAAGAATAATTACTAAAACCTACATTAGTTGTTCAAGCTTTTTTTTTTTTTTTTTTTTTTTTTTTTTTTTACTGTTTACATATGGCCCATTATATTATTTAGTTGTTCCTACCCGACCCAGGCTATTCACCATCACTCACACCCTTCGCTTATCTTTTAGACCCAAATGGGTGTAGCTTCGACAAAGAATCCAGCCACTTATTAACGCTTGCCCGATCCGACCGAATGGCTTTTGTGGTTGCTACAGTTGCCTGTGAGGAGAGCTATAAAGAAATGTACAGTAAAATAGATATTTTAATCCTTTTGTGGCTGTGCGCGAGCCATATGTTAGCATGTACAGTCTCCTCATTCTTTCTAGCCACATCTTTTTTCCTGATTGCTTTATATGATCTTTAGTTAGGTAGCTCAATTATTTTGTGATCAAAAGAGCTGGAACACCGTTATTGTGTGAAGAAACTGTGTTGAAGGATTGACAATAGGTATGAATTCTTTATTTTGTTCTTGGGTGTTTTTTTTGCAACTGGTAACTGTATGATCTTAGATTTAGGGTTTCAATTAATGCAATTTTTCGTATTATTGTGGTTTTGGTGTATGCAAGTAGATTAGGGTTATTATTTTAGGGTTACAAATTTAGAAGTCTCTTTTTGAAAGTTGCAGTTTTTGATTTTGTGTTTCAGCTTTGAGTAATTTCCATATAAAGGTAAAAAAATTTTAATAAGCTTTTTCGTAGTATTTGTGAGAGCAAAAAAAATATGATATATGTATGTACTCCCTCCGTCCCAAAATAACTATCCGCATTTGACTTTTTCGGTCTATTCTTTTCAACTTTGACCTTATGTATTTTTGCTTGTGTTATGTAATACTTGATACAAAATATATGAATGGGTTACGTTTTAAATGTATTTTCATTGACATAAATTTTTATCAAGTATTATATAACACAAACACAAATATTTATGGTCAAAGTTGAAAAACAAAGACTTAAAAAGTCAAACATGGACAATAATTTTGGGACGGAGGTAGTAGTATATAACGATTGGTGGCTATTTTAATCATTTTTTAGGGGCTGAATTCTATTGAATTTTTTATGGTTGATTATTCTGAAATATGGTGATGCAGGATTTCTAATCGGGTTTTAATATTTATAAAGTCCCGTTTTTACCCTAGGTCTACATGCACTAACGGACAGAGAATCCGGTCGTGTGTAGGCTAGTAATGGTAACTCCGAGGTCGTCCCTAGAGCTATGTGGAGCTGATTATATCTAAGTCTAATGTCACTAAATAAAACTAATTTTAAAGTAGAAATGATTGATTAATTAAAATGAAATGAAAGCAAATAACAAAAGCAATTAAATGTAAGGTTGTGAGCAGTAAGAGAGAAATGTGCTAACCTAATTACTCCTCCTAAATCGCTTGCAATCATGTTTCCTGTTAAACTAACCTTATACTTTAGGTGGGGCGGACATATCTCACTAGGTTCATATGGTCAAGTTCCCTAGCCTATCTCCCCCGACTCCTGTCGGGAACCACAGGCACTACCCCATGCTAGTAAGCCGACGTGCAGTAGACGGGTTTGAGTTATTAAGTGCCACTACATGATAGACTTATCTTTTATGGCCCGTTGTCACGATCATAGGCCATACTTCAACTACTTAAGTTCCTCCACCCCGGAAAGTGGTCCTATGGTCAATTTCCACACAAGGTCCATGGTTAGTTGTCATCCCAACCATATCCTTGCAATCCAACTACGCCGGGATCCTAGGGTCAATTCCTCCAGCATACCAGGTATAACCGGGTGTTCTAAACTACCGTAATTAAAGGGTCACAAGATAAACTAAGCAAGCACACACGTAAAAGCATTAAGAAAAGTACGAAAACATAATTAAAGCAATAAAGGATTCATAATTAGGCTAGCACCAGAGGTGCTTAGCCAATCATATTCAATAGAACACTCGAAACAATGTTTATACAAGCCATGAATTCGAAATGTGAAATTAAATATGAAATGCTAAAACTTATGGTGATTGAGGCATCATTTCTCCTTTGGAAAGGCTCCGTATGCTGCTGTAGAAGGGCCTTTTAAATACTGATGAGGCGAAAAGTGTACCGCTTTTAAGGGGTCATTTAAGCCCGGATTCGTGATTATTTGATCAAATATTGTCCTAAATCGTTCCTTTTGTCATTTTAGGTACTTTTGGAAAGAAATCTGGAAAGCATTTTGGACGTTTTTGAAGCATAAAAGTGAAGAAAACGGCAAAGTCTCAATTTTTCTTGCTAGAACAGTACCTGACGGCGTCAAGATTCTCCACATGACGGCGTCAAAAGTTACAAAAGAGGTGGATGTGGCAAATACACGTGACGATCCAGAGAGTTTTTGTGCATAGGATATGACGGCGTCACCCAACGCCGTCAAGGTCCAAGTATTAGTGACGACCCAGAAGAAAATCCTACATGACGGCGTCACAAATAGATCTAGGCAATACGATTTCATTATGGCAGCGAGTTGACGGCGTCACAACTTAACACATGACGCCGTCACCATGTAAAATCTATATATAGTTTTCCAAATTTCATTCATTAGTGTGCAACTTGGAGGGAATAAACGCTAGGCCGAATTTTACAGCTTTTTTAAGGGTTCCAACCCCTTGAATCTTTCATGTTCAATTAAAGATAAGTATTCTTCCAAATCATTCAATATGTTTATGTGTTGTTTGATTATATCTTACACTTGTCTTTTATTTAAAATGCTAGGCTAGATTTTCTTTGTGTTTGCTTAGATGTAGTGAAACCTAGATGTTGATTATGGGTTGATTGTTTGCTTATAATTGTTACGGATGATTGTATTCGATTTTAGGCTTAAAAAAACTGGCAGACTTCCATCGGTAACTTGCTTGAACGTCTTAAGAAACATGATCGGAGGTGTACTACGATTTTTGGTTGTATTTAATGCGTAGGAGAATTCTAATGATCCCATGTTAGGAGCTTCTAACGGCTCGACACTGGAGTGAAGTAGGATCTTATATAGTTAGGGAATATTGTACACGGCCCTACGACTAGTATTAAGGAATATGGCCCGTAATCCATGCAATTGTAACAAGCTATCAACCTGTAAAAGATATCTAGGGAGTAATGAAACCTAAATAAACACAGCTTTCCTCATTATTGTTTCCACCACATTAGTATAATAGTTTTGTTTTCATTTCTTTTATTTTATTTTGATTGCATCTTTAGATTAATTGGGTTAGTTGGCTAGCAACTAATTCCGCCCACCCCTTCAAAACCCGAGATTTTATTTTCTTTTATAAATATATAAAAATATAAAAATACAAAAAGAATCATCCCTCACCTCTAGACCTAGTTTATTAGGCTTTCTAATCCTAGCGACACTATTCCCGAGTTGAACAATCAATCCCCCAGTACTTGTCACTATACTATACTACAACGATCAGGTACACTGCCTGGTGGGGGTTGTAAGCTTCTCAAGATCCCTTGAGAGGTAAAACCTTTTGTGAGGGCGCAATCCCACGCATCAAGTTTTTGGCGCCGCAGCCCGGGGAATAGTTATTGTCTAGGTTATGATTTCTTTTTATTAGGTCTACTTGCTAGATTCCTTTCTAGTAAGATTTTATTTTTATTTTTAGGTTTTCTTTAGTCTATTTTTTTTTTTTTTTTTTTTTTTTTTGTCTTTGTTTGTAACCTTTACCATCCGACATCATGGAATGTGGTAACATCTTTGAACCCATCAACCCACCACAACAAAACCACCCCCAAAACCCACCACTAGCAAACCAACCTCCTAGGCCCCGAACTTTAGGAGAGTATTCCCGTCCTAGCAAAGCGGATGTGCATTCCATGGACTTCGTTCCGAAGATCCTAATCAACATCTCAAGGATTTCCTTAAAATCGTAGATTCCATAGACCTTGATGTTGTAATTAGAGAGTCGACCCGCGGGATCAAGCTAGTCAATGGCTTGAACGTTTACCCGCGGGATCCATCACCTCATGGGATGATCTCACCACTCGTTTCCTTGCTCAATTTTTCCCATCGGGGAGAACTACTAAGCTTAGTAGTGATATCTTGATGTTCCAACAACGTCAAGGTGAAACTCTATGTGAAGCTTGGACTCGTTTCAAGGACTTAATCCAAAAAGTCCCTCATCATGGCATAGATCTTTGGCTCCAAGTCCAAATATTCTATGACCATATCGACCTCCCCACAAGGCGAACCATTGACCAATCGGCCGGTGGCAAGCTACGTGATCTAAGTGCGGAAGAATCATGGGAACTCATAGAAGATCTTGCTCTCTATGACAACGAAAGTTGGAATGATCCCCGTGATTTGAACAAAACGGTTAAGGCAATATCTTTGCCTTCGAATAATTCTAGCACTCCCGACCATAGGATCATGGAACTTGAGGACCAAGTCAAGTTTCTCATGAAATCTTACGAAGCTCCTAAGCCTTCAAGCCAAGTGAACAAGATCAATTCTTCATGAGAATTATGTAGTGGTCCCCATGACACTCGTGATTGAGTGGAACTCCCCGGACAAGCTTTTGCGGATTACGCATCCTCGCGTACCGACGAAGCGGGAGATAAGTGGTCCAATTTCAAACCCAAGCCAAACCCTTACGGTGATTCCTACAACCCTTCTTGGAAAAATCACCCGAACCTTAGGTGGAAACAAAACCAAAACATGCCCCAAAACAATTCTTCCAATCCACCTAATCGTTACCAACCAAACGGTCCATCCTCTAACCGTACTTTCAACAACAATCCTTCCAATAACTATGGTAGTACCAATAATCTTGAAGGATTGATGTCCAAGTTTATGGCATCTCAAGAAGCTCGCATAGCTAAGTTTGAAACCGAATTCAATCAACAACAAATGGAGATGACCAATAAGATTGACAACTTGTTGAAAGCCTTCAACAACCAAGTGCTAACTACACCTAGGAAGGACACTAGGGACACTAATAGTGGGATCCAAATTAAGGACCCCTCGTCATCCAAACACGTCCACTTTGTCAACGTTGTCACCATTAAGCCAATAGATAAGAATATAGAAGAAAGTGACAAGGATGAAGTTGGAATAGAAACCGGGACTAGGGATGAGATTCAGGAAGTTGAGGATATAAAGGAAGAAAAGTTAGAGGAAGTAGAAAACGTAGAAGAATACATTGATAAGTTACCCACCAAGGAAGAACGGGAATATCACAAGGATTTATTCGATGATCCCGAGACACCATACATCCTTGGTTCACCCCTTATTAAAGTAGGTGATCCCTCTAACATCAACATACCATGCAACATTGGGCATATGCATGTGTGAAAAGCTTACATCGATCTTAGGTCTCCTATAACTTCCAGGTATCAATCACCTCAACACAACAATCACTAATACCCCCAAAATTCCCAAAAATCATATCCCTAAACCTTAAAAAGCTAATCACAATAAACCCAAAACACAAATAAGCTAAAATTAACTAGCAAAAACCATTAAATAATCATAAAGTATAAAAAGCCATAAAGATTGAAAATCTGCTAAAAAAATGGGTAATTTGAGATTATATATGTAAACCCTTTTTACCTTAAAATGGGCATAACAGTGAATATGAATAATAGGCAAAAACGAATAGATGAATCACCTTAAATCCAAGTTGGGGGCTCAAAGGTAGGGTTTCGTTTATGGTAATATCTCACGCGATTATTTGGGTTTAACGATGCACGTAATATTAAAACCGTGTTCTTCAATCTTTATGGTTTTATACTTTATGATTATTTGGGTTTTATTCTTTATGATTATTTGGGCTCAAACAAATAGATGAATATATATAGGGAAGGGATACCCTAAGAAGAAAAACTAAAATAGGAAGAATAAGAAGGATTTCTAGCCACACATTTTAAATAGTAGGGAGAATTTTAAGGGAAGATGCATATATTTTTGTAGGTGCATCTGAAATGAGTGGTTGTTGTTTCTTCTTATCATTTTTATTTTAATTTATCTTCTTATTTGATCCTATATATATATATATATATATATATATATATATATATATATATATATATATATATATATATATATATATTGACTGTTTGGGTACCCATTATATTATTTAGTTGTTCCTACCCGACCTAGGCTATTCATCATCACTTAGAGGTGCAAATAAATCGGTTAAAACCGGTTTTCAGTTTTTAGAAAACCAGTTATAAAAAAAACCGGTTTTTCTAATAACCGGTCTTAGTTTTTCCGAAATCGGTTTTTTTGGTTATAAATGTTCGGAATCGGTTTTTTTCGGTTATAAATTTTCGGAATCGGTTTTTTTATCGGTTCATTTTTTTTCGATTATAAATGTTCGGAATCGAATTTTTTATCGGTTACTTACAGGGTCGGTTTTTTCAAATTTTTACTAAAAACTACGACATTTATTTAATAAACTTGTTAATTATCAAACATTTAATTAAACAAAACACCAGAAACATACTAAACAAATACAATCATAATTTTTATTTAAACAATACAATTATACAACTAAAAATATATTTTTGTCAAAATATTGATTTCGAAAAAGTTATGCAAGTTTATACTCGTTTTTGTTGAAAAAATTATTTATGGATCTTTTTCATTAAGTAAATCATGAATACTTATCCTCAGACTTAAGATACCAGGAAATTGTCATGGGTGAAGCCCATTTCTGTAAAATAGTCTAACAATATACGTAATTGTCAGTAATAAGGGCTACTTTCAGAAGTGTTGTGAAATTCATGAGTTTTGCTCGTATTCAAGAGAGAATTTGTTCATTCAAATTTGTTTTTAAGTATAATACTACTGGGCCCCTTGTAGGGTTGATAATATGTTTGTATGTCCGTACCCAATATCAATATGGAATACGTTTAGATGATTTGGTAATCTTGTTCAATCAGATATAACAAGAAAAAAAATAGTTAAATAAATGGAATGACTAAGATCCATATCCATATTTAACGTGGTATTAATAACAAAAGGATAAGTGTAATGATGAATCATTAAAACCTTTTTTTCCAGGAAACCACACTCAGGGTCGTTCAGGGGGCATTGACGTGTTGCCAATCGCTAACAATGTCATTACACATATTAAGATCTGTCCAAGTGGGAGCTGTTAGTTTATGAACACATTTTATCTGTGTATGACTGGATTCGAACACGAGACTATGGGATTGCACACATTCTGTATGAGAATCGATGTTTAATAATTAATATATAATAGTTATATTTAATTATAAAATCACAATAATGTCAACGGTCGTTAGTACTTAACGGTAGAAAGACTAACGGTCGTTAAATAAAAGATGGAAGGACTAGAAAAAGGAAACAAGCCAATAAGGGTCTAGAAACCCCTTGGGCTTGGGCATTTGGCCGAACTGGGGATCCCACATGGGTTTCCTAACCTAACTTGGACTCTAAGCTAAACACACTATAAATACAAACCTTTGTATTCATTGTGTGCTAATCCTAGATCTCCATAGTAGGCCAAACTTCTCTTCTCTCTTCCTCTTTTGCATTAGTCGACTAACTACAAACTCCCACATGGGATTTGGGTCGATTAGTAGCGAAAAAAAGTGTTTGGTTGTACCTATTGTGATTTAGGAACTATCATTCGCATCGAATCTCTACCGATATGTGTGTACAAGACCGTAGGAAATCCTACCCAAATCGATTTTCATCAAACCCTAACTTTAGGGTTTGTGATTATTGATTCCTTGTGTTAGCTTGGATTGCTAAAAGGTACGTTTACGATTTAAATTCATGGTTAATTAATTATGCATATTATAATTCTAAGTCTTCCGTTGCGTGTTTTGTGATTACATGTTGATAACTAGATGAGTACCCGTACATAGCAACGGAATTTATAGCCGCATATAGTTATAGTGATATTTTGGTTTAATTGTTTTGTGTAACGTTTTTTGTAACTATAGTTGTTTGCCGCTAGAAAATCCGAATATTCAAACATTTTTATATATTATTTAAGTTGACAATCAAAGTATCAAATATGTTTTATATAGTTGACTAACCAAATATTCAAACGTGTATGTCTTAACTTTGAATTTAAGTTTCCATTTTATGCTTTCTAATTTTCAAATGAATAAAGTTAACTAGCGTGTGTGTGCTAAGCTCCATTTAAATTTCCATTTTAAAGTATGCATGCAAAAAATATTGTAAAGTATTAAACGAGTTGTAACAACCGTGTTTTTATGAGCGTTTTTTTTTTTTTTTTTTTTTTTTTTTTTTTTTTTTTTTTTTTTAAGTTTTTAAAGGTGGAATAGATATAGAACAAAATTAAAGATTTAGAGATTGGGAGTTTCTTATCCATGTTTTATAAGTAGTTAAAATTGGTGTGAAGAAAAGTGTTTATTTATATTCAACAAAAAGGTTGCATATTAAAGATTAATCCTAGCCATTGTTTGTTCAAATCAATATGGGCTTTCGGAAAAAATTGAAATGGATGCGCATTGGAAAGTCTTTTATTAAGAATGAACGCTGCTTTTATAAAGTTCAACTAACTGCTTATCGAGTTATTGCTCTTTTGTTTTCTTGTTTCATGTGATGGACCCTATTACTTATGTGCTTTTGAAGTATTTCCAATAAGTACTATCTCTACCCGTGGTTATCAAAAGTTAAATTTAAACATGTAATATCGAGTGTCATCAAGAGTTGTATATTGATAAAATAACAAAAATTGTAACACTTAATTACTATATAATAATATAGACTCGTAAATATATAATTCCATACAATATCGTGCAATTATTATAAAGGGATCAATACATTCAACTCATAAATGTGTAAACATTCAAATCAGATCAATCAATCGATGTATTCTTAGATATATCATGAAAAACAATTGAAAATATAAACACAAAAGTAAATATGTAATTCCATACAAAATCGTGCAAAAAAATTCATTAAGTCCCTGCAGCACCAGGAGACTCTTGGCAAAGTCCATTGCCATTATGTTTTAGATAACAATCCCTGCCACAATCATGAAGGTCACAAGAATCCGGGTTCAACACCTCGTTGCATCTTTGTTGCGCATAGACCATCAAAACTCCAACTGTAAAACAAATAAACAAGAAAACCAAGTAAGATGTTATATAATTAAATGTATGATATAAACGTTAAAAAGAACATTGTTTATTATTATTATTTTTTGCCAAACGTTAATAACTTACATTGATTATCCTGTACAAAAATTCTTTAAAAACCTGCAATAACGATGATGAGGATAAACAAGCAAGAGTAGGTGGACTTAGTCATCTTTAAATTAGTAAATGAATTTCGTAAAAGGTGGCTTATATAAACCAAACACGTATCTTTTTATAAAAATTAAATCACAATTCTTTTAATAAATATATTCCATGCAAAATAACTTTCAGTATACGATTATATTGGTGAATGGATGAATGAAATATTAGAAAAGATAAATGAAATATTAGAATTACAAATCAGTATACATTTAGCATGTAACAAACTCATTTATTTGGGGAAAAACAACAGGTAGCAACACTTGCTTTGGTATACGATTAAAACTTTCATTAGCCCTCAAGTAAACTTTCATTAACCAAACTATATGATGAAACAAAAAGTACATCAGCCCGAAAGCTTAAAGCAAATGAAATCATAGATTAGAAAGAACCTCAAGATCATCATCAACATTATTTTGATTTGGCATTTCATTTCTTGATGGGTATGTCGAATGTCGAATGTCGAAATTCAGTGGGTTTGGATTGGAATAGTATGTGGCGCATGTTTATATAGGCAAAACCCCTCATACAATTTTGAACATCAAGGAAATAATTTTTCTGCCCCATTGATTTGCACAAATTTGATTGACATTTTCCATTAATATGTTTCCATGAATACTCTTGTTTGACTTTTAATGGATACAACCATGCGTTCGAAACGTCCATGCAAAACATATTAATGGATACAACCATGCACCATTCTTGTTTGACTTTTGTATGAGACTCTAGTTAAGATACTTTCCATTCATTGGTTGACATTTTGTTTCGAAGGGTAAAATGGGGATTTGAAAATTATGGTTTTCACAATTCCACTTGACCATTGAGACATTATAAGTAGTTAAGATAAGATTAAGATTATTAGTTTCCATTTGACATTTTCATAGTTTCCATCTATTAATTCAGTCCCATTAAATTAATTTTCGCATTTGACATTTTCATAGTTTCCATTTATTAATTAAGCAGGCTATTAATTTTCATTTCACATGTGCAGGGTAAAATCGGGATTGACCAAAAGCTAAGTTTTTCACAATTCAACTTTGACCATTTCTCCATTATATGTAATAAAGATAAAGATATGCTTGCCATGATTATTATATTCTAACAACTAACTTGCTAATGACACACATGTAAAATCTACTTTCATCTTTAAATGTATCCGACAACATAAACCACTCGGCCCGCCATGTCACGCATTCTTAAAGCTAAGCTAAGATTCTTGATTTGACTTAAGCATGGATATGCGCCAAATTCATCAAATATCCATTTGAACCAACGAGATGGATGAAAGAGTGAGGGAGAGTATGGGTAACACTTGCACCCCATCTAAACGTGTCACGTTTTATCCATTTTGTTGGACCACTTTATTAAAATGAATGTGCACATAAAACTCATACACATCCATTCCTCTTCATGTGCTCTTCACGGTGTCGTATATACGTGGTCCATTAAAGCAATTAGCAATCTGTTTGCATACACATAAATTACACATTGGCGAAGTATAGGAAACAAAAACAAATTCAAAATTGTATGAACCAATCAATCGATTTGCATATACTATTTCCTTTCCTTTATATGAAATCCCAAATTCCATTAGGCCCAAGTATGTTGTGTAACAGTCCAAATGATCTTCAAAACAAAAAGGGGAGATGGTACATGGTATGCAATTAACATAATAAATGAACTTTCAAAGCTAAAAGAGGAATTGGTATGATTAAAAAAGGCCAATGATATACGAGCCTAAAAAATGTATACATGTTATACACAGTTTCTTGTTTAAAAGAAATCAGAAAAACTGGGTTTAGGAAAATAACCCGAGTCAAATAACATGGAAAAGAGTTCTAGTAATAGGTAATCTATAAAGAATACGGATCCCTTGCAAAGTGAGAAAAATTACAAAGTATACAAAGTCATTCATATTGTGACACGTGTCCACCACTCTAAATTATACATAAAATCCACCCAGGGGTAATTTTATCTTTTGACCTATTTTTTCTTTTCCACCTCAATTTTCAAACGCATATATCTCTTAAACGACAAACTTTTAAACCAATTTCACCATAATTTTTAAAATTTGATTCTTTTTAATTTGGTATAAATATTTTTAATTTTTTCGAAACATTTTTTTGACATATTCATTGGTTCATGATTTTTTTGATGTTTTTGCTATTTTCGACCCTATTTTTTACCTTAAAAATTGCCGAATCATAATATACTTAAAACACGAAAGTTGTAGATTTTGATTCACTCTTTACCCAGAAATTTCAATCACTCAAATCCGATATGATATGAGTGAGATATCGCACGTTAAAGATGACGTTTTAGTCATATTTGTTGCACACAACGTGTTTGATGAAATGTTTAGCTTACATTTTTGTCTTAAAATCGAGTTAAATGCACTTATTTTTGTCCCACAACGCATCTTATGTACTAAAAGCTTAAGTTTTCTTATAAATGCAAAGTGCTCTTCATAAATGTTTCTTGAATTGATTGTGAAATGTGGAGGCTTCATGTGTTAGTACATTGATTTAATAGTCATGCATAAGGCTAAGTACATAGAAATCGTGTGCACAAAAGTTTGTACGGTACAACATGTTTCAAGCCATCTCTAAACCAATAAATGTTTCATGAATTGAAAGTGAAATGTGAAGGCTTCATATGTTAGTACATTGATTTAATAGTCATACATAAGGGTAAGTACATAGAAATCGTGCACAAAAGTTTGTACGGTACAACATGTTTCAAGCTATCTCTAAACCTCAAAGAATACAAACCAAAAATGCCATGAATGCATAAATTTAACATACCAATTAATGGTTAGTCTTTTTAGCTTCCCGTCCATGAGTTACAAATATTTTATCAACTATATAATGTGTCAAAAATCACATACAACAAACCACAACTTCCTTCACACCGCGTACACATTGGGCTACAACTTATTATGGTGGTAAAGTAAGCATCATATCGTCTTACTTATTTAGCATACAAACCACAACTTCCTCCACACCGCATACACATTGGGCTACAACTTATTATGGTGGTAAAGTAAGCATCATATCGTCTTACTTATTTAGCATATTGATTTATATTATTTTATGTAAATTTCACGTGTATTTTGTGTGTGTAACAATGTAGGACATAAAGATGGTGCTTAGGAACTTTGGTAGTAACATCATCTTCTCTAATGGTTTAAGAGATCCTACACATCATTTTCTTATCAGTTAAGTGGAACATGCACGAACATTTTTACTTTGATCGAAAATGCAACATATTGATTAACAGTATTTAAGTTACTAACGATCAACTATATCTAATTTTTTTGTAGCGCGTCAAGAAGCATTGAAGAATGAGATCGAGAAGTCACAAAAATTGTATCAAGAACAAAAAATGCAAAAGGCCAATGAACAACAACGACAAAGACAACAACAACAAGAACAACAAGAACAACAAGAACAATAAGAACAACGCCACAGCCACGGGTGGGATGAATACTTAGCATTCATATTAATAGTACGTTACAAATTAAACATGCAATATTTTACTTCATGTAATACCGATAAACGGGCTAATACTATTGATTCGTTAGCAAGTAAGTTTATTGAAAATAATGTGACGAGCATTCAATTTTTAGTCAATAATTATTACTACACTTTGTTTGTGCATTTTAATATTTTTGTGCTTAATGTAGTTTTTTGTCTTGCGTTGTGTTAATGTCACTTTATTAATTAAACGTCTTGGAATATTGCGTGACTTTGATATTTGATATGACTTTGTAAATTATGTCGATGTTACATATTAAAAATGGAAGTATATAATAAAAATATTTCACACTATCATCATAAAAATGAGAATCTTCTAAACCGAAGAAGTATATAAAGGAGAAGAAAATTGTATTTGAAATGTTATCCTACACCTATCACGAGGTAAGCATTATTCATTTGCGTTTGAGATCATGTGATTCATGCCGTCATACTGTAAATATTTAGAATGAGTTACTAATGAATGCTCCAAATTCGATATTATAGTTTATGGAAAAATGTTGTAATAATGCATTAATTAAAAAATAATTTATGTAACTTACTCATATTAAAAATTACATATGAAAAGCCTCATTTAAATATAACATTTTGCAAAAAACCTCTTCACATTAAAGAAAGAGATCGAGAAGTCACGAAAAATGTATCAAGTACAAAACATGCAAAATGTCAATGAACAACAACGACAAAGACAACAACAACAAGAACAATGTCACGGCCACCGGTGTCAATATAGATGAATACTTAGCATTCATATTAATAGTACGTTATAAATTAAACATGCAATATTTTACTATACGAATTATAATTTATTATACGAATTATAATTTATAATCTTTAATATACTAATTACTTTAATGTTTTATGTTTTTATAGTTTTGTTAAAAAAGGAAATTTGTTTTATAGTTCGCATTTTATAATGTAATTTATTTGAAGAAGTCCGTCTTTCACAAAAAAAATGAGAGTTTCAAACATGAACCGAAAATTAGTCCCGAACATTACGAAAAAAAAAAAACAATTAGATCCAACATGTGTGCATCGCATGGGTCCTAGGGCAGTCCAAACCTGTTTGCATCGCACTGGGATGAATATAAAAGGTCTCCAACATTAATGTCATCGCTTCATATTTAAAATAATTTATGTAACTTATACATATTAAAAATTTACATGTGAAGAGACTTTTTTTTAATGTAACATTTAGAAAAACAATTTCTTCACATATACTTTTTTAATGTCAATAAACTATTTTAAATATGTGTCATGCTTAGAAATGTAATACCATCACAACTTAGATATATAATGACGAAAATAAGTTCCGAAAATTACGATATAAAAACTTATATACATCCCATGTGCAACTCATATACAACTAAATAAAGTACTTTATTCTTATAAACCTTAGAAAATGAGTAATAATATGACAACTTTTATACAACATACGTACCAAATATTAAGATATAAAAACTAATATACAACCCTAAAGCAACAAAGAAAAGTCTATTAAAAACGTTTAAAGGTTAACACATTTGTGATACCGTGACAACTAAAATCTAAAACGACAAACATAAACCCAAAAAACTATACTTTGACAGCTTCTACAAAGCCCGTGTGCATCGCACGGGCTATCCCGGATACATCCATTTTAAAAAAAAATATAAAGCTTAGAAAATGTGAAATACCATGACAAATTAAATATAAAATACCGAAAATAAAAGCAAACTACTACACTCTCACAACTTCTATACAGCATACGTCCCAATTATTACGCAATAAAAACTTATATACAAAACACATGCAACTCAATAAAGTATTTTAAATACGCATAAAGGTAACAAAATTTATGATACTATCACAACTTAAATATAAAATGACGAAAAAAAATACAAAAAATTACACTTTAATAACTTTTATTAAGCCCGTGTGCATCGCACGGGCAATTCTGCCTAGTTATTAATAATTTTATTAATGTAACATTCAAAAAGTGATGTTTTTTAATCATTATATTTTTAAAATATACATTTAGTTCATCAGTTAGGTTATGTTTTGTTCATCAGTTAAGTTATAGGTTATAGGTTCATCAGTTAGACATTTTGTTCATCAGTTACTTTGGTTCATCAGTTACTTTGGTTCATCAATTTTTTCAGATTCATCATTTTCATGTTCATCAAATTTGATCAAATGTTTGGGTTCATCAGTTATTGACTAATTATAGGTTCATCAGTTAGGTTCATTGATTTTTTGGTTCATTAATTATAGGTTCATCAGTTAGTTTATCAGTTATTGACTAATTGATGAACCTACAATTATAGGTTCATCAGTTAGGTTCATTAATTTTAGGTTCATCAATTTATTTATCAGTTATTGACTAATTGATGAACTTATAATTATTTGTCATGTGTTATGTGTTTAGGTTCACCAATTAGTCAAAAATGTTACCATAAAAACTGATAAACCAAAGTAACCTAACTGATGAACCTAATAACCTGACTGATGAACCTAGTAACCTAACTGATGAACTAAATGTATATTCTAAAAATATAATAATTAAAAAACTTTACTTTTTGAGTCTTACATAAATAAAATGATTAATAATGTATTGAGAAACAAAAATTAGTGCATTTAGCTCAATTTTAACACAAAATATATAAGCTAGATATTTCATCAAACACATTGTGTGCAACAAATATGAGTTAAACACCATCTTTAACGTGTGTTATCTTACTCATATGAGTTCGGATTTGAATGATTCAAAAACCTGTGTAAAGAGTGAACAAAAATCTATAACTTTCATGTTTTAAGTTTTTAACGATTTGACATTTAAGAGGGTAAAAAGTAGGGCCGAAAATGACAAAAAAATCAAGAAAATCAAGACCCACTTTATATGTAAAAAAAAGTTCGAAATATTTAACAAGATTTATACCAAATTAAAGAGGATTAAATTTTAAAAATTATGGTGAAATCGGTTTTTCGTAAAAGTTTGTTGTTTGAAAGATATTTGCGTTTGAAGTTTTAGGGTGGAATAAAGAAACAGGTTAAAATGACCAAAATGCCCCTAACCGAATTTAAAAAGAAAAATGGGAGGGAGTGGGTGGTGGACACTTGTCACATGGTGAGTGGCTTTCTAGCCTTTGTAGACTTTGTATTTTTAGTTACCTTTGTAGGGGATCGCACCTCATAAAAACCAGAATGCTTATTAACCTTTTTGCTCTTTTATGAAGTTGTACAATCAACTCTGATGCAAAAGAAGAAAAGACTTATATGAGGTCAAAGAAATACTTAATCTAAAAGCCGTTGATATGTACAATGGAAGGATTGAAAAAAAAAAAAAAAAAAAAAAAAAAAAAAAAAAAAAAAAAAAAAAAGTGACGACACCGTTGGGGTAGAGTTAAAATCTCCACAAAGAACAACAGGGGCACTATCCTAAAGCTTTGATGTTGCATTCAGCCTATTTAGAAGCATTTCAACCTTTTTGAGATTAAGAAAAGGAAAAAAGTTACCAAAATAACTTTATATCAAAAAGAGCAAGAGAAAAGATCATTTGAGGACCAAACTTTGTTTACATACCAAGGGACTAATCTCCACCCTCTATCTTCCCTCCATCTTTATTTGATCTAATGGATGAGATTAATCCCAACAATTTAAAAAACCCACTTTCATCATTTTTTTTCAAATATTAATATCTTTCAAACCGTTAATCGTTAAGCGAAAAAAAATATACCGTTACGACGAGCATTTAATTATCTTTCTATAGATAGGCTAATTGATATATTTTCGACAATTTTTTTTTTTTGTTTTTTTCACGTTTTTTTTTCGTGACCGAAAAAATCATATATGATATTACATATAATATCATATATGATATTACATATCATATATGATTATGATATTACATATCATATATGATATGTAATATCATATATGATATTATATGTAAAATCATATAGGATATTGCATATCATATATGATTTTACATATAATATCATATATGATATTATATGTAATATCATATATGATATTGCATATCATATATGATTTTTTTTTTCGGCCAGGAAAAAAAACGTGAAAAAAACGTTTTTTTTTTTTTTCGAAAGTATATCAAAGTGCCCGTCTATAGAAAGATAATTAAATGCCCGTCGCGATGGTGTAATTATTTTCGCTTAACGATTAACGGTTTAAGAGATATTTAAATTATAAAAAATGGGTGAAATAATAAAATCGTTTTAATCTCAACCATTGATTTCCTTTTTAGATGGATGGTGGGGATGAGTCCCTTGGTATGTGAGGAATGTTTGGTTTGTAATATAACTCGACTCAAAAGAGCAATACTAAAAACTGCTCTGCTCACAATTCTAAAACGATTCAACAGCAAACCAGATTTCAAGCTAATACATTGAAGCCAGTTCTACTTATTCATTATTAACCTTAACTATACCTATTATTATAGTTCATATCAAATGTATCACATATACATACAGTTTATGCAGAAAATGCTATTAATAGAATACCATGTCCAATTTTGAATCATGTAAGCTCATTCACATGAGCAACTAGTAAATAGTCTCAAGCCCAACTTCGTGTGCTACCCAAAAGCCAACGCTACTAATTCATTAAACCTTAATAACCCCAACCAGCCACTGCCGAAAGCCCGAAACCTTTGCAGTAGCCTAAACATTTTACAAAAGGCCGTACATATTGTCCATATAGCCTAAGTTGTGGACTCTGATCAACATTCTGTTAGTGTAGCGCAAAATTTTAGAAAGCCTATGCTCAATCCAATAAGAAAACAACATCAAGAAATAAAACATCTTTTTCTTCACACACGTTTATTCTTGAATAGCTTGATTTTATGCTTTTTGTACTTCATTTCATAATACATAAAATTTGTTCATAGTGAGGAAATTCTTTAGGTTTAGTTGAATCAGGTTATTTATAAAAAAAATTTAACAGTGACCGATAGAAAAAACTATAACAAAGACAATAAATGGAAGACAGAATTGCAGTCCAACAAAGCAATGAATCTGACAGAATACCTACTACAAAGTTGAAATTCATAAAGTCAATAGCAAGTCAACATTACAACACATAACAAGCATGTTTCCACCACTTTTGAAATTCATAGTTAAAAGAACCAAACACATATTTCAATCACTTGCTCTTCATCTTCGAAATCAGAATCCTCAATCGCATCGTTGTTTCTTCTTGTTCTCCCCTTGTGGTCCGGCTGCAGCTCGTTTTAGTGGTGCTTTCTTCACTGGAGCTTCTGTTGTTTAAAAACTTATGTTAGTCACAAACGGATATTATGCATAAATCATTTTAAAAATGGTTTTACCTTCTGCTATCTCAGGGGATGATTCATCTACGTTGATTTTGGGCATGCGTGCTAAAGGATATTCTTTCTGCAAACGATATTTTTATTAGTTCACGTAGTCACTTGTCATTGTAAAAAATTGGCAAAGATAAGGTTTCATTTCTCACATCAAGTTGCAGCTCAAGATCTTTAAGATCTCTTAGCCATAAATCCTTGGAATTACTTCTTTTGAGCTCCTCAAACTCTTGCGTCTTTTCATCTATTTCTTTCTCTAAACGCTGCAAATTCTTTTGTGATAATGATGTAACGACCATATACAGCAAGTAATCATATTCCCTTCCTACACGACCAACCGCCCCGGCAATTGTTGGTTCCTGTACTGTTTCTTTTGGTTGTACTGTGAAACCTTTTTCCTTTAATTCACGACAAATCTCATCCTCTTTTTTATTTAACAAAACAAATTTTCCTTCAAGAAATTCACGGATAAACCTCACTTTGTTTGGATGTAGCAATAGAGCATTCTTGAGCTCGTCAATCCGAGCTATCTGTTATCCATGACCACATTTGGATTAGTACAGAGTCTTAAACATGGAAATGAAATGAAGCCACATCCAAAACTTACCCTCCATTTTTCATAAAAGTCAAGACGAAGGGTAAAGAAATCCAGCAGAACTGTGTACACAGAAAGAATATGAAACAGTCAGTGAACAAATTAAGAGTATAGATCAGTTTTTTGTATGGATATGGTACTTACTTTGTTCAGGAGTGTCATACTTCTTTATTGCACCATCCGCACCAAACAGATACATGTTAGTTGTGCTTAATGTAGTTGTTAGCTCAAATTTCTTCAAGATCTCCTCTTGTGTTGCTGTGTTCCATTGATGATCTTCAATCATGCTGATTTTAAAATCCACAATAGTCTTATCTTTGTGAGACGTGAAAGCCTGCAAAAAGAACACGGGGTTGCCATATAAGAGCTATAATGAAACTTGTTAACTATTTAAAACTTGTTAATTTACCTCAATGAAAAATTCCTCCTCATATTTTGCTGCCTTCAAAAATTGCTTGTATTCCCGAGTCCACCTCCCTACTGGGAGTTCAGTGATCCTAATCCCGTCCTCTATTTTCTGCATTTTTCCTATTGTGGTGTATCCGGTATTGTTTGATGCTGGCACAATATCTCCTTCGAATCCTGCATACCATGGATCCATAGCCACCATTGCTTCACCACGCAGTAGGCGTTTTAGGTTAGCAATAATGTCTCGTGGATTGTAATTTGGAATAAACCAACTCCATCCAATCCCTGCTCCTTCACATCCGTTTACCAGAACCATTGGGATGACCGGCATAAACCTTTTTCAAAAAAAAAAAAAAAAAAAAAAAAATCAAATCATTATAACAACCAATTCAAACAATATCATATACTTATAAAAATACACATAGATTATAAACTACCTCTCAGGCTCAATGGATTGACCATTGTCATTCAAGTATTTGAGAAGAGGTTCATCAGCCTTGCGAAAAAGATATTGTGTGATAGGAGAGAGCCGAGTGTAAGTACATAGGCCATCTGCATGATCTTTACCACCCTGCAAAGGAATAATAGACATTAGAATATGCAATGTATACAAACGAGTAAATGTTTAAATTGTATCTCTCACCCTGTGACGTGTACCAAATTGCCCAATCGGCTGAAGAAGGTTTATGTTGTTACTACCAACATAATTTTGGGCCATGCCAATAATTATACCGACTAGACTCGCCACACCATGATGATAAGCAGAGTGCTCATACACATAATGACTGAATTGAGCAACTTGAATTTCCTCCTCAATAATGGGCTTCTTGAAAGCACAGAATAGAACCTTTCTTTGGCCACTATTCAACCCATCCAACATTGACGGGATTGATCTTCGGAGATCAGCCACTAAAGATTGCTTAAACTCTTTGTTGATGAAGTCGCGGTATCGGATGCTCTTCTCCTTTGAGTCAGTACAAGTACCAGCCTTCTCCTTTGAGTCAGTACAAGTACCAGCCTGCATCAAGAAACGATGATTGTAATGAAATTCGTGTCATGTCTCCCTGATTAGTATGTTGTAGAGATGGCAATTTCAACCCATTCACATGTGAATGGGGTCAAACTGGGGCATTTTTAACATCAAACAGAACACCAATCATTTAGAGTCATATACGGAGTAATGACCAAACCTGAGGTGCTGGAAGCCATTCCATTCTCGCCTCAATCTTCATCTTACTGAAGGCAAGCTCAATTGCATCATGATCTTCGTTATCAAACCAAACAAACTCCTGAATGTGATGATAAAAACCAAAATCCTCTGCTCCTTCATCTTCAGTAGTTAACAGCCCCTAGAGATAATGAAAAATATTAAAAATTGCAAAAATAACAATGTATGTATAGTTGCTATTCAAAATTTTCATAAACAAACCTTAAAGTATTCTTTTTTGTTAGAGGTCAAAAGAACTAGTGGTGTAATGAACGAGCGAAAAAAGTGTTTGACTTCTAGTAAAGATGGCCAGAACGAGTGAAGGAAGTTGATCAATAGCCCCTTGATGAGTGAACCATCATGATACTACAAAACACATGTAATGTTCTATAAGCATAAAAAATGGTAGATACTTGATATTGTCAACGCATAGTAACAGTTATTGGTACACACCTCATCAGCCATAATCATCAAGCGTCCATATCTCAATTCCTCAACATTTTCATAAACTTTGCCATCTTGGAGGCCAAGAATCTTCTTAATCTTTTGAAATTCTGTGTTTTCCTGCAATTGTTGTGGACTTGCTTCCCTCACATTGAGCAACAACCTACCATCTAAAGGAAACACACCATAGTAATCTTGGCCCACAACAGATAATCCAGACATCTGCAAACAATAATAAACATTGTAGATTGTTTATGTGAGTACACATACTATAAAAGAACAAGCAAGCAAGACAGCTTACGGCAAAAGCTTTGGCAGAATCTCCTTTTGTCAAAATCAAAGTGCAGTCTTGAGATTTATCTGTGTCAGCCATGTTAGCATCTTCGAGGGTAACAATCTTGAGTTTCCCTTTCCTTTTACCATCGGTTTTCTTAAGTTTTACATCCGGAGCAAATAATCTCTTCATCAAATACGGTTTTGCAACTGCAAAACATGAACAAGACAATAACATAAGTTCTCAAACCCTCTCAAACCCACTAATTTCAGAAATTATTAAAAAATAATAATAAAAATAATAAATAAATGGTTCAGCATACTTCTCTTCAAAGACTCGAATGTGAGTTCACACGTTGATCCAAATATGCCCTTATCGGTAGTCGTCAGGTTCTCTTCAGTTTGCGAATCAAAATCAGGGTTGTCAACAAGAGCATTGACAAACACCCAAAGGTATCTCTTTATGTCATTTGGTTCATGATTAAAAATCGCCTCAATGTGACCGATAATCTGACTGGTTATACAATCGACGTGTGACCCTCCCTTCATTGTTGGAATATAATTCAAAAAACTCACCTAATTAATTAATAAGCATATGTCAGCCATTATAATTTAGTTATAAGCTTTAAGTGTTCATAAACTCAATACAAAATTGTGTATACCTGCTTGAATTGCCCGTCTGACAAACAAACACAAATTTCCCATTTATCGTTAACTTTCTCATAAATCCTACATAAAATGACAGATGATTAGCATTAAATTAGCAACAAGACAAGGTATTCATCATAAAAATTAAAAAGAACCTCGTAGATGTTCCGTGATAAAGCGTAACATAGTCTTCAAACGTTTTGATTGGAAGACGTGTTCCGTTTAGTTCAACCTCCCCACGATTACCCAAGCATCCGGCTAAGTCGAAGATGCGTCTCTTCATCAAAGAGACGATATCATCTTCAAGACTTTCCATGCCATATTTTGCTAAATCAGGTTTAAATGAAAACATACTCCATTTTTCACCACTATTGCACACTTTGGAAGTTATCGTACAAATCCTCATGTTGTCTGTGTACACATACTAAACAACAATAAAGATGTTACAAAATCGTTATCAATAATAAATGATTTAAAGACTGTTTGTAACAACCATATTATAAAATCTCATTTCAGGTATGTATTTTATATACAAATTAGTAGCATCGCAAATCTATACCCAATCAATTTTAAACCACAATCAAATGCAATAATAGATGAGATTTTAATAGTGCTTATTTACTCAAATCCAAAATCAAAACTCTAAAAGAGTGTTTGGATTAGTTTCCTCTACGGCTTTGATGTTAAATGAGCATGAGCATATCAACGTGAACATATGGCTGGCTTATTCAGGTCCATTAACTCGAGCCATAAACAGCTCTAATCCAAACACCCCCTTACTGCAAAATCCAATACCAAAATTAACATATCAATAAACCACTTGATAATATCATAAACATAAATACAATTATATACCTTGTCATGTTCTCCCCATGCAGACTTCTGTAACGTAAACTCAGTAGTAAACATATTATTATCGTCCCCAACCCATGGGCTGTAAGAATAAGTCACTATTCCATTATACCAAACACTAATCATATTATTCGAAACATCTATTGCTACTTTAATAATTTTGTGGCAGCAGTCTTCTTGTTCATGACCACCGGCTACAGCTAAGAGTACTTCGTCCAACACTCTGTAAAGACCTGGTGCGAAGGTTATTTCTTTTTCAATAATTTTCCCGTTTTCCCAGACCCATAGGGTTTCTTGGCGTATTCTTGGGTGGTGTGTCGCCATGGTTTGTCAGTTAGGGTTGTTGCGCTGGTTTGTTACGGTATTTCTTTTTGAGTTAGGGTTTTTGCTAAACAATGTCCACTGGTCGCACAATAAATAATCTGTTTTTTTTATATTTAAAGTAATTATGCATCTAGTGCACAATAAATAAACATAAAAATTAACTTAAATATATGTTATTTTCATTTAATAAAGTCAAAGTTTCCTTTTATATTTATATAAATTGTTAAACGTTGGCATTGTTTAGCAAAACCATTATAAGTTTGGGCTGTTTGTATGGAATTGGGTTTTATATTTGGTCCATTAGTTTCATTATGTTTAGAGTAAATTACACCGTTTGTCGCCAAAATAACATCGCAAGTCCCTCGACTTTCATTTTTGCATGGTCGGTCCTTATAATAAAGTTATACATTTTTTATCCGTTTTCGTCTATTTTTGTTCGTTTTCGTTCGTTTTTATCCGTTTCCGTCCTTTTTTATAAAAATAATGTCAAAAATAAAATTGTATGTGTTAATACAAATAATGTCAAAAACGTTATTTGCATTATTCGGTCTGTATACGTTTTGATAATCACAAAATATAAAAACATGTTACATAAAGTTACGTCTAATAAGTTTTTAATCAAGAAAACTCGTTTCGAATACGTATCCACTACAATGTCACTTCAGGTATGAACAAACTATATACCGACATTAGTAACGTGATCAAATAATTTATTTTCACAAAACTTCACATTCTTATGTGATAAAACATTTTTACAAAAGTATTTTTGTAATTTTAAAAGAAATGTTTTATTAAGAAAATGAATTCAAAAATCAAATATTGTAACAGCCATTTTTCCTGCCAAAACCCGACGGGATTTTTTCACCAGATAAACCTTCATCACGTCAGGACAAAAATAAGAGTGTGTCGGGACGGTCCCTTAAATGGACTGGCGGTCCCTTAGCGATAACGGACCGTCCATGTTTATGGGACCGTCCCTCCGCTCCTCCTGGCGCCTATAAATATAGTACTGTTTCATTTTGTAAACTAACCCTCTTTGCACAAAATATTTCAGTTCTTTCTTTCTTCCTTCCTTCTTTGATCGTTATAACATGTTGGTATGTGTTTATAAGTGATTCTCTCATCCTCTATATCAAAGTGCAAGAGAAGAACACTTGAAGTCGTCAAGAATCGAAGTGTTACTTGAGTCCACACACAAACGTAGCAAGTGTTACGATTCTCTTCTTCCTCTAACTCTCTCATTTGTAGATGTTGTAATATTGAATATCCGACTTGTGTGTGAGTCGTGACTAGATGTGCTAGGGTGCATTCGGACAAAGGTGTAAGTCCGAGAAGTGTTGTAACTAGATTAGGACTTTGTGTGTCTTTGTGTGAATACTAGGACTTAGTGGAGTTCTAGTGTGAAGATTAGGACTTAGTGAAGTCCGTGTGTGAAGGCTTGAATCGGGTGAAGATTCAAGTGAACGGGAGTGCTCGTTCGTGTGAAGACTTGGATCGTGTGTCGATCTAAGTGGACAAGAGTGCTTGTTCGTGTTGCCATGTGGGCCTTTGTGTAGATTGCTTCTAGCTAGGATTAGGACTCGACATTCCGCTTAGTGTCGTTAAACTTGGTATAAGCTTGTGTGCGATTTGCTCCGCCTGAAGGTAGTGTGTTTACATATTGATTTTGAATTCTCAAGTGTGGTACTCGGAGAGTGGAGTAGGACAAAGAGTGAGCTTTGTGCCGAACCACTATAAATCTCTGCACCTTGGTTTGGTTGTGTTCTTTCTTTACCTCTTTACATTACTTGCATTTACTTATTATCTTAGTGTTCATCGATATCATGCCGAGAGTTGAATATGAAAGATTATTTTTATGTCAAACGGCAAATGACATATGAAAAAATCTTTTAAACTTTCATCAAGAAAGATGTCATGCCAAAGATGATGATGAAACACATGAAAAGCTCTTCACTTATGAAGGCAAATTAGTAGATAAAAGTTTAGTTAAATTAAATACATATACTACTAGTTCAAGTGCTTTTAATGAAGGTAATACCGACAAGGACTATATGAGCAATCTACGGAGAGAACTCATAATGGAATCTTAAAATGACACGGATGTAGATGACAACATGAACCTTGAACACGATATATGCCAAAAGGTTGAAACTTCAAATAAGGTACACTTTAAAACACAGCATTTTTGTTATGACCCATTTATTCTAGAATTTTCAAAATTAGAAAATGAATTTAAACATCTATGCAACTTAAGTCAAAAACCATTTTCAGAAAATGAATCCTTAAAGTCATACGAAAGTAACTTAGAGAAAGAAATAATTTTGGAAGATAAAATGTCTAGACATGAAAGTGGAATAGAAATTGATCTAGAATGTAAAATGTGTCAAGATTACAAGAATGAAATTAAGAAAGCTAATGAAAGAGTTAATATACTAGATAAATTTGAAAAGAGTTCCACGTACGTCTCTTAAAAATTTGCTAAATATTCAAAAGGCATTCGGAGATAAAACGGGCTTAGGTTATAATTCGTGTGAATCTTCAACAAGCAAGTCAAAACAAATCAAATTTTTAAAACCTCTTAGACAAATCTAAACTAGTTACTTCGAAAACTAACTGTCTTTAAAAACAATGGTTATCACTAATAAAAGTTAAGAAAACTGTCACTAGTGAAAATTGTCTAGAAATAGGAATATTATGTAAAGGGACATGTTTATTCCTTGTCGACATCCACACCGTATGCATGTAAATGCAATGGATGTCTTGAACTAACCATCCCAGACCCATTAGAAACTGAATACCAAGTTTTCTTGCAAGTCATGTCCTTAGGTGCACGAGGGAAGCTATCCAAAAATGTAAACGTATGTTCACTCTTTCATAGCACGCGTGATGACTCAACTTTACTCAAGTCTTGCATCATGCACAACACCTTTCTCGGTAACGTATTCTAAGAACTAGCTAGCGGTAAAGGTGCGCTTTCTTAAAAACCTTGAATGCAACATGATTATTTGTGACATGCTTATGTGATTATGTGCTTGCTTGCTATATGCTTATGTGTTTGTTGATAAATGTGTGCTAATAGTTATGATATATATGTCTTCTCAATTAGACTTTATGTCTTAATACTTATCCTTCTTAGGATTCAAGCAAATATTTGGAAATAATGGTCTTACCACAACCATTATTAATATCGACTTCTCTATCAATCACTGTTGATGACGCACACTTTTAACGTCCTCGACATCTATTCTCTTCTCTTTTTCTCATCTGTGACTTTCTTTGTCTCTTGTTGATCGACTTTAAACACTCCCTGATGCAAGTCTCGTATTTGATCCTCGTCTCATTTACATCTCTTCTATTTCTTCTGTCTCGACTCTATTCGTACTCCTCTTTCAGCTTGTCATCAGCCTCCTTACTCAAAACGAGTCTCTACTACTTCTTCTGTCTCGATTCTACTCAATACCCTTTCCTCAGCCTACTTTTGCTTATTGTGTCTATTCTGCGTTGATGCAGGTTTAACTGACAAGGTCTTAAATTTATATTAGCTCGATTACCTAAGGTCTACCTATATGCACAAACAGACAGAGAATTTGGTTGCATGTAGACTAGTAAATGGTGAAACCGAGGTCGTCCCAAAAGCTATGTGGTTTGGGTCCTATTTAAGTTTAGTGTCATGATTTTTAATTGGTTTGAAAGGTGAAATGATTAATTAAACAAAATAAACTGAAAGTAAATAAAACATAAAATTAAATTAAAGTTGTGAACAGTGGGAGAGAAATGTACTAGCCTAATTAGTCATCCTATATTGTTACGATCATGTTTTCTATTAAACTATTCTCATGCTTCAAGTGGGACGGACATATATCACTAGGTTCATATGGTCAAGTTCCCTAGCCTATCTCCCCCGAATCCTGCCGAGAACCAAAGGCACTACCCCTTGCTAGTAAGCCGACGTACGGTAGACGGGTTTGAGTCATTAAGTGCCACTACATGCTAGATTTACCCTTGTATGGTCCGGCCTCTCGGATCTTAGACCATACTCTAATTACTTAAGTTTATCCAACCTGGAAAGTGGTCTGATGGTCAATTTGCACACAAAGCGAATGGTCAGTTGTCATCCGAACCATTTCCTCGCAACCTAAGTACGCAAGGGTCCTTTGGTCAATTCTCCTCGCATAACAGCTATAACCGGTTCTTTTAAACTACCGCAACTAAAGGATCTACGATAAACTAAGTATGTATACACTAGAAGCATTATGAAAAGTACGAAAACATAATCAAAACAATATTGGAATCATAACTAGGCTAGCACCAGATGTGCTTAGCCGATCATGTTAAATACAACACTTAAATCAATGTTTACAAAAGCCATAAATTCAAAATGTATATTAAATAATGTGTGGAAACCTAGAAGGGGGGTTGAACAGTTTACGGATTTTTAAATTAATTAACTTTGAAAACTTTACGTGCAATCAACAATTGAAACTAATAAACAATAAGTAATATGCAAGAGCAAAGTAAGAAATGATCAAACCATAACACGGATGTTTATAGTGGTTCGGCTACAAGGACTCTTTTTCCTTGCCCTACTCCACTCCCCGAGTATCCAACTCGAGAGTTTCCTTCACTAGTCAACAAGCTCCTATCACTGGCGGAGAAAACCTTACACGTTGCATACACAAGATTACCGACACAAAGCTAGATGTCGAGTTCTTTTACAAAGGTACAACCACTCCCGTCACTCTATGTATTTTGAGGACTAAAATACTAACCGATCACTACTTGAAAAGATACAATCAAATGAAGTATAAACTATAGGAGTTTACAAAATGCTAAGCTAACAAGTCTTGCAACGTTGTCTCACACTCGAAAGTTTCACAAACACTATATCAACATGCTCCCTTATGGCAGAACAAACCTTAAACCAAGTTTAACGACACTAAGCGGAATGTCGAGTCCTAATCCTAGCTATAACCAATCTACCAATGCCCACGTCGCTTCACACCTCGTACCAACACGATGGCACGATACAACACAATACACAATATAAGACTTGCACTCAAGTCCTATTACATACACGAAACAATGAATGAAAGTAATGATTGATCCGCAACAATAAGATGAGATGAGCAAAACTCTTCTTCAAAACTTCGTTTCTTGATTACAACAAATGTTCTTCTCTTGCACTTAGATGAAAGATGAGTGTGATCACTTGTAAACAACTAGAACTTGATAATGTGATCAAAGAGTATGTTTTAGAAAGAATTTTGGAATACCAAAGGTTTTGGTGCATAAGAGGTGAAGATTTCTAGAGGACAATAGTTCTGTATTTATAGGCGTCAGGAAAGAGGCGACGGTCCCTTAAATGTTGGACGATCCCTTATCGATAAGGGACCGCCGTCTTATTTAAGGGACCGTCCAGAAAAACGCTCCTCGTTTTGTCCTGACGTGGTGAAAAACTATTTGGTGAAGTTTTGTTGTCGGTTTTGAGTGGGAAATATGACTGTTATGGTTTTGAATGTTGAAAACATTTTCTTAATAAAACATTTCTTTAAGTTTTACAAAAATACATTCGTAAAAATGTTTTGTGACATGAAAGTGTAAAGTTTTTAAATCCTTTGATCACATACACAAGTTGGTAGAAGTTTGTAGATACCTTAAGTGATGTTGATGACGAAAACGAATTTACCCGATTAAAAACTTATTAGTCGTAGTTTTATGTAACGTGTGTTTGTATTTTGTGATTATCAAAACTAGTAGAGACCGATTAATGCAAATGACGTTTTTGACATTATTTGTATTAACAATCTCCCCCTTTTTGATGATTACAAAATATAAACCCATTTTAGATAAAACTATGCATTAATGAATTTGAAAATGATGAGGCGAAAAATAAACCGTTTTTAGGGGGTCATTTAAGCCCGGATTCGAATTTATTTGATCAAATATTGCCCTAAATCGTTCCTTTTGTCATTTCATGTACTTTTGGAGTGAAATCTGGAAAAGGAAGCATTTTGGACGTTTTTTGAGCATAAAAGTGAAGAAAATGGCAAAGTCTTAATTTTCCTTGCTGGGAACAGTACCTGACGGCGTCAAGAATTTCCAAATGACGGTGTCAAGAGTAATACAAGAGGTGGAAGTGGATGGTGCACATGACGATCCAGAAAGTTTTGTACTAAGGACATGACGGCGTCACCCAAGGCCGTCATGGTCCAAATATTAGTGACGGCCGAGAACAATTTTACACATGACGGCGTCAAAAGTGGATCTAGGCAATCCAATTTCATTATGGGCGGCGAGTTGACGGCGTCACAATTTTCTTCTTGACGCCATCACCCTGTAAAATCTATATATAGTTTTTCAATTTTCATTCATTAGTGTGTAACTTTTAGGGTGTAACTTTGGAGAGAAACCCTAGTCCGATTTTCACGGCTTTTTCAAGGGTTTTTACCCTTTGAAACCTTTCATGTTCAATTAAGATAAGTACTCTTTCAATTCAATCAATATGTCTATGTGTTGTTTGAATATATCTTACGCTTGTCTTTAATTTAACATGCTTGGCTAGATCTCTTTTGTGTTTGTTTAGATGTAGTGAAACCTAGATGTTAGTTATGGGTTGATTGTTTGTTTAAAGTTGTTACGGATGATTATATTCGATGTTAGGGTTAAGAAAACTGGCAGACTTCCATTGGTAACATGCTTGAACGTCTTAAGAAACATGATCAGAGGTGTACTATGATTTTTGGTTGTATTTAATGCGTAGGAGAATTCTAATGATCCCACGTTAGGAGCTTCTAACGGCTCGACATAGGAGTGAAGTAGGATCCTATAGAGTTAGGGAATATTGTACACGGCCCAACGACTAGTATTAAGGAATACGACCCGTCATCCATGCAATTGTAACAAATTATCAACCTGTAAAAGATATCTAGGGAGTAATGAAACCTAAGTAAACACAACTTTCCCCATTATTGTTTACACCACTAGTTTAATTAGATTTACTTTCATTTCTGTCATTTTATTTTGATTGCATCTTTAGTTATTGGGTTTGTTGACTAGCAACTAATTCTGCCCACTCTTCCAAAACCGAGATTTTTATTTGCTTTTATAAAATATAAAAATACAAAAAGAATCATCCCTCACCTTTAGACCTAGTTTTTAGGCTTTCTAATCCTAGCGACACTATTCCTGAGTTGAACGATCAATCCCCCGGTACTTGTCACTATACGATACTACAATGATCAGGTACACTGCCTGGTGGGGGTTGTAAGCTTCTCGAGATCCCTCGAGAGGTAAAGCCTGGTGCGATTCCCACTTATCAAGTTTTTGGCACCGCAGCCCAGGGAATAGTTATTGTCTAGGTTAGGACTTCTTTTTATTAGGTCTACTTGCTAGATTCCTTTCTAGCAAGATTTTATTTTTATTTTTAGGTTCTCTTTAGTCTATCTTATTTCTTCGTGTCTTTGTTCGTAACCTTTACCATCCGACATTATGGAAGGTGGTAACATCTTTGAACCCATCAACCCACCACAACAAAACCACCCACAAAACCCACCACTAGCAAACCAACCTCTTAGGCCCCGAACCCTAGGAGAGTATTCCCGTCCTAGCCACCAAGGCTATCGAAACACTATTGAGCTCACTCAAGGAGCCAATGTGTCCCCCTTGCGATCCGACACCATCCGGTTGGTGCAAAGCGGATGTGCATTCCATGGACTTCGTTCCGAAGATCCTAATCAACATCTCAAGGATTTCCTTAAAATCGTAGATTCTATAGACCTTGATGTTACAACTAGAGAGTCGACCCGATTACGCCTATTCCAATTCTCTCTACGTAATCAAGCTAGTCAATGGCTTGAACGTTTACCCGCGGGATCCATCACCTCATAGGATGATCTCACCACTCGTTTCCTTGCTCAATTTTTCCCACCGGGGAGAACTATCAAGTTTAGAAATGATATCTTGATGTTCCAACAACATCGAGATGAAACCTTCTATGAAGCATGGACTCGATACAAGGACCTACTCCAAAAAGTCCCTCATCATGGCATAGATCTTTGGCTCCAAGTCCAAATCTTCTATGACCATATCGATCTCTCCACAAGGAGAACCATTGACCAATCGGCCGGTGGCAAGCTACATGATCTAAGTGCGGAAGAATCATGGGAACTCATAGAAGATCTTGCTCTCTATGACAATGAAAGTTGGAATGATCCCCGTGATTTGAACAAAACGGTCAAGGCAATATCTTTGCCTTCGAACAATTCTAGCACTCCAGACCGTAGGATCATGGAACTTGAGGACCAAGTCAAGTTTCTCATGAAATCTTACGAAGCTCCTAAGCCTTCAAGCCAAGTGAACAAAATCACTTCTTCATGCGAATTATGTAGTGGTCCTCATGACACTCGTGATTGCGTAGAACTCCCCGGACAAACTTTTGCGGACTATGCATCCTCGCGTACCGACGAAGCGGGAGACAAGTGGTACACTTTCAAACCCGAGCCAAACCCTTATGGTGATTCCTACAACCCTTCTTGGAAAAATCACCCGAACCTTAGGTGGAAGTAAAACCAAAACAATTCTTCCAATCCGCTTAATCGTTACCAACAAACGGTCCACCCGCTAACCGTACATTCAACAACAATCCTTCCAACAACTATGGTAGTACCAATAATCTTGAAGGATTGATGTCCAAGTTTATGGCATCTCAAGAAGCTAGCATATCTAAGTTTGAAGCCGATTTAAAATAAAAACAAAGCGAGATGACCACCAAAATAGACACATTGTTGAAAGTTCTCAATGACCGAGAAATGGGAGCACTCCCAAGCGACACGGTCAAGAATCCGAAACTAAACATTAATGCCATATCATCGGTTTCATCACCTACTTCTTGACAACAATACTACTCAGTCAAATCAATGAGCAGGTGTTTCAAGCAAACCCAAATTCTATAAAAGGACCAATTGAATAAAACATCCGATGTCAAACCGGTCAACAACATAGTTGAAACACCTCCTACACAAGACCTTGACGATGAATTCAAGGAGCTCCACCTTGAACGCCCCGTCATTGACGTCTTAGCCCGTGCTCCCTACTATAGTGCCCTTCTAGAAAAATATGAGAAATTTAAATTGGGTAAAAATGGGACCGCCTTCGTTCAAAACAAGTTGCCTAAGAAGCTTGATGATCCAGGTATATTTGTTTTGCCTTGTAAGATAGGAAAATCTGAAGCTTTCAACACACTAGCCGACTTAGGATCAAGCCTTAACTTGATTCCCTTGTCCCTTTTCACCACTCTTAAGCTAGGAAAGTTAGAGGAGACGGAAGTACTAATTGGTCTAGCGGATGGAAGTATTGCCCATCTGGTTGGAATGATCAAGGATGTAGTGGTTCACGTAGGAAAGTTAACTATTTTTGCGGATTTTCACGTCCTAGATATGGTTAGTGATACTAGATGCCATTGTTAGTAGGAAGAGGATTTTTAGCAACCGCTAGTGCCATGATAGATTGTAAGGAGTCTAAGATAGCGGTAGGAGAGGATGATACTTGGTCGATTTATGATGTTAGGAAGCATAGCTACGATTGTGAGGACCAACCGACACCACATTGGGTAGAGATGAATTGGAGACCATCTAGATATGGACCTAGGATAGAAAGAAACTTTATAGGACCTCAACGCCCATTCTATCTATAAAAAGACTTCATCGATAAAACACATTCGGTGGAGCAACTCATAGCTAGAGATGAGGAACTAGACCCTTTTGAGGACCCCCTAGTCTTTAGGAAAATGATTGAGTTCTTATGCGTAATGCCTATTAATTAACATAGAGATGAACAAGTGGAAGAGAGAAGGGGATAAGTGTAAATGGAAGTGGGACAAGCCACCTAAGAAAGGAGACGGATAATGGCATATGAAGATGATTTTATATGATCTGGATGGAGAAAAGTTTGAAAGGTCATACCGTACCAAGAAAACCGATAGGAAGTTGAAACCCAAGTTTGATCCCCCAAAGATGTCCTTAATGAGGAGCTCACACATATAGGATAGCCCATGACCTTGAGTCTAGCTACAAGACTCTTAAAATAAAGAAAAGCGTTTCTTGGGAGGCAACCCATGTTTTGTGTGATTTTTATTTGTTTGATTGTTATTTGCTTCCGTATGCATGCTTTGTTTTTATTGTTGGTAGATCATGTTTCAAACTAAAATTGTGAAAATGCTTTATTTTGTTGTTTAACTTCGTCTTAACTTCATATAAAGGTATTTTGCAAAAGATAAGTGTAAGGGGAAACCCCAAATTTGTTTTTAAGAACGAAATTGATCATGATTCTCCACAATATTAAATGGACATGTGTATTAGTATTTGTTAGAGTCAAATGCTTGTATCGAGTCATAATGATGTTTTGTAGGATTTTTCAGGAAGTAGGACATAAGTTTTTCCAGAAATTTTCGGAAACTTAACATAAAGATTTCTGCAGGTCACTTCTAATGGCGTCATGAATTAATTCTTGACGGCGTCATGTGTAAAATTCTGGAAATTTTGCTAGTTTTGTTTTTCTAACGGAATCTTAAAGTTTTTGTTAATTCTTTAGTTTTATAAACTCCAGGAAATCTGCAAACATTCATTCCACAAGCATTATATCTTACATTGTTTTCTAGGATTTGTTAGTATATATAGATTGCCGTCGATTTTACGCGAGGTTGCCTTGTTTGTTTTCCCATATTAATGACAAGAAGATGATTTATTTTTCTGGAAGGGAAGCTTTGAATGTTCATTTTTTTGGAGGAAGATCTGACCTTGTTACCACACAATCCACACCGAACGAATCAGGGGAGTATTTGCTTTCATTCTTTTACTTATTAAACTTTTACATTCTTTAATTGAACATTGGGGACAATGTTCATCCTAAGTGTAAGGGGAGGGTAAATGATGATACCTTATAAGATACTATTGCACTTGAGTTTGTTTTTTTGATGGTAGGTGTGTAATAAAACTAAGAGAAATACTTGTTAGTGTAATTTTAGCGCCAAATTTAAATTTTTTTACAACATTTAGGAGTGAAACTTTAGCCTTAGCAAGCGTCTCATGGATAGAAGTTGTATGACTAGCACGAAACCGTATCATTCAGAAAAATTTTCCACCTAAATATGTGAGGTTCGCCTTTAGATTTGATAGGAAAAGCATTTACTATTAGTACTTATGAGTGTACCGGTAGAATTTAGATTCTAGAACTTGCGTTAGTGATGCATCCCGAGACCGCTAGTGAGAGACTACAATCATGTAGTAGGATTTACTACATGATAAGAGGCATTAGGATCACCCTTGTGTTAAACCCGTATCATAATTACTTGACCATTTAAGTCATGTTACTTGACTAGTAAAGTCAATTAATTTTTCCTACACCTTAGCGTTGTACTCATTTTTAGTACACGAAACCCCTAGTACACCCCTCCGGGCCTATCTTTTCGTTTATAACTTTAAGCATCTTACTTAAAGGAAGAATTTGTTACAACCCACTTAAATGTACAACCAAATCGCCTTAGTCTTCCTTGTATGCACTCATCTTTAGTGCATTATTGTTACATGTTTAAACCCTTAGTTAATTGTTTAATTGATTACATGGTTGCTAAGTCGAGTCATATCTTGTACATATTGTTTTGGGACGATTGGGACTCATGGGTAAAGTACTTATGTTATGGAGTAATGGGGAAGAACATCATATATTACCCCCATATGTGCGTTAACCTTAAAAGTACTTCAAGTGTTTTGATTATCTTGATTCGAGTCATTAGATTAGTTTATTGTAAAGTATGTAAAAATTCAAGTGTAAGGGGAATGTACATTCCCTATGATGTATTATTTTGGATGGTAGGGTAAGAGTGTATGCCAAAAAAAAAAAAAAAAAAAAAAAAAAAAAAAAAAAAAAAAAAAAAAACATACGGACTACCATCCCGTTTCATTCTATGTTTATTTTATGTTTTTATTATTTTTCACTTATTAGCTTAAATCGAGTCCAGTCTTGGCTTAGCAACGCCATATTGTACATGTAATTAACCAAGATGATTAACTCGCCACCAATAAATATTGCCTTTATCCAACAAAACCGTGTATTCCATATCCCTACACCTAACGTTATAACCCTTTAAAAGACCTCTTTGATAGTTTATCCTAGGTGCTTACACCAAGTGGTGGAGGTTTGATCCTTTCCCAAGCCTATGGTAATCTATTTTGCTATGACAGGTAGTGAGAGATGTTTTCCATTTCCATATTGTGATATATACTTTATTACACCCGAGAGATGTGAGTATCTAAACACTATTTGTGAGGTGCTAGTGTATGACCTCCGTACTTGTCTTTGGTCTTTAGTGGAACGATTATTTGTTGTAATTACATTTATATTAGTGTTAAATGACCCCTAACTTGTATTTTGATTAGAATAAAAGCGCATTTGCTTGAAGACAAGCAAATCTCAAGTGTAAGGGTATTTGATGAGGCGAAAAATGAACCGTTTTTAGGGGGTCATTTAAGCCCGGATTCGAATTTATTTGATCAAATATTGCCCTAAATCGTTCCTTTTGTCATTTTAGGTACTTTCGGAGTGAAATCTGGAAAAGGAAGCATTTTGGACGTTTTTGGAGCATAAAAGTGAAGAAAACGGCAAAGTTTTAATTTTCCTTGCTGGGAACAGTACCTGACGGCGTCAAGAGTTTCCAAATGACGGCGTCAATAGTAATACAAGAGGTGGAAGTCGATGGTGCACATGACGATCCAGAAAGTTTTATACTAAGGACATGACGGCGTCACCCAATGCCGTCATGGTCCAAATATCAGTGACAGCCCAGAACAATTTTACACATGACGGTGTCAAAAGTTGATCTAGGCAATACGATTTCATTATGGGCAGCGAGTTGACGGCGTCACAATTTTCTTCTTAACGCCGTCACCCTGTAAAATCTATATATAGTTTTTCAATTTTCATTCATTAGTGTGTAACTTTTAGGGTGTAACTTTGGAGAGAAACCCTAGTCCGATTTTCACAGCTTTTTCAAGGGTTTTTACCCTTTGAAACCTTTTATGTTCAATTAAGATAAGTACTCTTTCAATTCAATCAATATGTCTATGTGTTGTTTGAATATATCTTACACTTGTCTTCAATTTAACATGCTTGGCTAATCTCTTTTGTACTTGCTTAGATGGAGTGAAACCTAGATGTTAATTATGATTTGATTGTTTGTTTATAGTTGTTACGGATGATTGTATTCGATGTTAGGCTTAAGAAAACTGGCAGACTTCCATTGGTAACATGCTTGAACGTCTTAAGAAACATGATCAGAGGTGTACTATGATTTTTTGTTGTATTTAATGCGTAGGAGAATTCTAATAATCCCATGTTAGGAGCTTCTAACGGCTCGACATAGGAGTGAAGTAGGATCCTATAGAGTTAGGGAATATTGTACACGGCCCTACGACTAGTATTAAGGAATACAACCCGTCATCCATGCAATTGTAACAAATTATCAACCCGTAAAAGATATCTAGGGAGTAATGAAACCTAAGTAAACACAACTTTCCCCATTATTGTTTACACCACTAGTTTAATTAGATTTACTTTCATTTCTGCCATTTTATTTTGATTGCATCTTTAGTTATTGGGTTAGTTAACTAGCAACTAATTCCGCCCACTCTTCCAAAACCGAGATTTTTATTTGCTTTTATAAAATATAAAAATACAAAAAGAATTATCCCTCACCTTTAGACCTAGTTTTTAGGCTTTCTAATCCTAGCGACACTATTCCTGAGTTGAACGATCAATCCCCCGGTACTTGTCACTATACTATACTACAATGATCAGGTACACTACCTGGTGGGGGTTGTAAGCTTCTCGAGATCCCTCGAGAGGTAAAGCCTGGTGCGATTCCCACGTATCATAAAACGAGTCTCGTTTTGTTCTCCCCCTTTTTTTAGAATCAAAAAGGCTTCATAGAAGAGATGACTCCCCCTTGCTTAGTGCTCCCTCTTGAGGAGGACACTCGGGAATCGATCGATGGAATTGAGTTGCAATAAGTTAGAAGAAATATGCAAGCAAACATAGAAATCCTGCAGAAAAGATTAAGGAAGGCAGGATAGGCATATACTGAGGATGGTCCCCTAAATAGGTCGACGGTCCTTTAAAGATTGGGACCGCCGGCAGGAAGGTTTTCTGGAACAAAATTTCAACAGTTCATGCATAATATAGATCATTCATTAAAAGATAAGAATATTGTCATTCATATGACATTTACAACATGAGTTTACAAGCATAATCCTAGTCTAGTCTCCTAGGATATCTCATGTTAAGTCCGGTTTTATTGGTGATCATGCATGCTTCCCTAGAACTTGCGACCGCAAGGTGGAGATGAGTTTTTCGGTAAGGGTTGGAGAAACCCGGATGACAAGAGGATGAAAATCATGTAGTCAAGATCATTCTTCATCTTTTTAAAGTGGTTGTGATTGTAGATGCAACAAGCACAGTAACCCCCATGGGCATCCACTTGGGCAACAGTGGGATGAGACATAGTTGGAGGATGATGTTTTTGGGATAGGATGATATTGAGGAGGCTCAAATCAACAAGATTTGAGAATTCTTGAGCTTTGATGGAGTGTAGGGAGTTGACATTTGTCATTTGAGGTGGAAACAAAGGTGGTAATGAATGATCTTGAGGAATCGGGTTTGTATACTCATTGTGAGTAGATGGTGGCCCATTTTGTGGTTGAGAAGCAAAGAAGGAGAAAGATGAAGATGATACCTCATTATGGGATGTGGGATTGGAATTGACATGGTTATTGTGTGAATTTCCAAGGTTTTGTTTCTTCCTCCATATACGTTTGACCGATATTCTTGGTTTTCTAGGGGATGACATTTTGTTGGATGACATTGTGAGGAAGAGAGGTTATGCCATGGCAATGGATGGAGGAAGTGGTGGTTTAAGTAGAGGATGAAGGTGGCAAGAATAGTAAAGCATGCATGCTTAGTTAGATTAGTTCAAATGATGCTTAAGCAAATTAGGAATGTCCACAAGACCTAAGGGTAGGCTAGTCAAACATGCAGGAATATAAAGCAATTAACGATTCACACATAGATGGACGGTCCTTCAAATAAGTGGATGGTCCTTTATCACGTAAGGGACCGTGGGTCGATAAAGGACCGCCACCAGGAGGATTGCCAGATTTCAGAAAATGTTTCTAGTGTGTGCCTATATGAAAAATATGTGGAGATGTGATTATCTTGACTCTAAAAGAGAAGAAAAATCCTAAGAGATAATCCAAAGTCTCCTAATTTCACTTTTGTTCATCTTTCCATGTCGGATAACATATTTGTTACATGATCTGATAGAGGAATTGAGCGCATCGTGCATGCATGAAAAAAAAAACGTTTTTGAATTGTATTAACAATGCAAGAAAAATTGATTTTTCCTATTTGTGAGAAGATTTTGAACACATGAATTTGGGTTTTTATGCACAAAATCAAGTTTTCTTATTATCATGCAAGAATGATTGTTAATAAAAATAGTTACTCCCCCAATTTCTAATTTTTGTGCGTAAGAGAATCCTAGACTTAGATCAGAAGTCATTCTTTAACTATGAAATCTAAGAAGGTATGTGTTCCATCATTCCTAATCCTAATCGAAGATAAAAGAATGGTTCACGCTTAAGTGGTTTAGTAAGAATATCAGCTATGTTTTCCTCCGTTGGCACTTTTTCAAAAGATATGTTACCCTTTTGCACGTTATCCCTAAGAAAGTGGTGACGAATCTCAATGTGTTTGGTACGAGAATGTTGCACGGGGTTTTTACTTAAATCTATTGCTCCTTTATTATTACACAGGATTCGAATGTCATCAAGTGTAATAACATAGTCTACGAGAGCTTGTTTCATCCGTAGTGCTTGTTGGCATGCCTTTCCGGCGCTTACATATTCGGCTTCGATTGTGGAGATAGCTAGTGCCGTTTGTTTCTTGGAGAACCAAGAAGTTAAGCAACAACCCATGAAGGTACAAATGCCACTAGTACTTTTTCGATCCACGTAATCTCCCGCATGATCAGAGTCGGCGAAAACTATAGTTTCTATGTCAGTCCCCTTAGGATACCATAATCCTAGGTGCATAGTGCCTTTAATGTATCGGAAGAACGTTTAACCGCTTCTAAGTGGGAAGATTTGGGATCTTCTTTAAAGCGAGCACAAAGGCAGACACTAAACATGGTATCGGTCCTACTTGCCGTTAGGTATAATAAACTTCCTATCATACCTCTATACTTAGTACTATCAACGGATTCACCCTCTTCATCCTTGGCGAGCTTTGTGTCCGTAGCCATTGGGGTTTACATAGGTTTAGTATCTTCTAGTCCGAATTTATTAAGCATTTCCTTAATATATTTGGATTGATTAAAGAATATTCCATAATCTAATTGTTTTATTTGTAGTCCAAGGAAGAAGTTAAGCTCGCCCATCATACTCATTTCAAACTCGTCATGCATGATTCTTGAGAATTCATCACACATGTCTTGACAAGTTGAACCAAATATAATGTCATCAACATATATTTGGACAATTATGATGTTTGAATCTTTCTTCTTGGTGAAAAGAGTGTTATCTACCATTCCCATCGAGTATTCATGTTTAAGAAGAAAAGCTTTCAACCTATCATACCAAGCCTTAGGGGCTTGATTTAAACCATATAAAGCTTTCTTTAGTTTATAAACATACTCGGGGTACTCGAAGTCAATGAATCCTGGAGGTTGTGCAACATATACCTCCTCATTGATGAGACCATTTAGGAATGCACTCTTCACATCCATTTGGAACAATTTAAAATCTAATGCACATGAATATGTGAGTAATATCCTAATGGACTCAAGTCTAGCTATGGGTGCATAGGTTTCGTCATAATCAATTCCTTCTTGTTGATTATAGCCTTGTGCGACTAACCTAGCTTTGTTCCTAGATACAATACCATTTTCATCTAGTTTGTTTCTAAATACCCACTTAGTCTCTATTATTGTGATATTCTTAGGTCTTGGTACTAGTATCCAAACATCATTAGATTTAAATTGGATTAATTCTTTTTGCATTGCGATGATCCAACTTTCATCTTTCAATCCTTCATTGATGTTTTTAGGTTCAATGATTGAAACAAAACAAAAGAAGTTGCTATTGTCTTGAACTTGTGATCTAAGGGTTCTTTGGTTTAGGCTTCCTATGACGTTATCTAAAGGGTGGCTTTTAGATTCTTTAACATTTGAAGTTTCACCTATTTCGATGGTTTCTTGAGATGTGTCTAGGTTTTTCATGTTTTCAACTATGGCATTTTCTTCATCCAAATCATCATCTACCAAAGGTGAAGTTTTAGATGGAGGGGGACTCTCATCGAAAGTCACGTTGAGTGATTCTTCGACAACCATTGTTTCCTTGTTTAAGACAATATAGGATTTACTAGTTTGAGAGTAACCTAGAAATACACCTTCGTAAGACTTTGGGTCGAACTTGGTAAGATAGTCTTTGGTGTTTAGAATGAAACATTTGCTACCAAACACTCTAAAGTAATCTACAGAAGGTTTCCTACCTTTCAAAATTTCATAAGGGGTTTTTCCTATGATTTGTCTAATTAAAATTCTATTAAGAATACAGGTGGATGTATCTACGGTGTGGAAAACTAGAAGGGCGGGTTGAATAGTTTTACGTCTTTTTAATTTGTTATAAAAGATTGTTTGAAAGTTTTCTTTGTTTTCAAAAATATAGATTCGATGATATATGAAATCAAGTCATGCACAATATGACCAACACTAAATATGTATGATAAAGCAATAATAATGTAAGTAAAGAAATAGATGAGAGTTGGAAAGATCGAACCGCGAGACAAGAGATTTATAGTGGTTCGGCTACAAGGTCACCTTCCTTGCCCTACTCCACTCCCCGAGCACCTAACTCGAGAGTTTTCTTCACTATGTCAACAAGCTCCCTTATGGCGGAGAAAACCTTACACACCAATTTACACACCACAACTACGTCACAACTTATTCACACCTTCTACACGACTATTTCACACCTATTCACTACTTAATCACACCACTTCTTCACACCTATCTCCTACGCACCAATCTTCTTCACAACTATCTTCTACACACCAATCTTCTTCCTAACTTTTCTTCTTCACAACTAACTACTAACCATCCACACTATATATATATCTAACGAAACTATCTTCTAACAAATATTCACAACTAATCACACAATGAGATAAATACAATGATGATGCTCTAACAACTTAGATGTGGAGATCACAACAAGTTGTAATACTTCTTGTCTTGAGGAATAGAAGTATTCTTCTCTTGCACTTGATGGGATGATCTTTGGATCACTTTGAAAGAAGGATTTAAGAATGTATGATCAAAGGATTTAGGGATTGGAAATGGAGATCTAGAACAGAAAGTTTAGGAGTGCAATAGGTGAGAAAAATTCCAGATTTAAGGTGGTATTTATAGGCAACAGATTCTGACAGAGGAGTGTGGCCGGTCCCCTTAAATCAAGGTCGGCCCCCTTAAAATTAAGGGGACCGCCCCTTATAATTAAGGGGGCCGCCCAGCTGTAACGGCCAGAAATTTTGTTTTCTAGTGGGGAAAGTTTATTTGGTGAAAAACTAATTGATTTTGGTTAAAATTTTGAATTGATATATTTAGTATGAATAAAACATTTTTCTTTATTACCAAAAGTGTTTTTCAAAAATATATAATATGTTTATATAATCAAATAAACTTTGTAATACTTAATTAAATTTCCCTTTGATCATAAATTGCACTAAACACTTTGTTTATTCATACCTTAAGTGATTTGGATGTAAAGAGAAAATGTTAATCACTAAATACTTGTTTAAGTCACAAGTTTTAGTTCTATGAGTTTATATTTTGTAATAATCAAAGCATAGAGATATTAATAATGCTTTTAGGCATTATTTATGTCAACAATCTCCCCCTTTTTGATTATTACAAAACCTTAAACTCAATAACTCTAAAATTTGTTTTTAGACAAGTATTATAGAGTTTGCATTTCTCTTCTCCCCCTTTTTGTAAAATCAAAAAGGTTAAGCCGAGTAAGCTTCGTGAAAGAAGTTTAAATGGGTAGAATGCTCCCTCTTGATGTATGCTCCCCCTCATTTGAGAGCACTAAGGGAATGAGCTATGGAAATCTTGGCTACACAAAATATTTGAAGAGAACAAGACACATATACATGCAAAGCAATAATTATGCAAATAAAAATAGATTCATTCAAGCATCATAGAACTGATTAGCATTGCAACATTCAATATGCTTAAAGCATATTGATTACAATAAAACAAAAGAAAAAGACATAGTCCTATATTGCCTAAGAGAGAACTTGGACTTGCTTGCAACCCATGGTTGATTGTTTTATTTGCTTGAAGGAGAACATAAGCATAAAGCTTAGTTGTTAGATGGAGAGGGATATGGAGTGGGGTATGGAGCGGAAGAGGTGGATCTTACGATGTTGTATCGTGTTAAGGGTGGTATGGGATGAGGACGAGTGAGGAGATATTCAATCTAAGAAATATCTTCACTCAAGTATAGAATTTGTTTTTGAAGGAAGATGCAACAAGGGCAATAGTGAGTGTGGTTTGTAACTTGATCCAAGTTGAGAGAGTGAGGTAGGCAATTGTTGTAGGGTGAAGATGGAGGTTGCCCTTTGTTGCGTTGTGCAAGATGCATGGCATTGAGATCACTAAGATCATGGATTTGGGATATTTCATCACGGAACTTTTGCTTTTCCGTGGCAATGCGGAGAGAGTCATTGTGTTGATATGGATGAATTGGGTTTATGTAGATGGAATTGAAGTTGGATGGTTGATCAAACTTGTATGGATCATTATAAATGGCTGGAGGATGAGATGAGTGGTTTGGCATGAAGGAAGATGTTTGGCCAATGTTGTATAATTTGTAAAGAGGATCAAATGAATGTCCTTGTGAATTTGGTGTAAAGTTTGGGAAGTAAGTGGTTGGAGGTGTTGAGTGATTTCCAACTTCATTGGTTATGATTGATTTCTTTCGAGGGCTTTTTCTTCGCCAAACGGGTTTTCCGTCATTCTTGCAAGCCTTAAGGCTTTTGGTTTTGGTTTGTTTGGAGAAGTCATGAAGGGATGAATGGAGAGAGTGGAAGATTGGGGATATTTATAGTGTAAGATTTGTGTGTTTATGGATGGATAAAGTTTGTTTGGGAGATTAGGAAAAATTTGTTGGTGAAAAATGGGAAATGTAGATTGAAATGGGCTAAAAAGCAGAAAAGATTTTGTAAATCCGTCCAGCAGATGGCCGGTCCCCTTAAAATTAAGGGGGCCGCCCATCTGATGGTTCCCAGATTGCCAGAAAAGGGTTTTTGGCAGAAAGGTTGTGTTTTTGGATTTGGATTCAAGCAAGTTCAATTCCTTTAGGCAATATAGCATCTAATCTAATCAAGATATAGCATGCATGCAAAAACACTTAAGCAAAAGAGCAAATAAGCAACACATAATATGCTAAAAGAGACAAATAAAGGCAAGAGCACTTAAACTTCCTAAGGCAACTATCTTAGATCAAAGGCAAAGGCAACTAGTGAGTTAAAAATCTAGTGATGAAACAAGATGACAATGTTATGAGTGATATTGTCCTAGTGTGTGTCTATATGCAACAAATGTGGAGTTGTGATTGTTTCGACTTCTAAATGAAAAAAAAAAAAAAAAAAAAAAAAAAATCTTAAGAAACAATCCAAAATCTCCTTGATTCGATTTTTGCTCGATCATGAATGTCAAAGATATATATTAGATTATATACCTTGACGATTTATGTGAGAGTTTATGCATGATTTTAGAAGAAAAATGTTTTTAGCATTAGTCAACAATGCAAGAAAAATGATGTTCATGTGATTCCTAGTTGTGAGAATGTTTTAAAAAAAATTGACTGGGTTTTACAAAAGAGTATATGAAAAAAAAAAATGTATTTCCCTATCTTTAATTTTGTGCGAAACAGATTCCTAGACTCAGAAATGGAGAAGTGGAAGAAAAGCAAATCTTATGCAAAAAGAATTTTCTAAATGCAATAGAATTTAGTCAACTTGTTCCATCATTCCTAATCCTAGACGCAAGTGATTGAATAATTCACGCTTAAGGGGTTTAGTGAATATATCCGCAATGTTATCTTCCAATGCAACTTTTTCTATAGATATGTTCCCTTTTTGTACATTATCCCTAAGAAAGTGGTGGCGTATTTCTATATGTTTAGTCCTAGAGTGTTGCACCGGATTTTTACTTAAATCTATCGCACCTTTGTTATCGCACATAATGGGAACGTTTTCTAACCTAATGCCATAGTCTATAAGAGCTTGTTTCATCCATAGTGCTTGTTGACATGCTTTTCCGGCGCTTACATATTCGGCTTCGGTGGTAGAAATAGCAAGAGTGGTTTGCTTCTTCGAAAACCAAGATGTTAGACAACATCCCATAAACGTGCAAATACCGCTAGTGCTTTTTCTATCTACGTAGTCTCCCGCATGATCCGAATCCGCATAGACGATGGTTTCTATGCCGGATCCCTTAGGATACCATAATCCTAAGTGTATAGTGCCTTTAATGTATCGGAAGATACATTTAACCGCTTCTAGGTGAGAGGTTTTAGGATCCTCTTGAAAACGGGCACAAAGGCAGACACTAAACATGATATCGGGTCTACTTGCCATCAAGTATAGTAAACTACCTATCATTCCTCTATACTTGGTGTTATCTACGGATTCACCTTCATCATCCTTTGTGAGCTTTACTTCCATAGACATGGGAGTTTTCATGGGTTTTGAGTCTTCTAGGCCAAATTTCTTAAGCATTTCCTTAATGTACTTAGATTGGTTAAAGAATATTCCATCTTCTAATTGTTTTATTTGTAATCCTAGGAAGAAGTTAAGTTCACCCATCATACTCATCTCAAACTCATCATGCATGATTTTGGCAAATTCATCACACATGTCTTGACAAGTCGATCCAAATATAATGTCATCAACATATATTTGAACAATGATGAGATTTGGGTCTTTCCTTTTAGTGAAAAGAGTGTTATCAACCATTCCCATGGAACAATCATGTTTAATAAGGAAAGCTTTTAATCGATCATACCAAGCTTTGGGAGCTTGTTTGAGTCCATACAAAGCTTTCTTTAACTTATAAACATAATCAGGTTTTGCGAAGTCAATGAATCCTGGAGGTTGTGCTACATATACCTCCTCATTGATAAAACCGTTAAGGAATGCACTTTTCACGTCCATTTGGAAAAACTTAAAATCTAGGGCGCATGCATAGGCAAGTAGTATCCTAATTGATTCTAATCTAGCTACGGGGGCATAAGTTTCGTCATAATCAATTCCTTCTTGTTGATTATAACCTTGGGCAACTAACCTAGCTTTATTCCTAGTAACTACTCCATTTTCATCTAATTTATTCCTATATACCCATTTAGTTCCTATGATGGTCATATTCATTGGATTTGGGACTAATTCCCAAACATCATTTGCCTTAAATTGATTTAATTCTTCTTGCATAGCTATAACCCAACTTTCATCTTTTAAAGCCTCATTAATATTCTTAGGTTCTATTGCTGAGAGGAAACAAAAGAAATTATTTTTATCTTGAGCTTGTGACCTAAGGGTTCTTTGGTTAAGATGTCCTATTATATTATCTAGTGGATGTGACCTAGATTCTTTAACATTTACAATTTCGTTATTTCCTAAGTTAATGTCTTCATTATCATTTCCTATGGGTTTTGTTTTACTAACCTCAATAGCTTCTTCTTCAACTAAGTCATCATCTTCTAAAGGTAAAGTTTTAGGAGGTGGTGGTGTTTCATCAAATGTTACATTTAGTGATTCTTCTACTTTCATGGTGTGTTTGTTAAGTATTATATATGCTTTACTATTTTGTGAGTATCCTAAAAATATTCCTTCGTATGATTTTGGATCAAACTTAGTGAGGTAATCCTTAGTGTTTAGAATATAGCATTTACTTCCAAATACCCTAAAGTAGCTTAAGTTTGGTTTTCTACCTCTTAGTAACTCATAAGAAGTTTTTCCTAGAATTCTCCTAATTGATACCCTATTAATAATATATGTTGAAGTATCTACGGCGTGACACCAAATTTTTGTGGGATGGATTGTTCATTTAACATTGTTCTACTCATTTCTTGTAGTGACCTATTTTTTCTTTCTACTACGCCATTTGATTGAGGAGTACGAGGAGCGGAGAAATTGTGAGATATTCCATTTAAATCACAATATTTTCCGAATTATACTTCATTGTCAAATTCCCTACCATGGTCCGTCCTAATGGCTCCTAATTTATTTTGAATCATTTTACTAAATATTTCGAATTTTTCAAAGGCTTGGGTCTTGTCACTTAAAAACCTAGTCAACTTGTATCGTGAGTAGTCATCTACTATTACTAAGGTATATTTGTTTCCTCCATAGCTCCGCATAGCGGATGGACCAAAAAGATCCATATGTAATAGTTCTAGGCACCTAGTAGTGGATACTATATTCTTAGCTTTGTGACTAGCATGAACTTGTTTTCCAATTTTACATGCATCACAAAAATGCTTGTCATATTTTAGATTAGGCAAGTTTTTAACTAGTTCCTTAGAGGCCAAAGATTGTATTTGTTGCATGTTATCATGTCCTAATCTCCTATGCCACAATGTGGAGTTCTCGTCTAGGGTCGTTAGGCATATCCTATCCTCAGGTTTGTTTCCAAGTTTCATAACATATATGCCTCCTTTCCTAATTCCTCTACCTATAATTTTTCCATTCTTAACTATTTCGCTATCCTCTTCGGTAAAGGTGACTCTACATTTATTATCACATATTTGTCCTATACTAAGCAAGTTATATGTTAAATTATCTACATGCTCTACATTTTCAATAGTAAGTGAATCTTTTGAAATCGTACCTTTGCCAATGATTTTTCCACGTAAGTCACTACCGAAAATAACGTTACCTCCATTATATGCCTTGTATGTAGAGAATAGCTTGCGGTTCCCCGTCATGTGCCTCAAACATCCGCTATCCTTGATCCATTCGTCAAGCTCCAAGTCAATTCCTAAACATATTTCGTTGGTTCCTTTTGCCATAAAACACTTTTCATCTCTTGGCTTTTCTACTTCTTCTTTGTCACTATCACTCCATGTTCCACTAACAAATGCGCCTTGATTTTCATAACCCGGCGGCTTTAGACATTCGCCAATGAGATGAGTTGGACTTCCACATCTAAAGCACTTTCTTTTCCCGTAGCTGTCACTTCTATTTCTTTGGAACGGTATTCTTTCGTCTCGTGATGATCTAGTGAATCTTCCTCGTCTCTTGAAGAATTTCTTGAATTCTCTTACGGCCATTGCATATTCTTCATCTTCACTTTCGTCACTTGAATCATCATCATCACTAGGTTCTTTTTTGGCTTTTAGAGCAATGGATTTGGTTTGTTCTTTCATGACTTTGACCGTTTCCGAATCTCTTCTTATAATTTCTTCATGGACCTTCAAGTTGCCAATGAGTTCATCTAGTGATAACGTCATCAAGTTCTTTGATTCTTCAATTGCCGTGACCTTAGCTTGCCATTTCGGATGCAATGCCCTAAGAAATTTCTTAACACAATTTTTACTAGAAAATGTCTCATCAAGTGCTTTTAAACTTGTGATAATAGTGTTAAATTTAGCAAAAGCATTATCAATTGATTCCTTTTCCGGAATCGTAAATTGCTCATATTGTTGTACAAGAAGATCTATTTTGTTATCTTTAACTTGACTATTACCTTGGTGAGTAATAAGTAAAGAATCCCAAATTTCTTTTGCGGTTTTACACATAAAAATTCTTTCATATTCTTTGCGTGGTAACGCATTATAAATGACCATTTTAGCCTCATTATTTTTTGCTAGTTTCTTTTTCAAATCATCATTTTGTTTTTCAAAAGTTACAATTTCATCCATTTTAGTTTCAACATTATATTGAATAGGGGGAAAGTCACCAAAGGTAATAATATGCCAAAGATCAAGATCTTTTGATTTCACATAAGTTTCGAATCTATTTTTCCAATATAAAAATCCATCACTTTCAAATAGTGGTGGTCTTTGCATAGATTGCCATTCTAAATATTTTAAAGATTCCATAGATCGTTACAAGTTTTAAAATACAATATATTTTAAAAAATCTTGCTAGACCTGACTCTTGATACCAATTGTGGAAAACTAGAAGGGGGGGGGGGGGTTGAATAGTTTTACGTCTTTTTAATTTGTTATAAAAGATTGTTTGAAAGTTTTCTTTGTTTTCAAAAATATAGATTCGATGCTATATGAAATCAAGTCATGCACAATATGAACAACACTAAATATGTATGATAAAGCAATAATAATGTAAGTAAAGAAATAGATGAAAGTTGGAAAGATCGAACCGCGAGACAAGAGATTTATAGTGGTTCGGCTACAAGGTCACCTTCCTTGCCCTACTCCACTCCCCGAGCACCTAACTCGAGAGTTTTCTTCACTATGTCAACAAGCTCCCTTATGGCGGAGAAAACCTTACACACCAATTTACACACCACAACTACGTCACAACTTATTCACACCTTCTACACGACTATTTCACACCTATTCACTACTTAGTCACACCACTTCTTCACACCTATCTCCTAGACACCAATCTTCTTCACAACTATCTTCTACACACCAATCTTCTTCACAACTATCTTCTACACACCAATATTCTTCCTAACTTTTCTTCTTCACAACTAACTACTAACCAATCACACTATATATATATCTAACTAAACTATCTTCTAACAAATATTCACAACTAATCACACAATGAGATAAATACAATGATGATGCTCTAACAACTTAGATGTGGAGATCACAACAAGTTGTAATACTTCTTGTCTTGAGGAATAGAAGTATTCTTCTCTTGCACTTGATGGGATGATCTTTGGATCACTTTGAAACAAGGATTTAAGAATGTATGATCAAAGGATTTAGGGATTGGAAATGGAGATCTAGAACAGAAAGTTTAGGAGTGCAAAAGGTAAGAAAAATTTCAGATTTAAGGTGGTATTTATAGGCAACAGATTCTAACAGATGAGAGTGGTCGGTCCCCTTAAATCAAGGCCGGCCCCCTTAAAATTAAGGGGACCGCCCCTTATAATTAAGGGGGTCGCCCAGCTGTAACGGCCAGAAATTTTGTTTTCTAGTGGGGAAAGTTTATTTGGTGAAAAACTAACTGATTTTGGTTAAAAATTTGAATTCATATATTTAGTATGAATAAAACATTTTTCTTTATTACCAAAAGTGTTTTTCAAAAATATATAATATGTCTATATAATTAAATAAACTTTGTAATACTTAATTAAATTTCCCTTTGATCATAAATTGCACTAAACACTTTGTTTATTCATACCTTAAGTGATTTGGATGTAAAGAGAAAATGTTAATCACTAAATACTTGTTTAAGTCACAAGTTTTAGTTCTATGAGTTTATATTTTGTAATAATCAAAACATAGAGATATTAATAATGTTTTTAGGCAATATTTATGTCAACATACGATATTATACCAAAACTTTTGGGGAATCGATTGCTCATTAAGCATGGTTCTACTCATTTCTTGTAGGGTTCTATTTTTCCTTTCGACTACCCCATTTGATTGTGGAGTTCGTGGAGCCGAGAAATTGGTGAGTAATACCATTAGCGTCACAATAAGCTCCGAATTGAACTTCATTGTCAAATTCTCTACCATGGTCCGTCCTAATGGAGACTATGTTGCATCCTAATTGATTTTGAATTTTCTTACAAAATATTTTGAATTGATCAAAAGTTTCAGTCTTGTTTTTAAGAAACCTAGTCCAAGTGTACCTAGAGTAATCGTCTACGATCACTAGGGTGTAGAGATTTCCTCCATAACTCCGTATGGCGGAAGGACCGAAAAGATCCATGTGAATAAGCTCTAGACATCTAGATGTTGAGATCATGTTCTTAGGTTTATGACTGGAGTGAGCTTGTTTTCCAACCTTGCAAGCGTCACAAAAGTGTTGATCGAACCTAAGTTTGGGAAGGTTTATAACTAGATCCTTACAAGACAATGATTGTATTAGACGCATGTTGGCGTGTCCTAATCTTCTATGCCATAAAGTAGAGTTATCATTAACCGTAGCTAAGCATATGTTCTCACTAGGTTTGTTACTAATTTTCATAACATATAGGTTACCTTTTCTAATTCCTTTAGCAATAACTTTTCCGTTCTTAATTATCTCACTATCGTCTTTTGAAAAGATTACCTTGCAACCATTATCACAGATTTGACTAATACTAAGCAAATTAAAACCTAGGTTATCCACATGTTCTACATTAGTAATAGTAACAGAGTTATGAGTGATCGTACCTTTGCCAATGACATTACCCTTGAGCTTTACCAAATGTAACGTTACCTCTTGTACTAGCAGTGTAAGATGAGAATATCTTGCGATTACCCGTCATGTGATTTGTGCATCCGCTATCCTTGACCCATTCGTCGGGTTCCAGGCCAATTCCCAAGCATATCTAGTGATAACACAGACAAACTCAAACATATGGTCCCCAATATCTCATGGGTCCAAAGTTGTTAGCGCCAAACATCCTATACATTTGTTGCATTTTTCTAGGGTGTGGAAATGGTGAGTAGAATCCCATAGGAGGGAAATCATTTTTCCAATTCATGGTAGTTCTTATAATGATTTTTATTTTTAGTTGTTTCTTTATCCAGTTTGTCTGTTTGGTATATTTGTTCTCCTAGGGGATGGAGGTGTAGATCTTATAATTGGTTTATTGTAACCTAATCCGGGTTGAAGTATTGGTCTATAGAATTGTTTTACTTCTTCTATACTAGCAATGAGTGCTTCTGGTTTTTCTAGTATTGACTGTTTTGAACTAGAATCTGTAGTGACTTCGGGTAAGGTCACAGTCTTCCTTACTAGGGATGGTCCTTTATCGATGGGACGGTCCTTTAAAGGTGAGGGACCGTTGGGTGGATTTGAGGGACCGTCTCCAGTAGCCGGGTCCGACTGAGATTTCACAAATTTTATTTGTTTTGATATGTTTGGTGATGCTTCAAAAAAAATATAACCAATACTGGTTTTATTGTCGAAAGCCTTTTGAACTCCTATTAGTTGTCTAAGAGAGTGAGTGCTCTTTTTAAACTTATTTAATTTTGAGGCTTCCTCTTTGATTTTCTTATTTTCGATTTTAAGAAGTTTGCATGTTTTACATTCCAAAATGATTTCTTTACCTTTCTCAAGTCTAGATAACATCTCTTTTAATTCCAATATTTCTTTTTCTAATTTAGATTTGGTGGATTTTAGAGATTTGTTTTTCACAATTATCTTTTGACTCACTTCACAAATTTTATCATATTCATTATCTAAATCAAGAGAATCTAGTGAGCAAATATCAAAATTGTAAAAATCGGTTTCGGTACGTACCTCTTTTGAAGATCCGGCCATGAGACAAGTCTCAGTCTTATCATCTTCTTCGCCATCAATCCAAGCACCGCTAACATATGCCCTTTGGTTTTTGTCCCTTGTTTGGTGTGGACAATCTCCAACTAAGTGTCTTGTATCACCACATCCAAAACATCTCTTCTCACCTTTGATGTATCTATCTTCACGAGCTTTTTGAGGAGTTTTCTTTTCCTCTCGTGGTTGTCTTACAAATCTTCCTCTTCGTTTGAAGAATTTCTTGAAATCTCTAGCCGCCAATGCATACTCTTCGTCATCACTTTCCGAGCTTGAGTCTTCATCATCACTTAATTCCTTTTTAGCTTTTAATGCTATTGATTTTCTTTCCACCTTACTGATGCGTAGGGATTGCACCAGGCTTTACCTCTCAAGGGATCTCGAGAAGCTTACAACGCCCACCAGGCAGTGTACCTGATCGATGTAGTATAGTATAATGACAAGTACCGGGGGATTGATCGTTCAGCTAGGAACAGTGTCGCTAGGATTAGAAAACCTAAAGACTAGGTCTAGAGATGAGGGATGATTCTTTTTGTATTTTTATATTTTATGTAAAGCAATTAAAAATCTCGGTTTTGAAGGAGTTGGGCGGAATTAGTTGCTAGTCAACTAACCCAATTACTAAGATGCAATCAAAATAAAATACTAAAAATGAAAATAAAACTAAATTAACTAGAGGTGTGAGCAATATATGGGAGAATTGTGTTTACTTAGATTTCACTACTCCCTAGATATCTTTTACACGTTAATTACTTGTTACAGTTGCGTGGATGACGGGTTGTATTCCTTAATACCATTCATGGGGTGGCGTACTTACTTCCCCAATCCTATAAGCGCCTACTTCACTCCTATGTCGAGCCGGCTAAGAAGCTCCTAACATGGGATCACTAGAATTTACTCATGCATTAAATACAACCAATAAAACCTAGTACACATCGGTTCATGTTTCTTAAGACGTTCAAGCATGTTACACAATGGAGATCTGCCAGTTTTCTTAAGCCTAACATTGAAATCATTCATCCATTACAACTATAAACAAGTAATCAACATATAATTAACATCTAGGTTTCATTACATCTAAGCAAACACATGATAGATCTAGCCTAGCATGTTGAAATCAAGACAAGCATAAGATATATTCAAACAACACATAGACATATTGATTGAATTGAAAGAAGACTTATCTCAATTGAACATGAAAGGATTCAAGGGGTGAAAACCCTTGAAAATACTGTAAAATACGACCTACGGTTTACAAAGTTCGGCCCTAGTATTCTCCACACAAGTTCCTCTTTAATGAATGAAAAATAGAAAACTATATATAGATTCTGATAGGTGACGGTGTCAAGAAAAAATTTCTGACGCCGTCATCTCACCGCCAAATAATTTCTCGGACTGCCTAGATCTGGGTTTGACGCCATCATGTGTATTCCAATTGTAGGCCGTTACAACATTAACTCTTGACGCCCTTCTTGTGACGCCTTCAGGTTTTCACTGGGTCGTCATGGATTTTACTCTTGACGCCGTCATGATTTTCTTCTTGACGCCGTCAGGTACTGTTCTCAGCATGGAAAATTAAGTCTTTGCCGTTTTCTTCACTTTTATGCTCCAAAAACTTCCGAATTGCTTCCTTTTCCAGAATTCACTCCCAAAGTACCTAAAATCACAAAAGGAACGATTTAGGGCAATATTTAATCAAATAAATTCCAATTCCGGCTTAAATGACCCCCTAAAAACTGTTCATTTTTCGCCTCATCACTTACTATTTACAATATCGGAATCATTTTTGATGATTAACTCATGGACTTTCAAGTTACCAATTAGCTCATCTAATGATAAAGATGCCAAGTCTTTGGATTCTTCAATTGCTATGACCTTTGCTCTCCACTTCAGATGTAGAGCCCTGAGATATTTCCTAACACAACTTTTGATAGAAATTTCCTCATCGAGTGCTTTTAAACTCGTGATTATGGTGTTAAATCTATCAAATGAACTATCTATAGATTCATCTTCAGGTATGATAAGTTGTTCATATTGTTGAACCAAAAGATCGATCTTATTGTCTTTGACTTGATTATTACCTTGATGAGTGACTAACAAAGTTTTCCAAATATCTTTAGCCGTATTGCACATAAAAATTCTTTGAAACTCCTTTTTAGGCAAGGCATTGTAAATAACCATTTTTGCTTCATCATTTTTAGCTAATTTCTTTTTAAGAGTATCACTTTGTTTGTCATAAGGAACAACTCCATTTTGTTTAGTTTCAAGATTAAATTCAATAGGTTTAAAGTCACCCATTGTAATAACATGCCAAAGATCAAGATCTTTTGACTTCACATACGTTTCGAATCGAGTTTTCCAATAAATAAAACTATCAGCCTCAAAGAGTGGTGGTCTTTGCATTGAATGCCCTTCTTGATATTTTTCAAATTCTATTGATCGTTTCAAGTTTTAAAATACAGTATATTTTAAAAATCCTTGAGCAACGAAGCTCTGATACCAATTGTAGAAACCAAAAGGGGGGGTTGAATAGTTTCACTGTTATTAATCACGTTTTTATAAAATTGACTTTACAAATTGTGTTTGCCAAAAAGGTTCGATTCGAAGCTTACGTGAAATCAATACAACAATAGATATAAGCAATGATAAGTAAACAAGTAAAGATAAAGAAAGAAAAGATCAAACCGGCACACGAAGATTTATAGTGGTTCGGCCACGAAGCTACTCTATAAATTCGTCCCTACTCCACTCCCCGAGTCTCACACTCGATAGTTTGATAAACACTATATCAACACGTTCCCTTATGGTGGAACAAACCTTACACAAGCTTACACCAAGTTTAACGACACTAAGCGGAATATCGAGTCCTAATCCTAGCTAGAACGAATCTACCAAAGCCCATGTCGCTTCACACCTCGTACCAACACGATGGCACGATACAACACAATACACAATATAAGACTTGCACTCAAGTCCTATTACATACACGAAACAATGAATGAAAGTAATGATAGATCCACAACAATAAGATGAGATGAGCAAAACTCTTCTTCAACACTTCGTTTCTTGATTACAACAAATGTTCTTCTCAGATGAAAGATGAGTGTGATCACTTATAAACAACTAGAACTTGATAATGTGATCAAAGAGTATGTTTTAGAAAGAATTTCGGAATACAGAAGGTTTTGGTGCATAAGAGGTGAAGATTTCTGGAGGAAAACAGTTATGTATTTATAGGCGTCAGGAAAGAGGAGACGGTCCCTTAAATGCTGGATGGTCCCTTATCGATAAGGGACCACCGTCCTATTTAAGGGACCGTCCAGACAAACGTTCCTCGTTTTGTCCTGACGTGGTGAAAAACTATCTGGTGAAGTTTTGTTGTCGGTTTTGAGCGGGAAATATGGCTGTTATGGTTTTGAATGTTGAAAACATTTTCTTAACAAAACATTTCTGTAAGTTTTACAAAAATACATTTGTAAAAATGTTTTGTGACATGAAAGTGTAAAGTTTTTAAATCCTTTGATCACATACACAAGTTGGTAGAAGTTTGTACATACCTTAAGTGATGTTGATGACGAAAACGAGTTTACCCGATTAAAAACTTATTAGTCGTAGTTTTATGTAACGTGTGTTTGTATTTTGTAATTATCAAAACTAGTAGAGACCGATTAATGCAAATGACGTTTTTGACATTATTTGTATTAACAGGAATGACAAGGTTAAGGAAATTTTCTTCTTTGATAGGTGATGATATGATGAGTGGTGATTCATCCGAGGATGATGAGCTTAGATTGATAGTTGTGTTGAAGCAACAAGGTTTTATGCTAATCCTAGCTTTTCTTCTAACGGGTCAAGATGGTGGTGATGAGTTGTTTGACTTTGTCATTGTGGTATAAGGATGGTAGTAAGATGATAAAGATGCAAGAAGGTGATCGTGAGGTATGAGTACAAACTACCTATGATGTGCTAATTTATAGAGTTTAAGAGATTTAGGAAGGAGTGTTTGGATTTGATGTTCTTCCATACGAATATAGAGGTTTCTATATCATTTGGAAGGTTTAAAGAGGTTGTCAAATCATTGGAAGTCAATCCAATGGAATTTGGTTGAGTAAGAAGACTAAGATGTGCACTAAATGCTATGTGGTCAACTCAAATCTTTGTGGTCAGAGGTGCCACGGATTTCAAGGAACCAAATAAAGGGTTCCTTCCTCATGCAGAAGGGTTCCTTGGGTGAGTTTTGTTTATATTGAATTTTTGGCGGAAAGTGGTTTCCTATTGGTTCTAATGAGCAAAAATGGTCCTAATATGCTTAATGAATGCTAAGGAAGATGTTTCTCACTAAAGTGAATGATTTGGTGTTTGAGAAAATGCGAAAATAAGAAAAATGTATAATGTTCTGCAGGTACTGGCGGTACCAAACGAATACACGGGCGGAACCCTGATTTTGGTTCCGCCTGGTCCGCTGGGCCAAAACTGGAATACCCAGAATTTACACTGGCGGAACCCAAAATTTGGCTCCGCCATTTCTGCCTCAGCCTTTTTCTTAACAAACCCAATTTTTGACGGACTTAACTATTTTCAAATTTTCTAAAAACTCCTAAAACATAAACTTGGTACTACATCTGATTGGGAAATGACAAAAATGCAAGTAATAACATACGTACCGATAGACTTTGAATGGGGGCTAACGATTTTCACCATACTTAGTGGAAATATTGAAAATTTGACAACACTTCAATGTTGTCCACCTGCATATTTGGTTAATACAAAGCATTGTCTAAAGATAACAAATGATCCTAAAAGTACATAAAATCATAATACAACATAAAACACATAGTTTAGCTTTGGAACAACATAAAACACATAATTAAGCCAAACACTCATAAAACATGCTCTTATATGCGATCCATCTTCTTTTTTAGCTTTCCAAGGTATCTTCCAAAGCACTTCCACATCCCTTTTGTTTGCTTGAATTTCTCGGACTCGTTGTCAATAGTTGGAAGTTCTTGGAGGTAATCAAGAGGAGCTAGCCTAGAGTTAGGAAGACCATCATCTTCGCTCATTGATGATGATGATGATGATGATGATGATGATGATGAAGGAGAAGGAGAACAAGGACGTTTCCCTTGAGTCTTAGAGACTCTCTTATCACTGAGTGGGACAAATATGTTAGGAGTGAGAGAGTAGTCAAGGCTAATTCACTTGTTTTTTTGGTGGAATGGGTGAGATGGCTCTAAAGAGGCGGGTGAGAAGCATCTCGTACGGGAGAGCGGTTGTTCCAATCAAAGGTATATCGGCCATTCTTTTGGCCATGAAATAAGCTAAATTGAAAGGTTGGCAAGTAGAGATACTATAGAGCATGTAGCAAAGACATGTGTTAACATGATCTCTATTTCATATGGAGCTTATGACATTAGCCCTAAGAATTTCTTCCCACATCCTAAATTGAGGCTTAAGCTCGTTGAATTCCATTCCAAACGGGTCCTAATTGACTTCTTTTCCCGACCGATTTTTCCTAGTATTTGTAGTTCTTGCGAAAAAAATGTTCACGAAGCTCTTCCTTACTAACTAGAGGAGTGTCATATGGAGGATTACGATCAGTGACGAAATCAAGACTTGTAAGTGGCCATTTATCCGTATAGAGGCATGTGCCTTTATTCGGGATACCAAGAATTTGAGCAAATCGTTTTAAAGGCACGGTATTTTGGTGTTGGTTGATTGTGAAGACTAAGGATATGTGACCATACTCATCACTAGAAAGAGACATGGTAGCATAAAATTCTAGAATGAACCTAGGACAAATTTGTTCATCAATGTATAGAAGACAATCGAAGTTGATAGTGGCCAAGTCTTGGCGAATGGATCTTCCTTCTAGGAAGGATGGATCAATGGTTCTACCTTCATGGACATAGCGTTTTTCTAATCCCTTAAAAATTTTGACTTGATTGGGAGTTAGACCTTTGGTCATATGATGTTTGGGTAGGTATTTAAGGGTGTTCTTATTATCAGAGGATGTTGCGGGAGGCATGTTGGTTCCTAGAAACAAAAGTAGCACATTTTAAACTAAGTTAGTGACAATTTAAGATTTGATGTTCTAGTGTGTGCCTATATGACAACAATGTGGAGGTGTGGTTATCTCAACTCATTTTTATGCTCAAAAAGTTTTAAGTATGCAAATTTTCTTATAAATAAGAGATAACCCACACGCTTCTATTAAAGGTTTTTATATGAACTTTATTAAATTCGAGGACTGAAGATTAATATTAGAAGAACATGGAATGGCCAAATGTGTTTATATTAAACACATTTATTTAATGAATTATAAAGAAAAATAGCACAAGGGCCAAAGTGGAAGATGGGCGAATTATGAAGGTTTAATTGGAAAATTCCACTATTATAAAAGGAGACATGGTACTATATGTAGGATATCAAATTTGGAAGAGAATTATTTCTCTTGTAGGGCTACTGTACGCAACAAAAGTCAAGAGGCAGTATCAGTTCGGTTCAAAAAAGGGGCAAACCCTTCGGGGTTAGCGGATCCATAGCAGGCGATATGTAAACTTATCTCGACACTCATTATTTTATTGAGTTTCATCATTAATGACTATAATTTTGATTCTGCTTGTTTGTCGATGCTTTGTTATCTGTCGTGTTTTATTTAATTGATATTGGCTTTTAATTAATTAATTTCTCTAGTCAATTAATTAATTAATTATTTGGATAATTTATTTTTTGGTTTTTATTCTTTACTTTATGTTTTTAATTATTGCTTCTAGTGTGTGCATGCTTAGTTTGTTATAAGACCCTCTAGTTTCGGTAGTTTTGAAGGGCGGTAGTATCTATTTTGCTAGCTTAAATTGAACTAATCCTTCAGTTTATCTAGTAGGCTAGGAGAATTGACCATAGGACCCTAGTCCGGTAGATTGAGAGGAAATAGTTGGGATGACAACTAACCATATCGCCTTGTGTGGAATTCACCATAGGATCACCTACCGATGTTGGATAAACTTAAGAAGTTAGCGATACGTGGTCTAAGATCCAAGAGGCCGGGCCACACTGATGAATAAATCTAGCATGTAGTGGCACTTAATGACTCAACCGAGTATCCAACCTCCGCTTACTAGTAAAGGGTGGTGCCTTTGGTTCTGGAGACGATATTAGGGAAGATAAGCTAAGACGACTTTGCCCTACGACTCTTAGTGATATTTATGCCTCACTTGTAGTGATAGAAAGCTTAACTTGGCATAAAAGGATTTAAGAGGTCAAATTCATTAAATATATAATGTGGACGACTTTCAACCCTTTTGACGTGTTTTCTTGTTGCTGAAAAAGTTACTAGACCCAGTTGAGAGAAAACATTGTATTTAATGTCTCTATTGCATTAAATATGCAGCCTCAGACTACTATCAGTTTGCGTACCTATTTACCCCTAAGGAACAAGCTCTAAGACATAAAGTAAGAGCGTGTGGAGAGAAATAAATTGCTCCAACAATGACCAAGGTACTTCCATAATTATTCACGGGTCCGAATGGGTCATTCATAGTTTTGTGTCGGGTTAGGTTGGTCGAAAATCTGATGTTTAGTTTTGTGATTAATGTAGTACTGGGAGAAAGCAGAATGTCCATTTCAAATTGTTCCGAAGATAGGTGCTCTGAATATTGCTGGTGCAACTATTAAGGTATTTTATACATATATTTAACTGTTTGAATTTTAATGTCTTAGGCTATAGATAGATAGATAGATATTGGAGGTTGTTGCATAAATAAGTGTAATTTATTTTTTCAGGCCTACGGGTGCCCTGGTCTATCTGTGACTGCAAATGCAATAGCCAGAGTTGATGCAAGCTATACTTCACGTTTATAAACCAAAGACCATTACATGGAAATGTCGCTGGTGCACAGTTTCTATTAGCTTTGGAACAACTGTTGCAAGTGCACTTATGTATTAAACTCTCCTGCTAAGCACTTATCAAAACTTTCCTGCTAACCAAATTGCACAAAGTTAGAACCAATGGTTACACGGCGAAGCGTGAGTAATAATTGTACTCATGTATTCAGTTGTACTCCCTATGGAAATCGTTGTATCTTTGACGACGTTGGACATAATCATGTTAAACGAAAATTAAGGCAACTTAGCTTTTTAACACTTTTGATATGCTTTATTAGTATAATTGAGTATATTCTAAGCTGTTGATATGTCTCAAAAGTTAAGATCGTCTAAACGCCAAATAAGGATTTCTTCTAAGTTTGGGGATCATGTTGTTTGTAAAGTAGGACATAGGAATGGGCTAATGATGCAAAAAATGTGAGGAATTAAAGTAGTGTGGGAAAGGTTAATGATGGATCCTTGTGGATGGATTGTGGAACTGATAAAACTGGGGAAGTAAAGGAGATGATCAATAAGGAGGATAATGGAGAATGTGGGACTGAAAAGGATAGTAGTTAGGTGACTGAAACACGAATTGGGATAGATTCGTTAGATAAGATGTTTGACTTTTGAGTCAAATTATTGAATTTGATCAAATTTAGTGTCAACAAACTTAAATTTGAATTTGGTCTAAATGTGCCAACTTGAATTCCCATTAAACAATGTAGAGGATCATATGGGTCAATGTGGGAGATATTAAACTGCTTCTATTCTTTCAATCATGTCTTGACTTATGGGGTTAGGAACAATGGTTACTTTGTCTTTCAATCTATGAGTACTGTTATAAATATGTACACTGAAACATTTCATGTCTAACCGTGACTAATCATAATTTCCAAATTCTACATTTTTATGATATCTAGCTCAGGTGTATCATACAAAGATAGGATACATGTTCTATAAAAAGAGAATTGTTAAATTTTGGGCCTTGCTTAAAGACTTGCAATCTTACAAAATCTAATTCCGTTTAATCAACAAAATTTGTCAACTCACACTTACAACCATATATAAAATAAAATAAAATAAAAATACACACACAAACAAATTGTTCCTACTATACACTGTCATCGTTATGCAGTTGTCAAGAACGATGATCAACGCTCATTACATGCCAATGCATAAGAAGATGATGGAGAAAGTGTGTAAATATTGATATTACAAACTTACTGTTAAAGTGTAATTGTACAAAGGTTTAAGAATTATTTATCTAACAAAAATTTAAGCCAAAGCCCTGTGCGTGCAAGGGGATATAAAACTAGTTCATATTAAGGTAAAAGCTAAAAATGCTTAATGTATTTACTAGCAGAGTACCTTATGACTATATTTTGCGGCGAGTAAATATTGTTCGGTTACACGTTTTTTTCTAACAATAACCATACAAATGAATGATAATTTAAATTAAAATAACTTTAAGCAATAACAATGATATATCATCAGGCATACCACTTAGTCCAAACAATCGGTCAAAACCACCTAAACCAAACAAAATGATGGTGGTGACGACACATGTTGTTGGCAGTGGTAATGGCAGCAATAGGTAGCTTTTTAAAGAGTTATGATTTGAGGTTAGGTTACGTGATGTTTTGAAATTGGTTGGTACAAGTTTTGAACAATCGGTCACAACCACGTAAACCAAACAAAATGATGGTGGTGACGACACATGTTGTTGGCAGTGGTAATGGCAGCAATAGGTAGCTTTTTAAAGAGTTATGATTTGAGGTTAGGTTACGTGATGTTTTGAAATTTGTTGGTACAAGTTTTTTTGAAATTGGCTGGTTTAGTTTAGAGGGATGTTACAAGTTTAGGAATTTAATACACTTAATTTTCTAGATATAACGTTTATTTATCTGTATGCAACAAGCTATTGAAATTTCTCTGATAAGCAAGTATTAAATTTTAATTTTTAAATCTTCCATTATAAACAAGTCCCCAATGTTTTATAAAGTAGTATAGATACAGTAAATTCATTATGAACTCCGGACCGATAAAAATCTCATTATGCATAACATACTTGCACTTTTTATTCATTAAGCATAATATTTACTTATAAAGAATGAATATTTTATGAAAAAAATACACGTATATGTATAATGAATCATAAAGACAGATATATTATGTACTCCGTATAATGAGATCAAAATCGGTTTGTAGTTTATAATGAATCTATCTTAACTACATTATAATGCATTTAGGTCATTAATAAAAAAGAAATCTTAAAAAAAAATAAGCCTATACACTTAAGGAAGACTTAAAATTCAAATGCAGACGTTTTCATTAAATTAAATACAATTTTCAAAACATATACAACCCATAAAAACATGTAATCGCTAAAAATCATTATTATCTATAATGATTATTAAAAACATATAACCGCATTAACTATATAAATACACACACACCATTTCATATCTAGGGATGGCAACGAGGCGGGGAATGTCGGGGATTGTACTACCCATCCCAACCCCGTTTTACACTCTCCACTCCCATCCCCATCGGGGAATTGCTTTACATCCCCAATGGGGATCGGGGATTCTCCACCCTTATGATATAACATAAAAATTCCACCAACTCGTCGAAAATATAAAGAATTTTGACTCATAAAGTACCTCAACAAACGTACATTGCACATAGTTATATTAATTACAATTCAATTCAACTTTAAAGCATCGTAAACATTGTAAGATCAAATATAATATAAAAATAATATGTATCATATATGTGTATTCGGACAAAATAATTAAGTAATATGTAATTGGTACTTATACTTCTAAATCTAAATGTGTATGATCCTATAAATATCACATATGCATATAAGCATACATGTCGATACTCATAACATATGTACACGTACATATACAAGTTAATCGAGTATGGATAAAACATATAAATTTTAAATAATTATACACTAAAAAAATAGGGGTCGGGGCCGGGTTCGAGGATTTACATCCCCCATCTCTGGTTTAATATTTTAGAGGATTCCTAGTCTCGGGTCAACTCGGGATTCCTCAGTTAAATCGGATTTACCAATTGTGCGGAAACCATCTAGTAGTAATACATAAAGGGTAAATACATGAATCATTTTTAGGCTTTACCAATTCATAATTTCATATTCAGGTAAGATTTGAAAAGGATTAAATAATATTCAAAGAAAATAGAAAATAAGTAGAAGGTCAATTTCGATAAAACCAAGGGTAAAATTTTGGCATGAAAAGGTTGTTGAAGGACAAACCAAAGCCCAAATTTATTAAAATTCCCATTTTACCCTTTACAATTATCTCATTTCCACTTGACTGACACTAGTACCAAATAAACAACCACTTCTTGTTAACCCCTACATCAAAATTATCTTTGTTACTTATTACAAGATCCATCATCATGTCTACAACTACCATCATCGCTCCTTCTTCAATTTCTGGTAATACCCTCTTCCTATTTATCATTATTATTGTTTGGGTCATGTTTGTTTTTCTGATTTTTAGTGTAAAGATTACATTTTTACTGTCATTTCTAGTGGAAGATGACATTTTTAGTGTAAAGATTATATCTTTGTTATAGTTTTTGTTAAAAGATGTCATTTTTAGTGTAAAGATTATGTTTTCTTCTAATTTTTGGTGAAAAGATGACATTTTTAGTGTAAAGATTATACTTTTAGTGAAAAGATGATTTTTTTTATTACAATTTCTAGTGAAAAGATGATATTTTTAGTGAAAAGATGATATTTTTAGTGAAAAGATGATATTTTTATTACAATTTCTAATGAAAAGATGATATTTTTTGTGTAAATATGAATTTTATTACAGTTTCTAGTGAAAAGATGATTTTTATAGTGTTAAGATGATATTTTTAGTGTAAAGATAATATGTTTCTTGTAATTTTTAGTTAAAAGATGACATTTTTATTGTGATTTCTAGTGAAAGTATGATTTTCGGCTGTTAGTTATTGTTTTAGAACGTTAAATTTGATTGGTTTTAACTTGATTGAAAGAAGATTATTTTGGTTGTGTTTATATTGTAATATACTAGAACGGTACCCGCACAATGCGGCGGCGGGTACTGTGTGATTATATTTTGCGTTATTTGGTTACACGTTTAGTTGTCTTCATGTTTTATAAGTAGAGATATTAGAGATGGTTAAGCCAAATAATTTTAGTTTGAACAACCAACCGCTTCCTAACAAATTAATTTTGAAATCTTTCCATAATAAGCAAGAAAAAAGTCTGAATTTTAAGCCTTTCTAATTATAGAATTGTCCCAAATGCATTATAATGTAGTATATAGATAGTGTAAAGAAGGCATTTTTCTTGTTCAATACTAGTACTTGTTTTGAACATTGAGTATGATATGTTATTTGTAGATTATAGTTAGTGTTCAGGATTTTTGATGGTTCTGTAATTCCCTTTAGTTTCATTATTTTAGCGTGAAGATTGTTAGGGCTGTGTTTATCTTGTAACTTCTAGTGTAAAGATTGCATTTGTATTGTGAATTGTGGTTTTTGAACATTGAAAATTTTATGGCGTTTTTAATCGTTAAATTTTGGTTCAAAATGGGTTATGTTTGTCTTGTGATTTCTAGTGAAAAGATGCCATTTTTCTTGTTAAATACTTGTTTTTGAACATTGGGTATGATATATTATGTGTAATTAGTTGTTAGGCTGAACGTTATGCATTGTGTGAGAGGTGCGTGACTGGGTTATACAGGGGGAGGTGAGGATGGTGTTCGGTCATGGTGGTGGCTTGACCAAAGAGCAAGTGTGTGTGTGTGTGTGTGTTTTATATAGTTAAATAAATATTGTGTATAAGTAAATGGTGAGCGAGGTTTACCCGAGTGGGAGTGATGAGTGAGTGAAAGGGAGGGGGAATGATGTGGCGTGGAGGTGACAATGGGTAAGGGGGTTATGGTGATTGAGGATGGCACCCAGTTTAGGATTCAAAATTTTTGATTCGTTGTCACTAGTGAGAAGATGACTTTGATATGTTGAATTTAGTTTCATATGGTTCAAGATTATTGATGGGTTCTCGGTAGTTACTACCATATCATAGTTTCAAGATTCTTAGGGGCTCCGTCTATCTTGTAATGTTTAGTGAAACGATGACATTTTTCTTGTTATATTCTTGTAATGATATGGTATGTGTAAATCATTATTAGAGTTCTCGCTTGTGTCTTGCCCAAATGAAACTAATATTATTAATATTAGCTATAGATTTCATGGTTCACGATTAATCGATTATTGATCCCTCTAGTTTTTTGCCCTGATTAAAGCAGTGTGGTGTTTTCAATTGTTGATTTTGGTTCCACTAGTTTCTTGACCCACCAAATGCCGACTTTCTTGTCCTGTTATTTACATCGAACATAATTTAAGGTTTTTGATTCCACTTGCTTCTATTGCATTCATTATAGATATGCTTAATTTGCAGTCCTTGTGTTTGATATCCATAAATTAAGGTTTTCTTTTTGTTGGTTTTCATAAGGTTTTTGGCATAATTGATATGATTTCTCTCAATTTATCTCCTGGATCTTTTGATTCATTGTCATACCTTCATTGTTTAGAATCAAGATATCAAGCTATTTGTGTAAATGAATCAATACAATTCGATCAGTTAAAGATGAACTGCTTGTCCCTTGTAATTTGTAAAATCTCGCATTTCGCAAGGTTACAGAACTCCTAAACAAAGTTAAATATGAAGCTAGAATTCTTTTCTAGGTTTTCACAAACTTCAAGAGATATGTACTTCGTGTATCTTGTGTGATTGATTAAGTCAATTTGTGCTTCATCAAATGTTATTTGTTAACTTTTGAATATTGAATGTGGGAAATTGTCTCTTAACCTGAATTATGGGAGTTTAACATAATGTTTTTGGATGTTTAGAAAGTTCTGCCGTATGTGAGAAGAATTTATAAAATAATGTCCCCATAAATTTTAACGAACAATGAATATAGTTCACAGATTTGATGTCTGGTTTAGGTCCAAAAGGGGCATGACATCTGCTCTAGCAATGTTTTTAAGTTTATGTGTATTCTTTTGCATCTAAGATCAGATTTTTCTTGGATAACGGTATGTTCTCTTGATTCTTGATGCAGTTCGAAGTGGTCTCAAGAGACATGACAGCTTGTCTAGCAATTCTTGCTTCTTTGGCAACATAACTACTCTGACTCATCATAGAAAGTCTAACCAAGAAAGAACTCAGCGGAAATTAGCTATTTCTGCACAGTATAAGTAAGATACCTTTACTTCTACCTTTTAAGATTGTTTTTCATACACGTTCAATTGAGTGGTTGAAATAGGAACTTCCTCCAATTAGAATGGTGTTGGTATTCATTTGAAGATTTATATACAAAAACAATTGTAATTAATGTAATAAAGAACCAAATATATGAACAGCTGTTAATCAGAAATAGTTGCTTATTATATTTTTCACATTGTCTTATACTTGGTTTATTATTCCATGGGACCCGATGATTTTATGAATAACTATGCTAGTTATAGTCCATTTGTGAATCGCGTTTATTATTCTATGTCTTATACATGGTTTATTATTCCATGGGACCCGATTATATTATTCTAGGAAACGTGCTTTTATCGACTGACTGCTTGTTTCACTGTATCTGATATTGTGATCTAATATTAACAAAAGATAACCATATGTGCTATGGCTTTTCTGTAACAAATTAATGTTTCCCTTTCTGATTGGTCAAACAGATATCACTTAACGTTTATAGCATAGCAGTTTGTATTTTCATTTTGGTTGTTATTGTCTCTTCCTATTTGCATGTAGTTTGTCTTCTTGTAATATTTTATCTCTTTTTGGTTTGTTTTCAGTGAGCGTAGTAATGGAGGCGGTGGTGACTTTGTTGCTGGTTTCCTTTTGGGAGGTGCATTGTGTGGGACCCTGGCATACATATTTGCTCCACAGGTGAGGCAATAAACTCATGCATGAATGTCTATATGATCTTTTGTACGATCTTTTCGTTCTTTCTACGGATTAAGCTTCAGTTGTGAATGCTGTTTTAACTTTTTCATCGTTTTCCTTTAATCGCTAGATAAGAAGATCGCTGTTGAATGAAGATGAATACGGATTTAGGAGGGCAAAGCGACCCATATACTACGATGAAGGTTTAGAGGTGCGTTTTTCGAATTCTGTATTCGGTATCGAACTTATTTACTTTTGAATGAGTTGATTTGGGTTTTGATTCATTTCAAACGGGTCAAATCAAAATTTTAAGTCAAATCGGGCATTTTAAAGGTTGAACCTTGAAAGTTGCTTTAACTCTATTTGTAATGCATATTATATTACCAAGTTGGTTTATTATAGATTTAGATTGTAATACTATAGTTCTATATTTACTATGAGCATATTACAAAGAAATCTGAATAAATACAAAATGGAAAGAAAAATATTGGTGTTTATCGACCCGTAGTAAAATGGCCGATTTGATAAGACCTATTTTGATTTGTTACCCGACCCGCCTTTCCTGCTACTTCTATTGGTCCTTACTGTTTTTATTTTTACTTCAAAATGCAGAAGACAAGGCAGACTTTGAATGCCAAAATAAGCCAACTTAACTCCGCGATTGATAACGTGTCCTCACGGTTACGGGGTGGGAACAACGTCCCTAAGGTACCAATTGAGACTGACCCTGAAGAAGCTACAATGTAAGAGAAATTTGGTATAAACTTCCCTCAGGTGGTAATGAAACACATATATGATGAAATGATATCTTGTGCTACTTGAGTTTGCAAGAACGTGTTGATATTCTGGAAATCTATGGTTTTACTTCTATTCATCACATAAAGGAGTTTCAAAATACACTGTATTGTATCTGCTTTTCCATAACTTAGCTGCACTTATTGATTCTCATAAACAAAATGTTTTCTTTTAATAATTTGTATTTACTTGTGGATACTATCTACTTTTGGTGCATGACAATAGTATCTGCAAGAGATAATGTATCCAAAGGTACACTAATGCCACCTAATTATCGATTTGGTTTCATTTATGCCAATTTCCTACAAAACTTAAATTAGGACACTCTACCTTAAATAGCTTCGTTTCACTATCCGAAAGTCAAAAAAAGAACAAAACCAAGCTGTTTCATCCTTTCTTATATTCGGTTAACACAAAAGCGAAAATACATCAAAAGGTACCTACCCGAGACACGCGTATTGGAACTTGAATATAACACGTTTGTGTCATTCGTGATAACAAGCTTTGAACAGTAGACAAATGTGTTTGATTTTTCGTGTGTGGTGAAGTGATAAAGAAGAAAGTGTCGAATCTAATGTTTGTGTTCATTCAAAAGGAAATATAAGGATGAAGAAGTTGAAATATAAATTTGTTTGACTAGGTATTCAAAGAATTATGGGAGGCTTTGGTTTGTTGAATAATTAGGGCACATATAAGAGATTTATTAGGGTTAGTGTTGTTGGACTTGCCATGGGCTTATCCAAAAAGTTTAAGTTATGATGTTGGGCTGCCAAATTTAACTGGTAATAAAATGGGATGATCATGATATTGAACGCAAATTTTTTGTTAAAGTCTGTCATGAGGATTATTGAATGATTTGGTTGTTGGTACTACGAAACAAAATAATATCTTTAAAACATATACATTATAAAATCGAAAGCAAAAAATCTACGACAAACACTCACATAACAAAACTAATATGGGGCAACGCACTCCTGCGGCAACGCGCGAGCTACCAAACTTTTTTTTACAAAATTACACACTTCCATATTAAAAACAAAAATAAACACAAAAAATTAATACTAATAAATATTAAAAAAAAAAATCAACAACAAAATTAAATTATACACTCTCAAACATATACATTCTACTTTAAAAAAAACACACTCTCAAACATATACATTAACTAACGAAAAACAAATAACGTGGCTCAAGCACTTATATAACAAAATTAATATAGACCAAAGCATTCCCGCGGCAACGCGCGGGTTTACATGCTCGTTAAACCTATTTATAATCACATGACTATAATCCATGAATAATTAAACTCCTGAAGCTATTCAAATCCAATGTCAATAATGCTGCAATATATTATTATGCTCAGCTGTAAAAGCATCTAAGAAGTTGCTTCACAACATCATATGCAAATAATTCATGTACCTGATAATGCATCAGAATCAAATCTTAAATTTTGGAGCCTGCTGAATTTTATACACATGATATATTTTTAGCTCTGTGACAGAACATGAACTATATATAAAGTTGAATATAGCGAGTGTGAAAAGAAGTACGCAAGCATCGTACAGTCTGTCGACCGTATTAAACATATGATTAGAAAATGGTCATAACGTATTGATAGATCTATCACATAAGAAAGCAGACAAAGAAAGATGATTGGTAACATTGTAACAAGATATATCAAAACTCTTGCTAGCAATTATTACATTTGAAGGCTTAAGCTTGACAACTTACTAAAAAGGGATAGATTTACTTAGGAAGACATTAAAACAACTTGAACTTGATTGATGACTACATCTTATCTGTCCTGACCAAGATTAGATCCAATCTACAGGTGAACTGGGCATTTCCTAGAATGCATCTTAAGTAAAGGTTATTCATAGTTAGAAAAGGACCTTAATGGCTAACACTTTATATGTTTAAACGTGTCTGTCACGTATAAGAAGATGATGGATCAAGTGACTGAAGAGAAGTGTGATTGATGTCGCGTAGAGGACATTTCTTGAAAAGTAAAGCAATGTAAGATATACATTTTTAAAGAGTTTTAGTTTGTAATTTATGTCTAATCTATTACTAAGTGCACAATTTATTTCTCGTCATAGTTACTATTGATCTTACCACATGTATCAAGATCTTTATTAGACACATCACTACTCTTATGTCGGTATATGTCATAAGATACCACTTGGATCCTCTTTTGATGCAATATCTTTTTTCCGCGCATTGTAGTAAAGTCAAGACCAGTAAAGACAACGAAAAAGCTAGGGGAGACCCAATGTCATAGTGGTACCATTTGAGAACAGAATGATAGATTAGTAGTCGATCCAAGTGAAGCAAGACAAACACATATTTGGTGGTGTGGTGAGGGGACGACCTATCAACAACCTTTTAGTTTTATCTTCTACTCCTTTGCAATTGCATGCAATTTACATTAACTAAAAACGTATAAACCAATCAAAAGGGTTTGGTGCACCTACTTACCCGCTAACCATTTATCTTCATGGACCATCATCCTAGCTTTCACTCACTCTCACTCTCACTTGCCTAAAGTCAAGCATCATACATACTCTAGCTTGGGACCAAAATGAAAGCATAATTTCATCTTAGTTGTTACTCATTCACCCTCTAGTTACAACTATCGACATCCCAGTCTTAATGTAGAGGTCCGAAAAGGTTGATCCTTTGACCTAACTAATAAAAAGATCGATGGGTACGATGAAAGATTGTAAAAAGAAATACGGTAAAAGGGAATGACACATAATAGCAACATAGCAACGTATTTTTTGCAATGCACATATTTATAGTTCAGTGACTTAGTATACATTAAAAATAAGATTTGACGTTGCCAATGTGTAACATGCTTTTACAAGTTTAATGCCATGTACAAAAATGTGATTTTCACAACATATTTGACAAACCTATTAAGAGTGAGATTTAAAAGCCATAAATGGGGGACATATCACACCATCCTTCATGCTGTACTAGTTATAACAACGCTTGGTGTATTTATTATACTATAACCAATTCTTGAGTTGGTTAAATTTGTTGATGAGTTTTTATTCTCACATGTAAACTTTAATGTAACTAGCTAATTAAGTGAATGTAACAATTCCTGACGAGACTTAATGCCAAGTTTGGTGTTAGTACAAAATTCGGAATGGATTCTAGAACAAATCAAGGGAATACTGAAAACACTCTATTATCAGATTCAATGAATTACATAAATTACATGACATTAAATAGAAAACTCGCAATGTTGCATCAGTAAACATTGAGAATTTGTCAAACAGAAAATAAAACAAAACCAACCATAGTGAAATTTTATAATGGCTGCGGGGGCATTAAACCGTAATTGTTGCTAAGCAGACCTGCACAATTTTTGCAATACCCGTTTTGACCCATTTCCGCAAACCAAAATTTGAACCAAACCAATATCTGGAAACATGTTAACTTTGAAAACACATTTTATTAACATACATGTAAATCCTGTACATAAGATACATAAACTAAATGCGTGGAAGCTAATACCACGGATGCGGGTGTTAACCCAAACACTCTTATTTTGACACATTTTCAAATACTTGCTCGAAATGTACATATTGATATCAAAACTTACTTTTATAAATCTGACACTTAATCGTAAAGTTTTTGGGCATTAACAAGCTGAATGAGAAGGAATGGTTGAGATGCTCGTCACCTATATAGCCGAGCATACCGATCCTTAAGTCATCATCTTAATCTACAATCCCCAATGTCCTTATGACCTAACCTGCAAAACATGGAAACTAAGCACGATAAGTCATGATGACTTAGTGAGTAAATGGGTCTGAATCTAAATCTGAAACGTGAGCTCTAGTATATCTTAGTTTCTGCATTGGTGCATAAGCACAATTCTGGATCTTATGCTATATCTGAAATGATATTTGTAATTCTAAACATGAATATAATAGTCTTTAACATTTTATGAAAGGTACGACCTTTAGTCGTCTTGCTACTTGTGCATAGCATAAATATGATCTTGGTCCTGAATTTCATAATCATTATATAATATCTGGGTACGTGTATTCTTGACTAGACAAATGATTATTCATCCTGCTATGATCTACAACTTCCCTAACCAGCGAGTACTCTTCTTAGGGTTCTAACTTGTCATCATGCTTATCTAAATTTGGGTCATCTGCAAAGGATACTTGATCATATATATATATACTTAACATGCTAATTCTAAACATAAATCATCCACATCGGATGTAAACACTCCAAAACCTCTTCTAAAATCATCACATAATGATTTCTTTATTATTAAGAAACCTTAGTATAGTTTTCTCTCCTATTTTCTATGAACACACACAAAACACGTGTTTAAGATTTTAGACTTTTAAGATGACTAACACAAAAGGGCATATTGGCAATTCTGCCATAAAAGTTAGGGTCCGCTTGGTTCAAAGTGGGGAAAGGTAAAGGTAAAGGGAAAGGGGAAGGGAATGCAAAGGATTGAGTGAGGTGGGTAATCAATACCTTACCCCTCAATTTACTCTATAATGTTGATTACCCACTACGGGGTAATCAATACCTTTGCACACCCCTAACCAAGCACCTAATTTGAGTGAGGTGGGCCCTTTTGAATTCCTTACCCATTCCCCACCTCCCTTAACCCCCTTTCCAAGCACCCCCTTAGTTTGCATTGTTAGTCCATGCCGTTAAATTTGTTGCACTGTTAGTCCTTTTTCATTATCTATTTGCACTGAAAGTCCTTATTTCTTTAAATAAATAAATAACGAATGACTTTTCTAATTATTCTAAAATCAATAAAATATTATTTTGATAAAGTTGTAAATTTTGGGGTGTTACAAGTTCCAGGTTTGACTTTCCCCCTTCTGCTTCTTCCTTTGATTACTAGATGGCTAAGGAAACTATCCATACCGTGACTTCCGCCCTGACCCAGGCGGAGTTAGATATTTTTAGGACGTATAATATTCCTATTGACCTAGAACATGAACTACCTGGTCCCAATGATACTATTAAAATTGCCCCCAAAAGGAAAAACGGTGTATATATTCGCTTTACAGAATTTGCCAACCATAGGATACCCCTATCCTTGTTTCTTTTTAGTGTTTTAGAATATTTCCAAATTCACCCGTCTCAAGTATCGGTGTTAGTCGTGGCTAGAGTTAGCCATTTTGAGATCTTGTGTCGTGTCAACGGTGGCATGCCCACCTTGCCTTTATTCTGAAAATTTTATTACACCAGACTAAATAGTGTGTTGGGGCAACATTGACTAGTCTATGTTATGTTTTAATGATGACAAATAAACCTTCGTAACACATAAAAATCACAAACGTTAGCCAAAACCAAGCTGACCCATAACTGGGTATAGCGCGCTGACACACTGGAGCACCAGCATCGCCCCAACTGTCTGTAAAGGATCGGCTCAATTGTCGAAAGTCGGCTTTCTCCTTACCCGATAAATGTGGATCTTTCATTACAGGTATGTATATGATAATAGAGTTATTAGGAACACTCGAAACGAGTTTAGACTTAGAGAGATATAAAATCAAGACTTCCTATTTTTGACAAAGCGCCAACTCAACTTATTTTACCAAATGCCTCTAGCCAAGGCCAAAGCACTTTTTCCAAACCTAGGACATTCATACTCAACATAACATCAAAAGAAAGTATTCACATGACCATAATCCATGCGTATGTTTTCTCTAATCATGTAACGAGTTTACTCACCTATTGGTTAAACAAAGTCAAAGGTCACTTTGCGTAAACGCATCCTTTCCCGTTATGGGATATGCTTTACTTGTGATGCAAAACACTTAGTTTGTTTTCATCAATATGATTATCGAATATGTCAAGCGTTGTTAAACCATGGATAATGTTATTTGACTACTTGGCTTTGGGATTATTTGAAAGTTGTTTATCCTTTGTATGTTTTCACTTCCAAACAATAAATGATTTCACATTTCCACACATCCTTATTTATTCCAAATCATTCTTTCTTACATTCCATCACACATTCCCTAATCATTTGTTAATCCACATTTCCCAACAAATGATTATTCTCACTTCCTCACACAATCTAAACATTGCTTCCCCTTTCCCAAATACATTCCCTTTCCCAAATGCATTCCCTAATCATCATTGTCAAATTCTTTTATCCCATAATGACAATATGATTAAGCCACATAATCAATCTTTTGATTATCCTCATCTTCTTCACAACTCTAACACTAAACCTTCCTCGCTTAAATCTTCCCCATTCTTATCCTACCATGTGACAACTCACATTCCCTTACACAATGTACCTCTTTATACTTCTTGTATCCTTTATTCCCACACAATCTTCTACACATTCTCTTTGATACATCATCATACAACCATACCACACACCATCTATCTCATCCTTCTCAACATTCAAATTTGAATTTGAAAATCAAATAAACCTTCTCCACATCCTACCTTCCCCACTCTTTCTTCAACATTCAAATTTCAAATTTGAAGCCAAGGCTCCCTTCTATCATATCACCATCACATCATACAGCTCACTTTTCCAATTTCATCACATGTGCAATTTGAAAATGAAGCCATAGGGCTCCTTTCCATCACATCACTTTTAACAACTATATTTTGAATTTGAATTTCTAAATTTCCCCCTCCAACATCCACATTTCCTATCCAAGCAATGGAATATTCCTTTGACATATTCTTTCTCTCTTAACTATGTCAACTCAACAACCTAACCATGGTTAGATTCTAACATTAACCAACATTTGAATTTTAATTTCAAATGCACGCTTCTTTCCTTCTTATCCATTTGGTATATTCTTTGGATAGTCTCTTTGACAACTTACTTATCCATTCTCACACTCAACCTACAACAACTAGTATTTAATTTGAATTTCAAACATGGGAGGAAAATTTTTATCCAACATGTATTATCCACTAGTTCTTCTCTCCCTCTTTTATATTAGACAAACATCCCCAAGACTTATTTTAAACACTTCACAAAATATTTTTAACAAAATGGCTATTTGAGTTGGTTGACCTTATCCCACTATAAGTGTTGGAATGATATTGGAAAGGTCAAATGTGAAGTACACTTGGGGGTTTAACAAGACAAGGTAATTATAAAACCAAGCCCAAGACTTCAGAGCTTGGCGAGCTGCTGACGCGCAGGAGCGCCAACGATGCGCTAGGTATATGAGTTACATGGGATTGGTCTATAAATACTCCCGCTTATCTTGGGCATTTCTCACCCCTTGCCATTCATTCTTTCCTCCTCACTTCTTTTCTCTCTATATCTAAGTCTACTATCTTGTGTTCTTACTTCTCTTCTTTTATCATTCTTGAAAGAACACATCTCTGCAAGGGAAGCTTCATAATAACCTAATCTACTCTTGTTAATTGTGTCGAGGGTCTTCTTTTCTATAACCTTTCTACAAGAATCGAGTATCTAGGATATGTTAGGCTTGGTTCGAAATAATAACCATTATTCTTTTGTAATGGGTGTATAAAGTCTGGTATCTTGGTGATCAAGCCTAGGTCGTAGGAGATCTAGTGTGGGTTTGATACTTCTGATGGAAGTCTTTGTGTCTTAGTGGTCTTTGTGGTTAAGTCGAATCACGAGTCTTTGTGGGTGGTTTCCGAGGGCGAAATACCGTTGGGAGTATCTCTTCTTTGTGAGCGCCGATCTTAGTGCATATTTGTGGAGTGAAGTTGTAACGGTTTGTAATCCACCATAAGGATTATACTAGTGGAATAGAATAGGTGTCGTGGATTCGCAACAGGATGTATGGATGGTATAAACCCCCCATCCCGAACCAGCATATATCGTGGTGTCTCTTTACTTGCTTTATATACTTTGGTTGTGATTGTGGTTGTGATTATTGTTGTATAACCACTTTTTGATCTTTGAGGCTTGAAGTTGATAAACTTCTAAGAAGATAAAATTCTTTAAAGATAACCCTTGTTTTAAACCTGTTTTATAATTACATTGGCTACATTGGTAAAGTAATTCTCCCACACCCTTGCTGTGTACTCATTTTTAGTACAAGATACCCATAATACACCCCTCAGAGCCTATCCTTTTCACGGTTCTCGTAATATTTCGGTGGATTCCAAAATATTAATGAAGAGCATTGTTTACAATCCACCCCCAAATGTACACCCAAATCGCCTTAGCCTACCTTGTATGCACTCATTTTTAGTGCATTATTGTTACAACATATTTATTAAACCCTTTGTTAATTGTTTGGTTGATTACATGGTTGCTAAGTCGAGTCATATCTTGTAAGTACAGTTTTGGCACAATTGGGACTCATGGGTAAAAGTACTAGTTATTATGAACTAATGGGGAAAAAGTTGAATGTTATTACCCCGATATGTACGTTAATATTTTAAAGTACTCCACGTGTTTTGATCCTCTTAATTCAGGTCATTAGTTAGTTTTAATTATTTAAAAGTTCAAGTGCAGTGATGCAACTATAAATCGCTTTGTATGGATGTATATTTCGGTCTTTCGGATGGCAGGTCAAGAGAATATGAAAAAAAAAATGATAAAAAAAAAGAAAAAGAAAAAACATACGGACACCATCCCGTTTTTATTTTTGTTTAAGTCAAGAAAGTGTCAAGAAAAATACAAAAAAAAGTTAGAAGTTATTGAGTCGAGTCGTCTTGGCTTAGCAACGCCACCTTGTACATGTGATTGACTTAGATAATTGACTTGCCATTAGTAAAAATCCCCTATATCCAACAAAACCGTATTTTCCATACCCTTACACCTAACGTTGCAACCCTTTAAAAGCCCTCTTTGATAGCTTATCCTAGGTGCTTACGCCAAAGTGATGGAGGTTTGATATGCACTCAAGGCTATGGTAATCTATGTGCTATGACAGGTAGAGAGTGTTTTCTCCCGTTTCCATTCATGTTATATAACTTATACACCCGAGAGATGTGAGAATCCAAACACTTTATGTGAGGTGCTAGTATATAATTTTCGTGCTTGTTAGGACTATTGTGGAACGAATGTGTATTGTAATTACTTTTATACCAATGCGAAATGACCCCTAACTTGTAAATTAATTAGATAAAAACACATTTTCTTGAGGACAAGGAAATCCCAAGTGTAGGAATATTTGATAAGGATTTATTTGGTACCTTTTTAAGAGGTCATTTAGTCCCAAAAGTCATATGTATATGATACAAATATTGCCCTAAATCGTTTCTTTTTGCATTTTAGGTACTTGGTACGAGAATTATGAAAACCGGCATGTTTTGGACCAAATTGAACGAAGAAACGAAGAAAAAACGTCCAAGTCGCGAATCTGTCAAGATGGATACCTGACGGCGTCACAACCCACAACCTAACACCGTCGCTTGTATTTGAAGACAAAAAATTAGAGCAAAGTTTACATGTGTATAACAATCCGCTATTTTACAAGTCAATACTAATTATTAAACTCGAGCTATTTATTTTGATGTTTACCTGAGAACAATTTATGTATAACTTTTTAGTTAAATAAACGTAAAACCAAGAATAACCCTCTTGTGCACTACGACTCTAGACTAAATTTAGTCTAGCTACAACATTACAGTACATTGCCACTACTCTAATTCATAATTTAATTACTAGGGCATTTGCATTTTTAGTTACTTAGGATCATTAATTTAATAAAAGTTTTTCACAATTTGAATGAACACCCAACGTATCCGACACACCCAACAATTATGTTGACCTTTTAGCGTGTATTTCTCAGATAACTAGAAGATATTGCTTGGTACGTTTTGAGCATGCACTAGAGTCACATTTTGACCACACCCTCATGATGAAGATTTATATGCATTACTATAGTGTTTGGTTATGTGTTAAAATATTTACATTTTATTGTGAACTCTAAATTCAGTCTTTTGTAAACGCTTATGTTGATCAAGTGCTTGTTTTAAAATGACTCACTTAGAGGTCATTCTTTATTACCATTTACTTTGAGTCCATGAACATCACGCCCTCAGAATTCCATTTCGCTGCAATCTAAATTTGGGTGTGTGACAACGTGATGGCTCAGAAGTTTTATAAAGTGAGGGCGTCAAGACATACCTGAAGGCGTCAGAGACTAAAAGGGACGGCATCATGACGGCGATTTATCAAAGACGAAACCCTAATTGGAGGCGAGCTGACGGTGTCACAACTTGCAAGTGACGCCGTCACAGTTGTATTCCTAGATATATTTTTCGTATATTTTTCATTCATTGTAACATCTTGGAGTATCACTTTAGAGAGCCAAATTTTTGCTACTTTGTAAAGGTTTTTACAGCTTTTTCATTCATGTTTCATTGAATATAAGTAATTCATTCTTAATCATTCAATATGTCTATGTGTTGTTTGATTGTATGCTTTTCTTCTCTTCACTTTAACATACTAGGCTAGATTTATTAGTGTTTGCTTAGATCTAATGAAACCTAGTTATTGATTATTGATTATTGATTTTTCGTCTCTTGTTTAATTGATTGCCTCGAGTTAGAATAAGAAAACCTGCTTAACTCTTATAAGTACTAGCTTGTCCATCTTATAAAACGCAACCCTAGAGTGAACTATTTGTTTTTCTCGTTGTATTTATTGTGTGAATTGCGGCTTGTAGATCCTAGAAGACTTAATAGACTTTAAGGTTTCTAGGGGAGACTTATACGTTCATAGAGTTGGGGCATTTGGCTCCTCCCCACGACCAATAAAAAGGAATACAATGCTTTAATGAAAACAAGGATGTGACAATTCGACTAATTAATAAGAAATTACTAGGGAGTAAGGAAATCTAAGTGAACACATTCTCCTATCTTTAGAGTTGCCACTTTACTTTTCTTGTTTATTAGTAATCATTAATTTTGTTTTAGTTAATTAGTAGCTAAAACGCCCACACTTCCAAACCCCAAGATTTAATTTGCTTTTCTAAAAAAATAAAAAAACAAAAAATAATCATCCCTCACCTTTAGACCTATCTCGACATACACTTCGACCTTCACATACAGTATTCTCCTAGTGAATGATCAATCCCCTGTGTCTTATCTAACTACACTACAACGATTAGGTACACTGCTTAGGAAGATTATAAAACTTTTTAGGAGGTCTTACAACTGCCACATCAACAACCTTTAGTAGTCATATTCCCGGACTGCCGATTATCCCATTGTACTAGGACGGGGATCAGACTACCATGAAATTATCCATGCACTGGCTGAACCCTCCTCGTCTCCCAAAGACACCTCAAGTAATATTTATCCTAAAGGCCAAGATAATTCACCACTGAATACCAAGAGCGGGGATGAGGCTGGTATCATTCTACTTTGGACCTCCAGGCTTAAATGATTAAAACAATGTTCATACAGTACCTCGGAGGCACTCCCATTGTTCACGTAAATGCGGTGGATCTGATGGCCTCCAACCTCTGCCTTGATCACTATGGGATGATCTTTCCAGTCATCTCCTTCTAACGAAGGAAAAGAAATTTCTAGGCCAGGAGCCGAATATGGGGAAATCTTTTGCTTCACCATTCACTGCCATGGTTGAATCATGAATATTGTTGGAGGTTTATCCTTGGCCACGGATTCCCCCTTCTTTGTTGCGTTTGCAGGATTTCCCTTCTAATTACCTTGTTTAATTTCTTTTACAAGGTGGACGAGCTTGCCGGATCTTACAGCTTCTTCAATTTGCTTTTTAAGGTGATATCAATCATCCATGTGGTATCCCTTGTCTCCATGGAACTCACAGAACTTGTTCTTGTTCATGTTCTTTGAGGAACTCACCGTAGGTGGTGGGGCAGTAAACTTCACCGAGTCCATTACCAAGATCTCTTTGGGTGTTTTTATAAGAGGGGTGAAGCGCTAACTTCTCCTACTGCTTGACCTTTGGCGTCCCTTAAAATCTTACTTTCTTTCGAAACCTGAACTGGAAACTGCTTTGATTGAGCTATCATGACTTTTTCATGAGGGAAAGCTTTTCTTCTTGGTTTGGTTGGTTGCGGCTACTTCTCCTCGGAGGAAGGCTTTGGTTACTTTCCACATCTCATCCACTGTTTTGGGTATATTTTCACTTTATCGTTTAATCAACTGTGGGTTGTTATTCCATGCATGAATTTGGATACCCTCATGCATTCCAGAGCTCCCTTGACATGTAAGCTCTCGCCCTTAAAGCGATCTACGAACGACTATGTGGACTCCTCTCCCCTCTGCTTAATGTGGTGGATTTCTACATGATCCTTGGTGTACTTCTTCTACTGGAGGAAGTAAGACAAGAAATCCCTTTGTAGATCATGAAAGCTATCAATGCTTTCTGGAGTAATTCATCGAACCATAGGCGAGCTACACCCATAAGGGTGGAATTGAACATGTGACACCAGGTGGGCATGGCCTATCGCTCTACAATGACCGGCATCTAAATTTTTTTCAGATGGTCCTCTGGATCTCCGGTTCCGTCAGAAGTCTAGACATTAGCAGGCATTCATGTTCCTTTTGGGATCACAAAGTTGTGTATTTGTTGAGTGAAAGGGTCCGTCTCTTCGTACTTGTACGAACGATACAAATCTTCATCCTCAACATTGGTTGTACATATCTTTGATTTAAACTTCCAGTGTCCTCCCCTACTATTTTCACTTTCTGATGGGGTATATAGTCTCTTTTAACCAAACCGGATATGAGTGATTTGCACAATCCGCTGCATCCTTGATTCTTTCAATCTCACATTGTCTCTCACTAGAATAAGTAACGTAGCTACGGATGAGACTTCTAACCTCCTTCATTCGCTTCTCCGGATCACTAGTAGCTGGACGTGCACTGGCATGTCTACGGCGCTCTGGTTCGGACGTCTGTTCTCGACGAGTGCGGTCTCTAGACCTAAGGCAGGAGAAAACATCCGGCTTTTTATCTCCCAGTCGAATAAAAATGTTACCTTATCTCCCATCCAACCGAAAGAAAACATTGGTCCATTCGGAGTTTCCGCAGTGGGAGGGTTCTTGATCACTATGCCCAAGCCTTGAGAAGACGCTGGGGGACTGAGAGTGTAGACTATTTCTTTATTTGGTGCTTGGACTATCTCTTCATTTTTGTTTTGACTTTCTCTTTCCTCCTATGTATTTCGACTCAGAATATTGGGATTTTTCTTGGGTTTGTGAGTTTTTGTGCGAACTTTCTCCGAAACTTAGGCGAGTTTGCACTTGTCTAAGTTTTTCTTGATGGACTTTTTTAGCTATCAAAGGCAGGAGCTGGTCATAGCGTTTGTCATAAAACTCATGAACTACTTCTTCTGAAACATATTCGGGTGGATATTCAAGCATTTTTCCACTCCCCCTTCCAGGTATGTTCCTTACTACGGAACCCTCGCGGTCGGGAGAAGCTTCATTTGCCGGATTGCTCATTAGGTAAATATTTTGAAACGTGGTTATGTAAGTGTCCCACGGATGGCACCAACTTGTTAGTATAAAATATGGAATGGATTCTAGAAGTGATCCGGACTTGCCTTGGAATGAGATTCAGCAGAAGTCTTATGAATTTTGGGCTAAGTGAAAGGATCTGTAATGATCTGCTAAGAAAGAAAGACATCGTTTGTCTCACCGCGGGAGGGGGTTCCCGCAGTCAACATCGGGTGTGAGAGTAAGTACTAGAGAGAGAAAGTATGCATGTGTGTTCTAGTGAGAGAGATTGCATCGTTAGAAGTGTTTAATGTACTTCTATTTATAGGCGGGTACCTTTGTCGTTATTTAGGGGTCACAAGTCACGACATACTCTATGGACCGATGGGTAATAGAGTGGTTGCCTTGAAGTCATGCCCATTAACTGCTTTATACTTTGGGAAAGTTACCCTTGGTCTATAAGTCGCCGTCTTTCCATATCCAGGCATGCATACGTTCATCTCATGACTCCAAATTATATTCCTTACTCTTTTACAGTTGCACTATGCTCTAGATCCCTAGGTTAGTCTGGACTTCTTGTCCTGTCGCGGTTCATATGCATGTTGCATCAGTCCGCGAGCCATAGATTCGGTGCACCGTTTTTGGTGCACCGAACTTGTCTTTTGTGGGTCTGGACTTTCTTGGGATCCGAAGTCTAACAGTGTTCGTATTTGAGTGTGGTAGGTCCGGACTCTTTGAGTCGGGAGATACTATACGTGATCATTTGGTGTTTCATAACATATCAATTTTTAGAGAAATTTTAAAACCATTTTACTTGTTAAACAATTTTGGCAAGTGTTTGAAGATAAGACTTAAACCATTTTAAACGATGTGCATTCAACCAAATTTTACAATAATGTCTAATAAACCTAATATTATATCTTATATAACATCTCTCGTAACTTGACTTAGAACGAAGTCATTACTTCCTAACATTGTTTACTAAGTATAGATCTCGTGTTCCCATTGTTACATATATCAACCAACCAAATGAATTCTATTTTTCTCGTCATCTTTGTTCCTAAACACAATTGTCAAGATTTATGTCTATAATTGTTTTCCTTTTATCATGTTATGAGAACCTAAACACAATTGTCAAGATTTATGTCTATAATCGTTTTCCTTTTATCCTGTTATGAGGAAACACTTTAAAATGAAAAATAATGAGAAATAACTATAATTACATATTTGAGATGTACTGACTTAAATTTGATGCATCTCTAATTTAAAAGCAACTCAAGTTTCGAAAGTGGTTTTAAAGTAAAAACGATTCAAAGTAGTATTAGCAATATATTTGATGTGCAGAAGACGGAAAATATATAAGATTCGTTTAAGTTGATGAAACGCATCTAGATATATGTATATGCATATAACTTTGAGCTAAAAAAATATGTTAGGATGCATCTAATGATATATATGCATCTCTAATCTCTAATATGTGATTAATGTTATTTATCATTTTTCTAGTTTTAAAATTTATTCTCATTTAACCCTAATGTGATAAAAATACTCATTTAAATTTAAATTTTTATACACTCGGTGTCTTAAATTCAGTCAATGATGATATCTCTCACTAGCAAAAAACTACTTTTTTTAATCATACAATTAGCAACATACTAACTTAATTTAAGTTGGTACCTTTTTAATATGTTTACTATAGATTGTCTCTTTAACAAGAACCACCGAACAAGATATACAAAATGAGATCTATAGAAAAGTAAATGAACCACCTTATATTAAAATAAATAAATACGAGTAGAAAGGATGAAAATGGAAAGGAGGTCATGTAGGACTGGCAAAAGATAAAGAAATACGAAAGACAATGACAAGCAGGCAGCACGCGAGTGACTGAGCATGAATGTTCTCATCAATATACAAGTCTCAATGCACAAAGTACAACTACAAGAAATTTTAGCTTAAAGCATCTGGTGTACTCACCGGCACCGCTCACCCAAGCCCAGCCTAAAAAGGGTGTCACGTCATGTCATATTAGCATTTTTCTTCTTTCATTTTCTTTATCACTCGAACACCTCAAAATCTCTTACATAGTCACTCAGGGGTGGCAACCCTTCGGCAAATTGGGTTCGGCAAGAGGTGCCGATCGGCAAACCCCATTGCCAACCAATCGGCAAAGCAAATTCGGGGAGGCTTGCGGTTCATTTCACCGATTCGGTGGGGAGATTTTCAAGATGGAAGTTACTGTTTGGCAATTAATATAGGGAGCGTGTATTGGGTTGAAAAAAAAAAAAAAAAAAAAAAAAAAAAAAAAAAAAAAAAAATTCCCTATAAATATACAACATATTATTTCAAACACACAAACCAAATCAAACTCACAAATCAAATCAAAAAAACAATACACAAATTATTTAACCATGTCAATGTCTTCTTCCTCATCGGACGAGATCATTATTCCCCCGGATTCGTCCGAAGAATGGTTATCCGGAAGTACGTTTGAAACCTTTTTAGCCGCAATCGAAGGTCTTGAAGATACGGCTAGCTCTACCGACACCCGTGGTTATGTCCAACGTTTTCGTGAAAAAGCTTTAGAAACTCTTTTGAATGATTATTTTGTTGAACAACCAAAGTTTAACGAAAGCGTTTTTCGTGATCGTTTTCGTATGAGTAAAAATTTGTTTTTAAAAATTGTTGATGATATTGAAGCCCAATTCGAATGGTTTCAACCGGGTCAAGACGCGATGGGCCAAAATAGTTTCACGGCATTACAAAAATGTATATCCGCAATTCGACAACTCGCAACGGGTGAACCTCCGAATAGATTTGATGACTATCTAAACATGGCACGAAGAACGTCAGGTTGTTATTTTAATTAAATTATTTCGTTATTAATTTTTTTAATATTTCGTTATTATTATTTTTTTTAAATTGTTTTCGTTATTATTATTTTTTTTATAATATTTTAGTTATTATTTTTTCATTATATATTTCGTTATTATTTTAGGAGAATGCCTTGATAAATTTTGCGATGCGATTATAAAGTTATATGGTCGAGAGTTCTTACGTAGGCCTACAAGCCATGACGTAGCATGCTTATTCAATGTACATGAAGAAAAACATCATATTCCGGGAATGCTTGGTAGCATTGATTGTACGCATTTTGTTTGGCGCAATTGTCCTAGACACTTAAGAGGCCAATATAAGAGAGGTGATCACCAATACCCGACTATTATGCTTGAAGCGACTGCTTCATATGATTTGTGGATTTGGCATTCGTTTTTTGGTCCTCCCGGTTCAAACAACGATATAAATGTTTTGAATCAGTCTCCATTGTATGTTAATGAACGAAATGGAACAGCACCAAACAGTTCATTTTTATTGGGTGGAAGGCTTTACAAACGTGGATACTATCTTACCGATGGAATCTATCCAAAGTATTCAACATTTGTTAAAGCATATCCGTATCCAACTGACCCAATGGAAAAGAGATTCAAGAAATTACAAGAGTCTGCAAGAAAAGATATCGAACGAGCATTTGGTCGTCTAAAAGGAAAATGGATGATTCTCAGTCGACCTCTTCGAGCTATGTCGGTTCAAAAGATTCGGCAAGTGGTTTATACGTGCATTATATTGTGCAATATGATTTTGAAAAACGATGGTATGGCAATATCACCGGTTCATATAATGAATCCTCCGGTAACTCCAGTTTACGATGATACTGTGCTACATGAGTTACTCGACGAAGATATCCATAATCGTCTTCGACATGATCTTACGGAGCACGTAGCGGCTCAAGACTTGTCATACCTAGATGATTAGTGATTTCCTATTTTTTGTTGAATTTATGTTTTTTTTAAGGATTATGTAATAATTATTGAATTATTATTAATAAAATAGTTGTTTTTTATTTATGTTTTTTTAATTTAACTTTTATTATAGATATACATTTAATGCTTGCTTTGGCAAAAACTTAGGCAAGATTGCCACTAAAAAAGAGTGTTTAGGCAAGATTAGGCAAAAAATGTGTTGGACAAACTTGATTGGTTGTTTGGTTTAAAAGAGGAGGCATTGTGTGGCAAGGTTGTCACCCCCCTCAAGTCAAACCTCACTTTTGAAAAACTACTGTACTAAATCAAAACACAAACTTAATACAAAAATCAATTAAAAAAAACAAAAAACACTGGTTTGGCGCAAGCCAAAGTCTTCACATTTTTATTGGCGTGAGGGGAGGGGTGCATTGGCATCGATTTGGCTCAAGCCAAATGATGTCCACTTAGATTTGGCGGCGGCCTCAAGTGATTTCACCATTTGCTCTAGTGCTGAAACGAAAGATCCAGTTATAGATGGAGTAGTGGCGAGAGCTAAAATTGAAGCTTGTTCCTGCTATAAGACTACTCGTAATAGGGTGACTCACAACCGAGTCTTGTGCATCATGACCGTGGTCACCTAACACAACCGAGTCCTCAACCAAAATGATGCAAGACTCGGTTGACTACATGACCGAGTCGTGTGGAGTGTTTTGTAGCCCAATTTGAGTTGTGTGAATTGTTATTTTGTTTATGTTGTGTATAAGTTAGGTATATTTGAGTGGTAAAGTTGGTTAACTTATTACACTAAAAAAGCGTTTCTTTTTCACTTATTGAATGGGGCTAATCCCTTATTTCATCTTAATGGGAGGACCCACAAAAAAAAATAAAAAAATAAAAAAATAAAAATAATAATAATAATAATAATAATAATAAATCTCTTTTGAATACGTGGCTAATCTAGACATCTTTCCGCACTACTTAATTTAAGAAACACCTAAGTTGGTTGTAGAGAGAAAACTGAGTTGAAGCTGATGTGACCGTAGTGATCGCGGTCATAGAGCTTCCTTATTACACTCTAAGCTATATGAATTATCATTTTATTTTTAAAATATTTAAAATTTTATTTTTTGAAAGTTATCTGCAAATTTCTTTGATTAAAAGAAGATTCGCAGTGTTCATCTTTTATAATATTGTGTGCCTTCAAGGTTATAAGACTAGAGGTAATGATCAACAAACTTACTAATTACACGTTAACATCACATCATTATTTAGCACATCATCAAACTCACCACCAAAAAGGTGTAGTTGTAACCATCAAACCAAAACATAAAAATACCCTACTTTAGACGAACATATGACACAATATACCCCATAAACATACACACAAAAAAAAATAAAAAATAAAAAAATAAAAAAATAATGATTGAGAGACCTAAAACTTGTGCCTAATTGTAAACCTAATATATGTGGAGTTACCTTATTAGATTGTGAAGCAGTGGGTCCCGATGTTACAACCAATAAATTATTGACATGTAATTTTAGGCATAAAATTAGGCCTGAAATTAGGTCTCCCAATCGCTACTTGGTGAGTACTTATTTACTCACCATTTTATGGCCAAACATCAACCCAATATGACTTTTTGAGCTTATAATCGCCAAGAAAACATGTGTTTTTGTGATTGTGATATGCAGGTACGGATGAATAAGAATTTGACGAAAAATCATCAAGAAACCGGAAAAACGAGCACGAGATTAGAAGATGGTCAAATAGTCAAAGCCGGGGATCCGAGAATCAGTTTCAGTCCTCTACTTACTCAGACTTGGCAAGATCAATCCTTGGATATATTTTCTCAGATTGGCAGAAATTACCCTTGGAGTTTGGAAGTTTTGCATATTTGATCCTTATACACTTTTAACTAAAAATCTGAATAATTAAACTCAAGCATTGGTCCATGTTATTACAACCCAAGCCCACTCCTTTTTATCACAAGCCCAAGCTTACCCAGTTTTGACCCGAGCCCACCCAAGTCTTACCCACGGTCAAAATGGTCAAAAGTCAAGAAATAAATAAATAAACCAAACGCGCTCTTATTTTTCCCCAATTCACCTCCAGTTACCCTCACATGAACCCTAGTTACTGTTCCGTCCAAAATTGACCACAATTAAGGGTACGGACGTCAATTCAAGCATGTTTCTAGAAGCTCAGAGTGTCAGAGGCTTGAAAGAAACACAAATGGGCAACGTGGCAGCTTTGGATTGGGAGGAACGCGTCACTCATTTTGATCTAAGGGTTGTAATAGGCTTAGCAATGATTGGTAGAAGATCAAGGGTGTTGAGAGGCTTCAAAGAAACACAACTCACACGGATTGCCAACCTGGCAATCCGTGAGCTCCTCACCCTCACTCGCTATATATAGGTGTTATTTTTAGCTTAATGGTGTAATTTTTTTAGTTTAGAGTTATGCTGCCAAATTTCATTCAGACTTGTACTTAGTTTAGCAATTGTAATTTCTTTCAGTTTCTAATAAAATTTCTAGTTAATTTCGAATTGTCTCAGCTTATATTTCAATTGATAATTGCTTATTATGTTTTCTAGTTAGCTTATTAATAGATAATAATCATTTAATACAACTTATTGAGTTTACATTTTCAGCTTATTACTTGTTCTCAGTTAGCTTAGTTTTATTTCAACTTACTACTCTTATATCAGATGTTATTTTCATTTTCATAAAACAAAATATAAAAAAAAATAAAAAAAATAAAAATAAAAAATATTAGTATCAGCTCACATTTGAGCTTATTTTTCTTTATACCTTCCATTTAAGCTTTGTAGCTTAATAGTGGAAGTGACTTGAGTCATTGCAATTGTGAATTGATTGGATTTTGGAGAAATAGTTGCTGAGGTGGTGAGATAGCTGATTCAGAAAGAAATAGATATCAGCCTATCATAAAGATAGGCGACTGTGAACTCCCTCTTTTCTAGCTGAGGGAGAATTGGGGTAATTCTTTGTTCCATTTTTAGATTTTAGATTTAATATAAATAGTGTAGTAGTAGCTTAAATTTGTTTGATCTTTGAGTTTTGAGAGTTAATTAGAATAGATTTGTTAGTATTACTGTTAGACTAGAATTGTTGTAGTAATTGATTGTTGGTATCTGTTTTGGATTTGCTAGAGTAATTGATAGTGATAATTAGTTGATAGATTTGTGCATCTGAATTGATATATCTGTGATGGATTAGCATATGTCATAGCTAAGTGACTTAGACTTGTTGGAGTATTGGATTGACTGAGCTAAATTCTTTGTTCATTGTTTAATTGGTGTATAAATCATAGTGAGTCTGTTTAAACAGTTGGATCTGAGTTGGTTTATTGGTGAGTTTGGATTTGTGATCATGAGATTTGCTTGAAACTGTTTCATCAGGTGTGTTTGGATTAATGATCAGCTGAGCTTTGTTGAATATTTGTTGTTGTTCATTGTTACACATAGGTCATTTAGGTATAATATTAACTAGTTAAGTCAATAAAAAGTAGCTCACTACTTAATTAGTCATAACTTAGATTTCATATTATTAACTGTTAGCTTTAATTGAAATAAGTGGTTAAACTAGTTAGCGTAGTTGCATTTCAGTTCTAATTAGTTTAACTCAGATTAATATAACATTTAAGAGTAGATTTTAGTAGTTAAAATTGGATTAAATCAAGTTTATGTGCATTCTCTTTAGCTAACTGTTTCAATATTCAGTTTACTGCATGAAATTCATTTAAGTTTGTAGGTTTAATTAGTTAGCTTAGATAATTGTGAATTGTGGATCAGAGATATTTGGTAGCTAATAATTCATTTTAAACAAGGAAATCTGCTTTTGGAACATACTAGCTTATCTGAATCAAAGCTTAAAGTAGCCTGTGTTGATCACTACCTCCCCTGCACCATTGTTAAGCAACTGTTTTCTTGGACTGATTCAAGTGATTTAAAGGGTTTTGTGATCTTAATTGTTGATTGATTTGAGTTCTCTAATTGGTAGGGTATTAGTATTTTCATCTGGTCTCTCGAAGTTAGCTTATCTCAGCAGCTTATTTTGGCTCTTTAGTTCTTATTTTAGCTGAATTCTGGATTCATGTCCTTGGCCTGCTAAACTTGAGCTGTGCTTGCATTTGTATTTTATCTTGTGAATTGAGTTACATTTGATAGTTTGAGTACTGAGTATGGTGTTTTAGCTTCTGTGATAGCTTATTCAGCTTCTGCATGGCTTATTGAGCTTTTTTCATAGCTTATTGCTTAAATTTGAACTTCTGTGGTTAACCTGAGCTTTAATACATCATTTTCTGATTCATTCAAGGTTAATATATCATATTTGGTTTAAGTTCAAAGTTTTATTAACTTTTGATCACAAGTGCTTATCAATAAGCACTTGTGATAAGCTGTTTTGGCTTGTATAAGCCCTTAATAAGCTGATCTTGGTTCCAAATTTTTATTCTAATCTTCTTTTCTTATTTTTGAATTTCTGGAATTTTTCCAGATTTTTCTGAATAGTTTTACTATTTTTAATAATTACTTTTGATTATTTTCAATATTTAAATCAATTTTAAATTCCAAAAATCAATAAAAAAATAGAAAAAGGTTCAGAAAAATACAAAAATAATTTTTAAATTTCTTTTATAATATTTTAGAATTTTTAGAATTTTATTTTCAATTTTCCACTTAATTTTTCTATTTTTCTTATTTTTAATTCACTTTTTAATTCAATAAATACAAAGTTAATTCTAGAAAATAAAAGAAAAGTCAAAAAAATATTTTTCTTTTTCCAAAAATTCTTTTTATTAGTTTTTAATTTTTAGAAAATATTTCCAAATTCGTAGGGTCATTTTTCATATAACGTTACGTTTAAATTTTTACGTGTGCATTACCGTTTTCGCGTTTTTCAATTCGGTGCATAGTTAGCTTGTACTCTTTGCATGCTTTATTGTTGTTTGTTAATATTTGGTTTCCTTGATTGCTATTTTCACTATATCACTCTTTCACAACTCACTTTCACTACACGATTCCCCATTCGATAATTCAAATTTTCCATTTGAGCTTTCGTTGGGAAGAACGACCCGGGAATTACTTTAACCGGTATTTCCTCGGAATATAAATATACTATAATTGACACGTATCACTACTCCAAAAAAAAAGTGCAATGCGTTCGGTGCTCTACACCACCAAACCACAACCAAAATGCAAGCTTAGTGCTCGGTTTGGGTGTGGGTGAGTGGTGTATGTAAATGGTGGTGGTCCCCATCAGTGGTGCACCACCCACAATATCACCCAAGTTACCCGACCGATGTTTGTTACAACAGATTATAAGTAAATTATGCTTATTTTCTCAAAAATTAAGCTACATAAAATCTTACTTTTGTTTGACCGAAAAAGTTAGAAGTGTTTTTATTGAAAAAACTTATCTTATATTTTAAAATAAAATGCTATTTTATTTAGCTTATAAAAATATTAATAGCTCTTGATACTCCATTTACAAGTTCATTTTCAGTTTAACACAAGTAATTTTGTCAAACATTAAAAAAAACTGCAAATCTTTCATCATGTACAGCTCGCACAACACAAAATACACCTCCATCGAAACACACACACAATTGTCACGAGCCAAATTTTGAAGGGTCGGCTTTTGCTTCGAATTACATAGGTTTCTGGTTTATTATGTTGGTCTTGTTGGAGTACTCAAACGGTAAAGGTGTAGTACGTGCCACGAGTAAAACAATTGATATGGCACTACACTGGTAGGGAGTCGGGCCGCTCCTCTGATGAATCTAAGGCCGAACAAAACCAATAAACTGTTATTATACGCGAGACGGATAACTGATACTTATCAAATTAAAACGTCACACAAGGTTCAAAAAATGACTCACGTTAACATCAAAAGTACACAACCCCATTCCACAACCCACGACTCCACCGAAACAAAACACACTCCTCTCCCAAAGTACAACTTTCAATGCACAAAGCACAACTCAATCAAAACAAAACACAAACCACTCTCCTCAAAGTACAACTCCAACACAAAAACACAAACACAAAGACAAAGGTACATCTGACATTGCACAAAGTACAAGTCCAACATAAAAACACAAGCACACACCACCGACCCTAATCAAATAATTACCTCAAAACCCTCATTTGCATTTCTACAAAAACACTACTTCCCACTCACTACTAACAAAATCTTTTTTATTTTATTTTTTGTGTTTGCAACATTAAATACCAAAATAAAACCATCTTATCTTAAAAATTATATAACCCTTACCAAACTCAAGAAAAGTGTCACCATTGTAGTAGTAATAATTTAAGCTATAGCTCATCATGTCTGCTAAATCAAAGTAATTTCCTATCTCATTTTTTTATACATTTTTATAAATTTGTTGTTATTGTTTTTGTGATTATCTGCTTAATGGGTAGTCATCAGATCTGCTAAAAAAAGTTTGTATTTTTTATTTTTTATATTTTTTTTGGGTTTTGATCTTATGGTTTTTCAAGAAAAGTGAAACCCATTAAGGATTAGTGTGGTAATTGTGTTATAATGTTGTAAAGTTAATGACTTGATTATTAATTTATTCTCATTTTAAAGATCTTTATGCTTTTTTTAACAAAGTTTTGGATTTGTGAGTGTAGCATACATTTTGATCTGTTTTTTACCAAGAAAATTAAAACCCATGAAGGATTAGTGTGTTAATTGTGCTATTTTTTGCTAATTTTAAAGATCCCATTTTTTGTTATTTTTGATTTTTTTAATGTTTTGATCTGTATTTTTTCAAGAAAATTAAACCCCATGAAGGTTTAATGTGTTAATTGCATTTTAATGTTGGAAAGTTACTAACTTGATTACTATTTTTGGCAAATATTTAAGATCCCATTTATATGTGTTTGTGAAGTTTTGTTAGCATTTTGATCTGTAATCTTTCAAGAAAATTAAACCCCATGAAACTATAATGTGTTAATTGCATTCCAATGTTGTAAAGTTGCTAACTTTACTCATAATTCGTACGAATTTAAAGATCCGAAATGTAGCTTTGTTTTGTTTCGATTGAAGGGGTCCTAAGGTGCTTTTTTGTAATTTTGATCCACATTTTATCAAGAATTTTAAAATCGTTTGCTAATTGTATTTTTTTTTTTTTTTTTTTTTTTTTTGTTATAAAGTTGCCAGCTTTATTGCTAAATTTTAAATGTTTTGCTTTGATTCATGGGATTCTTATGTTTTTTTTTGTATTTTCGATTCATCTTTTTCAAGAAAATAAAACCCATGAAGCTTCCATGTGATAATTGCATTATTATGTTGTGAAGTTACTAATTTTATTCCTGAATTCCAAGAATTATGAAGACCCCAAATGTTATGTCTTTGATTGAAGCGATTCTAGTTTATTCATATGTAATTTTGATTTAGATATTTGCAGCAAACTAAACCCCATGAAGCATCCATTTGTTGATTTGTTTTATAAGTCAAAAAGTTACCAACTTTTCCCCTAAACTTGTAATGTCGATGTAGAAAGAGTATGCTGCTTTGTTTTGTTTTGATTTAAGGGAGATGTCACTAATAATGTTGAAATTGGCAGATCTTCTTCTTCGGAAACTCCTCCGACCACGAAAAATCTGATAAGCAAAACCCCGATAAGCAAAACATCACCAGCGACACCGAAGATCAGTAAACTTGGCCGGGGAGTTGCTAAATCTGAGACTGACTCACCCTCCCCCTTATCAAGCACGAGAACCTCTTTGGAACGGACACCTCGAACTATTCCTTCAAAGCCGACAATCGAGCGCCGTTCCCCAAAAATCAGCAGCCCTGCAGAAGTAAGTTCTACCGACATGTAGACCCCATTTATCTGTTTCACTGTTTAAATACTTTTGACATTGTTATATTCCCATGATAATTGTTGTCGGAATCCCTTGCATAATAACTATACAATTACAGTGCCTGTGACATCTAGCAGACAATGATTGTGTCCCAGATGACTTTGGCAGTGTTTGGATGTGCGCTTTAGAAGTGATTATGTAATTGTTAATAGTCAGAATTGGTTACGGTGTTCGATTCAAATGACAATGTTTATTTATCACAACTTCAAACAACAGAATCACATCCAAACACTGTCTCATACAAACGCAATGCCATACACTTGCTTAAATATGCCCTAGTTACTGGTGGATCCAAGATTTCAGAACAATTTATGCTCTATCAATACAATAACACAACTTTTCACAAGTTCATATTTCTATATTTTTATTAATAAAACTTCAAATAGTTTTATGACTAATGTACTTGTGTAACCTCTGTGGGTTTCCAGAAACCAGCACCGAGGGGAGCGCAAAAGGGGTCTGAATTACAGGCTCAGTTAAGTGCTCTTCAAGATGATCTTAAAAAGGCCGAAGAAAAACTATTTTCTGTTGAGAAAGAAAAGGAAAAAGCCATAAATGAGCTTAAAGAAGCACAGAAGTTATCAGAAGAAACCAATGAAAAGCTTCGTGAGGCTCTTGTGGCTCAAAAGAATGCTGAAGAGAGTATTGAGATAGAAAAGTTCCGTTCTGTTGAAATGGAACAAGCAGGCATCGAGGCTAATCAGAAGAAGGAAGAACAATGGGAGAAAGAGCTCGAAAACGTTAAAAACCAACATGCTGCTGACCTAGCTGCACTTGTTTCTGCCACTCAAGAACTTGAAAAAGTGAAGAGAGAGTTGGTCATGACGTGTGATGCTAAAGATCAAGCACTTCATCATGCAGACGATGCAACAAAGATTGCTGAAAATCAAGCAGAAAAAGTAGAGACTTTGTCTGCTGAAATCACACGGTTGAAAGGATTGCTTAACGCCAAATTTGAATCTGAAGCCGATCAAAGTAACAAAATGGTGACTGAGCTGAATTTAGAGATTGATACTCTGAAATCTGAGGTAGAAAAGGGTGAAAAGTTGGTGTTGGAGCTGAAGTCAGAGATAGAGACGTTGAAATCCGAGGGTGAGGAAAATGACAAATTAATATCGGAGCTGAAATCGGAGGTCGAGTCTCTGAAATCAGAGGAAAACGAGCTGAAATCAGAGATTGAAAATCTTAATCAAGAAGTCAGAAAAGCTAAAGTTTACAAGGAAAAATTGGTCCATATTGAGGCATCGTTTGAAGAACTAAACGTTGAGTTGGAAGCTGCAAAAATGTCTGAATCTTACGCGCATAACTTGATGGAAGAATGGAAGACAAAAGTGGAAGAATTAGATCTTCAAGCGGAAGAAGCTAAAAGATTAGAAAGATCAGCATCTTCATCTCTCGAGTCTGTTGTCAAAGAACTAGAAACGAGCAACGGGTTGTTGAAAAAAACTGAAACCGAACTTTCGTCTCTTAAAGAAAAAGTCGGGTTATTGGAAATGTCAAATGTGAGACAACGAGGTGATCTTGAAGAATCAGAACGTGCTTTAAAGAAAATAAAGGAAGAAGCTTCTGAAATGACGAAAAAAGCTGATGTCCTGAAAATTGAGCTTGATACTGTGAAGGAGGAGAGAACGGCTGCTTTGAATAATGAGAAACTTGCAGCTAGTAGTGTACAGAACCTTTTAGAAGAAAAGAACAAACTCATAGGTGAATTGGAATCATCGAGAGATGAAGAGGAAAAAAGCAAGAAAGCATTGGAAAGTTTAGCATCGGCTTTGCATGAAGTTTCATCAGAAGCAAGAGAAGCTAAAGAAAAGCTACTTTTGAATGAATCTGAAAACCAAAACTATGAAGCACAAATAGAAGACTTAAAACGGGCGTTACAATCAACAAACGAAAAGTACCAAAACATGCTTGATGATGCAAAGAACGAAATCGACATGCTTATGACTACAATCCAACAAGCCAAGGATAGCCACAAGGACACCGAATCTGAATGGAAAGAAAAGGAGCTAGAGTTAACGGATTCTGTTAAGCAAGTCAAAGAAGAAAATGCTGCATTGGAAAAAGAAATAGGAAAGTTAACTAACATACTTAAAGAGACCGAAGAAGAAGCATCTGCCTCGAATGAAGAACGATCTCAAATCAAGAATCTTTTGAAGGAAGCAGAATCTGAAGTTACGTATCTTAAGGAAGTTCTTGGTGATGCAAAAGCTGAAAGCATGAAATTAAAGGAAAGTTTAATGGATAAAGAAAACGAGTTGCAAAGTCTTGATCAAGAAATTTCAGAGCTTAAAGCCCGTGAAGCAGGATCTTTGGAAAAAGTTGACGAGTTGACTAGATTGTTAGAGGAAGCGGCTGCTAAAGAAAAAAGATTGTTAGAGGAAGCGGCTGCTAAAGAAAAAATTGAAGAACATGATGATGTCAGTGACAGTGAGAAAGATTATGATATGCTTCCAAAGGTTGTCGAATTTTCTGAATATAACGGAGATGCCAAGGACGAGAAGCCAAAAGTGGAGCAACTTTCAAAAGAAACCCCTGTGACTGAAGATGAAGTCGTTCACAAGGAAACAGCGGTGAAGGATGTGAATGGAGAACATAAAGATTTCGAGAAAGTTGAGGAAAAGGGAAATCAAGATTCTGAAGAAATTGAATTCAAGATGTGGGAAAGTTGCAAAATTGAAGAAAAAGAATTGTCACCTGAACGGGAAACAGTTCAAGATGAGTCTTTTGAGGATGAAGTGGATTCTAAGACAGAAGGCGGTGAAGGGTACGATCAGATTAGTGAGCTAAATGGTATAGACCACGTAGAAAATGGTGGAACCTCGCCGTCAAAGCAACAGCAAGTAAAGAAGAAGAAACCGTTGTTGAAAAAGTTTGGAAGCTTGTTGAAGAAGAAGGGCACAAGCACCCCGCAAAAGTAGGTGAAAGAGGTATATCGTCGTTATATGTGTTTGACAGTTTGTATCCTGGTTTTTTTCTTCCGATACAATTTCTTATCTTTTTTTTTTTTTTTTTTTTTTTTTTTTTTTTTTTTTTTTTTTTTTTTTTTATTGATTCTTAAAACAGTGCGTAAGTACGTATTATCTTTGGAGATTTGTTTGTTATTATTATGATTTCATGTATGTTATTCAGCTACATCCATGTTCTTGTATGAAATTTCACCTTGTATGCGACCTAGAAAGTTAAATGGAAATGAATGATTACTTTTGGTTTCAGAAGTTATGAGTTGTTGCATTTGAAGATCAGGCAATATAAAGTTGACCTGGTAAAAGTCAACATGTGTCATGTAAACTACTAAGATTCTGGAAGTACTGTATAAATTTTCATATTTGTTTTCTACAGATTATTAAAGAAATTGCATATTCTTGTTCCGTTTAAACTCAAAATGTGATTTCGTTGTGTTCTTTGATGATCATGGTATGTCGAAAGCTACTTACTCAGATGTCACTGCATTTAAAAAACCGTCACTTTTTTCCATTGTACGCAGGAAATATGATTTTTGTTCCGTTGTATGCAAGTAACCTTCGATTGCAGATAAAATGGCGGCATAGCATGTATGTCACTACATCATCAAAAACTTGCTGTCATAAAAGGTTACTTGTACACAATGGTAAAAAACTAATTATACATTAAAAGAGGTTTCTTTCATGTAGAATGACAAAAAGGTGTCGCGATTGATGTAATTAGAGTATATTTCTAATCTTGAAATGGTATAAAAAAGACAGTAGGTTTCTGCAAATGCTGATCTCAGTGATATTGAGGCCCATGTGTTTGATGCTTAGAATGTTGAAGAACAAAGAGTACATGCACATGCATTACTCACTTTAAACAATTGTCCATCATGTTCAATAATATAGCCTGCCAGCATGATATGTCAGATATTATTTGGACCATGTGGTACAGCACATGTCAGTTAAGTTTCAAAAAGCCAACTTCTGCCTAGCAGAGTTGGTAAGGCTTCGGCCTTTCAGGGTAAAGACCAAGGTTCGAACCTTGGCAACAAGATTTCTTTGTAATAATATTAGGATTTCATTGTAATAGGATTTCATGTTAATAGAAAGTCAATTTTCAAAAAAAAAAAAAAAAAAAGTTAAGTTTCAAAAAAAAGGAAGCAAAGTTTGGTTTGTTTTTACTTTTCATAGATGGAATTTGTGGTGAAGAATTTGCAACTCATTCAAAGCTTCAAGTTGTTGTCAGTTCTCTAGGCATTGCCTTGTATGCAGAGTTGAATTATTAAGTCAACAATATGAAATGTTGGTGTTTGATTTTAGTTTTAGACTAATTATCATCAAAACTGAGTATATAAGGGTGTACTAGCTGTGCGATGGCATATAACTTCCAATTTATAGGGCCTCAAAAGTTTTATAATAATATGTAAATATCTGTATGCATATTCTATAAATAAAACTGACTACAAATATTTGATTCAAGAAGTTGCATTAAAAAATGTAAGCCAAAAGGACTTTCAAACTATTTGCCTTGTTGCGATATATCAACTCTATTAACAAAAAGACCCATGTTTCAGAATTTTTTGATCATTTCATATGCGACTAATTCTTTTGATAATCAGATTTGTCAACACCTAAATATCTAACTAGTACAGAAGAAGCACGTCCAAACACTATATATATAGTTATGTTCGTAAATACTAAAAATACCATGTATTCTTTTTGAGAATTGATTTGCACGGTCTCAATTTTTATTGGCATACTTCAATTTATGCGTTAGACAATTGTATTTTAAGTAAAATCTCCTTTAACTGCTTGTACATTAGAGTGTGACAGTGTGCCAATAAAAATTAAAAGTGTGCAAATCACTTCCCATTCTTTTTCTAAAACACATATCCAAATATTCCTACAAGTCTTTTTTTTTTTTTTTGTTAACCTTAAATTGACTTCAAATATCTCATGTAAAAGTTGTTTGTCGACAACTTGTACAAAATTAGCCAAAAAAGATGAATCATAGTATTGCTTAACACTCTTGATCCTTAATTTGATAGTACTGCTAATATAAAGTACAATATTTAAGGTATCTCAAAAAAAATAAAAATAAAGCCATTTGCAATTATTAAAGGGCATTAAAAAAGTGGCCCGACAGTCCCTACTTGTCCTTTTCTATGAGAAAAAAAGACTTTAATTTTTATCTTAATTAGTTATTGCATAAATGTTCTTAAAAGAAAGCAAGTTAGTTGGAATTTAATTGATAGTAATTAAAGAGCATATAAATTCTTACTAGCATGTTGGTGGTACCTAGTCGACCGATATTCTGTAATTAATTTTTTTGACAAATAATGTTTTTTATATACGATTTTTGTGACAATTACTTTACAGAAGATGAGAATTTTAGGTTTTATTAACTTCAAACAATGACACACTATATATTGTTAAAAGTAAATAGTATATAACATAGACATGTTATTTTTGTTTTTAATTAAATTGTATTAATTCTTATTCCATGAATGTTTTAGTGTGTTTGATGAAAAAAAAAAGTATTTTAATAGCTTGTTTGATTTGTACCATGTGGTTTATTGATTATACTTTTGTATTGAAGGTTGTTTTAATAATTACATTAACTGAATGTGTTAAATATATATATTAATGCATAAGTTAATTGTACAACATATTACATGTAATATTACACTAATATATTACATGTCTAATTTTAGTTCAACATATTATGTAATATTAAATATTACTATAATATATTACATAATATTTTACATATATAATATATTTCATAAGTTAATGTCGTAGAATATTAAATATTATGTTTACTATAATATAATATAATATGTAATATTTTTTTTTAGAAAGGCATATAATATGTAATATTATGTAATATTACACTAATATATTACATGTCTAATTTTAGTTCAACATATTATGTAATTTTACATATATATTACATGTAATATTACTTCATAAGTTAATGTAGGGAATGGTCTTCCTTCATTACATGTCGTAGATAGATAAAGACCAAAAAGCTTGTAGCTTAATGACATCAGTGTGATGGTGTGAGATGCTCCGCAACTAATAAGTGGTGGGTTCAAGTCTCGTATGAGACCTGCCGATTCCAATGAACAGTCGCCGATTCCGATGAACAGTCGCCGATTTCGATGAACAGTTACTCACTTTCGACAATTATTTGTTTCCAAAATAATCTAGAATTGGGTCAATTGCGTTTATAAGAAGGCAGTGTAGTATTTGTATTGTATATTGTGAAATTGTAATAATGTCTTTCTGAAAAAATATAGCATATGAATATACTATTTAAGTTGAACTCCTAAAAAAGATATATCACCGTGTTCTCAAGAAAAATTTAGAGTGCAAAGTAAATGAATGAAAAGAAAAGTAAAAGAGAAGGTAGCAAATGAAAGAAAGTAGAAAAAAAGTTGTGTGTTCTTGAGTGTAAAAAAAAGAAAAGAAAGTGAAAGTATGTTGTTTATAGAATTACTATTATACCTTTAAAGAAAAAATGAACTAAAATAAAATTAAGGGTACTTTTGTCATTTATTTAATGGTTGTGCTTGTTTACTTAACTTTCATCCCAAATGTGAGATGAAAGTATTCACACAAAAAAAATCCACCTTTCACCCCCTTTACATTTCATTTTCATCTTTAAAAAACTTAAGAACATGACAACTTTTAAGTTTCACTCATTTTACTTCCTTTTCTTTCCAAAATAAAACTTGAGAATATAGTGGCATCATATGAGAATGAGCACATACTCAGTTCACCATACATATAACCATATCATAACCATACATAAACATAAGTGCTAAGATGCATCCATACGCCCCCCCCCCCCCCCCCCCCCCCCCCCATACATACATAAACATACATGTACCCTGCTCGCATGACAAGTATGCATATATCATAAATGGCCAGGTGATCACATAATCATATCATAACAAAGTGGGGACGCCGTGGATCAATCACACCTCTACAGAAAGTGTCATGACATCGGTGCCTCGATGACACGGCCATGGAACCTCCATGACTAGTTAGAAAACTCGGGCATAAGAAGCATACATACATACATAAATTCATAGCAGCATATCTGAATCATAGCATATCATAATCATAATCAGAGGAGTATCAAATGAATGTGAATCGTATATCAAAGAGATCATATCAAGTAATCATATCAAGGGAATCATAAAGAATGAATCAAAGCATAAGGAAACATAGCAATGGCTTAAGGGAATCATATCAAGATAACGAATCAAATATCAAGATAAAGTCATGAGAGAGAAAGCACCCTTACTGAAAAAGGGTAGAATATCTGTACCTTAAACCGCCAATGAAACCATAACACAAGAATAGGAAGTCACGCCTTCTTCAGCGCATCTACACGAATTAATGATCGGCTAATTATTAATAGCTTGTTTTAAATCAGATTACTCGTTTTAGTCGGCTTTCCATTTTTAGTAACTTTCCATTTATAGCAGCTTTCCAAAAAATAGTAACTTTCCATATATAATAAGTTTCCATATTTAGTAAGTTTCCCGAATTAGCAAGTTTAGAGTAAAACTCATAATTAATTACATTAGGGTTTCTAATAAGACCAAGGTGTATTAAATGGCTCATAGCTCATTACTGATTAAAGTTAAATGTTTAATTAACTTGTTTAGGGTTTCAAATATCAATTTAGGGTTTTAGGGCTTATAAAAGTCATTAATTAGGTTTTAGGGTTCAGGATTATCAATTAGGTTAACATACCCTCAAATAGCTCGGAACGACATAGAAGGACACAAACAACACATGACCATGTACTTAGGGTATCAACAAATAGAAATAACACACTTAACACATCTTTACATATGTATAGAAGTTAACTAGTTTTATAACAAAATTAAGCCCACTTAACGAAAATCATCAAAATTCTCACAAAAGTACATATGTCTTGAGAGTCTACATGAATTTTTACAGATTTTATTATTAAGTGGAAATCCCCTTTCAAAAATCGTTTTTCCAAACCTACTGATGAGGCGAAAAGTGTTACGCTTTTAGGGGGTCATTTAAGCCCTAAGTCGTGATTATTTGATCAAATATTGCCTTAAATCGTTCCTTTTGTCATTTTAGGTACTTTGGAGAAGAAATCTGGAAAAGGAAGCATTTTGGACGTTTTTGGAGCGAAAAGTGAAGAAAATGACAAAGTCTCCAAAATCAAGCTGGAAATAGTACCTGACGGCGTCACGCTTTGGCAAAAAGGTGGATATGAAGTTTACACGAGACGTGCTAGAATGATTTTTTTAGTTTAAAGAGTGACGGTGTCACTTAGGCCGTCACGTACAAATTAAAGGGAGACGATCATGAGTTGAGTAACAAGTGATGGCGTCAGATCTGGATCTAGGAAATCCGAGGATATCTTTAGCGGCGAGTTGACGACGTCACATGTATAACGTGACGCCATCAGATTGTATTTTCTATATATATTTTTCTAAATTTCATTCATTAAGAGAGGAACTAGAGAGAGAACTTGTGGGAGAGTTTTAGAGAAACCCTAGGACGAATTTTATCCTTCTTGTAAGGGTTTCAAACCCTTCTATCATCCATGTTTGATTAAAGATAAGTTTTTCAATAATCATTCAATATGTCTATGTGTTGTTTGATTCTATCTTACGCTTGTCTTTACTTTAACATGTTAGGCTAGTTTTGTTTGTGTTTGCTTAGATGTAATGAAACCTAGCTATTGATTATTGTTGGTTGTTTGTTATTAATTGTTGTGGATGAATGATTTCGATGTTAGGTTTAAGAAAACTGGCTAACTTCCTATTGGTAACTTGCTTGAACGTCTTAAGAAACATGAATCGGATGTGTACAAATGCATAAGTGAATACTAAGGAAGCCATGTTAGGAGCTAGTTGTCGGCTCGACATAGAAAGAGGTAGAAACTTATAGAGTTGGGGAAGATCGTACACGGCCCCGCGAATGGTATTAAGGAATATAACCCGTCATCCACGCAATTGTAACAAATTAATCAATTAATGAAAGATAGCTAGGGAGTAGTGAAATCTAAGTAAACACGTTTCTCTCATTATAAGGTTTTTCTCAACATTTTATTTTCTTGTGATTTTAATTTCATTGCATTTGTAGTTATTTGGGTTAGTTGACTAGCAACTAATTCCGCCTACTCTTCAAATACCCGAGATTTTACTTGCTTTCCATAAAATACAAAAAGAATCATCCCTCACCTCTAGACCTAGTTTAATTAAGTTTTGATCCTAACAAACACTATTCCCCAAGTAGAACGATCAATCCCCTGTTACTTGCCACTACACTATACTACATCGGTCAGGTACACTGCCTGGTGGGGATTGCAAGCTTCTCAAGATCCATTGAGAAGTAAAACCTTTTGCAAGGTTGCAAAACCACGCATCACCTACCCAAAAAATTAACTGCAGAAAGACACTGAAAGTTTACCTTTAAGAAACCTATTTCGACACTTCAGATGTAATACCCCCAAAATTTGGTACAGCGGAAGACTTACAAGCTTTCGGGGTGCTACGGGGATTGGTAAACATCATAATTATAGATAACGAGATAGCATAGATTTAAATGTAAAGAGGATCTAACATTTGGTTAGAAAATTTACATTTATTAAAAGTAATAAAGGAAAGCCCAAAAGTAACTGAAAGATAGGTCCCTATAGTAAAATCAGAGTTCTTATCAATCCTTCAACCATGTCGAATGCCAAGCCTTTGAAGTTCCAGTACATCATGCTAACATCTTAGTCTCCTGAGAAAACATGCTAAAAAGGGTCAACTTACGCTGGTGAGTCCATAGGTTTAAATGTAATTAAAGCAATGAGTTGGACCTTAAACAGTTGTAGTATTCGTACAAAATTGATGTCTATTACATCAACACTAAGTTCATGCAACCGAAGCTTGACTAATGTGCATGCTCTAGAAGCACGTTAAATAAAGGCCCTTATAAGTGTCTATCCCGTGACACTCGTGTCTCGACATGTTATACGCTCGCGTTTGGTCTTCCTGGCCAAACCGAACGGGGGAGTCACCCCAATAGATCTATTTATAGCATCCGCGCTTCCCCGCAGGAATTGACGGTGCATGAAAGTGGGCATGAATGGGAATCTATGACTTAGGCTCATTCTACGTAATAGCTTGATGGAAACATAAATGAAATTAAGGTCCTTGAAATGTTTTGCATGTTTCTCACCCCAATATTTCAGTAAAACAGTAATATGAGTAAAAGTGGGGCTATGAACTCACCTCGATTCCAGCAAAGCGTAATCATAATTACTTTAGGAGTAGCATGCACAGTATAACCAAATAGAAATAAGCAAGCAAAGCAGCTAACAAGTCTCGGCAACTACGGACTCGGCACAACCTAATCATATAAAACTCGCCTCAATATAGTTCCAAAAGTTTATCGTATCCCAATGATTCCCGAAGATTTTCCATTTTACTTTTCAAAACATTCGTTTGAAAATCGTTAGTTATTGTTTGATATCGTTTGGTATCGTTGTGTGTGTATGCGTTAGAGACAAAATCTCGACTCGAGTGAACTCACGCCAAGCAAGCATATCAAGTATATCAACATACGTCCTATCAAGCAGCAAGTAAATGCATGAAACAATATTCTAATCTAGTCTCATGTCTAAGCTAAGGTCAAGTGATATGACCTTAAGATTCGACAAGTTCTTGTACGAACGGTCAACTATTTATCAAACTCATATATTTGATAAGTTTAATCATTCTTCCGTTTCCTTATTGACTCCAAAATCATATCGTAAGGTATAAGTCATAAGGATACATGATGAGTGTGTAAATACTCATCATTTTTATCGTATCTGAACTGCCAAAACATCCAAAAACACTCAAAAACGCATCAAAATACAGAAATTATTCCAAAAGTGTGTTTTATATGTTTTAGATGCAAAATGTTTAAAAACAAATGAAAAACGAACAAAGTTTGCATAATTGGCAGTTTCAGTCCCTCAAGTTTCAAAAATTGACAAAACTAGTCCCTGAAGTTTTAAAACGAAAGAAAAGTCAACCCAAGGTTTTTAAAAGTCAAAAATTATCAAAAACGATCCTTGGGTAAAAAGTTTGAGAATTTACACATTTGGTCCCTAGTTTCAGAAATTGACAGAATTGGTCCATGTGAAATATTTTTGGATAAAAAGTCAATTCAGGTGTTTGGAAAATCAAAAGTTGGCAGAAATGGTCCTTGGGTGAAAGTTTTAAAGAAATTGCAATTCAGTCCCTCAAGTTTCACCAATTGGCAATTTTAGTCCCCGGGATTTTCAAAATTTGGAAAATTGAAATTTTGGTCTTTGGTTATTATTATATGGCAAGTTTAGTCCTTGGTTACAACTTTGGATTATTTACACAGTAGGTCCCTCGTATTTTTCAGAATTACATACATGGTCCTTGTGATTATATAACAAACCAAATGGACCATTGTTATTTCTTAATACCCAAAACCAAATAAAACCCAAATAACAAAATACCCCAGCCCACCTTTTGACTCCCAAAGCCCACTCCAATCCACACAGCCCATCACCACCCTTTCCCCATTTAAATAAAAACGCAGGGTCAAACCCCTGCCTTTGACCACCAACTCCACCTCACCCGTGACCCTGCTACCCTGTCACCACCATCATCACTACTCCACTCAAACCCCCCCCCCCCCCATCATCACACCTATAACAAACAAACACCCCAGTCCAATGGAATCACCCTGGCATCAACTATATCCAAGAAAACAGACAAATCCAGTTTTGGCGCCAAATTGCTCAATGGCCAAGATCAAATTGCAGTAATCCAATGGTTCTAGTTTTTGATGGGAAATACTCCAGTGGGCCCCACAAGCTCAAAAGGTCTATAAAAGAAGAACAAGAAAGAAGCAGAAGGTGTTAGTTAGCTAGATAGTTGGTTACTTAGTTTTTCTAAAAATGTAATTTAGGGAGAATGTAGTTAAATTAATGAAACTCAGCTTTGTATTTTTATTTCCATCAGTGTAAGCATCTTTAAAAGCTAATGAAAATTAGTTCTCTTTTGAATACTTTGCAACTCTTTCTTTTCATGTTTAAGCCTAAGAATTCATTTATGTTAGAACAAATTTCAAAAAGTTTCAACAGGCCTGATTTTGGTTTACATAGGTTTATTATAGCTCAATACAGCTATTGGTGAGTTTCTTGTTTCGTAGTTACTAAGTTATTTCAAAAACTCATTTGGTCAACAAAAGGGTCAACAAGCTGTCTCAAGGTACCAATGATGGAGACCATTAGGAGGGTCTTACCCTAGCTTGTGATCAATCCAGGTTCTTGTAGCAGCTACCTGTTACACTTGTTCAACCAAGGCTTAAAGGTTATAAGTCTTATCTCTTCTAGTTTTCAGATTCTAGTGCAAATTTTAGTGTAACTTGTTGTGAGCAGTTTTTGTCTTTATTTATTGTTTGAATCTGTTTGTTTATGATCAATTTAGAATAGCATAAGCCTAAGATTTGGTTTCATGGTGTAAAATTCCCTATTGGTTTCTAAAACTTCAACTCAGCTTCAATAAGGGGGTGTTTGGATCTGAGTTTCCCTCTGTGTTTAGGGATGTTTTTGTTGTCTGTGTTTATTGACTCATGCTTAAATAGGGTGCAGTAGGTTAGATATCACATAAAATCCAGACCTCACTTGAGAAAAAGTCAAATATCATCTCACAGCCTCATTAGTGGTTCACTGTTAAGCATTTCTAGTCCATAATCTCCATATCAGTTCATATAATGTTAGAGTAGCTTATTTTAGTTTTAAAATAACTTAATATAGCTAATTCAGTAGATTAGAAGCATTATAATTCCAAATAAGTCAAACTTAGGAGTTCATTTGAAAAAGTCAAAAGTGTATGCTCTCAGAAAATCCAAATCTTCCACGAATTTTTATGATTTTTCTGTTTAAGATGAGAGTTTGAAACTTCTTGTGTGTATTATATACCAGATCTTCTTCAAAGTCCCATAGTTACTATATTTTTGTGAATTTTCCATTGGGTCCCACCTTAGATCAAACACTGCTGCAGGGCAACCATACCGCCTGCATCAGCAGTTACTACTCCACCACCACCACTTGGTGGTGGTTTTCTGACCACCTCAGTGGCCCCCACTGCCCAACCTTGGTTCATTTCAACCCCCCCCTGGTAGGCACCATGTTTTGACCCTTTGATTCACCTGAAACCCTGTGGACCCCACTTGAATCAAGCTCAAGTTTCTGTCCCCATTTTCAGTCCTCACTTAAGTTTCAATGTGCTTTTTGTTGGCTTATTGCTTATTCTGTGGTCAATTTGTGCTTTTTCCAGCTTATTCATGTTTACTTAACTTATTGGAATCAGTTTTAACCATTGTGGGTCCCACTTACACCCATTTTAGCTTATTTTCCTTTGTGGTCAACTAAAGTCAACTGTGTGGCTTTTTGTTTCCTAATCAGCTTATTTTTTATTTCTACCAAAGTTGTTTACACAAAAAGTTTTTATTTTTAGTTATAAAGTAGGTTGGTAAAAGAAAAATCAAGAAAAAACAATTTAATATTAAGTGATAGTTTCTATTTAATGTAATTTAATTTTAATTTTCATTTTTAAATTTTTATTAAGTACTTAGCTATTTTATATTTTTCTTAAATTCCTATTATATTAAAGTATTTATAATAATTTTCTCAGATTTTTATTTTATCATTTAGTATTTATTAGAATTAATCTTAGTTTTATTAATAATTAAGTAATAATTAGTTTTAAATAGCATAATTAGTTTTTATTAAGTGAAACCTAGTTTTTATATTTTTTATAGCTTTTATATGTTATAAAACATTTTTAGAAATTTTATTAGAATTTTACTGTTCATTTACTATTTTTCTTAAGTTAAAATAGTTTAATTAGATAATTAATAATTAATTAGTAATTAATTAATAGATAATCCACAAAAAGACAAAAACACTTATTTTTAATTTTAAAACTTATTTTTAGTTATTTTATAATTTTAGAAATTTTATTTTCATTTTTCTAGTGTTTAAATAATATTGTATTATATTTAAGTTGTTTAAATATTAATAATAAGTATTAAATAGTATTTAATTAATAATAAATAATTAATTAGTGTAAAAATTTATTTTCTTTTTCTAAAAATTTTCTTTTACCTTTAAGTTTGTAAAAAAAATCATTTTCACCCCCTGGGGGTTTTCAGATTTCATTTTTCACGTTTTATTTTGTACGTTTACGTTATTTAAAACGTGAACATACGCGTTTTTAGGTTTTAAACGTTTCTGGTTTTTCCTAACTTCCAGTCTTGTTCAAATAGCTTGTTTAAGCTATTTCTTTGTAGATTCCTTAGTATAACCAATCTCAAACCCCTTTCCATCCAAATTCACCCGATCACAAACCCGTTTGATAACCATCCACACCTCGTCGGGACATAACGACCCGGGGAAACCACTATATTCCGCGGAGCATTGACTCTAGGCAGTTTGACTTGGTTGACCATCACCTGGTCAATTAAGTTGACCGTTTGGAGCCAATCAATACATTTCTCATTAATAACGTCTTCCGATACACACGTTGAGTTTTTATCGGCTTTTTAGTCCGATAATTCTGATAACCGTATCGGTTGATTTTATTAATGTTAAATTATCCGTAACTTGATATAAGGTGAAATAAATACTAATTGTATAGTATGTCTTAGTTTGTGTGCACTCGAAACACTTAATAACTCGCCTTCAATAATTATTTATCCAAAAACGTTTATGTTAATTTTCTAAAAATATTTCCTTAACGTCGGAAAAACAATTCCCATGTTTATATAATAAAGTTTTCGTCAAAAACTTATTTACTTTTATTTGTATGTTGCATATATATATATATATATATATATATATATATATATATATATATATATATATATATATATATATATATATATATATATATATATATATATTTGCAAACTTATGTACACATATTTATGTACATATATATAAGTTTTATATCGTTTTATTTCATTTTTACTAGTTATTACTTGTTTCGAGTTCACGAGTCCGGGTCATCACTCCCGAACTTTTATAATAATCACTATCGTCAATATGTCCAACTATGCTCTACTAATCCATGTCATGGCGGTGTCGGAGTGAACCAAGACTAAAAAGTCAAGGTGACACCGATGGTGCACAAACAATACAAATGTAATATATATCGTCACAAAAATAAATGTTTCCCGTCTCACAACCAAACCAAGTCCAAAATCGTCAATCAAACTTCAAGCAATACGAGGCCGACTGCGGCACTTGCGACTATCCTAACTCCGTCAACTAGTTTCTGTCACAACGAACAACCATAACGACTTCAACACCCACCACTTATCAACAATAACCAACAAGCTCTCGGCCGAGACACTAGTTGTCCCGGCTTTAATCTACGGCAACCTACAACCAATAGCATCAATAATATTTTTGCCACAATCAAAATCAGATCCCAAAATTCCTATCCTACTTCTCGGCTAAACCCCATCGACATCAAACCAAAACCATATCTGATTCTCATAACAACAATAACAAGAATATCAAGAACACCATGAAATCAAAACAACAACATCAAGAACGAAACATAAACAATACCGTGAGCTTCAGCTCACGGTTTGAATCCACTCGACACACAACACAACATTGATACCAAACCTGTTTTAATCATGTTTTAGTTGTTAAAACTCATTAACCAACTAGTTTTTATAACCAATAACCCAAAACTTATTAAAACTCATTAACCAACTAGTTTTTATAGATAAAAATGAAGAAGATAGAGATGAGGTAGGTTTTTTTTTTATTGTTGGTAGGGACCTTAGGTGCAAATTATTTAGGGGATAGGGGCGCTGGTCTAAAACCACAAGGACCTTCTGTGAAATTTTATTAACTATCCCGAAAATGCTCTCTTTGGCTCGTAAATAATCTCAAACGTCACCAAATTAATTTATAAATCACGCCATTTGTTTTAAGATTGTTTTTCCGTTAATTTAGACTACAAATACGTCTAATTTAAGTAAACTCATCGTTATTCATTTATTTCTCATTTAATTTCGTTTTATTTGGATTTCTAGTGCCGAAATCGCTTAGTGCCTAAAATAATTGTGTAATCAGACGTTCAATAAAATAATCGTGTAATCAGACGTTCAATATATACCGATAATTCACAAAATCAATTTTCAATTCCCATAAATTCTGAAAACTGTATCAAGAAGTTTTAACGTTTCATTTTAATTGTAATGTGGCGTTTTAAGCCGGTTCTCAAATTTACCCGTTGTCACATCCTCCCAGCCTCAAAAGAAACTCGTCTCGGGTTTCACTTCGAGTTACTCGTTAAGGTTGAAAAGAGATAAAGATAGGTTCACTTGATTTCATCGTCACGTTCGCACGTGAGTGTGAGATTATATTAGGATTGTCAGCACAGTTCAACGACTGAACTACGACTTGGCTTAGATCATCAAATCTTTCACAAGTTCAAATTTTGATAGATTTCTAAATGAGGTTTGACGTTCGTCATGATGGAACAGAAAAATCCAGGGATTTACAGAGGTAGTCTTTTACAGAGATGTTTTTCTGGATTACGCGCGTCACGAGTTTTGTGGACTTCACCAAGTCCCATCGGTATTACAAGTCTTTCGAGTTACTTATCTGATTCTATTAAGAATTCGAGAGGCATAGCATAGCGAGGTTTTAGCTCCTTACGTTTACTAAACGTATCACCTTGCCGCTATTCGAGATTTGTGAGGTTCGCACAAATCTTTGGCATAACTTCTCTAGTGATTGCAATTGAGTCGTATTTCACCTTTGATCACAATGATCTTTACAGGAGTTTCATTAATGAGTTCAAGATTAGTGGATTGGCTACTGCCAGTTCCATTCTATTAGACGGAAGGTCGGTATTTTTGGCCACGAAGTGTCTTAAGCGGTACAACCTTGATTCTGGCGAGATTTCTATTATCTTCGGAGGGTTTGGGCAAAGGCGGATATCTCTCCCAGCCTTTTTCCAAAGTTAATAATACTTGCTACTTGTTTAAGGTCCTCTCGCTCTGACTATTCATTCGAGGATGGTAGATAGTACTCGTATCATATCTCATTCCCATAGTCATCTATAGAGGTTTCCAGAATTTCGGCGTGAGACGACTATCTCAAATGATGGTGATAGAGGTCGGCACACTTTGTCGGGGAGGCGATTCCTTCCAAGTATAGGTTGTCAAGCTTGTCCATATTATCACCTTCACTGACAACGAGAAAGTGAACTGGTTTGATAGGACGTTCACAATTACCCAAATGGTTTTATAATCACTATCTGTTCTTGGTGATTCGGTGACAGGCCAAAATGGTACCTATGACACCACTATAACATGTTATACTGCCCCAATGCTTTGGTATTATAGGTAGGGGTGGCAATCGAGTCGTGTGCGGGTTGACCTATTCGGGTTCGCGAGTTGGCAAGTTAGGATAACCTCTACCCAAACACGACCTATTTATTAGTCGTGTAAATAAACCCAACCCTAACCTAGACTTGAATAACACGTGTAACCTATTCGTGACCCGTTTAACACGTTTAAGTAAGTAAGTCAAGCAGTTAATAAGGTTTGTGGTTTATCGATTTAACTAGTTTAAATGCAAAAATGATATAAGGATCTAAAATATGATTTAAATAATGTACAGATAACTATACGACAATTTCAATGATAACTGAGTTATAAGTGTCAATTACAATGATATTTGAGTTATAATCATAATTCATTCATAATAAGTACATAACTAAATACATTTAATCTACATTCAACATGAAAATTAAGTTATATATTTTATTTTTAGATGTTTATATACTTAAACGGATTCATGGGTTGACCTGTGTAATACTTACTCAACCGAAGCATGACCCACTTATTAAACCGGTTAGACAGATTGACATGTTTTTTTTATCCAAGCATGTTTATCCTCAATCCAAACTTGTTTAACTTCGTGTCGGGTTGGGTAGCTTATTATAGCGTGTTGAGAATTGTCACCCCTAGTTATAGGGGTTTAGCCATCTCTTTCGCCATCCATTACGCCTTTATTTTTTATTTTTTTTGGTGAATGAGTGCATATTTTTTGTAGCGTGTTATAGGAACTTTATTGAGGAGGATATTTATGTTATAGGAGTATGATTGGGTATATGCTGACGTGACGAGACCTATAAAATTTGTAGGTGCTCACTGCACCCACCATTATTAGTGATACAAATTATGATATATAATTGCATTACGCTCTCAATTAGGGGTGTTATTCGGGTTGACCCGGGCGGGCTCGGGTCAATTCATGTCAAGTCTAAAAAAATACCCGAACCCGATCTTGTTTAAAACTCGGGTCGAGCTAATTCGGATTCGGGTCTAGGTCGTTTAAAAATTATACAATTTTGGTGTTTAAATACATTTTAGAAAGGAAAAAATAAAATCGGGTCACTCGGGTTGACCCGGACCCGAGTAAGAGACATATATTATACCCGAACCCGACCTTGTTTAAAACTCGGCTTAAGTCGGGTTGACTCGAATATAATTTTGGACCCGACTAACCCGACTCGAAAAGCCATATTCGAGTTCAAGTTCGAGTTGGGTCGGATTTTATGACACTCCTATTCTCAGTAATAAGTAATAAAGGTTGTAAAAGTATGTTAAAAGATATCCGTACTAATTACTCGTAATTAATAATATAAACTATTATCTGTTCGTAGATAGCTAGCTAAAAGAAATTCTATTCACTTGTTTACATAAGTTACGAAATTGTGTACATATGTTAATGTTAAGCAAAGAAAAAGCCATGACATAAAAATCACAATTAGATATTTATAAGGAAAATTAATGTTTGATTTTATCTCCATATCAAATTTTGGAAAAACTCACTAAAATTGTGGCGTCAAGATTGGTGCCCATCTTAAATTTCGAAATTTTAATTCACCTATAAGCTTTACGAGTTGGGATCAAATAAGAAGATTTGTTAAAATAAGAAGGATAAGAAGTAATGTGAGCCAATCATTTTAAATAGTGTTGAGGGTTATTTTAGTCTAATTACAATTATGTGATAGACGGACTTCAATATTGAAAAATTCCTAACGTTTATCTTTGCTTATTTTTTTAACTTAAAATAATCAATCTTATCGTCACTTTTAAAGCCAACTGCATATAACATTTTATCAAGCAGGTTCATATTATATCCATTAAACCAAAGCACGTCACTCAAGACTTTTTATCATTGTTCTTAAATAACTAAATTTAAACTAGTTCTGATGCATGATTTTTTCAATGATGCATCAAGTTATAAACTTATACGTCAAAGGATAGGTGTTCAAACCGAGGAATAGATTTCGATGCAAAGCCAAAAAAACTTAGATGCATGATGATCGATTCTTTTTATTCAAACTCGAGTCAATCAATCTTCGTATCCATCATGAGGATTGAATGATTCGGAAAAAAAATATGCATTTACCTCGATAGATGTATGCATCTGACTCGAACATGTTTATGCATCTGATTGACAAGAATCGATTTACAGTAATAGCATGTACGCATCTGACTCGAAACACGTGGATGCATCTGATCACAATGAACCTGATAAAAGATCGAATATGCAGCTAAATAATCAGATGCGTCTAGTAGACGAGCACGGCTGGATCAATTGATTATATGAACATGTTCGTTACTTTAGCTACAAAATTCCATATGCATCCATATTATTAGATGCATCAGTCAGATTAGCATATTAAGATGCATCGATTATATGAACAGCCGAACACGTTCTTATTTTGTTTCGTCAAATATGATTGACATAAACATGTTATGATCTGCTCTATCTTGAAATTGAGTTATGCATAATGCATCCATTATAAAATAAGATGCATGTAATTCCCCCGTGTAATGCAATCAAGTATTAACCTCCGGTGGTCAATGCATCCATGTGCACATGAAGGGTTTTTTTTTTTTTTTTTTTTTTTTTTTTTTTTTTTTTTTTTTTAAATATGATTTAATAGAAAAAAAGTTACGGTAGAAATTGCCCTTTCAAATTTTGCGAATTAGATGGAAAGATATGTAAGTTACAATTCTACCCTTATTTACCTTATAAAGTAATAGAAAAAGAAGTTAATATTTACCATTATGCCACTTTTGATCTAGTACATTCATGTTTCATCTAATGGTTAAGATTACTTCTTATTCTTCTTATTTTAACTAATATTCTTACTAGATCTCTACTCTAAGCTCTATTATCTCATCAATTGAAAAATTCAATTTCATTTCAACTTCTCCTTATAAAACCTCCTTCCTCTTTTCCTGTCAACTGTCTATTTCAATTGCTTCTATATTTTGAAGAAATTGTTTGTGCTGTTACAACTTATATATTAAAACATTCAGACCACCATGCACTACAATTTCCCCTTTTATGATCAAGTGTTGGTGCTAGTTTTGCTTTTGATTGGTAAGTGTTTGTTTGAAATGGATTTTAACAATTTTTTACTTACCATATTCTTTCTGACTTGATAGATTTCGACAAGATCACCTGATTTCTTTCTGTATAGATGTTCGATTGCTGAAGGAGGTTACATTAAAACGTCAGATGAACATAATGATTCTTATGAATTTTATATATTCCGTTACTAGTTGAGCTTTTTTTTTGTATTTGTTTCGATTGTGCAAGCGTTGTCATGGAGTTTGGTAATTTACAGATCTTTTCATCGCACTTAAGATTCATTGGGAATACTACAAAAATGAGAAATGGGCATCATGTTTGAGCACACCGCAACGAAAAAACTGCTTTGGTGGATTGATAGCTTCAAAATTTACATCTTCCACTTGTTATTTAATTATGTAACTGTTGATGCAATACCTTTTTTCTATTTGAAGTAATTTTAGAACTTTCATAATTGAAGCTATTTGTATATTTTATGATTTATATTCTGAAGATTGGTGGATAAGCCATTTTATAGATCTGGTCTCTCTAATTGGATCCCATGTCGACTGAATGCATTTTCTTTTTACAATGATGTTTTTCTATTTGTATATCAATTTATAAGAGATGGATTACACGAAAATGATCAGTTTTTCCATTTTCCAAGCAATTAATACATATTCAAGTATACGTATAAACTTTCTCTAGATTACATGATCAGTAAATTACTCACGACCTTACCCATAGATTATCACCGGTCAATTTAAAAATTTACACTCGGATGTAGACACGACTATATCTGTGAGGATATTTACCCACGATTACCCATGATTAAACTCAATGGAATTTCATGGTATCCAAAAAGCCCATGAAACAAATTTCCCACCGCATTTAGATGATCGCCCACAATTTATGTTGTGTGTAAAATTCCTACGGATTCATAATGTCGCGGGCAAACAATTAGCCTCGAAGGTTTTGCCCATGTTTTTATATTCGTGGGTAATACGTGGGTATTTACCAATCACCCACGAATTTTGGTCTTTTAACCACGAATTCGGTCTGTGGGTAATCGACTAAATTCTTGTAGTGCATATGCCTCATAGCAGCAACCATTGATTATCACAGAATAGTTTACTTTGATTGTTGGTTGGTAATGCCCAGAACAAGGTAAGATAATTAATAGCCTAACTACGTACCAAATGAATGGTTACCGGATATCACTTGGAATCGTGTAATCACTTTTCAAAGTAAACTATTCGACCCTAATGCCTGGGTATCACAAATATCTAATTGGGATAAGACCAAATGTATGTTATTGAATTAGGCACAATTCAATAACCCTTTTGCTTTTTAAGTGTTTTGTTCGTATGTTCTGTATCTCTCATGCAGTTGTGTTTGATCACGTATTTATAGGTAAGATCACTCAAACCTAGTCAATGGAATTAATGAGTGATTAACGGCCCATTAATCTCTCATAATTAGCCTCCATAATAATAGGTATTAGCGGTTTCACGACTAATTAAACGTGGTCATTAATACAGTTATAACTGTCACTTGAATAGGTCAAAATAGTTACAATCTAAGTTTGAATTCATTCCAGTGAGTTAATCATACTCACTGATGAGCTAGTCCCTGATAGGGTTGCTCCCTGATGAGATCCTTCAGCCTGAGCTGAACTCATCATCCTGATGAATATCATTCAGTCCAGAGTGTCACTCACTGAAGAGCAAACTCACTGAAATTCATCACACACTTAATAACACTCAACCACTATCAGAGTCATGGTGTTCACAGACCTGATGGGTGTACACTCCGTACCTCCTGACCCATTACCATGTGTGAACTGATCCCTCAAGTGCACTAAATTTTCCAACAAAAGAAAGGCAGTGAAATATTAAAATACTACACATAATACATTAGATAAATGAACTAAAATATTATATAATCAGACAAAAATTGTTTGAATCAGGAACTCTGTTGTGTAGCTATAAGAGTTTGTTTAGCCATGTTTGTATCTAAGAATTGGGTCTGTCCAATTTTGATTGTTTACTTATGATAAGTTTGTACAGATATATTTGGAAAGTTTAACATAAATTCACCATTTGCACAAGAAAAATGATCACATGAACTCATCGTGAAAAGGGTCAATGGTCAAACGTGTCAACATAAAATTAATGATCAAAATAAGTTTTCACGGGTATGATCGAATGCATATGTTTACTTTTTGGGAACCAAACAATAAGCCTTTTGTATGGTTATCTTTCACATAATATCCAAGAAAGGCCTAGTAAACTGAAAAGACATTCGAACCACCCTAATTTTAAAAAAAATGGCCAATAAGCATCTCTTTGTCTTTGCTATATTAACATCTCAGTTATTAGTTGAGTTCCACACTTGCAATTGCTCAAAACACTATATTTGATTTATCTCATTAAATCATTAATCTTTCATCTACATATAATGGATTCCTTCACAAAGGAGTTTGAACATCTTTTCATCAAATTGGAAGATATTAAATCCGCCACAAACAACTTTGATAAAAAGAAAGTCATAGGGGGTGGTAGTTTTGGTAAGGTATATATGGGAGAAGTGTCTCACTACAAAGGACGAAGCATAGTTGCTTTTAAACGTCTAGATCATAAGTTTGGGCAAGGTGACCCTGAATTCTGGAAGGAGATCATGATGCTTTCACGTTACACCCATGAAAATCTAATCTCTCTCCTCAGATATTGCAACGAGGGTGGTGAGATGATTTTGGTGTATGAACATGCATCTAATGGTAGCCTGGATTGCCATTTGAGTTCGACTACTCTCACATGGACTCAGCGTATCAAGATATACCTTGATGCTGCAAGGGGATTAAGCTACCTGCATGAGGACAAGGGTTATCACCAAAGAGTTATTCACCGAGATATAAAAAGTTCCAATATTCTACTCGATGAGAACTGGAACAGTAAAGTCTCTGACATGGGACTGGCAAAAGTAGGACCGGCTAATCAACAATACACGGCTTTTATTATCAATATTGTCGGTACCCCTGGGTACCTAGATCCAGTATATCTCGACACGGGCATTCTAACGAAAGAGTCAGATGTATATTCTTTCGGTGTTGTATTGTTTGAAGTTTTAAGTGGAAGACTTTGCTATGAAAAATGGAATGATGGATTTATGAATTTAGTCCCTACGTGGAAAGAGAGTTGTAATCTCAATAAGATAAATAAGCTCATCTTTAAATACAGTATTATGAAAAATATGGACCCAACTTCTATGGTAGCATTCACGGACATTGCATTGCAATGTTTGAATAATTCTCGTGAAGAACGGCCATTGATGGTTGATGTTGTGGAAAAACTAGAGATAGCACTCAAATCTCAGGAGCTTGTTGATCTCGTACAAAAGGAGTATGAAGAGATAGTTAAGGTTGCGGTACCTCCTCTGATCTACAGATCCGTAGAGGAACTCAAAGTGCTTCTCTCCAAAGGAGTCATTCTTAGACCATGGGGTATCATCACACAAACCCATGCCAAATCCAACGTGGCTACCAAATTGGTGCTGCCACCCTCATGCCACCATACCCCTGTTAGTCTTTGTTTATATGAACAATTGAATAAGAAAAGTATACTAAGTTTATTTTATAAACAATCGTTACTTTTTACAGGCTAAAACTACATGGGTATTTATAACCCATCAAACGACACTTATGAACCATCATAATGGTTCATTAATAGACACAACTTATCATAACCGAATAAACCATAACCGAATAAACTGTTTTTCGGTTGTAAACTTTACTTTTGACACACTAGACCCTTTAACTTATACACTTTACATACACGACTCTAAATACATAAACTAATTACACTACAACCCCTAAACATGGATTAATGAATTATCATCCAATATTCCATCCTAATTTATTAATCCATGCCTTCGATATCTTCAAGCTCCATTATCTTTATCTTTGAACTTTGGCTTGCTTCCACTTCTTTTGTCTTGATCTTCAACACTAAATATGTCTTGAGTTTTCTCCTTGATCGGTCTTCTATCTTCCTTGTCTTCAATCTCATCTTGATCATCTTTGTCACCATCTTCTTTTATTTGTATTGCTTCGTATTCTTGAATCTCCAACACACTATTTCTAGTAGTACTTGTATCACGATCTTTTGGATCAACCTTCTTGTTGTTTGATTTAATGTCTTTCTCAATCTGGCTCTCCTTTGGAACTATTGATGGTTTCTCTTGATGCTTCTTGCATTCGCCCTTGTCAATACTTGGTTCTTCTTCTAGATGTTTCTCATCTAAAATAACTTCATGGTTCTCTTTCTCAAACAGTTCTCTTACTGTCTTTAACTCTTTCATCTCTTTGCTTGTGCAATCTCTAATTCTCTCTGCATTTGTTTCTCAAATGCCATTTCTCTATTTCTTATTTTCTTCTCAAACTCTTGTTTTTCCATCTCTAACTCTTGAAGCATTTCGTACTTCCAAAACTCTAATTTACTCTTTAAATCAATTTCTATCTCTGATCGCATATCTTCTAACTTTTCTTTTGGAAATTCATTCCTTTCAATGCCATTTCCATTCCATCTCGGTTCTTCTTTTAAGGATGTTATCTCCTTTTCATCTTTACTAGAAACCATTAATAGTGCTGGTTCATCATCTTCGAACACAAGGTTTGCTTTTTCTTCTCTATGGTCTGGTTTTGGACAATTTGCAGCATAGTGTCCAAACTCATGACAATTATATAACATTCTATTTCTCTAATGTCTCTCCTATGGTAGTTTTGATCTCCATGGTTTCTTTTGTTTCTATCATAACTATCTCCATTCTTACTATCTCTTGTGAATCTTCCTTGGACTTTTCCTCGTGTCTGATTACAACCTCCTCGTCTATCATTTCCATTGTTGCGTTCATAATTTCTGTTATTCCTTTGACGTGTGAACAACAATTTCTCACTATTATCTTCCTCACTTCCTTTTCTAAACTTAAGCATTTCTTCATAAGTCTTAAGTTTCCCAATAATCTCCTCTAATTTTACTTTCTTAAAATCAACAACCATTTCAATGGTTGCTACTACTGGTACAAACTTATCTGGCACTGCATTAAGTAATTTCCGTACTTTTGGTTGTTCATCAAACGTCAATCCACATGTAGCAGCCTTTGTAATAATACTTATCAACTTCCTGGAAATGAATCTATTGTTTCATCTTCTTTCATCACAAGTCTCTCAAATTCTGATTTGAGTTGTTACGAGTGTGCCTGTTGGACATCTTCTGTCCCAATAAATCTGGCCTTTAGTGAGTCCCAAATTTCTTTTGCTGTTTCACATCCCGCAACTTGCATTTGCAAATCTTCTGGTAACCCTTGAAATAGGTATGCTGATGCCGAACTATCCTTCTTTACATCAATCTCTTTTGATGTACTTACTCCTTCTACTAAATCCCATACTCCATTTGTCATTAATATCTTCTTCATTCTTAATGCCCATAATGTATAGTTCGTATTGTTTAGAACTGGACGTTGATATGATGGTAACGATGTGGTGAAAACAACACTGTTTTCCTTTTTATCTCCCATCATATTTTTTGATTTGGATTAATGGATTTCGATTTGGTTTTCTTCTAAGACTAATATAATTCTAATAATAGTCGACCTTAAATTCTTCTTTCTAACCCACAATAGTAATATGCAACTTCTAAAACCAATGTAATCTTAATAAACAGTCGAACTTAAATCTTCTTGTCTAACCACAATAATTCTCAAACAATTCTAACATTTTCTAATACGAATTGTAATAAGAGAAATCTATTCTACTAATAGGAAAAAACAAGTATTGAAATATAGAACCTGTTAATTTCCTTTGGGCCTCTAGAATCCTTGTGAGCTTTAAAAAAACGTTTTCTTATACCCAATAATAAACTGCGTTCCTTCTAGGGGTGTCCATCGGTTCGGTTATCAGGTTATTCGGTTCGGTTTGTTTGGTTAATTTTTTTCTGGGCCAAACCGAAAACCGAACCAAACCGAATAACCCGAATTACATAATTTTAATTATTTTTTCATTTAATTATACATATTTTTAGAACAATTTTTTTTCAAGTTTAAATAATGTTATATTTATACTAATTTTTATATATAAATACATAATATATATATATATATATATTTTCGGTTTTCGGTTTTCATTGACAAACCCATATCCAAACCGATAACCGAATATTTAGTTCGGTTCGGTTTTGACCTACCAATTCGGTTTGGTTACGAATTCGGTTTTCGGTTATTGCGGATATTAGCCGATCCATGAACACCCTTCTATCCCAAAAAAAACCTTCCTACCTTGTTCTGGTTGTTTTCTTTCTAATCAAACGGTGGTACGTACGGTTTCTCCTTGGCACAACCGGTATGTCTATTTCTCTTGTCTTTTTCTAATTCTCTGATTCGATCTTTTCTTTAATCGAATGTTTTTGTTCTCTCTGGTTCGAACAACTGTTGGTCTCTTTTCTCTATGAACGATCATATATCAATAAAAGTCAGTTATATATTTTTATTCAATCGTTCATAGAGAAAAGAGACCAAAGAAAACTACTACTGGGTAAGGGATTTTTTGTATATTAACGCAGAGTAACATGATGTGGTGGTGATGGTTGAAAAGGAGCTCCCTTAGGATTTTAGGACTTATGTTGTTTGTGTGTGGTAACTGAACCCATGATTGTCAGATATTGATAAGAGGATAGAAATTTCTCTGTGAAAAGAAAAGTTTATGAAAGACCAGTTTGTGTTTTGCTAACAAAAATAGGTGGGTTAAAAGAAAGAAATATCCGTATGTAGTTTCATGACATCTATATTTTATATACTAGTAGCATGCAGTCAAATAAATATACGTTTTAAAAAGAATATATGAACCGTGTTTGTTTAGTGGGCTTTGGAATGAAATAGGTATATGCATGGATTTCATTGATGACTAGGAAGACGAGTATATTGATTAAATATCTTTTGGACTAAATACCAAGTTGAGCCGAATATCGATCAAAATTTATCTATTAAAACATAATATATTATGTTAATAATATTAGTTCAACATATAATATATTACATAATAGATTAGTGTAATATATTGATTAATATAATATTACATTAACTTATCAAGTAATATTACATATTATACGTTTATCACATGGAGAATTCCTTGTCATCATAAAAATGAACTTTGCATGACAAAAAGATAGATAAGATTTTTTTTTTTGAGTAATAGGCTTCCATTGATTTGAAGTGACGTGGGGTTGAATTTTACCCACCACCAAATTAAAGATAAGGAGACCCATACTACCTCCCTCCCTCCTTCTACAACTATCGTATAAATTATAAATACCATATACACCATTTTTAGTGTTACAATGTTTGAAATAAAAACACTTTACGTAAGATATTATAGAGTCATATAACACAGGTAACCTTTTTATTATTAAACTTTGAATTGTTGATTTCTATGAATTTGGTGCAAGTAGTTATGCTCCTATAACTTACTGTATACATACATCAAAATGTTAATGCCTTTCACCATTTGTAACATGTTGAGCTTGATTGGGTTTTCTTGATTATGTTTGTAACATGTTGCATAGACTACTAAATAGGTAATGCCTTTAACCGTTATTAGTTAAATAGGATGTCAAGAGCCAAAATCTGAGTTTGATGGATATTTTAGAATACCCTTGTGTGATTGTTACATTTTAGGATTAAAACTCAAATTCCTTAAGAATTTGTCTTCTGGTTTATTTTTATAAGGCTTGTTCTGGAGGTCATTTTTGTTTGATAAAATGCCTTAATGATTTGTTGACATGAGTAATTTTCTATCTCACTGAATCGATTTTAAAAAATATAGAGAAATTTTGTCAAATTGAACTATATGTTACTCCATTTAAACACCTCAGTCCCAAATCCTGAATCATGTCAAAATGATCTAAAACAATTTACGAATAATATGTTTCCCTGGCTTATAACCAAGTCCATTCAAAGCCTTTGAATCATTCAGACAACCACTTATTTGTTGTTATTCCTATATCAAGTTCTATAAAGATTGACGGCTTCATTAACTGTATCTTCCATTTAGTATCTGTCAAATTGGAATGTAAATTCTAAGCTCATCTTTAACCATTTTCAGGTTGCGCTTGGAAGCAATCATACGGACAATGGCTCTTTCTTTGCACACTGTATTTCTCTGCAAAGAGGAGACTGCTAGTTTGTATGCCAAATTACCGACTCATGAAAGGTCTCACAGGATTGGACCACCTCTTTCCAGTATGGTTACGATGAAACTTCGATCTACCCACGGATTTTATAAACTATTTCAGTTGTTTAGATCTTATAGGATTAGTTGCTTACCGGACTCTAAGTATTCAACTCCATTGTCACATTGCAAGGTGAAATCTCCAGTATATAGCATTGATGAAAGCTTTGAGGTAATTTATTGTATAATTTGTCTTTATTTAAGCTACATTAAGGGAGTGTTTGGACGTGGCTTTTGAAAGTGATTGTGTGACATTAGATACAACAACAATACCCAATCCCGCCAGAACGGATATGGGGGAGGTTGGATGTAGACATACACCCCCCTACCCGAGGGTAAGGGGATTATGTGATATTAGATAATCATAATAAATATTCAAATAATTGATTGCTATATACAGTGATGATTAAAGTTGAATTGATCAATTTTAAGGTCATTGATTGTTTAGTACATTCTACTCAAGGCAGTAATAGATAGAATAAGTGTACATAAACCGATTATTTAAGACTTGTTACTTGGACCATAAATAATCATATTCTCACTACAAACTGATGATTGCTACTTGAAGTTGCAAAAATCAGATTATCACTTAATGATGCACATCCATGCATCCCCTTTTTTTCTTACTCGCAACTTAATACTTTGAACTCTTTGTGTTTGAAGGAAATAGAAAGATTTGATCTTAGAAAGGGTGTACCTTTGATTTTCAAAAAGCAATGGAGGCAATTCATACAATTGGCTATCGTATTGGCTTGCACATTTGTTGTCATTCCCAGGGTTGATGCTGTTGATGCTCTTAAAACATGTACTTGCTTACTGAAAGAATGCAGGTAGTTCAACCAGTTCTCGTTGTTTACGGAATCTTATTTTCCTCATACAGTTAAATCATCTAGTACTACCTGGACTCGTAACCTTTTTAAGCTAGCTAGGTTGTAGTTTAAAATGGGTTTCGACTAATCTCAGGGCGACTACCCTTTTGGATAGCCTGGAGTCATCGCAGGTGAACCTCCGTGGCCACTTGGGGATTAATTTTCTCCCCAAGGTTTGAACCTGGGACCTCCAGGGACTTTAACCACTTAGGAGACCAAATCCAAACCACTGGGTCACCCCATGTGGTTAGGTAGAAAGGAGTTGTTTTGGTATAGGTTAAAACGGCTGGATTGCGAACATGTTTTTGTTCATATTTTAATAAATAGTCAAATAAATATGTTACTACAATATTAATATAACTTTTGAAAGAAATGTTAAAGGAGACTATAAGCATTAGAAATACACTTTGGGCGCCTTTCAACTACTTTTTTTTTTAATAACCCATTTTGCTTAACACCCATTTTGCTTTAGAGATAGATTATATCCCAAATCAACCCATTCATAAGTAAATGAGTAGAAATTCTGACCCCTAGATTGATCATCTGAATGCACTTCTAACATCCTACCACAGTGGCGCTTGTTCTAAGATTTTGAGTTCATAAAGAGCCCTTAATTGAAGATACATGTGAATACTAATGATTACGTGTGCCTGCTTTCTCATGGGACATTGGTGGTAAACATGCACCACTAATCTAAAACCAAGGGGAAAACTATATACGAGTGTGTAAATTATGGGCTACCGTGCCAAGAATAAAGCAAACATAAAGACATTTAAAACACCTTGATATAAATTTGACACCACTAGAGTCTACATACATTTAGGATCATAGGAGAATTAACTCTTTCATGCCAATGATTATCACTGACATAATCCAAAGTGAATTAATTCACATTAACAGGTTAATTTTGTAACTTCAAAAGTAGAAATTTCTAATGTTGTCCTTTTTTTTAGCACCTTCATTTTACCTTTCTGATGGTGTTTATTTTGTAAGCAATTAAAACATGTGCATCTCACAGGATCGAACTTGCGAAATGTATAGCGAACCCATCTTGTGCAGCAAATGTTGCCTGTCTCCAGACTTGCAACAATAGACCCGATGAGACTGAATGTCAGGTATAAAATTTTACTTGTCCATTTATTCTAGAGGTATGAGCAAATTGGGTAATAATGGTTCCAAACATGTTGGGTCAAACTGGGCCACTTTTTAGTATTGATTGAAACGTGCCAGGCCTATTTGAAAACACATTTTGTCCATTTTGAGGTTTCTGTAAATACGTAACGAGTTAACTATGATTACAAAAACAATTAGTAAGACAATAATCTGTATGGTTGAATAATACGACTTAGGAGGTTTTTTGCATTAAAAATAGACTCTTAGCTATTCAACATTTCAACCCATGCCCCTTTATGCTTATTTTAATTTCTATCTGACCTTTTAAACCTACTGAGATAAAACATAACCTATAGTCGAAATTGCCACCTCTAAAATTTCTCTTCTATTTTATGCTTAAAAAATCTGGATGCTTACAGATTTATTTACTTTTGTCACAGATAAAATGTGGTGACTTGTTTGAAAACAGTGTTGTGGATCAGTTCAATGAGTGTGCAGTATCACGAAAGAAATGTGTGCCACGCAAATCAGATGTGGGGGAATTTCCAGTCCCGGATCCTAGTGCACTTGTCAAAAGCTTCAATATGAATGATTTCACTGGGAAGTGGTACATAACAAGTGGTCTAAATCCTACATTTGATGTCTTCGATTGTCAACTGCATGAATTCCACACGGAAGCTAATAAGCTAGTAGGGAATTTAACGTGGCGAATAAAAACTCCAGATGGCGGATTCTTTACTCGATCTGCTGTTCAAACATTTGTGCAAGATCCGAACCAACCTGGAGTTCTATACAATCATGATAATGAGTTTCTTCACTATCAAGATGACTGGTAAATACTTTCAGTTCTCTCTGTTTCTATATATTAAGCATTATGTTTCTACAAACCAATATATATTACAGCTTAATAGTTCACGTATAAGTATCTCCATGCAATACTTGAACTTCGGACCTGGAACCACCTTTGTAAACGCATCAGCAGCATTATCTTCCGTGCCTAATACGACTAGAATTGTCACTAATATCCAAGAATTAATCTTATTTAAAGGTAACCAGTCAAAACGGGTTCGGGGTTGAGGCATGTTTTTGGTACCGATTGGGTTGACCTAAAACACCATGATTAAGAAAGAATAATAAATTGGTACATTAATATCTAAATCTTTAAATAGAATGATTTAGTAATAGAGTTCTTGCTACTTTCAACATGTTTGACTTGTTCTTCTTTTAGATAATTTATGTGATTTGACCGGATTAATGTAAAACATGACCCAAATTGCCTTTAGTTTCAACTAGAGGTGGCAAAATGGTGGGTTAGAAGGGTTGGGACTTGGGATTCAACATGTCTTCATGTGCGAATGTGGGATAGTATTTTGATTTTACTCTTTGAGTTTGACCTGTTAGAGATAAACTACAACCAAATCAATGCATTAGAGACCTTAGATTTCTTAAATGGGGATATTATTTTGCATATATGCTGCATTGGTGCGAATAGAGGCTTATTTTGACTTTTGAGGTCAAACCTGGAGTTCTCAAAGACTCAAACTCACACTTGTTGGTATCTATTATAGTGTCGGCTACATGATTAATCAATAGGCTGGTGAATGAAGCTAACAGATTCATCATATCTGTAGGAATATGAAAATCAGTCAGTTTGACCTCGAAATTCAATTTGCTTGTGCAGGTACATCTTGTCTTCCCAAATTAACAACAAACCAGACGACTACATATTTGTATATTACCGTGGAAGAAACGATGCATGGGATGGATATGGTGGATCCGTAATTTACACAAGAAGTTCAAAACTACCGCAAACCATCATCCCACAGCTACAACAAGCAGCTAAAAGCGTTGGACGCGACTTCAACACTTTCATCGAAACAGACAACACTTGTGGGCCCGAACCACCACTAGTGGAGAGACTAGAAAAGAAAGCCGAAGAAGGTGAAAAGTTCATCATCAAAGAAGCCGAAGAAGGTGAAAAGTTCATCATCAAAGAAGCTGAAGAGATTGAAGAGGAGGTCGAGAAAGAGGTGGTCAAGGTCAGAGACACGGAAATGACATTGTTTCAGAGGTTAGTCGAAGGATTTAAAGAGTTGCAACAAGATGAACAAAACTTCCTTAGGGAGCTCACTAAAGAAGAGAAGGAAATCTTGGATGAACTTTCAATGGAAGCTACTGAAGTCGAAAAACTTTTTGGGCGTGCTTTACCAATTAGGAAATTAAGGTAAATTTCAATATGAGAGGTTTATTCAATTAAGCCAATGCAGATTATAGACATTTGTATATATGAAAGCTGAAGCTGAGAAAAAAAAATATTTTTTGAACGCGTGTTTAACACGTGATTTGTTGATGGCTTAGAGCTTAAAAGCATAGATTCTGTTTCATTTGTTAGTCCAGTAAGTTGATTTTTTTATGATCTGCTGATTTGAGCTAGAGAAATTTAAAAGTCAAATAGAAATGTCTAAATGCATCTATCATTGCCTGAAGACCAGTCATTGTGGAAGACCACCACTTATTAGTTGCGTGATTGGGCCTGGACCGAACCTGGCCGAGATTGGCAACTTTTCGACTCGGGATGCCTTAAAAGAACCGAAATCTTTCAGGTCGGCCCAGCCCAGCCCAGTACCGAGCTACGTGCAAGAGTGCATCTCTAGCTGTGCACCAAATGCCAATCCAAATATACGTTAATGTGAAGTCGTGCAGTAAAATAGAAGGGTACCCTTGGGGGCCGAATTTTCGCATTATACAACCTCTATAAGATATATTTCTATTAATGTATTGATGTAATCCTTTCATATTCCTCATGCAAACCATGATACAAACAAATGAAATCACGGAGTCATTTCTCTTCTGTCAATTTACATTTGCAGAAGCTAGAAAACACCCAACTGAGAAATTTTACAAACATCCCCACTATTCAGATTTTGGCTACTATAACATGTAAAAGATTATTCAAACCAAGCTAAGATGAAAAAAACAACATCATTGAGGAGCGGATGGAAATGCAGATTTATGGCCTCTTAGTTCATGTTTTAGAAGTCAGTAAGTATTATACATGATCACTCTCGGAACCCTCAATTGTGATGCTTCTCATGTTTTGTGTCATCGGTAGAAGTTGACCTTTGTCTCTATATTTGAAGCGTTTTGGGCTTTTCTCGCCCTTCCTCCATACTCTTGCGGTTACCAACTTTAATCCTCTCCTAACGTATGTCATTAGTAGCGTAACAAGCTCTCTGCATAGTTTTAAGCACATGATGAATAATGATGTTATATATATACAAGTGTTTTTATTTTTTTCGCTTGTCTTTGTCATTACACTTTTTTTGTAGATCTGAGTAACTAAAAGACATTTTTGTGTCTCGTCTTGGTCATTTTGTAACCAAAAACGTTAAGATAAATTTAATGTAAATGTGTTAAATTTCAGTTCAAAAAAGAAAACCTTATATGAATTATTCTTATACATAATTAACCTGCTGCAAATAATTTATTTTCTTAAATCACAAACTTCAGCTAACACGTTTTTCTTTCTTCCAAACCACAGAAAAGTAGTATCTAGCCTCTACAAATAGTCAGCATTACAAAATAATTGATGGTATTAATTTGGTCAACAAGAGTCTATTGTCCTTACTGCAGGTTATTTTAGACATTTGACCAACAGTAAGACACATGTATCAACCTATGTGTTGAGTCAAATGTAGCAGTTATTATGGGACGAAAGGACTGTATGTACTCTGAATACGTTTTATGTCTTTACTGTCAAACAGATAAATGAGTAAACTAATTTTGTCCTAAAATTCATTGCTTTGACTAAAATAGCCATGAAGTTGAAATATAATACGAGTGAAGAAATTATACTTACAAAGGTGAACATGGAGATCGAGCACCGTTCACATAGTAAATGAACAAGTACGCATCATAATGTCGGCCGTTGATAAAATAAAAGGACTGCAGCCTCCTTACGCAGTGGAATGACATTTTCTGGTACAAATGTATGGCGGAATTGTTGTACGAAATTACATGCAGGTACACTGCTCGGCAATTTGGCATACTTGAGGCATACTTGATCACCTCTCGGATGAGTGAAGTCGCTGAAAATTCAGCATTAGCAAGTTTAATAAAACCAAGACAATCGTTGGATATCGATTAAAACAAAACAACCGTCGAATAAAAATGTCAAATAACTAAAGGAATGAATGTTTTACCTATACCAACATTTCTATAAGACTCTACCACACCTAGTGTCAGAATATAAACTAGAGCCTGGTCTGATCGTGATTTGTCAAATCTGAGCATATCTTCTATCTGCGATGAACGGGATCAATTAGTGTGCTTGTGTCATTTAGAAAATGGGTGGGTTCGGTAGGGGTCATAACGAGTAACGTTTAGTACGGGTCGAAATGGGTCGGTAGGGTTCAGAATACTTCTTTCTTAAAATTATTATTCTTTTTATAAACAATTTTGTGTTTCAAAAATGTGATGAAAAATATATTATTATATTAATAATATTCTAGTTTATTTGAATAATTTTGATCTAGGATGTTTTAAGCATTGAATACACACTGAATGACGTCCGGCCCATTTGATCTGTTTCCCATTTAGCTACTTCTTATTTTTGTTGAATTTACCCTTTAATATGTCCCGATAGATATAAAACATAACTTGAATCACACCCATTTCTGATGTAATGTAGGCTGCTAATTTGCTTGTATTGTGAGTAGATAATGGGGATACTAGAAAAACAAACTTTTTCCCAATAGTTAATGTCAAAAACTTAAATTAAATTACCAATGGCAGTAGGAAGATAAAGCTATTAGTTATAGCAAGAATACCATAATGAGAAATCACCTCACTTTCTTTTGCCATAACAATGCGTGCAGTAACAAATCCAATAATTTCATCACTTTGACCGTTGGGACGATTGCGATCAACTGCTCCCCAAGAAACTATATCACGACCATGGACAACATTGTGGAAGAATTCAATTTCATACCTAAACATAATCACATAAAGCTTCTTGTTTAGTAACTATTTCTTAATTTTCATATAAACATTAAATTTCATTAAATAAAAACAAAAGAGAAATTCTAACCTGATGGGAAAAAGATCACCATGGATTTTTACAAGAACTTCTAAATCAGAGGGTTGTATAGGCCTATAAGATATGGATGGCCGGTGTCCTCTCAAGTTCATCATCGGGTCGTAAGGCATTTATAGTTTAACACCCAAAGTTATTTCCTTCCATTTGTGTCACTTAACCACTTGAAGCCATGCAGCCGTCACTGCGATTAATAGATAGCATTCCATATTAGTAATTGCTAAAACCAATTGCATCAAAAGATAAATCATAAACTAGTATGTGTTAAAAATGAAATTTCTTGCAAAGATAAAATTAATGTGATGATAATCATGGTTTAGTGGGTGATTGCCATTGCGTTTTGAAGTGACTATGTGCTCTGTGATAATCCAAATAAAAACCATCCAACTTTGAGTGTTTGGAATTTTTGCATGTATGATGATTTCATATGCAAAATGACCGCCTAACAATAAGAATCAATTTCTTTGAAGCTACTCCTAAGCTGAACTTCAAAAATATTTGACTCTGTAATAATAAAATTTCAGTTTCACCATACCTAAACACTGAAAACTGAGTGTCACGACTTGAAAACACATTAAGCAAATAATCGTTTTCAATATGAAATGCCAAACACTCCCTTTCGGGCCACTAGGAAACAGCACCATTGTCTCATATCATGTAATATCCATATATGTTTTGATTAAAGTCAATCCTTCATGGAATGAAAATCTCACTACTAGAATTTTATAAAATACGCATTTGTTTATTAGTAACTGACCATTTTAATTCTTTAGTAGTAGTAAAAATATATGTAAGTGATGCAGAGCATTTTCATCCCGAATATTCAGTTAGTACAAAACAATCATATTTTTTCAGGTAGCCCAATGGAATCTAAAGCGGCTCACCGTAAACTCGTTATTCTAAGCGGACTCACATAATCAGCCCACGACTTGATAGATTCAACTCGTCATTTGAACCCTTACCATTATTATCAACACAAACAACTTGGTGTTTTGATCTACCTTAATTGTTTTCCTAAGTTTCTTCGGCTTTGATTGCTTCATTAAGTATTCCCTAGCTTTTCATGTTTCCATTTTTTCCAGATCAAGATTAAACATTTCCAGAGCAAGATTAAAAGTCACAAAAGGATTGTTTTTAGTGTTCCTGATGTTCCCAGTTTGATCAAGTTTGGTGATGCTTAAGTAACTAAAATCCTTAATTAAATCAAATCACTAAGGCTTGTTAAGCTTTGAGTCAGATCAGAATTGTTGCAACATATTTTTTGACAGACATTGTGGCCTTACGAAACAAGTCACCAGATGCTCTAACCGCTAATGCCTAAGAGGAGTTTGAAGGCGCTCGAATGACCAGTTAAGGGGCGGGGGTCCTATACAAATACAACTCCTACACAATTACAAACCCAAATACCGGATCATAAAATTAATATTCTTGAACTAATCGTGTGTTCTTTACCACTTTCTTATTGTTCACGCAATTATGATCATACTAAACTAAGATCCACGATCCCAACATTAATAAACCTACTTAACAAACATAATGCAACTAGCTAAGATCAATATTATCCAACATAATATGATCAAAAACACAAAACTTAAACTCCTTGAAATTAAAAACTAACCCAATTAATTCCTCAAAAACACAATTGATCACATGGCTATCTTTCGAAACAACATAAAAACACTTAGAAATCAAAAATGATCAAAACACCATTAAAACTAAAATTTAAAGCAACCCAATAATCAAACTAATAAAAGACACAATTTCATCATATGGGTATTGAGCCAATCAACATAAAGACACTTAAAAATCAAAACTTTGTGATCAAAACACTATAAAAACTAAAAATTTAAAGTGACCAACTAAAAATCATCACATGGGTATTGTCTAAATCAGCATAAAGACACTTAAAAATCAAAACTTGATGATCAAAGCACCATAAAAACTAAAAATTTAAGGTAACAAGGTGATCAAGATGAAGAAATGAAGGATGTTACCACATAAAGATTAGTGAGCTCGATGAATGATTGAAATGGGTGTTTGATTATATATTATATATGTTGGATAAAAGATTGAATAGGAATTGAGTTTTTGAAAAGATGGAAGAAAGGAATCTGGAATGTGATGAACAACAATAACTTACTTGGGTTTGGTTTTGGTATGGGTATGGGTTTGGTTGGGTCAATAATTTGGAAAGTCTTTTATTTTTAATTTTATTATTATTATTATTATTATTATTTTAACTAGTACGATATCTCGTGAGGTTTTTAAAGGTTTTCAAGATCTTGAAAAAAAAATTATAGGATCAGAGCAAAATCTTACGATGCTATGATAAAAATTGAGATCTTATTAAAATCCAACGCTTGCAAAGATCTTACGTTAGATCGCATAAATCGTTTCTTCATCATAATATTTGTAAATATTAAATTTTAGGATAAGGATTTGACACATGTAATTTCGTACTAATTTTTTATTTTCTATTACTCCATTCGTCTCAAAATTATTGTCCATATTTTCTTTTTAGAGCACTCGGTACAATGACCGGCCTCCTCACGTTATTGGTTAACACCCCACGTTATTGGGTGCGTTAACGTACCATGGATGTTAACGTGCTGGGTTACAAGAATCACGATGCGTTAAGCTGCAAAACAAATAAAAAAAATTACACTTTAGCCCCTCCCCAACGTTAATATTACTGTTACATTTGAAAAAAAAAAAAAAAAAAAAAAAAAAAAAAAAAAAAAAAAAAACAACAACATTTTCAAACCCATTTCCTCACCACTATAATAACCCATTTCACACACCATTTTTTCCACACTTCCACTACTCAATATTTTATACAATACACTTCTATTAGCGCACAAAAAAAAAAAAAAAAAAAAAAAAAAAAAAAAAAAAAAAAAAAAAAGTCGGGAGGCAACAATAACACAACGATTCGTTCATGAACCTCCTCAGTGGGTGAAATAACCCATACGCGGGTTCATCTTCAAACATGAATTGGAATAACCCTAACCAATTCGGCATTTGAGTCAAGGAGTTTTCCAACAACATCAAGAAATGCAATATTGGCAACAACAACAAAACACACTAAACACCGATTTCCAAAATCTACAATTCACACAACAATCACAACATTCACAAACCGAAACAAATGAAGTTCCCGAAACACCTACATCTCCACCAAAGCCCAAAAGTCATGGTAAACGAAAGGTAAAAAAATCCAAAGACCCCGAACCAATCAAGGACGGTGAAGAACATATCGAGCATAACGTGCACACACGTTGGACTCCAAGTGAGGAAAAATGGTTTGCCGAGTGTTATGTGGCCGCTTCTGAGGATCCGCGTGTCGGGCGTTCCCAACCTCGCAATACGTTTTGGCAACGGGTACAACGTGAGTTCAATAGAAAAAAATTTCAGACCCGCCACAAGGATATGCTACAAGGCAAGTGGAAAACGTTGAACCATGATTGTAATAAGTTCAACGCTATTTTCAAACGGGCGCAACGCGATATAAAAAGTGGGGAAAGATAGTCGATGTACTCAGACATGCGAAACAAACGTATCGTGACGAGAACAACACAACGCCGTTTAACAATGGCGAGGCTTGGGAAGTTTTGCATAAACATCGCAAATGGGACACGTCGAATCCGGTTGATTTAACCGGCGATGTTCCAAGCCAAACAAACGAGGCTTTGTTTGGTCATGATGAAGAACCACGACCCATGGGAAAAAAGCGGGCTTCGAAGAAACAAAAATCTGAGACAACGACAAGCACCGGGGGCACGACAAGCACCGGAGGATCTTTTTCGTCAATGCAATTCGGGGAGGCTATGCAACAAGAGTTTCATTTAAAACGTGAAGATGCGACCAAGGCGTATCGAGCGGCCGCAAAAAAGAAGAAACACTAATGAGGTTGAAGTTTGAATTTTTGTTGCTCGACACTACCGGCAAGGATCCAACCTATGTGCATTTGATCAATATGGAAAAGGATCGAATCATCGAAAAATATGGTCGAAAACGTGTAAAAAAGTATAAAACGTAAGAAAAACGTATAAAAATGGATGAAAACGTATAAAACAGATGAAAACCTAAAAAATGGACAAAAATGTATGAAAACTTAAGAAAAACAAGGGAAAACGTATAAAAACTGATAAAAAAAAGTATGAAAAGATATAAACATATGAAAACGTAGGAAAAATGGATAAAAACAGATAAAAATAGGCAAAAACGTGTAAAAACGGACGAAACAGATAAAAACGTAAGAATAACCTACGAAAGCGTAAGAAAACGTATAAAAACGGACGAAAACGTATGAAAACGTATAAAAACGGATAAAAACGTATGAAAATAGTAAGAAAAACGGACGAAAACGTATAAAAATGAACGAAACGGTATAAAAACGAACGAAAATGGATAAAAATGGATGAAAACGTATAAAATGGATGAAAACGTAAGAAACCGGACGAAAACATAAGAAAAACGAGCGAAAACATATAAAAACATATGAAAACGTAAGAAAAATTGATGAAAACGTATAAAAACGGATGAAAATAGACGAAAACGGATACAAACGTAACTAAAAAAAAAAACTTTAAATTATAAACGGCCGTTATTAGAAAAGATAGACGATGCAACGATCTTTAACCAAAACGGGCTAACGTGTAATTATAATGAAAGTCACTTAACGCCAGTTAAAAAGTGGACCATTACTGTTATTCTTTAGGGACTATTCATGCAACTTTAAATTTTAGGGACTGTGGGTGAAACTTTTGGCAAACCACAGGGACCATCTATGTAATTTACTTATAAATATATAAGTCGTGAAAAATGACGCATCAATCACTGACATCAACATCTTTGTGATAACCTCTTCTTCTCCTAAAAAAAACCAAACCAAACATTTATTTATCATCACCTCGTTACAAACATGTCGGTTAGTCATTTCTATATCTTTTTATTTCCGTACATATTTTAATATATCATTATTTTTATAATCATGTACCCTTTTCTTGTTCTTGGATTCTTTTTAAATTTTTGTGGGGTGTTTGGCATTCAGTTTTGATAACTGGGTGATTTATAGTATTATTTGCTTAAGCTTATATATGTTAGGTGATGAGTTTTGATTAGTGGGTGTGGGCTATGAGCTTATTTGTTTTTGGCATAAGCCTCAAATATTCTAGCTTATTTGCTTAAGGTTATATGTTGGCTTATGAGCTTATTGGGGCTTATGAAATATAAGCCGAAATCAAATAAGCTCGTAAGGCCACATATTAACAAGCTTAAACAAACACCCCCTTAAGTTAAAGGAGGCCGTGCAAAAGTTTAAGAGATAACTAAAAAACGTAATATTTTAACGATCTAGCGTAATTTTTTATTTGAAACCGTCGCCAGTATATAACATGTTATAAATTTTGAGCCCCCCTGAAACTTTTAGACCTTGTGCGGTTGCACGTGACAAGCTACTAATACCTTATACCATAGTTTTTAGTTGAATCTGGTAAGCTGATTATATGCTTATCTAGTCTTATTAGAAGCAGCTTAAAATAAGCAATCTCGAAACACCCCCTTAGAGGGTCTTTGACATTGCTTATTTAAATCAGTTATCTTCTTATTTTGGTTATAATTAGTTTTGAGTTAAACAAAAATTGGTGGATTCTAGATCCCAAGTTTACCCTTAAGGTGAAACTGTTAAGCTGATTATATGCTTCTATTATAAGAATAAGTTTTGGAATAGGAATCCCGAACACCACCTAATTAGGAGTAGTATTGATTAGAGCTCATTTTAAATATAAATATAATACTTACAATTTGCAGAATCTTAAGCAGACACTTTTGTTGCATAATTACTGTTAGTAAATTGCAATGCCAAACACCCCTCCAAGTAGAGGGATCTTTTCTGTACTCAGTTTGATACTGGTCAACGAAACTTTACATTTATGTTGGCAGGTACGAACTGTGAAGGTCACTAATGTCTCCTTAAGTGCTTCTGAGCAAGACATCAGGGAGTTCTTTTCGTTTTCTGGTGAAATCGAATACATTGATATACAAAGGTTAGTACCCTTAGTATTTTGCATTCATATTGTGAAAACCAACCTAATTTTACTTTTTCGGGATTCAACCTTTAGTTTATAGTAGTGGTTCCATCCGTTAACTTTTTTTAGGCCCTTGTAAAGAGTTTTTCTGTCATGGCTGAGAATAGTTAGGGACTGCATCACTCGTTAAAAACGAAGCGATATAATGATGAAAGTTAGTTGGTTAAATCTAGCATCAAAATAGTTAAGGGACAAACTAACTGTGGAAAAGATAGAAGGATTAAAACGTCAATAAGTTGATAAGTGGTTGGTTTCTACAATATTAACACTATCAATTTAGGGCCACCCCTTACAAAGTTTGGTTATATCAAGTGATCAAAAGGAACTGCATGGGTAAATTCTTCTATTGTTATGTTATCCCATTTATTAAAAACGTGTTTTGATCAACTTTGGGCTACTTTTGCAGAGAGAATGAGCGAGCTCAAAATGCATTTGTCACCTTTAAGGATAGTCAAGGTGCAGAGACTGCAGTTCTACTCTCGGTATATAAACATTTGATTATCATGTACATAATTTACAGGTTATAAGAGTATACTCGACTACTCGTCCACTGTTTCACGTAATCTTACAAGTTTGAGTATAATAAATTTTCAGGGAGCTACTATAGTCGACCAGTGTGTTACCATTGCTCTTGCACCAGAGTACACTCTCCCTCATTCTGCAACTGCACCTTCAGTCGAACAACCCAATGTATGTTCTTTATTTAGAAGCTAGTTTTTGCTTTTAGATTTGCTTTATAGAACGGATAATCTTATTTACTGCAATCAAACAGCTAAACAACTGATTATAATATCATTACAACTTTAAAGAAGGAAAAGCACAACCAAACACTAGCTCTTCCATTCTGTTTCGTTACAGCTTATTATCTGAATTAGATTATGCAAAATCACATTAACCACACATAATATTAGTGTCTGACATAATGCTGGCAACATGCTATTTAGGCAACACAACAACAAACTCCCGGCATTGCTGAATCCACCATTCAAAAGGCAGAGGACGTTGTAAGCAGCATGCTAGCCAAAGGCTTCATATTAGGAAAAGACACAATCAACAAAGCCAAAGCCTTTGATGACAAACTCCAGTTTACATCTACAGCAGCAGCAAAAGCCGCAACAATAGACCAAAAAATCGGCCTCACTGAAAAAATCAGCTTAGGGACAACACTCGTGAATGAAAAGGTTAAAGATTTGGATCAGAAGTTTCAAGTGTCAGATAAGACTAAAACGGCTTTTGCGACAGCAGAACAGACAATAAGTGAGGCGGGGTCCGCTGTTATGAAGAACCGGTATGTGCTGACTGGTACTGCCTGGGCGACAGGACTTTTTAGTAAGGTGACAAAAGCAGCTAGTGAAGTGGGACAGAAGACCATGGAAAAAGTGGCTGAAGGAGAGCAGTCAGGAAAGACCGAGTCAACTCGGGAACAACCACCGAGTTCCCCTAAAGGCGCTACCACTGGTGCTACTTATAATAGCTCCACTTGACTTTGTTGTTTCATTATAACAGTAGGTTGTAGATTATGCAGACTTATGGGATTTATGTTATAAAGTGAAAGATGGATCAATTTATTTGCTTATTAGTAGTCTTAGTTGAGAACACAAATGGTTGCTTGTTAAGTTGATATGCTAAAATATTGTAATTTGAGGTTGCGGTTTACAGTATCCATTTCATCGTTTCTCAAAAAGTTGGATCAATGAACATAAGTAAGTTGCACATGTCTGTTTCGTCTACGTATTTGCATAAAGTATTAAAGCACCCTTTCATATTCATGTTTTAGTTGGTGTATTCGTTTCAGAATATGTGATTGACGTGTTTAAGAACATTAAAGGGCATCGAGCCGACTTGTATGTTCTTTATGTAATCGAAATGTTTAAGAACCTTAAAGAGTTGAAGGTTTTCGAGCCAGACTTGTAAATTTACTTGTCCTTTTTTTACATATAATCATGTCGATGTTTTTCCGGTGCTAGATTTATATTTGGAACTACGGATATTTTGTCCAACCAGAAAACCGGACGGAAGACACTTGGGATGTCAAAAACGACAAATCGTATACAATATCGTAAAAACTTATATAAGATGTTTAGAACACGGTAACAATATGACCCGATCTTAACACAAAATCAGTATTTGATTACTCAAGTATATAAGAAAAAATACATAAATAAAATACGACTAACACGAGAATATTGAAAAAGAATATTCATATTCAAATTTCACACAAATAACCCATTTAACAGTAAAATATTGCATCCAAAAGTGTAGAATAGTTCAGAGAAAAGTGACAAGCTGGTAGAACTAGATAGGGTCATCCGGATAGCGGTTTTGATCGTCATCATCATTAGTGTGAGATGGTAAGAAAACAAGAATTTGCTAATCTTTTTCTTTAACAGGGGGAAGCTAATTTCGACAAGTACTGCTGGAGACTGGAGAGACCTCTATAAGCCATTGAATAGGTGATGTGACTACAAAAGCTTTAACCCACCGGTTACGTCATCAACCATATCAGCAGGTCCTGCATGTGCGAATCGAAGATCAGTTCTACTGAATTGTTGAGGGAACAAGAGGTGCAATTTTACCATATGAAAAGGTTGATTTGCATTGTGTTGCCTTACACGGGTCAAATTAAAAATAGCTAGATGGTGAACGGGTCAAATGGGTTGATCAGGCCGAAAGTCGACCAAAGACAATTTTTAATGCATTCAATCTCTCATTTTGTGCAAATAAATAGATAATTATTGATTTAATCCAGTTTTCCTAATCATAATTAACACATCAACTATTCAAAGAAAGCTGGACAAAATATCGTTTATGAACCCAACCCTGACCTGACCAGTTTCAACCTGTACAAAAAATGACACGTTTAAATCTGTTACCCAACCCATCGAACAGAAAAGACAAACTTACCAAGAACCGCCATCACTGTCCTTGAATCTGGAAAATAGAGGAAAATCAGTCACTTGCCAATTGCCAGTAGCGTTTAAATTTTATAATGTATTAAAAAGGTAATGAAATTAAACAAAATGTCTATATGAAAAGATGACAATATAGAAGCTCACTTGGTGCTATTTGTGTTCGCCCAGCATCAATCACAATATGAGTTGGTATATTCAGTGATTTTGCTCGTGCCTGTAAAACAACATGACTGCATTAGTGTCCAAACATAAAATAAAAGCGACATTATATTAAAATTTGAGGGTTCACAAGGCGGACAGTTATGTTATAGATGACAGATATAAAATTATACCTGTAATTCAAGCATATCATCTTCGCTTTCGATTTTAACCACCACCTTGACTTGCCCACACATCTCCCACCTGCATAATTATGCAAAAAAACATAACAAATGAGTGTATCAAAAACTAACACGACAAAGTACATTTTTTGGAATAATCGCACTAAAAGTTGAAATGGTTTAAAGATGTACCTGTTTAAAGCTTTAGGTGCTCGGTGAAGAATTTTTTTATAGAGACCCAAAGTAGCGTGGCTGCAAAGCACACAATTATGTCTTTGTGAGAAACTCATACAGATGTAATATGAAATGACATGATACTAAACGAAACACGTAACTAATTTATACTTCGATTTCTACTTTCAATTCTATAAGTTACTAACGCCTTTATAAAATGGCATACTCAAAACTGGCAGTCAGTGAGGTTGCATTTCAAGTATTATGGTGTTTAATAGGCTACACGACTCAAACTGTAGCTACCTGCACTGGGCAGCAATCTTCCCTTTCCCCATCTTTAGGTCATTTCTTACGACCAACACCTGCATAAAAGAAAAAATAAATATTAGGGAGTGTTGGATAGGCATTTAAAGTAAACATTATTGAATAATTAAATCTGATAACCAATTATAAAGTGCTAGAAAGCAGTTTTGGGATGTGTTTGTGCCATCTGAAGTCGTAATAATCAAATAATTAGAGGTTTAAGTGTTTCGTGCTTTCTGATTAATCACAAAATTAACAGTTAAAAAAATGCTCTCAAATTAGGTTTGGATAATAATGTTTGTTACATTTTGTGCAAATGCTCATTATTTGATCCCAAACAATGACATACTCAGAAAGCAGAATTTGTTTATCCAAACATTAAAAACGTCTTATTATATGGAGTCATAAAACACAAATCCAAGCATCCCCATAGATATACATACGCATACCAAAATTAAACGGATATAAATAAAATGATGTTTGGCGGCAACGTTACCATCTTAAAGTCTTCAATAATCTCAGCCAATTTTTCAATCTCGAGGGGCTGTTTGGTGCCCTCCTTCTTATTTCCATCTACAGTTTCAGCAGCCTTTTCGAGTTTTTTGGTTATAAAAAACTTGATACGAAGTTTTCGCGTACCAATGAAGAATCCCATAGCAAGACAGCCTGCCCCAACTAAGATATTACTGAGCCACGATACATCCATCAGATCAAAACACTAAATACTGATTATCTGCCACTTGAAAATGCAATGATCAGCCAAACACCCCAAATTCAATTATCATAATCTCTCAAAACGTTTCGATTCTGATCCATTATGCTTAGTTACCAAAGTATCTACAGTTCTACGCCCAAAAATAGTGATTATATGTCACCCTTAGAGTTAAAAAGAAGTCACTCAAACAAACAAATTAATATACATAAAATTAGTACTCCCTCCATTCCAAAAATTTTGTCACATTACCAAGTTTCTCATTTTGCCCCCGGCTACACACAATCTGGAAATTGCATTTAGAAGTGTGTCATATGTGCACTCTAAAAGGGTATTTTTAACATTCACATATTAAAGGAATTTTGTGGCTTTTACAAAGTGGATACTAGGCCACCTTGATGGATGATATTTTCCGGGTTCAACTCGGATGTTCACCTAGTGAGGTTCGAACCTGAGACCTCTTGCGAGTACATCAGTCGGCGTCACCTGATCAGTAGGCCGCCTTGGTAATGGTTTAAAAGTGTGTACATGTGTCATGTGTGCACTTTAAAACAAAGTACTTTTGACATGTACCTAGTAAACGAATTGCATGCCTTTTACAAAGTATATACTTATTTTGGGACAACATAAGTAACTAATTCATGTATCTTGGTGGGGGTTCTGAATCAAATCCAAACACATGCATTAAAGCTAAAATTTACATGCTTATTAAAAATGACCCTACCTAGAGACAGCAGCATTAAACGCAATAATCAATGTTACTATAGACAAGTAGAAGCAGTTTCGATAACACACACAAAACTGCTTATAAGCTTAAAAATAAGCTTATAGACAATAATCAAATAAATAATGCCAGCAAACAAAACCCTCAATTAAATTATTATCAGAATATTGAATTGCAAAATTTGGCCCCAAATAATAGCACATCAATCATGTACCACAATATCAACTAACCTAAATTACATAAAGTCAGTATTCTCTCCGTCCCAAACAAGTGTATGTTTCTACTTTTGGTTGTCCTTTTACAAAGTGCACTTTTGAAATTTTCCTAGTAAACGAATTGTCGGCATTTTACAAAGTGGATACTTATTCTGGGATACAGAAAGTAAACTGACGAGATTTTCCCTATTTAATATACTCGGGGAGGGCGAGTCGTCTTTGACTTAGATGCACACGGCCTAACGGGGGTATCCCAAAGATGTTTACCTAGTGAGATTTGAACCTGAAACCTCTTGCGAGTACATCCCATGGTGATGGTTTGATAGTGTGCACTTTAAAAGGGTAGGAGTGCCTTTTAACCTAGTAAACGAAGGTAAACGAAAGGCGCGCCTTTTACAAAATGGATACTTATAGCTAAATTTTAAATGCTTATTACGGAGTAAATATGATATTATGAACCCTAAACAATCACATATATTGATATAAGCAGAATAGCAGATTATTTAAGCCCTCCCATTTGCTAATCAATGCTACTACAGCTTGGATAAGACAAAACAGCTTAATAATAAGCAATCCCAAACGCAATAATAATGGGAAAAACAAAACCCTGCATTAGATTATGACGATATACAATAGTAAATTTTAATTGCACAGCAATCACAAAAGCTAAATTTACATACTGGGTTTCGATTTAAAACGAGTAGTACCAGAAACTGAACAAAATAGCATTGGTCGATCGGAATGATGACGTCAGTTGGGTTGCAAGCGGCGCCCCACCAAGCCTCTCTCTCTCTCTAATCCTTCTCACTCTCTTTCTACTTTTTCTGTTTACTTTTTTTTACACAAGGTTGAACACTTTTTACCTTTTATACCAACGACTTGGTTTATTGGTGGTTTAATAAGGGTGCTTTTGGTTTGTTTCTATGAATCACAAATGACATGGGTATTCGTATAGGATTGAATCAATCCTATAGTAATTGAACGGTAATGGAAGGTATAACGAAATCATCCACACACATAAGATATAACCAACCAAACAACATTGATGACTTTCAAAATAAAAGATTCATACCATACACCCCAACCAAACGGGCCCTTAAGTGTGCGTTTAGTTGGGCGAAAACACTCTTATTTTTCACAAAATATTTGTAGAAAACAAAGAAAACAAAAATCGCGTTCAAATCAGCGTTTTCTAACAAAATATTTTGCAAAACACAAAATATACTATTTCCTAACTTAACAAGGAAAATTACAAAACAAATTTTAATTGTTTTCCTTTATAAACCACAACCCTCCCTACAAAAATCAACTCAACGAGTTTTTTATATTTTCAAGTGTTTTGGGGAGATAAATTTCCCTTCTAAATTTTTACAAAACTAGATATAGAAAACAAATTTTTTTTTCTCCAACTAAACGCACCCTTAAGTATTTGGTTTTTTTAGGGTAATTAATTTATAAATAATTACTCTATCCATTTTGAAATATAAGTTCATTTTAACTTTTTGAATTCATTTTTAACTTTCGGTATTTTTGTTTGTATTATATAATATTTGATACAAAATATGTAAATGGATTGAATTTTAAATGTATTTTCATTTATATACGTATTATATACTACAAACAAAAATATTTAAGTTCAAAGTTTGATTTAAAAAGTCAAAATAGACTTATATTTTGAGACGTAAGGTGTATTTGTTAACATCATTATTTTATATATATATATATATATATATATATATATATATATATATATATATATATATATATATATATATATATATATATATATATATCTTCAAAATATAGACAATTTTTTTTAAGTGAAGCAAATGACATAATTATGTTATATTTTGTTGCATAAACAATCCTTAAAATTAATATAGGGATCGTTACCTAAATTGATATGTAACTGAAGGGACTTATTTTAGTAATTTTTTGTTACACAATAGTTAAAAACTTAATGTTCGAACTGTTTCTCGATCGCATTTAACGACACAGACGAACTTTGAAAGTTGTTAAGGAGTATTTATGAAATATGACTAAACCGGAGGGACTATTTTTGACATTTACCAAAGAACTTAGGACCGTCACTGAAATTGACAGGTAACTGAAGCGACTATTTTTGTAATTTTCCACTACGCAAAAAGTTGAAAATTGAACATACGAAATGTTTCTACAATCGCATTTAACAACAAAGATGAATTTTGGAAGTTGTTAAGGACTATTTCTGAAATGAAACTAAATCGGAGGGACTACTTTTGACATTTATAAAGCAACGAGATTGGCAACGACCGGCCGCGTTGCGGCCGGGCATGTTTGTTGACAGTTGTGTTTTGTATAAAATGTGGTATTTTTTTTTATTGCCGTTAATTATTGGCTAGTAGAAGCGACGATGCAAATATACTGGCATTTTTTGTTTAGATTTTTTAACAAAATTATGTCTTTTTAGGAGTTTGGTTTCACAGTAGTAGATTAGAAACTTTTTTTTTTTTTTTTTTTTTTGATGTAATATAGTTATTGATTTTTTGTTTGTTAGAAAAATGTAAGATAGTGCAAAAAATATATATAGATAGATATGTACAATACATGGGCTCTATTATTAGTATTTTTTTTTTTTTTTTTTTTGTTTGGGTTTTGTGTTTGTTTAATGTTATTGGGCTACATTCCTTTTTCTTATGTCATTTTCACTTTCACGTGTACATTTGGTTAATATACTTGGTTGGATTTGGCATAAATGGTCTGCAATTTGTGTAAATGGACATGGGCCTTAGCCACGTTTACAGGCCTGAAAAAAAGAAATGTGATATGCTATGCTACACGACGTCGTTTAGTAGGGATCCAGTAAGAAGTAAATTAAAATAAGAAGTGGTAAGAAGTGACCAAAACCACGCATTTGAGATGCAACGACTTGCAATAGATGCATTTCTATTTATATAGATGCAACATCTTGAGTTTCGAAAGTTAATTTAATGTATAGATGGTGCAAATTGATTTTCATGATTTTGACACGTGCAGAGTAACAAAAAATAAGAGAAATCATGAAATGCATCTAATATACGTATATGCATCTGATTAAAAGCTAGAAAACACACTATAGTGCGTTATAATGCATCTAAGATTATAGGGATGCATTTAATTTAGGTCGGTGCATCTCGGATTTGTGGTTATAGTTCTTCTTATTTATTCATATTTTAATTATTTTTCCTATTTGATCCTAACTCTATATATATATATATATATATATATATATATATATATATATATATATATATATATATATATATATATATATATATATATATATATATATAAAATTTACTGGTCATCTACAGTACACAGTAAATTACTTTGGTAAATGTTGTATATTATAATATAATTTAACAAGTCACTTGAGCTATTTATAAAGTTTATTAGCTTAGATGTATTATCTTATAAGCCCAAATAATAAGCATATGAGTTTATTAAAGTCTTAATAAATCCGTAAGGAGTAAGACAGACATTCGAGTTTACAAAATTATTAGCTTATATAGTAAAACGGGCTAAAATATTTGGATAATTAAGCTTAGACTTATCAACTTATATTAGGTGATTTGATAACACTATTTTATAACTTATAGTACTCTCTTGTCTTGTATCCCACTCTTTTTGTCATAAGCCAACCTAAACATTCAATCTTAGCTTACGAGCTTAACTGCCATACGTTATAAGCTATCTTTAAAAAAAAGAAGAAAAAAAAAAAAAAAAAAAAAAAAAAAAAGGCTTAGACAAACACTCCTGAGCTTGTTTGAAGCTTTTTATGTCATCTTATTTGATTCGACTCAATATAAGCTTACTTTGCCGGTTTACTTTTTACTTATAAACTTATTACGACTTAAAGAATTAGAAAATTAAGCCTTTGAGATAATATATGAATAAAAAACAAGATTATAAAATGTAAATCAAGTTAAACAAGTTTATATGGCTAAGAAATAAGCTTAAACGAACACCTCATCAAATGCTAATGAAGTTAGGCAGTAACTAGTGGTGTAAACGAGTTGATCTGCTAATTAGCTACTTGAGGTTGGCTCATTATACAATAGTATAAAGATCGTGTACTGTTCATCATACTTTCAAATAAAAAATTCGTTCTACAGTTTTCTACAGTGCATGCTGAGAGTGTTGCTACAGAACCCTCTCACCCACAAAAACCACATCCCCTCCTCATCTCTTCCAGAATGCTCTACCATTTTCTTCCCTCCACAAAACACACACACATATCCACAAATGATCAACAGGCAAAAAAAATAGGTTTTTGGTGTTTTTATTTTTCCTTTGTTATTATAAAGATTCATTTTTTTGGTCTTGACTATTTCAGGTTATTAGGGGTTTTGTTTGATTATGATGGGTTGATTCTTTTTCGTCATTCTTTGGTCTTTTGTTTTTCAGGAAAGATGGTGCCTTCGTATTCTTGGTTGACAATGGAGGAATTTGCAGCGTCTCATTAGTGGAGGATTAAGGATTAGAGGTATGTTGAGTTTATCATATTTGATCAGGTTAATTTTTTTTTTGCTTTTTCTCTTCGATCCAACTCCGAAGTGGTGTTGAGGGTTTGAAGAAAGGAGAAATTGTGTTGTTTGAAGAAAAGAGAAAACGGTGTCATGGCTGGATTTTGGAGCTTTTATTTGAGGTTAGATTATATTTTTTCGTTTTGTGTTTGATTTGATTTATGTTGAATTGGGATTTTTTTTTTTTTTTTTTTTTTTTTTTTTTTTAGGTTTTAGTTAGGATTTGGGGTCTGGGGTTTGGATTACCTAATTTTCCTCGCTTATGAGCTTATTTGCTTCAAGGGGGATTAAGAATTCAAGGTGTGTTTTTGGGTGGTAATTTTGTTTACTTTTCCGGTGATTTTGGCTTCATGTTTTACTTTTTATATGTTTCTGAGACATGAAAAAATGAGATGAAAAAAAATTTAAAAAGTTGATTACTTGGTACTAAGATGATGATTTGGATTATGGGTAATGGTGATTTGCAGTTAAAGGCTAATATTTGTGGTTGCATATGAGTATTTGGGTATTGGGATTGCTTTTTAAGGATGCAATATCTATTGTTATTTGGGTAATGGTGATTTTGAAGTTGAAGGGTGGTTAGTATTCTTCGCAGTCACTTTTAAGTAACGAGATGTATTCAATACTTTGATGCCATTATTGTTTGTGGGCACTTTTCATGGTGTCTTGCAAATACTTTGTCGGTATATGTTCAAAATATGAGATATAGTCAATACTTTGATGCCATTATTTGTTTGCTTATGACACATCTTGCTGCATTATTACAGGCCCTCCGATCAAGTCTAAATACTTTGGCCATTGTGACCAGGTCTGCTCCCGTTTTCGCGCTCTCTTTGTGGAGAACAATTGTTGTATATAGTCTGGATATTTCCGCTGCCTACGCAATACATGCTGTGGGTTTTCAGATGCGTAGAATAATGATTGATAAGCCATTTAATTATGCAGGTCCTGACATCACCAGAATTCTTACCGGTATTAGTAAGGTTAGAGTAAAGAAACTTTATGCCTAGATCACATTCTTCCAAAAGCCTTAATTTTATATGCAATTTCTTTCATGGATGCTCATTAACTTTAAATGAAATTGGGCAGATGGTCAGCCATTGCTGTAAAATTACTGGGAAGAAGTGACGACAAGATTCAAATGTACTAGAGCTGAGTATTGCTAGCAGATATTCCAACCAGGTATGTCATCACAAAAAAAGGCTGTCAAAAAATGATAATATATAAATAGGCCCGTACAATCGGCTGTTGTATGTTGTTATTCCATAATGCTGATAAATTTTTGGCCAATTCAGCACATTTTGTTTGTTTTTTTTCCACAATGTATAATATCAATTGTGATTTATACATCATTTATGAAAAATAATACGAGGCCTCAAATATGAATTAAGTTCAAGCATCGAATCTACCTTTGCATACTGCACACATGAAAACAATAAAAGCTTTGCAACATAATGCATATATATCAGTAATGCCTTATTTAATGTTTTAGATTTGTGTTATGTGTGATCAAAGAGCAAAAATGTATTTTTATAGGACTTACACAACAGAAATATGCAAGTTTACACAAGTGGTGCTAAAGCTTTTGGGTTTGGTAGGTGGTACGGACTGACTTCATCCAACCATAATGGAATATGTGGATCGGCATCATTATACAAAAGTTCACCCTCGGTATACAGGTATAATTACTATTTTATTCATAAACTTTGATGGTTTTTATAAATGAGAACAACGTTTATTTTCTTAGGTTCCAATTCGAGCAACGTGAATCATTTTTCCGTATGGCAGACGGATGTGTATGATTGAAGGGGTGTTTGGTTTAACTTATTTAGTTGACATGGGTTCAAGTGGCTGTTTGGTTATAGCTCAGGTGTAATTGAGAAACTGTCATTCATGGGGTCTGGTTTTGTGGGTATGGTTCAGGGTTGAGCAACAAAACCAACCGCTAATTCAGGGGGCGCGATTTCGGGTGTCTCCCCGTATCAGTAAAAATGAAGATCAGAAGAATAAGAATTGATGAAGAACGTGCAACGGTTCATGGTTGAGCAAGAAAAACAACTGCACCAGGTATTGATATAGACTAGGCCATATTTCGACATCAAAATTTTTATTCATCAAACTGTTACTACTTATATTTATGGGTTTTCCAGCGATTTAATATGAGCATACCGAGCTCACGGCTAACCGGGGTTGATGTTTCCTCCATCTTGACAGTTCTTATTTGTAAGATTCTCTAAATTTCATTTATTTATTTGCTGTCAGTAACACATTAACGATTTTACACCATGTTCTGCATACATGATGGGTCAATTTGGGTTTCATTATATTCCCAACGGCTTGCCTAAAGTGATAAAATTTCTACTCTAAACCCTTTGCCCAAATATGTTCGACTCTGATTTTTTTCGACCCTCTATTTAATGTACTAACAACTACCTCAATCTATAACTTACGTGTGCAGGGTTCAGCTCATAGTTCACTGCCGAATGCAGTCGAGTCCTACAGGGCAATGTTCACGAAAATGCCATACTCGAAGAGCATGCTATACATGAGCAGAAAAGGGGAAAATATTCTAAAAGTTTATACTTACATAACTGGAAAGTTGATGGCATTTTACGAAGAGAGTGCCGTAAAAGAGATTACCAACAGGTAACCTATATTTGATTTGTGTCAACATTTACCCGTTACTCAGCCTAGGGTGGCCGGTTTATAGCATATTGTTCGTTATAGCAAACAAAGCCAATACTATAGTGCATAAGCTCAAACAGACCCCAATACTATAGTAAGGGAGTGTTTGGCAAGTATAGTTTACATGCTAAATAGGTTGTTATGTATTGACAAAAACTATTAAGCACTTTGAAGGTCTTTGGGTAAGTTTATTTTAGATGACCCGCGACTTTTATGGTGACAAATAATCTACTAAGCTTTATCCCTCAGACTTAGAGTAATTGAAAAAACAACAACCATGATATATAAAGCCACAGCCACTGAGAACTTAGATTGTACTTATCCAGGTATTCGATATTGGCCAGACTAATCCATATTTGTTTCTCTAATTTTCTTTATTATGTTTATTAAATCTAACATGGTTACTTCATATTTTCTTTCTTACCTTTATGTGGAACAAGTTTGGTAAAATTTTGTTTCACCCTCGATCTGTTCGGTTAATATTTTTTGTTCGTTAATGAGTTGCCCCCAAAGATGGCAGTGAAGTTTCTTTATCAGTCCCGATTATTCAAATTTTTTTTAATGGTAGTTGTTTATTTATTTGATACAAATATATATTATCTTTTGTATCCCACCTATTGAACCATGGTTGTGTTTGCAGGCCATGAATTGGACTGACGAAGGTACGGTAAAAAGGATCAGAGGGATGAGTTTTTCAACAGCAGTATCGGCTCAATTTGATAATGCAATGATACATGCTGATACAGGAACCTTTAACCGCTTGCTGACTGATGTTCAGATATATACAACAGATTAAACAGGTTCGTTGTTTTCTCTATAGCTATGTGCCTATATATGAACGGGTCGATATTAGGTGTGTTAGTGATTGATTCGGCCTATCATGTTTAGTGTATATTATGTTGAATCACTTGGCCTTGCTTATTTGCTTGCGGATAAGTGGATTTTTTTTTTATTTTTTTTTTATTATTTTTTTTTTAACCAATTCAGATAATAAGCAGCAAATAAGCACTTTAAAATAAGCAATCCCAAACACTAAAGATGAAATAATGAAGACGATTTTTAATTTCTTATGGAGGTGTTTAGGATTGCATATGTTACGCTTCCATTTACTAAAAAAAAAGTTCCGGTGTCATTCCGAATGTACTTAGCTCATTGTTTGGGTTTACCAAGATGTTATCAATTCTGCAGGTTTTAAGGACGTTGGGGATTCCATATTTTCAACCAGATAATTCCATGATGACAAAAAAGACCACATCGGGTAACATAGTAAATTGTTGTTTTATGAAATATTTGAAGTGAATTGCGTAGTAATGTAATTACCATTTGGTTTTTTTATATGATGTTGACCTGAAATTTTGAATTCTTTTCAGTTTATTTGGATAGTGGTCCACTTTTCTATCAGTTGGATTGGGGGATTTAGCGCAGGACTGCAGTTGGGTGGTTTTCTTTGAGGTTAGTCCCAATTTGCACTTCATATTATTTGCTTCTAAAAAGTTGCCTATATTGTCTGTTTTTTCCTTCTGCATCCCATATAAAAATATACATAATTTGTTGTTAGGTTGTGCTAATTTGTTGCTATACAGGTGAACAGAGATCCCTCGGCTACTTCAATGGTTTAGGCGAAAATATATACATGTGTTTCGTGCGTCTGTTGGTGACGGGCATGCTCTTGCAGTCGTATTTAATGGATACGTAAGTCCATTCCACTATTATAGTATTATTTACTAGCAAATCACTCTTAGGCTGTGCTAAAAAAAGTTAACTTTTAAGGGGTTTTGGGATGGTGAAAACTGCACCTGATACAATAATAGTTCTGATAAAACAAAGGCGCAAAATTTAAGCTACACACCTGTCTCGAGCCACGTTGACATTTGATCAGCCTTTGATTTTCTTCCACTTTGATTCCCGCAAAGCATAAATAAATACAGGTAGTTTGCCTATTTACATAGTTTTTTGAAACGGATTCAGAAGCAAAATTGACGATAAATAGTTTGCGTTATGATGTTATTGCTTAATTCAAATTCCACTTTCGCTCACAAAGTTGAAACGACACAGGTTGGAACGACAAACAATTGCACACAATATTCAGGTTTGACTGGTATGTGCAATGGACAAGCTTCACCTTAGGTTTTTTATTGCCTGATTTGATAATATCTTATTGTAGATACAGTAGAGCCAAAATTGTGTTTCTAGGTTGTGAGCTTTTCAATTGTTTTTATTGAGTTTATTGAAATCTTATTAAAATAGTAGTTGCAATCAGATGCTTCTAATTTGTTTTTGCATGTTGTAAAACAGTTTGGAGTTCCACTTCTTATATATTATTGTAGACACAACAGAGTTGTATACTACACATGAGCAACACAAGTTGAGATTAAGATTAATATGGATGAAGCGCACCAACAGAAGTTTGTTTTTATTTCTTTGTCTACTTCATAATATTTCGAATTTTACGTGTGTATGAGAATTAGTTGTATAAAAACACCCCGCGGCAACGCGCGGGTTAACAACCTCGTTATTCATTAAACCTCGAGTTGAACTCAAACTTAATGAGCAAACTCGAGCCCGAGGTCAACATAAATATCATTTAAAATCAAGCTCAAGCTTGAACTCAATTAAACTCGCAAGCTTAAACGTACGTAGCATATATAAATATAGCATACGTATATATTTATTTAGTTTTTGCAAATAAGTTGCATATCATATAGTGTTTGTATACAAAACAACTAATATACCTCTCTCTCTCTCTCTCTCTCTCTCTCTCTCTCTCTCTCTCTCTCTCTCTCTCTCATGAAATAAGGTTATTCTCGTAAAATACATTTTAAAATTCATTGTAACGACACTTTTTAATCTTAAACTACGTTAATTAAAAATCACCGTGACGATGCTCTTATATTTCAGCTTTTGAAAAAGTGGAAATAGTAAATTTGATCATAGACGAGCCGAATTTGTGTTAAACTCAAGCTTTAAGAATACCACATGAGCCAGGCTTGAGCTTTACAAGTAACGCTCCAAAGAAGTCAAGCTCGAGCTTGTTTACCCGTGGTAACTAAACACGCTGAACCCGAACTATAAAATTACAAATATCAAAGAATGGGTGAACAAAATGTGTGGAACAAACTTTGAAGTATTGGTTTTGTAACTTGGTAAAGAATATTTGCTAAGTCAAGGTCAATGATGCCCGAAGACTTGTTCCAGGTTCCAACATCAAGAAAATTCCAAGGTCCAACCACTGCAAACCCTTTGTTACGTACCCACATTTCTTTCACCTAAAAAAAAAAAAAAAAAAAAAAAAAGCTTGAGAAATTTGAGATATAGGTGATCAAAGAAATGAACACATGATATGGTTTTTTAAGCATAAGAATATGACTTTTATAACTTTAAGCGGTATAATAAGTAACATTCCTAAAAAAATGACACAAATACACAAATACAAGCATATTTAAGTTCATTAGATGCAATTATTAGGAGTTATATGTATTTTTGGCATTAGAAGATGATCATTGTGACTCTAAGTCGTAACACTAACCTAACAGATGATCATTTAATTTCTCTTATCTAAAGAGTTAACAATGGGTAAACACTTCCTCAAAAATAAATCCAAACATCTTCGAGTTCATTAGATGCTAATCATGCTACTATTAAGTCAACGTGTTGAATAAGGGCGTGTTCGGTAAAAGTAGCGAGAGCAGTGAGCAGTAGCTTTAAGCTGTATCGGTGAATTGTAACCATTTTTTTTTTAATAAAAATGTTTAGTAAGATTGTTGTAGGTGTAATCATAATATATAAAATAACTCATATATGCACAAATGCTACTTTATGGAGCGTTGAAAACTGAGTATTTCGCAAAACAAGATAAAGGGGAAATGATTTGCACAATCTCAAAATTTATTGGCACACTCTACTCAATGCGTTAGACAGTTGTACTTTACGTATAATCTGCTTTAACAGCTTGTACAGTTGAGTGTGCCAATAACTTTTGAGTGTGTGTCAATCACTTCCCAAGACAAAGCTACTTGCTACTTCCCCAAACAAATATAAAAAATCACAACGCTCAACGTTCAATGTTCACCTACTTTTAACACAATTATCTTAGTAAGCATATAATACTATTTCTTAAACCCAACACTTTTGCATTTATGTTAGCCCTAACTTTCAAACAATATACTCGCTAGCATGGCTATAAATGGCGTGAGGCGTGGCATGGCGGCATGACCACGCCTCATACCTTACGAGCCATAGCGAAGCCATGACTTTCTTTAAGGCGGCAAAAAAATATTTATAGATTTATCATTTATGTTATAGTATCATATTTCATATACATTTTACTACTATATTAGACATTTAGACTAATACTTATTATATATTTACCAGGCTCAAATACGAAATAGCCCAAATTCCAAATACTAGTTAAAAAAAAAAAAAAAAAAAAAAAAAAAAAAAAAAAAAAAAAACTTGTTCAAAAAGGTTCGCCACGCCTTACCAAATACGAAGCAGCCGCCATGGTCCATTTTAGGGAGGCGAGGTCACGCCTCGCGCCTTGGCGACGGGTGTGCGGCGCCTTAGCGCACCTTTTACAACACTGCTCGTTAGTATATATGTATGGTCCATTTCATCTTTATTATACGAAATACTGAAGACTTATTCCAAGTCCAACAATCAAGAAAATTTAAAATTCCATTCCAACCACTACATCCCTTTGTTACGCATCCACAGCCTAATGATGTCATTTTCTTTCAACTTTTTTTGAACAACATTTTCTTTCAACTATACCCCCAAAAAAAAAGCTAGAGAAATAAAGGACATACACTAGAAACTCGATAGATTAATACTCGATTAACTAATATATGTTTTAAAATATTTTTTTGCATGTTTCGATTCATTTATTTAATAAATTAATATCTATTAGTTAATAAATCTTTCAAGTTTATAATTTATGTGGTCTCATGAGTATTAATTTATTGAGTTTATACTGATCAAAGAAACAAACACATGAAATATTTTTTTGAGCATTAAAAGAAGATTTTAACTTTAAGGGGTAATAATATGTAACGAAAACATGTAAAACTAAGTAATAGGTGATTATTTCTAAAATAACGAATACAAACATCTCTAAGTTCATTAGGTAGTACCTGCTATTATTGAGTCAAGTTGTCGAGCAATTAGGAAATTTTACCAAACTTTAACATAACTAGTTGTAAGCTTGCAACTTTATATCTTGACCCATGTGTGATGCTCCATGTGTATACCTTATACTTGCCGTTAGTATATGTGTATACCTTATGATGCCGTTAGTATATGTGTATATCTTGACCCATCTTGCAACTTTATAACTAGTTCAAACAATATACTTGCCGTTAGTATATGTGTATACCTTATGATGCTCCATGTGTGATGCTACAACAGTACAACATGGTAGTCCCTTCCAACATTGTATAGTTCTCATTCTATTTTTCATTATTCGAAATGTTGAGCTAAAACAAGTCACAACTTAATACCTTTTACAAATCTTCCTTTTACTCTTTCCATAAAGATCAACGTAACAAAAAAACATCGTACCTTAAAAGTACTACTCGTACTATTATTCTTATTTCTTACTCCCCGTCTCAAATTAATAGTCCATTTCCTTATTTAGATGTCTCAAAATAATTGTCCGCTTTCATTTTTAAGTAAAAACCAGAGAATTTAGTGAATGAATATTCTATTTGGTTAAAAATTTAAGTGGTCTCATTTTTATTAAACTTTGTAATTGTTGTCTTCTGACAATAATTTTGAGACGGAGGGAGTAAAAAAAAAAAAAAAAATCAACAACACATCAAACATGAAAAAGGTCTTTACCAATCCCCTTTTCGCAAACGCTTAGTTAACCGGTCGAATGAGAGCTTTCGTGAAAAATGGCTCGGGTTAAATCCCATCTCCTAAGTAATTAGGTTGTTGTGATGAGAGATCGTTCCCTAGGTTTGGTCTTTGGGGAATGGTCAAGTCGGCACTCGGTTGTTGTGATTAGAGATCATTCCCTAGGTTTGGTCTTTAGTAGGATTGGGAAGGGTTGTGCCCCCCCCCCCCCCCCCCCCCACCCCCCACCACACACACACAAAAACCAATTTTTAGCCACAAGCAGTGTTGCAAAAATCGGCTTAGGTGGCCGATTAATCGCTATGCGGGGATTAACCGCCTCGATTTTCACTAATCGGCCTTATTAACCGTTTAGTCAAAAATATGTCAATATACCGATTAATTGAATAAAAATCGGCCAAATCGAGCACAAATCAGACAAAAATCGGATAAATCGGCCAACTTATTTACGATAGAAATTGTCCAAATTCGGCATAAATCGGTAAAAAATCGGCTAGATCAGCCAAATCGAGCATATAGTTTCAAAATTTTATAATCATATATATAAAAAATCTAATCCGATGAATCGCTAGGCAATACCTGGCCGCCCAGCTACCGTCTAACGATTTTTGCAACCTTGGCCACAAGTATATTTTTAACCCTTACTCTTTGTAGTTTTAGCATTATTAGTACAAACGAGTGGGTTTACCCGCGCGTTGCTGCGGGAATGTTTTGTTTAATCTAAACTCGAAATTAAACGGTTGTATAAAAAAAATTTGTTATTAAGGACTAAATATGCAAAAGGTTGATAACCGTAAGTACTATTTTCGTAAAGTGTTTCTGAAAATAGTATTTTTTTTACGGCCTGAGATTGTTGGTATGTTGCAAAGTTAGTATTTAAGGAAATGGCCGGACTAACTTTGCAATAGATTCATAACCTCATGGTCTAAAACGAAAATTTAATTAGAGGGTGGTGCATCTCTTTTATATTAAAAAAAAAAAAAAAAAAAAAAAAAAAAAAAAAAAATTAGGCACTGTTTTGCACTGTAGCAAACGAAAAAAAGGCACTGTTCTGCACTGTAGCATGAACAGTGCAAAACACTCACATACCCCAAATCTCTTTTAGAATATATATATATAATGTCAAATGTAAATGTAAATTGGGCACCCTAAAACAAATATGTTACAGTTTAGCCCCTCCAATTAAACTTGTCAAGTTCCATCTATGCCCGGTAGTTGGGTAAGGAAATAAGTAGGGGTGGAAACGAGCCGAGCCGAGCCCGAGCCCGCCAGAGCTCGAGCTCGGCTCGTTTATATTTAAGAAAGCTCGAGCTCGAGCTCGGCTCGCCTCGAGCCTTAAGATTTGAGCTCGAGCTCGGCTCGTGTTATGATATAAAAAGCTCGAGCTCGGCTCGGGCTCGGCTCGTTTATGATGTGCTTACATAAAGCTCGAGCTCGGTACAACACTGACAATCACAGATCTTTTTGAAGATTATCTTCTTCCTTAATTTCTGAAAATTCTAAAGAAAGAGCAAAAACCATAAACAGTTTCATTCTTCTTTTCTTTTAGTTTAGATAAGACAAAAAACAAACAACAACAACAACAACAGCCATCAACAAGATCTAAACACCATGAACCAAATGCTAAGATCTAGATGCATTCATGCAACCAAAAACCCATCTCCATCCAACCTCATGTTTACAACAAAACCATGTTGTTTCATTCTTTCTTTCGTTCATTTAGAGATAACATGATACAATAACAACGAAATCACAAACCTACCTGAGTCTGGTTGGGTGCTCGTTGTAACAGAAAGAACAAGGAGATTTTATTGTTGAATTTTATTTATGTGGTTTTAGGATAGGATTTTGGAAATATGAATGGACGAGACTGTTTGTGAGGCTCGAGAAAATTGAGTATTGGAGTATAAAATTAGTAAGTACTGTAATTGTTTTGGAATTCTAAACTAAGTACATAGTCAAATATACTTACTTAGATAGACATACGTAATTTATATGTATAAATACATTAAATATATTAAAGCTCGTTTAGGCTCGCGAGCCTATTCGAGCTTTATAAATAAAGCTCGAGCTCGGGCTCGATTATTAAATGAGCTTTAGTTTAGGCTCGAGCTCGGGCTCGAGCTCGTTTAGGCTCGGCTCGTTCGAGCTTTTTACCGATCCGATCCCGAGCTTTTTACGAGCGGCTCGGCTCGTTTCCACCCCTAGAAATAAGGATGTCCCCGGTCCCCACCCATCTACATGAAACATGAAAGGGACTAGAACCCACCAAAACAAAACAGTAAACCAAAAACTGTCTACACACCAAAACTCCAAGGACCATAACTGTAACTTAAAAAGTCAAGAGTATAAAAACACTTTGCTGCAACTCCAAGTTTCTTAATTCTTTTTCTTTCTGTAACAAACTATTTCATCTTCCTCAATTCTAAGCTCAAGGTATTATTATTAATTTTAATTATTTTTATTTTAATCATAATTATTTTAATTATTACATAATTTAATTAACTGTTAATAGTTATATTATGTTATCTGATCACTAATTGACTAGTTGTAATTGGTCAAAATTAGGGTTTTGACTGTGTAAGTATTGATATTAATTGATCACGTGGTTGATTTTATCATTTGTTAGGTTAGTTAGTTATATTTGTAACTGAATTGATGAAGTTAGTTGATTATAAGTTAGGTTTGTTATGGCAGTTGGAAATTAGGGTTTTAATTGATCGTGTGGTTAGCGTTTGACGATCGGTTAATTGTGATTAGTCAAATTAGGGTTTTGACTGTGTTTCCTGATCACGTGATTGCTGGATGATGATTGGGTAATCTGATCATTTGTTAGTTAAGGTCGTAACTGAATTGATCAAGTTAGTTAGTTTTAAGTTAGTTTTGCTTTGATTGTTTGATGATCGTTGAATCTGATCATATGAAGTTAGTTAATTGTAGACTTGTAGTTAACTTTGAATTAGACCACAAGTGGTGACCCAACGGTAAGAATACCAGCCTTCTAAAGTGGAGGTCAAGGGTTCGAATTCAACGGGGAGAAAATTAATCACCTGCGCCGACTCCGGGCTATCCAAAAGGGTAGTCGCCCTGGGTTTAGTCGGCTCGCAATGTCGAGTCAGAAACCAGGTAACCCAAAAAAAAAAAAAAAAGTAAAAAATAAAAAAACTTTGAATTAGGTTAGTTAGGACAGTTGAAAGTTAGGGTTTGTGTGTAATGGGTTAGTTAAGTTAGGTTTGAGAACTGTTAGTGATGGATTTGATGGATGATTTTCGTGTTTTGATTGTTGTTATTTTGTGTTGCGTGATTGTTGATTTATATGTGTTAAATTGTTATAAATATCGATAGTAGCTAGTCACGTTATCATTTCATGTTCAGCGTTGAATTTGATAATTTGTAAGTTTTTGGTATTGAGCTATCGGACCTAGCTAATCTCGAGTTAGGTTTTTGGTGACTGTTGAAACTTCTGGTTTGAAGGTTTCGAAAATCTGGTTAACTTTAGGGTTAAAGTAGAATTGGTTAATTGGTTTATGATAATTTGTTCACTAACCATGCGTGATAATTTAATTGATAGTTAATTAGTTATTATGTGTTTATTCTAATTATATTAAAATTGTATAAGTATATGTCATGTGATTGGCTGATTGCTATGTGTATTCTTCTAAGTTAAGGTTTTGGTCGTGTCACTATCGCTATTTACTGATTACCTGATAGTTGTTTGATCATAGCTATATTCGATCATTTATTAACTATGCAAATAATCTAGTTACTGAACTTAATTACTCTCAAATTTTGGCTTGTTAAAACAGTTGAAGGCTTCGTTTTTGAAGATCTGATTAAAATAAGGGTTAAAGGGGGGCTGGTTTTCAAGATTAGGATTACGAAATAAGAACCATGAGTGACAATATAATGGACAAAGTTAACGCGCTCGGTGAGCGTCTTAAGATTGGTGGATCTGAGGTAGGGCAGAAGATAACCGCAGGTATGAGTTCGATGAGTTTTAAGATGAAGGAGTTTTTTCAAGGTCCAAATCAAGCTGATAATCTTGTGGAGGAGGCGACTGCTGAAACACTAGATGAGCCTGATTGGGCTACAAATCTCGAACTGTGTGATATGATTAATCACGAGAGGATTAGTAGTATTGATATGATACGTGCGATTAAGAAGAGGCTTATGCTGAAGAGTGCTAGGATTCAGTATTTGACTTTGGTGTTGCTTGAGACTGTTGTTAAGAACTGCGAGAAGGCGTTTTCTGAAGTTGCTGCGGAGAGAGTGCTTGATGAGATGGTTAAATTGATTGATGATCCACAAACAGTTGTTAATAACCGTAATAAGGCGTTGATTCTGATTGAAGCTTGGGGCGAGTCTACTGAGGAGCTTCGGTATCTGCCTGTTTATGAAGAGACATATAAGGTATGGTTAGGTCTTAAGGCCTCTGTTTGTATCCGTTTTTTGTGAGGTTAAGTTATTTAATGATTATTAACTTACAGAGTTTGAAATCAAGAGGAATACGTTTCCCGGGCCGTGATACTGAGAGTTTGGCTCCTATATTCACTCCTCCTCGTTCAATCCAAGCTCCAGAAGTATACCCTGTTCCTCCACAGAATGTTCATCGAGAGATTCCGGTCCAAGGCTTGTCAGCGGAACAAACTAAAGAAGCCTTTGATGTGGCACGAAACAGTCTTGAGCTTCTGTCGACTGTTCTATCTTCTTCACCCCAACAGGATGCATTGCAGGTATTGTTAGTATATTGAAAGATTCATCATAAGTAGAGCGCGACCTTCTTACTTATGAACTAGTAGATTTGTCTTGTGTTTTATTTCATATAGGTACTCAAACCAGAAAAATTGGCTAATATGGACACGGGTCCCAAGGGTTAGGAAGTCGCACATAGTGTATTTTTAGTGTATATAACCTTCTTAGTTATCTTATACAAATATTTGGATTATTACTGAATCAATAGTTCTCCCAGTCATATTAGTGCTTGTATATAAGTAATGAAAAAAAGTGTTTTCAGTTTTACACAACCCGATATGTTCCGACCAACCACCTCTAATCATAAGTGCATGTGTATTCAAGTTCTCTTAGCATAATCCTCTAATGAGAAGTCCATAATTACAAGCTTGTTTAGATTTTCTGTAAAACACTAACAGTATAGTTGATAGGACACTTGGTTAAGTTAGAAGTTCTGGGTGGGTCAGCTGAACAGTATCCTATACAAGTATCGTGATTGTAAGGAAATTTATAGGTGCTATAATGAGTGGGTCAGCTGGGTTTAGCTACACATCACTACATCAGAGCGTGTCATTTTTGGTAGACAGGTAGGGTTGGATCTGACAAATATATGTATTAAATGGTAATGTTATTTTTAGATACCAAGATTTAGGGGGGTTATGTGCTATAAGCCTATAAGTATACACTTTGGGGTACTTTTGACCCGTTTCCATTAAGGTAATCTTTTGTTTTTTCTGTTTGATCCACTAGAGAGAAAACATAACCCAAATTGACCTGTCTGTTTATAAGTCAATGTGTCGAAATTGCTATTTCCAGTAATTATCTTGCCTGTTGTTGAGGTATCTGAGCTAACTTTTTATGTTTGTTGAAATTACAGGATGATTTGACATCAACACTTGTTCAGCAATGTCGCCAGTCCCAACTCACTGTCCAGAGAATAGTGGAGACAGGAGGAGATGATGAGGCCCTACTATTCGAGGCCTTGAGCGTGAATGACGAAATCCAGAAAGTCTTATCAAAGTATGAAGAAATGAAGAAACCTAGTGAGGTTCACCGTGAGCCAGAGCCTGCTATGATTGCCGTTGCTGCTGAGCCTGATGAGCCGCCACATGTGGGTAAAGAAGAATCATTGATCAGAAAGCCTGCAGGATCTCGTGGCAACAACAATGATGAGATGATGGATGATCTTGATGAGATGATATTTGGGAAGAAAGGTGGTAGCCCATCTGAACCCAAAAAGGATAAACCGTCGAAAGATGATCTTATTAGTTTTTAAGCTTTATCTAGAACACAAAATTGTCATGCACATGAATTCAGTCATTCAGACACTTATATTCTCCTTTCTTTTTTATTTTTTCGGTGTTGGGAGATTGTATTTGGAGCTTTACCATTGTTTCGACAAGCGCTTTGTGTTATGGTCTGTATTGTTGCTAGTTTTTACTCTATAGAAACAAAAGTAATGCCACGAGCTGTTCTGTGGTGGTATACTAACCAGTTTGTGTGATTCGTTCTTTGGCTTAACTGATAGAATTGTTAATAGATAGTGCGTGTTAAACAATCTACAGGAAGGGTTCACCTGCTAGTTCTTGTTGCACCAGATTTGTGAGGCCACTTATTAGTTGCTGTGTAGTTTGGTTGGAAATGTACAGCTCAGATGGAGACTGTAACTGAAATGAGTGCTTGTTAGCGTAATGTTACTCTAAATCATTTTTACTCGAATAATTTAAACAGATGCTGGAAGGAATCACTAGAAGGTATTATGAACAACGTTGCAAGCATTCTAGCACTTTGTTGCCTTGCGAAGGAGTACGCCTGCCAACTAATTTTTGCCGCTACTTGCTTTTGATAGTTATTCAATTTGTGATTGTCGAGGTATGCTAAGTGGCTACAAGCACATGCAATCATGCTTGTGACCCTGAATTGACATTATATGTTTAATTTACGGAATCCAGTAACCCTTTTAGATAACCTGGGTAAAAAAGTGTCATGTTTGAGTTACGTGCATACGAGTTTGAGTTCACATTTCTGATCAAAACACTAGAATAGGTATATCATTCTAGTTGGGTTTGGTCGACCCACCGATCTCACACCAATCCGAATTGCCATCATGCTATGTTGTTAACAAGAATGGAACAGTCGCACAAAAGTTCATCATAACATCTGTGATTACAAAAGTAATTCAGCAACAATAGAATTGTTGCAGACTTACAGTAATGCATATAGACCTTCCAGATTGGACAGAATCTATGTATTCATACTATACAAAGTAACACCGCGAATGGTAACACAGATGGACATCATAAACTGACAAATGCCTTAAATAGAACCCGTAGCATCAAAATAAAACTTATTACGGTTTTTCGATCATGCATGGTTAAGGTAATCCAAACATAGATTAAAAAACTTAGGAGATAAATCCAAACATACCAAACTTTAATTGGCATGAACATAATTACTTAAAAAATGCACATCCATACACCCTTTTGCAAGCATCAGAGAAAACGCCAATTAAGAGTACATACTTGACACTTGCCGCAAATATTTGTTTCAAGGGGTGTTTGAGATTTGCTTAGCCAAACTGCTTATCTGATTATCACATAATTCGTATTGACTACAATACTACAAGTTCATGAGTAGAGAGTAAGTCTAGCCATTTAGGTACCTTATTATTGTTTTTTGGTGAAAACCGAAAGAACTTCCTATCCCACATAGGTTGAATAGAAGAAATGATTTACTTTATATACCAAAGTGCATACATTTTGGAATGTGTTAGAATTAGTATGAAGCTTTCGTGTGTGTATTCTTTCCTATGTTTAAAGTTAAACAACACAGGAATTATATTCTACCGCGATAACTTGATATGAGGTCTTAATATTTTTGATGTTGCATCCACTATTTTATGTAATCGTATGATTTTGAGGAACAATAGTCAAATAATTATAATGTGGACTATCTAAATAATAGATGGATCATGTAATTGAATATATGATCTCACCTATCTTTTTTTTCTTTGCTAAGCATAAATTGCAATCCATGAGTTAATTCTCGAACACACCATACATTAAACCACTTAATATCTCACAAAAACCTCACAAATGTTTTAGAAGAAACTTGAACCCACAACCTATAAGTTGATAAGTCACTTACGTAACGTTAGCCACAGAGCCTTTGGTACATCAACTTTGGTTTGTTGCTATTCCAGTAAGTATCTCGCCTGTTGTTGAGGAAATAGGTCAATATCTGAGCTAATGTCTTACATCTGTTTAAATCACAGGACGATTTGACCTCAACAGTACTAGTACAACAATGTCGCTAGTCCCAACTTGCTGTCCAGAGAATAGTGGAGACAGGATGAGATGATGAGGCCCTACTGTTTGAAGCCTTGAGCGTGAATGACGAAATCCAGAAAGTCCTATCAAAGTATGAAGAAATGAAGAAACCTAGTGAGGTGCACCGTGAGCCAGAGCCTGCTATGATTGCCGTTGCTGCAGAGCCTGATGAGCCGCCACATGTGGGTAAAGAAGAATCATTGATTAGAAAGCCTGCAGGTCTCGTGGCAACAACAATGATGAGATGATGGATGATCTTGATGAGCTGATATTTGGGAAAAGGGCAAATGACAAAAAAATGCATTGAACTTGACACTTTTTGTGATTGTGTGTAGCCAACTATTTTTTTTCTTATTGTGTGTACTGAACTTTCAAATTTTGATCATTGTATGTATTTTATGAATATTATGCCATGTAAAATTACAATTTTACCCTTCGAAACTTGAAAAAATTAAGGGTAAAATGGTCACAAAATACACACAATGATCAGAATTTGAAAGTACAGTAAATACAATAAGAAAAAAAAATAATTGGCTACATACAATCACAAAAAGTGTCAAGTTCGATGCATTTTTTTGTCATTTGCCCTTGGGAAAAAGGTGGTAGCCCATCTGAACTCAAGAAGGATAAACCGTCCAAAGATGATTATATTAGCTTTTAGGTCTTTCTAGCACAAAAAATTGTCATGCACATGAATTCAGATACTTATGTTCTCCCTTCTTTTTATTTTTTCAGTGTGGCGAGATTGTATTTGGAGCTTTACCATTGTTTCGACAAGCGCTTTATGTTATGGTCTGTATTGTTTCTCGTTTTTACTCTATAGAAACGGAAGTTATGCCACAAGCTGTTCTTTAGTGGTATACTAATTAACCAGTTTGTGTGATTCCTTCTTTTGGCAAATATGATAGAATCTTTATTAAATGTTGCGTGATAAACCATCTACAGGACGGGGCTCACCTACTAGTTCTTGTTGCACCATAGCCATTATGTAGTTTGTTTGGAAATGTACAGCATAAATGGGAGAGTGGAACTAAGATGAGTGCTTATTAATTAGCGTAATGTTACTCTAATCATTTTTACTCGAAACATTTGAACAGATATTGAGAGGAATCGCTAGAAGGTATCATGAACAAAGTTGCAAGCATTCTTAACACTTTGTATGTATGCTTTTATGAATTCTCTACACGTTCATGTCGGGCATAGTACAATGTTACCTTTTGAAGGAGTACGTCTGTCAAGTAATTTTTGTCGCCACTTGTTATTTTGTTAGGCTTATTCAATTTGTGATTGTCGAAGTATGCTAAGTAGCTACAAGCACAGGCAATCATGCTTGTGACCCCGAATTCACATTATATGTATAATTTATGGAATCCAGTAACTCTTTTAGATAAACTGGATAAGTAATTCTTTTAGATAACCTGGATGAAAAGTGTCATGTTCGAGTTACGTGTATACGAGTTTGAGTTCACATTTTTGATCAAAATACTAGATAGCTAGGTATATCATTCTAGTTGGGTTTGGTCGACCCACCGATCTCACACCAATCTGAATTGCCATCATGCTATGTTGTTAACAAGAATGGAACAGTCACACAAAAGTTCATCATAACATCTGTGATTACAAAAGTAATTCAGCAACAACAGGATTGTTACAGACTTACAGTAATGCATATAGACCTTCCAGATTGGACAGAATCTATGTATTCATATTATACAAAGTAATAGTAATACTGCGAATGCCGAATGGTAACACAGATGGACATCATAAACTAACAAATGCCTTGAATACAACCCGTAGCATCAAAATAAAACTTATTACGGTTTTTCAATCATGCACTGTTAAGATACTCCAAGCATAGAGAAAAAACTTTAGAGTTTCTATAAGAAAACTAACTACTGAGATAAATCGAAACTTACCAAACATTTATTGGCTTTAACATAATTACTTAAAAAATGCACGTTCAAACACCCTTTAGCAAACATAAGAGAAAACACCAATTAAAAGTAATATACTTGACACAAGCCGCAAATGTTTGTTTCAAGGGGCGTTTGGGATTTGCTTAGCCAAACTGCTTATCTGATTATTACATATTTCGTATTGATTACAATACTACACATTCATGAGTAAGTTTAGCCATTTAGGTACCTTATTATTGTTTTTTGGTGAAAACAAAAAGAACTTCCTATCCCACATAGGTTAAAAAGAAGAAATGATTTTACTTTATATACCGATGTGTATACATTTCAGATGTGTTAGAATAAGTATGAAGCTTACAGTGTATATTCTTTCCTATGTTAAAGTCGAACACAGGTTGAGCTAAAACTTTGATATGAAGTCTTAATATTTTTGATATTGCATCCACCTTAAAAAATGTTTGATTGGTCAATTTTTATTTATTTTTAACGGCAAATTATTCACACTTAAACCGCTTACCAAGGTTATCAAGATCGCGATCCTACCTAGAATCGTTTTCGTTTTCGCAAGATCGGGATCGTAAGATCGAATCGAGATCGTAAGATCCTACAAAAATGTTATTTTTTTAATAGCATTTGTAGTTTTAAATAGTTCAATATATAATTCTATCAAAATAACCAATTTAAATGGATAGAATGAAAATTTGAAAGTTCAAACGTCGTGATAATTTATATATAATGCAAATACATGCAATTAGTTCATATTTCAAAACATTAGATGAACGATCTAGGTACAAAAAATACAACACGAATCGTATATAATAAAAGTTATTTAAACGTCCTAACCTAAATGTCAAAAGCCCAAAATTTCAAAGCATTAGTCATCAATGGTCAATCTATCATTTCGAACGGTGCATTAACTTCATTTCGCCCTTCAAAATCGTATGTGCTTCTTCTCTAAACTCTTCATCGTCACCTACAATAATTTACCCATTCAAAATTTAATTCTTTTACTAATTTGAGTTGTGATGTTGGTTCATGTATATGGGTAAAAATGGGTCAAGTTGGCTTATTTTTATGTTTAATAATAAAATTAAGCTTTTTACTAGGATCGTGATCAATAGCGATCCTACGATCTTACTAGCTATCTTACGATCTTACTTCGATCCTATGTTATCTCCGATCCTACTCCGATCTTGCAAGGTTTTCTTTTGTAGGATCGTAAGATCGTACGATCCTACGATCAAAATCGCGATCTTGATAACCATGGTTTGTACTGTTGCTAGTTTTCACTTTATAGAAACGAAAGTTATGGCATGAGCTGTTCTTTGGTGGTATTAACCAGTTTGTGTGAATCTTTCTTTTGGGAAAAATGATAGAATCTTTATTAGATGGTGCGTGTTAAACCATCCACAGGAAGGGTTCACCTACTAGTAGGAATCGCTAGAAGGTATCATGAACAAAGTTGCAAGCATTCTAACACTTTGTATATATGCTTTTATGAATTCTCTACATGTTTTAATAGAAGTGCAGGCCATGTCTGGCATATTACAATGTTACCTTGCGAAGGAGTACGCCTGCCAAGTAATTTTTATCGCTACTTGTTATTTTGACAGTTCTATTTGAGATTGTGGAAGTATGCTAAGTCCGGGTATGGGTTAAATGGATCCTAATTCCCATCATATGTTAAATTTACGGAATCCAATCCGAATTGCCATTTAGGTACCTTATTATTGTTTTTTGGTGAAAACCAGAAGAACTTCCTATCCCACATAGATTAAAGAGAAGAAATGATTTTACTTTATATACCAAAGTGTATACACTTCATATGTATTAGAATTAGTATGAAGCTTTCGGGTGTGTATTCTTTCCTTTGTTAACTTTAAACAACAAGGGATTGAAGAAACTCACGAAAACATTATATGAAGTCTTAATTTTTTTACATAGTTGAGGATAAAACTTATAAGCGTAAAATGAAAAAGAAAACAACGAAAGCAATTAAAACATAAAAATCTAAACCTGTAAGAGTATCAGTCTTAATTTTTTTACATAGTTGAGGATAAAACTTATAAGCGTAAAATGAAAAAGAAAACAACGAAAGCAATTAAAACATAAAAATCTAAACCTGTAAGAGTATCTATAGCTCAAGATTTTACTTACAAAGAGATGTTAATATAAAAGGTTATTAAAGTTTTAGCTTATATTAAAATGTGAATATTACATTGTCTTGGATTACATTACAAGATCTTCTTAGCGGTTGAGGAGCCATAACGCTGTGTAGGCGTTATTCCTATGTGGCAAAGATCCAACGTGAGTTATGGCGTTATGACCATTTCCAAGGCTTGGGCGTTGGGGCTGCGTTTCAACGCAAGTTACCCTGCCAACTTGCATTACAACGTCAGAAGGATAAAAAAAAAAAAAAAAAAAAAAATTACAAAACACCCCAACATTATTACTAGCAACGGCTAGTTTCAAAAACAAAAAAAAAAATAAAATAAACGTTAACTAGCAATGGCTAGTTTTCTTTTAATAAGTCATTACTATTATTATTATTTTTTTTAAAACACCACCTATATAAACCCATCTTATCTAACCCTTTTACAAACACAAAAATAAAACCATCTTTATATCCAACTAAAATTTTTTCGCAATGGATCCACATAATCCAACTTACGCCGCACATGTGAGCCTTTCCGATATCGAAGATGAAGCCGACGCTTTAGCAATTCCCCGTGAGCGTGAGCTTGCAGAAGAGCGTTTGAATGCCGACTATTTTAATGAAAATTGTAAGTATCCTCATAGAGAATTTCGTAGAAGATTTCGTATGAGTCGGAAATTATTTCTTGAAATAGTTTCCACTATTGAATCATATACTGCCAATCCTCTTCCGGATAATTTTGCATACTTTAGCCAAGCACCCGATGCTACTGGTCGGATGGGTACTAGTGTTCTCATGAAATGCACTATGGCTATACACCAATTTGTAAATTGTTGAGGGTTGAATTTGTAAATTGTTATTTTAAAAAAAGGTAGGGCCCTGAAAGTGGTGTTATTGGGTGTTATAATTTTCTGGTGTTTTTTGGTGTTATGTTATTTGGTGTTGAGATGATGTGACGCTGAGTTATGTTGTAACTTAAGTTACCACTCCTCATGCTCTTAGCCAAACGAACCACCCTCTCAAATGCTTAAATCATAAGTTGTTTCTTGATAGTGTAACAGTACCCCAACAAGGGTAGAAGTATTACATTATGGTGCCAAATCAGAACATATAAACGCAAGCGGAAGACTTATAAACATAAAGTTACAAGGGAAATCCTAAAGGATACAAAAGAAATACTAACTCTATACAAGAATGAGAATACAATGCTAAACAAAAATCTAATCAAATCAAGTCCAAGTCTAATCCAGATGTAATGGGCTTCTAATCATCGGGTAGTCCACTAACGCTCCTATGCACTCTTCACCCAAACCCAACTTTCAACCTAAAACCTGTCGCAGGAAAGGAAATGCGCCTGAGCTTAAAAAGCCTAGTGAACAGATATATAACAAAGCAAATGAATAAACGAAATGTATAAAAGTATAAGAAAAAGGAAATCATAAGTTTCTGCTGAAAAGGATATATTTTGTCAAATGTATAAGAGATCAACTAACAACTGAACGAATATCATAATTCAAACGAAATGAGGCATCAAAATAGATATCACATAAGCATAATTATAAGGAAAGATAATGAGCACGTATCAACAAAGAATTGTCTAAACAAGGTTCTTGAATAGACATACGAATCATAAGAAAGTCACGAGCCGACCTACCGAGGTACTCGATAGATCTCGAAATCACATAATCACATATCAAAGGATACGGAGAGGCGAGACCTCTCGGTACCACATATCAAAGGATACAGAGAAGGAAGACCTCTCGGTATCACATGGAGTAGCTAGCTCCCAAAGGTGTATGGGTACAGAGCACGTACAACCATCACGCTACGAAACGAAACAAAACGAAACAAAGCCTAGGATGCATATATGCACCCTGCTCGCATGATAGGTATACACATATCATAAATGCGCAAAGAAATCTCATATCATATCCTACAAAATGGGGACGCCGTTGATCAATCACACCTCCACAGAAAGTGTCATGCCATTGGTGCTTCAATGACACGGCCATGGTACCTCCATGACTAGAATAAAAACTCAGGCATAAGAACAAAGCAAAGCATATCATATCATAACCAACATCATATCATATCCAACAGAACATATCAAACTAAATCATATCATAGTAAATGAATAACCGACGAATATCTCATCATAGAATCATATCAACGAATCATATCAATGAATCAAAGTAGAAGGGAGCATAGCAATGGCTTAGGGAATCATATCATAAATCATATCAAAAGAGAATCGTATCAATAGAGAATCATAGCAAAGTCAATGATTGAAAGTTATGAGAAACCCCTACCGAAAAGGGATAGAATATCTGTACCTTAAACCGCCAACGAAATCATAACATACGAATAGGAAGTCACTCCTTCTTCAGCGAATCTACACGAATTAATGATCGGCTTGTTATTACTAACTTATTTTAAATTAGATTACTCGCTTTAGCCGGCTTTCTATTTTTAGTAACTTTTTATTTTTAGCAGGTTTCCCGAATTAGTAAGTTAATACTTTAAGGTTATTATTGACTATTAAATAATATTTAAGGTTTAAAATGATCAATATAATAAGTTAGGGTTAATTATGACAATTTAGACCGTGATGACCAAAAATATAATAAACACTCACATGCACTCGTATACAAGCATCTTATATTAACATCTTTCTTTTGGAAGAGCCAAACTCACACAACTCTAATTCATCTTACACGTATAAACAGTCTTTAGAAACCATGACCCATGTTACCTCTACATGTCATATATGTTTATATATATATATATATATATATATATATATATATATATATATATATATATATATATATATATATATATAATCAAACAGACATGTTAATAGTTAACACCATGCATGCCTAACATCTATACATTTTTCTTTGAGAACAATTCCCAAATGATGCCAAAAAGTTGTGGCTTTTCCCAAATGATGCAAAAAATAAGTGGGTTTCTCAAAAGAGTCATGTGCGAATGTGCGACTCCATTATATGTGCGACATGTGTCATCTTTTTTAATAATAAAGTACATGGTTAGGTGGGTGTTTTTCTATATATTCTCTTTTTGTCTTATTATAAAAGTATTAAAAAGACCAAAATACCCACTTTTAAATGTGCGAATATGCGACTCATATTTTTTTTTACCATCATCATCAACAGCTCCCGGCGACAACTATGTATTCCGGCGATACCCATTTATTCCGGCCACAAAAGAAGCTTAACAGTTTTCACATTATTATGATACTAGTAGTTTAATGAACCGTTATATATTATAACCACAGTATGAAGCATCTGTTAAACATCAATATATAGCAACATTCTATAACCTGTGAAGCTTACATTCTTTCCATTATTTACTTTCAAAATGCAGACTTATTAATATAATTCAATTAAAGGCCAACGGCTAAGCATCGAGGCTCTGATTAACAACCGGCAAAACAAAGAGCCTAATCACACCTCCAAAAGTTTTCATCCCATTCGATGTGATGCTCATTTATTCTGGCGACAACTCTCAAAAAATCCATCAATCCAAACTCTCAAAAAATCCATTTATATATAGATCAGGAAGCTTCAATCTATGTATAGTTTTTGTATTCGATGTGATGCTCATTTATATATAAATCTATATTCAGATCTAAACAAAAACAACCATAAACAGATCTATATATACAAACCTTAAAACCTCATTGCAATCTCCACCAAAATTATAGAGACTGATGGAGGATCTTGATGTTTGCGGATCTTGAGGGCGGATCTGGGTTTTGGCTGTAGAGACTGAAGTGCTTGTGGATCTTGATGTTTGCGGATCTTGATGGCTGTAGGGTGGTTAATTAAAATCCTCATATAAATGGGTAAATCAGTGAGGACCGGTTGTTGATTAAAATATGCATGATCTAACCGCTGTATCCCCAGGATCATTTCGATGGAGTATCCCCAGGATCTGGGATTTGGTGGTGGTGGTGTTGATGATGGAGTATTTTGTTGGAAAGTGTTGTAGTATTAAAGGCAAGGATATTTGAGTCTTTTTAATACACTCAATAATAAGACAAGAACTCACTTACACTGTATTTTAATAATAAAAAAGTGGACACGTGTCGCACATTTAATGGAGTCGCATGTTCGCACATTCGCACATGACTGTTTTGGGAAAACATGTTATTTTTGGCATCATTTGAGAAAAGCCTAAACTTTTTGGCATCATTTGAGAATTAGCTCTTTTTCTTTAAGGCTCGCCTAGGTTGAGATTAGAATTGACATCAACACTGCTAAAACAAGACTCCAAAATATGCATAAATGCTGAGCCATGAAGACACAAAACTCCCCACGTAACATGCAATCATACACGACTTAAGGTTTCTTGTTGATTTACAACAATACCACACATCTCCATGCAAACTTTATGACATACAAATATATAGTTGTTTTAATCTCGTTACACGCTTTATTCATCAGGTTACTAAGGTGTGTTTTAGTTATTACATGGGCTTGTAATACACAACATAAACAGCCACAACACTCGACACCAGGCATCCACAACCGCGACACAAAAATAGCCACACCCACAACTCACAGCATAGCCTACACTCGACACCAGGTTGCCACGAAAATGACATAAGGGTCGACTTATCTCGTCATAAAAACATATACGAATTATAGGCTGTTTATTTAACGTAACATGTATCTACTTCGTACAGGTTTGACACTAACGAAACGAAACTTAGGTCTTTTATATATTATCACATGAGGCAACCGTTTAGACGAATCAGAAGAACATTAAAACGAATATGAGGATACCTCGATTGGTTGGACTGTACGAACAGAATACCGGAGCGCGAAGGAACGAAGTCACTACGAACCCAACTACTACCCTTCTAACAAACGTTTACCATGATCAAATCTTTCCTTCAAACAGTTGGTCGTGTCTTTCTGATAACAAGAATGGATCGGTTTGTTTTGTTAGAGGTTGGTGTGTTCATGTTTGATTTTAAGCGTACGAATGGGCACAAAATGGGAGAGGTGTGTGTGATTTAAGTTTTCAATTTTCAATGTTTTGTTTATGTGCGAGAGTATACGTTTAAAAGAAAATAAACGAGTGAAGGGATTTTATCACTTAAGGAAGGTCGTGTGATTTGGAGGACAATTAGGGTAATTAGTGATTTGTGGAAAGTAGTTAGGGAATGTGATAGAGTGATTATCTTGTCAAATATATACTTACCATGTTTTCAAAAGTGAGTGTGTGTACAAAATAAAACATAACTCGGTCCTACACAACTTTGTATGTCGTGTGATAGCTTCTACGACTAAAATAATGTGTCATATTGATATATATTCGGCTAAATAGAAAACGTGACATGGGTATCAAAAGTCTATAATTTATTTATCATGAGCTTACGCTATTCGTAGAATGTTTATTTGTTCAAATATTAGTGCGTTAAATACTTTGGTTATAACCAGAACGAAATGTCTTGGATACTTCAATGTCTTTTCAGAAGTTTAAAATTAGAAGGCCTTTTGGGTATTTTATGTGTTCAAAATTTCCGGGTTTTACAAACAGCACGTTGGCTTCTGGCGACATATGAACGAAACCACATTCAACTACATGCCTGCAAGCTAGGTGACATGCTAGATATATAATACCTACGGTCTTGACGCGTTAAACGATTTAAGAATAAAATGTTTGCTAATAATACGTAAAACGTTTATATATCCATGACAAGCTGGAAAAAATCATTATCTGTGCAACATAAAATACGGAACTCATATTTCTTACTTGGAGCAATAAACAATCATACAACATTTATCATTAAAAAACATCACTTAAAAGATGATCAACAAATTAAAAGAATGTACCAGACTATCCCTTTATAGTTGGTAAAAAGACTACACTTCTAATCAAACAAACATTCGATCGATTGTCTATAAAAACACAATAAGGATCCAAAGCAAGTCACATAAGAACAAGTTCGCCCAAAATAATCGAAGCCAATGGCTGAAAAGCAGCCTTGTTAAGGCAGCCACTACTATGCCTGTGGTACTACCTCCCCTTATCCATGTGATCCGCTGCTAATACTACCACCACGGCTTGCACCAATACCACGTGTTCGACTACTTCTACTACCACGGCTTGACCCAAAACTATAACCTCCGCTTGAACCATGTGATCCACCCAAACTACTGCCCCTTGAACCAAAACTTCGTCCTCCACTACCACGTAAACTTGATTCAAATCCTGTATAACTTCCCCTTGAAGCATTGTCTACGTCGAGAATGGCTTGTTTGGATTTGGGATTAATGGCGCCATTTGTTGATGCATAAATGTGACTGATTAGGCAAAGTGATAGCATAAGTAATAACATCATCTTCATCTTTGTAATCCTCATCTCCCTTTTGCCCTGAAACTAAAAATATATTTTCATATAAGAACGATTTTTGCAACACGCACTACTAGAATAAGTAGAACTGGCGACGAACAAAATCCCGACGACAAAAGGTCGTCGGTATATTACACTAAAAGACAAAAAATACGCTTGACCGAGCCAAACTCACGTTGAATTTATGAATTTTAGAATACCGACGACATGACGTCGGTATTTTTTGGTCAAATTTTACTTTCCCATTAATTGCGAGAACTTGGGCGGGAATTTGACCCGCCAATCTTTTCCCGACGCCCCGTCGTCGGTATATTTCCCTAAATAAATATTTATTGCGATTAGAGTTTTAATTAGCGTTTATTATCGTTTAAGTAAATTTGGTTTGTAAAAATTCCGACGACATGACGTCGGGAAATTATTGAACATTTTTTTTGTCGTTTGGCTTGCGAATAAAAATTCCGACGACATGAGTGGGAGTGGCAGTGAGAATGGCTCGGGGAGTGACGAGGCTGACTTGGGTAATGGTGATGAAGACAGTGATTGCGATGTTGACAAGGGACAATGAGGTATATTTGTATGGGTTATTTTGTAAACGTTAACATTTTCTCCATCCTTATGCTTGATCCTCATCCGTATGATGTACACTTTAACACTTAACACCTTGACTTTGTCCATCCGTATGCTATTGACTCATCCGTATGTTATTATTGTAAACTTTGGCATTTTGGCAACTTAAACATTGCAGATATAGCAGCTTTTGTGCTATTGGCAACTTGATAACGCCCATTTTGTAGAATTTGAAACGTTTTAATGTATTTGGGGGTGTTTAGCGATTATATATAAGAGTTTTAGCCATTACAAGTTGTTTTGGCATATTGGCATGTTGGTATAGAGGTTTGGATTGTGTAGATTTTTTTCGGAAAAATTTCCGGGAAAAATCTGAAAAACGGCTACATTACAGGCTGCTATGCAGCCTGCATAAACAACAAATACCGACGACATGTCGTCGGTATATTATGACCCAATTTTGACTTTCACGTTTGACTCTTTTGACTTTTTTAGTTTGACTTTTTATATACCGACGACAAGTCGTCGGTATAATAAACGTTGACCGTTTGACCTTGTTGACTTATTGACCGAGTAATTAATGATTTTTGTTAATTGTAATTAAAATACCGACGAATAGACGTTGGCATATTATTTGTCGAAACAAGTTTTCGGTTGACTGAAAATGGCTGTGGGCCCCACTTCAGCGTCGGGAAATATCGTCGGCACAGTAAGTCCCGACGAGGCATTACCGACTAACATAGGCCGACGAAGTTTCGTCGGCATCAACTAAATGCCGACGTCATGACGTCGGCACAGACGAAAAAAAGTTGTCGGGCATCATCCTGTTTGTACTAGTGACGACACTGCTACTTAAACTAACACAATGTAATCTTTTCGGGCTTCTTGATAAGTTTCTAACCAATTTGCCGTTCAAAAATGATGCATGGAATGTAAAATTTATTATCGTGGTCTTCTCAAGCTGATATCGAGTACTTACGTCTACCTAGTTTAAATCGAAAGTGAATTGTTCATTAATTCGCTTGTGTCGTGAACATATAAACGTACCCTAATGATCGATTGAACCATCTTTAAAATTCAAAATCACGTATGTGTCATTCAATACTAGCAGGGTACCCGCGCGTTGCAGCGGCAGGTACCCTGAAATAAAATTTTTCGATGAATAATATATTTTAGTTTATTATATTTTTTTTGACAATAAATTTACGGATATAGCCCGTGCCCGTTCGTGCTCGAACCCGTTGGCCCGTGCCTCTTCGGGCTCAATCCCGTTTGGTCCGTGCCCGTTCGGGCTCAAGCCCATTTGGCCCGTTATCCATTCGGGCTTGAATATTTTTATAATGTGCTTTATTATTTGTAGTAGTGAAATTTAGTGCAGGAATTGTGTTTAATTTGGTTGTATAATATGCTTGATAATTTGTATTTCTTATGTAAGAAGTGTTTTAATAACTATATTAATTGTATTTAATAATTGACTATATTAAATAGCACTAGCAGGGTCCCTGCGCGATGCAACTGCGGACACCCTGTAATTTATTTTTTTTTATTAATAATTTATTTTATTTGTACGTTTTTTGGCAATAGCTTTACTGATTAGTTTTTTATGCCAAAAGTTTGATGAAATTTTGCTTTGTTTGTATTATTTTATTTATTATTTATTTTATGTTTTTGTTTAGTAGTTTGCTTGGTTTGTACAATATGTGAACATATTTTAGTTTATTATATTCTTTTTGACAATAAATTTACGGATATCAAAATTTCATTTAGCTCGTGTTCGTTCGGGCTCGAGCCCGTTTGACCCATGCCCGTTCGAGCCCATTTGGCCCATTGCCCGTTCGGGCTTAAAAATTCGTATAATATGCTTTATTATTTGTATTAGTTACATTTAATGCAGCAATTGTGTTTAAGTTGATTGTACAATATGCTTGATAATTTGTCTTTCTTATGTAAGGGGTGTTTTAATAAGTGTATTAATTGTATTTATTGACTATTTAATTAATTGTCTTTAATATACATAATGATTTATTTATTGTATTTAATGTTAGTATTAATTGTATGTTAAAATTAAATATGAGAGGAATTTCTATAAGTAGCATTTGTTGTTGTACTTATAGCTTTAGAAGTTGTAAGGCTTAATTTTAAGTATTCTATTAATAGTAGGCATTCATGTTTTATAATATAGTATGATTAATGTGGTATTTTGTTGTACACTATGCTTCTTGTCTTGTACGTCTGAAAATTATTTGCATTAAAGTGTTGTACACTATACTTCTTTTCTTGTAAATAGTAGGTATTATAGTCATTAATAATATTGACCACTTTAATAGCATTAATGTGTAAGTCTAAAAATTACATCATGCTTATTGTGTTGTACACTATGCTTATTTTGTTGTAAATCTAAAAGTTGGTTGTAGCTATTGTACAATGTGCTTAAATGATTGTACTTTTTGGTGAAGGGGTGTTTTTAATAGCATTAATGTTGTTTGATAAAATTTTTGTCTTAAAATGACACCACGCTTTATTTTGTTGTACAATATGCTTACTTTGTTGTAATTCTGAAAATTGTGTGCACTACAGTGTTGTAAACCATGCTTAATTTCTTGTAAGTCTTAAAATTTTGGAGAGAGAGTCATTCATGCTTTATATGTAGTATAGATAGAAGCAAAGCTTTGTAAAACTTACCTCACGAATTCGATCAACTCCTTCAGTTGAGTCGGCTATGTTTCAGTTTCTCGCCAATAAATCTTGGTTTTCGAGAAGTTTTAGTTTGTTGGTTGAATGGGAAAATTTTGTTAAATAGATTGTTATTAACCCACATATGCATTTAATCCATTGGTCAGGCTATTGTTGTTACTTACGGGCTTAGCCCATTAACTCGTAATTTTTACTAACTACATGTTTTTTAGAATAACTTTTTTATTTGCTCAAAAAATAAAAAATAAATAAAAATAAAAAATAAAAATAAAATAAAATACCATAGTACTTATGAGGCTTTTAAAAATAGAAAAATGCTAAACATGTCTCTTAACCTATGTTTTGAAATTCCGACATGACATAATTTGTTTGTACTTTTAGAATAACTACTCATAGCTTTTACGGTTACAGATAACAAAATTATTAACACATGTGTGGTGTTATTTGTCTTCCGGTTATTTTTAAGAAAAGTCATATCAACACCTGATGCTCTTGATTCATTGCGCATCTTGGTTACTCGGCTTTTACATTATGTTTATTGATTTAAAATTTGAGTGAAAATAATAATAATAAAAAAATATGAATGAAGTTTATTTTTTAGAAAAGAAAAAGAATTAGAGAGAAAGATGAGAGTAACTTTTTATTAAAAAATATTCATCTTATTTTTAGAAAGAAAGTAAAATAAACTTTAATATATTTTGTTTAGAGAACAATAAGGGTGAGCATCGGGTCTAATCCGGACCGAATCGAGCCGATTTAGCCCAAAATCAACGATCGAGGAGCGGACTGATTGGTTCAATTCGGTTTGAGAATGCAAAATAGTCGGTTATATGTAAAACCAGACCGGATTGAATCGGACCGAGTACCGAATACAGTAAATAGGTTTAGTCCGATCCGGTCAGTCTGTTTCGGGCCGGTTTCTCAGTGCGATCCAGTCTGCGGTCTTTAGGAATCCGCTTCTTTTAAAGTTTTGGCAATAACATAAAGTAAAATGGTTAGGAGACCTAAAATTGAGACTAATTATATGTGGCAATAAACCAACTTGGCTAGCTCAGTTGGCCACCAAGGGTGACTTTGGGGAAGTTGTTACTACATGCGAGATGTCTCAAGTTCGAGTATTTCTGTGGGGGTTTTCCTTCAAGGTGGAATATGTGAGGTTCTGCCCAGAGACTACCTTCTGGGTAAGTACTGTAGAATTGAATAACTAACTTATTATTAATCACCGTAAGTGGCAACAAGTATAACTTGGTTTTTGAAGAAGCGGGTCCCTGCTGTTACCAACAACACATAAAAAGTAAAAAGCACATGAATATTTTAACTTTTCTAGTAACTATTTAGGCCTCGTTTGTTTTTTCAAAATAAGCTCTTATTGCCTCTTTTCATTTCTTTCCTCTGCAGGCGCGCAGAGGAACATGTTTGTTTTTTTTCAGACAAAAGAGCTTCTTTCCTCTTCTTTTCTCTTCCAAAATTCAGACATCTCCTTCCTCTTATTACCTCTTCTTTCACTTCTTACCTCTTCATTCACAAACCATACATCTCTTTCCCAATATTCATTTTTTACGTTTTCGTTTGTTTTTTTAAGTTCTCGTCCGTTTTTTTACGTTTTCGTCCGTTTTTTACGTTTTCGACCGTTTTTTACGTTTTCGACCATTTTTTACATTTTCGTCTATTTTTTTTTTACGTTTTCGCCCCTTTTTTACGTTTTCGTATGTTTTTTTTACCTTTTCGTCTCTTATTTTTTTTTTTACCTTTTCGTCTGTTTCTTTCGTTTTCGTATGATTTTTTACGTTTTCGTCTGTTTTTTTATGTTTTCGCCTGTCTTTTACGTTTTTGCCCGTTTTTTACGTTTTCGTCTGTTTTTTTACGTTTTCGTATGTTTTTTTACGTTTTCATCCGTTTTTTACGTTTTCGTATGTTTTTATGTTTTCTTCTGTTTTTTTAGGTTTTCGTTCATTTTTTTTACGTTTTCTACTGTTTTTTTACGTTTTCACCCGTTTTTTATGTTTTCGTCTATTTTTTTTTATGTTTTCATCCGTTTTTTACGTTTTCGACATTCTTTTAAGTTTTCATCTTTTTTTGTCTGTTTTTTTACGTTTTTGACTTTTTTTTGACTTTTTCGTTTGTTTTTTTTTTTAAGTTTTCATCTGTTTTTTAACATAAAAAATAAAAAAATCAAGCGAAAACATAAAAAATAGGACAAAATTGTAAAAAACCGACGAAACCGTAAAAAAAACGGTGGAAAACGTACCAAAACAGTAACAAGCAGACGAAAACGTAAAAAAACTTGTGAAAAAGAAAAAGGAAAAGAAAAAAAGTACTTCAATAGCACAAAAATTGTCTTGAAAATGAAAATGAAAAAAGTATTTCAATAGCACAAAAAACAAACGGTCTTCTTCTTGTAGATGAAGAGCTTATATGTACCTCTTCTTCTGCAGACATGGTTTGCAGATGAAGAGGTAAAAACTCTGAAAAAACAAACTACACCTAAGGTTTTTTGGAAGAGGAAAAAAGATGAAAGAAGCTCTTTTGTCTGAAAAAAAACAAACATGTTCCTCTGCGCGCCTGCAGAGGAAAGAAGTGAAAAGAGGCAATAAGAGCTTATTTTGAAAAAACAAACGAGGCCTAAATAGTTACTAGAAAAGTTAAAATATTCATGTGCTTTTTACTTTTTATGTGTTGTTGATAATCTCTGCAAGACTGCAAGTGATCCAACTTCACTTCACTTCACTTCATATACATCTTCATCTTCATTATCAAATCATAAAAAAATGGTAGGCGGCAGACAATACAACTCAATAACCAAACTCACCAGATCCCCAAAAATCCTCATCCTAACCCTAATCACACTCACCTTCATCTTCATCTACTTCACTTCCACCACTTCACATTCCCCAAACCCTAACCCTAACCCTAACCCTAACCCTAACACCAACATCCAATACTCATTCGTCACCTCCCTCGAACACTTCTTAGCCCACACCAACCTCCACCACCTCCCGGACGACACCGCCGATCACTCGCCGGAGAAACTAGATGAGCTGATGTGGAGATCGGAGAGTGAGAGGATGTATAACGGTGGGGGTTTGGGAGGTGGGGAGGCGGTTAGGGTTTATGTTTATGAGATGCCGCGGAAGTTTACTTATGATTTGCTTAGGTTGTTTAGTGATACGTTTAGGGAGACGGTTAATTTGACGTCTAATGGTAGTCCGGTTCATCGGCTTATTGAGCAGGTGATACATTGTGTGTTTGTTATTAGTTAACTTTTTTAGAAGTAGCTTTTGGAGTGCAAAATGTGTAACTTAAATGTTTGGAAGAAAAAAGTTTAGAGCACTAGCCACTAGGTACTGTTGGTGTTATCTGACGATGTTATAGCAAAAAGTGCTGCCCCCTTAGCTTTTTCCCCTATAATTCAGAACCTATAACTTAACTCAAGGGGCCATGCCCTATAACGGGCCTGATGCCATAGGGTCGCGCCCTATGGCTTAGGGTACCATGTGCTCTTAGGGTGATGGGACAATGAGTAACAGTCATAGAATGTCGAAAGGGGAATCTTACCTGGTTGAGAATGGGGTGCCAAGTGTTAAAAGATATCTCATTTGCAATTCATCTCTAAATTGAGCGGGTAGCCACATTGGTTAAGTACATTTCACTAAACATGGACAAAAACATGCTTTTTCTGCTAAACATGGACTGAACATGTTTATGTTTATGTGTAGTTAAATGTACTAGGTCATGCCACTTGCCCGATTTGGAGATGGATTGTAAATCAGATGACGGTTGGCTGTCTATCGTCAATCGGGTAGTGAAATTCCCCCTTTGATATTCCGGTGCCATTAATCGTGATCCATCACAATAAACAAATATGAATTTGGTTTAATATAGATTCATAGTGCGAAACTAGATGTGAAAATTTGACAAATTTACTTGTAAATGATACGGCTCCAAAATCCAATACTCATTCCCCAAACCCTAACCCTAACCCTAACCCTAACACCAACATCCAATACTCATTCGTCACCTCCCTCGAACACTTCTTAGCCCACACCACCATCCCTCACCTCCCGGACGACACCGCCGATCACTCGCCGGAGAAACTAGATGAGCTGATGTGGAGATCGGAGAGTGAGAGGATGTATAATGGTGGGGGTTTGGGTTTGGGAGGTGGGGAACCGGTTAGGGTTTATGTTTATGAGATGCCGCGGAAGTTTACTTATGATTTGCTTAGGTTGTTTAGTGATACGTTTAGGGAGACGGTTAATTTGACGTCGAATGGTAGCCCGGTTCATCGACTTATTGAGCAGGTGAAGGATTTTGGGTGTTTTGAAAGTGTGGTTGTTTGATTAGTGTGTTTGTTATTGAATTTTGTGGTTTTGGTTTCGGATTGTGACTAGTTTGCGCGAATTAGTTAGTTTTTTTTAGAAATAGCTTTAGAGCACTAGGTACTATTGGTATAACTTAACACAAAAACACCCTCCCTCCATCACTCAAGACTAGAACGGTACCCGCGCAATGCGGTGGCGGGTACCGTGTGATTATATTTTGCGTTATTTGGTTACACGTTTAGTCGTCTTCATGCTTTATAAGTAGAGATATTAGAGATGGTTAAACCAAATAATTTTAGTTTGAACAACCAACCGCTTCCTAACAAACTTCCTAACCAACTTGCTTCATAACAAATTAATTTTGAAATCTTTCCATAATAAGCAAGAAAAAAGTCTGAATTTTAAGCATTTCTAATTATACAATAGTCCCAAATGCATTATAATGTAGTATAGATATAGGACACCCCGGGGCCCATAGTTTAAAAATAATAATAAAAAAATGCCTTATTTGCTTGGCTAGTGATTTTGGCACCATGACTTATAACTCAAGGGGCGGCGGTAGGGTCGAGCTATAGGGCTATAACGCGTCCTATGGCTCAAGGCACCGTGTGCTCTTAGGGTGATGGGACCATGAGTAATGGTCCTAGAACGAATAGAATTGCAGGCTCATTAGCTGCTTGTACAACTTCAAACTGTAGAAGCACACCAAGCCCCAGTCATGCAAGCCTATTTGTTACAGTTAGTTATATGACTTTATTATGTCATATTACATGCTAATTCTTAGGCACTCTGAAGTTACCTATGTACCTAACTCAAATAACTGAGTATGTGATCATCACTAATTATAACAACACCAGCAAAATATCAAATACCATTTCCTGCAGACTGTTCTGTTATAGGCAATTTTGATTATTTCGTATCACATAAGCACTTTTGAAACACGATGCCAAACACTCTCTATGTTATCTTACACATTGATTTCTCTTGCAGCATTCAGTTGACTACTGGCTGTGGGCGGATCTAATTGCTCCTGAATCAGAAAGGCTTCTGAAAAGTGTCGTAAGAGTTCATCGGCAGGAAGATGCTGATCTTTTCTACGTTCCATTTTTCACAACCATTAGCTACTTCTTGCTGGAGACACAGAAATGCAAGACGCTTTACAGGGTGTGAGTGAATGCCAATGTTTACGTTACAGAAATTTTTTCTGGTCATGCATAACATATTTAGTACTTTCAAATAATTATAGGAACCACGGGGTTTTAAGCTATGAATAGCCATGTACTTACGTTCATGTCACCTGAGTACCTGAATTAAAACGTGTCCCATTTCGTGTTATGAACTTTCAAATTTTGTTCTCATATCCACATTTAAACATTTTTGACCCGAAAAAAGGTTGTAAGTTACCCATTTACTATCCACTACTTTGTATGCCACACATTCCAAGACATTGTTTACAAAGTAGTGGACAGTAAATGGGTGAATTATACCCTTCTTTGGGGTAAAAAAAAAGTTTAGATGTGCATTTAAGAACACAATTTGAAAGTCGGTAAAAAAATATAACACTTTTAGTTCAGGAACCCAGGTGGGACATGAGCGTAGGTACATGGCTATATGTATAGCTAAAACCCGGAACTACTGTACTGACTTTGGTATTTTGTCATAATATTTGATAAACTGGGATCTTCCTCTAATGGACCTCCAATTTTTTGTGAATTCTTAGGAAGCATTGAAGTGGGTTACTGATCAGCCTGCATGGAAGCGGTCTGAAGGAAGAGATCACATATTTCCAATTCATCATCCATGGTCTTTTAAAACTGTTCGCAAGTTTGTGAAAAAGGCAATATGGTTGTTACCGGATATGGACTCCACAGGGAACTGGTAACTTTATTATTCTTATTTCATGCGTGCATCTAACTTTTGCACATATTTTTTATTTTATTAAATGAAATTATATTGATAATTTTAGGTACAAGCCTGGCCAAGTTTCACTTGAAAAAGATTTGATACTTCCTTATGTTCCCAATCTCGATTTGTGTGATGCCAAATGCTTATCAGAAAGTGCATCAAAGAGAACAACACTTCTATACTTTCGCGGGAGGCTTAAAAGAAACGCTGTATGATTCTTGCCCAAAATCTTGAACCTGATACTGTTTAATATATTGTTCGATAGGATTCTGCATATTCCGGCTGCCTACTTGGCTCATTTTTTTTAGGTTGCATGTGTGTTAAGTAGTAGCAAAACATTAATCTCTCTTTGCTTTCTGAAAATTGTATTTCTACTGGGCTTAGCATACAAACTGAGAGTCTGAGTATATGTGGCAATTTTGATCCATTTACTTATGAACGGGTCAATTAGTATTTAGGGTAATGTTTATCTCTTATGGGTCAACTGAAAAGTCTTGAAAGGAAACAAGTCAAATTGGTTCAATGGGTTAAAAGTCGCTTAAAGTCTGTTTTTAGGGCATGAAACCTCCTATATCATTATATTAAGTTCTTATTAATGAAGTAATTTTTGTAATTATATATGACATGCTAAATATTAATTAAAAATGTTAGAAAGTTGGAGAAAAAGTGTGCCGGGTCAACACAACCCAACCCAGAGTGAAATAATTACTCACTTTGACCTGTTTTCCACTCTCCTGACCTGCCCGATATTTCGACCTCAAACCTCTGCAATAAATTTGTTATTACTAATCAAAAGCAATAGATACAAGGAAGAAAACAGTTTTGCTAGATTCAGCTTACAAAGTTTGCATGTGATCGTGACCTATTATATCCTAATTTCAGGGAGGGAAAATACGTTCTAAACTTGGATCAGAACTTGGCAATGCTGATGGTGTTGTTATTGAAGAGGGTAGTGCTGGAGAGGCAGGGAAAATAGCAGCGCAAAGTGGCATGCGCAAGTAAATTTCTGTTGCTAAATCATGTATTTTCACCTGAAAGTATTATGTACCTTTCTTGAGCTGGTTGTTTTCTGGTATGCAGGTCTGTGTTTTGCTTAAGTCCTGCTGGTGATACACCATCTTCTGCCAGATTGTTTGATGCCATTGTTAGTGGCTGCATACCTGTTATAGTTAGTGATGAATTAGAGCTTCCTTTTGAAGGAATACTTGATTATCGTAAGGTAAGTGCGCCATTTCCCATTGATGCATCCTCATTTCGTGTCTTGAAATTGTTACTGTATCATGATCTACACATCGCTTAACTATCAATAACCAATATTCTAATCTGATCACTCGATGCAGATTGCTTTGTTCGTTTCTTCAAGTGACGCTGTGCAGCCAGGCTGGCTTTTGGCGTATCTGAGAAGTATTAAATCTTCACAGATAAAAGAAATGCAAGATAATTTAGCTAAGGTTTGTGACTATGCAAATGCTAGTTTTAAATTATACTGACATCTCTGAGTTTCTTGCAATTTTTCGAAATAAAAGACATTGTTATATCCCCAGAAAAGAGTTATTCATGCACGCGTAACAAAATATACCAGCTTCACCACTGTATATTGTGTTATATATATCAGTCAATCCTAAATTCACTTCTTTTGTCACATAATTGACACATTGCATACTTAAATAGATAAGTATCATAGTTTAGGGGTTATATCCTAGAGGAAGAAGGGGCAAGTATTATATCGTTAGCTACTAGTAATATGTTCATCAAAATGATGTATTTTAGCGTTTAAAGAATAAATTCCAAAATTTGATATAAGAAATATGAATCTTGGTATTGGCTACACAAATATGGAAATTAGACAGCAAACTTCCATGCATGTCAATGGCAACTAGTAGAAGTCCAATAAAAAATGATTCAGTTTTGCATAACACGTGATCATCTACTTGCAAAAGAGAAGTGCATCAGTATCACTTATTTCATAAGTGCATTAAGATGTTGACCATGATGTTAGCACAATTACTATGGGTCTCTACTTGATGTCAAAATTGAGCATTAGTAGTGGAATTTGCCTTAATATTTAATCCATTCTTGAGAAGTAATTACTTGGCTGAACTCAATTCGAGTTCGACCTGATCATGCTGCAAAACCAAAGTTTAATATGTAATTACTGATGTTTGGCAATAGATGATTGCTACAAGAACTTCATAATTTAAATGCAAACTAGATTATTGCAGAATGGGTGATCTCTTAGTAGTATTCTCATGTTTATGTGTCTTAATGGTTTTCGTTATATATGACAGTATGTGCGGCATTTCTTATACTCCCATCCTGCTCAACCGTTGGGGCCAGAAGACTTGGTTTGGAGAATGGTATGCTTCTCTCTCTTTTGACGCAACTAGATCCTACTTTTCAATTAGCTTTGGCAAAATGGGCACATTGGGTAAATAGGTTGGGTCACATTGAGATACTTTGTGCCTTAAATTTTTTATTAAAAATGTGTGTCACACTTTTGGCCGTTTTATATCAAGCCATTTGTTTAATTTAGTTCATTTGATACATAACACAACCTAATCGACCCATTCACGTTTCCACTTTTTTCATTCATCTCCCATTCAATCTGATTTTTTTCAATGCGTATGTAAACAGATGGCTGGTAAATTAATAAACATCAAGCTTCACACACGGAGGTCACAACGTGTTGTGAAAGAGTCGAGAAGTATCTGCACGTGTGACTGCAGACGTCCCAACATGACTAGCCCACTGACTCCCTAATTGGGCTGTCCGGAAATCTTTTCACTTGTACTTCCCTTTCTAATCATTACAAAAAGAATGATTTCCAATATTATTTATTTGTTCAATTATAGGCGACGTGCGTATGTACATTGTACAAGATATTTTGTTTGCGACATTATATAGAAGAGTCTTTTTTGAGGTATCAAGAATGATAGAAATTGTGATTCTCAATTTATATAATATAGCAAAGATGGGTGAAGAAGCATCATGGGGACGTGCAAAGCACATCCAGCATATGCATTCCATGATTGAAGAAACATCACTTTCATGCTTCCTTTTTTATTAGGGACTACTATAATGTATTTTTATTATTTGTTTTACACGATCTTTTCCATGATAATATTCCCATTGAAGCATAATGTCCCTTTCAGAAAGTTTGACTAACTAATGCCAAAAAATCTTCCATCTTAGAAAACATTGTGATTCTGTTAATAACTTCCATGGAACACGTTGTTAATGATCCTTTTACAATATCTCATCAGCTAGTACCGTTTTAATTTGTGAAAGATAATAGTCCTTTTGTTGGTCATAATTCTAACTAAAATGATTTGCTAACGTGCCGTTCCGGTTGAAAAAACGAGTCAAATTAAACCAGGCCAACCAACCGGGTTGGGTTGAAAAAATGGGTCAAATTAAACCATGTCAACCCACCGGGTTTGACGTGACCTAGGTCAATCCGGTTTTCGATGTGTATTAGTAGAGTGTTAATACTTTACAGCTTTACATATGCTTTCCGAAAATAAGACTTCCTAAAATACTTTAAGCTTTTACTTTTTTACCTTTGTAGTTTTCCATTGTAGTATAGATTTAGAAGGTAAATAGCTATTTACAGCAGGAAATTCTTAAAAGTAAAGTCAAGATCCTTGTCCCACATAAGTGTTTGACTTGGAAAAGATTTTTAAGAAAACGTAGCGGTGATCGTGGGAGGGAAATAATGGTCTCCGTTTACGAAGGAGCAAAAGAATATATTATTGTAAATGTAATAAGCGCGTAAATACATGCTTTCACGTTCACATGTTATGTCACATGTCGGATGACAGAACATCTTATACTATGGTTTCTAGTATTTATTATTTAATAGATTTAGATCTCCACTAGTATAATTATTGCCTCCATTTTAATTTCATTCCCATTCAAAACCCAAAAATATATTCATCAACACTTGCAACTTCACAAATCATTTTTGCATTAGCTCTCTCCTTCAATCATGTTTCACTAACAGGTACTACATTGTAACTTCCATCACTTCTGCATTTTTTTGCGATCGAAAACATTCAAAGCTGCTAATCTAGTCTATCTATATAATTAAGTTCTCCTGCTAAGCTAATATATTTACAGTATAGTTGCAGTATCTAGTTAATTCTGTGAAATAGTTTGGACGACCTAAATCATACGTAATAAAATACTGTCTGGTCAGTTCAGAAATTTAAGTTAGTTATGTGAAATTAGGATCGTGATCAGAGGCGGAGACAAGAGGGGCAGGGTAGGCACGTGCCCCCTAGCGAAAAAATTGTAGTGTAAATTTTTTGAAATATCTAGCTATTTTTGTAATGTGCCCCCCTAACGAACCGATTTGTAGTGTAGTTTCTAAAAATTATCAAAGTTTGCCCCCTCGACCATAACTTTCTGGCTCCGCCCTTGATCCTGATCATGTTCGAATCTGTGTTTTACATTCTGTTTAATTGATTCAAATCTAGTTATATATGCCAAATACAGTATCTGATTCATCAAAAGATACTGATATGAGTATCTATTAGCTCTGATGCACTCTGCTTACTGTCGAATCGTGTTAAGATGTAGTGATTATCGTGATTTGTGAAGTATTGCTTCAAAATCATTTAAAGCCATTGACTGAATCTATTTAAGTTCCGATACATATTTCTAGTCATATCTGTGCTTTCATATTAGTATTTAGGGAATATTATGAAATTAGGATTATATTATTTGAATCTATCAATGAGATCCAAAATTACTTTGTAGGATAAAGATGTGTTTCACACACTTTTAGTCTTTACGGTTTGATCGTTTCAGGATTTTGTTACTTATGTGAAATATAGCATCGAAATCCTTCACAGCTAATGGTCTAGTACATCTATAAACTTTTATACATATGCGGCATAGTCAAATGTGCGCTTCATGCTCTTTTTACTGTCAGATCCTTTCAGGAACTAGTGAATATTTGTAAAATATCCCTTCAAAATCATTCACTGCTAATGATCAAATCTACCCATAAGTGAATTCCGTTTATATATGTTTTAAATAGTGTCCTTTGTCTAATCTTTGCAGGATTTAGTGAAATTTTGTGAAGAATTTTGTTAAATATGTCGAAACAATTCAAGCCAACCCGATCTAATCTATCTATAAGCTCTGATGCAAATGATTCACAGCCCAACAAGCCTCCTTTGCCACCCCAGGTCACATTTGCCCGGAGAACTTCATCCGGAAGGTATGTTAATTATTCTAGGGATGATCTCGACAGTGAGCTATCAAGTCAGGATTTTATGAACTACACTGTGCATTTGCCACAAACGCCTGATAATCAGCCGATGGATGCACTTTCTCAGAAGGTTGAAGAACAGTATGTGTCGAGTTCATTGTTTACAGGAGGTTTTAATGCTGTTACTCGTGCTCATTTGATGGATAAGGTGATTGAGTCCGAGACTAGTCATCCTCAAATGGCGGGCGCAAAAGGGTCTTCTTGTCAGGTTCCTGGATGTGATGCTAAAGTCATGAGCGATGAACGAGGGGATGATATTCTTCCGTGTGAATGTGATTTCAAGATATGTAGGGATTGTTATCTTGATGCTGTCAAGACTGGTGATGGGATATGTCCGGGTTGTAAGGAGCAGTACAAGACTACTGACGTAGATGAACTAGAAAATAACGTTGGTGGTGGTGGTAATGTTGGTAGGCCGCTTGGATTGCCACCACCATCTGGAATGTCGAAAAATGAGAGGAGGTTGTCGTTGATGAAATCAACGAAATCAGTACTTATGAGAAGTCAAACAGGTGACTTCGACCATAACCGATGGTTGTTTGAAACGAGTGGTACTTATGGTTATGGTAATGCTATTTGGCCAAAAGAGGGAGTAATGGAGGATGGAAAAGATAGTGATCATGATCATGTTGAGTCTCTGGAATTAATGAATAAACCATGGAGACCGCTTACTCGTAAGTTAAGAATCCCGGCTGCTATTCTGAGTCCATATAGGTACACCTCATGTTTCCTATATCTTTATATTCTATATGATTTTGGTTTGAGTTGAAGTCATTTCTAAGTCCTCTAAATTCTAGGAATTCTATAGTTTTGGAGTTCCATAATCGATGGATAAAATAAATCACCAAATTAACCTTCTCTTAATCTAATTTGAGAAACTTCACCTTACAGTCGCAGGACATGTCTCCCTTTTTTTTGTTGCAAAAATGTCAAATTTGGTCAAATTATGTATTAATGTCTGCAATAATTAGAATTTTCCACCACTCAAATTGCTGAATATAAGAACTTAAAGTAGAAAAAGCACATCCAAACTCTATCGGCCACAACATGTTCTATCACAACGTATTCTCTGTTTCAAAATCACATTTCTTCGTTTGGTTGTTATGCTGTCTTAGGTATCTCAGTTATTTCATGGTATACAAATAAACATTGTTTTGTGGTGTTCATTTCCGTGCATTTTGATTAATTGTATCTGATTTTGGCTCTTTTTGTGCAGGCTTCTTATCTTTATCCGAGCGGTTGTTCTTGTACTCTTCTTGGGTTGGAGAATCAACCACCCAAACAATGATGCGATCTGGCTATGGGGAATGTCGATTGTTTGTGAACTGTGGTTTGCCTTTTCGTGGGTCCTTGACCAATTGCCTAAAGTCAACCCAATCAACCGTGCCACAGATCTTAATGTTTTGAAAGAAAAATTTGAATTACCTACCTTACACAACCCTACTGGAAAATCAGATTTACCAGGCATTGATATCTTTGTCTCGACTGCGGATCCAGAAAAAGAACCTCCACTCGTTACTGCAAACACCATTTTATCTATTTTAGCTGCAGACTATCCTGTCGAAAAGCTTGCATGTTATGTTTCTGATGACGGTGGTGCACTGTTAACGTTTGAGGCCATGGCAGAAGCTGCGAGCTTTGCTAACATGTGGGTCCCGTTTTGTAGAAAACATAATATTGAACCTAGGAATCCAGAATCATATTTTAGTTTAAAGAGGGATCCTTATAAAAACAAGGTGAAATCAGATTTTGTTAAGGACCGTAGAAGAGTTAAAAGGGAGTTTGATGAGTTTAAGGTTCGGATTAATGGTCTTCCAGACTCTATACGTCGTCGATCTGATGCTTATCATGCACGTGAAGAGATTAAGGCCATGAAGCAACAGAGACAAAAGAGAGACGATGAGCCTGTTGAGATGGTGAAGGTTCAAAAAGCCACATGGATGGCTGATGGAACTCATTGGCCCGGGACTTGGTTGAGTCCTGCACCAGAACACTCTAAAGGTGATCACTCCGGAATCATTCAGGTAAACATTTAAAACAACTTGAAACAGCAAAAACATATCCAAACACTATTTTTGCACGTTTGGTGAGAACTCATTTATCTGCTTATGACTGGTACAGGTGATGTTGAAACCTCCAAGTGATGAGCCTTTACAAGGCCAAGAAGAAGATGCTGGAATGCTTGATTTCACAGATGTTGACATTCGTCTTCCCATGCTTGTATATGTGTCCCGTGAGAAACGCCCAGGGTATGATCACAACAAGAAAGCAGGAGCCATGAACGCGCTGGTTCGAGCCTCAGCAATCATGTCCAATGGTCCTTTCATTCTCAATCTTGATTGTGATCATTACATCTACAACTCGCAAGCCATGAGAGAAGGCATGTGTTTCATGATGGATAGAGGTGGTGACCGTCTCTGCTATGTCCAATTCCCTCAAAGATTTGAGGGTATTGACCCGTCTGACCGATATGCCAACCACAACACGGTTTTCTTTGATGGGAACATGAGAGCCCTTGACGGGCTTCAAGGTCCCGTTTATGTCGGAACTGGATGTCTCTTTAGAAGAATCGCGTTATACGGGTTTGACCCACCAAGAACCAAAGAACGCCACCCAAGTTTCTGTAGCTGCTGCTTTACAGGTCGTAAAAAGGGAAAATTTAGCACTCCGGAAGAAAACCGAGCTTTAAGAATGGGTGATTCTGATGATGAAGACATGAATCTGTCTTTAGCTCCCAAGAAATTTGGAAACTCAACTCTTCTAATCGATTCAATCCCAGTAGCAGAGTTCCAAGGCCGCCCGCTTGCTGACCATCCTGCAGTCAAAAATGGAAGGCCGCCCGGAGCTTTAACCATCCCCCGGGAGCTTCTTGATGCATCCACTGTTGCCGAGGCTATAAGTGTCATTTCATGCTGGTATGAGGATAAAACTGAATGGGGTCTACGTGTCGGGTGGATTTATGGGTCAGTGACTGAAGATGTTGTCACAGGTTATCGAATGCATAACCGAGGATGGAAATCAGTTTACTGTGTCACAAAACGAGACGCCTTCCGTGGTACAGCTCCAATCAATCTTACTGATAGACTTCATCAAGTCCTCAGGTGGGCCACTGGGTCAGTTGAGATCTTTTTCTCACGTAACAATGCTCTTTTAGCAAGCTCAAGAATGAAGATTTTGCAAAGAATTGCTTACCTGAACGTCGGGATTTACCCCTTCACTTCCATCTTTCTAATCGTCTACTGTTTCCTCCCAGCACTTTCCCTATTTTCTGGACAATTTATCGTGCAAACTCTTAACGTAACCTTTCTCATTTACCTGCTGATCATCACTCTCACAATTGTCATGCTTGCTGTTCTTGAAGTAAAATGGTCTGGAATTGAGTTAGAAGAATGGTGGAGGAACGAACAGTTTTGGTTGATTGGTGGTACGAGTGCTCACTTAGCAGCAGTTATGCAAGGTCTTCTAAAAGTTGTTGCCGGTATCGAGATTTCCTTCACATTGACCTCAAAATCAGCTGGTGACGACGAAGATGATGACTTTGCAGATCTTTACATTGTGAAATGGACATCACTCATGATCCCGCCTATAGTTATCATGATGGTTAACTTAATCGCTATAGCAGTGGGGTTCAGCAGGACTATTTATAGCACGATACCACAATGGAGTCGTCTTCTAGGAGGCGTGTTTTTCAGTTTTTGGGTTTTGGCACATTTGTACCCGTTTGCTAAAGGGCTGATGGGACGAAGAGGAAGGACACCAACGATCGTGTTTGTATGGTCTGGACTTATTGCTATTACCATTTCACTTCTGTGGGTTGCGATTAATCCTCCACAAGGTCAAAACCAGATTGGAGGATCGTTTCAGTTCCCGTAAAGATTTGTTTATTACTTTATATTATATTCTTTTAAATTTAACAAACAGAGGTTTACTGGAGAAATGGTAACACCATTTTCCCATATCCAATTATATTGTTTTGTAGCTTTTTTCGATTATATAAGAGGCTCTTTAGTGTTTTTTGTTCTTTACCTTCTTGAAGATATGATAGATGAGGACAGGACCATAGGCCATGGGCCGGCACTTACTTGTGCGGTCGTGGTTTTAAACGCTAAAAGCGTGATCCTTTATAAACTTGGTCAAAATTCAAAATGCTTAAATGTTAGACATCATCATGGCTTTTTGACAACGTAAATATAACGATCTATGAGAGCTTTTGTTTCAACTCTATAATTAACTAACTTTTGTTAATATAATTCAAATAGAAGGTTCGATCAGATTAGATATGTAAGAGTGGTGCAGAAGCCATAATAAACAAATTCGAAGATAAGTTTAAACTGGTAAAACTACAAGAAGACTATTTCAGCAACAGGGGAGGCTCGATGAAGCTTTAATAACTTCTCAGCAAACTTGCACCTTCCATCGGTACCATCAACCATTGAGGATGAGTTTAGTCCAATAGAAATCTTTTCTAGCAAAGGGGAACAAGCTAGTAAAGAGTTTATGAAACAAACTTCATTGTTTGAACCTTTTAAGTGTAAAAACGTCACTCTCGGAAGCTGCAACTGCCTTGTTGTGTCTAAGTCTGCCTCTGCACGTGTTGGGACATAATCCTTTAATGCCAGGATCTCAAGGTTCTTCAAATTCGGAGAGCGAAAAATCATTTCACGTATAAATGATAGAATAACATTATTGGAAAAATCTTTCGAGCCAAATCCTAGAATCTTGAGGCAAGGAAAAGTGGTAGAGACTTCCTTTCTAGCACCAGCTTCTGCCAAGAACTCGCACATACTCAAGTTCAAACATAGCTCTTGAAGTTTAGGAAAACAACCCAGAAGCTGAAACACACTAGAACTTGTGACCGACCTAATGTCAAGCTTACTTAATGGAAATATTAAATATTTGAGATTTTGAAGTTTTGAAATCTCATCTGGTTTTACTTTGCCTACATAACTGTATAAACTAATACACAATTTTTCAAGCAAACAACTGCCAGTCATAAGCTCCACACCTTTATGGCTTTCCAAACTTACTTCAACAAAGACCAAAGGGAATAGATTTGGAAAACCACAAAAACTATGTGGAAGACGAAAAAAACAGTTACGGAGCTTCAAATGTTGCAACTCTAGACAAGAAAAAAGGTGCGCAGGCAACATAAGTGTTGTTTGATGCATATTTATCAAAGTGAGCTCCTTAATTCCTTTTCTAGACAAGAACATAATCCAGTGACTAATATCCTTAACATCCAATACTTTGTAATTTGGTATATCGAGGTAAAACTTTTTTATGGGACCTTTAATATTAAGAAGAATTCTACTGATGTTCCTCTCATCATAGGATTCTTCGCCGTTTGGCCATTGTAAATACTTTGAGAATTTCTCATCAAATACGAGTTTTGTGAGCATAGTCCACCTAAACCTTCAGTTACTTGCTAAGATACTAGTCCTCATTGCATCTCGTATTGGCAAACGATTCATAATATTAGTTATCACATTCTCCGGCATTCTGCTAATAACATCTTCTTGTGCCAATTTGGACGCTTTACGTGTCCTATGAACAACCGCTTTCATTATCTAGATGGACGATAAATACAAACTATAAGCATAAATCGATGAAGTTATAGATCAAACAATTCACATGCTACATTTTCAAATGTCATCTGTTAACAAATATAAACATAGTCCATCATATACTCCTAAGTTTGATTTTTTTACTAGCATTTTATTCTACTAGGTCAAAACATATGTTAAATACTTATATACTAACAACGTACTTTGAAATCTTTGTTACTACTTGTAGTTCTAAGCATAGTTTTCCGATACTATTTTGATCATGTCCATTTAACTAGTCCGTCCAATACTGTTTTGATCACGTCGGTATAATCTAGTCCGTCTAATACAATTTTGATCATAATACTAGTATTCTACTAGGCCAAAACATATGTTAACTACTTATATACTAATTAACAACCTACATTGAAATCGTCGGTACTACTTATAGTTCTTAGCAAAGTCGTCCAATTCTATTATGATCATGTCCGTTTAACTAATCCGTATATTACAATTTTGATTATGTGTGTTGCTAACATGATAAGAATGTGTTCACCATCATCATCTTTTACTATACAACATCATTAAGTATTAACATTGGAAAATCAATGCAACTTTGTTTTTGCTTCAAGAATTTACTAATATTGTAAGTTATTAACATAACCAACAAGAGTTACAGCATATAAACAAAATTCTTCTAAGGAAAAACTAACCTCAAATTCGTAATGTAATGTGAATCGAAAAAGAGAGAGTTTAAGTTTTATCAAAGGAGTGCGTCCGTTTTAATGTTGAAAATATATAGTTATAAGCCGCTTCAAAAATAAGTTTGTTAAGGTTGGGCTTGTTGGTTTTTTAATCCGGGCATTAGGCTTACATTTCATAAACTTACTTTTTCATGTGGCTACAAGTTAAGCACACCAAAAGTACACAAGAACCTACGAAAAAGTACATAAGGATCTACATAAAAGTACATACAAGTGTACTTTTATGTGGGTCCTTGTATACTTTTGATGTATTTTTGATGTGCTTAACTTGTGCCCCTAAGTCACAAGTTAGAAAAACCCTTAAACTTTTAGTCTATTAGTGTTGGTGAATAATAATAAGAAAAAAAGAATAAAGATGCAGAGAAATTGAGAATTTTCTTATTCATGAATAAAAAGATATTTATAATTACAAGTTAAAGTATCCTCTAAGATGCAATCTCTTATTAATATTTAAAGATATCATTCCAAACATTCATTCTATTATATATTCATAACACTTTCTCTTGGATGTGTATTTGAAGATTATTGTTCGTTAAAACTAACCTTACTAGATAAAACCCAGTGAGACAAAAATCTAATGAATGGAAAAAGAGTACATAATTACTTCATACGCTTAGTGATATTACCTCGTCAAAAATCTTAGCTGTAAAACCTAGTGGGGACAAAACCATAGTCAAAGGAAAAAGAATGCGATGCGTATTTCCTTCCCCTGATGATAACATCACTTGTAACTTCGTAGTTGGCAAACCAACATCTTTATCACCAACGTAGTAAGTGTCTTGATAGAATAAATGTTTATGGTTCTCGCGTGAACAAATGTTCTACACTTGTTGTTCTACACTTGTTATTCACATATACAGAAGGATTAAGCATACATCATACATATCATTCAAGTACATTCTCATACTTTCAAATTATACATTACCAACAAATTCGAAATAAATAATATATTATATCATGCATGACTATTAGCAAGAAGTATCAAATTTTCATTTTAGTATGACACTTTTAAGTAGATATTATGATCATGTCTTTGTAAGTCAAAGGGGTATTTCCAACATCATGTGACCTCATAAATATGAGCGTCATATATTCATATAAAAATATTTATCATATTTCTTTAGTTTTCATGATGTATAAGGATTTCATCCTTAAACTGTTCGAACTAAGAAAAACTTTGTTATTTCTTTCAAATTCAATGTCTAAACATTTCACCTTTAGAATCTCTCACGGAGTTTCATTTACATGTCTAGTCAAATACGAATATTCTTATAAAACTTAATAGGAAAACATTACCATATCCATAGCCCATTTTCAATAAATATCTAAGGAGATTATAACACATGTGCTCATAATGCTTGATCTCATGCAATGATTTATTCAATTTGATCAAGTAGTGTTGTCGATAACTTTTCTTATATGCTTCAAGCATTTAAAATAACCATACATGCTTCATGCATTTGTATATCCTTCTAGGAATTTCAACATCAAATGAGCACTCAATTATATTCTTTTCGATGCATATCAATGTTTCTCATATTTTCATACTTATATGATATCAAAATACTTTATATTATCCGCCACATGAAAACATGTCTTATAATATTTTCAAGTCTTTTCGAGAATATAATTTCAGTACATTAATTTCGCTTTCTCATAAAGACTTACTTATCCAGTAAGTTTACACATTCATGTGTATGAACTTCAAGTCCCACATGTCTCATCACAAGAGACTTCAATCTTTCACTAGTTACTTGTGTCTTTTTAATATGGCCAATCATTTTGCAACTGCAAATTCTTGCATTATTATTTCCAAGATCCTCACTATTATTATATCGGCATTTTATTTATAAATTCATTATCTACATCATTAGATATAATAGTACTATCGACGTCGATTCAATTTTTTTGATTTCACACTTTAGTAGACTTTATATCATAACATTTATTGAGATTTCATAGTTTTTATGTGCATGAGGTTCTATCCTCTTTGTCTAGTATCTCAATAGGAGAGTATTAAAGGTTTTAATTACCTCGATATGACCATCTTAACTGCTTGCTCCATTTATAAATAATTTAAGGTTTTTTTTTTTTTTTTTTTTTTTTTTTTTTTTTTTTTTTTTTGAAATTGATTGTTCTATCACGCAATATGTGTGCCATAGAATCATTACCAATCATTGGTTGTCCAGTTGGGACAAAAATATAAGTCGGAGCATTAACAACTAATAAAATATCTAGTCACTCTATTTATGTCACCAAACATATCTTGGCTTTTCATATATATATATATATATTTTTAACTTCAGGTTCATATTCATTAGTATTGTGAGAATCAACATTTACATTATTATAATTCATTTTAATTTTTGGCTGCTCATTTTCTTCCCATCAATGAATTATCATTATCAATATTTCACTTTGTGCATTGTGGTGGATTGACTATAATATAAACCGCACAACTACATGACTCTTAGATGGGATACATATGGTTCGTGACTGAAAAACCACTAAAACGGGGAGTAATCATTATAACTTTTGGCATTATGCAAATTCATGTTCTATCATTTAAAGTAACATGCTCCATAAACCATTAATTTTGCTCTCACAATTATTGGATTTGTAATCAACTGAAAACGTCTTATAAATGCTTCAACAAAAGCAATTCGCTTACGAACATGAGCTACAAAATGTTTAACACTTATTCCAATAATTACCAAATACTTTGAATTGCTCACCATCATTTCCAAAGATATAAAATGTGAAACGTGCTCGCATTCTTATAAGCGGAGCTGCTAATCACACTAACCTCATGTTATGTCTTTATAATCATTTTGATGATCTCATCGATTTATAAAATCAAAATGATCTAAATGGTAGTTGTGTAGGACTACAAAAATCTCCTTTGGATACTTTCCGAAAATCGAAGGGAATGTGCCTTTAATTTGGTGGTGATATGTGAAGCTTCTATTTAGATCAATAAAGATAATAAAAATCATCTTTGAAAAAACGCATGGCTCTTTTATATATTCGCATCATCACTAACTTGGGAAGGTCCAACCGGTCATTTCAGTTAATAAAATATTTTGTCACATAACTTTTTTACTTTATGGCCACATGTGTTTCAATTGCACTTAACTTTATGTGAAAGCTTGGCACATAAACAACTAGTATATGACCACACATGCTTCGATTGCACTTGACTTTATGTTAAAGTTGAATAATATGGAGAATTTAATACATCATTACATTTATACTTTCATTTCTCCAATCAAATTTATATAAGCACTTTTATGACTATCACATAGTTTAATATATAGCACTTTTATGACTTCCAAGTTGAAACGCCCGACCTTGACTAACTTAAAAAAAAATGATCTATACGTCGTATCTTCGGGGATATGCCGTATCTCTTTTTGGAGACATGTCGTACTCCTATCAAGGGATACGCCGTATCCCTATCTGGAGATACGGCGTATCCTTTCAGCTGCATGTGAGGCTAACACATTTTCAACATTTCCTATTTTGATCCATTTCCGCAAATACCAGCACTAAACAAACTAAACACATTTGTATATAATCATTTATGCAAACTAGGCATTTTCATACATCAACAGAAGCATAAATAGACTTGTGCCAAACGCCCATTTGAAAGACTGTACAAATACTAAAATACAAAATCTTGACTATATAAACATGGAAACACTTGATATATATTTCATAAGCATAAATACTTAATATCAAGGTTGCAAAAATCGTGAATTGGTAGTCGGGCGGTCGATCACCTTGTAGCTTGTAATCGTTCTAGGCGAGATTAATCGGATTGGCAACACTGACAAATTTTGGTTATTTTCGGTAAGTTTTGTGTATTTCCGGTGAGTTTTAGGTATTTGCGGTAAGGTATTTCTAAAAAAAAACTTGTAATAAACTTAAACAGTTACTATAAGTGATAAAAATAAGTTTACAGTGTGTTTTGGGTACCTCAGGCAAGATTTATAGGTTTTCAGAAAGTTTGACCACCATTGACCGCCGTTGATCGCCGTTGACTACGGTTGACCTATGTGTTTGACCCAGTTACATAAATCGGCAAGGTCGGTGGTCTTGTATCACCTAATCGATAATTAATCGGCCTTGTAGACTTTTTTTTGCAACACTACTTAATATAGTATTTGAATCGGGGCATTTCAAGAAGATAGCATGAGATGGTGATGAGAAGCTCGTTATCTAACCGGCGAGATACACCATTTTGACCCATTATGGCCCAGATAACATTTAGCATCTGTGACGAAATCCCAGATTTGTACTAGTGTACATAAAAACATAAAAATGAGAATGGTAAGTCGTTGCGACTTAGTGAGATAACGGATATTGAACTAAAATATGAACTGAAGCGATGCTATTAGTATGTTATAAATACAAAGGCATTCTAAACTAAAATAACTTTAATCCTCTAATCCCGAAAACTCCATCTCCTCTCCCCTCTCTAATCGAACGGCTGAAGCACTATGGTCGATCGAATCGACGTATAGTCGATTCCCATAAGTCGACTACCCTAGTCGAATTTGTACACTCCGGCCTCCATAGGTTCTTAGCCATAGTTTTACCTGTGCCTTATTGGTGGATACCTGACGTAATCAACATGGTGATTCTCCTCAAGAATCCCTAATCTGATCATACAAGAGCATCAATCAAGAAGAAGGTGATTCTGTGCAAGATGTAAAGGTCTAGGAGCTTACATTACCGCATGATCAAGTAAATATTCTATAAACACCCTTTATACGTGTTAAGGTTGGGTTATATCTTTTATCAGGAGATATGTATATTAGGGGTTTACCTTTGCATGGCTTTTGGTTGTTTATTTTTCGATGTGCATGTTTTATACGCCATGAGGGTACTATATGATGCTGATTTATTAAACATCACAATTCATAGGGCATACATGGTTCAGAAATGTGTGGTGCCGTGGTGGTCATCTTTTACTTTGTTCTTGTATTATATACTATATTTATTTAACTCAACAGAAAGTTTCATGTTATATGAAAAGTTGTAAACGGTAAACCTCAATGCAGTTTTGATCCGTTTACAATTTCGAACAAAAATATGAGTAAATGAAATTGTTCTTGTATTATTTACTAGTAATAGAGAAGAAGACACAAACAATAAAGATGGAGACAATGTGGGTGCGTTTAGTTGGGGGAAAAAACCCTTGTTTTTCACAAAATGTTTTGTGAAAAACAAAGAAAACAGAGATCGCATTCAAATAAGTGTTTTCCAACAAAATGTTTTGTAAAATACAAAATCCCTTATTTCCTAACTTAACAAGGAAAACTGCAAAACAAATTTTAGTTGTTTTGCTTATTTTCACTTGTAACCCACAACCCTCCCTCCCCTTCTTGAAAATAGAAAATACAAATATCAACTAAATGCGTTTTCCATATTTTCAAGTATTTTGTGGAGATAAATTTCTTATTCAGATTTTTACAAAACTAGAGATAGAAAATAAAATATTTTTTTCTCTAATTAAACGCACCATGTATATTTTGGGAAGTTTTCTTTGTATTAGAAACTCTCTCAAAGATTACAAACATAGACTATCGATTAAAATGAATTTGTTTCTGTTGAGGCTATCCCTATTCTCTACTCATTTCCCCCTTTTATAGATAAAATTAAAATGAATAACATATATGTATGTCGTACGTGGCTATTATTATGGGTTCATGAGTCTCATGCATGAATACATGTTCTCATGTTTGAAGTACTACACCACTACCTTATATCCCTATTTTTCTCTCACGTAAAACATGAGTTTTGGTTGTCAACAATAGACTTGACGGAATGAATTGCATACACACTTGGTCTCATCATCAACGTCTCTTTATTTCATTATATCTCACAATGTTTACACCACAAATCTATCTCATATGTTCTAAGCAGGACTTAAACCACAACTATTTGGTTGGGAGCTTCTGATGTACATATATACTATTCATTTTTGATATTACTAGCAGGGGTACCCGCGCAAACCAGTGGGTTCGAAGGCGAATGTTGTTTAACGATTTGATTCTAGATACCCATCGTCGAATGTTGTTTAACGAATGTTGCTCGGAGGCGAATTGAATTGAATTTGAGTTTTTCTTAAAAGAAGAAAAAAACAAATAAACAATAAATTTGTAAGGTTCGTGTATGTGTATATATATTTGGTTGTGCATTAAATGAACAAAAAGTCCATTGTAATCTAGTGGTTGGAATATTTTGCTTTCATCTAAGAGACCTGGGTTCGAATCTTGCCAGTACCCGTGCAGCGCAGCTGTAACACCCCAAACCGTATAAGGGTCTAAAGTGTAACATTATGGTGTCTTTTCAGAACATAAAGCGCAAGCGGAATACTTAGCTCAATAATTACAAATGTTGAGACTAAAAGGACTAATAAAACAAATACCATCAAAATCAACTTCTGAAATAATCAAACAAAAACCTAAATAAATCCATGAAAACTAAGGTAGGGTTGGTCCACTAAAAGCTCCTACTCTCATCACTCAATCCCAGCCTCCAACTTGATACCTGCCGCAGAGAAAAGAAAATGCGGCTGAGCTAACGCTCAGTGAACAGATATAAACATATGAAAGAGAACTGAACATAAACGAATAAATAATAATCCAATGAGAACCTACTGAGATACAATGTCATAAAGAATATGAAGGGTCATATGAAAATGGCAATCAAAGAATAATCCAGAAATGGTAAAAGGAATAGTAACGGAATTTGCTCAGTACCAAAACAATCAATCAACATTTCATATCACAATTCATTATACCGTCAATTCATTAGTTGCACAAGGAGGGGAGACCTCTCAAGTACCAGAAGTGAAATGGAGTGCATGGCACGCACTACCAATCACTAAATCAATCAATATTCAATCATTCATTTAGCCCAGGATGCATCCATACGCTCCCTGCAAAACAGAATACATATGCAAGTACGAGACTATACATACATATACAGAATGGCCATATGCACCATAATCATTATAACAGAAGGGAACGCCGTGGATCAATCACACCTCCACAGAAAGTGTCATGCCATTGGTGCCTCAATGTCATGGTCATGTTACCTCCATGGCTAGGAATAGTACCTTGAGCAATGGGTCAAATCAAATGGAACAAATGGGTCTTAACAATGGAATCATATCAGATGGATCATATCAATGGTTCAAATAGAAGGGTTCATATCATAACAACGGATCAAAGTCAAGGAATACGAATCATGAGAAACCTTTACTGATAGAAGGTAGAATATATGTACCGACACGAAACAAACAATAACAATAGTACATAGAATCAGAACCCTTACTGAGAAAGGGTAGAATATCCGTACCAATACGAAATGCAAATGAATTAATGTATAAAAGCAAGACTGAATATCCGTACCTTAATGCAATGAACGAAAGCAAACAAATCAATGGACTTTAAGTTATCTTCAACGAATCTACATGGATTAGGGTTTACAATATATTAAGAAAGTTTTTACATTTAGTCAACATAGGGTTTAAAACATATTAAATGCCATTAGGTTTAGGGTTTCTATTAAAGTCTGTCATGTACTTATACGAATCCGATATTCCACGACCAAGTATTAAGTTTAATTAACCGAAAACGTACCAATTATTATTATGTCCAAATAAGATAAATTACGTTAGTCCAACATTTTAATAACCGAAAATATTTATTACATATTATCTAAATAAATTTTAATTAACAAAAAATTTTGTTTTGTGACTTGGCTTACAATTTGAAAACCAAACGCACCCTTTTTTTTATTACATGGGTTTTGACCCAATAAAATCAAATGCAACCTTTTTTATAATTTAACGAGCTTATGAGCCAAAAAACCAACGCAACCCTATTCACCTTTTTTTTTAAATACAACCCATGCACTTAACAATAACACCAGCTTTATACTATGTTTATGGGTCGAAAGAGTTTTGGTCGAATGATCATAAAATAGACTAGGGTCGATCGGTTCACAACACAAGGTCGAAACAGGCATAGGGGTCGAATATATAATTATAAAGGGTCGATCGAACACAAGAAGGGACAAAATATTCGGGACCTATTATGGCATAAAGATGTCGAATAAGAATAGAATAATAATAATAATAATAATAATAATAATAATAATAATAATAATAATAATAACGAAAGGGTCGAATACCTTATGAAATCGACAAGAAGAAAACGGTCAAGATTCGTAGTTACACCCAAATACAATATGCTCAAACCCTTTTGTTCAATTGAATAAAAAAAATATAGCAGCAGCAACAATTTAGAAATCAATTATTGTGGTGGTTTGATGTGTTGTCAAATGAGAGCAGAAACAACAACAAAAAATTACGATTTATACTAAGCAAGAAAAGAACATATAATATTGTGTTAAATGGGTTTCATTGTCGGGCTTTAAAGATTATTCAAAGGTTCGGTTATAGTATTTAAAAGAAAATGAATGGGCCAATTAATTATTATTAAGAGGGATTTAACATTAGGCTTTAAAACTATTAAGGGAAGTTTGGTTATGGTTTTTAGACTTGGACCGAATTAAAGTGGAGTTTTAAAGGTTATTAACTATAGGTTTTAAAGGTTCGGTTTATAAAGTTTTAAGTGGCCATTTAATGAATTTCACAAGCCGAGTAATGGATGATTAAAGGGTCAAAGATATAAAAAATGTTTAATTACATAATTCATAAATATAACTAAATTGATTTAGTTTAGGTTAACAATTAATTACAATTGTAGACATGTGGTAAAGTTTTAAAATATTCAAATTTATACCTAAATTTGGTATCGTAAATTTTAGGGTTTTACAGCAGCAGGTTCAAAGGTGAATGTTGTTTAACGATTTGATTATAAGTACCCGTCGCCGAATCTTGTTTAACGAACGTTGCTCGGAGGCGAATTGAATTGAATTTGAGCATTTCTTTTTGAATGAATAAGATTAAAATGCTATCATAAAAACATGTATTTGATGTTGTTTATCAAAAGAACCAATATGGGGAAAAAATTAAATAAACAACAAATTTGTAAGGCTCGTGCAAACAATCACAAAAGTTATATATGTATTTGGTTATGCAATAAATGTTGTATATGTATTTGGTTGTGCAATAAACAAACAAAAGTGCATTGTAGTCTAGTGGTTAGAATAGGTTGCTTTCACCTAAGAGACATGAGTTCGAATCTTGCAGCTACATGTTTTTTTAATCTTACACAATTCCATATTAGTGGTTAGAATAGTTTGCTTTCACCTAGGAGACATGGGTTCGAATCTTGCAGCTACATGTTTTTTTAATCTTACACAATTCTATAATTAGCAAGTGTCGAATTTTAAAATTTTAAACTTTTCATAAATAGAATGTCTCAAATACTTTATATGTAGTATAGCCGTTATTTTATATTGTGACCAAGTCAAGGAATATCGTCTCGGATGCAAGTTTCCTAGCTAAAAATGTCAGAGGACACAAAAGAAAATTGCAATATAATATTTACATGAATAAAATATATCATCGGTCAGATTACGTTTATTCGATTTCTTTCATTTCTTTAATTATCTTAATTCACAAGTGGAAAAATTAGAGTTGTTGATTTACGAAGCATCGAAGATGCTCATCAGCCAAATAATAAATTTATTTACTGCTCAAAAAATTCAAATCTTTGACTTGACTTCAAAAGTATTGAAATACCTAAACAGGAGGGAAAATATAGGAACCTTAAATGGGTTTTATTTGCTTCAAGTTCCTAAATCCCAGACTTTAATTTTGTAAGCTATCTTTTTAACAAACGCGGCAAAATGAGCAGCTGCCGATTCTTGCTCAAAGAAATATACTCATACTGGAGCGAAACTATGAAAACCGATCATGACGATAGTTGAGAACCTAACATCTATTATAAACTAAGAGAAGAAGAATGCATCTTATGGTAGTTTATTTAACCACAAAGCACCTCAGTATTCAATTTCATGATACCATTTAAAAAAAGCACGCTAACAACAGGATTTATCCATGCGTACCTAAGTAATCTAGAAATTAATTTTCAAACTTGAAGGACGTAGAAATTAGCTAGTATAAAATGTTTGACTATATTTTAGTCATAGATTATAGAGTAAATTACACCAGTAGTCCTCAAACTATGTTCGATTCTCGAATTTTGTCGCAAATTCTCAAAAATCACATATATAGTCCCAACATTCTCTATTAATTGTGTGCATGGTCCTTTTTTGCTAATGGCCGTTAGCATTTCTCTTTAGTCAACCCATTTGATTTTTGTGTGATGGGTATATACGTAATTTAATGCTTTTGTCAGTTACACCGCTGGTCCTGTAAATTCCAAATATCAATAGCAAAATTATATCCGTTTAAGTTTAACTTATTTGACAACGCACTCCTCAAACTGTTCTAAAAATTTTTGCCAAAAAAAACTATTCAAAAAATATAGCTGTTATGTATTACTTTTTTCTAAAAAAATTGCTATAAATTCTTAACTCGTTACATAAATCATCACCACACCAACTCATTTTTCATAATCTCAATATCAAAATAATCATATAAAAAATCTTATGGATTATTCGATTCCACATACAATCAAGGATGAAGTATTAAGGGGGTTTTGTTTAAGCTTATATACGGCTGATTAGCTTATATGTGTTAGGCTTATATAACATAAGCCACAATTTTGTGGCTTATTTTGATACTTATGGGGTAATGTTATATAAGCCCATAAGTGTCAAAATAAGGTACAAAATGTGACTTATGTTATATAAGCCAAATAGATATAAGCTAATAATCCGCATATTAGCTTAAAGAATCACCCCCTAAAATTAGTTGATGAGGATAGTAAACATATGCAAGCGCTTGTAGACACAACCGTGTTGTTTACAAATACGAGCAAAGCTAAAGATGATATGATTAAAGCATATAAGGAATGTAACGACATTTCATAAGAAAAATGTGTTTTGCTTGAGACTTTTCTAAATGAAGAATCTTTAAAAGATTACAATATTGCTTTCGATTTGTTTCAAATGACGAGGAAAATAAAAAATCAAATGAGTGTAAAATTGTTTGGGTGTATAAAAAACAAGTACGATGATTGCATTTTTTTATTTTGTGTATCTTTTTCTTTTCTATAACATATTATGGTTTTTATATTAATGTAATGTGTTTTTATATGTATTTTTTATACCGTATTAATCTATATCTACTAAAAGTTTCAGTCCCCATAATAAGTTGGGAGTCTTAATGACTTCAAATCACACGTAATTAGTCCATTTGATTTCTCTAACCGACTACATAGTAATATCAAGCATTTAGAAAAGACTCTTGATAATATCAAATAGTCCTGATTATTTAGTGTCAATTTCCCCTTAAAATGATCATCATTTGTATAAGTTTTACATGGATATATACTCTTATTTCTTATGGTTTCATTTCAGGGTATATATGAGTATTGGAACGAAGAAACGTGGATTTGGAAGGAAAACTAACGAAGTTATTTAAGAGGTTGCTGACTAGGGGAAAGTTACTGCATAGAAGAATTCTTCAACCTACGCCGTAACATGTTTTATCACTAGAAGACTAAGTCAATGAATGCTGAAGGTTATGGCGTAACCCTATCGACATGGTTACGCCATAGATATCCAAGGACTTAGACAAATTCTGAGATCAAGAAGGTTACGTCGTAACTCATTCATAGGGTTACAGCGTAGAAACCCAATAAAATGTTAACGAGGGTTCTACGGTCGTAATGTCTTCTTGAGGTTACACCGTAAGTATTATTATAAAGATAAGATCGTTTGAGATACAGAGGTTATGGCTTAACCCTTTACTTAAGGTTATGCCGTAACCATGTCGAGGTTATAAATAAAAGCCCTAAATCTGCATTTTCATAATCACTTTCCACCAAAACTTTCAAAGGACGAATTAGGGCTTCATCAAGGACGAATCTCTGCAACTCTCAACCTTAATCCAAGGGAGAAATCGAATCATATACTCATTAGCTTTAGCATCAAATCTTGTAACTGTATCGAATCGAATGTTTACTTTCATTATGACATTTTACATTGCTTTTGCTGCATTTTATAATATGAGAGGCTAAACACTTTATGTGTTAGCCTAGTTATGAAATTATTATTGCATTGATGATTGTTATCTTGTTTATTATGCGTTTTATGTGTTTATCCATCTAGCCTTTCTATGATTCCCTTGTTTTGGATATGTGTATGCTAGGTAGTACCTATTTAGGCTAGTTTGAATTGACCAAAGGACCTTAGCCGGTAGGTTGCGAGGAGTGTAAGAATTGACAAAAGGACTACACATCACCAGCGTAAGAATTGACCAAAGGACTACCTATCGTAGCAGACATAGATAAGAAATGCAGGACCTTGATGTATGCGTGAGAATTGACCAAAGGACCATACACCTTGGTACATATTAGGTCTAGATTGTTAGCTGGCACTTAATGACTGAAACCGGACTGTACGACTGAATTGACTAAAGGAGGCACGGGTTTGGGAATCATAGGCTAGGAGATTTGACCAACTGATCCTAGTGACATTTAACTACCACATAAAGCAATAATAGACATGGTTAGGAAAACTTAGTCATGGCATAATAAGATTAGTAACTAGGCTACCACATATTTCTCCCACTTTTAAATTTAATTTTCATTATTTTATTAGTTTAATACAAATGATTTTTTCAAAAACCCTTTTTTGTGACAATTAAGACTTAAATTAGAATAGGCAAATTACATGAAAATGTATTTAACTTGCCACTTTTTATCATTGTATATAGCATTCTTTTTTTTCCCAATCTGTCAATGAACTTGCAAAATCCGTTTATTGCGTGTAGCGATGACCTGTTTGACCTGTTGGGCCAGGTTAAGCTAACGATCGTTAGGTTTATCATTGCAATGTTAGTCCTTTAGACTAACGATCGTTTATCATCGCTACATAGAATGCCAAAAAGTAACAAGTTAGATGACTTTTATTATTTTTAAAATTTATGTAAGTTTTTTACACGTTCTTGCACACATTTTTATAGACGTTTTTATACACATTTTTATACAAGTTTTTATACGCTTTTTATGCATGTTTTTATACAGATTTTTATACACACATTTGTATACACATTTTTATGCACGTTTTTATACACAGGTTTTTTATACATACGTTTTTATGCACGGTTTTACACACGTTTTTAAAATGTTTCAATACATGTTACACCCCGTGCCCACTTTGACCAAAAGTTAAAACTTTTACGCGGAAACGCTTTGACCCGTTTATGACCTCCTGTAACTCATTTATAAACTGACTAAAATAAGTTACAAAACAAACATTGAGACTATTTTTAGAAGAATTAGACTCCAATACTTTTAAAATGAGTGGTGGCACCCTAAAGTGCACTATGACCCCAAAAGTGCACTGTGACCCCTAAAGTGCACTATTGTCTCAAAATGACCCGTAACGTTTTGTAACATAAAATCGACACTTTAAAACTATATTTAAACATATGTAATCCACATTTAACTTAAAATATACATTATACATTGTTTCCCAAAATTCTTGACCCGTTAGACCCAAAATGGGTTAAAATGGACCTTGTCCCAAACACCCCTTTTTCTGCATAACCCTTTAGTGCACTTTTGTCCCATTTTCCGGAAAAATGACTTTTATAACATTGACATTACACCAAAACTTCCAGAAATCATTAGGACATTATAAACATCAAATATATGCATAAACTTGGTCATAATGACCCTCAAAAATGTGCTTTACAAAGTAACGGGTGGAAACACCCATTTTGACCCATTTGCATACTACACTTAACCATATCACCTTTAACCATAAAATTAACACTTTAACCGTAAACCAAACACTCATTTAACATTAAAAACCATGAAAACTTTGATCCATGACCATTGACCCATTCACATCCCAAAATAGGTACAATTACACGTTATGCCAAACGCCCCTTTTACTTGACCGTAAACACATGAACTACACTATAACTTGTCCATTGACCACCAAATTATACACTTGACACTTGACCATACTTTACATAACATTAATGACTCACGGGGGTACAACATTGACTTGAGCTCGGTATTCTACCTAGCTCTACTATCTTACCAAATCCTTCTACTTTCGCAATCCAACCTTAACCTTATCCAAGCCTTCCATAAACGCATACCAACCTACAAAAGGTTAGACAACTAAACCGTAAGCACAAAGGCTTAGTAAGTAAACGAGTATAACATAACGTCACATATCAATCACACCATACGCATCATAACTATCAATCCATTACAAACATAAACATTAACACATACCTCTAGCCACTTTAATCATCATCATACCATCTCAACACACCTAAACCCACTTAGCTAATACTTCGATTGCTAGCTATACCAAGCTAGCCTTATAATCACTTTCACATAACACATAACTTCCAAACCATTCAATAGCCATATCATGATAAGCATATAACACATAATGTAATGAAATCAACATAACATCACATTATAACCGGTTACTTACCTTAGCTTCCAAAGCTAAGCTACAAACATAATATCAAAATCATCATCATCCTCATCATTACTAGTCATCATCATCATCAACCTTTGTCATCTATCAAAACCTAAAATATAATAATCAATAACATAAACAAGGGTTAACATAACCCATCAAATATACTCAACTTCCATTCCATATCATCATATGATCATATCTTGATCATATGATAAAAACCCACTTTCACCTAATCTATAACCTCATGGAATCAAGACAAAGGATTACTTACTTGATGTGGAATCATTACTAGGCACAAGCTTCTTGGACAAGGACACTTGATCACCATTAGAGATCATTAAGACTTCCATATTTCCCTCCCTTTCTCTCCTAAACCGTACCTCAACAAACACACCCTTGAAGGATGTGGAAAATACTAGAAACGTGTGGATAACCACATTAATACCTGCACAACTATGGGTCTATGGCAAGAAAGGCCCCTCAAGTCCTTTTCCTTCTATTTTTGCCACATATAAACTTATAATACATTTACCACAATGACAACTTAGACCCTTGAAGTTCATTTACTTCTTGTTGTGCCACACAATACTTTCTATAGCAATAATACTCATTCTTTAACTATCGGTTTTGACCATTATGCAACATTTGTTGACTAATCAATCACGTAAGACCCTTAGTCCATTTCATCTATGGTGGGGTCCAAGTACTCGGGAAACAGGTCTAAGAATTCTACTCCCCTTATTTAGATTTCGTCCCCGAAATCTCTTCTCTAAACTAACCAAAACTTAGTCTCATCTTACTCCCATTCTTAGCACTTTCCGTTCTTAATCCCTTTTTGGTTTCAACGATCTAAGTGATCTTGCAATTCTAGGCCTTCTATACGCATCTCATACCCTTAACTCATTTGATTTCTTGCTTAACTTTTCTAACCATACGTTTCTACTTCATCATTATGTCATCCGATATATAATTCTTACCGCTACTGCATACTATTTAATCATCTCTATGACTATTACGTGACTTACTAACTCCTTCCATTCCAACCTTCCTGTCAAGGACAACATGTCGCTTGAGCAACTACCAACTTGGATTTACATTATTCAATTTCATTACCAATACTTCCATATTCATTTCATTATTCCGTTAACATTTATACTATATCATTTCATTACCTCTACTTCTTTCAATAATTTTCATTCGCATTATGACCATTACGATCTTTTCTCACATTACAACAATTCACAATCCATTTGTAACATTGATTTACATTTCCTTAATTGTTTCAACTTTACTCATTAGACACCTAAGTTTTAAGTTCACATGACATCTCCCACCTAAGTTCGATATCCAACTTATTTTCTATCTACCTATCCTAGTTCTTATGAACACAGTTATTTCTAGACTCCCATTTCTACCCCTTCACCCCACTCATGCCATGTCGAGAACACATAAGCCCACTCATTCATACTTTCTTATTTACATAGAGAGGCGTCCCAAACGATGTAAATAAAGAAGTACAAACTCGTGCTTCGGTGATTCACAACTTCTTTATTCAAATGAAAAGGCGTCCCAATCCATTTAAATAAAGAAACCATAAACCATCCTGCTTATACACTTCCGACATAACACTCGTAATACCCATTTCACATTTAGCTTTTAAATCTTTTCGTTCTTTTTATTATTTACGTTACCTTTTAAATTTTTAGTCTTGGATCCGTACCATTACCACATTCACTTTGGGGTTATTTTTACATGCCAAGGATATAGGCAACCCTTTGCCGATGAAGGCAATACTTTTTATCCCGAAGGATCTTTTATACATCCCGAAGGATCCTTTAACATTCATTAGCTAGGTCATCCCGAAGGATACCATCGTTCATCATCATTAACCCGGTCATCCCGAAGGATACCATCTTTAACCTTTCACATTTCAATCAAGGATCCAAGTCATTAACATTGTAACACACACATTATCCCATATATTTATTTAGTTTAAGCAAGTATCATAGGGTATATGAAACTTGCTTAATATATATTAACACATTCTCTATGTGTTTGCACTTTTCATTACAACCTTCTTTCTTAACCCAAATTAATCATTTTCACATTATTACTTACTCTTTAGTCTACCTAACTATTTCTACATTTAAGCCTTACACAGGTTGATTTAATACACATTCGTTAGCATCATTCATTTTCTTGTTCATTTTAGACATTAACACATTCCATCATGCTTAGCTACACATCTTAAACATGTTTTACTTTCATTTTAATAGTCACTGCAAATGGGGCACATTAGTCGTGATAATAATAATTTCGAGTCATTATCTTAACTTCATACATGTTTATCTCATTTCAGTTATTACCATTTAACTACATCTTTTATTTTTCCTCTTCACATAATCTCATACCTCAATCTCATTCCTCTTCACATAATCTCATACTTCAATCTCATTCCTTAGTTTTCATAATACTATAGGACACTTTTTAATCAATACGTCGAAGTCATTACTACTTTCATTACTACACACTATAACATCGTTATCATTATTACACATTCAAGTACATACACCAAGTCTCAACTTCATATACCATACCTTACCATTAACCCGTCTCTATACCACCTTAACCTCATTCATTAGCCACTAAATATAGTGAGACCATATGTTGGTCAATAATACCTTACAGTTCATACATCCTTTCATCTCATCATTCCTTAACCTCATTCTTTAACCTTATGTCAATAAACATTTAATAATTAGTGTTCCAATCCTATCTTATCTTTACGCATTATACCTTAGCACGCTTAATATCATTATGGGCCACACTTAAGTCGTCATTACTTAATTCACTTGCTAGCCCATATCTAATACAACTTATCATTCCTACTCGCATTCCATTACCGTTACTCTAGCATACATTCATACAATCTCAATATAATCACCAGAACCAAACAATGTGCACGACCAACTATTCATCTAAACATTTCAAGTCCTCCACGGACTCATATCACATACACACTACTCCTAATAAAACACATTCATCATAATCATCAAGTTATGTACATATAACATAGCACGCATTCCTTTTTCTAACTTAACATTTATCTTCCACATTTCTTATACTTACGTTCAACGTTTCTACGAGTGGTTTAAGACTAGGAAACCTAAAGTGGAAACCTAACTCACTTAAACCGAAGCTCTGATACCAAGTTGTTACACCCCGTGCCCACTTTGACCAAAAGTTAAAACTTTTACGCGGAAACGCTTTGACCCGTTTATGACCTCCTGTAACTCATTTATAAACTGACTAAAATAAGTTACAAAACAAACATTGAGACTATTTTTAGAAGAATTAGACTCCAATACATTTAAAATGAGTGGTGGCACCCTAAAGTGCACTATGACCCCTAAAGTGCACTGTGACCCCTAAAGTGCACTATTGTCTCAAAATGACCCGTAACGCTTTGTAACATAAAATCGACACTTTAAAACTATATTTAAACATATGTAATCAACATTTAACTTAAAATATATATTATACCTTGTTTCCCAAAATTCTTGACCCGTTAGACCCAAAATGGGTTAAAATGGACCTTGTCCCAAACACCCTTTTTCTGCATAACCCTTTAGTGCACTTTTGTCCCATTTTCCGGAAAAATGACTTTTATAACATTGACATTACACCAAAACTTCCAGAAATAATTAGGACATTATAAACATCAAATATATGCATAAACTTGGTCATAATGACCCGCAAAAATGTGCTTTACAAAGTAACGGGTGGAAACACCCATTTTGACCCATTTGCATACTACACTTAACCATATCACCTTTAACCATAAAATTAACACTTTAACCGTAAACCAAACACTCATTTAACATTAAAAACCATGACAACTTTGATCCATGACCATTGACCCGTTCACATCCCAAAATGGGTACAATTACACGTTATGCCAAACGCCCCTTTTACTTGACCGTAAACACATGAACTATAATATAACTTGTCCATTGATCACCAAATTATACACTTGACACTTGACCATACTTTACATAACATTAATGACTCACGGGGGTACAACATTGACTTGAGCTCGGTATTCTACCTAGCTCAACTATCTTACCAAATCCTTCTACTTTCGCAATCCAACCTTAACATTATCCAAGCATTCCATAAACGCATACCAACCTACAAAAGGTTAGACAACTAAACCGTAAGCACAAAGGCTTAGTAAGTAAACGGGTATAACATAACATCACATATCAATCACACCTTACACATCATAACTATCAATCCATTACAAACATAAACATTAACACATACCTCTAGCCACTTTAATCATCATCATACCATCTCAACACACCTAAACCCACTTAGCTAATACTTCGATTGCTAGCTATACCAAGCTAGCCTTATAATCACTTTCACATAACACATAACTTCCAAACCATTCAATAGCCATATCATGATAAGCATATAACACATAATGTAATGAAATCAACATAACATCACATTATAACCGGTTACTTACCTTAGCTTCTAAAGCTAAGCTACAAACATAATATCAAAATCATCATCATCCTCATCATTATTAGTCATCATCATCATTAACCTTTGTCATCTATCAAAACCTAAAACATAATAATCAATAACATAACCAAGGGTTAACATAACCCATCAAATATACTCAACTTCCATTCCATATCATCATATGATCATATCTTGATCATATGATAAAAACCCACTTCCACCTAATCTATAACCTCGTGGAATCAAGACAAAGGATTACTTACTTGATGTGGAATCATTACTAGGCACAAGCTTCTTGGACAAGGACACTTGATCACCATTAGAGATCATCAAGACTTCCATATTTCCCACCCTTTCTCTCCTAAACCGTACCTCAACAAACACACCCTTGAAGGATGTGGAAAATACTAGAAACTTGTGGATAACCACATTAATACTTGCACAACTATGGGTCTATGGCAAGAAAGGCCCCTCAGTTCCTTTTCCTTCTATTTTTGCCACATATAAACTTATAATACATTTACCACAATGACAACTTAGGCCCTTGAAGTCCATTTACTTTTTGTTGTGCCACACAATACTTTCTATAGCAATAATACTCATTCTTTAACTATCGGTTTTGACCATTATGCAACATTTGTTGACTAACCAATCACATAAGACCCTTAGTCCATTTCATCTAGGGTGGGGTCCAAGTACTCGGGAAACAGGTCTAACAATACATACATTTTTATACACACATTTACATACGTTTTTATACACACGTCTTTATACACACATTTTTATATACGTTTTTATACACACGTTTTTATACACACTTTTAATTTAACTTATTTTACACTTCTAATTTAACTTTTTTACACTTTTTTACACGTTTTTATATACGTTTTTACACACTTTTAATTCAACTTTTTTACATGTTTTTTACACACATTTTGATATACGTTTTTACGCACGTTTTTAATTTATCTTTTTTTACATGTTTTTATATACGTTTTTGTAGGATATTGGTTATCATAACACAAGGTGAAGATTAAGCTCAAGTCGAATTTCCTATATAAAGAAAGTAATGTTGGAATATTCTAGAGAGAGAAAGTGAAATATATTAGCTTCAAAGCAAAATGAACATCCAACCCTTTCCCTTGTGTGGGAAAGGGTATTTATAGTTACAAGTAAACGCCCCATATGGGCTGTGGAGTGAGCTGACAGTGGGTAAAGACCCGACCCAACTCCACAAGATATTACGCTAACTAACTAAGTGTAAGTCTACAAGCTATCTTAAGCTAACTAAGTGTAAGTCTACGAGCTATCTTAAGCTAGATGACACTCGGGGTGACCGAGTTTTCCATATGATTTTTCCACGTTTTATATAAGTTTTTTACACACTTATAATTTAACTTTTTTTTTTAACTTTTTTAATTTAACTTTTTTACACGTTTTTACACACGTGTATAAAAAGTGTGTAAAAAAGTCCGTATAAAAATCTGCATTAAAGCATGTATAAAAATGTGTGAATAAAATGTGTGTAAAAATGTGTATAAAAAACGTGCATAAAAATATATGTATAAAAACATGTATAAAAATGTGTTTATAAAAACGTGTATAAAAACTCATGTATAAAATTATGTATATAAAAACGTGCATAAAAATATGTGTATAAAAATGTATATAAAAACGTGTGTAAAAAAACGTGTGTAAATGTGTGTAAAAATGTATATATTGAAACATTTTAAAAACGTGTGTATAAAAAACGTGTTATAAAAACGTGCATAAAAACGTGTATACAAATGTGTGTTTAAAAATCCGTACAAAAACATGCATAAAACGTGCGTATAAACATGTATAAAAATGTGTATAAAAACTTGTATAAAATTTGTGCAAAAACGTGTAAAAAACGTACATAAATTTTAAAAATAATAAAAGTCATTTAACTTGTTACTTTTTGTCATTCTATGTAGATATGATAAACGATCGTTAGTCTAAAGGACTAACATTGCAATGGTAAACCTAACGATCGTTAGATTAACCTGCCCCAGCAGGTCACCGCTACACGCAATGAACGGATTTTGCAAGTTCATTGACAGATTGGGAAAAAAAAAGAATGCTACATACAATGGTAAAAAGTGGCAAGTTAAATACATTTTCAGGTAATTTGCCCAATTAGAATCCAACACATAGCTCTTGGGACGACCTCGGTTTTACCAAACTAGACTACCCACGACCGGTACACTGCCCGGTAGTGCTACAAAGATCATAGGTAAATGAGACTTATAAATTATAAAACGTGATCTAGGTAAAATTAGCATCAACTCTTCACATGCAGTTTTCTAATATGCATAAGTTACATAAAATATTATCTAGCTATAAATAACACATCATTCAACATCCATGTACATCCAAAATATCTTAATTGTGATGTTTATGGTGAATACAGTTGTGAAAAACCCATGAAACAAGGTCTAAACAAAAAAGAACCCTAGATCTGTTCACAACTAAACCCTTACAATTACAAATCAACTCTAAATAAAAAATTAATAAGATTTCAGTTTTTGTTCAATGTTTGGACCAATCTTTATAGATATAAAGTGTTTGAACATTAATCTTCATAGATCTTTGAGAAATAAAACTTTTTTTCTATTTCCGAATCTTTTAAAGCAAAAATAAATAAATAAATAAATAAATAAATAATAAAAGAAGAAGAAAACATTGTTTCGTTTTTTCTTTTATTTGGATAACAAAAACACAAATCGAAAAAACCCATTACCCGTGACCTTTGTATGATCTTGAAGTCATAAATAATAAAAGAAGAAGAAAAAATTGTTTTGTTTTTTCTTTTATTTGGATAACAAAAACACAAATCGAAAAAACCCATTACCCGTGACCTTTGTATGATCTTGAAGTCATAAAAACGTTTCTTTTTTTTTTTTGGGTATAAAAGAAAACAAAAAAAAGTTGTGTGAGTCGTTTTGTGCAGAAAGAAAGCATATACTCTTACTTATTTGTGTTCAGTTAAATAAAGAAGACAAGTGTCGGTTGAATTTGTGTGTTGTAATCTAGTTGAGCGTGAAGTGTTTTTAAGAGAAGTGTGGTTACGTCTGTGTGTTGTTTGTGTTGAGAGTGTTTTTGGGTTAAGTTTGTTATAAAAATTAGCGTAGTGAGTGAGGTCGGAAAACTATGGCATAGTTTGGTTAGTGCTTACTCGGCCGTTGGACGTCGAAAGGTTTTGGACTAGCATATTATATCATAAAGTTTGATGGGCCATTGGACATCATAAGTCTTTGCTAGGAATTGCAAATGGCTACATTGATCTGATTTGGTATAATATAACATTGGTATACTAATTTTTTTTGTTAGCCGCAATTTTTAAGTTATAAAGTGGTAGTGAAGGCCAAACATTATTGAGGTTGAATTATCTATCTTTAATTGTTGATTATCATTTGAATATTTTTGTATTATGTGTATCTTAACGGTCTTTCCTTACTAAGTGCTAGTTCGTTCTACATTTGAGATAATTCATAGAAAAAATATGCGTAAGATTGATATTTTAATAAAAGATTAAAAAAAAAAAAGTTAAGTTTTAGACATAAACAAAAGTTCAATTTTTTATCAAAAAACAAAACACGTACATCGCACTAGCCGTAATGCCAATTGTAATGACGAAACCATGTTCTCAAGTAGTACAATATTTGATGTGATGATATGTGGGAATCGCACCAGGCTTTACATCTCGAGGGATCTCGAGAAGCTTACAACCCCCACCAGGCAGTGTACCTGATCGTTGTAGTATAGTATAGTGACAAGTACCGGGGGATTGATCGTTCAACTCAGGAATAGTGTCGCTAGGATTAGAAAGCCTAAAAACTAGGTCTAGAGGTGAGGGATGATTCTTTTTGTATTTTTATATTTTATAAAAGCAATTAAAATCTCGGGTTTTGAAAGAGTAGGTGGAATTAGTTGCTAGCCAACTAACCCAATTTATTTAAAGATGCAATCAAAATAAAATAACAAAAATGAAATGAAACTAATTATACTAGTGGTGTAAACAATGATGGGGAAAGTTGTGTTTACTTAGGTTTCATTACTCCCTAGATATCTTTTACAGGTTGATAGCTTGTTACAATTGCATGGATGACGGGTCATATTCCTTAATACTAGTCGTAGGGCCGTGTACAATATTCCCTAACTCTATAGGATCCTACTTCACTCCTATGTCGAGCCGTTAGAAGCTCCTAACATGGGATCATTAGAATTCTTCTATGCATTAAATACAACCAAATATCGTAGTACACCTCCGATCATGTTTCTTAAGACGTTCAAGCAAGTTACCAATGGAAGTCTGCCAGTTTTCTTAAGCCTAACATCGAATACAATCATCCGCAACAACTATAAACAAACAATCAACCCATAATTAACATCTAGGTTTCACTACATCTAAGCAAACACAAAAGAAATCTAGCCGAGCATGTTAAATTGAAGACAAGCGTAAGATATATTCAAACAACACATAGACATATTGAATGAATTGAAAGAGTACTTATCTTTAATAGAACATGAAAGATTCAAAGGGTTGAAACCCTTGAAAAGGCTGGAGAATTCGACCTAGGGTTTTTCCCTCAAAGTTGCACACTAATGAATGAAATTTGGAAAACTATATATATATATATATATATTTTACAGGGTGACGGCGTCAAGAATGAATTTGTGATGCCGTCAACTCGCCGCCTATAATGAAATCGTATTGCCTAGATCCGATTGTGACGCCGTCATGTGTAAATTTCTTCTGGGCCGTCACTAATACTTGGACCAAGACGGCCTTGGGTGACGCCGTCATCTCCAATGCGCAAAACACTCTGGACCATCACGTGTATCTTTCACATCCACCTCTTTTGTTACTCTTGACGCCGTCATGTAGAATCTCTTGACGCCGCCAGGTACTGTTCCCAGCAAGGAAAATTGAGACTTTGCCGTTTTCTTCACTTTTATACTCCAAAAACGTCCAAAATCCTTCCTTTTCCGGATTTCTCTCCAAAAGTACCTAAAATGACAAAAGGAACGATTTAGGGCAATATTTGATCAAATTATCACGAATCCGGGCTTAAATGACCCCTTAAAAGTGGTTCATTTTTCCCCTAATCATGTGACTTATTAGAAATAAGTCATGTATTATTTGTAGATTATATGGATTTAGTAAGTTAGTTTTTATATAACGATCAAACAAGTGTTGTCGGCTTAACTTGACGCCCCAATTTTACCTATGGGAAGTTATTATCTCTTTTAACAAATGAACAAAATTGACTCACATGTTTAATAGATTGGTCTTTGCAATGCTCATTAATGGACAAGTTAATCAATTTTTGTCTAAAAAAGTTGAGTTTTAGACATAAGAAAAAAAAAGACCAGTACATCTCACGGGTCGAAATGCCTCGTTTAATGTAATGTGTTTTATATTAATGTCTAATTCTTCACACGTTACCACCACCAACATCTCCACTGTACCAACACCAACGCCAGCACCGTGCAACCACCACCATCACCACTTTACTTGAAACGCCTGACACTAAGATATAATTTAAAAAAATAATAATAAACTAAAAATTACCGGTCGATACGTCGTATCTAGGGTATGTCGTATCCCTTTCTCGGGATACGCCGTATCGACTACAAGACAAACCTGCACTAAATTCTACATTTCCTGTTTTAACCCATTTTCGTTGATGTGCGGATTGTGGTCTACACGAAAGTTTTACTTCTCAAGGGATCTTGAGAAGCTTACAATCCCCAACAGGCAGTGTACCTGACCGATGTAGTATAGTGAAATGGCAAGTACCGGGGGATTGATCGTTCTCCACAGGTAATAGTGTTCGTTAGGATTGAAATTGATCTAACTAGGTCTAGTGGTGAGGGATTGTTCTTTTTCTATTTTTATATTTTAAATGAAAGAAAGTAAAATCTCGGGTTTTGAAAGGGTGGGTGGAATTAGTTGCTAGTCAACGAACCCAAATAACTATTAATGCAATAAAAATAAAATAAAATGTGAAACTATAAATGGAGAAAACGTGTTTATTTAGATTTTATTACTCCCTAATTATCTTTTATTGATTGATAAGCTTGTTACAATTGCGTGGGTGACGGGTTGCATTCCTTAATACCATTTGTGGGGCCGTGTACGATCTTCCCGAACTCTATAAGCTTATATCTCTTCCTATGGCGACACGTTAAGTATCCTTACCATGGCCTCCTTAATAGTCACTTATGCATTAAATACAACCATTAAAATCGTAGTACACATCCGATTTATGTTTCTTAAGACGTTCGAGCAAGTTACCGAATAGGAGATTAGCCAGTTTTCTTAAGCCTAACATCGATTAACAATCACCCAACAACAATTAATAGCAAACCATCAATCAATAATCAATAACTAGGTTTTACTACATCTAAGCAAACACAAATAAACCTAGCCTATCATATTAAAAGAAAGACAAACATAAAATAGAATCAAATAACACATAGACATATTGGATGATTGATAGATTACTTATCTTTAGTCAAACATGGAAGAGACAAGGGTATGAAACCCCTATATATATATATATATATATATATATATATATATATATATATATATATATATATATATATATATATATATATAGAGGGCCATTCATGTGAGAAATCTAATTTTTGTGAGAACGCGAGAACTAATCCTATCAACTCATTTTATCCTCCTTAAACTTTGATCTAATGGCTATTATTATCTAACTATAGAGGGCCACACGTGACAAAAAAAATTTCGTGAAAATTTCCAATTTTTTTTCACATGTGACGAAAAAAAATTTCAGAAAAAAAATTTCGAAAAAATTTTTTTCGGAAAAAAAATTAGGAAATTTTTTTTTTCGAAAAAATTTTTTAGAAAAAAAAATTGGGAAAAAAATATTTCGAAAAAATTTTTTATCGAAAAAAAAATTTCGAATTTTCTTTTTCGAAATTTTTTTTTTCGAAATTTTTTATCGAAAAAAAAATTTTCGAATTCTTTTTTTACGAAATTTTTTTGAAAATTTTCGAAAATTTTTTAAAATTTTTCAAAATTTTTTAAGAAAATTTTCATAACGTTGATGAACTAATATTAGCTATTAGATTAAAGTTAAAGGAGAATAAAATGAGTGGCTATGATTGCTTCTAGCGTTCTTACAAAATTTAGGGTTCTCATTTGAACGCTTCACTATATATATATATATATATATATATATATATATATATATATATATATATATATATATATGGAGACTTTTGTTACAAGAACTATCTTATCCGCGAGAACTGAGAGAACCACCAAAAACATACATGCATGCCTTTTAAAATAAAATTAAAATACATGCAAATCATCAATAATCGTAAATATCCACCTATGTTTCTTCAATATCATCATGAATTCGTCATCTTTTTTCACAAAAATCTTGCACACAACCGCAATATTGTCGTTGCACAACTTATAAGAACATACATGCACACCTTAAAAGAAAAATTTTGTATTTCCGATTTTTTATCAAATTCTTTAGAACAACTATGTTTTTTTTTAAACATATATGTTGTTTTTCGAACATATGTGCAAAACTACAATTATTGAAGGCGTGCATGTATGTTTATTTGTGGTTCTCTTAGTTCTCGCAGATAAGATAGTTCTCGCAAGAAAGTCTATATATATATATATAAGTTTTGAATTATAGATATATGGCAATGGTGGTGGAAGAGATTTTGAAGAAGAGTGTTTGTATTAATTAGAGTATTTTTACTTGGAATTTTGATATTTTGAATTTTTAGGGACCACCGGTGTAACTGAGAAAAACATTAAATTATGTATATACCCATTACACATAAGTGGAGTGGGTTGTCTAACGACAAATGCTAACGACCATTAGAAAAAAAGGACCATGCGCGCAATCAATGGGAAAAAAAGTAAAGTAACGTAACTCCCAATACCGTCTTCCACGGGTTATGGGTCCTAATACCGTCCTCCACTACCTAAGGTAGAGAGGCTGCTTACGGTTTTACCAAAAGTAGAAATGGACATCCGACCTTGCAAGGGGTGATAATCGAACCCTTGAACTCTATCTCCAGAGAAAAAGGTGTTAACCATTTGATCCAACCATGCGCTGATGCGCGCAATCAATGAAAATGATGGGACTATATTTCCGATTTTTGAGAGACAAAATTCGAGAATCGCGCGTAGTTTGAGAACTATCGATGTAATTTACTCTAGATTATATTTAAATGGAATTGGAGTTTGACTTATTCAACATTTCTGTAATCTGAATTCGGTCATCAACAACTCTAATTGAAGTTGTATATTATATTTGTAGTCTCATCCATGAACATACAGTTTTCATTACAAGTGGAAAAATTAGAGTTGTATATTTTAGTCATAGATTATATTTCAAATGGAATTAGAGACAAAATGTTTGACTATATTTTAGTCATAGATTATATGTGATGAACGGAGTTTTTATGTCATATTCGAAGTCTATAAAAGCACTCTCATCCATGCATATAGTATTTCATCTAAAACATCATATCCTAGCTAATGGAACTTATAGCTTATTTCATGGAGAACACTCTCTTATCTTCTTTCTTTTTCATATTAACACCTCTCTTCTTTTGGCTTATTACTAATAGACATTACAACACCAAGAAAAACCTCCCACCAGGGCCGCCACAATTGCCAATCATCGGCAATATTCACCAAATGGGGAAGAAACCTCATGTCTCCACCGCCATATTTGCTAAAAAATATGGTCCCCTCATCTCACTTCGCCTAGGTTCCCAACAACTCGTGGTCGCCTCCTCCTCAGAGGCGGCCATGGAGATTCTCAAGACTCAAGACCGTCATCTGTCTGGCCGAATCATGCCTGATTCATTTCAAGTATATCCCAAATACGATGGACTTGTTTGGGCACCGGATTGCAACGAACATTGGAAAATATTAAGAGCACTTAGTCGGGTAGAAATATTCTCTGCTAAAGCAATTGAAGCTCAGTCGAATTTAAGAAATGAAAAGTTGGCTCAAATGTTGGATTTCCTGAATATCACTGAAGGAAAAGTTGTGAAAATTGAAGAAGTTGTTTTTACAACCTTGTTTAATACTATGAGCAACATTTTGTTTAGCAAAGATTTTCTTGATTTGAATGATGACCCTACAAGTGCTCATTGGTTAAAAAAGGCACTTCAGAAGACGCTGGAGAACTCTATGATTCCAAATGTAAGTGATTTTTTCCCCATAGTTAGGGGACTAGATCTTCAAGGATTAAGGAAGGATTCCCTCAAACAGCTAAACGCCGTGTGTAGCTTTACAGGCGTCCTGATTAAAGAAAGGAGAGATCAAAGGGCTTCATTGAAAGTGACCAAGGATGTGGTGGTGACAGCAGAAAAAGATTTCTTGGATCATTTACTTGATAAAAATTTCACGGATATTCAAATCAACACCTTGGTTCAAGTAAGTCTTTCCAACCATCGATCTCTATTGTTATCAAGTTACCTTAACTAAAAACAGTTTTCATTGCAAAAAATACCGCTTGTCTCTTGTGTTGGGATTTTAACTTTAAAACATCATTGCATGGCAGGAATTATTCATTGCAGGTACAGATACCGTCGTCTCAACCACTGAATGGGCTATGGCTGAGTTGTTAAAGAACAAAGAAATCATGAAGAAAGTACAAGAAGAGCTAAAAAGGGAAATTGACTCCAACTCATCTATTATGAAATTTGACTTCTCTAAAGTACCTTACTTCAATGCCTGTATCAAAGAAACACTAAGATTGCACCCGGTTGTTCCTCTCCTAATTCCTCGACGTGCCGTTGAGACTTGTGAAGTTATGGGTTATACGATACCTCAAAATTCCCAAATATGGGTCAACATCTGGGCACTTAGTCGAGACCCAAAAGTTTGGGATGAACCAAACATTTTTAAACCCGAAAGATTTATAGGTTCTCACTTGAATTATACAGGCCATGACTACGAGTTCACACCATTTGGAGGTGGTAGAAGGATGTGTCCTGGTTTACTCTCCGGGATTAAGGGTTTGGAAACTATATTAGCTTCTTTGATTCTTGGATTTGATTGGGTTCTTCCTCATGGTGAAGATCCAGCAAACCTCGACATGAATGAACATTTTGGAGTGGTGTTGCAAAAAGAGAAACCTCTTGAACTTATATTTAAACGTAAAGAGTAATCACGCTCAATCGATTCAGTGTTCGAAGTTTAGCGTTTTATATGTGTTTTTATGTTATTTTTGTAAGGCGGTATACATATTTATACAATAAAAAGTTAATTACTTAAAGGTACAATGTGTTTTGTTTGGTATCATGAATCTGGCTTTTATTTATTTATTTATTTTCACATAGATCCTCTTTTAGTCTCTTTGTCGTTTTAACGTTGAGACAACTTTGTACACGTGAATAGGACCTTATTAATGTGATATTTTTAGTAGAAAGTGAATCTGTTATTCCAATATGTATTTGCTAAATTATTTGTTTCTTATTTCCTAGCAATATGAGTTAATTCCTCGCTGCGCATATGTTCCTTAGTTCCATTGACAATTATGCATGCACAACTGTTGTAATATAGTATCCATATTAGCAAGTATTACTAAGTCTAGGGGTCGTAGTGTAACTTTAGTCAAATAGGAATGCATAGGTCGGTTCACATGCTATATATATGGTATATGATCTGTTGAGTCCAATGATTCATTCATCTTGTTTTCTCCTTTGTATAGCATCCAAGTTCAACTCCTTCTAGAGTTGGTTTTCTTCCCCGCTCATCTCTATAATAAAGAGGTGAGGGGAGAGGGGTTATTGTATCGTTCATTTTTTTCCTTTGATCAATAAACGTAAACGTTCAGGTCTCTCGTGTGTATGCTACTTTTCAGCCGAGTAAAGGTAATCGAAGTGTGTTAATATATTCACAAAAGTCAGGATTCCGCATTCTAGCATCTTGGGTTGTTGGTAGATATCTAACAAGTGGTATCAAAAGCTTGGTTTGAAGTCTCAACAAGAAGCTAGGTCGACTTTGTGAGGTTTCTTGCGATCGGTTTGTTTCGAGCAGCAAGATTGGAGCGTTTCGACTTCTAGGGTATAAAGCAAAAAGGTTTTAGGGTTTTGGAGGTTCATCTAAAACTGTTGTACGGTACAAGGTATCTTTGGGGTTCGGTTTTAGGGCTTCGAAAAGTGTCGGGATTTTTTGCTTGGTACGCACACCACAAGGGTATCGACTGAAAAGGGTTTTCTGCTATCCCGGTTTTGGACAGCAGGTCTTGGTGCTCGATCGAGCAACAAGGGTTTTTTTTCTTTAAAGGTTGTCTTTATCCAGGTTCGTGCGACAAGCTAAGACAAAATTCAAAGGTTCTTGGATTTTCGAGTTGTCGAGGTTATCGACACGGGTTAAAGAAAATTCAAGGTTCGTTGGTTTTCGGGATATCAAAGATCAACAAAAGGTTTTTTGGTGTTGTGGGTTTTTTTGTCAGGTTATTGACGAAAACGAAGACGGCATCGGTTCTTGTTTTTCGGTTTTGAGAAACAAGGTTATACTTCAAAGCAAGGGTTCTCGAGGTCTCGGGTTTTCGAAGCATCGAAGTTTTCGTGTTTTTGCAAGATTTTTGAGTTTCCAAGAATCAGTTTGCAAGGTTTTATTAATATCGACAAGGTGACTGTTTGGAGTTTTAAGCAAAAGGTTTGGACTTTCGAATTTTGTTTTTGACGGGTTGCTTCAAGACACATAAAACAAATAAAGTTCATGCATGTACACTTTGTTTAAGATTACATGCATGTCAATAACTTTCTTGGTTCAGGCACACTTATGTGATTCTTTATTGACTAAAGATTTTTTTTTTTTTTTTTTTTTTTTTTTTTTTTTTTTTTTTTTTTTTTTTTTTTTAATTTGTTGAAGGTTTATTCAACAAAGATTTTCTAGGTTTCATAGTTTTCTTGTCGTGTTGCTTGGTGGCTTAGATCAAAGTTACGGGTTTAGTATATAAAGTCGACAAGGTGTTTCAAAGGCACATGAGGACTTTGTTTGATTCGGTGTTTGTGAGGTTTATATTACAAAGTTATCATAATAAACAAAGGGATTGGATAAAGATCACAGGGACCAAGTTTGACATCGATAAATTTGATGGGACGAATGACTTCGTGCTATGGCAGGTAGAGATGAAGGATTAGGTGCAGCATTGGAGGAGTTACATGCAGCTACAATAGTAGCATACGATAACGTCATTCAGAGAAAAGCTTACAGCGCATTGATCTTGTGTTTGGGTGATCGTATCCTACGAGAGATGACCAAGGAGACGACTGCAGCGGGGATTTGGAAAAAAGTTAGAGACTTTATACATGACAAAGTCTCTAGCTAATCATTTGTACTTGAAGAAGAAGTTATATACTTTTAACATACATTCGGGTAAGAGTCAATTTGAACATATTGATGAGTTTCACAAACTGGCAGGTGACTTAGCAGCTATAGATACTACTATATTAGATGAGGATCAGGCATTATTATTACTCACATCTTTACCATCGTCTTACGGTGATTTCGTGGATACTTTGCTATATGGTCGGGATACTTTGAAGCTAGAAGACGTGCTCGCGACACTTCATTCTAGGGAACTTCAAAAGATGACGGAAGCAAAGGTTGATGGTGGTGAAGGGTTGTTTGTGAGGGGCAGGTTTGATCAAAGTGATATGCAGCAGGGTAAAGATAGTGCGTGGTCAAAGTCACACAGAAGAAGCAGTAGACTCAAATGTTATATATGTCGGTCCGAGGAGCATTTAAAGAGGGATTGTCCCAGGTATAATCACAAGAAATCTCAAGGTTTTGTCAGGAATAAAGATCAAGTATCCGGTTCTGGAGATGATGGGTATGACAATGCTGATGTTATGATTGCTATGAGTGTTGAAAAGTTATTAGACTGGATCATGGATTCAGGGGGCTCATACCATATGACATACATGAGAGATTATTTCTTTGATTTTAAGAAGTATGACGGTGGTAATGTACTGCTGGGTGATGACAGGGAATGCCGTGTACGAGGGATGGGTAAGGTTCAAGTACAAATGAGGGATGGGTAAGGTTTAAGTACAAATGAGGGATGGGTCAAGTTTTGTTTTGGACAACGTCAAGTATGTTCAGGAATTAAGGCAAAACTTGATATTGCTGGAAACTCTTGAAAAAGAGGGTTTTACCATGAAGATGCAGTCGGGCAAGATCAAGGTTAAAAAGGGTTCACTGATGGTTTTATCAGGAACAAGGAAGGCTAATTGCGTACATACCCTGGATGGTCAAGCAGTGACCGGGAAGACATTGAAGGGTAGACAGCAGTTAGGAGAATCTCAGACTAGAAGAAAGATCAAGAAAGATAATTTTTTTGAGTCTTGTAATCAGAGGTCTACACAACAATGTATGAAGAGTGGGGTCGCCAAACATTTGGGTGTTGCAAGGATATAGCAGTAGAATGGGTTGGTTAAGAAGACGAATGTGACACTCTTGGCTAAGATACGTTGTTTTCTGATTCAGTTTGGTTTGTCCAAGGTTTTTTGGGCAGAGGATACAACCGAGTCTACATATCTAGTTTGGTCACCATTATCATTGATTGGATTCAAGACGCCTATAGATATGTTAGGGTTTTTCGGTTGGCTTGCTAGTAATAAGCAAGGGATGCTTGAACCGGTTAAGTTCAAGTGCATATTCCTGGGATACCGTGAAGGTATAGTGGGTTATCAGCTTTGGAGGTTAGATGATGTTACTTCAAAGGGAGTGCTTTACAAGAATATGGGTTTCAATGAGAGTGGGGAATACAAGAAACTTTCATTGGTTCTGGTGTAGGTGCAGGTTCAATGCATGTGTTGCAGGGAGTTGAGGTTAAGGTGGAACTGCTTGGGGATCATTCATTTGAGGTGGAACCTCAGGGGAATGTCGGTCAAGTAGCTGGTTCACAGGAAGTACAAACTCAGGATTTGATAGACTATCATTCAGCATGTAATAGGGAGCAACACTTAGCACGAGAACTATACATGTATAGAGAAAATAGTAATGAGGCTGCTTTTGCAATTGCTGCAGTGGAGAAGATATACACACACGAGTCATTGACTTTCAATAATACAGTTGCTTATGAGGTGATTTCCAAGTGGAAGACTGGATTGAAAGAAGAAATGGATACTCGGTCAGATGTGTGCATGCTAAGCAATGGTTGTAGGAAAAGCAATGATGACAGCGACAACTATTACTGGAAGTATACACCAAGTATGTTCATACATCTATTTCTCTATATAGATTGTATGGTTTTTTCTTGCGGATGCAAGGCTAAGATCTGGGATACCAAGGGATTGCTGGATAAAGCAAAAGGAAATATACTTGGTATGGAGATCATCAGGGATCAGAGTGGTAATACTCTGAGGGGGTCACAGTACAGGGTTCACAACGGGAAGTTGGTACAGACTTTGTTGGAGGGACACTTCATACTGTCGTTGGAGGGTAGTTGATGACGCTCGAATTATACATATTTATATAGCGTTATTTATTAGTTTCTATATGATTTATAAGGACTTTCGATACTTAATTGCATAAAAATATGTTGCCGGTCCTCTAGGCAAAGATCTTCGCTAGCCAAGGTAAAATGTGCAAATTCAAGATAAACCTATGATAAAGCCTATTCCAGATCAAAAGAGCGCCAAGCTTTTATCTCAAGAGCGCCGATTACGGGGGCGAGTATAAATCCATATAATCTAAGTTAAGTCAAGTAAAGCACGCCGGTTTTATATCTCAAGTACGCCGACCTTCAGCCTCTATTAGTGACCCTTTGGCCCCAAGAAAACTCTTGAAGGTCGCCGTTGTTTATTACCAAGTGCGCCGATATTCTATGAGAAGCGCACCGATCTTTTGTTCATCAGCGGCGTACTTCAGTGCCTAGCCAGTCAACCTCTGCCTATAAATAGAGCCTCATTTCGCCTCATTTCAGACACCAACACTCTTCCTAACAACCAAAAAAGCTTTGATAATATCCATCTCGTGTTCCAATCATCGGGGTGATAGAAATTAAGTCAAAGTTCTAAAAGCGTTGTAATACTGTCTCGATATTAATTGTGGTGATCACTAGTGACAGTAGCTTCTTCATTACATTAATTCAGAAAGTATGTTGATCATTTCGTACACTATTACCATTGTAAGCATGATTACTAAAGCCATGTTAGGCTAAACTCCGTATGCTTGCTTGGATATGTTAATATAATAAAGTGTTTGGTTATGGTTATGATCTCTTGTTGATTTCTTGTTTATGTTGCAACCTTGCTGTGTTCTAAACTTATAACCATTGTTTATCTCTTTGATTATAATTACTACCTGAAAAGGGTCGAAAGATTTGGGTAGTATTTTATGATTTTCAACATATGTCTATGTATGATGATCAATTGAAGGAGAAATCGCTTTTGTATTGAAATAAACAATAAGAGTTTGAAATATCGCAACTAGTACTTAGACTTGTTAGCCACTCGTTTAAATAATAGCAGGCATAAGTCCTGAATCACAAACATAAACTGATGAAACGTTATTTTGACGAAAACAACTTATCATTTGTTAAGAGGAATTGAGATCATTGTCATATGCAATCACTGAGTTATAAAAACTATCCAAGTAATCATATCTGTCTCATATTTGAATTTCACAACAACTGCATAAGTTTTCTAAATCATCTTGATTAGCTAATTGATACAGAAGAGCAAACCTTAGTCCTTGTGGAACGACCTGGTCTTACCAAAACTCTTTACTATAAACGAGGGTTATACTTTTACCCGTGTGTTTTGAGTAATAAGGAAATTGGTAAAATTAGTTTAATAAATATAAAGCTTTCCAAACACATCAAAGTTTTTGGCGCCGCTGCCGGGGACTAGTAGTTGCTCTATTATTAATTGTTTAATCATTTTTAGTTACATTTAGATTACTTCTCTATGTTACTTTGCAAAACTTATCCACTCTGTCCTAAATAACCGCCGGTTTTCAACTGAAACTGCCGCTTTTGCACCACGATCACGGCGATCTTTTTCAGAAAAGTGCCGCTTTTCTGGAAAACTAAAATTCAAAAAATTCAAACTTCAACCCAGAAACACGCCACACTTATCACCTAAACACGCCGTGTTTATTACCTCAAAAACTGAAAATTGATTCATCCAAATTGATTTTCAGTTGTTTCCACCTTCATAAATCTAATATTTGATGGTCACACGATCATCCAACTCAGAATTGATTAGTCCTTTACCCGAACCTGAAAGAAAAATCAATCAAAGATGTAGAAGAAACAAAACAGTACCAATTTCACAAAAAGACTTAAGACCCGAAACTCCTAAAGAGGTAGTCCCATCTGTTGATGATCTCTCTCTTTATCGATTCTTTATCAAATTCATCCACCTTCATGATCCTATGGACGATACTGACAATGAACCTATGTGGGCAAGTGAACGAACAGTTGCTCCCACTCCTGGTCCCGCTATAACTCTACCCAACACTGCTAATGAGTTTCCATCAAAGGAAACCATCCCACCCTTGTTAAAGGAAATCAATTCAATGGTAGAACAAAAACTAATCCACACACACACATTCACGAATTCCTTGGAATTTGTGAAATGTTCAAATATGGAGAAACTGAGAATGAAGCCGTCCGGCTCATGATGTTTCCATTATCCCTAACCAGAGAGGCAAAACATGGTTAGATGAACTTGATGAAGGAACCATAACATCATGGGATGAACTTCGTACGGCTTTTATAAGTCGAATCTTTCCCCCAGCCTTATTTGACCGACTTCTCGGTGAAATTCGTGCCTTTTCTCAACAAGATCGAGAAACTCTGACCGAATCTTGGTTACGAAAGAAAGAAATGCCCAGGAATTTTCATGGACATGGTCTAAGTAAAGGGAATATAATTAAAATCTTTTACCATGGACTTGACGAGAGTACTCAAGAAGCTTTAAACACTGCTGCAAGAGGAATTTTCCTGTACAAAACACCAAATCAAGCCTATCAATTACTTGAAGACAAAGTCTTACTCAAACATGATTGGGCTGAAAACCAAAAACCCAAATCCGCTCTTCGCAAAACTGTTGCTTTCACCGATGAAGGCAGTAGTGTTTCTGATACTGACAAAATTATGGCTCGAATGTATGCCATGGCCATCAAAATGGATGCTCAGTATAAGGAAATGAAAGAGAAAAGGGAATCTTGCAACAATTGTGGTGGAAATCGTTCAATCGCAAATTGCAACGATGATGACACACCTATGTCTCGAGAAGAAGAAGCCAAATTCTTGCAAACATTTAGACGATCTAGTTTCTACAATGATTATCGTAGCCGAAATAACGACACATGGCGTTCTAATGATAGACCCGATTATAATCATGATCAACCTTGATCATATTCTAAAGAAAAACCTGATATCCAAAAACAACTAAGTGAATTCATTAAGTCACAACAATCAACGAACACATTCGTTAGAAACATTTTCAATGATCTCAAAGATAGACTTAAATCCACCACAAGGAATCACCAAGCCTCTATCCAAAATCTAGAAGAAAAATTCGACAGACTCGCTGAAAAACAATCTAATAGACCACCAGCATTCCTTCCCAGTAACACTACACCTAACCCAAGAAATAATAACTCTAAACCCTATCAACCACCACCAGCTCGTCATGAGCATGTGAATGCCATAACAACTAGACATGGTACCTCATATGAACCACCTCCTAATCCTAGTCAAACACAACCTACTTTTGAAATTGATAGTGAGGAAGAGTGATACGTGGGAATCGCACCAGACTTTACCTCTCAAGGGATCTCGAGAAGTTTACAACCCCCACCAGGCAGTGTACCTGATCGTTGTAGTATAGTATAGTGACAAGTACTGGGGGATTGATCGTTCAACTCAGGAATAGTGTCGCTAGGATTAAAAAGCCTAAAAACTAGGTCTAGAGGTGACGGATGATTCTTTTTTGTATTTTTTATATTTTATAAAAGCATATAAAATCTCGGGTTTTTGGAAGAGTGGGCAGAATTAGTTGCTAGCCAACTAACCCAAATAACTAAGATGTAATCAAAATAAAATAATAGAAATGAAAATAAAGCTAATTACAAATGTGGTGTGAACAATAATAGGGAGAGTTGTGTTTACTTAGGTTTCATTACTCCATAGATATCTTTTACAGGTTGATAATTTGTTACAATTGCATGGATGACGGGTCGTATTCCTTAATACTAGTCGTAGGGCCGTGTACAATATTCCCTAACTCTATAGGATCCTACTTCACTCCTATGTCGAGCCGTTAGAAGCTCCTAACATGGGATCATTAGAATTCTCCTACGCATTAAATACAACCAAAAATCATAGTACACCTCTGATCATGTTTCTTAAGACGTTCAAGCATGTCACCGATGGAGGTCTGCTAGTTTTCTTAAGCCTAACATCGAATACAATCATCCATAACAACTATAAACAAACAATCAACCCATAATTAACATCTAGGTTTCACTAAATCTAAGCAAACACACAAGAGATCTAGCCAAGCTTGTTAAATTCAAGACAAGTGTAAGATATATTCAAACAACACATAGACATATTGAATGAATTGAAATAGTATTTATCTCAATTGAACATGAAAGGTTTCAAAGGGTAAAAACCCTTGAAAAAGCTGTAATATTCGGACTAGGGTTTCTCTCCAAAGTTACACACTAATTGTTTCTCTTTAATGAATGAAAATTGCAAAACTATATATAGATTTTACAGGGTGATGGCGTCAAGAAGGAAATTCTGACGCCGTCAACTCACCGCCCATAATGAAATCGGATTGCCTAGATCCACTTTTGACGCCGTCATGTGCAATTCTACTCTGCGCCGTCACTCACATTTGGACCATGACGGCCTATGGTGACGCCGTCATGTCCCTAGTGCAAAAATCTTCTGGATCGTCACGGACTTTATCTACTTCCACCTCTTGTATTGCTCTTGACGCCGTCATTAAGAAACTTGTGACGCCGTCAGGTACTGTTCCAGCAAGGAAAATTAAGACTTAGCCGTTTTCTTCACTTTTATGCTCAAAAAACGTCCAAAATGCTTCCTTTTCCAGAATTCACTCCAAAAGTACCTAAAATGACAAAAGGAACGATTTAGGGCATTATTTGATCAAATAAATTCAAATTCGGGCTAAAATGACCCCCTAAAAATGGTTCATTTTTCGCCTCATCAAATACCCTTACACTTGAGATTTGCTTATCCTCAAGCAAATGCGCTTTTATTCTAATCAAAATACAAGTTAGGGGTCATTTAACACTAATATAAAAGTAATTACAACAAATAATCGTTCCACTAAAGACCAAAGACAAGCACGAAGGTCATACAGTAGCACCTCACAAATAGTGTTTAGATACTCACATCTCTCGGGTGTAATAAAGTATATATCACAATATGGAAATGGAAAACATCTCTCACTACCTGTCATAACAAAATAGATTACTATAGGCTTGGGAAAGAATCAAACCTCCACCACTTGGCGTAAGCACCTAGGATAAACTATCAAAGAGGTCTTTTAAAGGGTTATAATATTAGGTGTAGGGATATGGAATACACGGTTTTGTTGGATAAAGGCAATCTTTACTGGTGGCGAGTTAATCATCTTGGTTAATTACATGTACAACATGGCGTTGCTAAGCCAAGACTAGACTCGACTTAAGCTAATAAATGAAAAATAACAAAAACATAAAATAAACATAGAATGAAACGGGATGGTAGTCCGTATGTTTTTTCTTTTTTCTCTTTTTCTATTTTTTTCTTTTTCTTAACTTTTTCCGGTTTTTTTTTTTTTTTTTTTTTTTTTTTTTTTTTTTTTTTTTTTTTTTTGCATACACTCTTACCCTACCATAAAAAATAATACATCGTAGGGAATGAACATTCCCCTTACACTTGTATTTTTACATACTTTACAATAAACTAATCTAATGACTCGAATTAAGATAATCAAAACACTTGGAGTACTTCTTCAGATTAACGCACATTTGGGAGTAATAAATGATGTTCTTCCTCATTACTCCATAACACAAGTACTTTACCCATGAGTCCCAATCGTCCCAAAACAATATGTACAAAGATATGACTCGACTTAGCAACCATGCAATCAATTAGATAATTAACTAAGGGTTTAAACTTGTAACAATAATGCACTAAAGATGAGTGCATATACGGAAGGCTAAGGCGATTTGGGTGTACATTTAAATGAGTTGTAACAAATTCTTCCTTTAAGTAAGATGCTTAAAGTTAGAAAAGAAAAGATAGGCTCGGAGGGGTGTACTAGGGGTTTCATGTACTAAAAATGAGTACAACGCTAAGGTGTCGGAAAAATTAGTTGACATTACTAGCCAAGTAATATGACTTAAATGGTCAAGTAATTATGATACGGGTTTAACACAAGGGTGATCCTAATGCCTCTTATCATGTAGTAAATCCTACTACACGAATGTAGTCTCACTATCGGTCTCGGGATGCATCACTAACGCAAGTTCTAGAATCTAAATGCTACCGGTACCCTCATAAGCACTAATAATGAATGCTTTTCCTATCAAATCTAAAGGCGAACCTCACATACTTAGGTGGAAATTTTTTCTGAATGATACGGTTTTGTGCTAGTCATACGACTCCTATCCATGAGACGCTTGTTAAGGCTAAAGTTTCACTCCTAAATGTTATAAAAAAATTTAAATTTGGCGCTAAAATTACACTAACAAGTATTTCTCTTAGTTTTATTACACACCTACCATCAAACAAACAAACTCAAGTGCAAGTGTATCCTATAAGGTATCATCATTTACCCTCCCCTTACACTTAGGATGAACATTGTCCCCAATGTTCTATTAAAGAATGTAAAAGTAAAACAGGTAAAAGAATGAAATCAAATACTCCCCTGATTCGTTCGGTGTGGATAGTGTGGTAACAAGGTTAGATCTTCCTCCAAGAAAATGAACATTCAAAGCTTCCCTTCCAGAAAAATAAATCATCTTTTTGTCATACATAACCTGTTAAACCTGAGAAAACAAACAAGGCAACCACGCGTAAAATCGGCGGCAATCTATATATACTAACAAGTCCTAGAAAGCAAATTAAGATATAATGCTTGTGGAATAAATGTTTGCAGATTTCCTAGAGTTTATAAAACTAAAGAATTAACAAAAACTTCAAGACTCCGTTAGAAAAACAAAACTAGCAAAATTTCCAGAATTTTACACATGACGCCGTCAGGAATTAATTCCTGACGCCGTCAGAAGTGACCTGCAGAAATCTTTACGTTAAGTTTCCGGAAAATTTCTGGAAAAACTTATGTCCTACTTCCTGAAAAATCCTGCAAAACATCATTATGACTCGATACAAGCATTTGACTCTAACAAGTACTAATACACATGTCCATTTAATATTGTGGAGAATCATGATCAATTTCGTTCTTCAAAACAAATTTTGGGTTCCCCTTACACTTATCTTTTGAAAAATACCTTTATATGAAGTTAAGACGAAGTTAAACAACAAAATAAAGAATTTTCACAATTTTATTTTGAAACATGATCTACCAACAATAAAAATAAAGCATGCATATGGAAGAAATAACAATCAAACAAATAAAAAAAACACAAATAAAAACACACAAAACATGGGTTGCCTCCCAAGAAGCGCTTGTTTTTGTTCGAGTCACGAGCCTGACTCTACCCTTATTTAACGGAATTAGGGGAGGTTTTCCCTACACTTAGGATTAAGTGCGGGTGGAAGTAGCGATACACACCCTTAGGGTGGAAATATGCTTCGCGAGGAAAGAGTGGTGGATGAATTATATGCTCAAAGAGGTGTGCTCCTATCATCATAACCTTACCTAATTCAGTCGGGTTAATGGGTGGATTAAGATTTTCTCCTAGAAAGGGATCATTTTCAATCAACATCAAGAGATTGCTAGTTGGGGATCCATCTTGACCTAATAAACCCGGTTTAAACCCATAATGTTTCTTGTGATCAAACATAAATGGGTGACGTAAGCATGTAAGGTCATTTTCCACTCCTATATTGGTTTCCTCTTTACAAGGCTTAGATTCCACTACCTTTATCCTAAGACTACCCGGACTATATGGTTTGATGGGTGGATTGGGACCTATTTCAATTCCTAAATTTTCATCCAAGGATGGAAGATTAGGTAACGGTTTTGGTTGAGGCTCCGGTTCATCAAAACTAGGAACTTCCCTAGAACTAAGAGTAAGGTTATCATTATAAGTATTCAAACATATATCCTCTAGTTGTGTTTGGTTCAAAGGTTCTACCTCAATTGGGATTCCTAAAATCTCATCTACTTCATCCGAATAAGTCACGGGCGGTGTGCATGCCTCAAATGATGGTAGGATTTGTGGGTTACTTGGTGGGCTTAGATTTTTAACTCTATCCTCCATCTTATCAAGATTGCCAATGTGCTCAGCTTGTATTGTGGTGAAATCAAACCACTCCGTGCACCGAGTTATCTCATCTATAGGTTTATTATCCCCAAACAAACTTCTTGCTTGTTCCCTCAAACTTGCTATCAATTGATCCGTAACAACATTTGTTGGGTTGTGCATTTTTTTGGCAAGTATAGCACAATTCTCTATGGTTTCCCATGCTTCATCAGCACTTAATCCCCAAAGGTCCCCATCTGCGGCATGGTCAATGTCCATTTTGGTATAGTGGTCGACACGATGGTAAAATATTTCAATTTGGGACCACAGATCGAAATTATGATGAGGGACTTTTCGGAGTAAATATTTAAAACGATCCCATGCATCATAGATAGGTTCATCTTCATGTTGTTTAAATATCAAGATGTCATTAGGAGTGGGTGAATTTTGTGGTCGGTAGTATGGTGGATTCGCGTTCTCCATAATGGTGAACGGAATAGTCAATGAAAATTACGAACAAACACACAAAGAAAAAGATAGACTAAAGAAAACCTAAAAATAAAAAATAAAATCTTACTAGAAAGGAATCTAGCAAGTAGATCTAATAAAAAGAAATCCTAACCTAGACAATAACTATTCCCCGGGTTGCGGCGCCAAAAACTTGATACGTGGGAATCGCACCAGGCTTTACCTCTCAAGGGATCTCGAGAAGTTTACAACCCCCACTAGGCAGTGTACCTGATCGTTGTAGTATAGTATAGTGACAAGTACTGGGGGATTGATCGTTCAACTCAGGAATAGTGTCGCTAGGATTAGAAAGCCTAAAAACTAGGTCTAGAGGTGAGGGATGATTCTTTTTTGTAATTTTTATATTTAACAAAAGCAAATAAAATCTCGGATTTTTGGAAGAGTGGGCGGAATTAGTTGCTAGCCAACTAACCCAAATAACTAAGATGCAATCAAAATAAAATAACAGAAATGAAAATAAAGCTAATTACTAATGTGGTGTGAACAATAATAGGGAGAGTTGTGTTTACTTAGGTTTCATTACTCCCTAGATATATTTTACAAGTTGATAATTTGTTACAATTGCATGGATGACGGGTCGTATTCCTTAATACTAGTCGTAAGGCCGTGTTCAATATTCCCTAACTCTATAGGATCCTACTTCACTCCTATGTCGAGCCGTTAGAAGCTCCTAACATGGGATCATTAGAATTCTCCTACGCATTAAATACAACCAAAAGACATAGTACACCTCTGATCATGTTTCTTAAGACGTTCAAGCATGTCACCAATGGAAGTCTGCCAGTTTTCTTAAGCCTAAATCGAATACAATCATCCGTAACAACTATAAACAAACAATCAACCCATAATTAACATCTAGGTTTCACTACATCTAAGCAAACACACAAGAGATCTAGCCAAGCATTTTAAATTCAAGACAAGTGTAAGATATATTCAAACAACACATAGACATATTGAATGAATTGAAATAGTATTTATCTCAATTGAACATGAAAGGTTTCAAAGGGTAAAAACCCTTGAAAAAGCTGTAATATTCGGACTAGGGTTTCTCTCCAAAGTTACACCCTAATTGTTTCTCTTTAATGAATGAAAATTGCAAAACTATAAATAGATTTTACAAGGTGACGGCGTCAAGAAGGAAATTCTGACGCCGTCAACTCGCCGCCCATAATGAAATCGGATTGCCTAGATCCACTTTTGACGCCGTCATGTGCAATTCTACTCTGGGCCGTCACTCACATTTGGACCATGACGGCCTATGGTGACGCCGTCATGTCCCTAGTGCAAAACTCTTCTGGATCGTCACGGACTTTATCCACTTCCACCTCTTGTATTGCTCTTGACGCCATCATTAAGAAACTTGTGACGCCATCAGGTACTGTTCCCAGCAAGGAAAATTAAGACTTAGCCGTTTTCTTCACTTTTATGCTCCAAAAACGTCCAAAACGCTTCCTTTTCCAGAATTCTCTCCAAAAGTACCTAAAATGACAAAAGGAACGATTTAGGGCATTATTTGATCAAATAAATTCAAATCCGGGCTAAAATGACCCCGTAAAAACGATTCATTTTTCACCTCATCAAATACGATGAACCATCACCTCAGAAAAAAGACCAAACCAAAAGAAATACCTGAAATACCTATTTTGAAACCATACAAACAAAAAATACCATACCCACAACGTCTTAGAAAAGAGAAAATGGAAGCTCAATATGGGAAATTCCTAGACATCATTCGAGCTGTTCGAATCAATGTTACATTAATCGATGTTAATGCCGGAATGCCAAACTATGGTAAATTTCTTAAAGAACTTGTTAGTAACAAAAACAAAATAGAATAAATATCCGCAGCCTTTCTAAGCAATGAATCTTCAGCAATAATCCAAAACAAAGTTCCACCAAAATTAGGAGATCCCGAAAATTTTCTAATTCCGTGTAATTTTGGTAAAACATTCTCTTGTAATGCTTTAGCTGATCTTGGCGCAAGTATCAATCTCATGCCATATTCTCTCTATGCTAAAATTTCTCTAGAAACCCTCAAACCTACAAAAATGAGTGTTCGACTAGCCGATAGATCTTTTCAATACCCGGTTGGAATAGCAGAAAATATGCTAGTCGAAGTTGGCAAATTAACCTTTCCTATTGACTTCGTTATTCTAGAAATGGAGGAAGACAACAAAGTTAGGAAGACCATTTCTACACACAGCTGACGCAATAATAAAAGTTAAACAAATAACACTAAATTTAGGAATTGGAGATGAAAGATTATCTTTTTCGATTGATTCAGCCATGAAACATTCCTACTCTAATGATGACACATGTTTTAGCATAAACGAAGGAGTAGATATTCTTCACTCTCTTGAAGGAACAATTCTCGAAGAAAAACTCTATGCTGAGTTTGAAGAATTTATTGCCATGAGCGAAGAAATTGACACCGATGATGAAGAAGAAATCATTTTCGAACAAATAACTTTCAATTCAAAATACAAAACAAAGAAATCTATCGAAGAACCACCCACTGACCTCAAACTCAAACCACTTCCTAAACATCTTGAGTATGATTTTCTCGAAGGAACATCTTTGCTCCCAGTTATAATATATTCCGAACTCTCAGAAAAGAATAAAGCTGATCTACTCACAGTTCTTAAAAATCATAAACGAGCTTTCGCTTGGAAAACTTCAGACATCCCTAGAATCTGTCCTTCATTTTGCAAACATAAAATACATATGTTTGATGACAAGAAACCAGTTTTTCAAAAACAAAGAAGATTAAATCCTAATATGCAAGAAGTAGTAAAAAACAAAATAATAAAAATCCTAGATGCTGGAATTATTTATCCTATAGCCGATAGCCCTTGGGTAAGCCCAATTCATTGTCTACCAAAGAAAGGTGGTATCACCGTGGTCACAAATGAGAATGACGAGTTAGTACCCACCAGAACAATCACTGGTTGGAGAGTTTGTATTGACTATCAAACACTCAATGCGGCTATAGCCAAATATCATTTTTCCCTACCCTTTACGGATCAAATGTTGGAAAGACTGGCAGGAAATGAATACTTTTGTTTTCTCGATGGTTTTTCTGGATACTTTCAAATTCCAATCGATCCTCTCGACCAAGAAAAAACAACATTTACATGTCCCTTTGGAACATATGCTTATAGGCGTATGCCTTTTGGTTTATGTAATGCACCTGCTACATTTCAAAGATGCATGATTGCAATATTTCATGACATGATCGAAGAATCTATGGAAGTTTTCATGGACGATTTTTATGTCTTCGGAAATTCATTTGGAAGTTGTTTGGTAAACCTAAATAAAATGCTTAAACGATGTGAAGAAGCTAATTTAGTGCTTAATTGGGAAAAATGTCACTTCATGGTTAAAGAAGGAATAGTGCTCGGACATAAAGTATCTGGAGCAGGATTAGAAGTTGACAAAGCAAAAATCGAAGTAATAGCAAAATTACCACCGCCTACTAATATCAAAGGCATTAGAAGTTTTCTTGGACATGCCGGTTTTTACCGAAGATTTATAAAAGATTTTTCTAAAATAACTGAACCTCTAACAAAATTACTTGAAAAAGATGTCCCATTCGAATTCAATGAAGAAAAAGATAAGAAAGGTGCTGATAATGTTGCAGCAGATCACCTATCTAGAATTGAAAAACAAGATGGTGATGAGGAAGAATTTGAAATAAATGACTACTTTCCAAAAGAAATTCTAATGAAAATAAATACTGACAAGGAACCTTGGTTTGCCGATTTTGCAAATTACTTGGCTGGAAAAATTCTACCTAAAAACATGACATACCAACAAAAGAAAAAACTCTTTTCCGATCTTAAAAACTTTTTTTGGGAAGAGCCACATCTTTTTAAGATATGTCCTGACGGGATCATAAGAAGATGTGTCACAGGACCTGAAACCCGATCAATTCTGGATGCATGTCATCATGGACCAACTGGAGGCCATTATGGACCATCCGTTACGGCTAGAAAAGTCCTAGAATCTGGTTTTTATTGGCCAACAATATTCAAAGAAGCTCAAAACTTAGTACAACTTTGCGATGCATGTCAAAAAATGGGAAATATATCAAAACGTGATGAAATGCCTCTAAAATACATACAAGTATGTGAGATATTTGACATATGGGGTATAGATTTCATGGGACCTTTTCCAAAATCCCATAAGTTCGAATACATACTGGTAGCTATTGATTATGTTTCAAGATGGGCAGAAGCCCAAGCTCTTCAAACTAATGATGCAAAAGTCGTTATAACATTTCTTAGAAAACTCTTTTGCAATTTTGGAGTCCCAAAAGCTTTAATAAGTGATAGAGGAACACATTTTTGTAATCAAATGATGGAAAAAGCAATCAAGAAGTATGGTGTAAACCATCATTTTTCGACATCATATCATCCTCAAACTAGTGGTCAAGTAGAGAACACAAACAGAGCCTTAAAAAGAATCATTGAAAAAACTGTAAAAGACAACCCTGCTATTTGGTCTAAAAAATTAGATGACGCTCTGTGGGCTTTCCGCACAGCATACAAAACACCTACGGGAACAACATCTTATAAATTAATATATGGAAAAGCTTCTCATTTACCACTATAAATTGAACATCGTGCGTATTGGGCACTAAAAATTGTAATACCGACTTGATAGCTGCTGGAGAAAAATGTATGTTTCAAATACATGAGTTAGATGAATTCCGTTTAAATGCCTATGAAAATTCTATACTATACAAAACCATAGGACCTCCATCCCCGAAGCGAAGAAAGAGGGCAGGAACAAGAGGTTGTCCTCTCACGGCCCAGTAGCAAGAACGAAGATCTGGCATGATCGAAAACTTTAAATCCGTAAAGAATCCAACAAAGGAGACAAAGTACTACTATTTCATTCAAAATATAAATTCAAACAACCGAAATTAAAATCACGTTGGCTTGGACCATACATGGTAAAACACCAATATCCATCCGGATATGTGGAATTATATGGAAAAGATGATAAAACTTTTATTGTAAATGGCCACAAGCTTAAACTATATCATGAAGAAGAAAGTTACAATGATCGAAGGGCGGAACTAACTCCCTTCTTCCCAAAAACTTAAGATAATACGTACTTGTGAGTCTAGCTTAAGACTCTTTGAAAAACAAGCACTTCTCGGGAGGCAACCCGTGTTTTCTATTTAAGTGTGAAGGCATTATAGCCTTATTATAGTAATAAAAAAAATAAAAAAATAAAATAAAAAATCCAAAAATATTTTTGTGTGTTTGTTTATTTTTGCAGGTTTTATGAAAATATATGGATGCATGCTGACAAGTATACTATAGCCCCGGGAAGTTTCGATCTTTTTCTCGATTATCCTATTTTTTATTTTTCAGTCTTTCACATTGGGGACAATGCTCAACTTAAGTGTGCAGGGAGGATAAATAGGATAAGTCGAGCGTATTCCACATTATTGTTTGCTCTATGAGTTTTTCAAAAATTTAGGTTCTATATTAGAATTTGATAAAAAAAAAAATAGAAGTCATATCAATATACATCTAGCACAAATTACAACCCCATTAAATTGTGAGAATATTCTTAACCTTTATATGAAGTGTATAACATTTTTGCACTTCCTGCTATATCATATATGAGTGTGCCGGTAATTTACTTTAACTCTAGAACTTGTGCATGTATATCATTTACTAAATCGCAGTGAGGTTAATTTATAGACGAATATAGATGACGAAAAGGCAAAATACCCACCAAAATCAACCTTATCCTTATCCTCAAACACAAATTACCGCTTATAATCAGCCAGAAATAAATAAAGTAAATCGAAGCACTTTTGCTATTATCCTTCTATTTGCTAGCTGCTAGTGGCATAAAAAGAAAAAAAATAATGATGAATAAAGGCAAAGAAAAAATGTATATGCCTAAAGAAAAAAATATAAAGTGATGATGGCTAGTGATAGTATGGATTAGTGATTCAATATGGTTGTTATATCTCTCAAACACAAACACCCAAGTTATCCCTTATACCTGAAACAAAATAAGCATTGTTTTGCCTTCTTTTGATATATTTGTCTAGTGCTCACGCTGCAAAGATTATGTGTACGTATCTTGTACAAGCCTACGATAGTTTTCTTGATTTATGTCTGTGCAAATATAGTATTCCCATATAATCACCCTTTTGAGCGAAATCGTGTGAATTTAAATATATCCTATGTGAGGTGATCTAGTGTGTATTGATGCCATATATGGAATATCTTTGTCTCTAACAAATAATCTTCTTTCATGAATTTATCTTTCAAATGCCTTAATCTGTTTTGTCGCTTACATTGCTTGGGGGGCAAACAATAGCTAAGTGTGGAGTGATTTGATGACGCTCGAATTATACATATTTTATATAGTGTTATTTATTAGTTTCTATATGATTTATAAGGACTTTCGATACTTAATTGCATAAAAATATGTTGCAGGTCCTCTAGACAAAAATCTTCGCTAGCCAAGGCAAAATGTGCAAATTCAAGATAAACCTATGATAAAGCCTATTCAAGATCAAAAGAGCACCGAGCTTTTATCTCAAGAGCGCCGATTACGGGGGCGAGTATAAATCCATATAATCTAAGTTAAGTCAAGTAAAGCACGCCGGTTTTATATCTCAAGCAGTGATGAGACGAAAAGTGTACGGCTTTTAGGGGGTCATTTAAGCCTAAAGTCGAGATTATTTGATCAAATATTGCCCTAAATCGTTCCTTTTGTCATTTTAGGTACTTTTGAGGAGAAATCTGGAAAAGGAAGCATTTTGGACGTTTTTGGAGCGAAAAAGTGAAGAAAATGACAAAGTCTCAAATTCGTGCTGAAAATAGTACCTGACGGCGTCAGGATTTGCTTATGACGTCGTCACCCTTTGACAAAGAGGTGGATAAATCAAGTTACACGTGACGCACCAGAGAGTTTTTGGAGGAATTACACGTGATGGCGTCACCAAGGCCGTCAAGAGCAAATTACATGTGACGGCCAAGATGAAGTTTACACATGACGGCTTCAGAAGTGGATCTAGGTAATACGATGATAATTATAGCGGCGAGTTGACGGCGTCAGACCTAATAATATATATATATTTTTTGATTTTTCATTCATTAGGGTGCAACTTTGAGAGGAGAAACCCTAGACAAATTTTACAGTATTTTTAAGGGTTTCAAACCCTTGTTTCATCCATGTTTAATTAAAGATAAGTTTTCCAATAATCATTTAATATGTCTATGTGTTGTTTGATTCTATCTTATGCTTGTCTTCACTTTAACATGCTAGGCTAGGTTTTCTTTGTGTTTGCTTAGATGTAATGAAACTTAGATATTGATTGTTGGTTTGTTGTTTTTTTATAATTGTTGTGGATGAATAATTTTGATATTAGGCTTAAGAAAACTGACAGACTTCCAATTGGTAACTTGCTTGAACGTCTTAAGAAACATGATCGGATGTGTACTACGAAAAATTGGTTATATTTAATACATAGGTAACTACTAATGAGGCTGTTAGGTCACCATTTAGTAAACACAAGCACAATATTGATAGAAATGAGATGAGAATGAGAATGGGATGATTATGAGAATTTAGAGAATTAGAATTGCAAGAGTTTCTTTAAGATATTCAAATAACCAACCAAATACAAATGAGGCCTAAGACTAGTATTTATAGGAAAGGAGCTAGGGCAACACTCCTACTCCATCCTTACAAGAAAACGTGTGGGCTTCAAGCCCATGGATCATATTACTTAGGCCTAGTAAACATGTAACTTAACCAATATTGTAAGTAATAAATAACTTAAGCAACCTATCATTACAAATGACCGAGACTTCATAAAATAGTAAAACTATGATCCCAACAATCTCCCCCTAAGGGTCGGTCATCATGGTTGCTTGACCTCTTCTTCTTTGTCGTTGACTTGTGACATGTGAAACTCTAGACGTCTTCAAAAAATGATTTGAATGATAATGGATATACTTTGCTCGTTGTCTTTGTTCTTTGGTGATGAAGTAGTGATAGTGTTATGAAGTTGTCTCCCTTCGTCACTCCAGCGTCTGTGGTGATTGTCCGCCATTCCAACATACTCATACATCTTTGGACTTAAACTTTCACGTACAAGAAGTTCCTTTTCATGCATTGAGATCTTTGTCTTATTACTTTGTAGATTCTTCTTTATTGACGTAGAATCATTTCTTTGAACTTTGTGTTGCTAAGATCTTTGAGGGAGCTTTCTTTGACTTCAAGATGTATGTATGAGCATGTTGGAATCTACCATCATGGAAGTGAGGTACCTGCGAGTAAACAGTTAGCAATAAAACAACCGGTACTTACGGATAAGGAATTAGAGCTCATCAACAGCATATTGTGAAGACTCCTTCTAATCCTTATCCAGGCCGTTCCCATATCAGATACTCCCAAAGGAGCTTACAAGATCTACTAAGTAGCTCAATGACTGGGTGAGTCGCTGGGGATCACTCCACGACTGTAGACCGCTATGGAACCACCGCAAACACTAAGCGTAACCCTTGTGGGGTTACCGAAGTGAACTGCTGTCAGGGCTGTTTGATGTTGACCCTGGCAGGATTTCCGTTCAATCATTGAGAAATACATAAGTAATCCTCTCATAAACGTTCTCGGCAGATTGCTAAGATCTGCGAAGGACTCGATAGTTTACAACTGATGCCCACTGATGTAGAACACCAGTTGCAGAAATACTAAGTGTTCCTAAGAGATCTTTGATGTATCTCATGGCACTAGACTCTATAAGTGCACACCTAGGTTTCCTATGCGGAGACTGGGAGGTGTCTCCTGCTTCAATATCAACCGTCTCTAAGAGATAGGTTGATAGGTTACGCGGGATCCCCGTGAGAATGAAACAAGTCCTTTTAAGAGAACTTGAGTGGTTAAGAAGGTTTAGTGCATTGCGTCACTGGGTCCATGACGACTTAATCTTCAATACCGGTGTTGTCTTTTGCAACAGCCAGTAGCATACGTATTGAACCCGGTGTCTGCCCTAAGGTTGAACATATGGAGGGCTATTTCTTTTCACCCTTTACTTTACTTTTCTTTTTAATTCTTCAACTCCTTCTTTCCCTTTCATTCATTTCTCCTTTTTTCGTATCATACCTAAGGACTTCTAATTCTAACTATGGGAGATGTCCTTGGGTAGATCCCTCCGGCTCTGGCGGATCATAGGACTGATATTCCTATCTTAATCACCTTATAACTCCGACAGTAGCCAAGAAACCTTTGATTGAAAATCTCTCAAAGTGTTTTTGTTAATCAAATATTTTGGTTAACACTTCGAGAGTTTGTGTACACTTTTGAAGGGCTCCCCCTGCACATGTGCTCATAAGTGTTTAATAAATTTGCACATGCGGGAGGAGCAAGCACTTTTGAATTGATCCACTTTCCGTGAACAAGACCGATTCGAGACACGCTTACATCACTAGTTAAACTAGCTTGAAGTTATTACCCGGCCTGATCAAGTTCACAGAAAGTTTCTCGAGACGGTACATTTCTACTCAGACATATCCTTTTCGAGACACGCTTACGTGGTTAGTTAAAGAGATGCATTGTCAGCTTTTAGGTGACAACTAGCTCTAGTAACTAACTTGATGTTATTACCCGTCGAGGATAAGTCCTTTCGATGTTACTAACTTGTATTATCTCGTCAATTCCTGGGTCAATACTGAGTCTAGCTCGCACATGATACAACTTAAAGCTTTGACTTCGTATATTTTAATCACTTTTTCATTTTCTCCCCCTCAAAAATAGCATATAAAATGGTGTTTTTGACAAACTTTTAGATTAAAATATGCCTTTTGAGTCTTATGGGGAGATTCACCAAGAACTTTTGATTTAGAGCAAAGTATTTTGTTTTGACAAGTGCTCCCCCTCAACAAGTGATTAGGTCTTATTGAGGTGAAATACTTGTCCTTTTGAGCAGAATTATGAAAAATTATAAATGTTTGATTAATTCTACTCAAAAGTAAGAAGCCTTCGCTCCTTATTTTAGGATTGAGGCACTGAAGCGTACCTCAGGGTCCTTTCTTTACAAGTACGGGTTGTGCACTGTGATGCGTGCACAAGCCATTGTGAAATTCAATCAAATGAAACAATTGATATTTGAAAAAATTAACCAAATGTACCAAGTTAATCTTCGTCAGGAAGTGGAGCGTCAAAGTCAGTGAACTTGGGTTCTGGTCTTTCGAAGTTTCTGACAGGAAATGATGGTCTGGCACCGATATAGCTTTCCAGTCGTCTGATCTATTCCCGTCGAAATAACCTTTCTTCAATCTTTAAGACAAAGTTACGAACTTGTCTTCTTATGCTGGATTTCCATCTTGGTTGTTCCCCCTTTGCTATCTTACGGCGATCATCATTCAACCTTTTGACAAGCCCATCACGAACAGACTTGAGTGTAACATCACAGAATTTGTGTATCTCATCGAACCTCATGAAACTTTGTAGCTTTTTTCTGTTGATGTAAGTGAAACCAAAAGGTTCTTGGTTGAGAGTGAACTGTGGTGTTTGATAGATACCTTCAAAGTAGAATTGCGGCTTTGTCAAATTGATCTTCTGTTGGTAACTTTCCACTCCAAGCTGAAGATCTTCCACTCTTTCTTGAACAATCAGTCGTCGGATGTAAAGAAGTAGTGATGCCATGAAGTTGTACTGTACATCTCTGTCAAATCCACGCATTCTTTGTTGAACCTTTTCGAGATACATGTCTTCTATGTCATTGAGGTTAAGGTCAGGAAAGTCTGCTTCGGAGAATTTGTACTTCTTTTCATCTTGTCGTTTAACAACAATTTCACGCATGAATATGTAGTTAAATCGCTTCGACTGTTGAATCTCCAAGATAGCGATGATCTTAGATTTCTGCTTCACATTTTCCAATGATTTCTCTCCTAATCTGCTGGTATAACCGAGACGACGACGTTCTGGCCAGTGTAGAATTCCGTGTAGGACATCTCTGTCGTAAGCTACAATGGAGTTGCTGAATACACGAGTAGTTTCTTCAATAGCAGGAATTTCGTATCGAGCGGCTGGTACTGAGATTGTGAGTGAGGAAGCATATTTCTTCTTGGATGTCTCCTGAGTGAGCTGGATGTTACGAAGATCTTTGTTGAAGAAGAAGCTGTAAGGTATCTTTGGTTTGTCTGGAAACCCTTTCAAAGGTAATGGTTTGGTCCTGTCGGTGAAGTAAGGTTTTTCATGATTCTTGGAGCTGAGATCGATATTCACTTCTGGATTTAGCCAGTCAAAGTCGGCAGACATTGCACTAGCTATATTCTGCATAAGGTACTCGTATTTGACTTTGTTTCCAGATCTTTTCTTGAGGAATTCTTGTGCATCCCTATTGATTCCTCTGAGCTCTGCCTTTGTGAGTTTGTCGATGTGAAGATCCTTCATAATGACTTGGGTAAACTGTAGAGTGTTACCAGGAAGTGGTTCTTCTTCTTCGAGAGGAGGTTGAGCTTGGACCATTTCTGTCAGCCAATCATTCTGAGGATTGTCATCATTGTCGAGCCATGAATGACATTTCTTCTTCTTTGATTTCTTGGACTTAGATGTAGCATCTTTGTCTTTGGCTTTGGACGGTGACGATGGACCAGCATGAGAATCATGAGTTGGTGGAGCACGGTAATCGATGTCAAGTTGATCCTGGAAGTCATCAGTGTGTTCCATGAGAATTTCATCATCTTCAGTCTGACCTTTACCAGTAGTTGAGGGTTGTTGTTGATTTCCAGGAGGAGTGGAGTCCTTTTGTGGTTGTAGAGAGGATGAGGGACCTGTTCCAGACTTAGGTTTCTTGCCTTTAGAGTTTGGGTCAGGATCGTCATCTTTTCTTGTCCGTTTACGGGTTCCAGCAGCATCTTTGCATGACTCCTTTGATATGTAAGCCACCATAGCATCATACAGTGCTTTTTCTTCTGCAGTCTGTGTGGATTTGGAGGCAATGTTGTCAAAGAGTTTGGCAAGCATGTCATTGAAGGACAATTCAGGGACGGTTAAAGCCACAGTAGAAGTTTTTGCGGTGTGAAGCGTGAATGGTGTAGTAGACAACATTTTCCTTGTAACACTTCTAATTCTGTGATCCAAGTTGTCATTGATTGGTTTGAGAAGGTTTGCTACCTCAGGAGTGATCATCTCAACCAGATTTTCAGTGAGAAAATCATGTGTTGCAGTTCTGATAAATCCTTCGTAATCAGATTTCAAGAACTTGTCGATCAGCTGCGTTGACTCCTGGAAGTTCTCAACTTGTTTGGTAAGATTGGTAACCATGTCGGTAAGTTTGTTCACTTGCTCTTGAAGATCAACTGGTTGTTTTGGTTCATTGATCGAATGTTGTTTAGATGCGGTTTCAGAAGGTGTGGGAGATGAGTGCTCTGGTGATGATTCTGACGATGACTCGTTTTGTGAGTTTGAAGAAGAAGCGGGAGGAGTCGGATCCTTTGGTGGAGAGTCTTGAGGAGGTGGAGGTTGTGCTGAGGAAGTCTGCTGAGAGGATGATTTAAGAAATATGTTGGTGTCGAACGCGTTCTTCTCTTCGTTTTCCTTTCTACGACGTTCCTCTGCTTCCTCTGCTTCTCGTGCAAGAAACTCTGGAGTAATGAGGTATTCTTGTTCCGGATCCGTAGCTATGTTCTCTTGGCCGCCAACATTCTCCTCTACGTTAGCAGTCTCTATCGTATTGACATCTCCAGTTTTGTCAGTGTCTTTAACGGTGTCATCTGGCAGTGGGGCTGATTCTAACGTTGTGGACACAACGGGAGGATTCATGCTGCTAGTAGCTCCTTCATGTTCCGACTGATCGATAGGTGGTGGAGTTAAAGGTTGAGACATGAGTCGGCTTTCGAGAGTTGCTTTCCTTTGTTCTTTCCTGAGTCGCTTTTCTTCAGCTCGAGTGTCGACAACTATACTCTTAAATTTGCGTTTATCGACCAAAGGTTCAACGATTGGTTCGTCTTCATCATCATTAGGCTCATTAATAGTGATTCCTTTTCTTTTCCTTGTCTCTTCTTCATAAGTTTCAAGACTTTGTTGTATGGCGATCTCTGTTGCAGGAAATCCTTCTTCAGGTGCTCTGTATCTCAGTTCATAGTCTGGTTCTTCTTCTTCAGATTCTGTGTCGAACTCGGATTCGGTGTCAGAAGGTGGAGGTGTAGGTTCATCACGAAGAATGTACTCAGGAGTTGCCTTCTTCTTTGGTTTAGACTTGGGTGTTGGTTTAGGCTTGGCAGAAGACTTGGGTTTAACAGATGGTTGAGTCTTGGGAGTAGCCTTAGATCTAGTATGTGGTGAGGCAGTGGTGCTTGCAGTACTCCCAGACTTTGCACCTCCTTTGCTTCGAGTCTTTATTGTGGCTTCTTCCTGTACCCCTTTGTAAACGTTATCATACAGCTTGTAGTTTAGACTCTTCTTGATTTTGTCATTCAGTAGGTATTCGGGAAGCCTCATTCCTTTGATCTTGGTTGATGAAGTGGTCGTTTTGATGAATGAGGTGGTGAAGTCGTCCTCAAAGAGGTGCTTCGGCTCATTAGGATCAACCATCCTCTTGATGAATTCTGGAGAGCTTTTGCAGAGATGTTCTATGAGAAGCTTGGTGAATCTTGTGAATGGTATGATAGTCTTCACACGTTCAGTCTGAATACTGTGGACGATATCATTCATGATGGGAACTGCAAAGTCAATTGGTGTCAGAGTCACCATTCCCCAGAATGTTTGCAGGTGTTCGAGCCTTGGATGTTCATGACCACTTTTCCTTCCAGATATAGATCTTACCACCAACAGACAGAATGTTCTCCAAGGCTAAGGGATATTCTTGGCATTAAATTGGGAAAGCTTGACTAGCGGTACATCATCATCAACCTCATATCCTAATTCAATGAAGAAGTCAAGAAGATCCAGGTCAGGTAGTATACGAGCAAATTCGTTGTCAGTTTGTGGCATGAGAAGGGCTGTACGAAGAACGTCATGATCTACAGAGTATTCTTGGCTATCCAATGTAACAGTGAAAGACTCATCATCCAAGTTAGCCTGAGCAGTAAGCCAGAACTGATGAAGGTAGAACAACGGAACTGAAGTAGAACAGGTGAGCAGAGGTTTGCATGGATGTGCAAGTAGGATATCTTTCACAATCATGCATGATTTCTCTGTGATTTTCAACTTGTTGAAATCAACTCGGGGATTGTTATTGCCAATCGTGACATTGTAGTTCTCGAGAGTGATGTCATCCAATGTGAGTAATGGAAGAGCTTGTTCAGTGACGTTCTCATTGTGTTCAGCCATGTTTATCTGAAAAGCATTACCATAAACCAAACATCCAAATTTGTTACGTGTTAGCACAGTTTTGAGTTTGGTTACAGATATCTACTTGAGACAGTTAAGCACAAATGTGTCATTTTGTTATGAGTGAAGTGTCACATAATGCATACTTGAAGAATCATAGTTCATGCAATAACTCGCAAATAAGCACGATTGATATTCACAATTCACAATTACTTCACATTACACAACAACAATGAATCACAACAAGGTTACACGGATATTACATGACAAGGCCTAAACTAGACTTAGAAAAAATTTACAAAAAAAAAAACTCCTTTATCGCAAACTTGTAATGAGAGAAGATTTCGAAAAAAATAAAACATGACATTTTATCGAGAAAGTTAAATTATCGAAAAAATCCTTATAAGTAAATTTTATCGAGATCTTTCCTTTATCGAGAACTGCGAAAAGTTTAAGTTTTCGACAACATCATTTTCGATAAAACTTTTCGAGAACCTGGTGATTTCGAAAAATATAGTTCAAAAAGTGATTTCAAAAAGATAATTTCGAAAAAACTGGGCTTGAACAATATTTATCGAAAACATAAGTTTCTCGATAAGTTTATCAAAGATTGCGATAATTCTCGAGTTTCTCGAAAAAATTCTTATACAAGAATCAAATCGATTTTGAAGTTCCACGTACATTTCTTTAGCAAAGAACTTTTCCAATGATTCAGGCCTGTCACCAAGATAGATAAATACCATTTAGACATGACCAATATGCTCGTTAACCAAGATCTCGATAATTATCAAGAACAAGTTTTCGATAACACAACAAATTTGAGGCTAATGAGTATCAATGGCTATAGCAAATCACAAACACATGTTAAGAGCACATTATGACAGCATATCACACATATAGACTCAGATAGACAGAACTTAATCAAGAACGAAGCCTACAAGTTATCGAGAATCAAGCATCATTGGTGTAGATCAACATCATAACTACAAACATGCATACTTGTGTCCTTAGAAACATATCCCACCAATAAAATAAAGCAAACAAACACAGAATCTCACAAACCCAAATCGACCCAAAATCAAGATTTCGAGAATCAAGCAAACATGAATGGAATTGAGATAAAATGATATAGTTAGTTTAGTGACACTAAATGTAACAAAACCCTATCAAGAAATCAGTTACCAATCCATGATTTTGCAGATTTCGAAATCGCTAAACCCTAGATATCGAAATCGATTTTGCAAGAGATTTAGCCGTTGGATTTGCAATTAAACGAAAACCTATGTTTGTAATGCCCTAAAGATTACTAATGAACTTACAGTTTGAAGATCACAAGCACGGATTACTCTAAGGAATTGTAGCCGTCGATTTCACTTGGGAGGGTTCTTTGTAAGTCTGGTTTTTCGAAAAAGTTGGAAAAAAGGTGTGTTTGTTTGTATATATATGAAACCTTATGATCTATTTGTCACTTATGGTCCCTTGACTTTTAGATATACTAACTTGAGTCCTAAAGTCAATTGGCAAACATGCGTAACATTACGTATAACTTATGAAGTCCTTACTAAAGGGATGAGACAAGGGAATGTTTAAAGAACGTCCACACACTCCGAAGAACCGTAAAATATGAGAAACATGCAAGTATACCAATTAAGATTGGAAAAAAAAATTTAAGCGTGACTCCCCCTCAACACTTGTAAAATAAGAACAAAGTGTTGAAGTGAAGCGATATACTTGCATTTTTTTTTTTTTTTTTTTTTAGAAAAAATAAAAATGTGAAAAATCTTTTTGTATTTTGATTGATTTATATATAAAAAAAACTATTATATAAAGATAGTATTGATGTTTGACGATCAATTGTGTTTTAAAAACTTTTCCAGATCTTCTGGAGTCAAACATCGCATACCAATTTGGTGAACTAGACTAGCAAACCTTGAGAGTGCCAAGGATTTGGTAAGTAAGTCCGCCAATTGGTACTCAGTTCCAACAAAATAAAGTTCAACGGTACCCTTTTCCACATGCTCTTTGATGAAGTGATATCGGAGATCGATGTGTTTGGATTTGCAATGATGCACTGTGTTGCAAGAGATAGCAATTGCACTCTTTGAATCACAGTAGATAGGAATCTTGTTGAATAGGTAGCCATAATCTTTAAGTTGTGATCTCATCCAGATGACTTGAGCACAACAAGCAGACATGGCTACGTATTCAGATTCTGTAGACGACAGTGAAGTGCAGTCCTGCTTCTTAGATTGCCATGACACGAGTTTGTCTCTGAGAAATTGTAATCCACCAGATGTACTTTTGCGTGTGTCTAAACATCCTGCATGATCAGCATCTGAAAAAGCAATTAGTTCAAAACCAGAATCCTTCGGATACCAGATTCCCAAGTTAATGGTTCCCTTTATGTATCGAAGGATTCGTTTGACCTCACTGAGGTGTTTTTCAGTTGGTTTAGACTGATAGCGAGAGCCTATGTAGACAGCAAATACTATATCAGGTCTACTAGCTGTGAGATACATGAGGGACCCAATCATACTTCGGTATTTGGTAGGGTCAACAGGAGTCCCATGTAAATCAGCATCTAGTTTTGTGGTATAGCCCATTGGTGTATTATAAGTATCACAAGACATCATTCCATGTTTCTTCAAAATATCAAGAGCATATTTAGACTGATTTATAAAAATTCCACGGGGTGATTGATGAACTTGAAGTCCTAGAAAGAACGAAAGTTCACCCATCATGGACATTTCAAAATTATCTTTCATTAATTTTGCAAAATCATTAGAGTAATTTCGTTTTGTTGAGGCAAAGATGATGTCATCGACATATATTTGAACAACAAGTAAGTCCTCCCCGTAGGTTTTTGTAAACAGTGTTGGATCCACCGATCCTTTAAAAAATTTATTGGCCAGTAAGAAAGTGGACAGTTTGTCATACCACGCCCGTGGGGCTTGCTTAAGTCCGTAGAGTGCCTTTTTGAGTCGGTAAACATGATTAGGACGCTCAGGATCAACGAAGCCTTCAGGTTGGCTAACATAAACTTATTCACTGAGTTCTCTATTAAGAAATGCTGTCTTCACATCCATTTGGTAAACCACCATATTCCTGTGTGCAGCATAAGCCAAAAAAATCCGAACAGCTTCATGTCGAGCCACTGGAGCAAAGGATTCAGCAAAATCAAGTCCTTCCAGTTGGGAGTATCCTTTCGCTACCAGACGTGATTTGTTGCGTATGACAGTTCCTTCAGCATCAAGCTTATTCTTCCAGATCCATTTTAACCCGATGACAAAGACTCCGTCAGGTCTTTCAACTAATTCCCAGACTTCTAATCGTATGAACTGTTGAAATTCCTCTTGCATAGATTCAATCCAGTTGTCATAAGTCATTGCTTTAGGTTCTTCGTGACAAACTGTGAGTGCATAGATACAAGTTTCTCCATCTGTGTGAAGTCGTTGTCTTGTCATAACAGGTGCATCTGGATGGCCAATAATATGAACTAGTGGATGGTCTCAAGTCCATTTATGTGTTGAAGGGTGTAGTTGATACGTATCTCGCATGTTAGCAGGATCCAAATTGCGTGTTGACGACTCAGCTATATCAGGAACGGTAGTAGCTGGTGCAAACGGATTAAAGAACGCATCAGGATCATGCTCTGCGGATTGTGGAACTGATTGAGGTGATGGATCTTCAGCTGGATGTCGGGAAGTAGAACCAGTTTGTTCTGCTGTAGATGGTGATACAATTGGAGGACCATCTCTCTCAACACTTGTAGTAGTTTGTTGAGGTGAGTCTGGTACTGGAATGTTATCAGGTTGAGCAGCGGAATTAGGTGAGACCTCAGTAGGACGGTATTCAATTGTGTCATCAAATAGTGGAGCAAACAAGGTTTCTAATTCTTTGCGGTTAAGTGGCAATGGTTCAGCTGAAGATGCCGGAGAGTTAAGACGGTTAAATTCGGGTCCTAAGCTGTGTTGCTCAGAAGCCATTTGTGTGAGTTCATCAAAATTAGCGTAAATTGTTTCTTGAATTTCTCTTGTTCGACGATTCCATATCCGAAAACCTTTGGAATTTTCACAATATCCAACGAACACTCCGATGTCAGCCTTTGCTTTAAGTTTACCTAAATCATCACGATCATTCTTCGGATAACAAAGTGCTCCAAATACATGAAAGTAATCGATGTTCGGTTTTCTTTTGTGAACAATTTGATATGGTGTTTTGTGATGGCGTTTTGTGATCATGCAACGGTTTTGAGTATAACATGCGGTTGAAACAGCTTCTGCCCACAAGTAGTCTGGTAATTGAGCATTAATCAACATGGTTCTAGCAGCTTCCACTAACGTCCTGTTGCGTCTTTCAACAACTCCATTCTGTTCTGGGCTTCTAGGAATAGATGTTTGATGTTCAATTCCCACTTTCTCATAATATGACCTAAGTGTCAGAATCTTGAATTCAGTTCCATTGTCAGTTCTAACTATTCGTACCGTGTTGCGTAGCTGAACTTGAATTTTAGTGAGAAAGGTGATGATCATTGAAGGAGCCTGATCTTTACTTCGTAAGAAGTAAACCCAAGTCCATCTGGAATAATCATCCACAATTACAAGAATGTAGCGTTTACCGTTGATACTTTGAACACGCATCGGTCCACACAAATCCATATGAAGCAGTTGCAGAACATGATTCGTACTGTGTTCAGGTTTAGAAGGGAAATGAGCACGAGTACTTTTTCCTTGTTCACAGGCTGAACATAAGTGATCTTTGGTAAAACGGAATCTTGGAAATCCATCAACAAGTTTATAACGAGCAAGGTCCGTCATGGTTTTGAAATTCAAGTGCGAAAGACGTTTGTGCCATAACCAAGATTTAGTTGATTCCGCTTTGGAGAGAAGACATATCGGAGATGTTGCAATCATATCTGACATTGAAATAGTATAAAGATTGGAGCCACGTGAGCCAGACATAAGGTCGTTTCCTTGTAAGTCACGAACAAAGCAAGTTTTCTCACGAAATGCAACTTCTAGATCCCCATCACAGAATTGACCAACAGAGAAAAGGTTGTGTCCAAGGCCTTCCACATAGTAAACACGACTGATTTCAATGTTCTCGCTGATAAAGTCACCATATCCCATGATAAGAGCGTAATGATCATTCCCGAATCTGACAGTGCCAATGAACTTTGAGACAAAGTTTTTCAACAGTTTGAGATTGCCTGTCATATGTCGGGTGCATCCGCTATCAACAATCCAGAGAACAATCTGTACCACCTGCATCACAAGAAGAAGACACAGATGGAACAGAAGTAAGGGTGGGACCCAAAGACAGTGCGGGTTCCTGTTGGTTAGAAACACATTTATTCAACAATTTAGGAATCCATTTAAAGTCTGGTTTGTGTTGTAACCAACGTTGCCAATTCCAACTAGTTTTTGCTTTCTTAATGTTAAATGCACTAGTAGTTGGCTCATTCCTAGATTTGTTCTCGGCACCTATGGGGGTAACTTCAACTTCATTAGAAACCGTAGTAGACGGCTTTCCTAAATTAGACTTGGAGGCAATTGTGGGCCTAGAAGGAATGCGTGTCCTACGTTTCTTATGACGAGAAAGTAGAGAATTAGCGATACATTTTGTATGATCACCAGATGAAACACTTTTACGACAAAACACACAGGATGCATTAATATTGAAAACATTCAAAGGTTTATCATTCGTTACATTTAGATTTTGATTACAATTTGCCAGATTAGAATCTAAATCTGATGCAACATGAGTCTTATTCAAGTTCCTAAGTTGATCTTCTACTTCTTGGGCTTCTAGTTGTCCTTTCTTACGTTGCAAGATCCTATTCTTCTTTTTACTTTTTCGCTTGGGTCTGCTAACGCTAGTAGTGGAGACTAGTCCTGTAGAAGTGGAGTTATCAACATTAGTGTTTTGAACAATCTTTCCTTTATCAGTTTTGTCTACGTGATACATTCCTGGTGCTATTATCGTGGTGTCAACAAACTTTCCTTTTTGGAGTATCTTAATTTTCTCTTTCAAATCAATGATGATGTGATTCTTATCCTGAATATTTGACTCAAGTATGCCATTGCAATGTTTAATGTCAATGTGGTTTTGTAGAAATGCGTCATTTTCAATTTTTAAATCCGCAATTTCTTGCTCGTATTTGAGACACAAACTTTTGAAAGACTCATTGTTTTTGCAAAGCTGACAAGAGGTTGAAAGATTTTGTTTTTGAAGTTCCAATTCTCGTTCAATACTTTGAGCTTGACACCATTCAATCCTCTGTTTGAGTAGACAAATTTCTTTTGAAAATTGTTTTTTCACATCATCATTTGAACTTCTCAACTTATCATTTTCCTGTTTAAGTGTCTCAATTTCCGCTTTCAACAAGTTATTATCAACACAATGATCATACTTAAGCATAGAAGTACAAGATTTATAGAGATCATTCATGATAACAGACAAAATATCAGCATTGAGAACTTGTTCCAAGAGTCGATTAGCATCATTTTTGAAAACTCTAGTTCTTTGCTTTTGAACCAAAATTTCATTTTCAGTTTCATTGAAAACGTTTATCATATGTTTGACCTCCTTTTGAAGTTCCTGATCCCAACGTGTAGCACATAGACGGAGGTGTTGAACAATTGGCTTCATTTGTTTTTGAAAAATATCTCTCTTTTCTCGCTCGTAAGCGGATTGAAAAGTTTCAATTTTTATTTCAGAATTGCGTTCAATTGTCTCCTCCAAAATTTTGATGTCTTCCATAAAAGTTTTGAAATAATTTAAGACACGAACACTTTTTGGTAAGGGTGAAAGTTCACCGGATGATGGTAAAGGACCATTTATTTGTGCTACAGTTTGGACAGGGGCCGCATTAGAAGATGAAACATATGACTCTTCGATAAACCATGATTTCTCAGGTAAGTCTTTTTGAGTAACAAACTTAATTGGAGCTTTTGAATAGTCATATGGTGTCCAATATTGAACATTACTCATTTTTGACCGACTCTCGTCTTCAAGTTCTTCTTCTTCCTCAGTATCAAAAACAACGGCACGCACAATCGTATCATCAAGCAAATAATCCATACTGTAAATTTTAGGAATATCTTTGAATGCTGTGTGAAGAAACATTGAATTGTAATCGCTAAGTGCAAATCCTGTACCGGGTCTCGGTTTTAAAGTAAATTTCTGAATTGTTGTGACAGAGTTCCCGTGTTTGTAAACAATGTTACGAAATTCTTTGAGTTGTTTTTCAAGATCAACAATATCACCGAGTAAGTCATCTATATACTTCCTTTTTCGTATTTTATGTTCACAAAAATCCTTTTGACAACTTGACAATTCTATTTCTGTTTTTGAAAGTTCTTTTTGAAGACGTTCAACTTGCATTTTCAATTCACACTTTTCACTTTCAAGTTTCAAAATCAACTTTCCGTTTGACTCAATTAAATCTTGCATTTTGCGTTGAAGATCTTGTTCTTTATTGTAAGAATCTTGAAAAGCATTTTCAAAACTTTTTGCATTTTTAATCTTTTCTTCCTGATTTGAAAGTTGAATTTTATAACATTCAATATCTCTTGCAAGTGACGCATTTTGTTCTTTTAAAACTTTATTAATTTCGTTGCATTTTATTATTTGCAATTGTTGAGCATCCAGTTATTTAGATAACAATATGAGGTCAGGGTCTGGATCAAAGGATGGTTCATGTTGTTCTAAATGATCATTTTTATCGTTCTCAATAGGATCATCAAATGAAACAACTGTGTCATCATCAAATATGACAACTGTGCTTATTTGTTCATCTGTTTGAGAGGATGAAGATGATTTAGATGGAACAACTTGCGCCATATCTGATTCAGAAGCAGAGGGTGAGATTATATCATTTATAAAGCATGCATTGAAGTCATGTACCTGAGACAAGCCGTCAGTGTCATACACTGGACCTGAATCATTAAGCTTAAGTTCCTGCATGTTGGCCATAAGCATCACAACTGCATTGGCTTCTAGATCTTCCATGTCATCATCATTGTGCACATTTGCCATGAAGTTGTTGTCTTGTTCAGGGAAATGTCCATCCTTTTCATCTTGAAGAGCCATGAGTAATGCCTGCTTGTGAAACTTACTCCCCCGAGTTCTCGGTTTGGGACATGCAGTCGCTATATGACCTTGTTCATTACAGTTATAACACCACACTGCATTCCCTGAGTTGGAGTTCCTTGTTGCAACTGGTTCAGACCTTTGTTGAGAAGATCCTGAGTTGTTGTTGAACCCTCCATTGTTACTAAACCTCTGACCATTCCCATAATTTCCTGAAGAACTTCCTGAACCAGATCGACCATAGTTACGATTCTGAATTTCCACTCTTCCATCATTGACAACAGCTTGATTCCTTGTGTTAGAAGATGAACGTTGACGGTTGTTTGTTTTGTTGGAGAATTTGCTAAAAGCACGAGCAATAAGAGCAAGTCCCTGATTCAATGTATTAAAGTCATCATCGTCATCGTCATTGGAGTTGGAGTAGTACACAGCATCATTGTTGTTTAACGGAACAAGTTGAGTAGAAGCATTCTGTAGAGATGAATCATAAGGGACCATTTGGTTCGAGGTGGAAGATTGTGGATAACTGAAGTAGTTCTGCTCTTGAACATATGCATGATTAGACATTGGTGGTGGAGCGTAGGGAGACTGAGCTACGAGAGCCAAAGAATTTGGTGTAGAAGTTGGTGTGTATCCTCCTCGTAGAGCTCGATCTTTTTCCACTTCAGGTTCATGGTGTTTCAGAAAATCATACAACAAACCATATGGAGCATCATGCAAATTCTTTGTTTGACGAACAAATGTCACATATTTATGCCAATCAGGGCCAAGACTACCAACAAATTTGGAGTTCACAGCGATCCTTGGTACTGTGATTTTGTGACGTTCCAGATCATTGACCACATTTGTGAAACGATGATAGTAGGATTCAAGTGATTCTCCAGGTTCAATTGTGATGTCAGTGTATTCCATGTAAAGCTTGGATTCCATGGCATCTTTGTTCAATTGAGTGCCTTCCATAAGGAGATGAACGTGTTCCCACATAGCTTTGGCTGTTTTTTGAGCATCGACACTTCGATAGATCGGATTAGGTATACCTTGAAGTATATAAGCCATTGCATACTGATCAGCTTCACGATGTAGTTTCTGTTCTTCAGTGAGTGCAGATTCTGGAAGGGGTCTATCACCAGGAGGACGTGGAGGATCAGCATGTGGATCACCAGCTTCAAATCTAGTTGGCCACTCAAATGGTCCTTCAAGTATCACTTGCTTCAAGTATTTCCCATGAGGTTTCTTTAGCTCAACAAATCGTAAGAATCGACTTGACCATTGAACATAGTGCCCAGGTGTAAGCATTGGAGGTGTTTCAAGTGATCCTGCCTCATGTCGGAATTGTTGAGTTGTAATAACTTCACACATTCTGTCAAACCAGTGAGGTTGTTTGGAGGAAAACTGAGTGTTTTGTTGTGGCACTTGATATGGTTGTTGTTGAGGAATGATCTGATGTTGTTGCATCATCAGGTAATGATGTAGTGGATTGTATGTTTGTTTTTGAGACGGTTGTTGATTCATTTGGTGCGGAAGGTATTGTTGTTGCTGATACTGCTGATGTTGATGTTGCTGATACTGCTGATTTTGAGATTGCTGAATATGAGGGAAGTAATGATTAGGTGGTTGAGACATCTTAGAACACTTGTGTAGAAATGGATCTTGTAGAAAGTGTAGAATTAACCAAGTATCGAAAAACTTAGCACAACTTCAGATTGCGAAACTTATGGAATTCCAATGATTTCGAAAACTGGTTCAGCAGAGATTGCGAAATTAGGATTTCGAAATTTGTCAGTTTTTCGAAAAACAATGTTTGCGAAACTTTGCAGGTTTTCGAAAACTTGAAATTTCGAAATAATCAAGGTTTTGCGAAACTTTTAGGTTTGCGATATAATGAGATTTCGAAACTTAATTAGTTTGCGATAACTTTGTGATTTCGAAAATTGTATGTTTTGCGAAAAAACACAAAAATTGCGAAAAACAGTTTTCGAAATTATACAATTTCAAAAACTTTCCCAAAAGTCGAAGTACTTAACTTTCTTGTACAAGAAAGAAAATACCGAGTCCACACAAACGAAGTCGAGGTAGTGCACGTACAGAAGATCTCGAAATGGTAGCAATAAAGAATCTCGATAACTTGGTAGTTTTTGTTTTACAAAGAAAGCAATCCTAAAACTCGTTTTTATTTCAAGATACTTGTACTTTTGTGTGTAAAATGAGTAGATCTTAAAGAAAGTAGAAAACTTTAATCACTTTTTCAAAACTAAAAAAATTTCGATAAAAGTACAAATGACCAAATCGAATATTTTTATAAAAAGTTTGGAACTTTTTGGTTTGTTTCGATTTTAAACACAAGTTTGTAAGCAAAGATGTGAGAAAAACCAAGAAACAAACAAGAAAGTTTAAAATTTTCACAAAAAATTCGATTTAAAAAACAACTTTTAAGATAAAAATCAATGAAAACAATAACTACACCTTCCTCTAGCGAATGATACCACTTGTTAGGTCACCATTTAGTAAACACAAGCACAATATTGATAGAAATGAGATGAGAATGAGAATGGGATGATTATGAGAATTTAGAGAATTAGAATTGCAAGAGTTTCTTTAAGATATTCAAATAACCAACCAAATACAAATGAGGCCTAAGACTAGTATTTATAGGAAAGGAGGTAGGGCAACACTCCTACTCCATCCTTACAAGAAAACGTGTGGGCTTCAAGCCCATGGATCATATTACTTAGGCCTAGTAAACATGTAACTTAACCAATATTGTAAGTAATAAATAACTTAAGCAACCTATCATTACAAATGACCGAGACTTCATAAAATAGTAAAACTATGATCCCAACAGAGGCCATGTTAGGAGCTAGTAGTCGGCTCGACATAGGAAGAGGTAGAAGCTTATAGAGTTAGGGAAGATCGTACACGGCCCTACGAATGTTATTAAGGAATATAACCCGTCATCCATGCAATTATAACAAACTAATCAACCGGTAAAAGATAGCTAGGGAGTAGTGAAATATAAGTAAACACATTTTCTCTTATTATCGTTTTCACCACATTTACTATAAGTTCATTTTATTTTATTTTGTTTGCAATTGTAGTAATTTGGGTTAGTTGACTAGCAACTAATTCCGCCCACTCTTCCAAAACCCGAGATTTTTACTTGCTTTCCATAAAATATAAAAATACAAAAAGAATCATCCCTCATCTCTAGACATAGTTTAATTGAGTTTTAACCTTAGAGGTACTTGCCACTATACTATACTACAATGGTCAGGTACACTGCCTGGTGGAGATTGCAAGCTTCTAAAGATCCCTTGAGAGGTAAAACCTTTTGCAAGGTTGTAAAACCACGCATCAAGCACGCCAACCTTCAGCCTCTATTAATGACCCTTTGGCCCCAAGAAAACTCTTGAAGGTCGCCGTTGTTTATTACCAAGTGCGCCAATATTCTATGAGAAGCGCGCCGATCTTTTGTTCATCAGCGGCGTACTTCAGTGCCTGGCCAGTCAACCTCCGCCTATAAATAGAGCCTCATTTCACCTCATTTCAGACACAAACACTCTTCCCAACAACCAAAAAAGCTCTGATAATATCCATCTCGTGTTCCAATCATTGGGATGATAGAAATTAAGTCAAAGTTCTAAGAGCATTGTAATAATGTCTCGATATTAATTGTGGTGATCGCTAGTGATGGTAGCTTCTTCATTACATTAATTCAGAAAGTATGTTGATCATTTCGTACACTATTACCACTATAAGCATGATTACTAAAGCCATGTTAGGCTAAACTCCTTATGGTTGCTTGGATATGTTAATATAATAAAGTGTTCGGTTATGGTTATGATCTCTTGTTGATTTCTTGTTTATGTTGCAACCTTGCTGTGTTCTAAACTTATAACCATTGTTTATCTCTTTTATTATAATTACTACTTGAAAAGGGTCGAAAGATTTGGGTAGTATTTTATGATTTTCAACATATGTCTATGTATGTTGATCAATTGAAGGAGAAATCACTTTTGTATTGAAATAAACAATAAGAGTTTGAAATATCGCAACTAGTACTTAGACTTGTTAGCCACTCATTTAAATACTAGCAGACTTAGTCCTGAATCACAAACATAAACTGACGAAACGTTATTTTGACGAAAACAACTTATCATTTATTAAGAGCAATTGAGATCATTGTCATATGCAATCACTGAGTTATAAGAACTATCCAAGTAATCATATCTGTTTCATATTTGAATTTCACAACAACTGCATAAGTCTTCTAAATCATCTTGATTAGCTAATTGATACATAAGAGCAAACCTCAGTCCCTGTGGAACGACCTGGTCTTACCAAAACTCTTTACTATAAATGAGGGTTATACTTTTACCCGTGTGTTTTGAGTAATAAGGAAATCGGTAAAATTAGTTTAATAAATATAAAGCTTTCGAAACACATCAGTAGTCTATCAAGGGACTGTGATGTGGAAAAGAATGGTAAGTGGTCATATACATATACGGTTGGAAGCCAGGAGTATCAGATGGTCTGCACGAGACCTGACATAGCATCTGTAGATGTGGGTATGTTGGATAGGTTCGATCATAGATTACAAACAAACGTACAGGTTTTGTGGATTTTGACTACGCTATGGGTAGATCGATCACTGTCATGGGTAGATGAATCACAAGGTACGGGCTTATGATACAAGGATGTGCAAGAAGCTCGGAAGCTCTGATGTTGAACATGGAGGCTTTGTAAACAACTGAAGCGGCGTATATGACACTTACAGAGGCTGCAAAGAGGCTATTTGGCTAAAGGGACTCTCGATAGAGTCAGGAGCTAAGCTAATGTTAGTAGCGGTTATTGCTACTAGTGTGTGGATGAAGGCACACCCCTATCCGAGGTTCCAGCACTGGTTGAAGCTGCTGCGTATCGGAGATGGCTAATATGATACTAAGGTGGAAATTATTGTAATATAGTATCCATATTAACAAGTATTACTAAGTCTAGGGGGTCGTAGTGTAACTTTAGTCAAATAGGAATGCATAGGTCGGTTCACATGCTATATATATGGCATATGATCTGTTGAGTCCGATGATTCATTCATCTTGTTTTCTCCTTTGTATAGCAGCCAAGTTCAACTCCTTCTAGAGTTGGTTTTCTTCCCCCTCATCTCTTTAATAAACAGGTGAGGGGAGAGGGGTTATTGTATCGTTCATTCTTTTCCTTTGATCAATAAACGTAAACGTTTAGGTCTCTCGTGTGTATGCTACTTTTCAGTCTAGTAGAGGTAATCGAAGTGTGTCAATATATTCACAAAAGTCAGGATTCCGCATTCTAGCATCTTGGGTATAGTCTTATTTTTGATATAAACTTACATTTCTGACAAAGTTTAACACAATTCCATTATCATATAAGAACACAGTATAAAAATTTTAAACATTTTATGATATATCAGTACACCTTTTTATTTCGGCTTACTTTAATTTTTTCATGAAAAGAGTTGGGGAGTATCACAAGGCTTTTGTTATGTCTGGTTTGAATGGGAATGGATGATGATTTCCATATTTATTATTGTTTTTAATAAGTTCTTTCATTTATCACAAGTAGTTTAATTTGTTACTTGGTTGTCTGCTATAATTTTGCGAAGTCCATCATTCTCGAACGAACGTTGATAGTTAAATGTGACATGTAACCTACACATGATAGATACATTTGACTATCATGAAGACTCTCCAATGAAAAGGCTGGCCCATGAAAATATGGAATGTGGCATTGATGAACACTCAGATTCACAAATTAGAAGATAAGTTTCAACTCTATAATTAACTTTTGTTAATACAATTCAAACAGAAAGTTCGATCAGATTAGATATGTAAGAGTGGTGCAGAAGCCATAAAACACAAATTACTTTTGTGAATAGAATTCAAATAGAAGGTTCGATCAGATTAGATATGTAAGAGTGGTGCAGAAGCCATAAAACACAAATTAGAAGATAAGTTTAAACTGCTAAAACTACAAGAAGACTATTTCAGCAACAGGGGAGGCTCGATGAAGCTTTAATAACTTCTCAGCAAACTTGCACCTTCCATCGGCACCATCAACCATTGAGGATGAGTTTAGTCCAATAGAAATCTATAGAATCGATGTTGACGCACAGGTTTTGCAAACACAAGATTCACAAGATTTAACAAGAATTTGATTCTATAATATAAACAACATAAGATGGATTACATTGTATATTGGACACACTAAAAACGTTTACATGTTGCTTCCTATTTATACTAAACGAATGGTTGCGAGTCAACCATTATGACTATTCGAATGGTTGTAACCCAACCAATGTGACTGTTCATGAATTATGTAACTAACTATAATAACTACCATTAACTAACTTAACCGCTATTCGGTTATAAACTATCTAATTAACAAGTTCAGCCCTTTGGCTTTCGTTTATTATTCATACAAGACTTATGCAATTATAAAGGTGCCAACAATTTCCCCCCTAATTGTTTAAGTCTTGTTCTTCGAGTCTTCATACTCTTCTCAGCGTTAGTATCACCAAATCCCAACAAAATTTCTGTTTTTCTTTCGTTGTTCACCAAGTTGTTTGTTGTCGTTGTCTCGTTGTTGTTTACTTGTCCAAATCAATTAGCAATCTACGAAACTACTCGGCTTCTTCCCTTTCTTTTGTGCCGAATCCAACTTTCTGTCCACAACCAAACGAGTATCCTTTATCTTTCCGGTGTTACGAACTTGTTTCTCACATTGGTATCTCCTTTTGTGTCGACTTGAATTCCTCTTTCTCAAACCGTGTTCTAGAACTTGTTGTTCTCGGTTTTCTTCCAAACAAACGAGTGTTTGTTTCTCTTCTTGTTGCGTTATATAGCAAACAAGGTTCCGCTGCTTCTTTGTTGTCGTGTGATATAGATCACCAACAAAGGTTCTTGTGACAAACCTGTTGTTCATTCTTGTTCTTCATTACCATCTATCCTAACACCAAATTTGTTTATCCCTTGTTCTTGTGATCCATCTGCTTTATCCTTCTGGCCATGTGGGTCTGTTGCTTCTGCTATATTGCTGCACTCTCCCACTTCATTTGGCTTTTCACCCCAAGGCACTTTTGCAGTTCCATGGTACACATCTATCAAGTCTATAAACTTTCTATAACACGCTTGTACTGCTTCTCCTTCATCATTTGTTAGGCCTTGTAGTTTGGCAATGGTCTTCCATTTTGTCACTGGTCTTCTTGTCACCGGGTCTCTTCCGTTCCCAACGTGTTTCCCTTGGTGTCTTTTCCCTCTTTTGATCGTGATGATCAAAACTTGAATCACAACTTGTAATCTTGCAAATCTTCGGTCTAGATTTGTTTTTCCCAGGTTTGAACCTTTTGCTCTGATACCACTGTAGAATCAATGTTGACGCACAGGTTTTACAAACACAAGATTCACAAGATTTAACAAGAATTTGATTCTATAATATAAACAACATAAGATGGATTACATTGTATATTGGACACACTAAAAATGTTGGCATGTTGCTTCCTATTTATACTAAACGAATGGTTGCGAGTCAACCATTGTGACTATTCGAATGGTTGTAACCCAACCAATGTGACTGTTCATGAATTCTGTAACTAACTATAATAACTACCATTAACTAATTTAACCGCTATTCGGTTATAAACAATCTAATTAACAAGTTCAGCCCTTTGACTTTTGTTTATTATTCATACAAGACTTATGTAATTATAAAGGTGCCAACAAAATCTTTTTTTAGCAAAGGGGAACATGCTAGTAAAGATTTTATGAAACAAATTTTATTGTTTGAACCTTTTAAGTGTAAAAACGTCACTCTCGGAAGCTGCAACTGCCTTGTTGTGTCAAAGTCTGCCTTTGCACGTGTTGGGACATAATCCTTGAATGCCAGGATCTCAAGGTTTTCAAATTCGGAGAGCGAAAAATCATTTCACGCATAAATGATAGCATAATATTATTGGCAAAATCTATCGAGCCAAATCCTAGAATCTTGAGGCAAGGAAAAGTGGTAGACACTTCCTTTCTAGCATCAGCTTCTACCGAGAACTCGCACATACTCAAGTCCAAACGTAGCTCTTGAAGTTTAGGAAAACAACCCACAAGCTGAAACATCCTAGAACTTGTGACTAACCTAATGTCAAGCTTACTTAATTGAAAATTTAACATTTTGAGATTTTGAAGTTTTGAAATCTCATCTGGTTTTACTTTGCCAACATAACTGTAAAAACTAATACGCAATTTCTCAAGCAAACGACTGCCAGTCGTAAGCTCATCAGTCATCACCTTTATGGCTTTCCAAACTTACTTCAACAAAGTCCAAGGTGAATAGATTTGGGAAACCCCGAGAAGCATGTTGAATACGAAACAAGTAGTTACGGAGCTTCAAACCTTGCAATTCTAGACAAGAAAAAAGGTGCCCAGGTAACACAAGTGTTGTATCATGCATGTTTCTCAAAGTGAGCTCCTTAATTCCATTTGTAGACAAGAACATAATCCAGTGACTAATATCCTTAACATCCAATACTTTATAATCTGGTATAAAGAGGTAAAACCTTTTTACAGGACCTTTAAGATTAAGAAGAATTCTACTAATATTCCTCTCATCATAAGATTCTTCGCTCTTTGGCCCTTGTAAATAGTTTGAGAATTTCTCATCAAATACGAGTCCATCGTATACTCCTAAGTTTGATATTGTTTACTAGCATTGTATTCTACTAGGCCAAAACATATGTTAAGTACTTATATTATTATATACTAACAACGTACTTCGAAATCTTATAGCTCTAAGCATAGTCGTCCGATATATTATGATCATGTCTGTAATTAACTAATCCGTATAATACAAATTTGATCATGTGTGTTGCTAAAATGATAAAAATGTGTTCACCATCATCATCTTTTACTATACAACATTATTAACATTGGAAAATCAATGCAACTTTGTTTTTGCTTCAAGAAATTGCTAATATTTGTAAGTTATTAACAAAACCAACAAGAGTTGCAGCATGTAAACAAAGTTCTTCTAAGAAAACACTGTCCTCAAATTTGTAATGTAATGTGAATAAAAAAATAGCATATCACAGATTCCAACATTGGTATTGGTAAAAATAGGATAATGAATGATGTTTGATCTTTCTAGTTTACATGGCCTCTTGAATCACCTCAATTCGAGTTCGTATGAGAGAGTTATGATCAATACAGTGCAACTACGTTGGTGAACACTTTTAAGTTAATATCGATCCATGACGGTGTCTACTGTCTAGTAAAGTGGAGACGACGTCTGAGCATTTGAGACGGCATCTCAAGTTGGATATATGCTAATTGCGTATGGCTATCTATAATTGTGCTTATTTTTAGGGACATTTTCAAGACAAGTAACTTGGTGATGTGATCCATGCTAGCACGATAGAAGGACAAGAAGACCATGGTCAAGTTTATCATTATTATTTTTAGGACCAATTAAACAAGTCGAGCTAGGTTGTGAAGAAGATGCACCTGATCGGGTCATAAGCAAGAGATTGTGTAGTTTGTGTTTTATGTATACTTTATGTACTATGATGCTGATTTATTAATATAAACATCACAATTCAAAGTGCATAAATGTTTCAGAAATGTATCGTAACACCCCGCCTTTTCGGAGCGTTAAAACCTCTAATTTACCTTATATCAGCGGAAGTGTCTACTCTTACCCGGTCTCAAATAAAATCTTGATTCCTACGCAGCTCATCTAGGTTGCAAAAATTTAAAAAAAAAAAAAAAAAAAAAAAAAAAAAAAAAAAAAAAGTTTTAGGTTAGCCAAAGGCCTAGTGAGAATTCATGGTTTTTATGTACAAAACAATTTATATAAATCAATCAATTTTCCAATATTAACAAACTTGTCAAACGATCATGCAAATTGTTAAAATTCACATAAGTGCAATTAAATTACCACACATACTTATTTAACCATTTCAATGTAAACCAAAGATTTAACTTATACCACGATACAACATATATCAACTATTCATATTTCCGTTCGGTTCAACGGTTCCAACGATTCAACATATACCCGTTCGATTCAACGGTTTCAACGATTCATATTTCCGTTCGGTTCAGCGGTTCCAACCATTTATGCTTTTACCCCATAGTTCTCAAATCAAAATTAACGGTTCACGATTCAACATTTATATATCTCAACATGTAAATATAACAATTTACTCATCTTTCACGTAAACAATCAAAACACGTAGCAATAACGATCATTTAAACAAGTCGTATTGATAGTACTTCGAATAAAAGTGCTACCCAATTTTAAAAGCAAATGAAAACTCACCTGATAAATGCTCGGAATGAAAGTTCACTTTGTGCTAACACAAGGTCTCCTACAATCATGTACGATAACATCTCGTTGAGATTTTATACAAGTCACATATTAGTCCTAGTTGATTGGTCTTTTTGGGTAAAAGGTCAACGACCCGGTAAATATATTACTCCAAAAAACATTTAAGTACAACGGATATGAGTGAATCCCATATCTCAGCCCGTTACATAGGCGAAGAGCTTACATAACAAGATACTTCCTATTTTTTAGACAAGAAAACAAAACCACTACCACATAATATTGAAAAACTCGGACAAACATATAAACTACTTCTTACGACCTTGGAGATTAAAGCCATAAATGGCGTTAAGAGCATCCAATTCCCCAGGAAGATCGTAAATTTGCTTCGAGTAATCATCATAGTCATCAAGCTCATCTTCACGTTCATGACCTCCACTAAAAAGATTTGCTGATTCGTCAAACGTGTTAAGAACCTCCGCCTCCTCACTATTAAATAATATTTTGCTAGTTTGTTCACACATGAAGTTCATACTCCTATATGATGAGTTTAGACACACAATTTATAGCGTCACCATAACTATATTTATTTAGGAAACCGAATAAAATATCGTACAAAGTCATAAAATTGATACTTCTACCATTCTGTCATGCACCTTTATAAAACTCTAAGTCATACTTAAACAATTAGTACCCCACACATCTTAGACCAAGATATATTATATAACCAATTAAAATCAAGTTGCAATAGCATATATGTATGTAGAACGTGGCTATTATTATGGATTCATGAGTCTCATGCATGAATACAAGTTCTAATGCATATCTTTGAAGTACTACACCACTACCTGATATCCCTATTTTTCTCTCACGTAAAACGTAACTTTTGGTTGTCAACAATAGACTTGACTGAATGAATTGCATACCCATGATGACTTGGTCACATCATCAACGTCTCTTTAGTTTTGATATTATGTACGTTACCGTTAATTTATTTTCTGACCGAGTCAAGGAATTGAATATCGTCTCGGATCAAGTTTCCTAGCTAAAAATGTCAACAAGCGGAAAAATATACTGTATCATCTGTCAGCTCACGTTATTTGATTCCTTTCATTTCTTTAAGTTTAATTTTCTTAATTCACAAGTTGAAAAATTAGAGTTGTTGATTTACGTAGCATCGAAGATTCGAAGATACTCATCAGCCAAATAATTTATTTACTGCTCAAAAACTTCAAATCGTTGACTTGACTTCAAAAGTCTTGAAATACCTAAACAGGGGAAATATAGGAACCTTAAATGGATTTTATTTGCTTCAAATTCCTAATTAAATCCCAGACTTTAATTTTGTAAGCTATCTTTTTAACAAACGCGGCAAAATGAGTAGCTGCCAATCTTCTTGCTCAAAGAAATATACTCATACTGGAGCGAAACTGCGAAAACTGATCATGACGTTAGTTGAGAACTTGACATTTATTATAAAATAAGAGAAGAAGAATGCATCTTATATTAGTTTATTTCACCCCAAGGCACCTCAGTATACAATATTATGATACCATTCAAAAAAATATGCAAACAGCAGGATTTATCCATGCCTACAGTAATCTAGAAATTAATTTTCAAATTTAAAAGACGTTGAAATAAGCTAGTACAAAATGTTTGACTATATTTTAGTCATAGATTATAGGGTAAAAACCATACAATAGCCACGTACTTTCCAAAATTGTCCGTCTAGAACCACTTACTTTTTTATTACCTTACTTCACCAACGAACTATCAAATTCTGTTCCGACTTCACCAATATAACCTTGAAGTGACAATTTTACCCTTATCTTCTTTACCCTCACTTGCATCGTTAGTCCTTAATACTAACGTACGTTAGTCCTTTTGCACCTTTTTGTTCGTTTTTTCACGTTTTTGACCGGTTTTGCACATTTTCATACGTTTTTGCACTTTTCATCTGGTTTTACACGTTTTCATCCGTGTTTACACGTTTTGGTCCGTTTTTACATGGTTTTACACATTTTTGTCTATTTTTACACGTTTACGTCTGTTTTACACGTTTTTTATTCAAATATTTTTCTAAAATTTTTTTTTTTCTAAAAAAATTTTAGAAAAAAAAATATTTTTCTAAAAAATTTTCGAAAAAAAATATTTTTTCTAAAAAATATTTTTTTTCGAAAATATTTTAGAAAAAATATTTTTTTTTCTAAAATTTTTTATTCAAATATTTTTTTAAAAAAAATTTAGAAAAAATATTTTTTTTATTCAAATATTTTTCTAAAATTTTTTTATTTTTTTTCTAAAAAAATTTTAGAAAAAAAATATTTTTCTAAAAAATTTTCAAAAAAAATATTTTTTAGAAAAAATATTTTTTTTTCTAAAATTTTTTATTCAAATATTTTTTTAAAAAAAAATTCGAAAAAATATTTTTTTTATTCAAATATTTTTCTAAAAATTTTTTATTTTTTTTCTAAAAAATATTTTAGAAAAAAAATATTTTTCTAAAAAATTTTCGAAAAAAAAATATTTTTTCTAAAATATTTCCGAAAAAAAATATTTTTTAGAAAAAATAATTTTTTTCGAAAATATTTTAGAAAAATATTTTTCTAAAAAATTTTCGAAAAAAAATATTTTTTCTAAAAAATATTTTTTTTCGGAAATATTTTTTTTCGAAAATATTTTATTCAAATATTTAAAAAAAATTATTCGAAAAAAAATTGTATTCGATTTTTTTTTATAAAAGTGGAAAAACGAAAGAAAACGTGCAAAAATGGACCAAAACGTGTAAACACGGATGAAAACGTGTAAAACCAGATGAAAAGTGCAAAAACGTATGAAAATTTGCAAAACCGGTCAAAAACGTGAAAAAACGAACAAAAAGGTGCAAAAGGACTAACGTACGTTAGTTTTAAGGACTAACGATGCAAGTGAGGGTAAAGAAGATAAGGGTAAAATTGTCACTTCAAGGTTATATTGGTGAAGTCGGAACAGAATTTGATAGTTCGTTGGTGAAGTAAGGTAATAAAAAAGTAAGTGGTTCTAGACGGACAATTTTAGAAAGTACGTGGCTATTGTATGGTTTTTACCCTAGATTATAGAGTAAATTACGCCAACAGTCCTCAAACTATGTCCGATTCTCAAATTTTGACCCAAATTCTCAAAAATCACAAATATAGTCTCAACATTCTCTATTAATTGTGAGTCCTTTTTTGCTAATGGTCGTTAGCATTTCTCGTTAGTCAACCCATTTGATTTTTGTGTGATGGGTATATACGTAATTTAATTATTTTCTCAGTTAAACCGTTGGTCCTGTAAATTCCAAATATCAATTGCAAAAATATATCCGTTTAAGTTTAACTTATTTGACAACGCACTCCTCAAGCGTTCTAAAAATCTTTGCTAAAAAAAAACTATTCAAAAAATATAGCTGTTATGTATTCATTTTTTCTAAAAAAAATTGCTATAAATTCTTATCTCATTACATAAATCATCACCAATTTACCACACCAACTCATTTTTCATAATCTCAATATCAAAATAATCATATAAAAAAATCTTATGGATTATTCGATTCCACATACAATCAAAGAAATCAAAGATGAAGTATTAAGGGGGTGTTTGTTTAAGCTTATATACGGCTGATTAGCATATATGTGTTCGGCTTATATAAAGTAAGCCACAAAATGTGACTTATGTTATATAAGCTAAACACATATAAGCTAATAAGCCGCATATAAGCTTAAACAAACACCCCCTAAAACTAGTTGATGAGGATAACAAACATATGCAAGCGCTTGTAGACATGATTGTGTTGTTTACAAATACGAGCAAAGCTAAAGATGATATGATTAAAGTATATAAGAAATTTAACGACATTCCACATCAAAAATGTGTTTTGCTTGTGACTTTTCTTGTTGATATAAATAATTGACTGAAAACATTATTCATATCTTCCGATATCTCTATGTTTTGATAATCACAAAACTTAAACTAATCAAACCAAAGATCATGACGTAAACATGTATTTAGTAATAAATAATCACTTTCACCAACAAATCACTTAAGGTATGAATAAACAAAGTGTTTAGTGCAATGTATGATCAAAGGGGTATTTAATTAACTAATACAAAGTTTATTTAATTATATAATCTTATTATATATTTTTGAAAAACACTTTTGGTAATAAGGAAAAATGTTTTAATCATACTAAATATATGATTTCAAATATTTAACCAAAATCAGTTAGTTTTTCACCAAATAAACTTTCCCCACTAAAAGACAAGTTTTCTGGCCGTTACAGTTGGGCGGCCCCCTTAATTATAAGGGGCGGTCCCCTTAATTTTAAGGGGGCCGGCCATGCTTTAAGGGGACCGGCCACGCTCCTCTGTCAGAAACTTTTGCCTATAAATACCACCTTAAACCTGGATTTTTTCCCCACCTTTTTGCACAAAAACTTTCTGTTCTAGATCTCCATTTCAATTCTAAAAATCCTTTGATCATTTCATAAGCCTTTGTTTCCAAGTGATCCAAAGCCTCATTCTTTCAAGTGCAAAGAGAAGAATACTTCTATTAGAAGTATTACAACTTAGTATCATCTTGCTATCTAAGTTGTTTGTTTACATTTCCTTGTATATCTTTCATACTTTGGTGAATAAGGTGTATGTATTAGTAAACTAGATTTAGTTGAAGAATCTAGAATTGTTGTAAGTGTGAAGTGTGACTTGAAGTGAAGAAGAAGGGTTAGATAGTAGTGGTGATAGGAGATTGTAGCAATAGGAGCTTGTAGTGAAGAAATTAAGGATCTCTAGTGGAGAAGACTAGAAGACATTTGTAGATTGAAGTTGTGAAGACATTAGTGGCTTGAAGGTGTCAAGACATTAGTGCATTGAAGGTGTGAAGACATTAGTGGCTTGAAGGTGTCAAGACACTAGTGCATTGAAGTTGCAAAGATATTAGTGACTTGAAGGTGTCAAGACATTAGTACTTTGAAGGTGTGAAGAGAATAGAAGATTGGTGTATAGAAGATTGGTGTGTAGAAGATTGGTGTGAAGAAAATAGTAGATTGGTGTGAAGATTGGTGTGTAGATTGGTGTGTAGATTGGTGTGAAGATTGGTGTGTATATTGGTGTGTACGGTTTTCTCCGCCATAAAGGAGGTCTTTGATCTAGTGAAGAAAACTCTCGAGTAGGTGACTCGGGGAGTGGAGTAGGGCAAGGAAGGTGTCCTTGTAGCCGAACCACTATAAATCCTTTGTGTCTCGGTTTGATCTTTCCATCTCTCACTCTTTGATTTATTACTTACTTGCATTTCACACATAGTCATAATTTATAGTATTGTGCATATGATTGATTTCACATAAAGATCAAACTAAAATCCATTCATAAAACTAATCTTACAAAAACCAACCTAGTACATATAATTATATCTATACACTACTATACATATATATGCTTACATAAAATATATGAAATTGTATATTCTTTCCAAACATTATACATAAGTATTGTATATATAAAACCTTTAATAAATCTTGTATTTATACTTTTGTAGTTAAGTGTTTTGAAATTGTACATTATACATAAGTAGTATTTATACAAAATTATAAATTAACTAGTTTATATATTTATGTATTAAAGTGATTTGAATGTTTCATCTTAGAAACTATCTTTTACAAATAAGCAAAACGAAAAAGACGTAAAACTATTCAACCCCCCCCCCCTTCTAGTTTTCCACAATTGGTACCAGAGCCACGTCTAACAAGATTTTTAAAATATACTGTATTTTAAAACTTGTAACGATCTATGGAATTCGAAAAATATCTAGAAGGAGAATTTACGCAAAAACCACCATTATTTGAAAATGATCATTTTCTTGAATGGAAAAATAAATTTGAAAATTATGTGAAATCAATAGATCTTGATCTTTGGCATATTATTTCAATTGGTGATCTTAAACTAACTAAAATGGATTTTGAAAATCAATATAATAATCTTCAAATAAAAATTGATAAAAATACTAAAGCTAAATTACTTATTTTCAAAACTCTACCAAATGTTGAATATGAAAGATTATTTCCTTGTAAAACGGCAAATGATATTTGGAAATGCCTTTTAAAGTTTCACCAAGAGAAATGTAAAACCAAAGATGATAAACTTGATATTGCACATGAAATTGTTACTCTAGAAAATTTAATAGATAAATATTTAGTTGAAATAAACACATGTACTACTAGTTCAAATGTGATCATTGAAGGTACTAATAATGAAGAACACATGTGTCAAATCCGAAGAAAGCATGTTAGTAAATCATGGTGCAACAAGGACGATAAAGACGATGTAAATACGGAATACGTGAACATCCTAACAAATGTTAATACAAATAGTGATGACAAGGATTACATGCTCCAAGATCCAAGCAATGCTACAAACAAAACATGGAGCGACATGAACAATGGAGTTGATCACCGTATAGCGAGTGAAGAGTGTACAAGTACAAATAAGGTACAATTCAAAACCAAACATTTTTGCTATGATCAATTTACATTAGAATTTTCAAAAATGGAAAATAGCTTCAAACACTTTTGCAACATTGACTCAAAAATTATTTTTAAAAATGAATCTTCAACATCCGCTGAAAATAACTTTGAAAAAGAAATAATTTTAGAAGACAAAATGTCTAGACTTGAAAGTAATATTGAAATTGATCTTGAATGTAAAAATTGTCAAGACTATAAACATGAAATTAAAATGGAAAAGGAAAAAGCTAAAATATTAGCAAAATTCGAAAACAGTTCTAAATCTTTAAAATATCTACTTAACATTCAAAAGTCATTTTATGATAAAACCGGATTAGGATATACGGCAGATGAGTATTTGACAAATACATCAAAACAAATAAAATTTGTTAAACCTAATGGAAAAATTTAGAACTATTATTATTTACATCCATTGATTATTTATCTAGTCAAGAAAGTTATTGTTTGTTTGCTAAAACAAACAAATAATGAATTCTTGTACTTCTCGATGACATCCTCTTCATATGCATTTAAGTGCATTGGATGTTCGCTACTAATCAAATCGGACCCATGAGAATCTGGGTACCAAGCTCTCTGTCATGTGTAGGTAATTAACGATCAAAGGAACTACTACTTTTTGGATCGCTCTATTCGCTTTCTTTCATTTGATGACCATTGTCTTTATGGTGTGTTCGTTACTACCTCATGACGAAGGATTCTTGTTCTACCATTCTTAATATGCACGACTTGTGATGATTGGTGCGACCGATAGTGTTTCTATGATCAAGTCTCCTTGATCCTTTTCGCATTAGGATATTACTTCGCTTCTTCAACTTGCTTTGGGGAAAACCTTCCTGACGTTTTATATTGCTCTCATGACCACTCTTAAAGAAGAGCTGGACCTGAGGTAAGTTTTCTTTTCAAAAACTTGCCTACATTACATTAAGATAGAGTATGCTTCAATTAGTATATTAATATGTTTTAATTTGCAAGTTGCTATGCTTTTAGATCATGAATACCAATATATGCATACATAACATTAGGATAATTAACCCTCTTATTGCTATATCTATTATCATTTGTTTTAGTTTTCATCTATATTGATAATCTTCTATGATCTAGAATAGAATGCTTGACACTTGTGCTATATAATCTTACTAGTTGCATTAATAGATGTGTTATAATTAAGACTTGCTAGTGACTCAATATTACAATGTGTCTTGTATACATGCATATATACATATGTCTATATTGCATTCATTGATGAATTTCTTTGTCCTTTCCTATCTCATTGCATTTAGATGTTCAATGTCTACCATATCTCTCTCACATCTTTAGTTGCCATTAGAGATGATTACATGTGACAATGGGCTGAATCGATTCTCTTGAAGTATATCTTTCACCTGAAATTTCTTGATTATCAAAATCAATATGTCATATTTAAAAAACTTCTCTCTTTGAGTTAAAACCCTTCGAATATCTATTTTATGCTTTTTCGAACAACATGCTTAATCATAAGCTATCATAACATTATTTTGATCTTTATCAAAGTAGAAACATTTTTATTTTTGAAACAAAACAAAATTTGTCCTAGTAGGATACAAACTTGAATGTATTTCAAAACATTAAGCCAAGTATTAGTGAATCAAGAATACTTCATATTTGGTAATCTTCGATAGGTAAATTTAGGAACTCGATTTCTTCTAAAAAGAGAATGACTACTGGAGAATCTATTGACTAGAAATTCAATTTAACCTAACGGTTGAATTGCTTCTATGTGAGAAGTTGGGTGTGTGTAACCCGTAAAAATGGTCGTGTTTAGCCTGAATTGAGCACCACTAGTAATAGTCTCATACTCATTCTCCAACTTGATTAAATTGCACTTCCTATATATACCTAACGCTAGTTTACTTTTGTGAACCTTGTTTCTCATTAGACTCTTTCGTTCCCAGATTTATGACATTAAGTGAAAACTTACTTTCAAACATTGTTGAATAAAACTAAAAACATTTTATTTAAAACATTATTATTTTCTCACATATGTCATAAACTTATGTGAAAATGACATCCACAATCTAATCAAATCATTTCATGAGAATCATGGTTTGCCCATATGGATCTTGTTTGTAACAAGTCTTGAAGTCCATATAATCATATCTGTCTATTTGTTACTTGTCAACAATCATCAACATGTTTGCTCTAGGCTAAATGTTATCATCTTCATATAGTTGCTCATTTAGCTTACTTGGCTTGTTGTCTCCTTTGGTGCATATCTTAATTGATAAATTAATAGATAGCATGATTATTAGAAATTAATTGTCTACTTTAATTAATTCTATCACTCTCTACATTCATGAATAGTATGCCCTATATTGCCTCAAAGAGTTGAACTTACTTGAATCCAAAAAACAAAAACACAACCTTTTTGAAAATTTTCTGTCAAAAACCCATTTCTGGCATTCTGGGAATCACCAGATGGGCGGCCCCCTTAATTATATAAGGCGGCCCCCTTAATGATTAAGGGGACCGGCCCCTAATTAAGGGGACCGGCCATCTGATGGTCGGGGATACTGTTTTCTTTATCACTTTTTGACCCACTTCAGCCTATACTTCCCAAAATTCACAAACATATTTTGTCCTATACTATCCCTCAAATTTTCCTTCCTAAACCACATTTCTCATACACTATAAATACTCTCCTCCCACCATTAATGCCATCACACCCAAACATGTCATCTTCCAACAACCAAAAACCAAAGATTTCAAGAACCGCAAGGATCTCCGTCAAACCCGTTTGGAGGAGGAAACTTGATTCTTGTCATAACTCTTGTGATGTTGTTTCAAGTCAACCAACAACTCAACCTCAAACCCACTCAAATGAGTCATCCCACAACCTATCTTCCACTAATACCCTCATTAATGCTTCCTCTTTTGATGAGCATGCTCAATCCCAAAACAACAATCCCAATATCTCAATCAACACTTCACATATTGCTCATTCAACAAAGACATCATCCACTCATGAAGAACATCTTCCACCCATATCTTGTTTTCATGATTACCCAAGCTCAAACATGTCTCCACCACCTAGAGTACCACCACCACTTCCTACAACCTCACATGCCACTCCAATGTTGCATGTGCAAACCTTCACCCAAGACAACTATCATGCTCCACCACCATCACCTTCCTCCGAACACTTGAAGTTCGTTGAGGAGCTAAAAGAGGCACATGAGCTTAGTGCTCTTTTAGCATTACATCTTGCTCAACGCAATTTGGATCCACCACAATCAAGCTCACCATCATCACCACATAACAAAAACCAACTTGAGAAGCATGTTAACAATTTCCCTTGTTGCATCTTCCTTCAACAACAAACCATTGCTTTGAATGAGCACTTCACTTGGATTGAGTATCTTCTTACTAGATCTCAACAAACCCCATCACTTGAACAACATCACAACCCTCAACCAACAAACTCCACTTCAAATCCACCACCTCCAAGCTCTACAAACTCACCAACACCCATGGAACCAAGAGTTTACCTCCACTAAACCACCAAGCATTTGATATGCTTATGTTTTCTCATTTTCAAATAAAACTCCTCAACCATTTTGGGATTCAAGAAAGTTTGATGACACTTCTTGTTGGCACTATAGGATGTTCTATGTTATTTAGAATTCTATTTGTATTGCCTTTGTAACAATGATTATGGGTTGACATAATCATTTTTCTATTATTGAATGGTTTAATATATGTTTCTTATTCCCTTGTGCCATGATTATTACTTGTTAATATTATGCTATATGTATTTGCTTGTGCCATGCTTGTGCTTCTAATATTTTTCTTGCAAGAATTACTTTCTCGAAACCTTGGTGCCCTCAAACGAGGGGGAGCATACATCAAGGGGGAGTTTTCTACCCGTTTAAACTTCTCTCACGAAGTTTATTCGGCCTAACCTTTTTGATTCTACAAAAAGGGGGAGAAGTGAATGTAAACTTACTAAATACTTGTCTAAATATTAATTTTTGGATTTAATAAGTTTAGGTTTTGTAATCATCAAAAAGGGGGAGATTGTTGATATAAATAATTGACTGAAAACATTATTCATATCTTCCGATATCTCTATGTTTTGATAATCACAAAACTTAAACTAATCAAACCAAAGATCATGACGTAAACATGTATTTAGTAATAAATAATCACTTTCACCAACAAATCACTTAAGGTATGAATAAACAAAGTGTTTAGTGCAATGTATGATCAAATGGGTATTTAATTAACTAATACAAAGTTTATTTAATTATATAATCTTATTATATATTTTTGAAAAACACTTTTGGTAATAAGGAAAAATGTTTTAATCATACTAAATATATGATTTCAAATATTTAACCAAAATCAGTTAGTTTTTCACCAAATAAACTTTCCCCACTAAAAGACAAGTTTTCTGGCCGTTACAGTTGGGCGGCCCCCTTAATTATAAGGGGCGGTCCCCTTAATTTTAAGGGGGCCGGCCATGCTTTAAGGGGACCGGCCACGCTCCTCTGTCAGAAACTTTTGCCTATAAATACCACCTTAAACCTGGATTTTTTCCCCACCTTTTTGCACAAAAACTTTCGGTTCTAGATCTCCATTTCAATTCTAAAAATCCTTTGATCATTTCATAAGCCTTTGTTTCCAAGTGATCCAAAGCCTCATTCTTTCAAGTTCAAAGAGAAGAATACTTCTATTAGAAGTATTACAACTTAGTATCATCTTGCTATCTAAGTTGTTTGTTTACATTTCCTTGTATATCTTTCATACTTTGGTGAATAAGGTGTATGTATTAGTAAACTAGATTTAGTTGAAGAATCTAGAATTGTTGTAAGTGTGAAGTGTGACTTGAAGTGAAGAAGAAGGGTTAGATAGTAGTGGTGATAGGAGATTGTAGCAATAGGAGCTTGTAGTGAAGAAATTAAGGATCTCTAGTGGAGAAGACTAGAAGACATTTGTAGATTGAAGTTGTGAAGACATTAGTGGCTTGAAGGTGTCAAGACATTAGTGCATTGAAGGTGTGAAGACATTAGTGGCTTGAAGGTGTCAAGACACTAGTGCATTGAAGTTGCAAAGATATTAGTGACTTGAAGGTGTCAAGACATTAGTACTTTGAAGGTGTGAAGAGAATAGAAGATTGGTGTATAGAAGATTGGTGTGTAGAAGATTGGTGTGAAGAAAATAGTAGATTGGTGTGAAGATTGGTGTGTAGATTGGTGTGTAGATTGGTGTGAAGATTGGTGTGTAAATTGGTGTGTATATTGGTGTGTACGGTTTTCTCCGCCATAAAGGAGGTCTTTGATCTAGTGAAGAAAACTCTCGAGTAGGTGACTCGGGGAGTGGAGTAGGGCAAGGAAGGTGTCCTTGTAGCCGAACCACTATAAATCCTTTGTGTCTCGGTTTGATCTTTCCATCTCTCACTCTTTGATTTATTACTTACTTGCATTTCACACATAGTCATAATTTATAGTATTGTGCATATGATTGATTTCACATAAAGATCAAACTAAAATCCATTCATAAAACTAATCTTACAAAAACCAACCTAGTACATATAATTATATCTATACACTACTATACATATATATGCTTACATAAAATATATGAAATTGTATATTCTTTCCAAACATTATACATAAGTATTGTATATATAAAACCTTTAATAAATCTTGTATTTATACTTTTGTAGTTAAGTGTTTTGAAATTGTACATTATACATAAGTAGTATTTATACAAAATCATAAATTAACTAGTTTATATATTTATGTATTAAAGTGATTTGAAAGTTTCATCTTAGAAACTATCTTTTACAAATAAGCAAAACGAAAAAGACGTAAAACTATTCAACCCCCCCCCTTCTAGTTTTCCACATTTCTAAAAGAAGAATCTTTAAAAGATTACAATATTGCTTTCGATATGTTCCAAATGATAAGGAAAATACAAAATCAAATTAGTGTAAAATTGTTTGGATGTATAAAAAAACAAGTACGAAGATTGCTTTTTCTATTTTGTGTATTTTTTTCTTTTCAATAACGTATTATGGTTTTTATATTAATGTAATGTGTTTTTATATGTATTTTTTTTATAACGTATTAATCTATATCTACTAAAAGTTTCAGTCCTCATAATAAGTGGGGAGTCTTAATGACTTCAAATCACACGTAATTAGTCCATTTGATTTCTTTAAGTAATAACAAGCATTTAGAAAAGACTCTTGATAACATCAAATAGTCCTGATTATTTAGTGTCAATTTTCCCTTAAAATGCTCATCATTTGTGTAAGTTTTACATGGATATATACTCTTAATTCTTATTGGTTCATTTCAAGGTATATATGAGTATCGGAACGAAGAAACGTGGATTTGGAAGGAAAACTAACGTATTCAAGAGGTTGATGACCAGGGGAAAGTTACTGGGTAGAAGGATTATTCAATCTACGCCGTAGCATGTTTTATTACAAGAAGACTAAGTCAACGAATGTTGAAGGTTACATCGTAACCCTATCGACATGGTTATGCCGTAGATATCCAAGGACTTAGACAAATTCTGAGATCAAGAAGGTTACACCGTAGGGCTACGGCATAGAAACCCAATAAAATGTTAACGAGGGTTCTATGGTCGTAACCTCTTCTTTAGGTTACACCGTAAGTATTACTATATAGAAAAGATTGTTTGAGATACGGAGGTTACGGAATAACCCTTTACTTAAGGTTACGCCGTAACCATGCCGAGGTTATAAATACAAGCCCTAAATCTTCATTTTCATAATCACTTTCAATTCCACAACTTTCAAGGGACGAATTAGGGCTTCATCAAGGACGAATCTCTAAAACTCTCAACCTCATTCAAAAGGAGAACTCGAATCATATACTCATTAGTTTTAGCATCAAATCTTGTAATTGTATAGAATCCAATGTTTACTTTCATTATGACATTTTACATTGCTTTTGCTGTATTTTATAATAAGAGAGGCTAAACACTTTATGTGTTAGCCTAGTTATGAGATTATTATTGCCTTGATGATTGTTATCCTATTTATTATGCGTTTTATATGTTTATCCGTCTAGCCTTTCTATGATTCCCTTGTTTTGGATATGTGTATGCTAGGTAGCACCTATTTAGGCTAGTTTGAATTGACCAAAGTACATTAGCTGGTAGGTAGAGATGGCAACGGGGCCGGGTATGCGGGGAATGGTTGATACCATCCCCATCCCCGAAGTTAGATAGTTATCCCCATCCCCGTCCCCATCCCCGTCGGGGGTCACAATTGCATCCCCATCCCCAATGGGGAATCGGGGATTTTTCCCCATTACATAATTGATATTTTAAATAGATTTCAAATGATGCAACCATGCTAAAAGCAAACAAAATTCATTCATTAGATTAAGTTCAAGCATTCGACAAAACATAGTAAAGAGTACGACTTATCGTAAGTACGAAAACGACTACAATTGGAAACAAAAACGAGAACTAATCCAACATGCAAAGGTACGACGACCATTAACAAGAGTATATTAGCTATTAATTGAGAAGATTTTAAATATTATATACATATATAATTTTATTCATGTATAAAAGATATTCGGGGACGGGTACGGGGACCCAAGGGTATTATCATCCCCGCCTCCATACCCGCTTTTGAGTAATGGGGATTCCCCATCCCCATCCCCATACCCGGTCAACTCGGGGATTCCCTGGTCAAATCGGGGTCGGGTATCGGATTCTCCGTCGGATTCGGATTTTTTTGCCATCTCTAATGGTAGGTTGCGAGTAGTGTAAGAATTGACCAAAGGACTACACATCACCAACGTAACAATTGACCAAAGGACTACCTATCCTAGTAGACATAGATAAGAAATACAGGACCTTGACATATGTGTGAGAATTGACCAAAGGACCATACACGTTGGTACATATTAGGTCTAGATTGTTAGCTGGCATTTATGACTGAAATCGGACTGTACGACCGAATTGACTAAAGGAGGCACGGGTTTGGGAATCATAGGCTAGGAGATTTGACCAACTGATCCTAGTGACATTTAACTACCACATAAAGCAATAATAGACATGGTTAGAAAAACTTAGTCATGGCATAATAAGATTAGTAACTAGGCTAGCATATCTTTCTCCCACTGATTCACTTTTTTAATTTTCGTTATTTTATTAGTTTAATACAAATCATTTCAAAAATATTTTTTTTGTGACATTAAGACTTAAATTAGAATCCAACACATAGCCCTTGGTACGACCTCGTTTTTACCAAACTAGACTACCCATGACCAGTACACTGCCCGGTAGTGCTACATAGATCATAGGTAAATGAGACTTATAAATTATAAATCGTGATCTAGGTAAAATTAGCATCAACTCTTCACATGCAGTTTTCTCAATGTATAAGTTACATAAAATATTATCTAGCTATAAATAACACATCATTTAACATCCATGTACATCCAAAATTTCTTAATGGTGATGTTTATGGTGAATAAAGTTGTGAAAAAACCCATAAAACATGATCTAAACAAAAAAGAACCCTAGATCTGTTCACAACCAAACCAACATAATCACAAATCAACTCTACATAAAAATTAATAAGATCTCAGTTTTTGTTCAAAGCAACTCTACATAAAAATTAATAAGATCTCAGTTTTTGTTCAAAGTTTGTACCAATCTTTATAGATATCAAGTGTTTGAACATTAATCTTCATAGATCTTTGAGAAGTAAAACTTCTTTTCTATTTTCGAATCTTAATAATAATAATAATAATAATAATAATAATAATAATAATAATAATAATAATAATAATAATAATAATAATAATAATAATAATAATAATAATAATAATAATAATAATAATAATAATAATAATAATAATAATAATGTACCATTCTTTCTTATATTTGGATAACAAAAACACAAATCGAGAAAACCTATTACCCATGACCTTTGTATGATCTTGAAACCACAAAAACGTTTTTTTTTTTTTTTTTTTTTTTTTGGCATAAAAAAAAGAAAAGAAGTTGTGTGAGTCGTTTTGTGCAGAAAGAAAGCAAATACTCTTACTTATTTGTGTTCGGTTAAATAAAGTAGACAAGTGTCGGTTGAATTTGTGTTTTGTAATCTAGTTGAGCGTAAAGTGTTTTTAAGAGAAGTGTGGCTGCGTCTGTGTGTTGTTTGTGTTGAGAGGGTTTTGGGGTTAAGTTTGTTATAAAAATTAGCGCAGTGAGTGAGGTCTGAAAACTAAGGCATAGTTTGGTTAGTGTTTACTGGGCCGTTGGACGTCGAAAGGTTTTGGACTAGCATATTATATCATAAGGTTTGTTGGGCCGTTGGACATCATAAGTCTTTGTTAGGAATTGCAAATGGCTACATTGATGTGATTTGGTATAATATAATGTTGGTATACTAATTTTTTTTTGTTAGCCGCAATTTTTAAGTTATAAATTGGTAGTGAAGGCTAAACATTATTGAGGTTGAATTATCTATCTTGAATTATTGATTATCATTTGAATATTTTTATATTATATGTATCTTAACGGTCTCTCCTTACTAAGTGGGTGTGTAGTTCGCTCCACATTTGAGATAATTCATATAAAAAATATGTGTAAGATTGATATTTTAATAAAAGATTAAAAAAAATAAGTTTTAGACATAAGCAAAAGTTCAATTTTTTGTCGAAAAACAAAACACGTACATCGCACGGCCCGTAATGCCAATTGTAATGATGAAACCATGTTCTCAAGTAGTACAATATTTGATATGACTTATTAAAAATAAGTCATGTATTATTTGTAGATTATAAGGATTTAGTAAGTGAGTGTTATATAACAATCAAATAAGTGTTGTCGGCTTAACTTGACGCCCCAATTTTACCTATGGGGAGCTATTATCTCTTTTAACAAATGAACAAAATTGACTCACATGTTTAATAGATTGGTCTTTGCAATTCATTAATGGACAAGTTAATCAATTTTTGTCTAAAAAAGTTAAAAAAAAAAAAAAAAAAAAAAAAAAAAAAAAAAAAAAAAAAATCAGTGCATCTCACGGGTCGAAATGCCTTGTTTAATGTAATTTGTGTTTATATTAATGTCCAATTCTTCACACTTTACCACCACCAACATTTCCATTGTACCAACACCAACACCAGCACTGTGCAACCACCAACATCACCACTTTACTTGAAATGCCCGACACTAAGATTGATTTTTTTTCTAAAAAATAAACTAAAAATAACTGGTCGATACGTCGTATCCCTTTCTCGGGATATGCCGTATCGACGGCAAGACAAACCTGCACTAAATTATGCATTTCCTGTTTTAACCCATTTTCGTAATATATAACTGGACAAACTATACATATTGTTCCATCAAAGGGTGTTTGGGTTAACTTCTAGATCATCGCAAACACTTTATAAACATTCTAACACGATCATTAACATCAACCCATGTAAATCCTATATCATCATATGCATATTCAAACACCCATGATCCTTAAATTCATCATATACTTCATGTTGAACACTAAATATGCATAATCCCATATTACTCGTAACTTGTAATCATATTTAAAGATGCAATTATCAACATACCTTGAAATTTTGGGGAAAATATTATAAAATCTTGAAGCTCTTGATTCTTGATAAAGTCTTCCTTGTTTCTTGCTTATCTCTAATTAATCTTGATGAAAATGGCATTCTCCATTTTTTTTAAATTTATTTAATTATTTAATTTTTATATGTTGTGTGATAAGGAGGGAGATGATCTCATTTATTATTATTATTATTATTATTATTATTATTATTAGACAAAAATACATCGTTGGTCCCTGAACTTTCCACGAAATATCACAGGGCACCTTAACTTTTTTTTTAGTCATCAGGCATCCAAACAGTGAGATTTTGAGTCTGAATGCGTCCCTCCACCATTATTTGTTGTTTTGTTTTGTTTTTAGTGAAGAGCATAACGGTTATTTCATATATTTGAATTATTATTCATATAAATCTCCTCATCTACTCTTCTTCTTCCACTTTCAGCCCTAAACACTTTGCTTATGTGGACAAGTGTGTTGATAGACAAAACTTCTTGATTTTATGTCATATCTGTTACGCTGATCTCTCTGTATCTCAGCTATATCTCAAACTTCGATGTTTATATGTCTTACACTTTATCCAAGATGGTTGATTCAGTTAAGTTCCTAATGTTAAATTATATACGTTAATGATCTGGTTTAGACCGCATGAGATCAAATGTAAGTTGGACGAGTAAAATATCTTACAGTCATAGGGTCAAATATTCAGTTCTTGGTAAGATTTTGGACCTAGTTCTATTCATTCCACATCATTTATTGGGAGGCTATAGGTGGAACACTAGCTTTAGGATGTGACAACCGGCAATTTAGGGAGTTATTTTAAAAACCCGCATTACGTTAAAGTTCGTTTAAAATTTTTATTTAGAATTTTATTTCACAACGAACTTGTAAGACCTATTTTATGGATAATTGTATTTAATGTTGTTATGGAATTCGTGAATTATTTTCATAATTCGTTTTGATATTATGCTCGGTGATGTATTCTTAAATTCTCACTTGGTACTACGTTGACTCCGGCACTAGGAAACTGAAAAGTTTAAAAACTTGCGAGTTTTAATACGTTGTACTTTTAATAACGTATTTATTATAATTTTTGGTGGAATAATATATATATATAGTCCGTCAAATGGTGAATATAACGAGCTTCGGGGACGTTTAATATTTTAGTCGTAAGTTCTCGCTTACGTAAGGGGACGTTTTTATTAATTTAAGTTGGTGATAAAAAGGTTTTGTGTGCAAATATAAAGGAGACTAAGTAGAGGGGCCAAAGTGTAAAATTTCCTTATTTAACCCTAAACCTAAAACTAATAATCTCATTTCCATCTTCACCTCTCTTCCCCTCTCCTCTCCTAGCCGCCGGCCACCCTTCGTCCGGCCACCACCGCCGCGCACCACCACACACCACCACTTCCAAAACATTCCCCACACCTCCCTTGTTATTATCTTGTGATTCACGCGCCCAAAAACAACCATCCTCACCTCGTTCGTGCCTCACCGACGCCGTACACTTCATCACCATCACTCTTCTTGGTCGAGTTTTGTAGATCCACGGGTAAGTATGCACGGGGTGCATCGGGTTTGTTGAAAAACGTGCCAAACCCACGAATTTATTATTGTTTTGGGTCGGATTCGAAAAGAAAAGGGTGAAACATTAATGGGTTTTATTGAAACTTGGTTAAATCTCGGTTTGGTATCCGGGTATTGTTGTTTGGTTGCGATTCTTTGCGTGGTCGACCCGTAGCCGAGGGTCTCACCCTCGACTTCGTGATGATTCCGAGTTGTTGGTTATCATTTCGACTCGGTTTCGTGTTTATTGACCTTAATTGGTCCTCGTGATTGATTATCTTGATTGTATTCTTGATTGTTGATTCTTGTTGTTCGACTTGGGATGGAGCCGACGACCCCATTGGGTCGGTTTGGTTATTTATTTTGTTTGGGTCGAGCTCCCGTGAGCTAGCCGTGACCTTGTGGTCTCGGGTGGGACCCACATGACACTTGGTATATGTTTTTCGACTCGGGTTGACTTGGTAACTTGACCCGAATACGGTTATTTTTGAGAACCGTTTGTGGTGTCGAAATATATATATTTCGGCAAAGTTTATTTTATGGTTATTTATTTATTGTTGGTTACCATTATTGTGGCTTAATTTGATTTTGAAGAAGTTGACGAGTATTATGGACTCGTGGTATTAATTGAAGTTGTGTTGACGATAAAGTGGTTTTGGGGACCGATTGTGAGACGGTCACTTAGATTGACGGAGATAGGTTAGTCGGGTGCCTTAGTCGGACCCTATTGTTGTAGCACGTGGATTGGGATTGTTTGGACGGAGATGTATTGATTGTTATGACTTTTATATTATTTTGGACTTGGACAATGAGCCGAGAGTCATGACTCGGACATGTGACCATTTCGTATGACTCGATAACTATTTATAAATAAAACGTAAATAATAAAACTCGTAATAATAGTTATTGATAATATAAACGTTTATATGAATATATAGACGTGAATAACGGATATATAATTATATAAGCGCGTATATTAATAATAATAATAATCACGAGTCATATTATAAATAATACGACTAAATATATATTAGGCTACGAAAGTGGCGTAATATTATTGAACGTATTATTATTATAAAGAAATTGTTATAAAACGAGGAATCCTCGACAATTCCCAAATATTGAATAAAAATGTCATTTTGTATACATACTAAATAAACTTATCGAGTTATGCGGAGTCGTTGTCACTCGAGTTCAGGTAAGTTTTATTTGTGACTTTCGTGTTGTCACGGATATATGACGATTAATATAAACGTTTTCTATAACTAAATAACCACTTAACCGTAGGGTTGAATCGGGTTATTTGGCTATATGAAATGAATATATTAATGGGCATCGTATCCTACGACGCCCATAGGTTGTGGTATATGTAAAGTGTAATAAATTGCGAGTGTATATATCGGGAAATCTAGCCAATTTGGCGATATATATGAGGAATTTATTAAACTATGATATGTACCATATAGTAATTATGTGCTATGTGCTTTAGGATGGGGTGTAATCTTAGAACGGTATGTTACGTAAATAAATATGAGTATTATCAAATCGACGGATTCGATAAACTTCGGCGATTTATTTAAATGATATATTGGGCTAATATTAGATCCATAGTTTATTTTATTATTCTTTGTGTGACCTTTTGGTTTGTTTTGTGTCGACCCACCACCCGTATGGATACCAAACGTAAATACACCAAACTAATACGAAATGGATTTTCGGAAATAAAACGGATTCTCGTCCGGGTTTGGGAATATTTTGAATTTGAGGAAATGATTTCTGAACGAGTTAATGTTGTTAGGTCGTGCCGAGTCCGTAGTTGCTGTTTCGTGAGTTACTATACATCTTATTTCTACCGACTTCTTCTTACTATTTTCTGGACTTGAGGTGAGTCATAGCCCCACTTTTTAATCTTGAACTATGTTTTCAATACTTGGGGTGAGAAACGTGCAAATTGTTTTATGTGGACTATTATCGCTTTTATATTCTTTCTAAACTTGCTATGCGTATGGACTAGGATATATTGTCAGCTTTAGTCACACATTTTGTGTGTACTATTCAAGGTTGACTTATTTGGTTATTGTTTGGAATTGTCAGCTTTAGTCACACGGATCGTGTGTACTATTCAAGGTTGGCTTATTTAGATACTATAGTGTGCACCTATAGGTTATTAATACTTTGGAGGTTATCCGAGTATTTATGATATTGCGGGGGTTACCCGAATATCTATGTTAGAACGGAGGGTATCCGTGTGTTAGGTTGGAGCGGAGGGTATCTGCAGGCTTTTAGCGAATCCTTAGTCTAGCTAGCAAGCGTTTTGCGTATATGTCTACTATATTGTTAGATGAATGTAAACCTATGATCTCACCAACGAAAGCTGACTTTTAGCATGTTTTTCTCAGGTAATTAAGTGATGATATGCATGCTTGGAATGGAAGGCTCGGCCAAGGCTCATGGTTTATGGATTTATTTTTCTAAACTCTGATAATTAATTATGGACCTATTGTTATGTTATTTTGGGCCTGACTCTGAATGATGTTGTGATAAATGTAAACGTTAAAACCCCGTTTTGGTTGCGTTTTTATTATGTTTACTTTATCTCGTTCTGTATTGTCTTGTGTCGGATACCAATCCCCGTAGCACCCCGAAAGCTTGTTGAGTCTTCCGCTGTATCAAATTTTGGGGGTGTTACAGATTGGTATCAGAGCCAAGGTTATAGAGAACTAGGTAAATAAACGCCTAAACTATAACCGTATTTTTATAGAAAATGATCCTTGACCACCGCCCGCCAGCCCGCCAAGCCGAAGCATCTTCTATTATTTGAGGTATTATGAGATTTGAGATGATTGTTAGATTTGGGATTTATTGAGATGATTTGAGGTTTATGGATTTTAGTAATAAGATGGCGTTTCGAGGAATTATATGGTCTATATGTTTTATAAACATTTTTGTAATGCGGTGTTTGAAACTCTTTATTGAAATTATATGTTTGAATTATTTGATGAGGATTTTTGGTATGGTATTTTGAGTTGTGATTTAGTTGTTTTGAAACACTTACACCTACCCTACGCCGTTGTCACAGACCATGGCCTCCCATATGCTCGATGTCGTCGAGGATATTCTTACTGCACCGGTTTTACCTGCACAGTTTACCATGGCATCTGACGATCCTTACCAGATGGCCATGCCTTCAGCTACTGTGCCGCAGACAGCTTCTACTTCAGCACTACCTGCTGCATCCACGCAGGGACCCTCATCTTCTTTAGGGCACCCTGGTACATCGAGGCAGCTTACTCTTCATCAGGCTTTGGCTCGTGTGGCCCCACGCTTTGCCCACCGAGCTACGGCACGCATGTCGGTACGCCCTACTCCATCACCTTTACAGATTGATGCTCACTCTCTCCTGTCTGAGGCACCACCCACATCATTGCGTCGTCGTCCGAGATCACCTACCACATCTCCACATGGTTCACCTAGTAGGAGACGACGATTGATGAGGTACTCTTCCGAGGAGGAGGAGGAGGAGTACGAGGGTGAGGATGAGGAGGATGACCCTCAGGAGGCTGAGCAGGGTGATGATGATGACCTTGAGGAGGAGGATGACCCTCAGGAGGATGAGATGGCTGATGATGATGATGTGTTAGTACCACCAGCTCAGGCTGAGGAGCCTGATTCACCTGTACATCCGATTGAGCCTGATTCACCTGATCATCCGTTTTTGGTTGAGTTGCCACATGGTAGTCCCGATGGGTCGGATGCATCTTCTGAGGTTTCTGCTGAGCATGCAGAGTTAGGTGAGATTGGCAGGTTATGGGCTCGGATTACTGAGCTTAGTGAGAGAGTTGCACGTGTATCTGATCGACTTGAGAGGGTTATTGGAGAGTTTTTAGCGGATTTGAGAGTTGACATGACTGTCGTTGTGGGCAGGACTACTGAGCTGAGGAGAGTTTTGATGGAGGTCCACGAGCATATCGATAGTTTGCAGCGAGGATTTGTTACTGCTCGAGAGGCCGACCGCAAGCTATGGCAAAGGAATGCCGAGCTAGAGAAGGAGGTGGCTGACCTCAAGAGAGACCGAGACACCCATAGCGTGGAGCTAGGATCGTTATGGAGGGATCTTGATGGCTTGAGGCAGGAGTTGAGGAGCCTCCGCCAGCAGCGTGGCTATTTGCTTGGGTTATGTTGTATGGTTGCTTTCTTAACCGAGGAGTGTTCGGTTAGAAAAGCTAGTTATCATATTTTGATGTATTTTGTTCAGTATTCGTCTCTTTTGGAACGATTAGTACGTTATTGTGTTTTCTAGTAGTTGGAACGATGTTAGATCGCTATTGTATGGTTGATGGTTATTAGTATATGGTATTATGTGATTTTGAGTGTTATGGAAATTGAGTTCTTATTCGCTTTATTGATGTTACGTGGTGTATTGTGCTATCCTTTCCATGACTTGGCTCCGTTGAATTGCTTTTGTTGAGCATATTGATAAGTTCTATTGGAGACTCATGAACTTGTGTGATGTTTCAGATCAATGGCCATACGACGAAACCCTGTTAGAGCTACCAGAACTGGTCCTGCAGTGACTACTCCTGGTCGCCGAGGACGCCGACCTACTCGAAATGTTGAAACCCCTACTCCTGACAACCTGGACACTACTAACCGCAACAACAGGAATCAGAATGTTGATGTTCAGGGAGACAATGATCATGTTCCACTTAATGCACCTACTGTGGATCAAGCAATGATCAATCAACTTGTGGAGCAAAGAGTTGCTGAGCTACTAGCTGAGTCAAATCATTCCAACAATTTTGCTGGAACATTTCCACCTGTTCGTGCTAACGGATGTCACTACAAGGAGTTTAAGATTTGTGGACCTATTGAGTTTGGTGGAACTGAAGGAGTGGTTTACTTGGTTAGGTGGATTGAGAAGACTGATTCAGTGTTTAATGTCAGTGGTTGTGCGGAGAATGCGAAGGTAAAGTTTGCTTCTTTTACTTTTAAGGATGAAGCTTTAACTTGGTGGAACAATTACCGAAATTCAGTTGGGAGTGATGTAGCTTATGCCATGACTTGGGAGCAATTTAAGTCCCTGCTGATTCAGACTTATTGCCCAAGGAATGAGGTCAAGAAGCAAGAGATTGAGTTTTGGAACCACAGGGTGAAAGGTAATGATATGACAACTTACAATCATCGTTACCAGGAATTAGCCTTGCTTTGCCCAGATATGGTGAAAACCGAGACTCAAAAGATCGAGAGGTATACTGATGGGCTACCTGTAGCTACAAGGAACGATGTGATTTCTGCTAGGCCTGCAAACATCCATGAGGCAATCACAATTGCTCAACAACTTATGGATTCGTTGGAATTAGAAGAAGCTGATAAGGAGAAGAATGGAAAGAGAAAGAGAGACCGTCACTCTAAGGGTAATGATCACCGAAGCAAGAGACAAGCTAAGGCTTATGCTATTGGGAATGGAGATAAGAAGAATCAGAATGGTGATGTACCCAAGTGTGGTCGTTGCCACCAGCATCATACTGGATGGTGTAGTGTGAAATGCCAGAACTGCTCAAAGAAAGGACACATAGCTAGGGATTGTAGAGCCCGACCTCTTGCTATGGTTCAGGCTGCTCCTGAGATGAGAAACAAGGCAGATGTTACTTGTTATGGGTGTGGAAAGAAGGGACACTATAGGAATGAGTGTAGAGAATCGTGGAACCGAGGAGCTGGAGGAAACCGTGGACGACAAGATAATGGGGACCAGCGTGTGGAAGCTGGAGTTGCTCAGGGAAGAGTGTATGCACTCGGGAACGAGAGAGGAGAAGATCCGAACGTCGTTACTGGTACGTTCCTTCTCAATAATAGTTATGCTTCCATACTATTTGATACTGGTGCCGATAGGAGTTTTGTGTCCACTACGTTTGCACCCTTACTAGAGAAACCTCCGATGGCCTTAGGAATTGGATATGATATTGAGTTAGCTAATGGGAATATAGAAAGGATTAATACCATCATTCGCGGTTGTACGTTAAATTTCTTGAACCACCCTTTCAACATAGATCTTCTACCCGTCACATTAGGAAGTTTTGATGTCATCATTGGTATGGATTGGTTGTCGAAGTATCGTGCTCACATACTTTGCGACGAGAAGATCGTGAGTGTACCATACGGAAAGGAAATCCTAAATTTATTAGGAGATCAAAAGGATTCTAGGAGCCCATCCCGATTAGCAGTCATTTCTTGCACTAAGTTGCCAAAGCTAATGGAGAAGGGATGTTACCTTTTCTTAGCTCAAATTTCTGAGAAAGGAGGGATGGAGAAAAAGGAAAGATGCATTGGAGATGTGCCTATAGTTCATGATTTTCCTGATGTGTTTCCCGATGATTTGCCGGGAATCCCGCCGACTAGACAAGTGGAGTTTCAGATTGAGTTGATACCTGGTGCTGCACCTGTAGCACGAGCGCCTTATCGTCTTGCACCTACCGAGCTAGAAGAGTTGTCAAAACAATTGGCAGAGTTAGCCGAAAAAGGATTCATAAGACCAAGTTCTTCACCATGAGGAGCCCCAGTCTTATTTGTGAAGAAGAAGGATGGATCGTTTCGTATGTGCATTGATTACCGAGAGATGAACAAGTTAACGGTGAAGAATAGATACCCGTTACCTAGCATCGACGACTTGTTCGATCAACTCCAAGGATCGAGTGTTTACTCGAAGATCGATTTGAGATCGAGATATCATCAACTTCGAGTTCGCGAGGAAGATATTCCGAAAACGGCTTTCAGAACCCGTTACGGGCACTACGAGTTTCAGGTGATGCCGTTTGGGTTGACTAACGCACTGGCGGTATTCATGGATCTCATGAATCGGGTGTGTAAGCCTTACTTAGATAAGTTTGTGATTGTGTTCATCGATGATATTCTGATTTATTCAAAGAGTGAGAAGGAGCATGAGGAGCATCTAAGACTCATCTTAGAATTGCTCAGGAAGGAGAAGCTCTATGCCAAGTTTTCGAAATGCGAATTCTGGATTCCGACGGTACAATTTTTGGGTCATGTGATTGATAGACAAGGAGTCCATGTGGATCCTGCTAAGATTGAGGCGATAAAAGATTGGGCTGCACCTACGACCCCAACCGAAGTTCGTCAATTTTTGGGTTTAGCTGGTTATTACCGAAGATTCATTGAGGGATTTTCGAAGATAGCTAAACCATTGACCAAATTGACTCAAAAGAGTGTTACGTATGAATGAGGAGATAAAGAAGAGGAAGCATTTCAATTGCTTAAGAAGATGTTGTGTAGTGCTCCTATCTTAGCGTTACCAGAAGGTAACGAGGATTTCGTCGTCTATTGTGATGCCTCACATAAAGGATTGGGAGCCGTATTAATGCAACGAGAGAAGGTGATAGCTTATGCTTCCCGACAGCTCAAAAAGCATGAGAAAAACTACACTACCCATGATTTGGAGCTAGGTGCTGTGGTTTTCGCCTTAAGAATATGGAGACATTACTTGTACGGAACCAAATGTGTTGTATTTACTGACCATAAAAGTCTACAACACATCTTGAATCAAAAAGAGCTCAATATGAGACAGCGACGTTGGATTGAGTTGCTAAGCGATTATGATTGTGAAATTCGCTACCATCCTGGTAAAGCAAACGTTGTCGCTGATGCTCTTAGTCGAAAGGAGAGAATACCACCGTTACGAGTGAGGTCATTAGGAATGACTATCGTATCGCCGTTACCATCTCAAATATTTGAAGTTCAAACGAAAGCGTTGAAAGCAGAAAACAGATCTGCCGAGAATATATTTGGGATGGCTGAGAATGAGAAAGGATTTGTTAAGCGATCTGATGGATTGTTATGTTTTGGAGATCGGATTTGGGTACCTTTGTATGGAGGAATTCGGGAGTTGATTATGCATGAGTCGCATAAGTCAAGGTACTCTATTCATCCTGGGTCCGACAAGATGTACCAAGATCTTAAGAAGTTCTATTGGTGGCCAAATATGAAGGCAGATATAGCATCGTATGTTAGTAAGTGCTTGACATGTGCTAAGGTTAAAGCCGAACACCAGAGACCGTCAGGATTACTAACGCAACCAGAACTTCCAGTCTGGAAATGGGAGCGGATTACTATGGACTTCATTACCAAATTACCGAGGACAGCTAGCGGTTGTGACGCTATCTGGGTAGTAGTGGATCGTCTGACAAAGTCTGCTCATTTCCTAGCAATAAGTGAAGATGATAGTGTGGATAAACTTGCGAGGTTGTATGTGAAGGAGATTATTTCACGTCACGGAGTCCCGATATCTATTATGTCGGATCGCGATAGCCGTTTTACGTAAGCTTTGTGGCGATCACTTCAAACGGCTTTGGGGACGAGACTTGATATGAGTACTGCATATCATCCCCAAACCGATGGTCAAAGTGAGAGGACCATTCAGACATTGGAGAATATGCTTCGCGCATGCATCATAGACTTTGGTAAAGGCTGGGAGAAGTATTTGCCCCTCGCGGAATTCTCCTATAATAATAGTTACCACACAAGTCTTAAGGCTGCACCATTCGAAGCTTTGTATGGCAGAAAGTGTCGTTCGCCTATTGGTTAGGCAGAAGTTGGAGATAGCCAACTCACAGGCCCTGAGCTTATTTTGGAAACTACAGAGAAAGTAGCTCAGATTCGTGATCGGTTGCAAGCAGCCAGAGATAGGCAGAAAGGTTACGCCGATCAGAGACGTAAACCCTTAGAGTTCCAGGTTGGAGACAAAGTGATGCTGAAAGTCTCGCCTTGGAAGGGTGTAATACGTTTCGGGAAACGTGGTAAACTCAACCCATGCTACATTGGACCATTTCTGATCTTAGAAAGAATTAGGCCCGTGGCTTATAGGTTGGAATTACCACATGAACTGAGTAAAGTTCACGACGTATTTCACGTTAGTAATTTGAAGAAATGTCTTTCCGATGAGATGCCTGTCATTCCAATGAAGGATATTCGTGTTGATGAGAAATTGAACTTCGTGGAAGAGCCAATGGAGATTTTAGATCGTGAAGTTAAACGACTCAAGCGAAGTCGCATTCCGCTCGTCAAGGTTCGTTGGAATTCCCGACATGGACCAGAATTTACATGGGAACGTGAGGACGAGTTCCGGAAGAGATATCCGAAGCTTTTCACTTCGTAGATGAATTTTTCTGAGTGAAACCCGGGACGGGTTTCTTCTGAGACTGGACCAGAATTTACGTGGGAACGTGAGGACGAGTTCCGGAAGAGATATCCGAAGCTTTTCACTTCGTAGATGAATTTTTCTGAGTGAAACCCGGGACGGGTTTCTTCTGAGACTGGGAGGATGTGACAACCGGCAATTTAGGGAGTTATTTTAAAAACCCGCATTACGTTAAAGTTCGTTTAAAATTTTTATTTAGAATTTTATTTCACAACGAACTTGTAAGACCTATTTTATGGATAATTGTATTTAATGTTGTTATGGAATTCGTGAATTATTTTCATAATTCGTTTTGATATTATGCTCGGTGATGTATTCTTAAATTCTCACTTGGTACTACGTTGACTCCGGCACTAGGAAACTGAAAAGTTTAAAAACTTACGAGTTTTAATACGTTGTACTTTTAATAACGTATTTATTATAATTTTTGGTGGAATAATATATATAGTCCGTCAAATGGTGAATATAACGAGCTTCGGGGACGTTTAATATTTTAGTCGTAAGTTCTCGCTTACGTAAGGGGACGTTTTTATTAATTTAAGTTGGTGATAAAAAGGTTTTGTGTGCAAATATAAAGGAGACTAAGTAGAGGGGCCAAAGTGTAAAATTTCCTTATTTAACCCTAAACCTAAAACTAATAATCTCATTTCCATCTTCACCTCTCTTCCCCTCTCCTCTCCTAGCCGCCGGCCACCCTTCGTCCGGCCACCACCGCCGCGCACCACCACACACCACCACTTCCAAAACATTCCCCACACCTCCCTTGTTATTATCTTGTGATTCACGCGCCCAAAAACAACCATCCTCACCTCGTTCGTGCCTCACCGACGCCGTACACTTCATCACCATCACTCTTCTTGGTCGAGTTTTGTAGATCCACGGGTAAGTATGCACGGGGTGCATCAGGTTTGTTGAAAAACGTGCCAAACCCACGAATTTATTATTGTTTTGGGTCGGATTCGAAAAGAAAAGGGTGAAACATTAATGGGTTTTATTGAAACTTGGTTAAATCTCGGTTTGGTATCCGGGTATTGTTGTTTGGTTGCGATTCTTTGCGTGGTCGACCCGTAGCCGAGGGTCTCACCCTCGACTTCGTGATGATTCCGAGTTGTTGGTTATCATTTCGACTCGGTTTCATGTTTATTGACCTTAATTGGTCCTCGTGATTGATTATCTTGATTGTTGATTCTTGTTGTTCGACTTGGGATGGAGCCGACGACCCCATTGGGTCGGTTTGGTTATTTATTTTGTTTGGGTCGAGCTCCCGTGAGTTAGCCGCGACCTTGTGGTCTCGGGTGGGACCCACATGACACTTGGTATATGTTTTTCGACTCGGGTTGACTTGGTAACTTGACCCGAATACGGTTATTTTTGAGAACCGTTTGTGGTGTCGAAATATATATATTTCGGCAAAGTTTCTTTTATGGTTATTTATTTATTGTTGGTTACCATTATTGTGGCTTAATTTGATTTTGAAGAAGTTGACGAGTATTATGGACTCGTGGTATTAATTGAAGTTGTGTTGACGATAAAGTGGTTTTGGGGACCGATTGTGAGACGGTCACTTAGATTGACGGAGATAGGTTAGTCGGGTGCCGTAGTCGGACCCTATTGTTGTAGCACGTGGATTGGGATTGATTGGATGGAGATGTATTGATTGTTATGACTTTTATATTATTTTGGACTTGGACAATGAGCCGAGAGTCATGACTCGGACATGTGACCATTTCGTATGACTCGATAACTATTTATAAATAAAACGTAAATAATAAAACTCGTAATAGTAGTTATTGATAATATAAACGTTTATATGAATATATAGACGTGAATAACGGATATATAATTATATAAGCGCATATATTAATAATAATAATAATCACGAGTCATATTATAAATAATACGACTAAATATATATTAGGCTACGAAAGTGGCGTAATATTATTGAACGTATTATTATTATAAAGAAATTGTTATAAAACGAGGAATCCTCGACAATTCCCAAATATTGAATAAAAATGTCATTTTGTATACATACTAAATAAACTTATCGAGTTATGCGGAGTCGTTGTCACTCGAGTTCAGGTAAGTTTTATTTGTGACTTTCGTCTTGGAACGGTATGTTACGTAAATAAATATGAGGATTATCAAATCGACGGATTCGAGAAACTTCGGCGATTTATTTAAATGATATATTGGGCTAATATTAGATCCATAGTTTATTTTATTATTCTTTGTGTGACCTTTTGGTTTGTTTTGTGTCGACCCACCACCCGTATGGATACCAAACGTAAATACACCAAACTAATACGAAATGGATTTTCGGAAATAAAACGGATTCTCGTCCGGGTTTGGGAATATTTTGAATTTGAGGAAATGATTTCTGAACGAGTTAATGTTGTTAGGTCGTGCCGAGTCCGTAGTTGCTGTTTCGTGAGTTACTATACATCTTATTTCTACCGACTTCTTCTTACTATTTTCTGGACTTGAGGTGAGTCATAGCCCCACTTTTTAATCTTGAACTATGTTTTCAATACTTGGGGTGAGAAACGTGCAAATTGTTTTATGTGGACTATTATCGCTTTTATATTCTTTCTAAACTTGCTATGCGTATGGACTAGGATATATTGTCAGCTTTAGTCACACATTTTGTGTGTACTATTCAAGGTTGACTTATTTGGTTATTGTTTGGAATTGTCAGCTTTAGTCACACGGATCGTGTGTACTATTCAAGGTTGGCTTATTTAGATACTATAGTGTGCACCTATAGGTTATTAATACTTTGAAGGTTATCCGAGTATTTATGATATTGCGGGGGTTACCCGAATATCTATGTTAGAACGGAGGGTATCCGTGTGTTAGGTTGGAGCGGAGGGTATCCGCAGGCTTTTAGCGAATCCTTAGTCTAGCTAGCAAGAGTTTTGCGTATATGTCTACTATATTGTTAGATGAATGTAAACCTATGATCTCACCAGCGAAAGCTGACTTTTAGCACGTTTTTCTCAGGTAATTAAGTGATGATATGCATGCTTGGAATGGAAGGCTCGGCCAAGGCTCATGGTTTATGGATCTATTTTTCTAAACTCTGATAATTAATTATGGACCTATTGTTATGTTATTTTGGGCCTGACTCTGAATGATGTTGGGATAAATGTAAACGTTAAAACCCCGTTTTGGTTGCGTTTTTATTATGTTTACTTTATCTCGTTCTATATTGTCTTGTGTCGGATACCAATCCCCGTAGCACCCCGAAAGCTTGTTGAGTCTTCCGCTGTATCAAATTTTGGGGGTGTTACATAGGAATAGGTCTTTCTTTTAATCCCATTATGTATACTAGATCACTTGACGCTCACTTGCAAATTATGCAAGATACGCTCATAGTAGGAGGTCGAGATAGGGTAGTGCATATTGTTTGAAGGTAATGGTTAAAACCTTATATTCAAGTGTTGCAAGGGTGGATCCGACGACATTGAATGGGGCAATGGTCATAAACTAATGGGTGAGAGGAAGGGTGCATTTATGGAACTAGTAGGGTACCCGCGCGTTGCAGCGGCGGGTACCCTGAAATAAAATTTTTCGATAAATAATGTATTTTAGTTTATTATATTATTTTTGAAAATAAATTTACGGATATCAAGAATTTCGTATAGCTCGTGCCCGTTCGGGCTCGAACACATTGGCCCGTGCCTGTTCGGGCTCGAGCCCGTTTGGTCGGCACCCGTTCGGGCTCAAGCCCATTTGGCCCGTTGCCCATTCGGGCTTGAATATTTGTATAATTTGCTTTATTATTTGTAGTAGTGAAATTTAATGCAGGAATTGTGTTTTATTTGGTTTTACAATATGCTTGATAATTTGTATTTGTAAGGGGTGTTTTAATAAATGTATTAATTGTATTTATTGACCAGTTAAATAATTGACTACATTAAATAGCATTAATGTGGTATTTTGTTGTACACTATGCTTCTTGTCTTGTACGTTTGAAAATTATGTGCATTAAAGTATTGTACACTATGTTTCTTTTCTTATAAGTAGTAGTCATCATAGTCATTAATAACATTGACCACTTTAATAACATTAATGTTGTAAGTCTGAAAATTACATCATGCTTATTTTGTTGTACACTATGCTCATTTTGTTGTAAATCTAAAAATTGGTTGCAACTATTGTACATTGTGCTTAAATGGTTGTAATTTTTGGTGATAGGGTATTTTTAATAGCATTAATGTTGTTTGATAGAATTTTGGTCTTAAAATGACACCATGTTTTATTTTGTTGTACAATATACTAATTTTGTTGTAATTTTGAAAATTGTATGCTTGAAAGTGTTGTAAACCATGCTTAATTTTTTGTAAGTCTTAAAATTTTAGAGAGAGAGTTATTAATGCTTTATATGTAGTATAGATGATGGAAGGGCCGGGGCCTGGTTACTCTTGCATATAAGCGACAAAGAAGAACTAGTTTCTTTTTTGATTGAAGTAACACACTAAAAGTTAGATTTTTTGTTTGTTTAATCATAGTAAATAAGCTGGATGGAAATAACTGATGTTCCTTTGCAAGACAACCGATTCTTCTTTCTTATATGCCAAATCCCATTTTTCGACAGCTGGTCAAACAAAAGCTGAGATCGATGTTTGGTATTTTCTTTTACATTGCATTATCATGTCATTAGGCTACAATTTAGATTCACAAGCATTCCACATGATTACTGTACTTAGGAGACGTTGTCTTAAGATGTCTGTGCAGATTGATAGTGTGTCAATAAGTTGCTGCATGTTATCAAGATTTGATCCTTGATGAATGACTTAGACTTTATTCAAATCTACCTTGAAAACATTGATTCAGTAGCTTCAGTGTTCATGTGCTTTTTAATGAAAATAGTTCATATTTTTGATACGATTGATGATGGCTTATGTTCATTGATGAGTGTGTAAATACTCATCATTTTTGTCTTATATGAACTGCCAAAACGTACAAAAACACCCAAATATGTATCAAAATACTTAAAATATCTTAGAGGTGTGTTTTATATGTTTCAAACACAAAATATGCAAAAACAAATGAAAAACGTACAAAGTTTGCATAATTGGCAGTTTCAGTCCCTCAAGTTTCATAAATTTGCAAAATTAGTCCCTGGTGAATCAAAACTTGTACAAATGTCATAAAAGGTCCTTGGGATTCATAAGTTGTAAGAAATAGTCCTTTAAAGTTTAAAATCACATATTTACAACTTTGGTCCCTCAACTTTGAAAAGTGTCAAAAATAGTCCCTAAGGTTTTGAAAAATGGAAAATGTGAAAAATAAACCTTATACTATTCTAAAATGACAAAATTGGTCCTTATGATAACTTTTGAGAATTTACAGGTTAAGCCCTTCAAGATTCAGAAAATTACAATAATGGTCCCTGGAGTTTGAGGTATTGACAGAAAAGGTCCCTGGGCATTTAATATGGAAAATTATCATCTTTGGCCCTTGTACTATTCACACTTGTCAAGTTAGGTCCTCATTGTTACTTTTGGAAACTTACAAGACCAGCCCTCAACTTTTACTTAATTACATATTTGGTCCTTGTGATTTGTTACCAAAATAACCAAATCCGGATCCTAACTAAATAAACCAAACCAAAACACTTACCCATTACCCAAGCCCAAAAGACAAAAGCCCAGTCCACCCCCTTGGTTTGACCTGGTTTGACCAAACCACAAAACCACCCCGTACCCCCTTTCTTCCCCACCAAAACCACTGGTATTCCCCCCCCCCTGCAATACCACTCCACCATCACCACTTGCCTCTGCCACCCCATCCCTTATCCCAATTACACCTCCCAAGGGCAATTAATGCCACCCCCCTCCTAGGCTACCCTAATCAGACCCAATTGGCTCAAAAAGGCCTTTCCCGCCAAAATTGGAAAGAGGGCAAGAGGGTGCAAAAAGTCATGCTAGTTGCTGGGATGTGACCAGTGGGACCCACAAGACTCATTAGGGTGCTATAAGGAGCAAGAGGAGCAGAAGTGAAAAGGAGTTAGTTAGTTAGTAGTTTAGTTTTAATTTAAGAAATATGTCGTAGTTAATTTTAATCCAATTTCAGTTGTGTACTTGGTTTACTTAATGTAATTTCAAGCTTTCTAGTGTTCTAAAAACCTATTGCAATAATCAAATTTAGTTTCTAATTCAGATTCAAGTTTATGCCATTTATTTTACCTTAAAAATCTTATTCAGCTCTTATAGTGTTAAGTTATGTGGTAACTGTCTTGTGAGTTCAATTAAGCCTCTTATAAGCTTTTGAAAGCTTCTTAAGTTTTAAAACAAGTCTCATTCAGTCTTGCTCATAGTTCTCAAAAATTCCACAAAAACAAAATAATAGAAAAAAGAAGAGGAAGCAGAATGAGTATGGTGATCATTGGAAGGTTTATTGTATTAGAACTCCATGGGGAGCCTTAGGTTTGTGACCTTGGTTCATAGTATCTCAATTCTCAGCATGGGCAAAAATTGTGAGTAAAGTTCTCACTCTTGTCACTATTCTGTAGTCAAGCTTATTACATGCTAATCTTTGATTTCCATGATTATTGGGTATACTTGAGTGAGAATATAGGTTAACAAAGGATCTGTCTCCTTTACAATCTTTTATGTTCATCATTTTTATTTACACTGTCATTTTTAGAGTTATATTGATATGTGAATTTTTAGTTAGTAGTTTTTATGATTATCTGCTTGATTCAGTTTATTATGTTAGTTTATGAGTTCATGATTTAATCCCATGGTCTGTAACAAGCATTTGCCTTGAAAACATTTGAAAACAGTCCAAATGGGGGTGTTTGGATCAGGTTCCTAATCTATGATCTTGATGTTGTTTTGCTGTTCTTTTGGCATAGATAGGTAGTATTAGATGAGTTTAGGTCAGTGCATGCATGAAATCAGTACCACTTCAGTAAAAAAGTCAAAACTCACTCTCAAATCCTTCCTACTTGTTAACTGTTGGAAGGTTTGAGGTGTGAATCCTCAATTTCAATCCAATCTTTGTTAATTTAGCCTAGGATAGCTTTACTTTATCATAATATACCATTTTCAGTCCTTAGATCTCATCCAAAGTTCACAATAGTCAATCTGCTAGTTCATCTGAAAAAGTCAATGTGCATGTTTCTCAATTTTTCCAAAAGTTCAAGTAATTTTCTAGATTTTTGTAATGTGATTCAGATTTTGAATTTTTGATATGTTGTAGCCTACTAGTTCATGTTTAAGATCCCATTGTCCTAATATTTTTGTGATTTTTTATCTGGGCCCCACCATTGCCCAAAGTCAACTGCAGGGCTGAGATCTGCCCTGCACACCAGCAGACACCTCCACACCACCCACTTTGTGGTGGTCCTCTGACCACCATGGTGGTTCACAGCCACCCCAACTTGTTCCATTCAGACCCCCTCCTAGTAGGCTATTAGGTTTGACCCCTTGTTTGACTTGAATCACTGTGGACCCCACCTAAATAAGCCAATCAAAGTTGTCCCCATTCTGTGTTGTTTTTTAGGTTTTTGGATTAGCTTATTTGGCTTATTGGCTTATCTACTGAGCTTATTTAGCTAAATTAAGCTTTGACAAGTTCAAACAACCTATCAGAACCAGATTCATCCAAGGTGGGTCCTACATAAGCTCATTTGAGCTTATTTCCCATTTTAGTCAACATAAGTCAACTGTCTAGGTCATTAGCTTTTTCTCAGCTTATTTTTAAGTTCTAAAATTATTGTTTTTACAAAAGTTAGTTATATTTAGGTATAATATAGTTTGGAAAAAGAAAAATCAAGAAAAACAAATATAAAATTAAGTGATAGTTTCTATTTAATTAAATTTAATTTTAATTTCCATTTTTACATTTTTATTAAGTAAGTTGTGTTTTTATATTTTTAATAATTTCATCTTAGGTTAAAATAGTTATAATAATTTTTTTTAGATTTTTATCTTTTCATTTAGTATTTATTAGATTTAATCTTAGTTTAATTTATAATTAATTAATAATTAGATTAAAATAGCATAATTAGTTTTTATAAATCAAAACCTTGTTTTTATATTTTTTATAGCTTTTATATGTTATAAAGTAATTTTAGAAATTTTATTAGAATTTTTACTGTTCATTTAGTATTTTTCTTAATTTAAAATAGTTTAATTAGTTAATTAATGTTTAATTAGAAATTAATTAATATAAAAACCACAAAAAGACAAAAATAATTATTTTTATTTTTAAAACTCATTTTTAGTTATTTTATAATTTTAGAAATTTTATTTTCATTTTTCTAAGTATTTAATTAGTATTAAATTATATTTAAGTGTTTTAATTATTAATAATTAGTAATAATTAGTATTTAACTAATACTAAATAATTAATTAGGGTTAAAATTTATTTTAATTTTCTAAAAATTTTTCTTATACCCTTAGGTTTGTAAAAAAGTCATTTTCACCCCCTGGGTGTTTTCAGATTTCCGTTTTTACTTTTTATTTCGTACGCTTACGTTTTATTTAAACGTGAACGTACACGTTTTAAGTTTTAAACGTTTCTGGTTTTCCTGACTTTCCAGTATTGTTAATATAGTGTATTTAAGCTGTTTTCTTTCATATTCCAGTAGTGTAATCATTCAAAACCTTCATTACCCTTTCCCGTCCAAATTCACCCGATCACATAACCGTTTTAATACCATCCACACCTCGTCGGGACATAACGACCCGGGGAAACCCTATACTTCCACGGAGCATTGGTTCTAGGCCGTTTGACTTTGTTGACCATTCCTTGGTCAATATAAGTTAGGTGGTTTGGGCTCAATCAAAATTTGGCGCCGCTGCCGGGGAGGTTGTGCGCGTATTCTACACGGTTTTGCAGATTAGTGAATCTGGATATACAATCATTGTATATTTACCATCCCTTGTTCATATTTTCTTATTTTAAAAACAAAACTGTTTTTGAAAACTTTGTAAAATTAGTTTTCAACAAACACAAAAACACAAAAAGATTTTCTTTCTTATAAAATGTTTTCCAAAAACACCAAAAATATCCATCTTTACCCTCTCACCTTTTTGATTCTCCATTTCTTACCCTCTAAAACCTTTTGATTCTTTCTATGTCTCATCCACACTTTCTGATTTGTCAGTGGTGTGGTAATCCTTATAATGGTGGCAATTGCCCCAGTTGTGGCATGGTAGAGTCAGGAAACGGGTCTGTCTATAACCAGAATCCCTATTCCTACCATGACACAACTGATTCATTCCATCAGTTACCACACCATGAGACTCAGCAGTTCTACTGTTGTGAGTACTGTGGTGGTTCACATTACAGTTCTGATTGTCAATCGGGAAACACGCTTGTCTATGAGCAGTTTCCTGATTACAATTATGACTCTAGCACATACGACTCACAGCCTCAACAGTTTTACTGTTGTGATTACTGTGGAGGTCCACACTTTAGCTCTGATTGTCAAACGAGGAATCCATTTCCTTGTAACAATTATGACTCCTCGTATCAAGACCAACCTCCACAGTATCAAACTATCCAAGCAACTCCTCAAATCCAGCAAGACTTTTTAGAAGTTCTTGAGAAATTTAAAGAACTTAAGGAGGAATTAGCTAATATTTCACTCCGCCAAACTCCAAGTTCTTCTTGTGCATATTGTGGGGGTCCTCATAGTGATTTTCAATGTCAACCTTACGGTTTTGACACATCCACATCCCCACAATTTCCTTTCATTCCAAATTCTCGTGGGAAAACTATGGCAGAATTACTTGCTGAAGAACGAGAATCTGGAAAAAGCATGGAAGAATTATTGGCTGAGCAACGAGCAGCTAAATTTCGTGCTAACATTCGCAATACTGCTCTATTTGATGACTATGATGACAGTGATGATGAAGATAACATTGTTATTATTCAAAAAGATTCGTCAAGTTCATCAGTTGATATCCCAGCAGTTGAGATTTCATCTCAAACAACTGCTGTCACACCCGAGGTTTCCACTCACTCTCTGAACATGGGGGATGAGCATCTTGACACTGTTCCTTCAAAGGAATCGGACGAATTCATAAAGTCTAGTGTTGAGATCCTTGTCCCAATCCCAGGAGAGTCACAGGGAACTTTGGATCATGTGTGTGATCTACCTTCTCACCCTGAAAATCCAAAAGATCATTTTGAGACCTTCTCCGATTTTAATGATGATTACACATCTTATGGAGAAGTTGAGTATGAGGAGGCACCATTTCCTCATTCGGATGTTGACCCTCTTATTGAGGAAGTCACAAACGAACTTACTCACATCAATCCACTTCCTTTGGGAAATGATGATGGTCTCCTTGATTTTGAAGCCGATGTGGGAGAAACTGAAAATCTTTTAAACTCTAATCCCAACATCGAGCTTAGTACTTCCCATGCTGATGAAAATTCTTTATCTTCTGGAGACATCAGTCATGTGGAAGGTTTGCCTTTTGAGCTAGTTAGCTTAGAAGAAGAGAATGATGAGATTGACACTGAAATTAAGGATGAAGCACTTCGTGCTACATTATTGAAAGTCAATCTCCTCATTTCTAAAATCGAGGCTTTCAAAGAGAAACCTATTTCATCTCCTATCCCCATAAAGGATAGTGACATTCTCTCCGATGACCCTATACCGGAATTTGAAGCCTTTACTTTTGATCCTATGGGAGAGAAGATTAGTGGCAGTACCACTTCTTATTCTCATAATTCTCTCCCCGATTATGAATCATTTACCTTCGATGAGTTCTCCTGTGAACTCACGCACATCAATCCAGAATATGATTCATTCACATTTGATGAGTTCTCCTGTGAACTCACTCATGTCATGACTCCTCCGGAGTTTGATATCCCGGGGGGAGATACTCTCAATCATGAGAATTTTCAAATTCCCACCCACCCTCCCAGGATGTTTACGAGCTTAACCTTTGAAATCCAAAATCAGGCTAATGAGCCTGCCTTCGAGGAAGAAGATCTTATCATGATTTTCATCATGGTTTTCTTCCTTTTCTTCACCTACAGGGTGACTTCTCCTGTTCTTCACTCCTTCGGGAATGAAGACATTATCTTTGATCCCGGCATTTTCATTTACCATTATTTTGGGCCGGGATTATATCTCATCGGTGTGGAACTTTCACGTGCTTCAAATATTTATCCAAACATCTTGAATGAAAGTCCGAGTGAGATTGTTTCTTCCACATCATGCTTCCCCAAGGACAAATGAATTCGGGGTCGAGTCAAGCTAGCGACTCGGTAAACAAAAATAGAGCATGTTTATAGGGTTTTCACCCTAAGTGTGGGGGAGTCCCCCATGCTATGATTACAGAAGTGAAAATACAAAATGATGTTTTCCACGCTTAGCTTGTAATGTTGCCCTTTTTCATTCAAAATGTCGGTATACTAGCCGGGACTTTGAATATTGAGGACAATATTCATGATTAGTGTGGGGGGGTATTCGCTATTCTAGCGAATTTTATCACATTTTACTATCTTATACCCCCGTTTTTGGCAAAAATTTAAAAATTTTTCACTTGAGCTCAAATTTTTTTTTGTGGTAATCAATCCGCCTTGTCTAAACGACAAAAGGGATTGGCTAGTCCAGGAGCAAACGGCTCTTGGTAAAGACATCTCAAATCCGTTGATGGCTGGCAATTTGCCAAAAATTGTATGGTTCCTCAGCTCCCCCGCATCCTCATAAGCAAATGAGCTGGCTAGCCCACAAGATTATGGCTTGTGGTAAAGGCCGTGGAAAAACCATAATTGGTAATCAGCTCACCAAGATGTTGACTATTCCATCAAGAGTTGGCTAGTCCAGAAGCAAACGGCTTTTGGTAAAGACAAATCAAATCCGTTGACAGCTGGTGGTTTGCTCAAAATCACACGGTTATCAGGTGTGCCACAGTTCTTACACCTGGCTACTCCAGAAGTGATGGCTTTTGGTAAAGAGTTTCAAATCCATTAAGTTTTTCTCAAAAGACTGCTAGGGACTAGCAATAGTTTAGTGTGGGGGATTGATGAGTGTGTAAATACTCATCATTTTTGTCTTATATGAACTGCCAAAACGTACAAAAACACCCAAATATGTATCAAAATACTTAAAATATCTGAGAGGTGTGTTTTATATGTTTCAAACACAAAATATGCAAAAACAAATGAAAAACGTACAAAGTTTGCATAATTGGCAGTTTCAGTCCCTCAAGTTTCATAAATTTGCAAAATTAGTCCCTGGTGAATCAAAACTTGTACAAATGTCATAAAAGGTCCTTGGGATTCATAAGTTGTAAGAAATAGTCCTTTAAAGTTTAAAATCACATATTTACAACTTTGGTCCCTCAACTTTGAAAAGTGTCAAAAATAGTCCCTAAGGTTTTGAAAAATGGAAAATGTGAAAAAATAAACCTTATACTATTCTAAAATGACAAAATTGGTCCTTATGATAACTTTTGAGAATTTACAGGTTAAGCCCTTCAAGATTCAGAAAATTACAATAATGGTCCCTGGAGTTTGAGGTATTGACAGAAAAGGTCCCTGGGCATTTAATATGGAAAATTATCATCTTTGGCCCTTGTACTATTCACACTTGTCAAGTTAGGTCCTCATTGTTACTTTTGGAAACTTACAAGACCAGCCCTTAACTTTTACTTAATTACATATTTGGTCCTTGTGATTTGTTACCAAAATAACCAAATCCGGATCCTAACTAAATAAACCAAACCAAAACACTTACCCATTACCCAAGCCCAAAAGACAAAAGCCCAGTCCACCCCCTTGGTTTGACCTGGTTTGACCAAACCACAAAACCACCCCGTACCCCCTTTCTTCCCCACCAAAACCACTGGTATTCCCCCCCCCCTCTGCAATACCACTCCACCATCACCACTTGCCTCTGCCACCCCATCCCTTATCCCAATTACACCTCCCAAGGGCAATTAATGCCACCCCCCTCCTAGGCTACCCTAATCAGACCCAATTGGCTCAAAAAGGCCTTTCCCGCCAAAATTGGAAAGAGGGCAAGAGGGTGCAAAAAGTCATGCTAGTTGCTGGGATGTGAACAGTGGGACCCACAAGACTCATTAGGGTGCTATAAGGAGCAAGAGGAGCAGAAGTGAAAAGGAGTTAGTTAGTTAGTAGTTTAGTTTTAATTTAAGAAATATGTCGTAGTTAATTTTAATCCAATTTCAGTTGTGTACTTGGTTTACTTAATGTAATTTCAAGCTTTCTAGTGTTCTAAAAACCTATTGCAATAATCAAATTTAGTTTCTAATTCAGATTCAAGTTTATGCCATTTATTTTACCTTAAAAATCTTATTCAGCTCTTATATTGTTAAGTTGTGTGGTAACTGTCTTGTGAGTTCAATTAAGCCTCTTATAAGCTTTTGAAAGCTTCTTAAGTTTTAAAACAAGTCTCATTCAGTCTTGCTCATAGTTCTCAAAAATTCCACAAAAACAAAATAATAGAAAAAAGAAGAGGAAGCAGAATGAGTATGGTGATCATTGGAAGGTTTATTGTATTAGAACTCCATGGGGAGCCTTAGGTTTGTGACCTTGGTTCATAGTATCTCAATTCTCAGCATGGGCAAAAATTGTGAGTAAAGTTCTCACTCTTGTCACTATTCTGTAGTCAAGCTTATTACATGCTAATCTTTGATTTCCATGATTATTGGGTATACTTGAGTGAGAATATAGGTTAACAAAGGATCTGTCTCCTTTACAATCTTTTATGTTCATCATTTTTATTTACACTGTCATTTTTAGAGTTATATTGATATGTGAATTTTTAGTTAGTAGTTTTTATGATTATCTGCTTGATTCAGTTTATTATGTTAGTTTATGAGTTCATGATTTAATCCCATGGTCTGTAACAAGCATTTGCCTTGAAAACATTTGAAAACAGTCCAAATGGGGGTGTTTGGATCAGGTTCCTAATCTATGATCTTGATGTTGTTTTGCTGTTCTTTTGGCATAGATAGGTAGTATTAGATGAGTTTAGGTCAGTGCATGCATGAAATCAGTACCACTTCAGTAAAAAAGTCAAAACTCACTCTCAAATCCTTCCTACTTGTTAACTGTTGGAAGGTTTGAGGTGTGAATCCTCAATTTCAATCCAATCTTTGTTAATTTAGCCTAGGATAGCTTTACTTTATCATAATATACCATTTTCAGTCCTTAGATCTCATCCAAAGTTCACAATAGTCAATCTGCTAGTTCATCTGAAAAAGTCAATGTGCATGTTTCTCAATTTTTCCAAAAGTTCAAGTAATTTTCTAGATTTTTGTAATGTGATTCAGATTTTGAATTTTTGATATGTTGTAGCCTACTAGTTCATGTTTAAGATCCCATTGTCCTAATATTTTTGTGATTTTTTATCTGGGCCCCACCATTGCCCAAAGTCAACTGCAGGGCTGAGATCTGCCCTGCACACCAGCAGACACCTCCACACCACCCACTTTGTGGTGGTCCTCTGACCACCATGGTGGTTCACAGCCACCCCAACTTGTTCCATTCAGACCCCCTCCTAGTAGGCTATTAGGTTTGACCCCTTGTTTGACTTGAATCACTGTGGACCCCACCTAAATAAGCCAATCAAAGTTGTCCCCATTCTGTGTTGTTTTTTAGGTTTTTGGATTAGCTTATTTGGCTTATTGGCTTATCTACTGAGCTTATTTAGCTAAATTAAGCTTTGACAAGTTCAAACAACCTATCAGAACCAGATTCATCCAAGGTGGGTCCTACATAAGCTCATTTGAGCTTATTTCCCATTTTAGTCAACATAAGTCAACTGTCTAGGTCATTAGCTTTTTCTCAGCTTATTTTTAAGTTCTAAAATTATTGTTTTTACAAAAGTTAGTTATATTTAGGTATAATATAGTTTGGAAAAAGAAAAATCAAGAAAAACAAATATAAAATTAAGTGATAGTTTCTATTTAATTAAATTTAATTTTAATTTCCATTTTTACATTTTTATTAAGTAAGTTGTGTTTTTATATTTTTAATAATTTCATCTTAGGTTAAAATAGTTATAATAATTTTTTTTAGATTTTTATCTTTTCATTTAGTATTTATTAGATTTAATCTTAGTTTAATTTATAATTAATTAATAATTAGATTAAAATAGCATAATTAGTTTTTATAAATCAAAACCTTGTTTTTATATTTTTTATAGCTTTTATATGTTATAAAGTAATTTTAGAAATTTTATTAGAATTTTTACTGTTCATTTAGTATTTTTCTTAATTTAAAATAGTTTAATTAGTTAATTAATGTTTAATTAGAAATTAATTAATATAAAAACCACAAAAAGACAAAAATAATTATTTTTATTTTTAAAACTCATTTTTAGTTATTTTATAATTTTAGAAATTTTATTTTCATTTTTCTAAGTATTTAATTAGTATTAAATTATATTTAAGTGTTTTAATTATTAATAATTAGTAATAATTAGTATTTAACTAATACTAAATAATTAATTAGGGTTAAAATTTATTTTAATTTTCTAAAAATTTTTCTTATACCCTTAGGTTTGTAAAAAAGTCATTTTCACCCCTGGGTGTTTTCAGATTTCCGTTTTTACTTTTTATTTCGTACGCTTACGTTTTATTTAAACGTGAACGTACACGTTTTAAGTTTTAAACGTTTCTGGTTTTCCTGACTTTCCAGTATTGTTAATATAGTGTATTTAAGCTGTTTTCTTTCATATTCCAGTAGTGTAATCATTCAAAACCTTCATTACCCTTTCCCGTCCAAATTCACCCGATCACATAACCGTTTTAATACCATCCACACCTCGTCGGGACATAACGACCCGGGGAAACCCTATACTTCCACGGAGCATTGGTTCTAGGCCGTTTGACTTTGTTGACCATTCCTTGGTCAATATAAGTTAGGTGGTTTGGGCTCAATCATTCATGTGCGTTTTAATGAAAATTCAATCACGGTCAATTGGTATCCAGTTGTAAATGCAACACATAAGAATAATTGAGGCAGTAAGTTGCTAAAGATGTCATATAGATAGTGGATATCAGCAAGGCTTCATTCTATTTGTGTAAGTTTATCAAGGATATCACTTATCCTCTAGGTACATTCTAAATATCCAGTCCAACTATACTTAATTTCAACTCCTTTACATGTATAATAATCAAATAGCTGTGTTAAGCAAGAGCTATTACGTGGAAAAATTAGTTCAAGTATCCTGTGTCCACAGTCCACCTACTTATTATCCTGAGAGGATGTTTGGGGTTACTTATATGTTTATCATTAAAAGTGGAAGAAGAAGAGTAGATGAGGAGATTTATATGAGTAATAATTCAAATATATGAAATGACCGTTATGCCCTTCACTAAAAACAAAACAAAACAGTAAATTATGGTTGATGGACGCATTCAACCTCAAAATCTCACTGTTTGGACGCCTGGCGACTAAAAAAAAAGTTAAGGTGCCCTGTGATGTTTCGTGGAAAGTTTAGGGAGCAACGGTGCATTTTTGTCATATTATTATTATTATTATTATTATTATTATTGTTATTATTATTATTATTATTATTATATAAGATATGAAGGGAGTATAAACCGACTTTTATTGATAAGGCCAAAAGGGCACATTAGTTTAGTATTATTTTTTTTATTTATTAATATATATATATATATATATATATATATATATATATATATATATATATATATATATATATATATATAAAACCTTTAACTCTTGCCCCATTGAACCACTTTTTGTATAATGTCTTACAATATTTGTCCTTGCATATTATCTATTATTACATTGCAAGTCCCACTAACTATATTATTGATTCCATCAAAGTGGGGCTTTTATATTTTTTCCTCTAAAATACTAAATGTAACGAATAGGAATTTAGATAAATCCGTTATATTATTTTCTGTAAAAATAGAGATGTTACATTACAATCACCAAAATCACCACCGTACCACCACCAACATCACCACTTTACCACCACCAACATCACCATTGTACCACAACCAACAACTCCAAAAATGAAAATTAATAACATCAATCTTTGAAACAAAAACCCCAAAAGGTCTACTCGCAACAAACACTCTCTTATAACAAGTCCAAACCCCAAAAGATCTAATCGCAACAAACACTTTCTTATAACAACTTCAACAGAACTAATCACACAAAGATCTAATCGAAACACAAACCCAAAAAAATAACAACAATTTCAACCATCCAAACAAGATATACGGTTTTTGTTCTTATGCGAAAATTAATAATAAGATCTATGGTATCACCACCAGCAATTTCAAATAACAATAACTCCAAAAACGAAAATTAATATCTACGGGTTTTGTTCTTATGTGAAAATTAATAACAAGTTCTACGGTACTACCTCCAATAATTTTAGATAACAAAAACTCCAGAAACGAAAATTAATAGCAAGATTTATGGTTTTTGTTCTTATGTGATGTAAGATTTAAAGAAATTTAGTGGTGAGTTAACAAACAAAAACGAGAGTCGTATGTTTGTGTGTAGATGACATAGTTAGCACAAGAGTGTGGCTGAGATTGTTATATTCAAAACACACAAAAAAAAATTAATAAAAAAATTAAAAAAAAATGACTATTTTTCCAACAAGTAAGACCCACAAAACCTTTGACTAAAACAGCTAACTATTTTTTATAAACCTTAGAGTAATACAAAACCACTATAAACACATAAAACATCAAGAACACAAAATTATTCATAAAACATGAAACCATCTTTATTCATTTACCATACCAATCATCATATACATAAGAGTCGCTACACAAACTAAAACAACAGAATGCAAAAACCACAACCATAACCACAACACCCTCACAAACACTTGAACATCTTGAGAAAAACAACCTTCTCAAGCATGTGAATCTCTACCTCATCACTAATTTGCTTGATGGCATGAGTTTTGGCAAAATCACATACCGTGATCAACCTCAAAAAGTCAAACCCTCTTCCGCAGCAGGTGACAGAGCGCTTTATTAAGCTCCATTATCAACATCCTCCTCTCATAAACAATGTCAATCACCTCTTTAGATAATTTCAGTAACTTTTTTTGTAGCTCCTACTCTTTACCAATCTCCCTACGTACTTGCAAAACAATTTATTTCTGAAACAGAGTTAGTGATGTTGTTGGCCATCATCTTTTTTGGTAAGTGTTATGTGTTTACGGTAAGATATGCGGAAGGGTGGAATAAAATGGCTCTTGTTTTCCGCCTTTTAAGTGCAACAAACCGTCACCAAGAAGGTAAGTGGGAATTGTATGATTGATGAGGCAGACTCACAGTGTTGATGAAAACAAAAAGACAGCTTCTCATAATTACCATGGAAACTTGAGTTAATTAAATAAGAGCAAACATATAATTGTGATTCCAAAATGTTTTAAAACGAAGCTAACGAGTGTTAAATAGGGGTGTTTGATGTTTAAGATTAGGTTGGGAAATATTGGTGTTGAAATGTTTTTTTTTTTTTTTTTTTTTTTTTTTTTTTTTTTTTTTTTTTTTTAAGTTTTGAATTATAGGTACATGGTAATGGTGGTGGAAGAGATATCGAAGAAGAGTGTTTGTATGAATTAGAGTATCGTTACTTAGAATTTGATATTTGGAATTTTTAGGGACCACCGGTGTAATTGAGAAAAACACTAAATTACGTACATACCCATCACACATAAGTGAAGTGGGTTGTCTAACGAGAAATAGCTAACGACCGTTAGCAAAAAAAGGACCATGAACGCAATCAATGGAAAAAAAAAGGTAAAGTAAAGTAACTCCCAATACGGTCTTCTACAGGTTGTGGGTCTCAATACCGTCTTCTAGGGTGTATGGAGGAGGTTGAGACGTAGACAACCTTACCCCTACCTAAGGTAGAGAGACTGCTTCTGGTTTTACCAAAGGTAGAAAAAGGACATTCGACCTTGCAAGGGGTGAGGATCGAACCCTTGACCCCTGTCTCCAGAGGAAAGGGTGTTAACCACTTGATCCAACTATGCGCGCTATGTAGTTAATCTCGGCGAGGTCTCACTGAGATCTCGGCCCTAGAAATAATCTCGGTTCAAAATCTCGGCCTCAAATCTTGGAGCCGATATTCTCGGGGAGATTGTCCGATATTTTGCTGATATTTTGAAATCGGCGATATTTAAGAGATTTTGGCGAGATTTCCAGATCGTGGTGAAGGTGTTTTCTGATGGAAAATGGTGAAGACGGCTTGAAAACTCTTGAAGGAGGGAAAATGGTAAAAACGACTGATGAAACAGAAGATGTACAAGTTATTTGTGCTTACCCTAATAAGGTTTTAAATTTTTTTCTTTTTTTATTTTTATTTTTATTTATTTATTTATTTATTTTGGCTTAGTTAGTGAGCCACACAATAGGCCAACTAAAACTATTCAATTTAGAGCTGGCATAACAGGTCCGACACGACACGACACGACACGAACACGATAAGACACGGATCTGTTAAGCCCTCACACGAACACGACACGATAAGCTAATCGTGTCAGATCTTAAAACACGAACACGAAAATTAACAGGTCACACGAACACGACACGATAAGACACGATAAGAGGTCTTAACAGGTCTTGACACGCTAAAACACGAAATCTTAACAGGTCTTATCGTGTCTTAACAGGTCTTTAACAGGTCTTAACAGGTCTTTAACAGGTCTTAACAGGTCTTAACAGGTCTTAACAGGTCTTCTCGTGTCTTATCGTGTCTTAACAGGTTACACGAGGTCAAAACACGAACACGACACGTTATCTTATCGTGTCATCTTACACGAACACGAACACGACACGAAACACGATAAGCCAAACACGAAACCTGTTAACTTCGTGTCGTGTCGTGTCGTGTTTTCGTGTTTCGTGTCGAAATTGCCAGCTCTAATTCAATTTGACCCAATAATATTTAATTAATATTTGACTTTACTCAAATATATAATTAAAATATATAAAGTTCGTAATATTTGTATAAAATACATATAATTGAAAATATTAAATATAATAATAAAATCAATAAAAGTTTGTAAATATACATATAAAATAAATAAATACCTATTAAAATATAAAAACCAACATCTCACCGATATTTCGTCGCGATAACCGCTATTTTAAATTTTAGACTTTGAATGATATTTAATTTTTGAGCGAGATAATTACGTAGCATGCGCGCAACCAATGAAAATGTTGGGACTATATTTGCGATTTTTGAGAGACAAAATTCGAGAATCGTGCGTAGTTTGAGAACTATCGATGTAATTTACTCTAGATTATATTTAAATGGAATTGGAGTTTGACTTATTCAACATTTCTGTAATCTGAATTCGGTCATCAACAACTCTAATTGAAGTTGTATATTTTATTTGTAGTCTCATCCATGAACAAACAATTTTCATTACAAGTGGAAAAATTAAGATTGTATATTTTAGTCATAGATTCAAATGGAATTAGAGACCAAATGTTTGACTATATTTTAGTCATAGATTATATGTGATGAACGGAGTTTTGATGTGATATTCGAAGTCTATAAAAGCACTCTCATCCATGCATATAGTAATTCATCTAAAACATCATATCCTAATGGAACTTATAGCTTATTTCATGGAGAACACTCTCCTATCTTCTTTCTTTTTCATATTCACACCTTTCTTCCTTTGGCTTATTACTAATAAATATTACAACACCAAGAAAAACCTCCCACCAGGGCCGCCACAATTGCCAATCATCGGCAATATTCACCAAATGGGGAAGAAACCTCATGTCTCCACCGCCATATTTGCTAAAAAATATGGTCCCCTCATCTCACTTCGCCTAGGTTCCCAACAACTCGTGGTCGCCTCCTCCTCAGAGGCGGCCATGGAGATTCTCAAGACTCAAGACCGTCATCTGTCTGGCCGAATCATGCCTGATTCATTTCAAGTATATCCCAAATACGATGGACTTGTTTGGGCACCTGATTGCAACGAACATTGGAAAATATTAAGAGCACTTAGTCGGGTAGAAATATTCTCTGCTAAAGCAATTGAAGCTCAGTCGAATTTAAGAAATGAAAAGTTGGCTCAAATGTTGGATTTCCTGAATATCACTGAAGGAAAAGTTGTGAAAATTGAAGAAGTTGTTTTTACTACCTTGTTTAATACTATGAGCAACATTTTGTTTAGCAAAGATTTTCTTGATTTGAATGGTGACCCTACAAGTGCTCATTGGTTTAAAAAGGCACTTCAGAAGACGTTGGAGAACTCTATGATTCCAAATGTAAGTGATTTTTTCCCCATAGTTAGGGGACTAGATCTTCAAGGATTAAGGAAGGATTCCCTCAAACAGCTAAACGCCGTGTGTAGCTTTACAGGCGTCCTGATTAAAGAAAGGAGAGATCAAAGGGCTTCATTGAAAGTGACCAAGGATGTGGTGGTGACAGCAGAAAAAGATTTCTTGGATCATTTACTTGATAAAAATTTCACGGATATTCAAATCAACACCTTGGTTCAAGTAAGTCTTTCCAACCATCGATCTCTATTGTTATCAAGTTACCTTAACTAAAAACAGTTTTCATTGCAAAAAATACCGCTTGTCTCTTGTGTTGGGATTTTAACTTTAAAACATCATTGCATGGCAGGAATTATTCATTGCAGGTACAGATACCGTCGTCTCAACCACTGAATGGGCTATGGCTGAGTTGTTAAAGAACAAAGAAATCATGAAGAAAGTACAAGAAGAGCTAAAAAGGGAAATTGACTCCAACTCATCTATCATGAAATTTGACTTCTCTAAAGTAACTTACTTCAATGCCTGTATCAAAGAAACACTAAGATTGCACCCGGTTGTTCCTCTCCTAATTCCTCGACGTGCCGTTGAGACTTGTGAAGTTATGGGTTATACGATACCTCAAAATTCCCAAATATGGGTCAACATCTGGGCACTTAGTCGAGACCCAAAAGTTTGGGATGAACCAAACATTTTTAAACCCGAAAGATTTATAGGTTCTCACTTGAATTATACAGGCCATGACTACGAGTTCACACCTTTTGGAGGTGGTAGAAGGATGTGTCCTGGTTTACTCTCCGGGATTAAGGGTTTGGAAACTATATTAGCTTCTTTGATTCTTGGATTCGATTGGGTTCTTCCTCATGGTGAAGATCCAGCAAACCTCGACATGAATGAACATTTTGGAGTGGTGTTGCAAAAAGAGAAACCTCTTGAACTTATATTTAAACGTAAAGAATAATCACGCTCAATCGATTCAGTGTTCGAAGTTTAGCGTTTTATATATGTTTTTATGTTATTTTTGTAAGGCGGTATACATATTTATACAATAAAAAGTTAGTAATTACTTAAAGGTACAATGTGTTTTGTTTGGTATCATGAATCTGGCATTTATTTATTTATTTATTTATTCACATAGATCCTCTTTTAGTCCCTTTGTCGTTTTAACGTTGAGACAACTTTTTACAGGTGAATAGGACCTTATCAATGTGATATTTTTAGTAGAAAGTGAATCTGTTATTCCAATATGTATTTGCTAAATTATTTGTTTCTTATTTCCAAGCAATATGAGTTAATTCCTTGCTGCGCATATGTTCCTTAATTAGTTCCATTGATATTTTTACATGCACAACTTTAGATGCTAGTCTTATTTTTTATATAAACTTATGTTTCTGACTAAATTTAACACAATTCCATTATCATATAAGAACCGGTATTTCTAAATTATGTACAGTATAAAAATTTTAAACATTTTATGATATATCAGTACACACCTTTTTATTTCGGCTTACTTCAATTTTTTCAAGAAAAGAGTTAGGATCATGTGTTCAAGATGGATGATGATTTCCCGATTTATTATTGTTTTTAATAATTTCTTTCATTAATCACAAGTAGTTTAATTTGTTACTTGGTTGTCTGCTATAATTTTACGAAGTCCGTCATTCTCGAACGAACGTTGATGGTTAAATATGACATGTAACCTGCACATGATAGATACTTTTGTCTATCATATTAAGACTCTCCAATGGAAGGTTGACCCATGAAAATATGGAATGAGGCGTTGATGAACACTCAGATTCACAAATTAGAATATAAGTTTCAACTCTATAATTAACTTTTGTTAATATAATTCAAACAGAAGGCTCGATCAGATTAGATATGCAAGAGTGGTGCAGAAGCCATAAAACAGAAATTACTTTTGTGAATATAATTCAAATAGAAGGTTCGATCAGATTAGATATGTAAGAGTGGTGTAGAAGCCATAAAACACAAATTAGAAGATAAGTTTAAACTGCTAAAACTACAAGAAGACTATTTCAGCCACAGGGGAGGCTCGATGAAGCTTTAATAACTTCTCAGCAAACTTGCACCTTCCATTGGCACCATCAACCATTGAGGATGAGTTTAGTCCAATAGAAATCTTTTCTAGCAAAGGGGAACATGCTAGTAAAGAGTTTATGAAACAAACTTCATTGTTTGAACCTTGTAAGTGTAAAAACGTCACTCTCGGAAGCTGCAACTGCCTTGATGTGTCAAAGTCTGCCTCTACACGTGTTGGGACATAATCCTTGAATGCCAGGATCTCAAGGTTTTTCAAATTCGGTGAGCGAAAAATCATTTCAAGTATAAATGATAGCATAATATTATTGGCAAAATCTATCGAGCCAAATCCTAGAATCTTGAGGCAAGGAAAAGTGGTAGACACTTCCTTTCTAGCACCAGCTTCTGCCAAGAACTCGCACATACTCAAGTCTAAACGTAGCTCTTGAAGTTTAGGAAAACAACCCACAAGCTGAAACATCCTAGAACTTGTGACTGACCTAATGTCAAGCTTACTTAATGGAAAAATTAACACTTTGAGATTTTGAAGTTTTGAAATCTCATCTGGTTTTACTTTGCCAACATAACTGTAAAAACTAATACGCAATTTCTCAAGCAAACGACTGCCAGTCGTAAGCTCCACACCTTTATGGCTTTCCAAACTTACTTCAACAAAGTCCAATGTGAATAGATTTGGAAAACCACGAAAACTATGTGGAAGACGAAAAAAACAGTTACGGAGCTTCAAATGTTGCAACTCTAGACAAGAAAAAAGGTGACCAGGTAACACAAGTGTTGTATCATGCATGTTTCTCAAAGTGAGCTCCTTAATTCCTTTTGTAGACAAGAACATAATCCAGTGACTAATATCCTTAACATCCAATACTTTATACTCTGGTATATAGAGGTAAAACCTTTTTATAGGACCTTTGAGATTAAGAAGAATTCTACTAATATTCCTCTCATCATAAGATTCTTCGTCGTTTGGCCCTTGTAAATATTTTGAGAATTTCTCATCAAATACGAGTTTTGTGAGCATAGTCCACCTACACCTCCAGTTACTTGCTAAGATACTAGTCCTAATTGCATCTCGTATTGGCAAACGATTCATAATATTAGTTATCACGTTCTCCGGCATTCTGCTAATAACATCTTCTTGTGCCAATTTGGACGCTTTACGTGTCCTATGAACAACCCCTTTCATTATCTAGATGGACGACAAATACAAACTATAAGTATAAATCGATGAAGTTATAGGTCAAACAATTCACATGCTACACTTTCAAATGTCAACTGTTAACAAATACGGAGTATAACATAGTCCATCATATACTCCTAAGTTTGATTTTTTTTTTTTTTTTTTTTTTTGGTTACTAGCAGTTTATTCTACTAGGCCAAAACATATGTTAAATACTTATATACTAACAACGTACTTTGAAATCTTTGTTACTACTTGTAGTTCTAAGCATAGTTTTCCGAAACTATTTTGATCATGTCCGTCCAATCCTGTTTTGATCACGTCAGTATAAACTAGTCCGTCTAATACAATTTTGATCATAATAGTATTCTACAAGGCCAAAACATATGTTAACTACTTATATACTAATTAACGACCTACATTGAAATCGTCGGTACTACTTATAGTTCTTAGCAAAGTCGTCCAATGCTATTATGATCATGTCCGTTTAACTAATTCGTATATTACAATTTTGATCATGTGTGTTGTTAACATGATAAGAATGTGTTCACCATCATCATCTTTTACTATACAACATCATTAAGTATTAACATTGGAAAATCAATGCAACTTTGTTTTTGCTTCAAGAATTTACTAATATTGTAAGTTATTAACATAACCAACAAGAGTTACAGCATATATACAAAATTCTTCTAAGAAAACACTAACCTCAAATTCGTAATGTAGTGTGAATCGAAAAAGAGAGAGTTTAGGTTTTCTCAAAGGAGTGCGTCCATTTTAATGTTGAAAGTTATAAGGCGGTTCAAAAATAAATTTCTTAAGGTTGGGCTTATTGGTATTTCAATCCGGGCTTACATTTCATAAACTTATCTATATTTATACTACTAGAAGGGTACCCGCGCAATGCAGCGGCGGGTACCCGATGACTATTTTTATGGCGAACAAATATTTTTCATGTGACTTTTTAAGCACAGTAAGCCGATCAACATTTTTTTTTCAACTTTTTTTCAACAATTACATAATAATTCAAATACATTTTAAACATTACAAATAAAACTTCAAATAAAATGACTAAACTACTAATCAATCATCACATTTACCATAACTTTCAAGGATAAAACTACCAACCCATGTATATTTGGATAAGCCCATTAATGGTCCAGATTTTCGGATAGTCCAACTACTAATCCATCAACACATTTACTACATGATGATGATGGATTAAATGGGCCGTTACAACTCACAAGTAAATGGGTTTTATGAATATTAAAGTTGGCACAATTAAAAACATTTAATTTACATTTGAAGGTTGGCTTGTTAATTTCAATTTCCTAATAAAGAAATGTTTTTGGTCTTAAAAAATTTAAGACTTCTAAATATAGATGTCCTAAATACATTATAAGGTAGTATAGATATATATAAAGCATGAATTACTCTCTCTTTAAAATTTTAAAACTTACAAAAAATTAAGCATAGTTTATGACATTTTAATGCACCTAATTTTCAGAATTACAACAAAGTTAGCATATTGTACAACAAAATAAAACATGATGTCATTTTAAGACCAAAATTCTATCAAACAACATTAATGCAATTAAAAACACCCTTTTATCAAAAATTACAATCATTTAAGCACAATGTACAATAGCTGCAACCAATTTTCAGATTTACAACAAAATAAGCATAGTGTACAACAAAATAAGCATGATGTAATTTTCAGACTTATTTTAAGACTTACAACATTAATGTTATTAAAGTGGTCAATGTTATTAATGACTATAATGAGTACTACTTACAAGAAAAGAAATATAATGTACAACACTTTAATACACATAATTTTCAGACGTACAAGACAAGAAGCATAGTGTACAACAAAACATCACATTAATGCTATTTAATGTAGTCACTTATTTAACTGATCAATTAATACAGTTATTAAAACACCCCTTACATAAGAAATACAATTTATCAAGTATATTGTACAACCAAATTTAACATAATTCATGCATTAAATTTCACTACTACAAATAATTAATAAATCACATTATACAAATATTCAAACCTGAACGGGCAACGGGCCAAATGGACTTGAGCCCGAACAGGCGCGGACCAAACAGGTTCATGCCCGAATAGGCACGGGTCAACGGGTTCAAGCCCGAACGGGCACGGGTTATACGAAATTCTTGATCGATAAATTTATTATCAAAAAGAATATAATAAACTAAAATACATTATTTATCAAAAAAAATTATAAAAAATTTATTTAAGGGTACCCGCCGCTGCAATGCGCGGGTACCCTGCTAGTTTTTATGATTTAAGTTTTAAGGCTTGTTTGTTTAATTTTTTCATTAAGTCATGTTGATTAATTGGATGATTTAATGTGGAGACCCTTATTTTTATCACTTTTTATTTTAAGTCATTTCTTTTAATTAAGTGAAAAACAAACAACTTTTCACATGACTTAATAAATTAAGTTTTTTCATATTAAATCAATTAAGTTGTATTCAACCTTAGTCTATTAGTTCACTTTTCACATTTAAGTTTTCCTTACTACACATAAAACATTTTTTTTTTTTTTTTTTTTTTAATTTATCATGATTTTGTAAAGATAAAAGTTAAGTGTGACTCAGTTAATGTTGATTCAACAGTTGAAAGCTCATAGCAAATATGGGGTCAGATAAAATTGGTAAAAAAAAAAAAAAAAAAAAAAAAAAAAAAAAAAAAACCTCATCCGGTTACACAAAACAGTTAATCACAATATCGCAATTATAATTATTTTCCGGTATAAATTCCTATTGTTATGCACGGATACTCGTTTTTTTTTTTTTTTTTTTTTTTTTTGGAACGGCGAAACAGATACTCGCTTATTGATAAGCTGATAACTCAAACATTAGGAATGTTCCATGCAAGATTGGACGTATCAACGAGATATTCACATCATTACTTCTACACCGGTGATGACAAGTGTAGTTTGTTACAACGGTTTTGGTGATAAGACCCCAGTCTAGCCGTTACATGGATGTGTTTATCAGGCTTGGTTTGTTCTTGTCTAGCATGGGAACTTGCTTCTTAGGCAAATTATGACGAGCTTTAGCCTTTGTGGGTCTGTCTTGGGCTTGTTGCAGGTGTATGGGATTTAGCCATTTGGGCTGAAACATACATACGCTATCATATATATGACTATAATTACTAACATTGTGTTCTCAAAAAAAAAAAAAATAAATAAATAAAATGTAAAGTAAAGTAGGAGGAAGTAAAGTTGTCTTTCACCCAAAAAGTAGGGTGAAAGTTTTATAAGCAAAATCCCACCACTTTCACTCACTTACTTTCACTTTACTTCCTAAAGAAAAACTTGAGAACACAATTTTATTACTTTCACTTTCTTTTCTCCCTTTTACTCAACTTGAGAACACAATGTAAGTATAGACACCAGTTGCTAATAAATGTTACTAAATTTAATGTATAAAATTTTTACAAACATTAGTTGCTTGTTACAAGACAAGTATTTTGTACAAAACGTTAAATAACAGTTGATAACTGCTTCAAAATACTCTTAAACGCTTGTCGCTAGTAACCGGGTTGACTGGGTTGACATGATCACATGAATAAGAAAACCATTGGCCCAAAACTATCCCTAGTAGTCCAATAAGTAACCCAAACCCTACATAAACCCTCAACACACCACTTCTCCCATAAAACCACTTTCCAAAAATATAAAAAATAAAATCATTTTTACTTATCAGAAAAGAAAAGAAAATGAAGCCTCCATAAACCTCTTTCTTCTTCTTCAAGTCTAAAATAAAAATATCCCCATTTATTAAACCCTAAAACACACACTTGTGACTTGACCAGTTTCTTAAACCCTAAAAATGGCGAAAGCATCAAGTTCAGGCCTATTCAACTTCTCCCCTTTCTCATCTGCACCACCTCCGGCGCCTCCACCGGCGGCTGCTCCGGCACCGGTGGATCCGGAGAAGAAAGATGAAGCGCCGGCGCGTGTGCGGAATGATAACCCGAGGACTACGTCATCTGGGTTTGATCCAGAAGCGCTTGAAAGAGGTGCTAAGGCTCTTAGAGAAATTACTGCTTCTAAAGAAGCTAAAAAGGTGAGATTTTTATAAATGGGTTTTTGTTATTTTTGTGTTTTAATAATGGGTTTGTGAGGAATTTATGTTTCTTGATGTTAAAAAGGTGCATTTTTAATTATGGGTTTTTTATTTTATTGTGTTTTAATAATGGGTTTGTGAGGAATTTGCATTTCTTGATGTTAAATTGAGTTTCTTGATGTTAAAAAGGTTCATTTTTAATAAAGGGTTTTTGTTTTTGTTTGATTTTAATAATGGGTTTGTTATGAATTTGCATTTCTTGATGTTAAATTGAGTTTCTTGATGTTAAAAAGGTTAAATTTTTATAAATGGGGTTTTGTTATTTTTGTGTTTTAATAATGGGTTTGTGAGGAATTTAGCTTTCTTGATGTTAAAAGGTGCAATTTTTAGTTATGGGGTTTTGTTACTTTGATGGTTTTTATTTGTTTGTGTGATGAATTAAGTGTCTTTAGGGGAAATTATATGATAAAAAGGTGCATTTTTAATAATGGGATTTTGCTGTTTTTATGTTTTTTGTGATGAATTGAGGTTTCTTGATGTTAAAAAGGTTTGATTTATAATCATGGGTCTATGTTATTTTTATGTTTTTGATTTGTTTGTGTGATTTTTGTGATGAATTGAGGTTTTTAGACGGTGAATTAAGTATCATAATGGAGAATTATAGGATAAGTTAATGAACTATAATGTTTTTTCGTCATTTCTGTAGCATATTTGTTTTTTAAATGTCACCATGGTTAAAGTTATGTTTTTTTTTTTACCATAAACTTTGTTAAAATCAATTGGTGAAAAAACTAGGTTTGTTACATACAATGCCGAAAACTGTGTCCTTTACATTGTTACCATAATTGACTTGAATAAGTTATTTTTTATTGTTTGGTGTAATATGCGGTAACAAAGTAATCATATGTGAGATAAAATGGTAAAAAGGTAACGGTTTATTGTGTGTGATGACGAAAATGCAAAAATAGGTTGCGTTTTCAAGCAATTTAAGTTCTTTTTCTGCTATTGTGATTGTTGGTGTCTTTATTTGTTATGTGCTGATAATATGTGTTGGTGTTTTTAGGCATTTGAGTTGATGAAGAAGCAGGAGGAGACTAGGCAGACAGAATTAGCGGCGAAGGCAGCTGAGTTTAAAGCAATGCAAGCTCAGTCAGAAACTGTAAGTTTGGCACTGTCGTTGCTTTTAAGATTATTGTACAATGTGTATTCCATGGATGCTAAATCAAGTGTTTGGTTTTGCCTCATTGATGTTTAGACCAGCTGATTTATGTGTAGTGCAAATACTTATTGTGTATTGGTTCATATCTGCACGCATGCACATATTTCCACTCCATTGAAAGGCTTCAAGGTTTTATAAATGGAAACAGATGCTTGTCGTTATGTGCGCATATTTGTTATCATTGACTTGAATACTCGTTAGCTTTTATATGCTTAAATGATTTGAGTGAACGCTGTGGATTAATTATTAATAATTGCTAACAGCGTGCCCCGAACTTTGTGGCGGGTGATATTAGATTACTTTTGAAAATGATTGTAATTAAAGTTATGGCGGAAATACATCATAAGGGTAATCAATTTTTATTAGAAAACATGTAATTGAAAATTTAGTACTCATTCTGTCATTCAGTATGTTTTTAATGTGAAATTCTAATGTTTGCATGCATAAGATGATTGTAATGATTGCTTTAAAGGTAGTACCTTTTAAAAATCATAAGACAGATTATGTATGCTTTATATAGGAAGTAAGAGTTGAGTCTTAATTATGTGAGATGTTGAAAGAAGTTTCAGGATTTGAAGTTTATTTTTAGGTAACAGATATTGAACTTTAAAGCTGGTCCAGTATGAAGGTGTAATGCTGAAGTCATTGACTAATGCATGCTGTTTCTTCATTTCTTGATTTGGGAAACAACTAACATCATCTTGATGCGAGTTTAGGTCGCTTACAAACTTGATGAGGAAATATGTTTAGTGCTTGTTAACGACACCCCGGGCTTCTGAAAATTTGAAAAAAAGGCAATATAGGTAGCATGTCTATAATTTGAAAAAAAGCAAGGGGAGGTGGACGGCCCGTCCACCTCCCCTTGCTAATAAATCGGGGTTGATCATATCTATTGTTTTGTATTGTTATCAACACAGGTGTATGCATAGTCCATATCACTTGTCTTCATGTAATTAGTTGATGCTAATAAAATCTTAGTTTGTATGCTTTATCTGGGTATCACAAGTTAGTCATATATATTGGATACAGCTAGTCTTGTTGAACGAGTACGCAATAACTGCACAGGACGCCCTAATATACTCATAGAATTGTTCAATCATTATATATATATAGAGTTATATGTGGAATAATCTCTATGTAAAACCTTGGTTTTGCATAATGTTGAATGTTGTTCTTCATTCTTTTTGCCAGGAGAGACAAAGAGTAATATATGAGGAACAGAAAAAGCTAGCTCAGCAACAAGCACAAATAAAATCACAGATGGCTCGTTATGAGGATGAACTGGCAAGGAAGAGGATGCAGGCATGTTCCCTCTCTGCTTAGTTGATGTTTGATGCAGTTATTTTTATTATCGTGAGGTTTAATGACAAATATTCCACAGGCAGAAAACGAACATCACAGAGCAAGAAATCAAGAGCTTGTAAAAATGCAAGAAGAATCGTCTGTTAGGCAAGAACAAGCTAGACGAGCAACTGAAGAGCAAATACAAGCACAACGCAGACAAACAGAAAGGGAGAAAGCTGAGATTGAGCGAGAAACAATCAGGGTGAGGGCGATGGCTGAAGCAGAAGGAAGAGCCCATGAAGCGAAATTGGCTGAAGACGTGAATAAACGGATGCTTATAGAACGTGCAAATGCAGAAAGAGAGAAATGGGTTTCTGCAATTAACACTACTTTTGAACACATTGGAGGTACTTTTTATCTTAAAAAAACCGGCTCTGTGTAACAGTTTCTTTTTCTCTTCAAAAAGGTTGAAGTGCACTTTAGCTGCTAGTCTCAAACACACAACAATTGGTCTTGTAATATCTTAAACAGGCTAAATAAATTAAATTAGCTGCTTACAACCCGTTATCGTACTTTAAAAAATTTTAGGCTATTGTTGCAATTTTGTACTTTTCTAAGCATATAATTTTATTTATAAAATCATTAAATATAGTGTTTGTGGGTCACCCTACTTGACCATTATAAACGGTACTAGAATGCTCAGCCGAAATCCGTTTAACCATTCCAAACTGTCTGCCAACCCACATCCCATAACTGCGCGCATGCAAAACATTGTACGTTTTGATAGTGATTGTTGATTAACAAGCCCTGTGAATTGATCTGTTATCTAGGGGGACTGCGTGCAATATTGACTGATCAAAACAAGCTGGTCGTAGCTGTTGGGGGTGTTACAGCCCTTGCTGCAGGGATCTACACAACAAGGTATAACACTCACTCTGATATATCCTTGGAACTCCCTTAAACAGTTTCCGAATGTCATCTACCCTAAACTTGGTTGAGTGCTGATCTAGTTTCACATCTATGAATGTTGTATGTTCTGTCCCATTAGGTTTAGTTCCTATTGACATCGATTCTGTCATTAATTGCAGAGAAGGTGCTAGGGTGGTCTGGGGCTATGTGGACAGAATATTGGGACAGCCATCACTAATCAGGGAATCTTCTAGAGCAAAATATCCATGGTCGGGCTTCTTTTCTCGTGGCTTAAGCACTCTATCACGTGCTGGTCAGAAGGGAACAAATGGTAAAAATGGGCAGGCATTTGGTGAAGTCATTCTTAATCCAGCTCTCCAGAAGCGAATTACACAGTTGGCTGGTGCAACTGCCAATACAAAATTACATCAGGCACCGTTCAGAAATATGCTCTTTTATGGTCCTCCAGGAACAGGAAAAACAATGGCAGCCAGAGAATTAGCAAAAAAATCTGTATGTAACTAGCCTTTCCTATCTTTCTGATTGCTGCATATTATTAAACAGGTGAATTGCATAGATAAAAAGATATGGATAAATAAAGTAGGGGACAGGGTCAACAAGTCAACCGACTTTTAATCTTCTTAATTCTACCGAAAGTCTAAAACCTTCTAGATTGTTAAGTAGCCAACGCAGTTTTCATTTGTCCTGTTCTAGTCATTGTATTTTTTCATTTGTCCTGTTCTAGTCATTGTATTTATTTTTACTTTGAAGTTCTATAGAACTTTTCTAGGAATACGGATTGTAAGATGACCTAAACAGGACACAAAGCCTTCTTTAATGACTCAACTGTAAATAAATAAATACAATGACAAATGGGACAAATGAAATAGTAAACTGGTACTTTATCCCTTTACTGCCCATGGTTTACAGTTGGTTAAAACTGTGATCCTGGTTGATGTATCTATGCAGCTACTTTACCTCTATATATGTCTTATTCAGTTTCACTTTTTCAGGGACTTGATTATGCATTGATGACCGGTGGAGATGTTGCACCTCTAGGTTCCCAAGCTGTTACAAAGATCCATCAGTTGTTTGATTGGGCCAAGAAATCCAATCGTGGCTTGTTGCTTTTCATTGATGAAGCAGATGCCTTTTTGTGCGAGTAAGTAATTAATCCTTATTGGATTCCCAACATATGATAATTGCAGTTTCGTTGATTCAAGCTAACCTAAATTGTTCTGAATTTCAGGCGGAACAAAACTTATATGAGTGAAGCTCAAAGGAGTGCCTTAAACGCTCTTCTTTTCCGCACTGGTGATCAATCTAAAGACATAGTCTTGGCTCTTGCAACTAACAGGCCCGGTGATCTTGATTCAGCAGTTGCAGACCGTATTGATGAGGTTCTAGAATTCCCTTTGCCTGGTGAAGAAGAAAGATACAAACTTTTGAAGCTATACTTAGACAAATACATTGCTAAGGCTGGTGCAAGAAAACCGGGGTTATTTGCAAAGCTCTTCGAGAAACAACAGCAACAGATAGAAATCAAGGGTCTGAACGATGATCTGATCAGGGAAGCCGCCGCAAAAACAGATGGATTTTCAGGAAGAGAAGTTGCGAAACTGATGGCAAGTGTACAAGCTGCTGTTTACGGGAGTGAAAATTGTGTTTTGGATGCGGGTTTGTTTCGTGAAGTCATTGATTATAAGGTAGCTGAACATCAGCAGAGGAAAAAACTGGCAGGTATTGAGGGCAGTGGTGGTGATTAGTTAGTTATCTGCTGTTGTTTGGGTGACGTTTTGGGGCATGCAGGTGAGTTATCTGCTTTTGTGTCGTACGGTGGTCAACCCATTCGTTCTAATTGGGATGAAATGTTTTACCATTTACGTTCATTCCTGTGAAGAAGATAAAAGAATTTTTTTATTGATATACAAACAGGAAGTATTATCTAATTGGCTAGCAGTCTTTGTAATAGTTGAATCAATTTTATGTCGAAGGAGATCGGCTTGCAACATGCTGTGTTTGGTTTGTAGGCAGAATTCATTGCAATAAAGACCAGGAGCTTCTTTTTCATCTCCTTGACAGTCCTGTGATATAATCATATTAACTGGCACACAAATTTTGATCATTAAATGTTCTGTTCATTCTTTATCTATGTTTCCAGTGGTTCGTTAATCTCTTTTTACTTTTCGTTTTGTTTGTTTTATAAAAGCGTTTGATGACATGGGAGTGCTTAAAATGACGAAAAAGCTAAACGTCAGCAATCGCTTCTTTCATTAGGGTTTCAAATAGAAGTGTTAGAAAAGCTTGTTGCCAACACATTCTTAACCAACAAACATTCAATACTAGCTAAAAGACCCGTGAATTCACCGGTATCTCAAAGAATCATCAAAAAAGAAGTTATTGACTTGCGTGTTACGAAATTAGATGTTAGAAAGAACCAAATTTGTATAAGCAATTTTCAATTATTAAAGTTGCTACTAATGAGACATATGTTATGTCAAACAAAATAGTCAAATAATTGGGAAATAAAAAGAAATCTCCAAACTCGCATAGGAAGAAGATTCTCTCAAGTTTTTTCTAACATATGTTGAGTTATATTGTGAGATGAAATAAACAAGTTATGTATTTAAAAATTCAACCTAAGTATCTAACTACTTACCTATTACAATGGTGTAAAGAACTTACTCAAAATCCGTTTGAATGCTAAAATTCTACTGACTCAATTACTGAGGATCAAATGAGTATCTTTTAACTTGATGGTTAGCAAGATTTGACATGTGATTACATAACATTCTTTGTAGTTATCAACATTTAAGTTTGAATATATTTTAATCCAAAGTAACTTTGTGCATTATTTTCGAAGCAAGATTGCAGATGATTAAGGTTTAATTAATTTTGTTCAAAAATAAAGCTATCATATTTAGATGTTGAACCAAAGAGTAAAGTTGAAGGAAAATGTGATAAACGTCTTATGATTTGTAACATGATACTAAAAGATGCAAATGCATCATATGAAACCAAGTATTATAAAATGTTAAGAACTTATACAAATTTAGAACATGTCACATACTATAAAGTTCAAATTCAATTATTTTGTTTATGAACTTTGTAAGCAATGACACATCCCAAACATAGTAGCATTCTAAACATGTAGCATACATGTACACGATAGTATATAACCAAATAACAATTCATTTCTTAAACCTATGTGGGATACAAGGTTGAAATGGTCTTGATGAGCTTTGTAAAGAAGCTTTCATTCGCAAATGATTAGAAGACTAACACCAAACGAGCAACCGTAGGAAAAAAGTACTTCAGCAAGAAAACAAATTCCGCCTAGGTTAGATCCCTTAGGAAATTTTGGATAACTTGTTGGGTACTTTTGGTTGAAGATATGGAACCGTGTTACATGTTCGTGTTGTTTTCAAATCAAAAGGCTCCCCTTTTGGTTTCATAAAATACAGATGGTCTAATGAAGCAAAAGATGCTAAAAATGTTTAATAGAGTTCAGAGTTTTAACCAAAGGGTAGTTCGATTAACAAGTTTTCTGCTTTCCTATAATGTAATTTGTAACCATTAGTTAGTTTCAACATAACGAGTATTTCCATGTTATTGTTGTGTAAACTGGCTTTTTTCAATTATTATTAATAGATGTTGTTGCTGCTGCTAATGAAACCGGTACATCTTTTTATTATTATTATTATTATTACTCGTATTATTTTAGAAAGGCAACATTTTATTAGAACCCCAAAAGAGAACAACATAAAAAAAATGGCATCCCACCTCATATAATCAAGTTGATTAGGAAGAGGATGAGACCCAAACACAAATACAAACCCAAAGATCAAAATAAGACACTATCCAAACAAATACGAACAAAATACAAAAACCGGTACATCTTATAAATACTAATATGGGTGGCAATATGGGCAGGTCAAGGTATATAATGGTTAAAACCGGTCTGGTAACACAACATTTTAGTATGGTTGAAAACGAGCCAGCTTGGGTTTTGTTGATCTGCTAACTTTTTTTCACCCTTCTGAAAATCTTTATACATAACTTGAATTGATCAGGTATACCAAAACATCATTAATCATGATACTATGATAGTAATCTAAATCTTTAAGTAATTTAGGAGGTTGTACGCATCAAATATCAACGTTGGACAACTTTCACCCATTCGGCCGTTTGGCACATTTGAGACATTTGAGAAGTTGCAAAACAGATGGCAAGTGTACAAGCTGCCGTTTATGAGAGTGGTGTTTTTGGATGCGGGTTTGTTTCGTGAAGTGATTGATTATAAGGTAGCTGAACATCAGCAGAGGAAAAAACTGGCAGGTACTGAGGGGAGTGGTGGTGATTAGTAGTTATTTGCTGTTGTTTGGGTGACGTTTTGGGGCATGCAGGTGAGTTATCTGCTTTTGTGTCGTACGGTGGTCAACCCATTCGTTCTAATTGGGATGAAATGTTTTACCATTTACGTTCATTCCTGTGAAGAAGATAAAAGAATTTTTTTATTGATATACAAACAGGAAGTATTATCTAATTGGCTAGCAGTCTTTGTAATAGTTGAATCGATTTTATGTTGAAGGAGATCCGCTTGCAACATGCTGTGTTTGGTTTGTAGGCAGAATTCATTGCAATAAGATCAGGAGCTTCTTTTTCATCTCCTTGACAGTCATGTGATATAATCATATTAACTGGTACACAAACTTTGATCATTAAATGTTCTGTTCATTCTTTGTCTATGATGTTCTAACTTTTCAAGTAATTGTTTTCAAGTTAATTTTCTTCTGTTTTTGTTTCCGGTTGTTCATTCCATCTCTTTTGACATTTCGTGTTAACGTCGGCAATAAACTTTTCATTCATTAGGGTTTCGAATACAAGTGTTAGAATAGCTTATTGCCAACACATTCTTAACCAACAAACATTCAACAATATATCAAGTCATATAGCTACTTATTCTTTACGGGCAAGGAAACGCTCACGAGCGGCCTGGATTCTACTTTTGGAGTCATCAGCGGGAGCGACATTCGTTACATCTTTCTTAGGTACATCTAAGTTGTCTGTTGTCTTCTCATTCGACTGGTTAGGCCCACCACTGTTTTAAAGATAGTATTATGACATCACATGATAATATACACATAATTTAGAGGTGGAAATATGGGCAGGTCGGGGTATATAGTGGTTAAAACCGGTCTGGTAAACACAACATTTTAGTATGGATGAAAGCGAGCCAGCTTGGGTTTTGTTGATCTGCTAACTTTTTTTTTACCCTTCTGAGAATCTTTATAATAACTTGAATTGATGAGGTATACAAAAACATCATTTAGTGATACTATGATAGTAATCTAAATCTTTAAGCAATTTAGGAGGTCGTACTCATCAAATATCAACGATGGACAACTTTCACCCATAAACGGCAGCTTGTACACCCATTCGTATTTTGTGTTATTTTCCTTAAAACTGCATTGTTTCATCTTTAAAAAGTAATTGTAAATTATAAAGTTGCTACTAATGAGACATATGTTGTGTCAAACAAAATAGTCAAATAATTGGGAAAGAAAAAGAAATCTCCTAAGTCACATAGGATGAAGATTCTCTTAAGTTGGTTCTAACATGATAGATCATGTTGAATTTTATTGTGAGATGAAATAAACGAGTGGACCCTTAAATTATGTATTTAAAAATTCAACCTAAGTATCTAACTACTTACCAATTACTACCATGGTGTGAAGAACTTACTCAAAATCCGTTTGAATGCTAAATTACTGAGGATCAAATGAGTATCTTTTAACTTGATGGTTAGCAAGATTTGACATGTGATTACATAACATTCTTTGTAGTTATCAACATTTAAGTTTGAATATATTTTAATACAAAGTAACTTTGTGCATTATTTTCGAAGCAAGACTGCAGATGATTAAGGTTTAACTAATTTTGTTCAAAAATAATGCTATCGTATTTAGATGTTGAACCAAAGGGTAAAGATGAAGGAAAATGTATACTAAAAGATAATATAGGCAATAACAATAAAAACTAATAATACTAATTTAAATAGGCGATGCAAATGCATAAAACAAGTATTATAAAATGTTAAGAACTTAAACAAACTTAGAATGAGTCACATACTTGAAGTTCAAATTCAAAATTTTATTTTGTATATGAACTTTGTAAGCAATGACACAAAGCATACATGTACACGATAGTATTTAACCAAAGAACAATTCATTTCTTTAACCTATGTGGGATACAAGGCTGAAATGGTCTTGAATTCTTGATGAGCTTTGTAAAGAAGCTTTCCTTCGCAGATGATTTGAAGACTAACACCAAAAGAGCAACCGTAGGAGAAAACTTCAGCAAGAAAACAAATTCCGCCTAGGTTAGATCCCTTAGAAATTTTTTTTTTTTGGGTAAAGGGTTTATACCCGGTGAATTTATTAAAAATAATATGATGTTTCGTACAAGGAAGAGTGGTGATGAGCCACTCTATGAAAAAACTATTTTCTACGTGCTTTGCATTAGCTCAAAACACGACCACCAAACAACTAACATAGAGAAAAGAAACACTACAATATGCAATAAACACACAAGCAATTCTCTATGGAAACATCCAAACGATCATCCTCCAATTGGAACTCTAGCCGAGAGTTTCCAGGTACTCTTTAGCTTGTCCACATGCATGTTCTTCTTGAAAGTGATAGATGCAAGTTTGAGCCTTACAACATCAGCAACCATGTTGGTGACTTGATCAACCGTCTTCTCGCCTTTGTTATGAATACGGTTGTTTCGTTCTTGCCATATAAAGTACGAAGATGCTGCCACAATTAAACGTCCAACAATACTTTGTGCATCATCATGCTTGGACAAAGGAATCAGCCATCCCATTATATCATTCCAAACAGGAGAAATAGAAGGGAAATCTGCCACTTTTAACACATTCAACCACACCTTTGCTGAAAACGAGCACTCGAAGAACAAGTGCTCGTGAGTGTCGGGTTGTATCTTGCATAAAGGACACCGAAGCGTAGATAAATCCACATCATTTCCTACATCCCACTGATACAATCTATCTTGCGTTTTGAGTCTTTTCCTCATGATAAGCCACAGATGTATAGCATGTCGCGGGATGCCATATCTAGACCATACAAGTTCGAACCAATCAACCTCATTCCTACGATCACGAACAGTATGCCACACGTCTCTGACAGAAAAGTCTTTAAGGATACCATCGTGTGATTTCCAAAACAGTTGATCTTCCTGGTCGTTTTGCAATATAGGTACAATAATCTGATTTAGAACAGGGAATAGTGTGTACCATGCAGTCGGCCATTTCCATTCAGCATTAGAAACGACATCACTCACTTTCTCTTGTAAATTATACCCTGCATCGGTCACATTTCTGTTTGATACCTGGTTCTTCAAAGGACAGTGAATGTCCCACGTATCAAACCACACTGATGCCTTGTTGCCGTTGCCAATTTTATACCAACAATGAGGTCGAATAAGCGTGCGAATCTGGAGCAACTTACGCCAACCCCAACTTATATTAGAAGCCATTGGAACGTCCCAAAAACTCCTATTCTTTAGCTTATACGCGTGTATCCACCTTACCCACATGGACTCTTTATGGGTTACTAAATTCCATATGTGAGTTGCCATCAAAGCAACGTTAAATTTCTCCAATCTTCTAACCCCAAGACCTCCTTCAAATTTCGGAAGACATACATCATCCCATGACACTTTTGCTTTGCCACGTTTCATTTCCCCTTGACACCACAAAAAGCCACACATCAATTGTTCAATATCATGTATAATACCAACTGGAAGAATAAAAACGGAAGCCCAGTACACGTGCATTGAAGAAAGAACCGAAAGAACTAATTGTAGCCTCCCCGCAAAGGAAAGCCATTTGTTTTTCCAATCCCCTATTCTATTCCGAACACGTTCAACAAGAATCTTACAATCTTTATGCAAAAGACGGGATGAAATAAGAGGAATTCCCAAGTACTTGATTGGAAGCATACCTTCTTCAAATGGCATAAGTTGAAGAATAGATGATTTAACATGATCAAGAACATTGCAAAAGAATATAGTACTCTTAGGGATACTTGGGATCAGCCCTGAAACGCACTTAAATTCCTCTAGCGCCTCCATAATAACTTTAGCCGATTGGACATCTCCACGAGCAAACATAATCAAATCATCTGCAAAACAAATGTTAATAATCTTCTGTTTGCTACATCTGTTATGATATGCGAAATTCCCATCTTGACGAACTTTACGCTTCAAGATAAGGGTTAGAATCTCCATAACTAACGTAAATAAGTATGGGGACATTGGGTCACCTTGACGCAACCCTCTTTTCCCTTTAAAATAACCATGTAAATTACCATTAACGTTTATGGAAAAAGAGGTACTCGTGACACACGCCATAATCCACTTAATCATCGTCTCGTGAAAGCCAAAACCAACAAGAATTTCCTTTAAAAATTTCCAACTAACCGTGTCGTAAGCTTTCTGAATATCAATCTTGAAAGCACATCTCGGTGGCCCCCTATTCAAATGGTAATTATGCATTAATTCTTGAGTAAGTAGGATATTATCCGAGATGCTACGCCCCGATATAAATGCCGACTGATTGTCACTAACCACATCATCCAAACCCTCCTTAATGCGATTAGTAATAATTTTACTAATGCATTTATAAATAACATTGCAACACGATATCGGACGATAATCATTAACACGCGATGGGGTAGATACCTTAGGCAGCAATGCAAGAATGGTATGGTTAATTTCTTTCAACAATTGACCGTTCATAAAGAAATCTTTCACTGCATTACAAACGTCACCTCCAATAATGTCCCAAGCTTTCTTGAAGAAGACCGAAGTGTAACCATCCGGACCCGGCGCCTTATCATTACCAATAGAAAATATAGCCTTACGAATTTCAACATCAGTAACATTACGGATCATATTTCCAGCCTTTACTTGGTCCAAACGTTTATGGAACAGGCCCTCATGGTCAATAGGAGTAGTTTCACTATCAACTCCAATAAAATTCATATAATGGGAAACAAAGACTGTTGGCACCATATTACCCTCATACATGATATTATTATTTCCATAAACGCAATCGATACGACTACGACTTACTCTAGCCTTGACAGAACGGTGAAAATACGCTGAATTAGAATCCCCCACACTTAGCCATTCTATTTTCGACTTTTGTTTTAGAAACCTTTCTTCATCGAGCAATGCTTGGGTATAAGCAGTGAGATATACCGCTTCTTCGTCACGTAAATTACTCGAAGATGGGCTTTTATCCAAGGCTGATTGCACCTCGTCAAGCTCTTTCCTAAGCTTCAGAACCCGATCATGAATTTGACCTTGCGCATGTAATAACTTTCGAAGAGGCTTCTTAAGTAACCGCACCTTTTTCACAATCTTAAACATATTATGACCAGGGACATTCACTTTCCAATGCTCAGCCACTACCTTCATAAACTCTGATTTGTAAGCAAGAAAGTTACAGAACTTGAATGGCTTCGGTTTGTCATTTGAAATCTTATAGACTTTCAAAACCGCAGGAGAATGGTCGGAAATACGATACGGCTGAAAGATTGCATAAGAACCCGGATAATCATTTGTGAAATCAAGATTACACATCACGCGATCAATCTTCTTCAGAACTCCTATAGCACCTTTCGGTTTCTGATTCCATGTGAAATGCAATCCCGTACTATTTACATCAGAAACCTCAATATTTGTAACACATTCATTAAATTCACGCATAGATATGTTAATATCTTTAGAGCCATGAAACGTGTCTTCAATGAACAAAGCAGAATTAAAATCACCCAAGATAACCCAAGGTCTTCCATGAACAAAACGTTTATGCATTTTAAGACTTTGCCACAGCTCCCTACGAATTTCATAGGAATTAGAAGCATAAACGAACGTACAAAATAATGACTTTTGATCAGACTTAAGAAGGATCTGAGTGTGAATAGCTTGACTCGTACACGACAAAACCATAACATCCACATTCTCGTCGTTCCATCCAATAATTATGCGCGTTCCCTTGGCACAGTAACTCCCATTAGAAGCCCATTTCCATTTAACACATACTTTAGAACATACTTGCTCCAATTTGCCTATGTCCACATGCGATTCTAAAATAGCACACACATTTAAACAATTTTCATTAATCACATGCCGAACCTCGCTTTGTTTGGGGGCACGGTTCATACCCCGTATATTCCATGAGGCAATACTATACATTTGAAACGGTCACTGAGGGAGTGCTTGCCCCCTTTGTGTTCTTATTAGCTTGTTCCCCGGCCCTTGCTTCCCCCGTTTCGTCGTACACATTTTCAACATCCTCACTGTCCGAAACATCATGCACTTCCACTGTAGTTTTCTGAATCGAGCCCACAGTTTGCCCCTCATTTGTATTATCCCAACTAGGTCCTTCATTCGACAGTGTGGCAAAAGCATTAAAAGTCTTCACTGGTCCGTCTCCCTGTTTCACATTTGTTTTCCCTCCTTGTTTCGAAACCGGTTTATATACCAGATTATTCTTTGGTTTAAATCCAACATATTGTTTCTTACCTTTATTGCGATTTTTGGCCTGTTGGAAACCCTCATCAGATGCTTCCGTATTATTTTTAGGTGCGACTTTAACAACATCAGGGCAGTTCTCATTCGAGTGACAGAATGTTTTACAATTAGCACAACGAGGAGGCTTCCACTCGTATTCCAATGTCACCTTCTCACGAGTATAACCCTCTCCTTCCAACTTTGGTATAGCCACAATAATAGATTCCTTTAGTTCATTTTCAGCATGCACTTCAATCATTGCTCGTGCGTAACTACTCCTTCCCCATGAATCATTGCACATAGTACTAGAGTATGAGTCTAGCATTAATGGAGTACCCACTTTCGTTGCAATAACACTTAGGCCATCTGCTGTGAAAGCCGCCATAGGAACATCGTGCATTTTCACCCAAACTGGAACACTCTTGTGACTCTCCTTCGTAAGACTTGTTGTTGGTGACCATTTATTCAGAATAATAGGCACAGTACGAATCATCCACGGGCCATTTTCAAGGACATCTTCAACTCCTTTGAGGGTTGAAAATTTGAAAAAGAAAAACCCTTTAGCATTCATCATAACTTTTTGAATCCCGTATTTACCCCATGCATTGTAGACATAATTTTCGACGACCGGGAATGCAATTCTCTTTCCAATGAAGTACCCATAGACTGTGTTACTAAGTCTATCATTTACCTCCATCACAGACGAAATGGGTATCATAGCTTCGTAATCTCCTTTACTCGAACTCGAAGTTTCAAACTTTCTGAAATTAACCCTTGGTTGTGTTTTTTCAGTAACAACAATATTAGCAAAGGAAGGTCGATCTGCATTGAACTCAGACCTGGTAGACTCGTGTACCATATTAAGCATATCATCCTCCAAATTTGTCACCTTTTTTTTTTTTTTAATCCCTTAGAAAATTTCGGATAACTTGTTGGGTACTTTTGGTTGAAGATATGGAACCGTGTTACATGTTCGTGTTATTTTCAAATCAAAAGGCTCCCCTTTTGGTTTCATAAATACAGCTGGTCTAATGAAGCAAAAGATGCTAAAAATGGTTTAATAGAGTTCAGAGATTTAACCGAAGGGTAGTTCGATTAACAAGTTTTCTGCTTTCCTATAATGTAATTTGTAACCATTAGTTAGTTTCAACATAACGAGTATTTCCATGTTATTGTTGTGTAAACTGGCTTATTCCAATTATTATTAATAGACGCTGCTGCTGCTGCTAATGAAACCGGTACATCTTATAAATACTAATATGGGTAGCAATATGGGCTTATATAATGGTTAAAACCGGTCTGGTAACACAACATTTTAGTATGGATGAAAACGAGCCAGCTTGGGTTTTGTTGATCTGCTAACTTTTTGTCACCCTTCTGAAAATCTTTATACATAACTTGAATTGATCAGGTATACCAAAACATCATTAATCATGATACTATGATAGTAATCTAAATCTTTAAGCAATTTAGGAGGTTGTACGCATCAAATATCAACATTGGACAACTTTCACCCATTCGGCCGTTTGGCACATTTGAGACATTTGAGAAGTTGCAAAACTGATGGCAAGTGTACAAGCTGCCGTTTATGGGAGTGGTGTTTTTGGATGCGGGTTTGTTTCGTGAAGTGATTGATTATAAGGTAGCTGAACATCAGCAGAGGAAAAAACTGGCAGGTACTGAGGGGAGTGGTGGTGATTAGTTAGTTATTTGCTGTTGTTTGGGTGACGTTTTGGGGCATGCAGGTGAGTTATCTGCTTTTGTGTCGTACGGTGGTCAACCCATTCGTTCTAATTGGGATGAAATGTTTTACCATTTACGTTCATTCCTGTGAAGAAGATAAAAGAATTTTTTTATTGATATACTGTTGGGCTAATGTCTGACCGAGCTAATGGGAAGACAAACCGATTCCAAGCATGTGGACGGTTGTAATTCTAGTCTAATTAGGACTCTTTATTTTTAGTTCAAGATAAGGATTATCTAATTAGAATTGTAGTAGGATTAGAAAGCATGTTCTAACACCTATATAAACACATCAACCGAGCTGTGGTCAGTGGTTATGTGTGAAACCGATCAGTTTTGAGCTTATTTTCTGTTAATTGGAAAGCGTGTTCCAGTTATACTCGTGTGATTGTTTGTGTTTTCTGTTCTTGTTTCTGCCTATCAGATTCTGTGGTCTTTATATACAAACAGGAAGTATTATCTAATTGGCTAACAGTCTTTGTAATAGTTGAATCAATTTTATGTTGAAGGAGATCGGCTTGCAACATGCTGTGTTTGGTTTGTAGGCAGAATTCATTGCAATAAGATCAGGAGCTTCTTTTCCATCTCCTTGACAGTCCTGTGATATAATCATATTAACTGGCACACAAATTTTGATCATTAAATGTTCTGTTCATTCTTTATCTATGATCCAACTTTTCAGGTAATTGTTTTCAAGTTATTTTTCTTCTGTTTTTGTTTCTGGTGGCTCATTCCATCTCGTTTGACATTTCATGTTGTTTGTTTTATAAAAGCGTTTGATAACATGAGTGTTTAAAATGACGTAAAAGCTAAATGTTGGCAATAAACATTTCATTCATTAGGGTTTCGAATACAAGTGTTAGAAAAGCTTGTGTTGCCAACACCTTCTTAACCAACAAACATTCAACACTATATCAAGTCATGTTGCTACTTATTTCTTTTACGGGGACACGTTCACGAGCTGCCTGGATTATACTTTTGGAGTCATCAGCGGGAGCGACAGTCTTTACATCTTTCTTAGGTACATCTAAGCTGTCTGTTGTCTTCGACATTCGTTACATCTTTCTTAGCTACATTTGTCTGTTGTTTTCTCATTCGACTGATAATATACACATAATTTAAATCTAAGTTGTCTTTTTAAATCTAAGTTGTCTAAGTTGTCTGTTTTAAGGATAGTATTATGATCATCACATGATAATATACACATAATTTAGAGGTGGCAATATGGGCAGGTCGAGGTATATAATGGTTAAAAACGGTCTGGTAAACACATCATTTTAGTATGGATGAAAACGAGCCAGCTTGGGTTTTGTTGATCTACTAACTTTTTTCCACCCTTCTGAGAATCTTTATAAATAACTTGAATTAATCAGGTATGCAAAAACATCATTTATCATGATACTATGATAGTGATCTAAATCTCTAAGCAATTTAGGAGGTTGTACGCATCAAATATTGACGTTGGACAACTTTCAAGTTTCACCCATTCGGCCGTTTGGCACATTTGAGACATTTCATTTTCACCCATAAACGGCAGCTTGTACACCCATTTGTATTTTGTGTTATTTTCCTTAAAGAAATAACTGCATTGTTTAATCTTTAAAAAGTAATTGTTAAGAAAAAAAAAGAACTAAATTTAATATTATACGGAGTAAAATGTTAAGAACTTATACGAATTTAGGACGATTCATTGACTTCTATGTTCAAATTCAAATTTTTAGTTTGTATATAAACTTTGAAAGCAATGACACATCCCAAACATAGTAGCATTCTAAACATGTAGCATACATGTACACGAAAATATATAACCAAATAACAATTCATTTCTTTAACCTATGTGGGATACAAGGCTGAAATGGTCTTGATTCTTGATGAGCTTTGTAAAGAAGTTTTCCTTTGCAAATGATTTGAAGACTAACAACAAAAGAGCAACCGTAGGAGAAAAATTCAGCAAGAAAACAAATTCCGCCTAGGTTAGATCCCTTAGAAAATTTCGGATAACTTGTTGGGCACTTTTGGTTGAAGATATGGAATTACATGTTCGTGTTGTTTTCAAATCAAAAGGCTCCCCTTTTGGTTTCATAAATACAGCTGGTCTAATGAAGCAAAAGATGCTAAAAATGGTTTAATAGAGTTCAGAGATTTAACCGAAGGGTAGTTCGATTAACAAGTTTTCTGCTTTCCTATAATGTAATTTGTAACCATTAGTTAGTTTCAACATAACAAGTATTTCCATGTTATTGTTGTGTAAACTGGCTTCTTCCAATTATTATTAATAGACGTTGCTGCTGCTGCTGCTAATGAAACCGGTACATCTTATAAATACTAATATGGGTAGCAATATGGGCAGGTCAAGTTATATAATAGTTAAAACCGGTCTGAAAATCTTTATAATGGTTAGCAAGATTTGACATGTAATTAATAACATTCTTTGTAGTTATCAACATTTAAGTTTGAATATATTTTAATCCAAAGTAACTTTGTGCATTATTTTCGAAGCAAGACTGCAGATGATAAAGGTTTAATTAATTTTGTTCAAAAATAATGCTATCATATTTAGATGTTGAACCAAAGAGTAAAGTTGAAGGAAAATGTGATAAACGTCTTATGATTTGTAACATGATACTAAAAGATAATATAGGCAATAACAATAAAAACTAATAATACTAATTTAAATAGGCGATGCAAATGCTAAGAACTTGTACAAATTTAGGAACTTGATTATGAAACCAAGTATTATAAAATGTTAAGAACTTGTACAAATTTAGGAATCGTCACATACTGCAAAGTTCAAATTCAAATTTTTATTTTGTATATGAACTTTGTAAGTAATGACACATCCCAAACATAGTAGCATTCTAAACATGCAGCATACATGTACACGATAGTATATAACCAATTAACAATTCATTTCTTTAACCTATGTGGGATACAAGGCTGAAATGGTCTTGAATTCTTGATGAGCTTTGCAAAGAAGCTTTCCTTCGCAGATGATTTGAAGTCCAACACCAAAAGAGCAACCGTAGGAGAAAACTTCAGCAAGAAAACAAATTCCGCCTAGGTTAGATGACTTAGATCCCTTGGGAAATTTCGGATAACTTGTTGGGTACTTTTGGTTGAAGATATGGAACCGTGTTACATGTTCGTGTTGTTTTCAAATCAAAAGGCTCCCCTTTTGGTTTCATAAAATACAGATTAAATGTTCGGGTTGCTAAAATATTAGTTTTGAACACAAACTTAAGAAGGTAATTGTTTCTTGTTTCATAAAATACAGATGATCGAAGCAAAAGATGCTAAAAATGGTTTAATAGAGTTCAGAGTTTTAACCGAAGGGTGTGGGTTGAGTTTGCAAAACAACAGAAGAGTTGAGGTTGTATTTTAATGGTAACAAAGTGAGAATGATAAACTGGTTAAAACCTTATCTAACAAGTTGAGGAGTATCACTGCGGTCCTCAATGAACCGAGCATCCAAAAGCTTAAAAATAGTCGAAGATGGGGAAATTTTGGCATTCTCACTACGCTAGAATTGCCGTGGTTGGAAATTAAAGGTGATGCTTGGCCGTTATTTTCGTTGAAGGTGCAGGTATGGTCGCCTCATTTTCATCTAAACGTTGTTCTTAACTTCTTATCAATGGTTTATTGTACGCATCCACACAATGCTTCTTTGCAATTGTTTGCTAGCATTCAAGTTGTTTATGTTGTACAATGCCTCTAGTATTATCAATATATTTCACCCTTACCTAAATGTTGTCTCGTGAGATTTTTGTATTCTAATCTATAGCATTTGTGTGCTCATTATTCGCCGTTTATTTTTTGAAGAATTGAAGCTACTCAGGTATTCGGGTAATTGGTGCAAGTAAAGCTTCTAAGCAATTGGATGAGGAAATCCTCTATCGAGTACAATTTCATCACTGATTATATGTGACTATGTGAGTTTACTCAGATCTTATCGCTATTTGAAACATGAGAATTCATGATAATGACATTTTATATGATCTATGGATTTTTATTATGAAAATTTCATCTGTATTGAGAATCTTTATAAGAAAACATATTTGAGATTACAATTTGGTCAGTTTATACAAGATGATAAATTGGCCAGAAGTATGAGCCCAAAATTTATGAGCCCATATTACATTTGGCCCACTCAAATGATACCAATTCCCAATTTAGAAAGCTATATATTCATATTGACCTGCCAATTTCTTTTGTTTTAATTTTAGATGAAAAAAGGTCAATGCTAAATAACAACATACTTGCAAATTCTCAAATTAAGCAGTACAGACTACTGTAAAGATAGGTTGTAATTTCGTGTAAATAAATTAAATGTAGGTTGTTGTGATGAAAGCAATTTTTTGCTCGCTTACTACATCAGATATGACATACATTTTAAAGTAAATAAGCGATTTTTTTTTATTAAAGCTCTATCTCCTCTCCTAAAAAGAGGTTGAGCGAGAGCATGCCATCATCTAGTGAGCTACAAGGGCAAGTGATGCAAATAAGGCATAACAATGACAAACTCGAAGGTTATTAACATACACACACGAATCAATTGCCATTCATCTGGTAAATAGGTCTATAACCTTTTAGTGAAGGATATAAAATGACAAAATATTTTAACACCATTTTTTTTTCATCAATCTTGTTGTGTGCTGGTGGGTTCAAGCTATATCGATTAATCAGTTAAAAGAACCCAAACCATGGTTACGGAAAAAAAATTGTACAAGTAAACCTAAAAATTATTTTAACTTTAGTCATTGGAGAAAAACTTTCCTTTTTCTACTATGTTCTAGACTATGTTTATTGGGTGGGTTGATAACCCAACTTTATGAAAATAAGTACAAATATATTATTTTTATAATGTTGTATAAAATCAAGGATCTCTAACCCAATCTGCCTTTGTGGTTATTTTTATTTTTTTTGTAGGTGAAGAAAAGAGAATGTATTTGTTGGGTTGTTGATAAAAGGTAAAAATATAAAAATTGGTCGCATGTATTCTTTGTGCAGGCAGATGAAATTAAAAATAATATTTTATTAAGAGATTGTGTTGTAATAAATTATTGATAAATATAATTTTATAAAAAGCAATGATTTTTACCTGAGTCTAAAAATCACATGTTACAATCTTTAACTTTCAACCTGATTAAAGAAATAACTGAATTGTTAATCTTTAAAAAGTAATTGTTAAGAAAAGAGTTAAATTTAATAATATAAAACGTTAAGAACTTATACAAATTTACGATGAGTCGTATACTTCAAAGTTCAAATTCAAGATTTTATTTTGTATATGAACTTTGAAAACATTGACACATCCCAACACATAGTAGCATTCTAAACATGTAGCATACATGTACACGATAGTATATAACCAAATAACAATTCATTTCTTTAACCTATGTGGGATACAAGGCTGAAATGGTCTTGAATTCTTGATGAGCTTTGCAAAGAAGCTTTCCTTCGCAGATGATTTGAAGACTAGCACCAAAAGAGCAACCGTAGGAGAAAACTTCAGCAAGAAAACAAATTCCGCCTAGGTTAGATCCCTTAGAAAATTTCGAATAGCTTGTTCAATACTAGCTAAAAGACCCATGAATTCACGGATAGCTTGTTCAATACTAGCTAAATGATCAGGAGCTTCTTTTTCATCTCCTTGACAGTCCTGTGATATAATCATATTAACTGGCACACAAATTTTGATCATTAAATGTTCTGTTCATTCTTTATCTATGATGTTCCAAGTTTTCAAGTAATTGTTTTCAAGTTATTTTTCTTCTGTTTTTGTGTCCAGTGGTTCATTCCATCTCTTTTGACTTTTCGTTTTGTTTGTTTTATAAAAGCGTTTGATGACATGGGAGTGTTTAAAATGACGAAAATGCTAAACGTCGGCAATAAACTTTTCATTCATTAGGGTTACGAATACATGTGTTAGAAAAGCTTATTGCCAACACATTCTTAACAAACAAACATTCGACACTATATCAAGTCATATTGCTACTTATTTCTTTTACGGGCAAGGAAACGCTCACGAGCAGCCTGGATTCTACTTTTGGAGTCATCAGTGGGAGCGGCATTTGTTACATCTTTCTTAGGTACACATAATTTAGAGGTGGCAATATGGGCAGGTCGGGGTATATAATGGTTAAAACCGGTCTGGTAAACACAACATTTTCGTATGGATGAAAACGAACCAGCTTGGATTTTGTTGATCTGCTAACTTTTTTTCACCCTTCTGAAAATCTTTATAAATAACATGAATTGATCAGGTATACAAAAACACCATTTATCATGGTACTACGATAGTGATCTAAATCTCTAAGCAATTTAGGAGGTTGTACGCATCAAATATCGAAGTTGGACAACTTTCACCCATAAACGGCAGCTTGTACACCCATTCGTATTCTGTGTTATTTTCCTTAAAGAAATAACTGCATTGTTTCATCTTTAAAAAGTAATTGTAAATTATAAAGTTGCTACTAATGAGACATATGTTGTGTCAAACAAAATAGTCAAATAATTGGGAAAGAAAAAGAAATCTCCTAAGTCACATAGGATGAAGATTCTCTTAAGTTGGTTCTAACATGATAGATCATGTTAGTTTTATTGTGAGATAAAATAAACGAGTGGACCCTTAAATTATGTATTTAAAAATTCTACCTAAGTATCTAACTACTTACCAATTACTACCATGGTGTGAAGAGCTTACTCAAAATCCGTTTGAATGCTAAATTACTGAGGATCAAATGAGTATCTTTTAACTTGATGGTTAGCAAGATTTGACATGTGATTACATAACATTCTTTGTAGTTATCAACATTTAAGTTTGAATATATTTTAATCCAAAGTAACTTTGTGCATTATTTTCGAAGCAAGACTGCAGATGATTAAGGTTTAACTAATTTTGTTCAAAAATAATGCTATCATATTTAGATGTTGAACGAAAGAGTAAACATGAAGGAAAATGTGATACCAAAAGATAATATAGGCAATAACAATAAAAACCAATAATACTAATTTAAATAGGCGATGCAAATGCATCATATGAAACAAGTATTATAAAATGTTTAAGAACTTAAACAAATTTAGAATTTGTCACATACTTGAAGTTCAAATTCAAAGAAGTTCAAATTCAAATTTTTATTTTGTAAATGGACTTTGTCAGCAAATGTCACATCCCAAACATAGTAGCATTCTAAACATGTAGCATACATGTACACGATAGTATATAACCAATTAACAATTCATTTCTTTAACCTATGTGGGATACAAGGCTGAAACGGTCTTGAATTCTTGATGAGCTTTGCAAAGAAGCTTTCCTTCGCAGATGATTTGAAGACTAACACCAAAAGAGCAACCGTAGGAGAAAACTTCAGCAAGAAAACAAATTCCGCCTAGGTTAGATCCCTTGGGAAATTTCGGATAACTTGTTGGGTACTTTTGGTTGAAGATATGGAACCGTGTTTTTTTTTTTTTTTTTTTTTTTTAGAAAGGCAGATATGGAACCGTGTTACATGTTCGTGTTGTTTTCAAATCAAAAGGCTCCCCTTTTGGTTTCATAAAATACAGATTAAATGTTCGGGTTGCTAAAATATTAGTTTTGAACACAAACTTAAGAAGGTAATTGTTTCTTGTTTCATAAAATACAGATGATCGAAGCAAAAGATGCTAAAAATGGTTTAATAGAGTTCAGAGTTTTAACCGAAGGGTGTGGGTTGAGTTTGCAAAACAACAAAAGAGTTGAGGTTGTATTTTAATGGTAACAAAGTGAGAATGATAAACTGGTTAAAACCTTATCTAACAAGTTGAGGAGTATCAATGCGGTCCTCCATGAACCGAGCATCCAAAAGCTTAAAAATAGTTGAAGATGGGGAAATTTTGGCATTCTCACTACGCTAGAATTGCCGTGGTTGGAAATTAAAGGTGATGCTTGGGCGTTATTTTTGCTGAAGGTGCAAGTATGGTCGCCTCATTTTCATATAAATGTTGTTCTTAACTTCTTATAAATGGTTTATTGTATGCATCTACACAATGCTTCATTGCAATTGTGTGCTAGCATTCAAGTTGTTTATGGTGTACAATGCCTCTAGTATTATCAATATATTTCACCCTTACCTAAATGTTGTCTCGTGAGATTTTTGAATTCTAATCTATAGCATTTGTGTGCTCATTATTCGCCGTTTATTTTTTGAAGAATTGAAGCTACTCAGGTATTCGGGTAATTGGTGTCAAGTAAAGCTTCTAAGTAATTAAGCAATTGGATGAGGAAATCCACTATCGAGTACAATTTCATCACTGATTACATGTGAGTTTACTCAGATCTTATCGCTATTTGAAACATGAGAATTCATGATAATGTCATTTTATATGATCTATGGATTTTTATAAGAAAACATATTTGAGATTTGCAATTTGGTCCGTTTATACAAGATGATAAGTTGGCCACATCCCAACCCAAGTATGAGCCTAAAATTTATTAGCCCATATGACATTTGGCCCAGTCAAATGATACCAATGCCCAATTTAGAAAGCTATATATTCATATTGACCTGACAATTTCTTTTGTTTTATTTTTACATGGAAAAAGGTCAATGCTAAATAACAACATACTTGCAAATTCTCAAATTAAGCAGTACCAGGGACGGAATCACCCCGAGGAGTCACGGGACACCTATAAAAATTTGCGGCGTAGTGTTAATTTTTCTAAAAAACCTCAATTTTTCCCAAGTGCACATGATTCAAAAAAATTGTGTTCCCAGTTTTGTATAATTTTTCGTAAATAAACCTTGTCAAATTGTGTTCTGTTTCCGTCCCTAAGCAGTCCAGACTACTGTAAAGATAGGTTGTAATTTCGTGTAAATAAATTAAATGTAGGTTGTTGTGATGAAAGTAATTTTTTACTCGCTTACTACATCAGATATGACATACATTTTAAGGTAAACAAGCGATTTTTTTTTTTATTAAAACTCTATCTCCTCTCCTAAAAACTAAAAAGAGGTTGAGCGAGAGCATGCCATCATCTAGTGAGCTACAAGGGCAAGTGATGCAAATAAGGCATAACAATGACAAACTCAAAGGTTATTAACGTACACACACGAATCAATTGTCATTCATCAGGTAAATAGGTCTATAAACCTTTTAGTGAAGGATATAAAATGACAAAATATTTTAACACCAAATTTATTTTTCAATCAATTCTGTTGTGTGCCGGTGGGTTCAAGCTATATGAATTAATCAGCTAAAAGATCTCAAACCATGGTTACAGAAAAAAAATGGAGTACAAGCAAAACTATTTTTTCTTTTTTTTTTTTTTTTTTTTTTTATTATTATTACTGTATTTTTTTTAACTATAGCCATTGGAGAAAAACTTTCCCTTTTCTATTATGTTCTTATAAAAAGCAATGATTTTTACCTGAGTCTAAAAATCACATGTTACGACCTTTAACTTTCAACCCGATTAAAGAAATAACTGAATTGTTTAATTTCTAAAAAGTACTCCCTCCATCCCAAAATTATTTTCCTCCGACAAAAAAATACACAGTTTAATAAAACATAATCATTAATGCATTATCTCTCTTATTTTTTTGTAAAATGTCAATTTTACCCTTATGGAATGAATTAAATCTTTGAATGATGTTTGTAATTTTTAGTAACATTAGGTGCAATATGGTAAACTTGTTACATTCTTCACAACTATATTTGGAAGAGACAATAATTTTGGGACAACGCAAAATGAAAAGAGGACAATAATTTTGAGACAACCCAAAATGGAAAGGGGACAATAATTTTGGGACAACCCAAAATGGAAAGAGTGACTATTAATTTAGGACGGAGGTAGTAATTGTTAAGAAAAAAGAGTTAAATTTAATACTATAAAACCGTTAAGAACTTGTACAAATTTAGGAATAGTCACAAACTTCAAAGTTCAAATTCAAATTTTTATTTTGTATATGAACTTTGAAAGTAATGACACATCCCAAACATAGTAGCATTCTAAACATGTAGCATACATGTACACGATAGTATTTAACCAAATAACAATTCATTTCTTTAACCTATGTGGGATACAAGGCTGAAATGGTCTTGAATTCTTGATGAGCTTTGTAAGGAAGCTTTCATTCGCAGATGATTTGAAGACTAACACCAAAAGAGCAACCGTAGGAGAAAAATTCAGCAAGAAAACAAATTCCCCCTAGGTTAGATCCCTTAGGAAATTTTGGATAACTTGTTGGGTACTTTTGGTTGAAGCTCGTGTTGTTTTCAAATCAAAAGGCTCCCCTTTTGGTTTCATAAAATACAGATGATCTAATGAAGCAAAAGATGCTAAAAATGGTTTAATAGAGTTCAGAGTTTTAACCGAAGGGTATGGGTTGAGTTTGCAAAACAACAGAAGAGTTGAAGTTGGATTTTAATGGAAACAAAGAGAGAATGATAAACCGGTTAAGACCTTATAAACCGGGTCTTGGCCGGGTCCAACCGGATATATCCGGGTTTTGCCCGGATATAGCCAGGTCTAACCGGATATAACCGGGTTTTGCCAGGATATATCCGGGTCTTGGACGGGTCTAAACGGATATAACTGGGTTGTGAGTTTGAAGGGTGCAATTTTGACTGTAATCCCATTACTGCTTACTCTAGTCAGAAAAAAATATATTTCTGGTTGCAAGTTTGAACCACTTGAAGACATGGTGGAACTCAAATCAGGTACAAGGTTCTCTTCTTTTAACATGTATGGGTCAAAATAAGTATCTAGTAGCCATTTGTAGAGGGGGGGAAGGGGTCATAGCTTGGCAGCTTGCTAGTTCGATTAACAAATTTTCTGCTTTCCTATAATATAATTTGTAACCATTAGTTAGTTTCAACATAACGAGTATTTCCATGTTATTGTTAAAACCGGTCTGGTAAACACAACATTTTAGTACAGATGAAAACGAGCCAGCTTGGTTGATCTGCTAACTTTTTTTCACCCTTCTGAAATTCTTTATAAATAACTTGAATTGATCAGGTATACCAAAACATCATTAATCATGATACTATGATAGTAATCTAAATCTTTACGCAATTTAGGAGGTTGTACGCATCAAATATCAACGATGGACAACTTTCATCCATTCGGCCGTTTGGCACATTTGAGAAGTTGCAAAACTGATGGCAAGTGTACAAGCTGCCGTTTACGGGAGTGGTGTTTTTGGATGCGGGTTTGTTTTGTGAAGTGATTGATTATAAGGTAGCTGAACATCAGCAGAGGAGAAAACTGGCAGGTACTGAGGGCAGTGGTCAGTGGTGGTGATTAGTTAGTTATTTGCTGTTGTTTGGGTGACGTTTTGGGGCATGCAGGTGAGTTATCTGCTTTTGTGTCGTATGGTGGTCAACCCACTCGTTCAAATTGGGATGAAATGTTTTACCATTTACGTTCGTTCCTGTGAAGAAGATAAAAGAATTTTTTATTGATATAAAAACAGGAAGGATTATCTAATTGGCTAGCAGTCTTTGTAATAGTTGAATCGATTTTATGTCGAAGAAGAGATCCGCTTGCAACATGCATGTTTGGTTTGTAGGCAGAATTCATTGCAATAAGATCAGGAGCTTCTTTTTCATCTCCTTGACAGTCCTGTGATATAATCATATTAACTGGCACACAAATTTTGATCATTAAATGTTCTGTTCATTCTTTATCTATGATCCAACTTTTCAAGTAATTGTTTTCAAGTTATTTTTCTTCTGTTTTTGTTTCCGGTGGCTCATTCCATCTCGTTTGACATTTCATGTTTGTTTTATAAAAGCGTTTGATAACATGAGTGTTTAAAATGACGTAAAAGCTAAACGTTGGCAATAAACATTTCATTCATTAGGGTTTCGAATACAAGTGTTAGAAAAGCTTGTGTTGCCAACACCTTCTTAACCAACAAACATTCAACACTGTATCAAGTCATATTGCTACTTATTTCTTTTATGGGCAAGGAAACGCTCACGAGCAGCCTGGATTCTACTTTTGGAGTCATCAGTGGGAGCGACATTTGTTACATCTTTCTTAGGTACATCTAAGTTGTCTGTTGTCTTCTCATTCGACTGGTTAGGCCCACCACTGTTTTAAAGATAGTATTAGGATCATCACATGATAATATACACATAATTTAGAGGTGGCAATATGGGGAGGTCGGGGTATATAATGGTTAAAACCGGTCTGGTAAACACAACATTTTAGTATGGATGAAAACGAGCCAGCTTGGGTTTTGTTGATCTGCTAACTTTTTTTTACCCTTATGAGAATCTTTATAAATAACTTGAATTAATCAGGTATACCAAAACATCATTTATCATGATACTATGATAGTGATCTAAATCTTTAAGCAATTTAAGAGGTTGTACGCATCAAATATCGACGTTGGACAACTTTCACCCATTCGGCCGTTTGGCACATTTGAGACATTTCACGCCCATAAATATGGCAGCTTGTACACCCATTCGTATTTTGTGTTATTTTCCTTAAAGAAATAACTGCATTGTTTAATCTTTAAAAAGTACTAGTAATTGTTAAGAAAAAAAGAGTTGAATTTAATATTATAAAAAGTTAAGAACTTATACAAATTTAGGACGAATCATCTACCACGAAGTTCAAATTCAGATTTTTAGTTTGTATATGAACTTTGAAAGCAATGACACATCCCAAACATAGTAGCATTCTAAACATGTAGCATATATGTACACGATAGTATATAACCAAATAACAATTCATTTGTTAACCTATGTGGGATACAAGGCTGAAATGGTCTTGAATTCTTGATGAGCTTTGTAAAGAAGCTTTCCTTCGCAAATGATTTGAAGATGCTAAAAATGGTTTAATAAAGTTTAGAGTTTAAACCGAAGGGTGTGGGTTGAGTTTGCAAAACAACAGAAGAGTTGAGGTTGGATTTTAATGGTAACAAATTAAGAGAGAATGATAAGCTGGTTAGGACCTTATCTAACAAGTTGAGAAGTATCACTGCGGTCCTCAGTGAACCGAGCATCCAAAAGCTTAAAAATAGTCGAAGATGGGGAAATTTTGGCATTCTCACTACTCTAGAATTGCCGTGGTTGGAAATTAAAGGTGATGCTTGGCATTATTTTTGTTGAAGGTGCAAGTATGGTCGCCTCTTTTTCATCTAAATGTTGTTCTTATCAATGGTTTATTGTATGCATCCACACAATGCTTCTTTGCAATTGTGTGCTAGCATTCAAGTGTTTTATGTTGTACAGTGCTTCTAGTATTATCAATATATTTCACCCTTACCAATGTTGTCTTCTGAGGTTTTTGTATTCTAATCTATAGCATTTGTGTGCTCATTATACACTGTTTATCTTTTGAAGAATTGAAGCTACTCGGGTATTCGGGTAATTAGTGTCAAGTAAAGCTTCTAAGTAATGAAGCAATTGGATGAGGAGATCCTCTATCGAGTACAATTTCATCACTGATTACATGTGACTATGTGAGTTTACTCAGATCTTATCGCTATTTGAAACATGAGAATTCATGATTTTTATATGATCTATGGATTTTTATTTATGAAAAATTCATCTGTATTAAGAAAAACATATTTGAGATTACAATTTGGTCAGTTTATACAAGATGATAAATTGGCCAGAAGTATGAGCCCAAAATTTATGAGCCCATATTACATTTGGCCCAGTCAAATGATACCAATTCCCAATTTAGAAAGCTATATATTCATATTGACCTGCCAATTTCTTTTGTTTTAATTTTAGATGAAAAAAGGTCAATGCTAAATAACAACATACTTGCAAATTCTCAAATTAAGCAGTACAGACTACTGTAAAGATAGGTTGTTGTGATGAAAGTAATTTTTTGCTCGCTTACTACATTAGATATGACATACATTTTAAGGTAAACAAGCGATTTTTTTTTATTAAAACTCTATCTCCTCTCCTAAAAAGAGGTTGAGCGAGAGCATGCCATCATCTAGTGAGCTACAAAGGCAAGTGATGCAAATAAGGCATAACAATGACAAACTCGAAGGTTATTAACATACACACATGAATCAATTGCCATTCATCATGTAAATAGGTCTATAACCTTTTAGTGAAGGATATAAAATGAAAAAATATTTTAACACCAAATTTTTTTTTCATCAATTCTGCTGTATTACGGGTTCAAGTTATATGGATTAATCAGCTAAAAGATCCCAAACCATGGTTATGGAAAAAAAATGGAGTACAAGTAAGTAAAACTATTTTTTTTTTTCTTTTTTTTTATTATTTTTTTAACTATAGCCATTGGAGAAAAACTTTCCTTTTTCTATTATGTTCTTATAAAAAGCAATGATTTTTACCTGAGTCTAAAAATCACATGTTACGACCTTTAACTTTCAACCCGATTAAAGAAATAACTGAATTGTTTAATTTCTAAAAAGTACTCCCTCCGTCTCAAAATTATTGTCCTCCGATAATAAAACACACAGTTTAATAAAACACAATCATTATTGCATTCTCTCTCTTACTTTTTTGTAAAATGTCAGTTTTACCCTTATGGAATGAATTAAATCTTTGAATGATGTTTGTAACTTTTAGTAACATTAGGTGCAATATGGTAAACTTGTTACATTCTTCACAACTATATTTGGAAGGGACAATAATTTTGGAGTCGAGTTATATTACAAACCAAACATTCCTCACATACCAAGGGACTCATCCCCACCATCCATCTAAAAAGGAAATCAATGGTTGAGATTAAAAGGATTTTATTATTTCACCTATTTTTTATAATTTAAATATCTCTTAAACCGTTAATCGTTAAGCGAAAATAATTACACCATCGCGACGGGCATTTAATTATCTTTCTATAGACGGGCACTTTGATATACTTTCGAAAAAAAAAAAATCGTTTTTTTCACGTTTTTTTCCTGGCCGAAAAAAAAATCATATATGATATTGCATATCATATATGATATGCAATATCATATATGATATTACATATAATATCATATATGATATTATATGTAAAATCATATATGATATTGCATATCATATATGATATGCAATATCATATATGATTTTACATATAATATCATATATGATATTATATGTAATATCATATATGATTTTTTCGGCCACGAAAAAAAAAACGAAAAAAAAAAATTTTGTCGAAAATATATCAATTAGCCTATCTATAGAAAGATAATTAAATGCTCGTCGTAACGATATATTTTTTTTCGCTTAACGATTAACTGTTTGAAAGATATTAATATTTGAAAAAAAATGATGAAAGTGGGTTTTTTAAATTGTTGGGATTAATCTCATCCATTAGATCAAATAAAGATGGAGGGTGGAGATTAGTCCCTAGTATGTAAAAAAAGTTTGGTCCTCAAATGATCTTTACTCATAATTTTGGGACAACGCAAAATGAACTTTGAAAAAGACACATCCCAAACATAGTAGCATTCTAAACGTGTAGCTTACATGTAAACGATAGTATATAAACAAATAACAATTCACATCTTTAACCTATGTGGGATACAAGGCTGAAATGATCTTGAATTCTTGATGAGCTTTGTAAATAAGTTTTCCTTTGCAAATGATTTGAAGACTAACACCAAAAGAGCAACCGTAGGAGAAAACTTCAACAAGAAAACAAATTCCGCCTAGGTTAGATCCCTTGGGAAATTTCGGATAACTTGTTGGGTACTTTTGGTTGAAAATATGGAACCGTGTTACAAGTTCGTGTTGTTTTCAAATCAAAAGTCTCCCCTTTTTGTTTCATAAAATACAGATGGTCTAATGAAGCAAAAGATGCTAAAAATGGTTTAATAGAGTTCAGAGTTTTAACCAAAGGGTAGTTCGATTAACAAGTTTTCAGCTTTTCTATAATGTAATTTGTAACCATTAGTTAGTTTCAACATAACGAGTATTTTCATGTTATTGTTGTGTAAACTGGCTTTTTTCAATGATTATTAATATTAATAGCTGTTGTTACTATACAAAAACATAATTTATCATGATACTATGATAGAAATGTAAATCTTTAAGCAATTTAGGAGGTTGTACGCATCAAATATCAACATTGAGCAACTTTCACCCATTCAGCCGTTTGGCACATTTGAGACATTTGAGAAGTTGCAAAACTGATGGCAAGTAAGCTGCCGTTTATGGGAGTGTTGTTTTTGGATGCGGGATTGTTTTGTGAAGTGATTGATTAAGCTGAACATCAGCAGAGGAAAAAACTGGCAGGTACTGAGGGCAGTGGTGGTGAGTTATTTGCTGTTGTTTGGGTGACGTTTTGGGGCATGCAGGTGAGATCATATGTATTTTATGAAACCAAAAGGGGAGCCTTTTGATTTGAAAACAACACGAACATGTAACACGGTCCCATATCTTCAACCAAAAGTACCCAACAAGTTATCCAAAATTTCCCAAGGGATCTAACCTAGGCGGAATTTGTTTTCTTGCTGAAGTTTTCTCCTACGGTTGCTCTTTTGGTGTTAGTCTTCAAATCATTATTTGCAAAGGAAAACTTATTTACAAAGCTCATCAAGAATTCAAGACCATTTCAGCCTTGTATCCCACATAGGTTAAGAAATGAATTGTTATTTGGTTATATACTATCGTGTACATGTATGCTACATGTTTAGAATGCTACTATGTTTGGGATGTGTCATTGTTTTCAAAGTTCATATACAAAATAAAAATCTGAATTTGAACTTTGAGGTAAGTGACTCTCCTAAATTTGTATTAAGTTCTTAACATTTTATAATATTAAATGTAACTCTTTTTTCTTAACAATTACAGTACTTTTTAAAGGTTAAACAATTCAGTCATTTCTTTAAGGAAAATAACACAAAATACGAATGGGTGTACAAGCTGCCGTTTATGGGTGAAATGTCTCAAATGTGCCAAACGGCCGAATGGGTGAAAGTTGTCCAACGTCGATATTTGATGCGTACAACCTCCTAAATTGCTTAAAGATTTTAGATTACTATCATAGTATCATGATAAATGATGTTTTGGTATACCTGATCAATTCAAGTTATTTATAAAGATTCTCAGAAGGCTGAAAAAAAAGTTAGCAGATCAACAAACCCAAGCTGGCTCGTTTTCATCCATACTAAAATGCTGCGTTTACCAGACCGGTTTTAACCATTATATACCCCGACCTACCCGTATTGCCACCTCTAAATTATGTGTATAGTATTATGTGATGATCCTAATACTATCTTAAAAAAGTGGTGAACCAGCCGAATGAGAAAGACAACAGACAACTTAGATGTACCTAATGTAAAGAATGTTGCTCCCGCTGTATAGGGTTGAGCTTTTGGACCGAGAACCCGGCCCGACCCGAAAACCCGGCCGAAAGCGAACTGACGCGACCCGAACCGAACAAAGTCGGTTTTGAGTCGGGTTATACTTTTCCCGACTTGTCGGTTCGGGCGGGGCGGGTCAGTCCGGTTCGGGCCAAAACCCGACTAAACCAAATCGAGTACGTTTCGGTTCGGTTTCAGGTTGGGTTTTGGGGGAATTTTGGATCGGGTCGGTTTTGACCCGATGCTCACCCCTACCCGCTGATGACTCCAAAAGTATAATCCAGGCCGCTCGTGAGCGTTTCCTTGCCCGTAAAAGAAATAAGTAGCCGCATGACTTGATATCGGGTTGAATGTTTGTTGGTTAAGAATGTGTTGGCAACAAGCTTTTCTAACACTTCTATTCGAAACCCTAATGAAAGAAATGTTTATTGCTAACGTTTAGCTTTTACGTCATTTAAACACTCTCATGTTATCACACGCTTTTATAAAACAAACACCACGAAAAGTCAAAAAACAAAAACAGAAGAAAATTAACTTGAAAACAATTACTTGAAAAGTTAGAACATCATAGATAAAGAATGAACAGAACATTTAATGATCAAAAATCGAAACATGCAATGAAAAAGAAGCTCCTGATCTTATTGCAATGAATTCTGCCTACAAACCAAACATGCATATTGCAAGCGGATCTCCTTCGACATAAAATCGATTCAACTATTACAAAGACTACTAGCCAATTAGATAATACTTCCTGTTTGTATACCAATAAATAAAATAAATAAAAAAAAAAAAAAAAAAAAAAAAAAAAAAAAAAAAAAAAAAATCTTTTATCTTCTTCACAGGAATGAACGTAAATGGTAAAACATTTCATCCCAATTAGAACGAATGGGTTGACCACCGTACGACACAAAAGCAGATAATCTATTGAAGCAAAAGATGCTCAAAATGGTTTAATAGAGTTCAGAGTTGTAACCGAAGGGTGTGGGTTGAGTTCGCAAAACAACAGAAGAGTTGATGTTGGATTTTAATGGTAACAAGGAGAGAATGATAAACCGGTTAAGACCTTATAAACCGGGTCTAGGCCGGGTCCAACCGGATATATCCACTGGTCCATAAGGTCCGATCTAATTTTTATTACGTAGTATTTATTTATTTTGTTTTCTTTTATGTGTGAGTGCTAATATGTGCTTGTTGAGCAGCAGCACATGTTAAGGTGCAATGAATATAATTTCGGATATAATGAACTCAAACTTCGATTTTAATCACTATAAGCCCTTTTTGTCTCTGGTATAGTCTAGCAAATAATTGAAAGAAAACTTGTTCGCTTTGGGAAAAAAAGAAAAGAAATAAGTCATTTCGACGTCAAATTATACACTCCCTTTGGAAACTGAATATAGTCATCGGATCATTATCCTTATTTGCATGCATGTCAAGAAGCATCATAAAGTAGTACAGCATTTTACTAGAATAGAAAATGTAAAAACAAAAGCCTGGACTTGCCAAGTATAAAGCATGAATATGCTGAATGAACCTTCGTTTTTTCAGGATGAATCTAGTGATGGTGATCTTGAACATAGCGTAAACCACAGTACTTGCAAATAGCTGGCTCACTCTTGTCAAGACATATGAACTCTATGGGATGGCCTAGTGCAGGATCAGTATCTGCAATCATGAAAAACAACAAACTAAGCATATAAACCGTAATTCATAATTCTATGCACAAGCCAAGTGACAAATTTGATGATTAGACTAATTTACAGATTAAGCATTTTATCGAGGGTAAGAGAAAGACCTCCTTCACAAACTGCAGTTCTGCCCTCAACTTTGATGGGTGGGACTTCATTGATCAACTCCATCGGAGATTTCTTGGTTGTGTCCTGTAAATTACAAGGAATGACCAGTCAGTTATGTCTCACATCTACATTTCACAAAGACGACTAAACTAAACGACATATCAGCAGACTGGAGATGAAATATCATATATGGGATTCAAGCAAGCTCAGAAGCTCTATAAATTCAATATCCTGTGGATAGGTAACAGTGTCATACACAGGTCCGCAAAGAACATTTGAATGTTGAAAGGATGCTAACAAGTTTACTAGAAAAAGGCTGGTTCTTTTTATTTTTGATTAGCCATACGCAGCGGATGTATTAGTGGACTTTCTAAAATATATGGAAGTCAGGTTGGAATGGCTGTTTTCGATGGTGTTTGATGTTCAACTCATGTGAGGAAGGTTTAAGCAATAAACACGATTTCTCAGACTTGAAAACAAGCAATATTAAGAAAAACAATCAGACTGTATAAACATTAATCCAAAATGCAATCGAGATGCTGTATATTGGTAGCTCTAGAAGTATGACTTCAAAGAATACGGTTTTGGCGGTCTTACATGCTTGGGATTGTCATGACGAAACCTAAAGCAATTTACAGGTAGTCTAGTTAAGTGCCTGCGTGAAATGCTAAAGCCTCTCAATAATTTTAAACCTGCTCTGAAGGCTTAACAGACCCTGAACTAAACCTCAAAGAGATAATATGGCGTGAAAAACCAATTTGTTTATAAAAAGTAGGAGTAACTTCTGTATAATACCGACCAAATAGCACATCCCACCTCCACCCAGAGACTAAACCCATCTCTAGCAGTTCTGTGAGTATACACAACTCATCAAGTCAGGCAATTTTGCTGATGTTGCCTCACCTGAGGGACTAATCAAGCAAGGGACTTGTCTTTAACTACAGTGTCAAAGGTCAATCAAGTGTTCGCAATTCTTCTAATTAGTATCTTAGCTTCTTTGAGAGCCATACAAGGAAGGAACATCAAGCGCCTGCCTAGTGATCAACAGTGTGACAAAATATTACAAAAGACAATATATATACAAACACTAGCAGGAGGTAGACAATATCCATCTTCCTAGAAAATCTTTATAAAAACTGTGAGAAAATTAACACACAGAGGGTGCTTCACCCTATGCACGGAGGCATAAAATGCGCCCCTCCAAACCAATCTATTCGTTCACTTAAACAACAGATTTCTAGCTTGAAGGATTATGAATGAGAAGACTTCCACTCTACTAATAAAAGCATACCGACTAATCGACTAAAGAATAAGATTCGATAATCCGTAAGGGATTGTGATAGTTGAGAGAATCTAGAATGTTTCTTATTTTACTGAAGAGTGAAGAATGCATTAAACAGAAAATAGAGAATCCAATAATTCTATCGCCTCATCATCCTCTTATTTACGACGGGTGTATTAGTTTATGCTTTCTATGCAAAGAACATCAAACCAGTGCACGTGATCTATAACTGAATCAGTAGACATAGAACCCCCAAATGAACGAAAAGTCAATGACAACTAGATTAGGTAGAAACACCTCTTACAATCAATTCAAAACCGTCTAGCACAAACCCTCAAAATGGTATTCCTCTAACTAAATTTGAACCCTAGAAATTAACCGAAGTATGGCATGAGCATATTACCATATATCTTCAAACTTTAATCTAAATATGAAAGTGAAATAACACAGTAGGCGCTGCTAGTCACCTCGTATTGGGCCTTTGAGCCGGTTGTGGGCGAGGGTGGATTCGAACCCCCGACACCGTGGTTTGTAGCTAGCAAAAATAAAGGGTACATGAAACTTAACCCAACACCTGTACCTACAAATCAGCTTCACCTATCGGTCTTACCTAGTTTGAGCTTGTTTCAGACTCTACATTAGGATATTTGACAATGTGTCAAGTCTTATCACCCAATCGTTACTTATTATAACTACTTATGAGCTCATTGCTTTTCAAAATAAGTTACTGTATAAGCAGTTCTTAACAGCTTGATTCACTCGCGAATAATCATATAAGCAGTTAGGATACACGATAACATTCTCAAAACAGCTTATCTGCTTGACATCAAACATAATAAGCTATTATCATTTTATAGAGATGCATAGGATGGCTTATTGAAAAGCCTTATCTCCTTAAAAAAACAATTTAAAATACCAAGCTGCTTATTAGAAATTGCTTATTTCACTTGGTGGGTATTTTTATCTACTTTCAAAATATGAACGTGCCAACCAGCTTATTTCAAAGTGCTTATTTACTCTAAAATAAAAGTAAATAACCTAGTTCGATCCAAACACCAAAAACAGCTTATTTGCTTTAAAAATGCAGTCCCAAACACCTATAAACACATCGTTCCGAAATATATGCTTAATCTATCTACTTTCAAAACACAGTTGTGCAAACCTACTTATCTCAAAGTGCTCATCTCTAAAACAAGTAAATAACCCGGTTCCATCCAAACACCAGAAACAGCTTAGTTACTTTAAGAAACGCAATATGCAAACTAGCACGTAAAAATGCAATCCCAAACACCTATAAGCATATAGTTTTGAAATATATGTGGGCCCTATCTACTTTCAAAACACAGTCGTGGAAACCTACTTCTTACAAAGTGCTTATTTACTCTAAAACAAGTAAATAACCTGGTTCCATACAAACACTAACACATCTTATTTACGCAAAGTCACACCTAAAAACATTGGCGGACCTATTTCCCTCCCCGGCCCCCAAAAAATTTGCGGCACTTAGTGTAAATGTTTTAGGGGTAATTTAGTTGAGGTTACAAACAAAACTCCTATCCCCCCCCCCCCCCCCCCCCCCCCCCCCCCGCAATCCATCCAGACACTCCAAATTTCTTATCTGGGGCTTAATATTACACATCAAGAAACAAAAATACAGCAAATAAACAACATATAAACACAAACCCTCATAAACCCACATGTGAAAACCAAAAAGATCCAAACTTTAACAGTTTTAAACCAACCTGCATCCATTTAGCAGTGTGTGAAGTGGTGATTTCACTGCTGACAACACCACTGAATGGTCTAATCGTTGTTGAAGATGAAGATGAGTTAAGGGATTTGATCAAATTTGAAGCAATTGAAAACCCTCTTTTAGCACCCATCATTGCCATTGAGTTTATTTTTGGAAATCAAGATTTTGTGGGTGTTTGTTTTAGGGTTCAAGATTGTTTGTTTCATCGGATCTTTGATTGTGATTGAGACAATGTTTGACATGTTTTGGGGTTGTGCTTTTTGAGCCCCTTGGGTTTAGAAATGTTTGATTCTAGTCCTTAAATATTTTGTTACAATTATTATGGACTCAAAAGTACTAAGGTTGTGTTTGGCGCACGAGCTTATCGTAGGATGAACTTATTTTGTTAGAAAAATAAGCTACTATTTAAAATAAGTCTCGTTGGGCTAACACGACTTGAAGAAGTTTGTTAAAAAAATAAGCTACTAAATGAAATGCTAGTTGTACTAACATGTAAAAAAAAGCTCCAGCCACATGCTCCAGCAAGCTCCAGCAACCCGCTCTAACGATCCGCTCCAGCTCCTACTTGTGCCAAACAAACCCTAATAGTAAAGTAGGGATTAGTAGAAGCAATGTTATAAATAGCATGACGGCATGACTAATCTTCACACTTTAGCGGCTAAGGTGAAACTTTTACGTGTATAACGCGTGATATAAGCCGGCACAAAATATGAAAATATTTATATATTTATATCATATTTCATATATATCGAGTTTACAAAAAGACGTGACATAAGGCACGATGCACTTGGACATAATATGTTATAGGTGTCAAAATGTTATTTATGAGCCTCTATAAGTTTTATACTGCACCGCCCCTTTGTGTTATACGCGCCAATGTCATTTACTTCACATTCCCGGTTTTTTTTTTTTTTTTTTTTTTTTTTTTTAGTGGGTGTTATTTTTTGTGGTGTGTTATGGTAATGTTATTGGGAGTATTTATGTTATGGGAGTTTTATAGGGTAAAATTGATGTGACGAAGTGTAACACCCCCAAAATTTGATACAGCGGAAGACTCAACAAGCTTTCGGGGTGCTACGGGGATTGGTATCCATTCAAAGTCATGAAAGAACGAGATAAAGTAAACATAAGAAAACACAACCAAAACGGGTTTTAAAGTTTACATTTATCCCAAGAATTATCCAAAGTAAGGCCCAATAGAAATAAACATAGGTCCACAATAGTTATCAGAGTTTTAGAAATATAGATCCATAACCGGTGCCAATGCCAAGCCTCCAATCCCAAGCATCCATAGAGCATCACTTAATTACCTGAGAAAACGTGCTAAAAGTCAGCTTTCGCTGGTGAGATCATAGGTTTAGATTCATAATTCAATATAGTGGACATAACGCTTGCTAGCTAGACTACGCCTCAATCATCCAACCAAAATAATCCAACCAAATCAAATCATCCCTATAGGTGCACGCTATAGCTCAAATCAATCCAATCAATAGCTTACCTAGCTCAAGTCTAAGCCTCGCTCTAAAATCAATCCAATAGCTTACCTAGTTCGGGACTAGGCCTCGCTCAATAACCAAATCAATAGCTTACCTAGCTCATGTCTAGGCCTCGCTCAATAACCAAATCAATAGCTTACCTAGTTCGGGACTAGGCCTCGCTTAATCCTACCTAGTTCTATAAGCATAGCAAGTTTTAAAATAAACGAAGCGATAATAGTCCACATAAAACATTTGCACATTTCTCACCCCAAGTATTGAAAACAAAGTTCAAGAGTAAAAGTGGGGCTATGACTCACCTCAAGTCCATAAATCCTCAAAAGAAATCGATAGAAGAAAGACGTAAGCAAACTCAAGCAACTCACGTAACGGCGACTACAGACTCGGCACTTCCTAACAATATCAAACTCGTTCAGAAATCATTTCCTCCAAATCAAATATTCCCATTCCCGAACGTATTCCATTTTACTTTCCAAAAATATCCATTTCTCGAATTAACTTCATATTAATTTGAAATTCGACGTTTGGTATCCATATGGGTGGAGGGTCGACACAACTCAAACCAAAAAGCCACAACAAGCAAAATAATAAACCAACTATAGGTCTAATGTTAGCCCAACATATTATTTAAAGGCAATTGATATGTACACGGAGTGTTTTTATTGGCACATAGAAAATTAACAGTAAATGACATCTATACCCTTGCCTATTTTTGCACTCTCTTTTTGTTTTATTCTGTTCTTCATCCTCAAAACCCAGCACACTACCCGGTCATTGTTTACTCAATCTGTAAGGATCGTAAAACAATCTTTTCTAGTTTTCGATCATCGATCAAATGTTAAATAATAATAAAATATAAAATTATAAAGTACCTGTTTGTTTGCTAACACCTTCATGGTGTTTGACTATGGCTTCTTCCACTTAACAATCTATGAACAACCAACTTCTTCAAAACACATAACTGTTGCATTTCAAAATAATTTCTTTACGCTTATTGTTAGCAAAATAACATCAAAGCAAGCTAGAAAGATGTGATTTAACAAGAAATGAGAACAGTTGACACGCAAATTTGTAATAACCATTGCCGATCAAAAAGTAGGTCCCAATGTTGGAACAACTAGGGCGATGATTACAAAATCAATAGCAATCGAACTCATTTTCTCCAGAATTTTGGCACACCTTTTTTTATCTATGGGTTCAGATCACTTATAGAGAGCGAAAGCGGGTTGCGAGAAAAGAAGAGAGACCCACAAATAGATACACACATCAACAAATGGTGGCTAAATAATTATTCATGAAAATATTGGGTGGTAAAATGAGTTATTCAATTCAATTTACCAGTATGTTCAAGTGTTTAGAGAGATGAATTTTGGTTTGGGGTAAAAAGGAAAGGAAGATTTGGTCAAACTAGACAAGGGCATCAATGTCATTCTCTCTTAATTTTCCGTGTACAAATAAAATACATCCGTGTAAATATCATCTCCCTTATTTAAATAATTATCGAAGCTTATCAAATCCGTCGATTTGATAATCTCCCATATTTATTTACGTAATATATCGTTCCAAAATTATACCCAACCTAAAGCACATTGCACAAAGAATTCTATTTGGTATATATCGTAGTCCAATAAATTCCCTATATATATCGTCTAATCGGCCAAATTCCACGAGATACCTAGTAATTTATTACCCTAAAACATATACCACAACCTACGGGCGTCGTGGGATACGATGCCCATTAATATACTCATTTTATATCGTCAATTAACTCGATCTAATCCGTCGATTAAATAAGTCACTTGATATATAAAATGTTTATATTAATCGTCATATATCCGTGACAACACAAAAGTCACAATATAAAGCCCACTTGGACTTTAAAGAACCACAACTCGTATAACTCGATAAGTTTCCAAATTTATAAAAATCACGTTTTTACTTATTATTCACCCGACTTATTATTTATAGTTATTATTTATAACAATATTCCGACATTTATTACACTATTTGCATAGTATAATAACTATCGTTGTATTGTTATACGTTTACTCGTGATCGTTTTATTTTTAATATACGCATTCATATATATATATATATATATATATATATATATATATATATATATATATATATATATATATATATATATATATATATACGTTTATCACGTGTATATACTTATATAAACGATTATATTATCAATAATATTATTACGAGTATTATTTTTAATATTTGACTTTTAAATATTTATCGAGTCATAGAATTTGGTCACATGTCCGAGTCATGACCCTCGGCTCATAGTCCAAGTTCAAATATAAGAATCAAGTCACAATAATAAATCAACTCCATCCAAATTAATCCATATAACCACGTGCTACAACATGAGGGTCCGACTACGGCAACTATCCTATCTCCGTCATCTAATCGACCGTCTCACAATCGGTCCCCAGTTCCACATTCGACAACACATCTCCATATCAAAACACAAGTAACCCAAGTCCAAAAGCTTCGGTCCAAAGTATGCCACAACATGAAAATAATAACACAATATCAACCACAACAAAATATACCATATATACGGGTCGACCTACCAAGTCAAACCCGGGTCAACAATGACACCACAAAACACAAGATATAGCCTCACCCGAGACCATTTGGTCTCGGCTAGCTCTAGTGAGCCACTCGACCCAAAACAGCCCACGGGGGGGTGTCGGCCGAGAACCAAGACAACAACAACAACAAATCGAGAATAACCATTCGACCAAAACATCAAACAGCAATAACCAACACCAAGAATCATAAATATTCGGACCCATACGACATCCAAGACTCCCAAACGAGTCAAGGAGTGGTCACCTCGAGACCATTTGTCTCGGTCGAGCTCCAAACGAGCCGTCACAAAACCAAACGCGACCCAAGAGTCACGCAACGAGTACCAAACTCGCGTCACACCCAAATCCGAGATACCAAACGGACCATTATTATCAAAACTTCATTTCCCCATCAATATTTTACAAAATGATGAGGCGAAAAATGATCCGTTTTTAGGGGGTCATTTAAGCCCGAATCCGAATTTATTTGATCAAATATTGCCCTAAATCGTTCCTTTTGTGATTTTAGGTGTTTGGAGAGTGAATTCTGGAAAAGAAGCCATTTTGGACGTTTTTGGAGCATAAAAGTGAAGAAAACGGCAAAGTACCAAATTTCCATGCTGAAGATACAAGGTGACGGCGTCAAGACTACCATCATGACGGCGTCAGACATGAGGAATTAAACACCGTGGGTGGTGACGGCGTCAGAAGGCATCATGACAGCGTCAAAGTGGCAAGAATAAAATACCGTGGTCGGTGACGGCGTCACATAGGCCGTCATAAGTGGATCAAGGCCGTCCGAGGAAGTATATGGCGGCGAGGTGACGGCGTCACATGTTACTCTTGACGCCGTCAGCCTACTTTTCCTATATATAGTTTTCTAGTTTTTTCATTAAAAAAAAGAGAGAAGTTTTGGTGAAACCCTAAAGACGATTTTGGTGCCTCTTTTACAGGTTTTTCAAGGGTTCCAAACCCTTGAGACCTTGCATTGTAATTGAGATAAGTGTTCTTCCAATTCAATCAATATGTCTATGTGTTGGTTGTTTATATCTTGTTCTTGTCTCAATTCTACTATGCTAGGCTAGATCTCTTTTGTGTTTGCTTAGATCTAATGAAACCTAGATGTTGATTATGTGTTGATTACTTGTCTATTCTTGTTTTGGATGAATGATATTATATGTTAGGCTTAAGAAAACTGGCAGATCTCCAAATGGTAACATGCTTGAACGTCTTAAGAAACATGAACCGAGGCGTACTAGGTCTTTATTGGTTGTATTTAATGCATGAGCCACTGTTTACAATCCCTATAGTTGTGCTGGGTCATGGTGTAGGAGGAGATAAGAGCTCATAGAGTTGGGGAGTTATGTATGCCACCCCACGAATGGTATTAAGGAATACAATCCGTCATCCATACAAGTGTAACAAGTAATTAACGTGTAAAAGATATCTAGGGAGTAGTGAAGTCTAAGTAAATACAATTTCTCCAATTACTGCTCACAACCTTAGTATAATTTAGTTTAATTTCATTTTTAGTATTTTATTTTGATTGCATCTTAGCTTTGGGTTAGTTGAATAGCAACTAATTCCGCCCACTCTTCCAAAACCCGAGATTTTACTTGCTTTTATAAAAATATAAAAACACAAAAATAATCATCTCTCACCTTTAGAACTATTAATTAGGTTTTCTAATCCTAGCGACACTATTCCTAAACTGAACGATCAATCCCCCGGTACTTGTCACTATACTATACTACAACGATCAGGTACACTGCCTGGTGGGGGTTGTAAGCTTCTCGAGATCCCTCGAGAGGTAAAGCAAGGTGCGATTCCCACGCATCAAGTTTTTGGCGCCGCAGCCCGGGGAATAGTTATTGTCTAGGTTAGGATTTCTTTTTATTAGGTCTACTTGCTAGATTCCTTTCTAGTAAGATTTTTATTTTTATTTTTAGGTCTTCTTTAGTCTATCTTATTTCTTCGTGCCTTTGTTCGTAACTCTTCACCATCCACCATCATGGCAACCAACGAATTCTCCAACCTTAGGATCACTAGAAGTCGTAGCACCACTAAAGACCTCGTCTTGCCTTATGCAGAACCCGAAAGAGAAATGTGTAGGTTAAGACGAACTCACTCAACACCTGAACCATCCAGCATTGCTATCGACTTTGATGCACCTCTCTCTGAAGAAAATTCAGAAAATCACATCACAACCCCGAGCTCCCACAACGAGACGAAGACTCCTACAATACCTCCTCCTAAGCGTCTCAAGGATTACTCTTCCCCAACTCCTCGTGGGTTTTCCAATGCCATTGTTTATCCAAACGAACATACCAACGAGGTCTTGCATGCAAATGATATTTGGCTTGTCAAAAGTGTGTGTAAGTTCCACGGACTTGATGAGGAAAATCCAATCCAACACATCAAGGACTTCCTAAAAATAGTGGACACCATCCATACGGGTGGGGCTACTAGAAACACATCCCGACTGCGATTCTTCCCTTTCACCTTATACGAAAAAGCCCAAGAATGGTATAACAAACTCCCTTCCGAATCTATTTTCACATGGGAGCAACTCATATCCAAGTTCTATGAGAAGTTCTTTCCACCTGGAAAAACCTCAGCATTTAGGGATAGGATCCTTCGTTTCCGAAAGAGGAAGGATGAACCCTTCCATAAAGCGTGGACTAGATTCAAAGATTTAATAAGACAAGTTCCACATCATGGCATCGAACTTTGGCTCTTGGTCCAAATCTTTTACGAAAATATCTCCTCTAATGACCGGAACGGAATCAACCAATCTAGGAAAGGAAGATTGGCCAATCTTAGCGCCGAGGAAGGATGGGACAGGATTGAGGAATATGCCCAAGACCAGGATGACACTTGGGATGAACCTGAGTCGACTGTCGGCATTTCTGAAACCACCTCGGATCGATTAAGCAAAGTTCACAAAAGAATGGATTGCCTAGCTGGATCGCAACCACCTAAAATGCTGTCGAATCCTTACTTGATCTGCGATTACTGTGGAGGTCCGCATGAGGTGGAGGAATGCGGAGGAACAGCCACAACTGAACATGCGTGCTTGTCAGGAGGAGACATTTATGCTGATCCCTCCCTTTTGCCTTTCTACCAAAATGATGATTACACCCTTTGGGGAAATCTGGTGAGGAAAAGAGAAGGGGAAGGAGGCCCTGAATTCAAGATTAGGAGCAATTTCGAAGATGACCTTGGTCACTTCACTCAAGAAAAAGACCTGCAAATGAAAGGACTTAATGAGCTTTTCGACGAACAGCAGGAGGATGTCGAAGAATTTTTCAACAAGCTTAACTCAGCCTTAGATAACCTCCAATCGCCATTAGAAAGAAGAAAAGACCCCATGCTCGCGATAACCACACGGGCCGGAACGACAACCAAGGACCCTCCTTACCCAAACTCGTCCCTCGTTACACTCGATTCAGACAAACCTGGGGAGGAGGAGCAGGATGTCGGCATTGGCACCCCGGACCAACCACCCGTGACAACCCCCTCCCCATCAGCCCTTCCTAACCCACCTGTGAGAATTCCATACCCATCCCGACTAAGGAACCAGAAAACTGAGAATGATAACAAGAGGTTCTTGTCATACCTAAAAGACTCAGTTGTCACCATACCTCTCCTGGATGCTTGCTATCACATGCCAAAGTATAGCACATACTTCAAAAAGCTGCTCGCTAACAGGAAGAAGCTAGAGGGTCTTGTAACCCTGGGGGAAGAATGCTCAGTGGTGACCCATCGAGGGCTACCAAAGAAGGTAGACGATCCGGGCAGCTTCACCTTGCCTTGCTCCATAGGACCTCTATCAATCAAGAATGCTCTTGCCGATTTGGGAGCAAGTATCAATCTCATGCCTCTCTCTATGTTCCGTAAACTAGGATATTCCGGATTGAAGCCTACCCGTATGAACATCCAACTAGCCGATAGATCAGTCAAGTACCCCGAAGGGATATGTGAGAACGTGCTAGTCAAGGTTGGGAAATTCAAATTCCCGGTCGACTTCGTAATCCTAGATATGGAGGAAGACGACGTGGTACCTATCATTTTAGGTAGACCATTTCTTGCTACCGCTCGTGCAGTCATCGATGTCTACGATGGCAAATTGACCTTGCGAGTAGGAGACGATAGCACAACCTTCAACATTAAGGATTCTATGGACCTCTCCCTCGAAGCATCCAACCGGCTCTACTTTATCGGGGAAGTAGATGAGCTCACAGATGTCATTGATGATTGCATCGATGAACAAATCGATGAAGGCTGGCTACGGGACGAGAGTTTTCTGCCTTTGCTAGAGGTGGAAAAGACGGAGGATGTTAATGCAGTCTCCTTCTACCCCAGACAAGAGGCAACGGAACATCTCGAGCTCCGAAAGCCCGAGAACAAGCTCAAACCTTCTATTATCGAGCCCCCTGACGTTGATCTTAAAGAGCTCCCTAATCATTTGGAGTATGCCTTTCTTCAGGGAGAGAACCAACTCCCGGTAATCATAAACTCTTCCTTGGAAAAGGAACAAAAAGTTAAACTCTTAGAGGTCCTGAAGAAATACAAGGGGGTACTCGCATGGAGTGTGGCCGACATTAAGGGGATTGATTCAACTTTTTGCACACATAAGATTCTTATGGAGGAAGATTATAAACCTACGGTGCAACCCCAGAGGCGAGTGAACCCTAACATTAAGGAAGTAGTGAAGAAAGAAGTTATTAAACTTTTGGATGCAGGACTAATTTACCCGATCTCGGATAGCCCATGGGTCAGTCCTGTGCAGGTTGTACCTAAAAAGGGTGGAATGACTGTAGTAAAAAATGACAAGGGTGAGATGGTGCCCCAGAGAACTGTCACTGGATGGCGGGTATGCATTGACTATCGAAAGCTCAACGATGCCACGAGGAAAGATCACTTTCCCTTACCATTCATTGATCAGATGTTAGAAAGATTATCTGGACACGAGTACTATTGCTTCTTAGATGGATTCTCTGGATATTTTCAAATCCCCATAGCACCTGAGGACCAAGAAAAGACCACGTTTACCTGCCCCTATGGAACGTTTGCCTACAAAAGGATGCCTTTTGGGCTATGTAATGCCCCCGCCACTTTTCAACGTTGCATGACCGCAATCTTTCATGAACTCATGGAAGACAGCATGGAAGTATTCATGGATGACTTTTCAGTCTTCGGAAACTCCTTCGACCGCTGTCTTGCTAATTTAGAAAAGATGCTTAAACGTTATGAGGAAACCAACTTGGTATTGAACTGGGAAAAGTGTCACTTCATGGTAAAAGAAGGGATTGTGTTGGGGCATAAGATTTCAGGGAACGGGATAGAGGTGGACCAAGCTAAGGTTGAAGCTATATCTAAATTACCATACCCCACGACCGTTAAGGCAATACGCAGCTTTTTGGGGCACGCCGGATTTTATCGGAGATTCATCAAAGACTTCTCCAAAATTGCCCGGCCAATGACTCAATTGCTTGTGAAGGATGCTCCATTCGATTTTTCCCAAGAATGCAAAGATGCTTTCGACCTCCTAAAAAGGGAACTCACTCAAGCTCCAATCATGATCACACCCAACTGGGAGTTACCATTTGAAATAATGTGTGACGCTAGCGACTTCGCTGTCGGGGCTGTATTAGGTCAGCGACGTGACAAACTTTTCCAACCTATTTACTACGCTAGCAAAACCATGAATCCTGACCAAGAGAACTACTCCACCACCGAAAAAGAATTATTAGCCGTAGTGTTTGCATTCGACAAATTCCAACAATATCTTGTCCTTTCAAAGACAGTCGTCTTCACTGACCACTCAGCTCTTAGATATCTGTTTGCGAAACAGGACGCCAAACCACGACTAATTCGGTGGATCTTGTTGCTACAAGAATTTGATGTTGAGATTCGCGATAAGAGGGGGGCAGAGAATCTAGCCGCCGATCATCTATCTCGTCTTGAAAACCCCCTGGATAAACACGATAGAAGTGAGATTAAGGATTCGTTTCCTGACGAACAACTGATGTCTATCCTTGATTCGGAACCATGGTACGCCAACTTTGCCAATTACTTTGCAAGTAGATGTAGACTTGTTCCTGAACACCTGACTAAATACGAGAGGAAGAGGTTCTTTTCCCAGCTAAAATATTACTTCTGGGATGAACCATTTTTATTCCGAAGGTGTCCTGACCACATTATTAGGCGTTGTGTTACGGAGAATAAGGCAGTAAAAATCATGAGGGAATGTCACTCCGGTCCCTCTGGAGGGCATCATGGGATAAACGTTACTGCCCGAAAGATTCTCGATGCAGGATTCTATTGGCCCACAATTTTCCGTGATGTAAAAGATATGGTACAAGCGTGTGATGCATGTCAACGGGCTGGAAATATATCACATAGGGATGAGGCACCTCAAAACTTTATACAAGTTTGTGAGGTATTCGATGTTTGGGGGATTGACTTTATGGGACCCTTTCCGTCCTCAGGGGGAAACGAGTACATCTTAGTCGCCATTGACTATGTTTCAAAATGGGTTGAAGCACAAGCCCTCAGGACTAATGATGCTAGAGTGGTCATTCATTTCCTGAAAAAACTTTTCGCAAGATTCGGGATTCCGAAAGCTCTCATCAGCGATAGGGGGACACATTTTTGCAACGCACAAATGAAAAAGGTCATGAAGAGGTATGGAGTGCCCCACCGATTCTCCACCGCCTATCATCCACAGACCAATGGCCAAGTCGAAAACACCAATAGAGCTATTAAAAGAATACTTGAAAAAACGGTTAGTCAAAACAGAAAGGACTGGTCATTCAAACTCGACGAAGCCTTATGGGCATTCCGAACTGCCTACAAAACACCTATTGGAACGACCCCATTCCCACATGGTGTATGGTAACGCATGTCACTTACTGGTAGAATTAGAACACAAGGCTTATTGGGCGCTTAAGGTATGCAACTTAGATTACACAACTGCTGGGAATAATAGGTTTTTGCAATTACACGAGCTTGATGAGCTTAGACTAGAAGCCTACGAATCCTCCATCACATATAAAGAGAGAGCTAAAAGATGGCATGATCAAAGAATTAAGAAACCCAAAGAATTTTCAGAAGGAGACAAGGTCCTATTATACAATTCTCGGTTGAGATTATTTCCGGGAAAACTTAAGTCTAGATGGTATGGGCCGTTCACGGTGAAGAATTCTTCTAAATTTGGAGCAGTAGTGTTAACTGATGATGAGGGTAGGGAATTCACAGTTAACATACAACGTGTAAAACATTACCAAGAGAATAACAATGAAATGATTAATGAGGAGGATGTGATGTTTGATGATGAAGTCACGTAGTAACCCATGACTTTGAGTCTAGCTACAAGACTCGTAAATAAAGAAAAGCGCTTCTTGGGAGGCAACCCATGTTTTGTGTGATTTTAATTGTTTGTTTGTTATTTGCTTCCGTATGCATGTTTTATTTTTATTGTTGGTTGATCATGTTTCTAAACTAAAATGTGGAAATACTTTATTATGTTGTTTGGCCTAGTCTTAACTTCAACCTAAAGGTATTTTTGCAAAAGATAAGTGTAAGGGGAAACCCCAAATGTGTTTTTAAGAAACAAACCGATCATGATTCTCCACAATATTTAATGAACATGTATATTCGTATTTGTTAGAGTCAAATGCTTGTATTGAGTCATAATGAAGTTTTGCAGGATTTTCCAGGAAGTAGGACAAAGTTTTTCCAGAAATTTTCCGGAAACTTAACATAAGAATTTCTGCAGGTCCATTCTGACGGCGTCAGAGTATTGCTCTTGACGGCGTCAGGAGTTAAAATCTGGAAATTTTACCGGTTTTGTTTTTCTAACGGAGTCTTATGGTTTTTGTGAATTATTAAGTTTTATAATCTCCAGGAAATCTGCAAACTTCATTCCACAAGCATTATATCTTACTTTGTTTTCTAGGATTTAGTAACTTATATAGGATGCCGCCGATTTTACGCGAGGTTGCCTTGTCTATTGTTGTCAGGATTTACAGGTTATTTATGACAAGAAGATGATTTATATTCTGGAAGGAAAGCTTTGATGGTTCGTTTTCTTGGAGGAAGATTTAACCTGGCCAAACTATAATCCATACCGAGCGAATCAGGGGAGTATTTGATTTCATTCTCTTTACCTCTTAACTTTTACATTCTTTACATGAACATTGGGGACAATGTTCATCCTAAGTGTAAGGAGAGGGTAAAAAGATGATACCTTACATATGCACTTTCGCTTGAGTTTGTTTTGTTTGATAGTAGATGTGTAATAAAACTATGAGAAATACTTGTTAGTGCAATTTTAGCGCCAAATTTAAAATTTTTTACAACATTTAGGAGTGAAACTTTAGCCATAGCAAGCGTCTCATGGATAGGAGATTGTATGACTAGCACATAACCGTATATTCAGAAAAAATTTCCACCCAAAAATGTGAGGTTCACCTTTAGTTTTGATAGGAAAAGCATTTATTATTAGTGCTTATGAGTATACCGGTAGCATTTAGATTCTAGAACTTGCGTTAGTGATGCATCCCGAGACCGCTAGTGAGACTACATTCGTGTGGTAGGATTTACTACATGATAAGAGGCATTAGGATCACCCTTGTGTTAAACCCGTATTATAATTACTTGACCATTTAAGTCATATTACTTGGCTAGTTAAGTCAACTAATTTTTCCCACACCCTTTGCGTTGTACTCATTTTTAGTACACGATACCCCTAGTACACCCCTCCGAGCCTATCTTTTCGTTTCTAACTTTAAGCATTTTACTTAAAGGAAGAATTTGTTACACCCCACTTAAATGTACACCCAAATCGCCTTAGCCTTCCGTGTATGCGCTCATTTTTAGTGCATTATTGTTATTTGTTAAACCCTAAGTTAACCTTCTAATTGATTACATAGTTGCTAAGTCGAGTCATATCTTTGTACATATTGTTTTGGGACGATTGGGACTCATGGGTAAGTACTTATTTTATGGAGTAATGGGGAAGAACATCATATTATTACCCCCATATGTACGTTAATCTTAAAAGTGCTCCAAGTGTTTTGATTTTCTTAATTCGAGTCATTAGATTAGTTTAATGTAAAGTATGTAAAGATTCAAGTGTAAGGGGAAAGCTCGAACCCCTATGATGTATTATTTTGGATGGTAGGGTAAGAGTGTATGCAAAAAAAAAAAAAAAAAAAAAAAAAAAAAAAAAAAAAAAAAACGGACTACCATCCCGTTTTTATTCTATGTTTATTTTATATTTTTGTTATCTTTCATTTATTAGCTTAAGTCGAGTCTAGTCTTGGCTTAGCAACGCCATCTTGTACATGTAATTGACCAAGATTGTTAACTCGCCACCAGTAAAATTTCTTTTATCCAACAAAACCGTGTAATTCATATCCCTACACCTAACGTTATAACCCTTTAAAAGACCTCTTTGATAGTTTATCCTAGGTGCTTACGCCATGTGGTGGAGGTTTGATCCTTTCCCAAGCCTATGGTAATCTATTTTGCTATGACAGGTAGTGAGAGATATCTTCCATTTCCATAATGTTATATTACTTTATTACACCCGAGAGATGTGAGTATCTAAACACTATTTGTGAGGTGCTTGTATATGACCTCCGTGCTTGTCTATTGGTCTTTAGTGGAACAATTATTTGTTGTAATTACTTTTATATTAGTGTTAAATGACCCCTAACTTGTCTTTCGAGTAGAATAAAAGCGCATTTGCTTGAGGACAAGCAAATCTCAAGTGTAAGGGTATATGATGAGGCGAAAAATTATCCGTTTTTAGGGAGTCATTTAAGCCCGAATCCGAATTTATTTGATCAAATATTGCCCTAAATCGTTCCTTTTTGTGATTTTAGGTGTTTGGAGAGTGAATTCTGGAAAAGAAGCCATTTTGGACGTTTTTGGAGCATAAAAGTGAAGGAAACGGCAAAGTACCAAATTTCCATGCTGAAGATACAAGGTGACGGCGTCAAGACTACCATCATGACGGCGTCAGACATGAGGAATTAAACACCGTGGGTGGTGACGGCGTCAGAAGGCATCATGACGGCGTCAAAGTGGCAAGAATAAAATACCGTGGTCGGTGACGGCATCACATAGGCCGTCATAAGTGGATCAAGGCCGTCCGAGGAAGTATATGGCGGCGAGGTGACGGCGTCACATGTTACTCTTGACGCCGTCAGCCTACTTTTCCTATATATAGTTTTCTAGTTTTTTCATTAAAAAAAAGAGAGAAGTTTTGGTGAAACCCTAAAGACGATTTTGGTGCCTCTTTTACAGGTTTTTCAAGGGTTCCAAACCCTTGAGACCTTGCATTGTAATTGAGATAAGTGTTCTTCCAATTCAATCAATATGTCTATGTGTTGGTTGTTTATATCTTGTTCTTGTCTCAATTCTACTATGCTAGGCTAGATCTCTTTTGTGTTTGCTTAGATCTAATGAAACCTAGATGTTGATTATGTGTTGATTACTTGTCTATTCTTGTTTTGGATGAATGATATTATATGTTAGGCTTAAGAAAACTGGCAGATCTCCAAATGGTAACATGCTTGAACGTCTTAAGAAACATGAACCGAGGCGTACTAGGTCTTTATTGGTTGTATTTAATGCATGAGCCACTGTTTACAATCCCTATAGTTGTGCTGGGTCATGGTGTAGGAGGAGATAAGAGCTCATAGAGTTGGGGAGTTATGTATGCCACCCCACGAATGGTATTAAGGAATACAATCCGTCATCCATACAAGTGTAACAAGTAATTAACGTGTAAAAGATATCTAGGGAGTAGTGAAGTCTAAGTAAATACAATTTCTCCAATTACTGCTCACAACCTTAGTATAATTTAGTTTAATTTCATTTTTAGTATTTTATTTTGATTGCATCTTAGCTTTGGGTTAGTTGAATAGCAACTAATTCCGCCCACTCTTCCAAAACCCGAGATTTTACTTGCTTTTATAAAAATATAAAAACACAAAAATAATCATCTCTCACCTTTAGAACTATTAATTAGGTTTTCTAATCCTAGCGACACTATTCCTAAGCTGAACGATCAATCCCCCGGTACTTGTCACTATACTATACTACAACGATCAGGTACACTGCCTGGTGGGGGTTGTAAGCTTCTCGAGATCCCTTGAGAGGTAAAGCAAGGTGCGATTCCCACGCATCACAAAACCCATCAAGAACACAACAAGATACCCACGATTTGGGTACACATCGGGGCGCACGAATACAAGTCGTGGCCACTCACCTCCAAACAAGCTCCAAAAATCCGATTTCTTCAAAAACCCAAGAGAAAAGATGGTGTATGTGGTGATAACGTGATGATTTTGATTCGTATGTGGTGTTAGGGTGGTCCAAATCGCGCGTGGTTAGTACCAAAAGATAGATCGTGAAAAGATGGTTAAGATTATGGTGTTACTTTTGATGTTGGAGTGGCGGTGGTGGTGCTATTGGGTGATAAGGGGGCGGCGATGGTTGTATTTCAAAGAAGAGAGAGAGAGTGGTGAGTTGTGTTGGTGTTGGTGTGTGTTGTGTTGCTATAATCGGTCCACAGGGACGATTTTTATGTAATTTACTCTTTTAATTTTTTTTTTCTTTTTTTTTTTTTGTAATAATAATAATAATAATTGTGAGGTGTGTAGGGGTTTTAAGTAGCCCGGTGTCAATACACGGACTAAACCCGAAACTTAAATAACCAAATGACTTCTCAAACCGAACCCGTTCCAAAAATAATAATAATATCCGAACCAATATTAAAACATAATTAAAATTGTTAGGTTAACCAAGTGCCGGAGTCAATGTAGTGCCAAAATAACGATCTCAAAATAAATCATCACGAACGAACCAAAACAAACCATAAATAAATAATCGAATCCCATAAATATCGTACGATTAAAAATCACGTACCAACGTTCGTAAAATATCTCGTCACAATAAACTTTTCAAATATTCCAAAATTATAATTTTAATGTAATGCGGGTTTTAAAAACGGCTCCCTATTTTGCCAGTTGTCACACGAAGACTATAATTGTTAAAAGATGTAACTGCGCTTGTTTTGTTAGCCAACATTAAAACGTTGTATTCTTAGCCAACATAAAATAAAATAGTGTAGGACCTTAAATATCACAACTTTATCACAAATATAGAAGATTAGAAGAAGAAAGATGGTGACTTGGTGAGAGTATATGGATCGTATATGTGTAACTAGAGAGATGGAAAATGAGAGAATATTATTAAGAAACACACACACTTACACACACAAGCACACACCTCAAATGAGCCTTTGAGGTGTTTATATAGTTCATAACATGAGATGCCCTATGGGCTTTCTATGGGCTTGGGCTTGGACTTGGTTACATGTTTGGATAACAAGGCTTATGAAACATAGCACATAACATATTAGCTTGCCAAGTCCAAAGCCCAATGACTAAACTATTACTAATCTTAACAAACGACACAAAGTTACAATATGAGAATGACCATCACTTCATAATACATATTTTTAATGCTAACAATCTCCCCCTAAGGGGTGGTCATTCGAATGATGCTCCACGTGATTAGGTCTTCCGTGTTCTTTGTCTTGAACTTTGTGTGTCGTTGTTGAATAGTCTTTAGTCTTTGTTCCTTCATGCTTTGTGATCTTTGATAACCGACTTTTCATCGTTCTTTGTTCCTTTGCGATGTGGAGTTATCTGCCTTTCGTCACTTCTGCGTCTGTGGTGGTTGTTTGCCATTCAAACATGCTCATACATCTTCAGTCTTTGTGATACATGCATTTGTAGTTCCCGTTCTTTCACACAGATCTTTGTCACTTTACTTCTGTAGATTCTTTCATATTGCGTAGAATCTTTCTTTGAACCTTTCTTTGCTTTGATCTTTGTGAGAACTTTCCTTTGACTTCGAGATGCATGTATGAGCATGTGGAATCTGTCGCCATGGAGATGAAGTGTCCCTGCATATAAACAGTTAGCAATAAAACATCCGGTACTTACAGATAAGAATTAGAGATCGTCAACAGCATAGTGTGAAGACTCCTTCTAACCCTTACCATGGTCGTTCCCATGTTAGATACTCTCGAGAGAGCTTACAAGACCTACTAAGTAGCTCAATGACTGGGTGAGTCACTGGGTATCACTCCACGACTGTAGACCGTTTGAAACCACCGCTAACACTAAGCGTAACCCATAAAGAATTACCGAAGTGACCTGCTGTCAGGGCTGCTTGATGTTGACCCTGGCAGGAATTTCCATTCAATCATTGAGAATCACAAAAGTGAATCCTCTCATAAATGTTCTGGCAGATTGCTAAGATCTGCGTAGGACTCTTAAGTTTACATCTGGCGTCCTTAATGTTGAACAACCAGTGTAGAAATATCATGTGTTCCTATGAGATATTTTGATGAATCTCGGGGCTCTAGACTCGATAAGTGCACATTTGGTTTCCTATGCGGAGATTAGGGAGAGGTCTCCTGCTTCAATATCAACCATCTCTAAGAGACAGGTCGATAGATTACACCGGTTCCCCGTGAGAATGAAACAAGCTCTTTTAAGAGAACTTGAGTGGTTAAGAAGGTTTAGTGCAGTGCGTCACTGGGTCCATGACGTCTTTGTCTTCAATACCGGAGTCACCTTAGTAACAACCAGTAGCATATGAGTTGAACCCGGTGTCTGCCCTAAGGTTGAACATTTGGAGGGCTATTTCTTTTCACCCTTTTTCATAACTTTTCTTTTTAATTCTTCAACCCCTTCTTTCTCCTTTCTCATTTTCTCCTTTTTTTTCAATCATACCTAAGGACTTCTAATTCTAGTCTATTGGAATTGTCCTTGGGTAGATCCCTCCGGCTCTGGCGGATCATAGGACGGTTTTTCTTAACCTTAGTCACCTTATAACTCCATGACTATCCTATCATTGATCACATGCCATAAAACCTTTTGTGAAAATCTCTCAAAGTGTTTATGATAATAAAACACATTTTGTTGACACTTCGAGAGTTTTGCATTTCTTTTGAAGGACTCCCCCTTCACATGTGCTCATGTAATTTTTAAGAAATTTGCACATGCGGGAGGAGTTTGCACTTTTTGAATTGATCCACTTTCAGTGAACATGACCGATTCAAGACACGCTTACATCACTAGTTAGACTAGCTTGAAATTATTACCCGTCCTGGTCAAGTCCAAAGAAAGCCTCTCGATACGGTACATTCTACTCAGACAAGTCCTATTCGAGACACGCTTACATCACTAGTTGGACTAGCTTGAAATTATTACCCGTCCAGGACAAGTCTTTTCGATTACTGACATTTTAAGCTTCGTCAATTCATTGGTACTATCTGAGTCGAGCTCTTCTGAGATTCAGTCACATACTTTAAACATCTTTGATCACATTTTAATCATGTCTTCTCCCCCTCAAAAATAGCATAGCGTGATATTTTTGATATCAACTGATTAATAAAAGGCTTTTTGGAGAGAAAGACAGATTTGCATGAATTTGGAACATTTTAGTTGTTTATATTCCCCCTTAATGATAACATATTTAAAATCAATTTTAAGGGTTTTGAGGGAGTTATCTTGAGCACTAATTTTGAGAGATTTTGAGAAATCTTTTGAACAATCTTGAAAGAGTGCTCAAGAATTTTGTTTGAAAACGAGTTTATGCTGGAAATCTTTTTCGTTTGTTTAGACTCGAACTTTTTGAAAAAGAGTTCGTCATTGAACGTGTGAGTCCTTGATTTGAAAATAATCAGAAGTCATCATTCGGGTCCGGGTTTCGTACTGAAGTATACGAAAGCCATTATGAAGAAACATTTGAGAAACGACATGTTTTAGAAAAACAATTTAAAGAACTCCCGCTCAAGCATCTGTACATGTCCGTATCATTGTTGAAAGACATTTCTAGACACGTACAGAATATTGATTTATACGAGAGACATGTCGTGAGAAGAATATTTTTGGATTTTTTGATTTTATATTGTTTTTGTATTTTTTTGAAATTTTATATTTTTGTATTTTGTTTTTGTTCTTATAAAAGAAATGGAAAATCAAAAATAGAAGATTGAAAGAATGATTTTATAGAATTTACAGAATTTGAACCCTCTGAAGAACTGGGTTCTGAGATAGTTGAAGCACCTGCAACCAAAGATGAAGAGGTTTCACAAATAACAGTGTTAGAAGTACATGAATCATCACTTTGAGGGTGTTGACTATCAACGGTTGTTGTGGTTTCTACTTCCTTATCCTGAAGATTATCACTATTATTTGTCTTGGTGCAACTATCAAAAATCTTCCCTGTGGGAATCCACCTAAGACCAACTGTTTTAAAAACTTTCCCCGTAGGAATCCACCTAAGGTAAGATCTAGATGTAGTTTTCTTATCAGATGCAGCGGAAGTCTCAGTCTTGGAAAAACTACATTCTTTAGATGTCCATCTATTAGGTTTCTTAACCTCTTGCTTCTTATCAATGGGTTTGTTTTGATTTGGTGTCTTAGTGGATTGGGTCTTGACACTTGATTTGGAATTCTTTGTGTTGCATTCTACTTTCCTAGTATTCTTATTTGTGCCACTACTCTTAGATGCAAGCCAATCCCTAGTATTTTGTTGAAAGTTCCTAGGTAATGGTTTACTACTACTAGCGGTGCTTTGGAATCTTGTAGAATTCATCACACTAGGTTTTGCACCTTGATGAGTGTGTAAATACTCATCATTTTTAGTCAAATCCAAGCTGCAAAACGATCAAAAATACTCAAAAACGCACCAAAATGCGAAGAAAATCCCAAAGATCGTATTTTATATGTTTCTTATGCAAAACGAGTGAAAACAAACGAAAAACAAACAAAAGTTACATATTTGGCAGTTTCAGTCCCCCGACTTTCAAAGTCTTACAAAACTAGTCCCTGGTCAATCATTTTCAAAGAAAAGTCAACCCTTGCTCTTTAAAAGTCAAAACGAATCACAAATGATCTTTGGGTAAAACGATTTGGAAAATTACACAATTGGTCCCTGTACTTTGGCCAATTGACAGTTTTAGTCCCCGATGTTTCAAAAGTGGAAAATTGTGTTTTCGGTCTTTTGGTTTACCTAACTTGACAGGATTGGCCCTTGAAGAATACTTTGGAGATTTGGCAGTTTTGGCCCTTTGAAAATCAGAAATTGCACTTCTAGTCCTTGTGTTAATTTACTAAACTAAATTGGACTTTTTTTTTAAAACCCTCCACAGCCCACTACAAATTCAACCCACCCTTTAATACTACCCAAGCCCAATGAAAGCCCACTCCCCTTCCCTTTTCACGTTTAATAAACTCTTCCCAAACCCTAACCCTCAAACTAACGTACGCCCTCCTTCTCCACTCAGTTGACTGAGTAAAAAAAAAATAATAACAAACCCTCCCCCGTGACTGCTTCCCTCCAAACCCCTATCACCATCCACCCATCACCATCTCCACTTTTGTCCACCACACCATCTCCCAATCCCACTAACCATATCACAAACCCATACCTACCTCCTTTGCCACGCTGGCAATCCACACTACAAAAGAGATCAATGGCTGTGGAGGACTCCAAAGAAGCACAAAAGCCATCCAGCTCACCTTTCCTCTCACAAAAGAAACACATCTATTGAAGACAAAGAAGAGTACAAGAGGAGCAAAGTGGAACCCTAGTTATAGCCATATAAATAGTAAAAGATATTGTAGCCGAAAAGGCAGTCTAGTTTTTAGTTTTGATAGTCTCGTATTATTTTTTGAATCTTGTATTAAATTTTTAGCAGTCTTGTTGTAGTTTTTAATAGTCAGTCAAGTTTTTTTTTAAAAGTATGTTGTAGTCAATCAGGTTTTAGTAGTCGAAAAATAGGTTTTTAAGGTTTTAGTCAAGTAGTAGGTTTCAGTTCTTAATTCAAGTTTTTATCAATGTTTAGTTTCAGTTTCTAAAGTTTGATGTATTCAATGGTTTCAGTTTTTAGTAATCAAGTTCAAGTTTTTCTTAGAAATGTGCTTTTCAGCTTATTAAGTATTGCTTAGTCATGAGTTAGGTTTGCTTATTTTTCTTTTATTCAACTCAGTATGTCTCTTTGCAATATACCCCTTTGTCCACCTTTTGTTGTAGCCATAGGATAGCTCAGGCCTGATTAGGGCGATTTAGTCTTTCAAATTGCATATTATTTTAGCTTGTTTAGGGGCTCACCCAGTTAGGATTAGCTTAAGTTTCTCCCAATTCAGTTCCTTTGTTGGTTTCTTGCAGTAGTAGAAAGTTTTTAGAATAGCCATAATACCCATTTTAGCATGTACTTAAGCTGTCACAAACAGCCCCCACTTCAGTGTTGTAGACAGCTTATGAAAGTCCACTAGGTATAGTTATTAGGATTGCTTTTAGCTTGGCCCAAACTGCTTATCCGGTGCTTAAAAACAAGCACCCATTTGATCCTTTTGGTAATAGCTGCTGCAGAACTTTGTTGTTGTTATTCTTGAACTGATTTTTATTAATTGCTCCTGTTATTGCTACAATCTTAATCCTTGGCTGTTGTTCGCTATTGTTTTTCCTTAAGATATGTTTGTATGTACCCTTTAGTTTTAAGTTATTCTTGCTTAATTGTTGACTACTAAAATTAGCTTGTTAATACTTGCTTGAGTTGTTGTTGGCATTTGCGTGTCTGCCATTCTTGGCTGGGTAATTTCAATCGTAACTTGGTTCTTAAAACTTGAGGCCGAGTCTTTTTAATAGGTTGTTCCAAGCTTGTTTAAGCTTATTCGGTCTAGCTGTTTGGCTGGGCAGTCACAAAAAGAAAGAACAGAAAATTATTTGAAGCCAAATTTGATTTTTAAACTTTTTTTTTTAAAATCAAGAAATTGTTTGAGTATTTGGTTCGATTCTGCTTTCAAATAAGTCTCCAAGTTGATGTAGATGTCATAAAATGTAAACAAAGAAAACTAAAAATATTGTTTTTTTTGCAAAAAGCCAAGAGGCAGGGTCGAACCTGAGACCTCTTGGCTCCTCACAGACATAGCACACAAACTCTATACCAACGCGCCTTGGGACTTTTTCAGTCATCTCACACAGAATTAAATACTTAATTTAGTTTGTAAATTTAAATTAATGTAGCTTATCAGCTTTCACTTGCTTATTTTCTGCTTATTTTGAACTATACTTTAGCTTTTTAAATTTTTCTTAGTCTCATTTTAACTTGTAAAATTCTCTAAAAAAGTTTCAGATTTTTAGGTTGGTTAAATTAATTATTAGGATTTAATTAGCATTAATTAGTTTTTAAATCATAATAAATGGGATTTTATTTGAAAAACCAATTTTCTCTTTTCCAAAATTTTATTTTGTCTTTTAGCACGTAATAAAATTATTCGTGAACTCGTAGGACTTTTGGAACTTAAATTTCACGTTTTATCTTGCGCGTTCGCGTAACTTTTAATTAAACGTCGCGTTTTTGATCTAGTTAACGTTTTAGGATTCCTAATACCTAATTATGTTTTCCCATAGTTTTTAGGTTTTTACTAGTTAATTAGTTGCCTTACGATAATTTATTCTTCCCTTCGTTCGTTAATTTTCAATTTCGTTAATTTAAGTTACCATAAAACCAAATAACCTTTCCAATCATACAAGATTTTAATCCAAATCTCACTCGAAGCTTTCCATTCACACCTCGTTGGGGTACGACCCGGGAAATCACTTCCCGGTCTCACAATTTGAATATCACTTTCACAAGTTTTGCGAGGTAATCGTTTTCCTAAACGGTTTACTCGTATTACTTCACGTTTATTTGTCTCACGACAAATTAAACTTCACGTTTGTTGATATTTTGATAAATTGTTGTTTTCACACACCAAAACACAACGAATCACACCTAAAATTCCGTTTTTTCGATGTTGTGCCTTTTTTCTAGCTTCTTCTAGATGATGATTGAGGACCATGTCATTAGAACCAACAGACTCATTAACAGTTTTTGTAATCTTATTTGGTGTACTATACTTAGAAGAGCCAGGTGAAATCACATTTTTGTTTCTTTCAGCAAACAAATTTTGTTTTTCAACAATCTTATCATTTTCACATTGCTGGGGCAAGGGTGTTGGAGTGACTGGTTTTGTCAAATCCTTTTTCTCATCGACTTTTGGAGCAAACCGTGAAATTGACATTTTTGGTTTTTGAACCGTGTTTGAAACATTTGGTTTCTCCGAAGTTGATGGTTTTGCAAACTTAGTTTCCTCACCCTTTCCTTTTTGACTTTCAAGCTGAACCCTCAAAAGATCATTTTGCTCTTTCATTTTCTTTAAGTCACGCTCATACGACAATTTGTCATACTTGCATTCTTCCTTCTTTCGATCAAGTTGTTTAAAATATGACACATTTTCTTTTTCAAGCTTTATGAGAGCATTTTCATATTTTGAAACAATTGCGGAGGTCTCAGCTCTTAGTCGTTCATCGTCTTGAACAGAATATGTTTGTAAAATGATGGACATAATGTCAGTGGTCATAACAGCTTCGAAGAGAGAATCATTTAGGTTTTTCAAAACAATCATGTTTTCACGAATATCATTAGCTTCGGTTACCAGGGATTTGTGGTCCTTGACAAAGTCGGCCGTTTCTTTTAAGAAAACTTGTTCAAAATTTTTTACACTCGCGCTGATGTTATTCAGTGGAATAGTAATTTCGTTTTGAAACACCTTTTTCTGTTCGATGTGAAAACTAGAATGCCAGTTGTTAATATCGATGGAAGATTTAGATTTAACAATGTTTTGAAGTTCTTGAATTCTCTTTTTAACGTCATCCAGAATTTCTCTAGCCTCACTTGTATTAAAAGTGTTGTTAGAGGAGATTTTTTCCAGTTTTGAAAGAGACTTGGAAACAACTTTCTTTTTAGACAAGAATTTCGCAAATGGTCGTTTAATGGAAAACACAGACGGTTCTGTTTGTGGAACAAAAGTGATTCCCGAAAGTTTGTTCAATTTGTTGTAATCAATGAGTTTCAAATCCTTTTGTTTCATTTTATTAATGCTCTCTTCGACATGTTCAATCGTTAGCACAGAATCCCGAACGACGGGAGGATCATGTTTGGTATAAATCACATTACCATTGTACAAAACATTCTGTTCTTGCTGAGCTTTCTTGAGATTACACGGGGTGTTGTTACCAAGAGCCATTTTATGTTTCGTATGGTAAATCGGATTAATTTGATTTGAAATCATTTTCATTGTTTGACTCGACTGACCCGACTTAACCACTAATTCTTCTAAATGAGCAATCATGTGTTCTGACTCTACTATTTCTTCCAAAAGTTTGTCTTCTTTCTTTGCAAAATCCTTTTTCAACTCATCCATTTCTTTTTCAAAATTGGTATAAGCTGTTTTTTGTTTAGAAAGTTGGTTTTGTAAATCAAAAATTTCCGTGTTTAAAGATTTTATCTTTTTGAAAGAATTAACATCAAGTGTATCAAACTTGAGTTGCAATTGTTGTTCCCTTGAAACGGAATTTTGATAACCAGTTTCTAATTCAGACAATCTTTTGTTATGAAATTCAAAAGCTTTAACGGTTGATTTGTAACTCTTAAGCTCAGCGGTCAATTTAACATTCGCGGCCTTAACATCGCGATTGACCTTTTGCACATTCTCAATTTCAATACGACAATTATTCAATAATGATTCAAACAAAGCACGTGTTTCCTCATCATTCTCAGCATGCTGTGAAACGAAGCCTCCATTATGATTCACATCTGGAGTTGCTGAAGGAGTATTGCTACTACTTGGCATGTCCAGGGATGTATCATAAGTGGGTGCTTGCTTCTCAAAATGCTGTTCCTCATGAGGAGACATATCAAATATATCATTATTGTGACATGTGTTGAAGTTAGATACCTCAGATGGTGCATTGGTGTCATAAACAGGAAGTGTGTCCGAATCCGTGTCATACCGAGCTTCCTGAAGATTCGCCATGAATATGCAGTTCGCATCGATATCTTCTCTATCTTCCATGTCATCCATAAGAGCCATAAAATCATTTTCCTCTGCATTCAACTGAAACCCTGCCTCTGCCTTTTGTGCCAACATCACTGCTTTCTGCAAGTACGCTAGATCATTCTTGTTTGGCTTAGTAGGACAGTTCCCTGCCATATGACCTACACCCTGGCAGTTGAAACACTTTACCGGATTACCCTGATTCATATTTCCCAAATTCCCAACTACTGGAGCTGCAACATTTCTATTCTGATTACCCATTGCCTGATTACCAACATTCTGACCCCTCTGATTTCCAACAAACTGACCCAACTGATTCCCTGCATTCTGACCATACTGATTCCCTGCAAACTGACCTGCATTCTGATTTCCTGCATACTGACCTGCATTCTGCATATTCTGATATCCCTGCGGATTCCCATAAACTCCAACCATTTGGCCTCCGTTGCCCATATTGAAGCTCGGCTGAGCGATCTGCCTGTTGCGAGTATTCGATGAAATCCTTTGGTTGTTGTTTGTTGGTGTAGAATAGCGTCCTTGGAATGCCTTTGACAGAAAAGCAAACGCTTGAGTCAATGCTGCAGCAGCTTCATCATTGTCAGTGATTTCTGGTTCTTGGAATTGTGGGTATGTCTGTTGTGGAATAACTTGTTGTTGTTGTGGGTAGAAGTGTTGTTGGTAGACCGGTGTTGGTTGTTGAATGCATGATGGTTGCATGTAGTTGTGAATGGATGATGATGGTTGTTGAGTGTTCACTTGTAATGGTGTTGGTGTATTAGCAATTAGTGCGAGAGGATCATGATTCTTTGCCAATCTTTCTTTCCTAACTTCATTAGCCTCAGCTTGGTTTTGCTTCAGAAAGTCATAGAGTTGATCATAATTCACCTGATGTAAATCCTTTGTCTGATTAACAATTGTAACATAACGACCCCATTCTTCTGGAAGGTTATTGACGAATTTGATGTTTGTTGCAATTGTTCGAGGTGTCAACTTGTTTCTGATTAACTCATTCATCAACGTGCAAAACCTTGTGTAGTATGACTCAATCTGTTCACCTTTAGTGGATGTGAAGTTCTCCCATTCAGTAAGAAGTTTGTTCTCAACGTCTTGTTGTCCAATCTCTGTTTCATGACAAATCCTTCTAACACGTTCCCACATAGCATGAGCAGTTTCACAGCTGTCGACCGCAGCAAAGATCTCCCGTGGTAATCCAAGTTGGATTAAATGCATTGCCATATCATCAGCTTTGATCTGCGCCTTGTCTTCATCAGTGTAATATTCTTCTGTTTGTAAACGCATGTATGGTTCAGTAGGATTTGTTGAGTTTGGATTACCGGCAATTTGAACTTGTCTTGGTTGAAATGGACCATTCTTAATGGAGTTGAGCATGAGGTTACCATCAGTCTTAGTTTTGATGTAACGAAGCATGCGGCTTGTCCATGGGAGATATCCACCTTTTTCAAGCATAGGAGGTCGGTTTTCCGCACCGGCTGCATGAATATCTTGCTGAGATGCCATTTGATGAAGTTTAGATGGATAAAGTTGATTCTTGGATCTTTTCAACGAAATAGGAGTTGAGTTTGGAGTGAGTTGATGCAAGTTTTTATGGTGAAAATTTTGACTAAAACCTTAAAACCTCAATAACTTCTTCTCGGAGCGTTTTTAGGCCTCGAAACTTCGCCTAAATCGATAAATCATTTAGCGTGTCGTTCTCCTCTGTCTCACGGTCGTTTTGACAGCTGATTCGTTGAAAACGGAGTTACGGTTCAAAAGTTATGGCCGTTTTGAAGTTTGGTCGTCAAAAACTTCACTTTTGTCAAAATTCTCGAAACTTTGCTGTGTTCTCGAAATTATGGATTTGCGAAACTTCTATGATCTCGAAACTTTGTGGATTGCGAAACTTTGAAGATTGCGAAACTTCTGAAGATTGCGAAACTTTGAAGATTGCGAAACTTCTGAAGATTGCGAAACTCTGAAGATTGCGAAATTTTGGTTTGCGAAACTTTGGTTTGTGAGACTGAGGGGATTTCGAAACTTTTAGTAGTTTGCGAAACTTAGTAGTTTGCGAAAAAGTGTTTTCTCGAAAACAGGTTTTCGAAAATACAATCTCACAAAGAGAATTTCGAAATTATCCAATTTCGAAATTTAGCCAAAAGTCGAAGTATTTTCTTTCTTATACAAGAGAGAAAGTACCGAGTATCCAACTATGATCACGAAAGGAGCCGATTCTTGTGTTCTCGAAAACAATCAGGATTTCGAAAACAGGTACATAAGATTTCGAAATAATGGCAGTTTTTTGATTATGCAAAAAGCACTCCCAAATGAAGTTTGTAATCCAAGATTCTTGTACTTCTAGGCTTAAAAACACCAAAACTTGAAGAAAGTTCCAAACTTGATGATTTTTATAAAACTTTTTAGAGATCTCGAAAACAAGTACAATAACCAATACGAATTTTTTTAAGCTAGAAATTTTCAAAAAGATTGAAACTTTCTTGTTAGATAAGGTTTATAACACTAGTTTGTAATAAAAAAAGTGTTAAAAATACAAAACAAACAAGAAAAGTAATGATTTTTTGAAAATAAAAACGTGAATAAAGCTTAAAAAACACGAAATAAACAACCCCTCAACCCTCCTAAATCATTGTTAGGCGATTGATACCACTTGTAGGACCTTAAATATCACAACTTTATCACAAATATAGAAGATTAGAAGAAGAAAGATGGTGACTTGGTGAGAGTATATGGATCGTATATGTGTAACTAGAGAGATGGAAAATGAGAGAATATTATTAAGAAACACACACACTTACACACACAAGCACACACCTCAAATGAGCCTTTGAGGTGTTTATATAGTTCATAACATGATACCACTTGTAGGACCTTAAATATCACAACTTTATCACAAATATAGAAGATTAGAAGAAGAAAGATGGTGACTTGGTGAGAGTATATGGATCGTATATGTGTAACTAGAGAGATGGAAAATGAGAGAATATTATTAAGAAACACACACACTTACACACACAAGCACACACCTCAAATGAGCCTTTGAGGTGTTTATATAGTTCATAACATGAGATGCCCTATGGGCTTTCTATGGGCTTGGGCTTGGGCTTGGACTTGGTTACATGTTTAGATAACAAGGCTTATGAAACATAGCACATAACATATTAGCTTGCCAAGTCCAAAGCCCAATGACTAAACTATTACTAATCTTAACAAACGACACAAAGTTACAATATGAGAATAACCATCACTTCATAATACATATTTTTAATGCTAACAAATAGAATAAGATAAAATCAAATCAAATCAAATCAAAAAACTCTGTTTTTGAACTACATACTCAAAATAGATGTTCATTAGCACATACTCTTAACGTAAATGGTTAATTTAGTGTCGAGTAGGCTAAAAAACGAGGCTAAGAACAAAATAAAGGCTACAACGTTTTTTTTATTTATTTTTATTAATTTTTTATTATTTTTATCATGTTGATCCCCTAAAGTAGAGATTATTTAGTGCTTTTACGGAGTATAATTTTTTATTTTTATTTTTAACCAATAACTATCTATATATTCAGCGTAGGCTGATGGGTTTCGTCAGGCCATGTGTGCCCTAGAAGAATAGTTGGGTAGTTCATCAAGTGTTTATCGATGGGCCTTAGTTATGAGCTTGATCTGTGCGTGTATTTAATGAGTTTGAGCCACTTATATTGATATGCTATCACTTATGGGAGAGTAAGTCTCAATTTATATAAGGAATAAGGATAGGAAAAAAACGGTTACCATTAATTAATAAAAATTAATTTTACTAATGTCTCATTAATTAAAATTAAATCACAGATTAATTATATTTTCAATTCACATTATAAACCATGACAACATTAATTTTCATTCCACACTTTTGATCAAATTTTCCAAGAAAGAGAAGCTTAATTTTCATTCCACACTTATGGTCCGGCCCACTTTAAAAGCTCGAGTTAAAATGTTTGTTGAGAATGAGAAATAAGAGTAAAAATAGAATGAATTATTAGCGTGTCACATGCATCTATTTCTATTTCGAGTTTCATAGTACCATACGTGAAGGAGACGCTAACAATTACGCGTATTTTTGTGATCGATCAGATGTTGTTTATAGTAATTAGTAAAGAGCTATGGAAATTTCCTAGTATTTGTTTGTGATGAAATTTCCTAGTATTTGTTTGTACAATCTGCATATAAATTCTAGACCAATACACAATCTACCACTCATTCACAGCATCACTCTAACCCAAAACCATGGAAAATCCACAATCACACACCCTAAAGTTTACTGGAGCCATAAGTACTGATTCTAAGAGGATCATCTTAGCCAGTTACACACACTACCTCGTGTTGTCGCTCTTCTTCTTGCCTCTATGTGCCATGATTAGTTCTCTCGTAATCGCCATTATCTTCAACGGCCTTAATGATCACTTGCTAGAACTCTACTCCAGTTTACCTCATAACATTCTAATCTATTTTATCATCTACATCATATTCGGCTACACCCTCACTCAATGTGGCATAGCTGCAATCACCTACAGTACTCACCATCGTATCTTAGGCAACTCGATGAGTCTCTTAACCGTCATAAAGTCACTAAAATGCACCTTCTTCCCAATCTTTTTTACATCGTTTTTAGTTGACGTGCCTGTGGTTTTGATCATTCTAACTTCTCTCGTGTTTGGTGTGTTAGTTCTTATGTTGGGACAAGCCTTGGGATTTGTTATTGATCACTTCTCATTTTGGTATTTAACGGTACTAGGTGTGATTTTATTAAGTGTGATTGCAGGTGTGATTTTATTCGTAATTCATGAGAAATGCTCGTTAGCTTGTATGGTAGTTGTGGCTGAATCTAAATGGGGATTTTTAGCCTTGAAGAGGAGTTGGCATTTACACAACGAGACGAAGGGGTTACCATGGGCTATGTGGTTCAGTATATGTATTTTTAGTGGGGGTGTTGGTGCAGTTATCTACTTGATTTTGTCGAATAACACTCGTTTGGTGATCAGTAACTTGGGTTTTGTATCGTGGACTGTGTTTGGTTCGTTCTTCTTGATGATGGTTTTGCTTATGGCGACTGTTCAAAATAGTGTGGTCTATATTTATCGTAAGGTTGTTCATGGTGAGTTGAGTGTGAAGATTGATCAAGAGTTTGTTCATCCAACTACGGATGTCGAGAAGGTGCCTCATGTTGTTAATGTTGGCGCAGCTTGATATATGCATGATCTACTTTGAATTAGCGGGTTCTTTACTATAGTCTATAGATCTATATATGTAAACTAAGTATGCTCATTGTAACCCGCCAATTGCGAAAGATCTATATGTTAACTAAGTGTGCTCATTGTAAACCCGCCCGTCACGGCTACCCTATTAGATGGCGACCTATTTCAAACGCATTATAAGTTACCTATTTCGTGATATCAAAATCCGTAATTATTTAATTGTGAAGGAGGACAAACTTATTTAGTCGTAAATGATTAAATCAAAATGCATATTTGAATGACTTCCGTGAAAGGCTAATCAATTGTCTTCACAAATAGCACATGCGAAAATATGCCTTCAACGAACGATGGGTATTAAGACATACAACTTAAGCATATTAGACTAATCAACTACAATTTTGGTAGTTTAAAGGTACGGAATCGATATGAAAGATTGTCATGAAACATCTTGCTGTGCAGCGCAGGTACTTGGCTAGTACAATGGCTAGTACAATTTTAATTATCCTGTTAAAAGTATGTTGCTAGCATCTTTTTATTTGTTTGGACATACTGTCTTAACATATTTGGTTCTGTAAATTCTTTATCTGAACCACATAGGCACATAGATGACATCATGAATTCATGAATCGGTTTGAATGACCGGACAGTGTCACGGTAGACCTACGTACTGAGGGACCGGAGAGTGTCACATTGGACCCACGTGTACTTTGAGGGTAATGTACGAATAGACATCATAGGTTTCCATGGAAGTGACGAAGACCGATGTAAATCGAAAGAAATTGATAACATCCCAGATTTAAGGATTATAATAGAGGTGGAGACTGCAATCAAGATATATGATGATCAAAACTACATATATTAAAGCATTGGGAATTAGAGCGTGGTTAAGGTAAATAATAAGCCACATAACGTACTTGTTAAGAATTAAAAAAAAAAAAAAAAAAAAAAAAAAAAAGATTAAGATGTCGACTAAAGATATATAGTATCCAATTGTGGTTCCATCAAGTTTGGAATACTAGCTAGTTTCATTGCATTTTGGCAAATACTTTTCATATTCTACCAAATACTAATCTTACTATTTGAAAAGTGTAGCGAGACCGATAACACGACAATACCATAATGACATATTGACATGTATCTCGTTTAGTAAGACTGAAACTTTGCTTTTGATAAAATAAGTCAGCACCAGTCAATTTTCATTAACACCCTACGCATCTTATGTGCAAAAATATCTAGTAATAGACACAGTATCAGGTAACATGTTATTCTCTTGCCAATTAAGACTAAACTCTCCAGCTTTAAAAAGAACTATAAGACTGTTCTTTCCATATCCGGCCTGACACTTTGAGCTTCAGCTCTTGCCTCTCCCCACCAGAAAAGATTAACGCGATATCCCTCGGTATGATCAGCCCGTCAAGACTATCAAGAACAGTCTGGTGACTATCACGAATGCTTCTTAGGATACCTTGCTGTTTCATCTTCCTCCTGTTTCCTCCAACCTCAAGACTGTAGCTGAACTTGTTGGCATCATTTTCATCCCCCATAAAAGGCAAAAATCCTATGTTAACCGGTGATGTTCCTAGATGAAAAGCTTCAAAATGCAAGCGTATCTGACTCAGTTGAAAAACTGCATCCATACAAGATATATCAGTAATCGAAACCACTATCGTTAGGGAGCACTTCCATTTCTTATTTGTTATTGGATTGTTGAATTGTACAAAGTTTGTTACAATTGAAAAGAGGAAAAGTTACAAATTGATTAGCTAAAATGAAATGGAATAACGGATTGGTATATAAATGCGAGTTTTGGCGGAAAAAGCTGTTGAAGACTTTTCCAACTGAAAATGCTTGTTCTTGCCCACTTTGACTATTTTGTTGACTTTTGCTTATGACTCATAACAATCCTTCCCCCTTAAAACAATCTTGTCCCAAGATTTAAGCAAGCACATCTATGGAAACCGATTTTGAATGTCTTCTATTAGCTCCCACATGGCATCCTTTGGTGAGCTGTTAGACCAATGAACCAAAACAAAAATTGTGGTTGCATTACCCACCTTACCATATCAAGTATGGTCACTAGTTCAGCTTGAATTAGCCCTGAAGCATCACAATGGGGTAACATGCCAGCTTGAATCACATGACCTCTACGGTTCTTGAGCTGAGAAATGTGAAAAACATCAAGGATTTGGGCTTGTGAGAGTGTAATTCCAGTTTATAAGCCACCTTTCCCACCTTAGCAGTCACTTCAAAAGGACCAAAGTATTTGTGTGACACCTTATTGTACTTTCCTAACTTTACTGAAACTTACCTGTGTGGCTGCAATTTCAAGTACACCCAATCCCCAATTTCATACTCTCTTTCAGTCCTCAAGTACTTTTGAGGTGGAATTTAAGGGGCCGTTTAGTTGGTGAAATTTTTTTCTATTTTTCCGTTTCTAAATTCCTAGAGAATGAAAAAAGTGAGAAGAGTAGAATCGACTTTTCAAACCTTTAGTTAAAATTTAGAGAATGGGAGTTTCACATTTTTTAGTGTAGAATGATAGTGTTATACCACCATTTAGCCAATGAGAGCCATTTGCATCAGTCTTTTGGACCCCACACATGCATCTCAAATAACATTCAAAGGATAACAATAAAGATACGAGATTAAACACATTCAAAGATTCTATTAAGAAATAAAACCGCTTTTTCTTCACACGTGTTTATTCTTGAATAGCTTGATTTTATGTTTCTGTACTTTGTTGATAGTCATTTCATTAATACATAAAAAAAATTTAGTCAAGGAAATTTTTTAGGTTTAGGTGAATCAGGTTATTTATGAAATTTTGTTAACAGTAACTGATGAATAAACTATAACAAAGACAATAAATGGAAGATAGAATTGCAGTCCAAAGCAATGGATCTACAAAATACCTACTACAAAGTTGAAATTCATGAAGTCAATGGCAAGCTGTCAACATGAAAACACATCCTAACTAAAGGTTCAAGAAAACAAGCATAATTCCCACCACTTTTGAAATTCATAGTTAGAAGAACCAAACACATTTCTTCAAAATCACTTGCTCCTCACTCATCATCTTCAAAATCAGAATCCTCAGTCGCATCGTTGTAATCTTCAGGTTCTTCTTCATCAGAATCACTCACTAAATACGATTCTTCTTGTTCTTCCTTTGTGGTCCAGCTGCATCTGGTGCTCGTTTTGCTCGTTCTCTCTTTTCTGCTAAGGATGCTAAAGGATATTTTCCCTGCAAGCGATATTTTTATTAGGTCATATAATCACTTTTCATGTATTACATTGTTAAAATTTAGCAAAGATAAAGTTTAATTTCTCACATCAAGTTTGTCATCAAGAGCATCAAGATCTCTTAGCCATAACGCCTCAGAAGTTGTTTTGGTGAGCTCATCAAACTCTTTCTTCTTTACATCCCTTTCTTCCTCTAACTTCATCAACTCCTTACGTTTGACTCCTGCAAATGCCACAGCCAGCAAGTAATCATATCCTCCTGCTGCCACTTCTTCATCCTCTTCAGTTTCTTCCCATCCTACATGATTAGCTGCCTCTTCAATGGATGGTAAAGATTTGAAACCTTTGGCCTTTAAATCAGCAGAAATCTCAACCCTCTTTTTATTGAACAAAATTTTTCGCGCAAAAGCTTCACCAATATACCTCACTTTGTTTTCCAGTAGCAATGCAGCTTTCTTGAGCTCGCGAAGCAGAGCTGTCTGTTAGCCATGACCACATTTGGATTAGTACAGAGTCTTAATCAAGGACATGAAATGAAGCCACATCCAACTTACCCTCCTCTTTTCATAAAAGTCAAGACGAAGGTGAAAGAAATCCTCAAGAACTGTACACAGAAAGAATATGAACAGTCAGTGAACAAATTATGAGTATAAATCAATCTTTTTGTTCATGGATATCGTACTTACTTTGTTCAGGGGTGTCATACTTCTTTAGTTCACCATTTGCATCAAGCAAATGCATGTTAGCTGTGCTTAATGTAGTTGTTAGCTTAAATTTATTCAAGAACCCCTCTTGTCTTGCTCTGTTCATTTGATCTTCGGTCATGATAATTTCAAAAGTCATGGTAAGTTTAAAATCCTCATCAGTAACATAGCGAGCCGTATAAGCCTGCAAAAAGAGCATGGGGTTGCCATATAAGAGCTATAAAGATAATAATATAAAAATACAATATACGTGTTAACTATTTAAAATTTGTTAATTTACCTTAATGTCCTTCCCATCCTTTGAAGCTGCCATCAAAAATTCCTTGTAATCCTGACTCCACGTCCCTACTGGGAGTTCAGTGATACTAAGGGCATTCTTGTACTCTATTATAATTCCTGTAGTGGTGTATCCAGTATCCTTTGATGTTGTTTTCTGAATATCTCCTTTGAACCCTTTATACCATGGATGCATAGGCACCATTGCTTCACCTTTCAGTAGGCGTTTTAGATTAGCAATAATGTCTCGTGGATTATACTTTGGAATAAACGAACTACAGTCAGTCCATCTTCCTTCACTTCCGTTAACCAGAACCATTGGGATGATTGGAATAAACCTTTTTCAAAATAATAATAATAATAATAATAATAATAATAATAATAATAATAATAATAATAATAATAATAATAATAATAATAATAATAATAATAATAATAATAATAATAATAATAATAATAATAATAATAATAAATAAATAAATAAATAAATAAATAAATCATTATAAAAATACACATAGATTATAAACTACCATGCAGGCTCAATGGATCGACCATCGTCATTCAAGTAGTTGAGAACAAGTTCATCATCCTTGTGAAAAAGATATCGTGTGATAGGAGAGAGCTGAGTGTGGATAACTGTGCCACTTGCATGATCTTTACCACCCTGCAAAGGAATAATAGACTTTTAGAATACACAATGTATACAAAACAGTAAATGTTTAAATTGCATATCTCACCTCCATACGTGTACCAAATTGCCCATGAGGCAAAAGAAGGTTAATGTTGTTACTACCAACATAATTTTGGGCCATGCCGATAACGGTATCTTCTAGACTCGCCTCACCATAATGATGTTGATAAGGAGAGTCCGTACACACATTACCACAGAAGCAAGAAACCCAAATTTGCTTGAACTCTTTGTTGCTGAAGTCAAGGTATCGGAAAGCACAGAAAAGGATCTTTCTTTGGTCAGTTTTTAACCCATCCACCATTGATGGGATTGATCTTTGGAGATAAGCCACTGCATATTGCTTGAATTCTCTGTTCATAAAGTCGAGGTATCGGATGCGCTTCTCCTTTGAGTCAAAATAAGTACCAGCCTGCATCAAGAAGCGATGATTGTAATGAAATTCGTGTCATGTCTCCCTGATTACTATGTTGTAGAGATGGCAATTTCAACCCATTCACATATAAATGGGGTCAAACTGGGGCACTTTTAAAACCAAACAGAACACCAAAAGTTACCCAGCATGTGTTTTTAGTTTTTACTATACACAATCATTTAGAGGGTTGTATTCAAGATTCAGATTTTCAGAAAATGATTGTAATATATGGAGTAATATTTTTGTAATCATAACTAAATGCTTCAGCTATTTATTCAGTAAGATTTTGAAAAGTTGACACAACGAAGGGTTTGACGAATGCTAAGAACATTACAGTCTGAGCACAACCTGCAAACCATAACTGTTTATAAATTATAACTAAGTTCACAAAAGCTGATAATGACCAAACCTGAGGTGCTCGAAGCCAGTCCTTTCTCGCCTCAATCTTCTTCTTACTGAAGGCAAGCTCAATTGCATCACCATCCTCGTCATCAACCCAAACAAAGTCCTTAATGTAATGATCAAGATCAGCAAAATACTCTTCTGCTTCTTCCCTTGTAAAAGTTTTTAGCCCCTAGAGATAATGAAAAATATTAAAAATTGCAAAAACAACAATGTATGTATAGTTGCTATTCAAAATTTTCATAAACAAACCTCATAGTACTGTATTTTGTATTCTGTTGCTTTGTTTCCCAATTTTTCCTTCCACGCCTCATACTCGGACATTGTATAGAACGGTAACACTTCATTAGTCTTCTTGTCAGTTGCCTTAACAATTGGTGCTATGAACAAGTGCATAAAGTTTTTGACTTTTAGTAAAGATGGCCACAAATAGTGAAAGATGTTGATCAATAGCCCTTTGAGGTGTGAACCAACATCATCCTACAAAACACATGTAATTTTCTATAAGCATAAAAAATGGCAGATACTTGATACTGTCAACGCATATATAGTAACAGTTATTGGTACACACCTGATCAGCCATAATCAACACGTGTCCATATCTCAATTCCTTAACATTTTCATAACTTTTACCATCCTGGAGGCCAAGAATATTCTTAATGTTTTGAATTTTAGCGTTTCGCTGCAATTGTTGAGGACTTGCTTCCCTCACATTGAGCAACTTATAACCTTTCAAAGGAAACACACCATATTTATCTTGGCCCACAATAGATAATCCAAACTTCTGCAAACAATAATAAACATTGTATTAAATGATTGTTTATGCGAATGCATGTTTCCAAATATGTGACTATCAAAGAACAAGCAAGACAGCTTACTGCAAAAGATTCGGGAGAATATCCTACTGTCAAAATCAAAGTGCAGTCTCCGGAATTAGCTGTACCAGCCAAGTTAGCATCGCTGAGTTCAGGAATATCGAGTTTCCCTTTCCTTTTACCATCCTTTGCCATGGTTGTTAGTTAGGGTTGTTACGGTGGTTTGAGAAACACACTGTGAAGGTGTGTTTAGTGTGCGATGGAAAGATGTAAACACAAGAACATGCGTCAATCTAGAACTTAAAAAGATGAAAAGTATAAAACCCCTCCTTTTATAGAGATGAAAAACCGACTCCTAATGCACATAGGAGACGTACAGCCCAACCTTACCCCAGGCCTACAGCCCAACCTTTACCCGTCTTAAAAACGTTTTTTTTTTTTAACCCCGTCTTAGAAAATAGTTATTTTTACCCCGGTTTTAAAAATTTCAGGACCTCACCACCAGACCTTAAAATCTTCGTCATTGATATAATGTTCAGATAAGTGTTGTAGTTTCTCATATGATCATCACACACACACACACACACACACAAATCCTCAAAAGCTTTCTTCTCATATTATCACATACTCCATCCTCAAATTTATGATAAAAAATAAAAGTGGTGATTTGTATCTTGGCTAGCAATCGAGATGGCAATTGCTGATTTTATATATTTATGCATTTGCAACTGAGATTGCAGCCATGGTGCAACCGTCAGTTGATTTATCATTTATGAGAGGTTATAGAGCATGCATCCAAAAGTTTGTCTGTTTTTGTTTGTGGTTTTCATCTTTAATATGGATTTAAGGGCTCAGGATTTTGGAAGTTCCAGGTTTGTGTGTGATCCTATTTATAATGCTTTTAATGCTTTGTTAAAGACAATTACTTTAGTTTATTATGTTTTATTAAGTATGGGTCATAGTGGGTCAAAAGGCATGTAATGGTTGGGTTGAAACTTGTTAACCCAAACAGGCCTTATAGAAGTTAGTTATTCCGTTTGACAGTTTGTTTAGTTTGGTAGTTATTTGACAGTTATTATGAAACGACACAATGGTTCATGTGTCAACAGACATGTCGTTTCATAAGTATAAATATGTATTAAGATTGAGTCGAATTTCAATATAAGTTCTATTTTAGTTTATGCACATCAAAACTTAAACATGGTTAACACCAACTATTATATAGAAAACAACTTGCTTCAAACCAAACCTGTGAAACGAAACCAACAGTGGTATAAGAGCACACGTCACGTTCTGATTCATGGGGGAAGCAGTTGCAACGAGAACCAAAACTCACTCAAAACAAATACCACTTTCAAACACATTTTATCCCAAACACCCCTCAACGACCCAAACATACAAAACATATTTCCCCTGAAGGAAAACAGTTATTGAAGAATAAGGTTGAAGAAGTTGTTTCATTTAATTCACTAAAAACAACGAAACCACAAGAAAATAAAAATCACAAACAATTGGGAGAAGATACTAGTGTATCTAGAAGGGATAAAAGGGCACGTTGCTATATTTGCAAGAAAAGAGGCCACGTATATTGGAAGTGTACAAACAAGGGAATCGAGGAAGAAAAAGATATGAGTGATATGGATCATAAAACTACAACAACACCACCAGTCTATGAAACGTTTAAGTATGAACCAGAAAGAGTACATGTGGATGTGGATTTTATGGTCGAAGGTTCTGATAAAGGAAATTGGGATGATATATGGTACGTCAGTAGTGCATATAAGAAGCATATGAGTCCCATGAAACATTTATTTAAAAGAATGAAAGGAAGGTTCAAGGTAGAAGGAACAGAAGAAAGGGAAAAGAAGTTTATTGTGTCGTATGGTGTAGGAGAAGTTTCTGTGGAGACAAGTGAAGGAGAATTAATTGTATCAAATGTGATTTACACGCCAGAAATCACATTAAATCTACTGAGTTTGGATCAATTGGAGGAACAAGGTTATGTGGTTAGTTATGGTAATAATGTGTGTAGGGTAAAATATATGTTTGATAACATGGAAGAAGAAATCGTGCAAGATAATACCGCACAAGATGAGGATGAACAGACAATTACAGAAAGCCACAACAGATTCTTGGATGAATATTTTAAATCATTAGATTTAAATGAAGATTGTTCTTTGATCAAAGGTATAGAAGATTTAAAGATGAATGAACAAGATGGATACGACTATGTGGACAAAGAGTATATAAGCATGAATGGAACTCTATATTTCATGAAGGTAAACACATTCCAAAGATTTATTGTATTCTTAGACTTATTGAAGGTAGATAAACTTGTCTATGGGAATTGGGATGTGTTGAAGCATAAGTTCATGGAGATGCTTGAATGGTTTTATATGGTTCATTTGAAACAAGAATTGCTAGGGAAATTACCACCTGTCATTGGGGTAATTAAATTGGATTTATTGGGTTTATACAAATTTGTGGATGCACTGGGTGGATATATGGATGTATCACTAAATGGAAATTGGCACCAAGTGGCAAAGATACTTGGTTTGGCATATGAACATCAAGACACAGTGAAAGAAGTGTATAAGGAATACATAGGCATGGTTAAAGTCTACTATGAAGAGGCAAAGAGGGTGCAAGGAAAACCAGAGATTATGGCTGGCATAGGTTTTGGAAATGAGCCACAGGATGATGCACATGATGATGCACAGGTTGATGCACATGATGTCCAAGTACAAGAATTGCAGGAAGAATCTCCAAGAAAGAGATGCAGAACTGTGAAGGATGATATGCAAGTTGACAGCAATGGAAGCAAGTTTGGAACAACAAATGAAGGAAGTACTAGCAGCAGTGATGATTTTATCATCATCACAAGAAGATGGAACCAAGCAGATCATGGAAGCAAGCATTCAAGCATTAGGAGGGAGAATGTGATCCTATTTATAATGCTTTTAATGCTTTGTTAAAGACAATTACTTTAGTTTATTATGTTTTATTAAGTATGGGTCATAGTGGGTCAAAAGGCATGTAATGGTTGGGTTGAAACTTGTTAACCCAAACAGGCCTTATAGAAGTTAGTTATTTCGTTTGACAGTTTGTTTAGTTTGGTAGTTATTTGACAGTTATTATGAAACGACACAATGGTTCATGTGTCAACAGACATGTCGTTTCATAAGTATAAATATGTATTAAGATTGAGTCGAATTTCAATATAAGTTCTATTTTAGTTTTTGCTTAACTCTGTCCAAATTTTAATTCTGTCACATATATATACACATCGAAACTTAAACATGGTTAACACCAACTATTATATAGAAAACAACTTGCTTCAAACCAAACCTGTGAAACGAAACCAACATTGTGGATGTTATTTGTTTATGATGTTACGACACGGTTTCTTAATTTTGATTAAAGATTTTCTTTTTTTTTTTGAAATCACTGTTTTATGGATTTTTTTTAATAAACTTAGCTTTTCAATAATTACTATTATATACTTTTGAACTTTTAATGTGTTTTGATGCAAATGGATTTTAGTGGAAGATCTGGAATGATGAAGTGTTTTTCATGAAGGGTAAGTTTGTTTCTTTTGTAAGTTTTTTTTATTCTTCGAAAAATATCAAATATGCTAATTATGCTGTATATTTTGTTTGCGGTTTCCACACGTATGATTGCTCTTAAACTGGTGGAACTACAGTTTTCAATTGGTATAGATTCAGAACCCTCCATTCGTGCACTTGAGAATCCGCAAGTACAAGAGCATATGAAAGAACTGAAAGAAAGATTTACCGGGAGAAAGGTGATTGCTATTTTCAACCCAATTTTAGTGGTCAACATTGGAGTATTAGTTTGTTTTTTGCCCGCATAACCAGATGATAAGGAGCTATATACTCCCATGATGGACACATTTAACTGTATTGTTAACTTACAATATTTATTCTCGTGACAGGTGATATTAGGTGTTGACCGACTAGATATGATCAAAGGGATTCCTCAAAAGATACTTGCATTTGAAAGTTTCCGGAAGAGAATCCATACTGGCGTGATAAAGTAGTTTTGTTACATATTGCGGTACCAACAAGAAAAGATGTTCCTGAGTATAAGTTTAGAAAATATTGGATTTTTAGTGCCAAATTGGTATTTTCTGGTTCTATTGCATCTCAGTTTTTAATTTATTTTTGGTTTCCAATAATGTGATTTTGCATATCAGAAACTCACAAGACAAGTCCATGAAATTTTGGGCCGCATAAACGGAAGATTTGGAACACTGACAAATGTTCCAACACAAGAATACGCCTAATACACATAGGAGACTTACAAATAGTCAGCTGTAAAGAAAAAAGGAAACAAAACAATGTTAGGCTAGGATATGTAATTTGCCATGCAAGGCACGGAACCTAATAAATGAACGTAACACATTACCCCTTAGGCATCAACCGTCTTTAAAAGAGTGAGCCTACCGCCGAAAGAGAGATTTTTTGCCTTCCATAATGTGAGTCGTTTTGGGCTCAAACGGCACAAATTCATAGCGATATTAAGCCTTGTTTCGACTTGGTGATCCGAACAACGACATGGGTACTATGGAGATTCAGAAATCGTGTTTGTTTTGACTTGAAGCCTCCGAGAAAAGACATGCTAGGTGAAGAAATTAAGGTGTTATCACATTCTTGGTTAACTCATCGTCATGGATCTCTTAAACCTAAATGGTTAGATTGGATTTGTGATCAAATAAATTGTTGTATGATGTAAATGTATTTCTTTATTCTAGCTTCTTGCTGGTTGTTTCTTTAATGAATATAGCCGTTCAAAAAAAAAAAAAAAAAAATCTAAAATAAAAACTAAACTTATAACAATTTCCACATTATACTTTATATTAGCCTGTACCAACACTCAACAATGCCCACCAGATGAAATATTCTCCAAAACTTTTGAGGCACATATTTCGGCAATGCCCACATTTTCTACGCTTGAGCAGTTCTTTAATTTTTTTTTTTTTTTTTCTATTTATTTATTTATTTATTTATTTATTTATTTATTTATTTATTTATTTTTTATTTTTTGTAATTATCAGTTAGCAACCCTTCCGGGAGATTAAGTTGCATTAATTACTTGACTCAGGCCTTAAAATATCCATGATATAAAATAACAGTTTATAATTTTTAGCTAAGTAGATTTTGTGATATGATGACACATGCCTGAAAGTAGATGTAAACGGCCTATTGAGACGAATTTCAGTGGAATAATGCCCGATATCTTATCTCTTGGCAGTTCAGACACATCTAACGGCAATTAGAGGTAATTTAGCACATATAATAACATGGAAATGAGTTCTAGTAATAGATATTGAATAAAAACCAGAATGCTTATTAACCTTTTGCTCTCATATGAAGTTGTACAATCAATTCTGATGCAGATGAAGAAAAGACTTGTATGAGGTCAAAGAAATACTTAATCTAAAAGCTGTTGATATGTACAATGGAAAGATTGAAAAGAAAAAAAGATGTGATGACACCATTGGGGTAGAGTTAAAATCTCCACAAAGAACAACAAGGCATAATCCTAAAGCTTTGATGTTGCATTCAGCCTATTTAGAAGCATTTCAACCTTTTTGAGATTAAGAAAGAAAAAAGTTACTGAAATAACTTTAGATCAAAAAGAGCAATTCTAAAAACCGCTCTCCTCACAATCCTAAAACATTTCAACAGCAAACTAGATTTCAAGCTAATACCATGAAGCCAGTGCTACTGATTCATAATAACCTTAACTATACCTTTTATTATAGTTCATATCAAATGTATCACATATAGAGTTTATGCACAAAACGCCACTTATAGAATACCATATCCAATTTTGAATCATGTAAAGCTCATTCACATAAGCAACAATTATCACAACTAGTAAATAGTCCTGCGCCCAACTTCGTGTGCTACCCAATAGCCAACTACTATTTATGCGGTAATTACCCCAACCAGCCACTGCCGAAACCTTTGCAGTAGCCTAAACTTTTTACAAAAGGCCGGGGGATATTGTCCATGTAGCCTAAGCTATTGACGCTGATCAACATTCTGCTGGCGTGGCCCAAAATTGTAAAAAGCTGGTAGCTGGAATTGCTTATTGTGATATACTTACAACTTTTTAGAGCACCTATGCTCAATCATTAAGAAAACAACATCAAAGGATAACAAGAAAGATACGAGATTAAACACATTCAAAGATTCTATTAGGAAATAAAACAGCTTTTCTTCGCACATGTTTATTCTTGAATAGCTTGATTTTATGTTTTTGTACTTTGTTGATAGTCATTTCATTAATACATGAAATTTGTTTATAGTCGAGGAAATTTTTTAGATTTAGGTGAATCAGGTTATTTATGAAATTTTATTAACAGTAACTGATGAAAAAATCATAACAAAGACAATAAATAGAAGATAGAATTGCAGTCCAAAAGCAATGCATCTACAAAATACCTACTACAAAGTTGAAATTTATGAAGTCAATGGCAAGTCAACACATCCTAACTAAAGGTTCAAGAAAACAAGCATATTTCCCACCACTTTTGAAATTCATAGTTAGAAGAACCAAACACATATTTCAATCACTTGCTCCTCACTCTTCATCTTCAAAATCAAAATCCTCAATCGCATCGTTGTCTCTTCTTTTTCGCCCTTTGTTGTCTGGCGTCAGCTCATTTTGCTGGTGCTTTCTTCTTTGGAGCTTCTGTTGTTTAAATAACTTATGTTAGTCACAAACTTGACATGCCAAGACTGAACGGTTATTAGGCATAAATCATTTTTAAAATGGTTTTACCTTCTGCTATCTCAAGGGATGATTCATCGTCATCCTGTGAAGATTGGAAGTTGATTTTGCCCATGCGTTCTGCTAAAGGATATTTTCGCTGCAAGCGATATTTTTATTAGTTCACATAATAACCTGTCATGTATTACATTGTAAAAAGTTAGAAAAGATAAGGTTTCATTCACACATCATCAAGTTGGCGATCAAGAGCATCAAGATCTCTTACCCATAAAGACTCGGAATCAGTATTGGTGAGCTCATCAAACTCTTTATTCTTTGCATCCCTTTCTTGCTCTAACTCCTCCATCTTCTCATAGCTAAAAAATCTAAATGCCATAAGCAAGTAATCATATCCTGTTCCGGGAACTGTTTCGCTGGCATGTCCATGCGGTTTTTCTTCTCCCGCTGCCACCTCTTCCTCCTCTTCGGTTTCTTCCCTTCCTACATATTCAGCCGCCCTTTCAATTGATAGTAAAGATTTGAAACATTTGGACTTTAATTCAGCACACAACTCGTCCTTCCCTTTTATTAGAGGGTGAAAAACAATTTCTCTCTTAAGAACTTCACCCACAAACCTCGCTTTGTTTTCTAGTAGTAATTCAGCTTTCTTGAGCTTACGAAGCTGAGCTGTCTGTTATCCATGACCACATTTGGGTTAGTACACAGTCTTAAACAAGGGAATGAAATGAAGCCACATCCAACTTACCCTCCTCTTTTCACAAAAGTCCAGACGAAGGTGAAAGAAATCCTCAAGAACTGTACACAGAAAGAATATGAACAGTCAGTGAACAAATTAAGAGTATATATCAATCTTTTTGTTCATGGATATCGTACTTACTTTGTTCAGGGGTGTCATACTTCTTTAGTTCACCATTTGCATCAAGCAGACGCATGTTAGCTGTGCTTAATGTAGTTGTTAGCTTAAATTTATTCAAGAACCCCTCTTGTCTTGCTCTGTTCATTTGATCTTCGGTCATGGTAATTTCAAAATGTTATCAATACTACCAGGGCGAGCCTTGTAAGCCTGCAAAAAGAACATGGGGTTTGCCATATAAGAGCTATAAAGATAATAAAATAAAAATACAATATACGCGTCAACTATTTAAAGCTTTTTAATTTACCTTAATTTCCTTCCCACCCCGTGAAGCTGCCTCCAAAAATTCCTTGTAATCCCGAGTCCACGTCCCTACTGGGAGTTCAGTGATAGTGATAGTAAGAGCATTCTTGTCCTCTTTTATAATTCCTTCTGTGGTGTATAAAGTATCCTTTGATGCTGTTTTCTGAATATCTCCTTTGAACCCTTTATACCATGGAAGCATAGGCACCATTGCTTCACCTTTCAGTAGGCGTTTTAGGTTAGCAATAATGTCTCGAGGATTATAATTTGGAACAAACGAACTACAGTTAGTCCATCTTCCTTCACTTCCGTTTACCAGAACCATTGGGATGATTGGAATAAACCTTTTTCAAAAAAAAAAAAAAAAAAAAAAAAAAAAAAAAAAAAAAAAAAAAAAAAAAAGATCACTGTAACAACTAATTCAAACAATATCACATACTTATAAAAATACATATAGATTATAAACTACCATTCAGGCTCAATGGACTGACCATCATCATTAAAGTAGTTGAGAAGAAGTTTATCAGCCTTGTGAAAAAGATATCGTGTGATAGGAGAGACCTGAGTGTAAATATCGCTGCCACTTGCATGATCTTTACCACCCTGCAAAGGAATAATAGACTTTAGAATATGCAATGTATACAAAACAGTAAATGTTCAAATTGCATATCTCACCTCCATACGTGTACCAAATAGCCCAATCGGCTGAAGAAGGTTAATGTTGTTACTACCAACATAATTTTGGGCCATGCCGATACTAGTATTGACTAGACTCGCATCACCATAATGACCAAGCTGAGCAGAGTGCTTATACACATTAGTACATAATTAGTGAGAAACGAAAATTTCCTTAATAATGGCAATCTTGAAAGCAAGGAATAGGATCTTTCTTTGGTCAAGTTTTAACCCATCCACCATTGATGGGATTGATCTTTGGAGATCAGCCACTGCATATTGCTTACACTCTTTGTTGATGAAGTCAAGGTATCGGATGCGCTTCTCCTTTGAGTCAAAATATGTACCAGCCTGCATCAAGAAACGATGATTGTGATGAAATTCGTGTCATGCCTCCCTGATTACTATATTGTAGAGATGGCAATTTCAACCCATTCACATGTAATTGGGTCAAACCGGGGCACACTTAACATCAAACAGAACACCAAAAGTTGCCCAGCATGTGTTTTTACTATACACAATCAATTAGAGTGTTGTATTCAAGATTCAAAAATTCAGATAATGATTGTAATATATGGAGTAATATTTCTTTTTAATATTTATTCAGTAAGATCTTGAAAGTTGACTCAACGAGTTGTTTGACCAATAAAAATCATGATTTGAGCACAACCTGCAAGTATTTAAGGCATTGCATATTTGTTATGTTTTTTAAAAAAGGAGAGAAAAGTGTTTTCTGGTCCAATCAGTTTCAACCATACTAAATGATATCTTTTGAACTAAACACAATGATATTCTATAAATCACATTCGACGACATAACTGTTTATAACTAAGTTGACAAAAGCTGATAATGACCAAACCTGAGGTGCTCGAAGCCAGTCCTTTCTTGCCTCAATCTTCTTCTTACTGAAGGCAAGCTCAATTGCATCACCATCCTCGTCATCAACCCAAACAAAGTCCTTAATGTGATGATCAAGATCAGCAAAATACTCTTTTACTTCTTCCCTCTCAAAATACGGGCCCTAGAGATAATGAAAAATATTAAAAATTACAAAAACAACAATGTATGTATAGTTGCTATTCAAAATTTTCATAAACAAACCTCATGGTACTTTATTTTGTATTCTGTTGCTTTGTTTCCCAATTTTTCCTTCCACGCCTCATACTCGGACATTGTATAGAACGGTAACACTTCATTAGTCTTATTGTCAGAGGCCTTAACAATTGGTGTTATGAACAAGTGCATAAAGTTTTCGACTTTTAGTAAAGATGGCCACAAATAGTGAAAGATGTTGATCAGTAGCCCTTTGAGGTGTGAACCAACATGATCCTACAAAATACATGTAATTTTCTATAAGCATAAAAAATGGCAGATACTGTCAACGCATAGTAACAGCTATTGGAACACACCTGTTCAGCCATAATAATCAAGTGTCCATATCTCAATTCCTTAACATTTTCATAACTTTTACCATCTTGGAGGCCAAGAATATTCTTAATGTTTTGAATTTTAGGGTTTCGCTGCAATTGTTGAGGACTTAATTCCCTCACATTGAGCAACTTATAACCTTTCAAAGGAAACACACCATATTTATCTTGGCCCACAACAGATAATCCAGACATCTGCAAACAATAATAAACATTGTTTATGTGAATACACGTATCCAAATATGTGACTATCTAAGAACAAGCAAGACAGCTTACTGCTAAAGATTCGGCACAATATCCTACTGTCAAAATCAAAGTGCAGTCTCTGGAATTAGCTGTACCAGCCAAGTTAGCATCTTTGAGTTCAGGAATATCGAGTTTCCCTTTCCTTTTACCATCCTTTGCCATGGTTGTTAGTTAGGGTTGTTACGGTGGTTTGAGAAACACACAGTGAAGGTGTGTTTAGTGTGCGATGGAAAGATGTAATCACAAGAACATGCGTCAATCTAGAACTTAAAAAGATGAAAAGTATAAAACCCCTCCTTTTATAGAGAGCCCAGCCTTACCCCAGACCTACAGCCCAACCTTTACCCCGTCTTAAAAACGTTTTTTTTTTTTTAGCCCCGTCTTAGAAAACATTTATTTTTAAGGATAATTACCAAAATAGATCGTTGACTTTTTGACTAGTCTAGACTTTGAAATTTCACTTTCCAAAATTAGATCGGGCAACTAAAAAATTGAGCAACTCAATAAGAGTTTGACACGTGTTCAATATTTAATTATTAAAGTACAAAAATTAGAATGTATTTGTAAGGTATGTGTAAGTGTTGTGTAAGGTATTTTAAGGTTTTTTATATGGTCAACTACCTATATATTTGGCGACTTGTATTGGGCAACTGTTTTTTTTTTTTTTTTTTTTTTTTTTTTTTTTTTTGTACTTTCACCACTTTTAACAATCATACGGTACAAAGATTAAGTTGATCATTTAACTTTAATGATACTTAACGTTTATAAAACAAATTAATATATAAACACTTCAAAGCACACTATATATATATATACTATATACCCCATCAATCTCATAGCTTCTTCAACCATCACCACCACCACCAGCAAGCATATTTGAATACCACCTGACCTCTCCACCATCACCACCGTATCTGAATACCACCTGACTTGCACCACCATCCGCCATTGCCGTCTCTGCTGAATGTTTCTCTCGCCTCCACTCTGTCGCTCTAAGGTTGTTGCTTCCTCCAGTCTTATCTTTAATGAGACTAGGCTGTTGTAGGATGTAATATGCAAAAGCATACATAAACAATTTGTTATTTTTTAATGTTTATGAACAAAACATTTTTACAACAATAAACAATGAATGATTATCTAGTTTTAATTCATCAGTGTTGTTTGAATAGGATGCTTTTTTTTAACAAACAGAAGCATGTAATCAGCAGGTTTGACTTTTGAAAGTCAAAATGCAATTGGAATAACAAAATTTGACTATTAAAGTCAACACATTTTTCTTTGATTGCCTTTGTCCCACCTAGAAATGTTGTTGATTAAACTTTGAAGTTCATTGCTACTTACTTTCTAGTTTGACAAATTTAATGAAACAGAACATAAACATTTGAATTCAAATTCGATAAAAAAGAAAACAAAAATAAAGATTTCATTGAAAATAAAATAAACATTACATTAAACAATTAACAATGAAACTTTTGACATTTTTCGGGATCAAATGACAAATGTAGGTTGTCATAATCCAAATACTCATCATCTGATGAGTCTTCCTCTTCCTGATCCGGCATGTTTTTGCTTTTTCTGTTTGCCAACATATTCTTCCAAGTGTATTTACACTTGGTTGGTTTTTCTTTTGCAGCTTTTTCTCTTTTTTCAAAGGGATAATTACCAAAACGGATCAGTCGCCAAGAGCACATTCCTTGAATAGATGTTTTTAAATCGCTTTCCTCCATTGGATCAGGGCAACTTGGCAACTGAGCAACCTCATATATTCTCGACACGTGTCCATTATTTTATTAATATAATACGGATTCTAGAATGTATAGAGAATGTATGTGTAAGTGTTTAAGGTATTTTTGCAGAGGGCAACTTGTACTAATCGGGCGACATGTATTGGGCAACTTAATTTTATTTGTCGTTTTGCGTATTTTTTTTAATTAAATATTTATGTATTTCAATTGTATCCAAAAAGAATATGTATTTTAATAAATAATAACACTTATATTTGTTTTTAAAATATTTACACACACTTCCTTCCAACACATACTTCATCATCTCCAACAAATTTTCCTCCATCAAAATCAAGTAAACACAATCGAAGCCCATGAACAATATTGTCGAAACAAAGTGGTATAACAGGGTATGTACATTGTTTGCATGTATAAGTTATTTGCTTATACTTTATTTGTTTCATAGTTTGTATAAATATGATTATGTGTGTTTCAAAAATTTTAAAGTTTATTGTTCCTCAAATATTATGTATAAATTGTAAAATGTATTAGTTTAATTTAGATTAAATGCTTTGAGAGTAAATGCACCAACAATATTTGTTGTGCTAGCCAACCGGCGGTGCTGTAGCAAAGTCTACCCATTTACCGAAGTCATCTACATATAGGCGCTCCTCCTAACACAATCTCACACACACAACAAACACATTCAGTTTTCCATTTAATTTACAAGCAAATATTTTGGAAACACCAATGGCGTGTCTTGAATGTTTTGATGAACTTGCTAAAGGTTGCGGTTCCACCTTGTTGGAACGTCAGTTAGATTTCTATTTAGCGAGGTCTGTAGCTAAAGACAAGGATCCACATAGTGACATTAGTAAGGTCTGCTCGAAGTTAGCTGATTCCATCATAGGAACTAATGGTTTTATTAAGGAACTTTCTGTTATTGAGTGTAGGGTAGAGGCGATGGAGACTGCAAAGTATCTTAGGCAGCGTATGCATAAGGATACCCTTAGGTTGACCGTTTGTTGTGCGTATTTGGGGTCTTTTAGGTTTTTGGGCTTATGCGTTAAGCTTTTCGGTGTCTTTATGGGTTGGTTTAGTTTTCTTTTATGTATGGGTAGTTTTGGTGTATCATGGGTTGTCATAGGATTTTGTGTATGATGATCCTCTTTTCATTAATGAATGGAATGTTTATTTATTATATATTTTATGATTTCTATTTAATTTGCTACTGCTTATTGTAGTTATTAATTATCCAAATTGGTTATCGTACTTATTTATAAGGTTTTGTTAAGTTTACTTTCTAACTTTGGTGTAGTTGTGTAACTGATATAGGAGGTATGGTTTTATGATTTCTATCTCATTTGTGGACATGTCCAAATTGAATTGTATTTTATCTTGAAGTGGTTATTTGATTCAGTTTGTTTCTGTACTCTTACTGTCTAAGTTTTTGGTATTTAAGCGTTATTCAAAGAGGTTGGAAATTGCCATGCCTTTGGTTTACAAAATGGTTTGTTTTTGATAACTTGTACCCGAAAAATTCATGATTATACTTGACCTAGTTCCAATCACAAGGAAGGAATCCTGTACATGATCGTGCATTGGTATAACTTGTGTACCACGTGTTATAGTGAATACATTCCTTGTTTAAAGTTATACTACTGTGTATCTAAATTTTATTTATTAAATGTTTGGTCCCCTGTTTTTTCCTCTGTTTTGTAATGTCTGGACACCAAGTTAGAGTTGTCTGCAAACTTCAGTTTGCCGATGTAGTCCTCAACTGATTCTTTGTGTTTTATTTCCATGCAAGGAGTATCAAACTAAATTCATCTTTAGAAGTAAAGTGAACTACTTTCTGTTAATAAAACGCAAGTTACATGCAAAACGACGGAACATGTTTAGGCGTACATGTTTTGGAAGATGGTTGGATATTTTGTACTTTGAACATGAACCACATGTCATAGAGTATATGCTGACAAAACAACATCAGGTTGATGATGCCCATTATGATATGCCCTTAATTTATTATGTCGAAGGTCAAAGTCTACATTTTGGTCGTCCTGGATTTGCTCTTATAACCGGGTTCCGTTTTGGAACTGTATCTTTCGGGTTATATGACTCCGGTGAAGTTAAATTTCGTAATAGGATATTTCCTCACCGGATAGGGTTACGTGTTACCAACTTAGATCTTATTGCTGTTATCGAGGATGAAGAGTTGTTTTGCAAAATATCTTATGAAGATGTTGTCCGTGTATGTCTACTGTTAGCTTTAGAAGTTATCTTTATGGGTAGGTTGATGACTAATGAAGTGGATGATACGTTAATGAGGTTGTTGAAAGTCTAGAAGCTTGGAATGCGTTTCCATGGGGTGAGCACATATGGACTAATTTGTACGATCAAATCGTGGATGTAATAAGTAAGCACAGTCAAAAGCACCTTCAACATCTCAAGAAAGATCGCATGTATGTTCCGACATATACGCTTGGGGGCTTTGTATTTGCTTTCCAGGTATATATTATTCTTCCACATTAATTTTTTTAATCCCTTATGTATTTTGTTTTCGCACCTAAATCTTGTTGATTTATCCTTGACTTTCATATTTAGATTTGGATTCTTGAGAGTTATGAAATAAGTAAGCTTTGGTGGATAAAGCTCGCGCCACTGATACCAAGAGCTGTGGCTTGGTCCAGAAAAACTATATTTAAGAAATCAGATTGTTCTAAACTTTTTGGAAAGGTTATTTCTTCAAAATAGGTCTTTTTTATTTATATTTGATTTCAATTTTTTATGTTACTTCCTTTATAGTCACTATTTTTTTTAGGACTCAAAACCAACTTGTGATATCCGTCCTACTAGAGCTGAGTACGAATCAAATTGGTGGATACACAGCAATGATTTTTTCCAGCAACACATTCCCAGACAACCTCCTTTAGCAGGACAAAATTTCCTTTTGGATACATATGTTGCCAAGTTGGAAAAGGCACGTAAACGTGGGATAACAGATGTATTAGAAATAGCGACTGCTAGAAGTAGTGACAGTTGTATTAGGGAAAAGAGTCTTAAGGATTGTGTGATTGAAGAATTGAATACCCGGGTTTTCAAGCTTGAGTCAATTATTCAGGTTCTACATGGTGAACCAAATGGTCGAGTTGTGGTAATATACTTGTGGTAATATACGACATCCTTTTAATTATTCTATTATTTCAACCAAATATCATTACATTGACAGGCCAAACTCCAGTTTGATGACTGTTTTTCCAATATGACCTCTGATTTTCGCGACTCGCTTAATAATCTTTACCTTGATCTGATCAACTTACATGATACTGATGAAGATATTTGTCTGGTAACTTATAAATTGTGACATCTTTGTAACCCCGTTATACAACAGTTTGTATATCAAACACCATTTAAACAAGCATAACTTGTCACAGGAGTACCTTCATGAAGAAGAGTTGCGATTGCGGCTGGAAGAGGATGATAGATTGCAAATGGAAGATGAGAAGATGATGAAAGAGGAGATGCGGTTTAGGGTGGAAAAGTATAAACAGATGAGGTTTGGGGAAGAGAAGATGCGGCAGTTGGATGCGGAGAAGAAGAAAAAGTGTAATGTGCTTCTGAATTCCGCTCACTTCAAAAAAGCTTTGGAAGACGCAAGACTTAGTAAAAGGACTCACGTAGATGCTTTTACATCAGAAAGTGATTGGAAAGTTTCTTGGGTGAAAATAAAAAAACATCGTGGCTACCTTAATAATCCGTTCTTGGTAGAACGTCTAAAAGATGTGCAACTTTGGAAAGAGGTATCAAATAACATCAAATAGTTCAAACTTAAAAAATAATAGTGTGTTTTATTTCATACCGTTAAATCCTTATAATTTTGTGTAGGATCTATCCCGATGGTTTCATACTGTTGACACTCTTTGGTTGAGTGATGATTTTGAGCTGTTTCTTTCCAAGGCGGGTACGGTTACATTCAAGTTTCCTTGGTCTGAGGATTTTAATGTGAAACGAATATTCTGGCTTAGATTAGTCTGCCTAGACCCTGCAAGGAAAGGGTGGCTAACGGAGGAGGTGAGAAAAACTATGGATTTCGCAATATTAGATTTTGAATACTAAATATGTACTTTAGCCTTCACTACAAACTGTTTTTCTTTTACGTAATTAAACAGCACATAGACTTATGGGTGGACTACATGTGGCATGTGAGACCCGAGAATTCTAACTGGGCAATGGTTAGTACATACTTCATTCAGCTTCTCCTTCAAAACTCCATTCCCTTGTTTTATGTTGACGGTAGAAGGTACCCCATTCCATGGGCCAATGTTGATCAGGTAAAAGCTTTGTTATTAACACACAATGTTATTTGCATAATTATGGTTGTCTGTAATAACTATCCATCATTACCAAAACCTTGTAGGTTCTTATGCCGATCAATGAAACTGAAAGACATTGGTGTGTTGCCCAATTTGACATCCTTTCCGGATTGGCCACATTCTATGATAGCGGGAACACAATTGACTATGAATGCCGTGATTGGTATGTCCAGCTGAGGGACTGTTTACAGGTACGAGTATATTATGATTGCTTATTATGATTACGATACCACTAGGTAATTGCTATCATCAACTAATATATGTGTACTTTTATTAAAACTATAAGTTTAAACAATAAATTGTTCGATACACCATTACATACATACTCTAGTTGTTCAATTTACTTGATGTTTTTGTAAATAAATAATCTAACTTATGCAACTTAATTTGTTAATATATTTTCAGGATTTTTTGTAATACCTATGAGTTTATTGACTTTGTTTGTAACTAGATGTATTGGTAATTTCTTTTGTTGTAATCTTAAGTTGTATTTTTTTAAGTCTTATGTGTAAATTATATCTTAGAAATTGTGGCCACAATTTATTTTACCGATTTAATAACACTTACCCCCTTCAAATCACATTAATTAGTTTTGGCATGTATTGAACAGTGACATGACATCTACTATTCACAAGTTGCCCAAACTATTAGCTTCCTAGTGACATGTTGCCCAATCTTTAATCTTCCTATATAAGAAAGCTAACAAGTACACTTTTACATACCACACTTTCTCTCTTCATCCTCAAAAAAATTACCTACATCACACTTACCATAACTCTCCTACTGCTATGGCTGCCCTAACTGAACTCTCACTTAAGACTAAGTCACCATCACTCAAAGATATGATGCTCCTCTTGTTTGAACAAGATAATGATAAGGACTTTAAGCTGGTGCAAGAAACTCATACTCTATGCCAAGAGCTTTGTAACCGTGTTAAGGAGCGGGCTGAGGTTATTAAGCAACTTGAAAGTTTCCCTACTATTGGTGTAGCTCGTGATAGCCTCAAGCTACTTCATGAGTTGCAGGATGCTGACTTGGAAAAGTCAAAGGGGTTGATGAAGTTGATAACTGAGACACAGCTCAGGGTCCTCAAAAAATTTTCTTTTATTTCTCTAATGTGTAAAATGTGATGTGTTCTGCTGTGATGGTGTCCTTTGTGCTCTCGACCTTGCATTCTGTCATGTTAAGCTTCAGTCTTTTAGGTCTTTATGTTTGGTGATGTTGTCTTTTGGTCATGTTGTCTTTTGTTTGGTCATGTTGTCTTGTGCATTAAGGGGGGTTTTTATCATGTAATAATTTGTACCTGTTTCAGTCTACCACTAATGAATGCAATGTTTATTTTATGTTTAATCATCTTTGTTACTCCATAATCATGAAAAAAACCCTATGAATACTAATTTATATCAACCATAAACCATTTCAGTTGTTCCATTTTAAAACAAACAAATTATATAATAACACGTAACCATAAAGCATTTGATGCTGTTATTGGATCAATATTTATACTAGTAAAGCAACAATAGACTGGTGTTACAGTCAGAAAACGACAGACATATACAAGTACTACTTTGACAAACTAAGGGTTTATAGAAGGTAATTCTCTATTTGGATCCCTGCTAATATTTTAACACGACCTTGTATTGGAAGTGGGGTATTTTTTAATTTTTTTTTACTACTAGCTACCATAAACCAACTCATGACTAGTTAGACTCACAAGACCAGTGACATACTATTAATTGTTGTTTCACAAACTGGGACATACAACTTCCATTCTTATTTATGATAACGTTTATTTTATTTTACTTCTTTGTACAGGCTCATCTTATATTTGCATAAGGAGATCTCTATGACTGATTTGGGTGCTCTTAACTATTTTTTGGGTGTGTCGGTTACGCGTGACTCTTCTGGGATGTTTTTGTCACAGCGTAAGTATTCTATGGAGATTTTGGAGCGTGCACATATGGTTGGTTGTAACCCGTCTCGGACTCCTGTTGACACTGAGTCTAAATTGGGTGATGATGGTGATCCGGTTTCTGATCCTAAGTTATATCGGAGTCTTGCAGGTTCTCTTCAGTATCTCACATTCACTAGACCTGATATTACTTATGTTATGCATCAGGTTTTCCTATATATGCATGATCCTCGTGAGCCTCATTTCTCTGCTGTTAAGCGGATTTTACGCTATGTTCAGGGGACTCTAGCATATAGTTTACACTTATTTTCTTCTACTACTGACTCTTTGGTTGCTTATTAGGATGCTGATTGGGCTGGTTGTCCCACTACTCGCCAGTCTACATCAGGTTATTGTGTTTTTCTTGGCAACAACCTACTATCCTGGTCCTCTAAGCGTCAACCAACGCTTTCTCATTCCAGTGCTGAAGCTGAGTATCGTGGTGTTGCCAATGCTGTTGCTGAGATATGTTGGCTTCGGAATGTACTTTGTGAGCTTCATACACCTTTGTCCTCTGCCACTATTGTTTACTGTGATAATGTGAGTGCTGTGTACTTGTCATCTAATCCTGTTAAGCATCAACGGACAAAGCACATAGAGATTGATATTCATTTTGTTCGTGATTTGGTTGCTATCGGTCAAGTTCGAGTTTTACATGTTCCTTCTCGGTTTCAGTATGCTGATATTTTTACCAAGGGGTTACCATCCGCCTTGTTTGCTGAGTTTCGTGACAGCTTGAGTGTTCAGTCTTCTCCCGCTCAACCTACGGGGGAGTGTTAGACAGTTAGTATTATACTTGTAATAGGATTTTAGGCCCGCGTATACTGACCCATATCATGTCTTATATAATGTGATGTAACCGAACATTAGAGATCATTCAATACAATCGATTTACTAAATCTTACATTAGCTTATGATACTAGAACCAAAATGACGACTAAACTACGGTAATTGTATATACACGAGTAGGGTAAGCTCGAACGTTATTGCGGGTTTACAAAATTCTTTCATTTAAAAAAAAAAAGAAAGAAAATGCACAACACAACTTTTATCATTTAAATATTTGTAATTATTTTGACTTACTTCCGGAAAATAAGAAATTAAATTTAAAATTTTCATCATTACTTTTTGTAAAATCGTATTTAAATTAAAAACATTGCATGACCTAATCTCCTGCGAGGACTCGGAAAACCTTAACTTTCCCCCAAGACTACTTTTGATGGGGTCGTCCAAACCATGTTTTGGATTATATGGTGCTATCGCAACCGGGTTTGTTTTGATGTCAAACCCCTTAGAAAAGATACTCTCGTTGAGGAAATTAAAATTCTTTCTCACTCTCGTGGTTTCTTCATAGGAATAGGAAAATCAATCTCAATTGGATCGAATGGATTTTTGATCTAGTAAAAGCTTGTACAATTCCTATGTAATTTCGGTTTTCTAGCTCCTTGCTATAGTGTTTCTAATAAAATTTGCCATTCAAAAGAAAGTTAAAAACATTGCAATGTTAGATTAATTTGATTTGAAATTTAAAAACCTTTTTATAGGTTTTTTTTTTTTAAAGAAAGTTGCTAAATATTTATTGGATATTTGATAATTAAAATTGGTTATATAAAAGAGTTATAAAAAGTAAAAGTTCTAGGTAGTTTTAATAACTTGTTACAAATTTTAGAAGTGTGTATTGAAACTTTTTTATTAAGTTTTAATTCTTATATATAAATGTAAAGTAATAAAGTTAAGGATAGTTTTTGTAAATTGTTAGATAGTTTAAAGGTGTGGTTTGAGTTTTATTTTATTTTTGTAAAAAACATATATTAAATTTCAATTTTTTATAAAATCATATGTTAATAAAAAGTATTGCAATATTATGCTTATTTTGTTCGTAATTTAAAGACATTTTCATCCGTATATATTTTTTTAATAAAGAAATCGCTATATATTTATTAAATATTTGATAAATAAATTTTGTTATGGCTAAAGATATCGGGTAATTTTCGTAATTTGGCACATAGCTCATGGGTGTTTTTAAACTTTTTTTTTTTGTTTTTGCGAAACGACAATGCTTGCTATACCAAATGTATGTATGTGTAGTTAAAAAATTTAGTCAATATATACTTAATTATATCGTGCAAGAGATAAATTACTAAAAAGATAAGATTTACAAATTTGAAAAGTTTTAGATTTGTACTAAAGTTTTTTTTTTTTTTTTTTTTTTTTTTTTTTTTTTTTTTTTTTTTAATCTTGGGTTTCTGACTTAACCTTTTTTTATATATTCTTTCATTTATATAAATTGATGCGTGGGAATCGCAACAGGCTTTACCTCTCGAGGGATCTCGAGAAGCTTACAACCCCCACCAGGCAGTGTACCTGATCGTTGTAGTATAGTATAGTGACAAGTACCGGGGGATTGATCGTTCAGCTTAGGGATAGTGTCGCTAGGATTAGAAAGCCTAAATACTAGTTCTAAAGGTGAGGGATGATTATTTTTTTGTTTTTATATTTTATGGAAAGCAAATTAAAATCTCGGGTTTGAAGGATTTGGGCGGAATTAGTTGCTAATCAACTAACCCAATACTAAGATGCAATCAAAATAAAATACTAGAAATGAAAATAAACTAATTTATACTAAGGTTGTGAGCAGTAATTGGAGAAAATGTGCTTACTTAGATTTCACTACTCCCTAGATATCTTTTACACGTTAATTACTTGTTATAATTGCATGGATGACGGATCGTATTCCTTAATACCATTCATGGGGTGGCACACATAACTCCCCAATTCTATGAGCTCTTATCTCCTCCTACACCATGCCCAGCACAACTATAGGGATTGTAAACAGTGGCTCATGCATTAAATACAACCAATAAAGACCTAGTGCGCGTTGGTTCATGTTTCTTAAGACGTTCAAGCATGTTACCAATTGGAGATCTGCCAGTTTTCTTAAGCCTAACATATAAATCATTCATCCAAGACAAGAATAAACAAGTAATCAACACATAATCAATATCTAGGTTTCATTAGATCTAAGCAAACACAAGATAGATCTAGCCTAGCATGATAGAATTAAGACAAGAACATGATATAGACAACCAACACATAGACATATTGATTGAATTAGAATAACACTTATCTTGATTAATCATGCAAGGTATCAAGGGGTTGGAACCCTTGAAAAACCTGTAAAGTTACACCAAGATCGTACTTAGGGTTTCTCCCAAAACTTCTCTCCTTAAATGTGAAAAATTAGAAAACTATATATAGAAAAAGGGGTCTGACGGCATCAAGACCAAATAGGTAACGCCGTCACCTCGCCGCCAAAACAATCCTCGGACTGCCTAGATCTACATTTGACGCCGTCAAGAACAAAACATTTCCAGGCCGTCATGACTTTTACTCTTGACGCCCTACCTTCATGACGCCGTCAAAACTCTTCTGGGTCATCATGGAATTTTACTCTTGACGCCGTCAGGGAACTACTCTTGACGCCGTCATGCACTGTTCCCAGCATGGAAAATTAAGACTTTGGCGTTTTCTTCACTTTTATGCTCCAAAAACGTCCGAATTGCTTCCTTTTCCAGATTTCACTCCCAAAGTACCTAAAATCACAAAAGGAACGATTTAGGGTAATATTTGATCAAATAAATTCGGATTCGGGCTTAAATGACCCCCTAAAAACGGATCATTTTTCGCCTCATCATAAATCTATATACATTATAAAGCATTTGCAACATGCTAAATATTCAAAGCTTAAAATTTTCGGCCAACACACTTGCTTATTATAGAACTATGTTGGTTATAATAACATTAGTTATAGAATTTTAAGTCACCTTTCATAGACAGGTTTTACTATTAAAAAAAATAAAAAAAAATAACTGTCTTAAACCAAAATTTCCCTTTTAATTCATGTTTTTGATATACAAACATATTTTAATGCAATTAATTGAGTGATAAATGATATTTGTAATTCTCGGGTACATGACTAGTATATAAAAAATATATGTATATTTATACAAATTCATTTTTCGGTTGATGATTTGGCAAAACTAAAACCTAACAAAAAACCAGATATTTAACTTGGTTCGATTCGTTTTGAATCGAAACCCAATTTACAAATTTGTTTCGGTTTGGTTGAGTTTTGGTTTTCGATTCACGTGGGTGTTACCCATATTATGAAAACACCTACAAAAATACGGAGGGAGTGTTTGTTTAAACTTATATATTGCTTATGAGCTTATTTGTGTTTCGGCTTATATTTCATAAACCTCAATTTTCTGCCTTACTTTAAGATTTGCGGGCTTATATTAGTTTATTATGGTAGGAAAAATGTTGCCTAATAGTAACAAAATTTCACCACTATTCCAATTCAGTCACTCGAACTTTATATTAACCACAAAAATAACTCAAGTTTAAAAAGTGTTCCATTGTTGCGTAAATGTTTAAAAATCACTCAAGTATGATAATAAACACCCACTCCCTTTGAATTTCACTAATCTCAATTAACTCAATGTACAACCAACTTTTGCACACTTAAGAAAAATCTAAGTCACTAAATAATAACGAAGTTTGAGAAATGTTTCATTTTGGTCACTCAAACATAAAAATTACATAAGAATGAAATACTTGTGAAACTTGAGTGGTTAAACTTCATAAAAAAAAATGTATGAGTGACTAAATTGGAACTAATGAAACTTCATTACTGTTGAATTTTTCCCTAATTATGGTATGATAAAATTTAGAGCAGTGATTGGGAGGCCTAAAACATGTGCCTAAATTCATGCCTAATCCTACGTGGCATCATCCTAATGGTTGCAGACCGCTTTTTAACAAACCATCAAGATCATACCACATGTGTTTAGGCATCAATTTAGGTATACAACTTAGGTCTCCAAATCATTTTCCATAAAATTATATAAGCTCATAAGTCTTGAAACTGAAATATAAGTTAAGATCAAATAAGCTCTTAAGCGATGTACAAGCTTAAACAAACACACCCGAAAACACAAACACCCCTATAAACCTCCGTTTCCTCCACCAAAATCCCAGTGACTCTCCGGCAATGTCAACCAATCCCAATCCCAACACATCAAACTCAAACACATCATCACCGTTATCACATCAGCAAGCCCCCAAAATCTTGCTAGCCAAACCCTCACTAGTCACCGCCGCCAAGTACAACCGTGGAGCCTCCGATGACACGTCAGCATCGCTCTGGTCACGTCTTCCCTCAGTTGGGTATCTCAAACAAATAGGGACGATAAGCGTGAGTTTAAGTAAACCCCAAGAAAGAAACATGTAATTTTTTCTTAGATTTTAATTGAAATCTACCCATTTTCTTTAGAGAAAATTCCAATATTAGACACAAAACTCAAGCTTTAGTCCATTTTCTATTAATTTTTTTTTTCTTTTCAAATTTTGTCTTGTGCGACCGCTAGACTGTGTGACTTCATTGAAAAGTTGACAAGTGTCAAAAAATTGGTAAGGTTTTTCTGCTAGACTGAAATGACATTTTGGCTATGTATGGCAACAAGGCTTATGTGGCTTATAGGGACTTGAGCTTTTAAAATACGCTCACTTATAAAATAAGTTTTGTTTGTCACACAAGCTTATAAAAGCTTTATAAGCCATAAGAGCCCAAGCACATAGAAAGGGGATAATAGCTAGTCAAATTACTTAAATATCCTTTAAAATATAATGGATTATCACGTAAACACAGTAAATCAATTTGATGTGTTTTATGTGATTTTACATTAATAAACTTCTGTAAAAACTAATTCGTCAATCTACTTTATAGAAATATAAGCTTCGGCTTTCGGCTTATAATATAAGCTCCAGCCCAAGCCCCAACCCATTGCGACAAAAGTTATGTTTTTGCTAGACCACCTTGTATTATTAAATAAATCAGCCGTGGTTCCTACATTTTTATTCATTTACACATGGTTGATTTTTTCAATAAAACAAACTGGTATACCAAAAACATAACTTTAGTCGCACAAAATGTTACATTACCAACTTTTGAAAACTAGTTAACTTTTCAATGAAGTCACACAATCTAGCGATTGCTGAAAACTAAATTTAGAAATAGTTTCTTATTCATAGAAGTGGTCCAATATAAAGAAACATGACTAAAATTGAAATTTTTTCTTTTTTCTTTGTGTAAGTCAAACGTACCCAACACAATACTTTTCTAACATAGCCTAAATGCTAGACATGTTTTGAAAACTTAGGATATTAACCAATTTCATTACAAAATATTTATTTAAGCTAACAATATGATTCAAGCATGGCACGAGAAAGGCAGAAGTTATTAAACTTAATATAGTCATATTAAACTTGTTATTTCGGGTAAACTCGACCTTACTCGGGTCGGATTTTGAGAAAGAAAAAAAATTGATTTTACCCGACCTTAATAAGGTGCTGATTAACATGAATAAGCCAAATTATTATATAAAAATACAACTAAGTTGGTTAATCCTTATAAAAAACCAAAAAAAATATTAAAAAAAAACCTCTTATGCTGGTTATTCAAATTTACACGAAACCCGAATGAGGTTAAATCTCTCACTTGAAGCCCGTCCCTCATAAGAGTTCGAGTTAATCACCGAATATTTTTTCAAGTCGTATATCTCGAATCAAATAAGCTTATTCAGGTTCAAGTAAGGTCGGGTTAATCGAGTTCGGGTATTTTTTACACCTAGTCATATTGATAATATATTATAATAACACTTAAAAAATATTGTGAAGAAACAATAGGTCCATGTGTAATCTCAAAATATTAAAGGGTAAGTTTGACACAAAGAAAACATTCTAAAGGACTGCTTATGTAACTTCAATTCTACAATAAATACAAACAGTCATCACTAACTCTATCCTCACATTTCCATTTCCACGCCTTCACACAAACGGTAAAAACATAGTTTCATTTTTCACACACAGTAAAACCCACAGTAAAAACTTTTTATGGTCTTTATACTTTTAAACAACACAAAAACTAAAAACCAATGATATGTTTTGAGGTTTTTATGTTTCACAAAAACCACCACCGTAGCACCGCCGTACCGGAATATCTCCGGTGAATAACCGGTGATGATTTTTATTTTAATTTTTTTATTTTATTTTATTTTATTATTATTTTTACTGTTTTTATAAGTCTTAAGAGAAAGAAACATACTAAACACAAACTATATACAAACCGGAGTTTTGAACAAAGATGGTTTTGTTTTGTTTTGTCTTATGTTTGGTTCACTTTTAAAAATGTAGATCTGTTTTTTATTTTTTATTTTTTTATTTTTATTATTATTATTTTTTAATGGTCTTTACTTTTAAACAACAAAAAAACTAGAAACCAATGATATGTTTTGAGGTTTTTATGTTTTACACTAAAAACCACCACCTTGGCACTGTCGCACCGGAGTATCTCCGGTGAATAACCGGTGACAGTTTTTTTTTTATTATTTTTTTTTACTGTTTTTATAAGTCTAAAGAGAAAGAAACATACTAAACACATACTATATACAAACTGGAGTTTTGAACAAAGATGATTTTGTATTGTTTTATGCTTGTTTCACTTTTAAAAATGTAGATCTGTTTGTTTTTGTTAACGTTGTTTAGAACATATAATAGTTATGGTTGGTGGGTCGTTTCACTCCTCTTTTTCTTGCATAGAAATTTTCTCTCACTAGAAGTAAAGTTTGATTTTTAGACAGTAAAAATAGGTTTTCATGGGTAACAGTAAATAAACTTTTCCAAAACAATCTTCATTTGTTTCCTTTTTTTTAACAGTGTTGCTTTTGTGAAAAAAAAAATAAAATAAAATAAAAAAAAAAATAAAAAAAAAAAACACTTCTAAGTGAAGAAATTTTTTGCAAGTCAAAGGGTGTAGAAATGCTGGTAATTTTTCAAAAAAAGGTTGATATGTTGGACATAATAAGTTTTAACCTTTTTTTTTTTGTTAACAATAATATATAAATGTTGATGTTAAATTGTACCATTTTCAGGTACTATTTTTTATTGATACTTGGTAGCTTGAGTTTTGGAGAATATTCTACGAAGGTACAGTATAATATTATATCTTCATTTAATCATTTTAAGTTTGTTTTTTTAAAATACTTTATTGCTATGTGCTTGTTGTTAAATACTGGTAATAAAGTTTTAATATTGAATACTTATATGTTTGCCTTTAGTATTCTTTAGTCAAGTTTTATATATTTGCTGACTGAGTTCATTAAAATGGTCTTGTTGTCGTTCGTCTTTTATGTGTATGTGAAAGTGACGTTTTTTTGTTGATATTATTCTTCCATTAGATAAACCCTTGTGTTTTGAGTCTGTTAATGTATGTAATAGTGTTAAATTGTGACAACTGGCAAAATAGGGAGCCGTTTTATAAAACCCGCATTACATTAATATTATAATTTGGAATTTTTGAAAGTTTGTTGTGACGAGATATTTTACGAACGTTGGTACGTGATTTTTATCGTACGATATTTATGAGATTTGGTTATTTATTTATGGTTTGATTTGATTCGGTCGTGATGATTGATTGTGAGATCGTTATTTTTGGCACTACATTGACTCCGGCACTAGGTTAACCTAACAATTTTAATTTCATTTTATTATTGGATCGGATATTATTATTTTGGAACGGGTTCGGTTTGAAAGACATTTGGTTATTTAAGTTTCGGGTTTGGTCCGTGTATTGACACCGGGCTACTAAATCCCTACACCCACTATTATTATTAATATTAGAAAAGTAATTTTTTTTATAAGAGTAAAAGCAAAAAAAAATCGTCCTTGTGCCTGCACATTTCAAAAGCAACACAACCATCACCAATACACATTCACCACTTTAATATTCACTCTCTCTCTCTTCTTTTAAACACAACACCACCGCCACCCTTTTACCACCATAGCGCCGCCACCGCCGCCCTCACCATAAAAACAACACCACCATCTTCACCATCTTTTCGAGATCTATCTATTGGTACCAATCACGCGCTCTAACTCCCACCATAACACCTAATTCGATTTTAATCCTCACGAGTTCATCACCACTTTTTATTATTTCTTGAAGATCTATTCGTTTTGGCTTTGGTTTTTGAAGGTAGGTCGAGTTTTGACTCGGGTTTGTGTTCAAATCGTGACTATGGGTCACGGTTTTCATTTCTTTTTCGGGTTTTCATGGATTTTGAGACAAGAATTAAATGGGTTTTGATAATAATGGTTAAATGGAAGTTTGGTATCCGGGTGTGAATGTTTCCGATGGGTCGAACCTCGACCGAGGGTTATGCTCTCGGTTTGGGTAGCATTGGGTCGATTTTCATGGCCATTGGATGTATTTTGATCTTGGGTTCTTGTTTGGTTGCTCTTGGTTATGATTGGTCGACCCGTGTGGTCGTTGGTATTTTTGGCCGAACACCCCCTAGGGGCTGTTTTGGTTCGGTTGAGCTCAAGGAGCTAGCCGAGACTCATGAGTCTCGGGTGTGGCTTCCATTTCATGTTTTGAGCATATGTTGACCCGGGTTGACTTGGTAACTCAACCCGTTGCTTATTTGGTTTTCGGACAATATGTTACTTGTGGTTTATTATTTATATTTTTGTTGTGATTATGATTTGGACATTTGGTATATTATTCGGACGCGTTGTGGTATTTCTTGATTGTGAGTATTATTGGAGTTGTGTTGACGAGTTTGGAATTGGGGACCGATTGTGAGACGGTCAATTAGATGACGGAGATAGGTTAGTTTGGGTGCCGTAGTCGGACCCTCATGTTGTAGCACGTGGTTATGGGATTGTTTGGACGGAGTTGATTTATTATTGTGACTTGATTTTATTATTTGGACTTGGACTATGAGCCGAGGGTCATGTATATAGACGTGTTAAACGTGTGTATATATATATATATATATATATATATATATATATATATATATATATATATATATATATATATATATATATATATATATATAAATGCGTATATTAATAATAAAACGATCACGAGTAAACGTATAATAATAAAACGATAGTTATTATACTATGCAAATAGTGTAATAAATGTCGGGATATTATTATAAATAATAACTATATAAATAATGGCGAAATATAAGTTGGGCAACTAATAATTAAAAATGTGACTTTGTTTATAAATTAGAAACTTATCGAGTTATACGAATTGTGGGTCTTTAAAGTCCAAGTGGACTTTATATTGTGACTTTGTGTTGTCACGGATATATGACGGTTAATATAAACATTTTATATATCGAATGACTTATTCTAGATCGGGTTATTTGACGATATAAAATGAGTATATTAATGGGCATCGTATCCCACGACGCCCATAGGATGTGGTATATATTTTAGGGTAATAAATTACTATATGTCTCGTGGAATTTGGCCGATTCGACGATATATATAGGGAATTCATTGGACTACGACATATACCAAATAGAAACTTATGTGCAATGTGCTTTAGGTTGGGTATAATTTTGGAACAATATATTACGTAAATAAGTATGGGAGATTATCAAATCGACGGATTTAATAAGCTTCGATAATTATTTAAATAATATGTTGGGCTAACATTAGACCTATAGTTGTCTTATTATTGTTCTTTGTTGTGGCTTTTTGGTTTGAGCTGTGTCGACCCTCCACCTGTATGGATACCAAACGTCGAATTTCAAATGAATATGAAGTTAATTCGAGAAATGGATATTTTTGGAAAGTAAAATGGAATACGTCTGGGATTGGGAATATTTGATTTTGAGGAAATGATTTCTGAACGGGTTTGATATTGTTAGGAAGTGCCGAGTCTGTAGTCGCCGTTACGTGAGTTGCTTGAGATTACTTACGTCTTTCTTCTATCGTTTCTTTTGAGGAATTGCTGGACTTGAGGTGAGTCATAGCCCCACTTTTACTCTTGAACTTTGTTTTCAATACTTGGGGTGAGAAACGTGCAAATGTTTTATGTGGACTATTATCGCCTTGTTTATTTAAAACTTGCTATGCTTATAGAACTAGGTAGGATTAAGCGAGGCCTAGTCCCAAACTAGGTAAGCTATAGATTTGGTTATTGAGCGAGGCCTAGACACGAGCTAGGTAAGCTATTGATTTGGTTATTGAGCGAGGCCTAGTCCCGAACTAGGTAAGCTATTGATTGGCTGTTGAGCGAGGCCTAGTCCCGAACTAGGTAAGCTATTGGATTGATGATAGAGCGAGGCCTAGACTTGAGCTAGGTAAGCTATTGATTGGATTGATTTGAGCTATAGCGTGCACCTATAGGGTTGATTTGATTTGGTTGGATTATTTTGGTTGGATTATTTTGGTTGGATTATTTGGTTGGATGATTGAGGCCTAGTCTAGCTAGCAAGCGTTTTGCGTATATGTCCACTATATTGAATTATTAATCTAAACCTATGATCTCACCAGCGAAAGCTGACTTTTAGCACGTTTTCTCAGGTAATTAAGTGATGCTCTGCGGATGCTTGGGATTGGAGGCTTGGCATTTGGCACCGGTTATGGATCTATATTTTCTAAAACTCTAATAACTATTGTGGACCTATATTTATTTCTTTTGGGCCTGACTTTGGATGATTTTGGGATAATTGTAAACTCTAAAACCCCGCGTGGTTGCATTTTATTTTGTTTACTTTATCTCGTTCTTTTATGTCTTGTGTTTGGATACCAATCCCCGTAGCACCCCGAAAGCTTGTTGAGTCTTCCGCTGTATCAAATTTTGGGGGTGTTACAGATTGGTATCAGAGCCAGGTTATAGAGAACTAGGTAAATAGACACCTAAACTATAACCGATTTTTATAGAAAACGATCCTCGACCATTGCCCGCCAGCCCGCCAAGCCGAAGCATCATTGTTTATTATTGAGGTATTATGAGATTATTGAGATGATTATTAGATTTGGGATTTCTTAAGATGATTTGAGGATTTGAGGTTTATTGATTTAGCGATATGATGGCGTTTTGAGGAATTATATGCGTTTTGAGGAATTATATGCGTTTTTGAGGAATTATATAGCTTAATTGTTTTGCGAATGATTTTAGTAATGCGGTATTCTAAATCTTTCTTGATATATATGATTTGGAATTATATGATGATTTTTGATATGGTATTTTGAGTTTCGCGGTTTAGTTGTTTTGAAACACTTACACCTACCCTACGCCGTTGTCACAAATCATAGCCTCCTTTGCACGTGTTGTTATTAAGAATTGTTATTGCTAGTACGCGTCGCCCTTCATAGATCACTATGGCCCCTGATGACTCATACGTGTTGGTCATGCGTTCGGCCTCTACTTTATCGTCTCATTGTCGCCCTAAGTCACCGATTTTATCGCCTCGTGGTTCACCTGCTCAGAGATGACGATTGATGGAGTACCCCTCCGACGAGGAGTATGAGGAGGAGTACGAGGGCGAGCAGAATGATAACCCTTAAGATGAGGAAGAGAATGATGACCCTCAAGATAAGGAGGAGGATGATCCTCAGGAGGAGGAGATGCCTGATGATGATGGGTCGCTAGCACATTCAGCTCATTCTGCGAAGCCCAATTCCCCGATACATCCGTTAGAGCCGGTTTCACCTGATCATCCATTTTTTGTTTGAGTTGCCACCTGGTAGTCCCGTTGAGTTAGATGCACCTTTTGAGGTTTCTGCTGAGCATGCAGATTTGGGTGAAATTGGTAGGATGTGGACTCGGATTACTGCACAGGGCGAGAGGATCTCGCGGATGTCTGACCGACTTGAGATGATTATTGCTAAGTTTATTGCTGAGTTGGTTGCTGAGTTGAGAGTTGATTTGACTACTGTCATGGGCAGGACGACAGCGATTAGGAGAGGTATGATGGAGATACATGAGCAGATAGAGAGTCTGCAGAGAGGTTTCCTCACGGCTCGCGAGGGAGATCACAAGCTGTGGCAGAGGAACACAGAGTTAGAAAAGGAGGTTACGGACCTCAAGAGGGACAGAGATATTGAGCTGGGATCGTTATTGAGGAATTTGGATGGTTTGAGATCGGAGTTGAGGAGTCTACGCCAGCATCATGGCTAGATCGATTTGGATTTGTGTTGTTGTTATGTTGCTTCCTAAGCCAGGGAGTACTTGGTTAGGAGAGCTGGTTATTCTATCCCTTAAGTCATGTTACTCGGATTGTATGTTCGTCTCGCATGGAACGATTAGTATTTATTATGTCTTTTGGTATTTTGGAGCGAAGTATCGATCGCTACTTGTATGGACGATGGTGATCTTGTATGATATTCTACGGTTTTTGGCGTACATGGAGAATTGTGTTCCTATCTGCATGGTTGATGTTGTGTTGGTATTATGTTCGTATTTCGACTTTCACCAAATTGGATTCTTGTTGGACGTTATGGTACGTGTTGTTAGAGACTTATGAACCTTGTATTGTGACTTCGATCAATGGCCCCACGACGAAACCCTGTTAGAGCTACCCGAACTGGAACTGCCGCGACTACCCCTGGTCGCCGAGGACGCCGTCCTATTCGAAATGTTGAAACCCCTACTCCTGATAACCTGGACACTACTAACCGCAACAACAGGAATCAAAATGTTGATGTTCAGGGAGACAATGATCATGTTCCACTTAATGCACCTACTGTGGATCAAGCAATGATCAATCAACTTGTGGAGCAACGAGTTGCTGAGCTACTAGTTGAGTCAAATCATTCCAACAATTCTGCTGGAACATTTCCACCTGTTCGTGCTAATGGATGTAACTACAAGGAGTTTAAGATTTGTGGACCCGTTGAGTTTGGTGGAACGGAAGGAGTGGTCTACTTGGTTAGGTGGATTGAGAAGACTGAGTCAGTGTTTAACGTCAGTGGTTGTGCGGAGAATGCGAAGGTAAAGTTTGCTTCTTTTACGTTCAAGGATGAAGCTTTAACTTGGTGGAACAATTACCGTAACTCGGTTGGGAGTGATGTGGCTTATGCTATGACTTGGGAGCAATTTAAGTCTTTGTTGATTCAGACTTACTGCCCAAGGAATGAGATTAAGAAGTTGGAAATTGAGTTCTGGAACCACAAAGTGAAAGGTACCGATATGGCAACTTACAATCACCGTTATCGAGAATTGGCCTTACTCTGTCCCGATATGGTTAGGACTGAGACCCAAAAGATTGAGAGGTATACCGATGGATTGCCGGTAGCTACAAGGAATGATGTGATTTCTGCTAAGCCTGCAAACATTCATGAGGCTATCACTATCGCTCAACAATTGATGGACTCTTTGGCATTGGAAGAAGCTGAGAAGGATAAGAATGGAAAGAGAAAGAGGGATGATCACTCTAAAGGTAATGATCGTCGAAACAAGAGACAAGCAACTACTAGAGCTTATGCCATGGGAGATGGAGACAAGAAGAACTACAATGGAGATGCACCCAAATGTAACCGATGTTACAAGCATCATTCTCGTCGATGTACGGTAATGTGCAAGAATTGCTCTAAGATGGGACACATAGCTAAGGATTGTAGAGCTCGACCACTTGCTATGGTTCAAGCTACTCCTGAAACTATGAACAAAGCAAATGTTACTTGCTATGGATGTGGAAAGAAAGGACATTATCAGAATGAGTGTAGGGAATCATGGAACCGAGGAAATCAAGGATCGGGTGGTAATGGGTACAATAATGGAAACCGTGGAGCTGGAGGAAACCGTGGACGACAAGATAATGGGGACCAACGTGTGGAAGCTGGAGCTGCTCATGGAAGAGTGTATGCACTTGGGAACGAGAGAGGAGAAGATCCGAACGTTGTTACTGGTACGTTCCTTCTCAATAATCGTTATGCTTCCATACTATTTGATACTGGTGCCGATAAGAGTTTTGTGTCCACTAAGTTTGCACCCTTACTTGAGAAACCCCCGATGGCCTTAGGAATTGGTTATGACGTAGAGTTAGCTAATGGAAACATAGAGAGGATTAAGACTATCATTCGCGGTTGCACGTTAAACTTTCTGAACCGTCCTTTCAACATAGATCTTCTACCCGTCACATTAGGAAGTTTTGATGTCATTATTGGTATGGATTGGTTGTCGAAGTATCGTGCTCATATAATTTGCGATGAGAAGATCGTGCGTGTGCCATACGGCAAGGAGATTCTGAACATACCAGGAGATAGAAAGGATTTGAGAGGCCCATCTAGGTTAGCGGTCGTATCTTGTACTAAGTTGCCGAAGCTAATGTAAAAAGGAAGTTACCTTTTCTTAGCCCAAATTTCTGAGAAAGGAGAGAAGGAGAAGAAGGAAAGGTGCATTTGAGATGTACCTATAGTTCGTGATTTTTCGGATGTGTTTCCCGATGATTTGCCGGGAATCCCACCTACTAGACAAGTGGAATTTCAGATTGAGTTGATACCTGGTGCTGCACCTGTAGCACGAGCGCCTTATCGTCTTGCACCTACTGAATTGGAAGAGTTATCGAAACAATTAGCGGAGTTAGCCGAAAAGGGATTCATAAGACCAAGTTCTTCACCTTGGGGAGCCCCGGTCTTATTTGTGAAGAAGAAGGATGGATCGTTTTGCATGTGTATTGATTATCGAGAGTTGAACAAGTTAACGGTTAAGAATAGATACCCGTTACCGAGGATCGACGATTTGTTCGATCAACTTCAAGGATCGAGTGTGTATTCGAAGATCGATTTGAGATCGGGATATCATCAGCTTCGAGTTCGCGAGGAGGATATTCCGAAAACGGCTTTCAGAACCCGTTACGGGCATTACGACTTTCAGGTGATGCCGTTTGGGTTGACTAACGCACCGGCGGTATTCATGGATCTCATGAATCGGGTGTGTAAGCCTTACTTAGATAAGTTTGTGATTGTGTTCATCGATGACATTCTGATTTATTCGAAGAGTGAGAAGGAGCATGAGGAGCATCTAAGACTTATCTTAGAATTGCTCAGGAAGGAGAAAATGTATGCCAAATTTTCGAAATGTGAATTTTGGATTCCGACAGTGCAATTTCTAGGTCACGTGATTGATAGACAAGGAGTTCATGTGGATCCTGCTGAGATTGAAGCAATTAAAGATTGGGCTGCACCTACGACCCCAACAGAAGTTCGTCAATTTTTGGGATTAGCCGGTTATTACCGAAGATTCATTGAAGGATTTTCGAAGATAGCAAAACTGTTGACCAAATTGACTCAAAAGAGTGTTAAGTATGAATGGGGAGATAAGGAAGAGGAAGCTTTTCAGTTACTTAAGGAGATGTTGTGTAGTGCTCCTATCTTGGCGTTACCCAAAGGTAACGAGGATTTCGTCGTCTATTGTGACGCTTCTCATAAAGGTTTAGGAGCTGTGTTAATGCAACGAGAGAAAGTGATAGCTTATGCCTCCCGACAGCTCAAGAAGCATGAGAAGAACTACACCACCCATGATTGGGAGTTAGGTGCTGTGGTTTTTGCTTTGAGGATATGGAGACATTACTTGTATGGAACCAAGTGTGTAGTGTTTACTGACCACAAAAGTCTGCAACACATTTTGAACCAAAAAGAGCTTAACATGAGGCAGCGACGTTGGATTGAGCTGCTAAGCGATTACGATCGTGAGATTCGCTACCATCCGGGTAAAGCAAACGTTGTTGCTGATGCTCTTAGTCGAAAGGAAAGAATTCCACCGCTACGAGTGAGGTCATTAGGAATGACTATCGTATCGCCATTACCGTCTCAAATATTAGAAGCTCAAACGGAAGCGATGAAAGCAGAAAATCGGTCTGCTGAGAATATATTTGGGATGGCAGAAAATGAGAAGGGTTTTGGTAGACGTTCTGATGGAGTATTATGTTTTGGAGAGCGAAGTTGGGTACCATTGTATGGAGGAATTCGAGAGTTGATTATGCATGAGTCGCATAAGTCAAGATACTCTATTCATCCTGGGTCTGACAAAATGTACCAGGATTTGAAAAAGTTATACTGGTGGCCAAATATGAAGGCAGATATAGCGTTGTATGTTAGTAAGTGCTTGACTTGCTCTAAGGTTAAAGCCGAACATCAAAGACCGTCAGGATTATTGACGCAGCCAAAACTCCCGGTATGGAAGTGGGAGCGGATTACGATGGACTTTATTACCAAATTACCAAAGACAGCTAGCGGTTGTGACGCTATTTGGGTAATTGTGGATCGTTTGACTAAGTCTGCTCATTTCCTGGCGATTAGTGAAGATGATAGTGTGGATAAACTTGCGAGGTTGTATGTGAAGGAGATTGTTTCTCGTCATGGAGTTCCGATATCGATTATTTCGGATCGCGACAGCCGCTTTACGTCAGCGTTGTGGCGATCACTTCAAACCGCTTTGGGGACGAGACTTGATATGAGTACTGCATATCACCCCCAAACCGATGGTCAAAGTGAGAGAACTATCCAGACTTTGGAGGATATGCTTCGTGCATGCATCATAGACTTTGGTAAAGGCTGGGAGAAATATCTACCCCTTGCGGAGTTCTCCTACAACAATAGCTACCACACAAGTCTTAAGGCTGCACCATTTGAAGCTTTGTATGGTCGTAAATGTCGTTCACCTATCGGTTGGGCAGAAGTTGGAGATAGCCAACTCACAGGCCCTGAGATTATTTTGGAAACTACTGAGAAAGTAACGCAAATTCGAGATCGACTGCAAGCAGCTAGAGATAGGCAGAAAAGCTACGCCGAGCAGAGGCGTAAACCCCTAGAATTCCAGGTTGGAGACAAAGTGATGTTGAAAGTCTCGCCTTGGAAGGGTGTGATACGTTTTGGGAAACGTGGGAAACTTAATCCCGCTACATTGGACCATTTCTTATTTTGGAAAGAATTGGGCTCGTAGCGTATCGTTTGGAATTACTTATGGAACTGAGTAAAGTTCATGATGTGTTTCATGTTAGCAATCTGAAGAAATGCCTTTCAGAGGAAACACCAGTTATACCAATCAATGATATTCGTGTGGATGAAAGTTTGAATTTTGTGGAAGAGCCGATTGAGATAATGGATAGAGAGATCAAACGACTCAAGAGGAGTCGTATTCCGCTCATCAAAGTTCATTGGAATTCGCGGCACGGACCGGAATTTACGTGGGAATGTGAGGATGAATTTCGAAAGAGATATCCAAAGTTTTTCACTTCGTAGATGGGTTATTTCGAGAGAAACCCGGGACGGGTTCCTTCTGAGGCTGGGAGGATGTGACAACTGGCAAAATAGGGAGCCGTTTTATAAAACCCGCATTACATTAATATTATAATTTGGAATTTTTGAAAGTTTGTTGTGACGAGATATTTTACGAACGTTGGTACGTGATTTTTATCGTACGATATTTATGAGATTTGGTTATTTATTTATGGTTTGATTTGATTCGGTCGTGATGATTGATTGTGAGATCGTTATTTTTGGCACTACATTGACTCCGGCACTAGGTTAACCTAACAATTTTAATTTCATTTTATTATTGGATCGGATATTATTATTTTGGAACGGGTTCGGTTTGAAAGACATTTGGTTATTTAAGTTTCGGGTTTGGTCCGTGTATTGACACCGGGCTACTAAATCCCTACACCCACTATTATTATTAATATTAGAAAAGTAATTTTTTTTATAAGAGTAAAAGCAAAAAAAAATCGTCCTTGTGCCTGCACATTTCAAAAGCAACACAACCATCACCAATACACATTCACCACTTTAATATTCACTCTCTCTCTCTTCTTTTAAACACAACACCACCGCCACCCTTTTACCACCATAGCGCCGCCACCGCCGCCCTCACCATAAAAACAACACCACCATCTTCACCATCTTTTCGAGATCTATCTATTGGTACCAATCACGCGCTCTAACTCCCACCATAACACCTAATTCGATTTTAATCCTCACGAGTTCATCACCACTTTTTATTATTTCTTGAAGATCTATTCGTTTTGGCTTTGGTTTTTGAAGGTAGGTCGAGTTTTGACTCGGGTTTGTGTTCAAATCGTGACTATGGGTCACGGTTTTCATTTCTTTTTCGGGTTTTCATGGATTTTGAGACAAGAATTAAATGGGTTTTGATAATAATGGTTAAATGGAAGTTTGGTATCCGGGTGTGAATGTTTCCGATGGGTCGAACCTCGACCGAGGGTTATGCTCTCGGTTTGGGTAGTATTGGGTCGATTTTCTTGGCCATTGGATGTATTTTGATCTTGGGTTCTTGTTTGGTTGCTCTTGGTTATGATTGGTCGACCCGTGTGGTCGTTGGTATTTTTGGCCGAACACCCCCTAGGGGCTGTTTTGGTTCGGTTGAGCTCAAGGAGCTAGCCGAGACTCATGAGTCTCGGGTGTGGCTTCCATTTCATGTGTTGAGCATATGTTGACCCGGGTTGACTTGGTAACTCAACCCGTTGCTTATTTGGTTTTCGGACAATATGTTACTTGTGGTTTATTATTTATATTTTTGTTGTGATTATGATTTGGACATTTGGTATATTATTCGGACGCGTTGTGGTATTTCTTGATTGTGAGTATTATTGGAGTTGTGTTGACGAGTTTGGAATTGGGGACCGATTGTGAGACGGTCAATTAGATGACGGAGATAGGTTAGTTTGGGTGCCGTAGTCGGACCCTCATGTTGTAGCACGTGGTTATGGGATTGTTTGGACGGAGTTGATTTATTATTGTGACTTGATTTTATTATTTGGACTTGGACTATGAGCCGAGGGTCATGTATATAGACGTGTTAAACGTGTATATATATATATATATATATATATATATATATATATATATATATATATATATATATATATATATATATATATATATATATATATAAATGCATATATTAATAATAAAACGATCACGAGTAAACGTATAATAATAAAACGATAGTTATTATACTATGCAAATAGTGTAATAAATGTCGGGATATTATTATAAATAATAACTATATAAATAATGGCGAAATATAAGTTGGGCAACTAATAATTAAAAATGTGACTTTGTTTATAAATTAGAAACTTATCGAGTTATACGAATTGTGGGTCTTTAAAGTCCAAGTGGACTTTATATTGTGACTTTGTGTTGTCACGGATATATGACGGTTAATATAAACATTTTATATATCGAATGACTTATTCTAGATCGGGTTATTTGACGATATAAAATGAGTATATTAATGGGCATCGTATCCCACGACGCCCATAGGATGTGGTATATATTTTAGGGTAATAAATTACTATATGTCTCGTGGAATTTGGCCGATTCGACGATATATATAGGGAATTCATTGGACTACGACATATACCAAATAGAAACTTATGTGCAATGTGCTTTAGGTTGGGTATAATTTTGGAACAATATATTACGTAAATAAGTATGGGAGATTATCAAATCGACGGATTTAATAAGCTTCGATAATTATTTAAATAATATGTTGGGCTAACATTAGACCTATAGTTGTCTTATTATTGTTCTTTGTTGTGGCTTTTTGGTTTGAGCTGTGTCGACCCTCCACCTGTATGGATACCAAACGTCGAATTTCAAATGAATATGAAGTTAATTCGAGAAATGGATATTTTTGGAAAGTAAAATGGAATACGTTTGGGAATGGGAATATTTGATTTTGAGGAAATGATTTCTGAACGGGTTTGATATTGTTAGGAAGTGCCGAGTCTGTAGTCGCCGTTACGTGAGTTGCTTGAGATTACTTACGTCTTTCTTCTATCGTTTCTTTTGAGGAAATGCTGGACTTGAGGTGAGTCATAGCCCCACTTTTACTCTTGAACTTTGTTTTCAATACTTGGGGTGAGAAACGTGCAAATGTTTTATGTGGACTATTATCGCCTTGTTTATTTAAAACTTGCTATGCTTATAGAACTAGGTAGGATTAAGCGAGGCCTAGTCCCAAACTAGGTAAGCTATAGATTTGGTTATTGAGCGAGGCCTAGATACGAGCTAGGTAAGCTATTGATTTGGTTATTGAGCGAGGCCTAGTCCCGAACTAGGTAAGCTATTGATTGGCTGTTGAGCGAGGCCTAGTCCCGAACTAGGTAAGCTATTGGATTGATGATAGAGCGAGGCCTAGACTTGAGCTAGGTAAGCTATTGATTGGATTGATTTGAGCTATAGCGTGCACCTATAGGGTTGATTTGATTTGGTTAGATTATTTTGGTTGGATTATTTTGGTTGGATTATTTGGTTGGATGATTGAGGCCTAGTCTAGCTAGCAAGCGTTTTGCGTATATGTCCACTATATTGAATTATTAATCTAAACCTATGATCTCACCAGCGAAAGCTGACTTTTAGCACGTTTTCTCAGGTAATTAAGTGATGCTCTGCGGATGCTTGGGATTGGAGGCTTGGAATTTGGCACCGGTTATGGATCTATATTTTCTAAAACTCTGATAACTATTGTGGACCTATATTTATTTCTTTTGGGCCTGACTTTGGATGATTTTGGGATAATTGTAAACTCTAAAACCCCGCGTGGTTGCATTTTATTTTGTTTTCTTTATCTCGTTGTTTTATGTCTTGTGTTTGGATACCAATCCTCGTAGCACCCCGAAAGCTTGTTGAGTCTTAAGCTGTATCAAATTTTGGGGGTGTTACATAAATAGAATGTAATAAATGAGATACATTATTGTTCTAGGGTTTGTTTTTAGATCCATGTTTAATCCTTTTAAGTTTGTTTTTAAAAAATGCTTTATTTCTATGAGCTTGTTGTTAAATACTGGTAATAAAGTTTTAATATTGAATACTTATATGTTTGCCTTTTGTATTCTTTAGTCAAGTTTTATATATTTGCTGACTGAGTTCATTAAAATGGTCTTGTTGTTGTTCTTCTTTTATGTGTATGTGAAAGTGACGTTTTTTGGTTGATATTATTCTTCCATTAGATAAACCCTTGTGTTTTGAGTCTGTTAATGTATGTAATAGTGTTAAATAGAATGTAATAAATGAGATACATTGTTGTTCTAGGGTTTGTTTTTAGATCCATGTTTAATCCTTTTAAGTTTGTTTTTAAAAAATGCTTTATTTCTATGAGCTTGTTGTTAAATACTGGTAATAAAGTTTTAATATTGAATACTTATATGTTTGCCTTTTGTATTCTTTAGTCAAGTTTTATATATTTGCTGACTGAGTTCATTAAAATGGTCTTGTTGTTCTTCTTCTTTTATGTGTATGTGAAAGTGACGTTTTTTGGTTGATATTATTCTTCCATTAGATAAACCCTTGTGTTTTGAGTCTGTTAATGTATGTAATAGTGTTAAATAGAATGTAATAAATGAGATACATTGTTGTTCTAGGGTTTGTTTTTAGATCCATGTTTGATTTGATGCCAATTTTTAGTAAGTTTTATATATGGAACGAATAGGATCATTAAATTCGATTGTAGTAAATAAGTTACTCTGTTAACCTTTTAATTAGAAATGTAAGTGATTTGTTTTTTTAATTAGAAATACTTTGATTGAAAGAAGGATAGATGATCCTGTTTACATTGGGTGGAATTTGGAGAATTCGGGCGTTAATAAGCCCGAAGAATTTGTCTTATACTTGAAGAATGAAATATCAATGGCGTTTCCGGGGATAAGAATTGACATTCATGCTTTCGGTGTTGAGGACGATAAGGGAACCGAAATCATGCGAGAATACTGTCTTAAAGAAGAAAGCGGCATCACATGTCATTTTTTGGAAAAAGAAGAAGGAAAAAAAGGAAAAGAAAAAGACCGGGCTGATTATAAGCTAATTTACGATATGTTCATCTTCGCTATGCGCCACCGAGCTACACCACTTATCGTGTTGCTAGCAGCAGATGATGATTTCGCACCTACAATGGCCCGGCGGTCGAACCGGTTGAAAAAATAAAAAAAAATTATAAATTGAAAACTGGGTTGACCCGGCGGTCGAACCGGTTGACCCGGTACCAGTGACTCGACCGGGTCGATTTCGAACCCGGTTTTCAAAACATTGGTTGTGGCACATGGTCGAGTGATGTAAAGAATTTTATTTGTGTTGTGAAACAAAGGCGCGATCGAGTAACGAATTTTCATGGGAATCGTGAATTTTTTTATTGTTGTTATCATCAAAATACGTGGTAGTGTGTCATTTTATATTTACCTTCCGAAATAACTACATGGTTCATCTCTATCGTTGTTTCAAAATATCATTTTTCATCCTTATTCAATTTTAATTACACAAGATTCTTGACGTTGGCCCTTGGGAAAATGGGTAATCTTGGTTAGTCAATGCAAAACAAGATTCTTGACGTTACTAAAATAGATGAAATTTTTTGATTTGTTTATAATAGTTCATATTTACTTTTTATGTTGTCTCAAAAATATTGTCCATTAATAAAAAGGAAATTTAGTGAAAAAATATTCTAAATGAGTGGTTGAAAATTATAGTGGACCCACATTTTTTTTAAAGAATAATATATAAATGTTGATGTTAAGTTGTACCATTTTCAGGTACTATTTTTCATTGATACTTGGTAGCTTGAGTTTTGGAGAATATTCTACGAAGGTACAGTATAATATTATATCTTCATTTAATCCTTTTAAGTTTGTTTTTTAAAAATGCTTTATTGCTATGTGCTTGTTGTTAAATACTTGTAATAAGGTTTTAATATTGAATACTTATATCTTTGCCTTTAGTATTCTTTAGTCAAGTTTTATATATTTGCTGACTGAGTTCATTAAAATGGTCTTGTTGTGGTTCTTCTTTTATGTGTATGTGAAAGTGACGTTTTTTGGTTGATATTATTCTTCCATTAGATAAACCCTTGTGTTTTGAGTCTGTTAATGTATGTAATAGTGTTAAATAGAATGTAATAAATGAGATACATTGTTGTTCTAGGGTTTGTTTTTAGATCCATGTTTGATTTGATGCCAATTTTTAGTAAGTTTTATATATGGAATGAATAGGTTCATTAAATTAGATTGTAATAAATAAGTTACTCTGTTAACCTTTTAATTAGAAATGTAAGTGACTTGTTTTTTTAATTAGAAATACTTTGATTGAAAGTAGGATTGATGATCCTGATGATCCTGTTTACGTTGGGTGGGATTTGAAGAATTCGGGCGTTAATAAGCCCGAAGAATTTGTCGCATACTTGAAGAATGAAATATCAATGGCATTTCCGGGGATAGGAATTGACATTCATGCTTTTGGTGTTGAGGATGATAAGGGAACCAAAATCATGCGAGAATACTGTCTTAAAGAAGAAAGCGGCATCACATGTCATTTTTTGGAAAAAGAAGAAGGAAAAAAAGGAAAAGAAAAAGACCGGGCGGATTATAAGCTAATTTACAATATGTTCATCTTCGCTATGCGCCACCGAGCTACACCACTTATCGTGTTTCTAGCAGCAGATGATGATTTCGCACCTACAATGGCCCGGCGGTCGAACCGGTTGAAAAAATAAAAAAAATTATAAATTGAAAACTGGGTTGACCCGGCGGTCGAACCGGTTGACCCGGTACCAGTGACTCGACTGGGTCGATTTCGAACCCGGTTTTCAAAACATTGGTTGTGACACATGTTCGAGTGATGTAAAGAATTTTATTTGTGTTGTGAAACAAAAGCGCGATCGAGTAACGAATTTTCATGGGAATCGTGAATTTTTTTATTGTTGTTATCATCAAAATACGTGGTAGTGTGTCATTTTATATTTACCTTCCGAAATAACTACATGGTTCATCTCTATCGTTGTTTCAAAATATCATTTTTCATCCTTATTCAATTTTAATTACACAAGATTCTTGACGTTGGCCCTTGGGAAAATGGGTAATCTTGGTTAGTCAATGCAAAACAAGATTCTTGACGTTACTAAAATAGATGAAATTTTTTGATTTGTTTACTCCAAAGTACTCTCTCCGTCTCAAATTAATAGTTCATATTTACTTTTTAGGTTGTCTCAAAAAGATTGTCCATTAATAAAAAGGGAATTTAGTGAAAAAATATTCTAAATGAGTGGTTGAAAATTATAGTGGACCCACATTTTTTTTAAAGAATAATATATAAATGTTGATGTTAAGTTGTACCATTTTCAGGTACTATTTTTGATTGATGCTTGGTAGCTTGAGTTTTGGAGAATATTCTACGAATGTACAGTATAATATTATATCTTCATTTAATCCTTTTAAGTTTGTTTTTTAAAAATGCTTTATTGCTATGTGCTTGTTGTTAAATACTTGTAATAAGGTTTTAATATTGAATATTTATATCTTTGCCTTTAGTATTCTTTAGTCAAGTTTTATATATTTGCTGACTGAGTTCATTAAAATGGTCTTGTTGTGGTTCTTCTTTTATGTGTATGTGAAAGTGACGTTTTTTGGTTGATATTATTCTTCCATTAGATAAACCCTTGTGTTTTGAGTCTGTTAATGTATGTAATAGTGTTAAATAGAATGTAATAAATGAGATAGATTGTTGTTCTAGGGTTTGTTTTTAGATCCATGTTTGATTTGATGCCAATTTTTAGTAAGTTTTATATATGGAATGAATAGGTTCATTAAATTAGATTGTAATAAATAAGTTACTCCGTTAACCTTTTAATTAGAAATGTAAGTGACTTGTTTTTTTAATTAGAAATACTTTGATTGAAAGTAGGATTGATGATCCTGATGATCCTGTTTACGTTGGGTGGGATTTGAAGAATTCGGGCGTTAATAAGCCCGAAGAATTTGTCGCATACTTGAAGAATGAAATATCAATGGCATTTCCGGGGATAGGAATTGACATTCATGCTTTCGGTGTTGAGGATGATAAGGGAACCAAAATCATGCGAGAATACTGTCTTAAAGAAGAAAGCGGCATCACATGTCATTTTTTGGAAAAAGAAGAAGGAAAAAAAGGAAAAGAAAAAGACCGGGCGGATTATAAGCTAATTTACAATATGTTCATCTTCGCTATGCGCCACCGAGCTACACCACTTATCGTGTTTCTAGCAGCAGATGATGATTTCGCACCTACAATGGCTCGGCGGTCGAACCGGTTGAAAAAATAAAAAAAATTATAAATTGAAAACTGGGTTGACCCGGCGGTCGAACCGGTTGACCCGGTACCAGTGACTCGACTGGGTCGATTTCGAACCCGGTTTTCAAAACATTGGTTGTGACACATGTTCGAGTGATGTAAAGAATTTTATTTGTGTTGTGAAACAAAAGCGCGATCGAGTAACGAATTTTCATGGGAATCGTGAATTTTTTTATTGTTGTTATCATCAAAATACGTGGTAGTGTGTCATTTTATATTTACCTTCCGAAATAACTACATGGTTCATCTCTATCGTTGTTTCAAAATATCATTTTTCATCCTTATTCAATTTTAATTACACAAGATTCTTGACGTTGGCCCTTGGGAAAATGGGTAATCTTGGTTAGTCAATGCAAAACAAGATTCTTGACGTTACTAAAATAGATGAAATTTTTTGATTTGTTTACTCCAAAGTACTCTCTCCGTCTCAAATTAATAGTTCATATTTACTTTTTAGGTTGTCTCAAAAAGATTGTCCATTAATAAAAAGGGAATTTAGTGAAAAAATATTCTAAATGAGTGGTAGATAATTATAGTGGACCCACATTTTTTTTAAAGAATAATATATAAATGTTGATGTTAAGTTGTACCATTTTCAGGTACTATTTTTCATTGATACTTGGTAGCTTGAGTTTTGGAGAATATTCTACGAAGGTACAGTATAGTATTATATCTTCATTTAATCCTTTTAAGTTTGTTTTTTAAAAATGCTTTATTGCTATGTGCTTGTTGTTAAATACTTGTAATAAAGTTTTAATATTGAATACTTATATCTTTGCCTTTAGTATTCTTTAGTCAAGTTTTATATATTTGCTGACTGAGTTCATTAAAATGGTCTTGTTGTGGTTCTTCTTTTATGTGTATGTGAAAGTGACGTTTTATGGTTGATATTATTCTTCCATTAGATAAACCCTTGTGTTTTGAGTCTGTTAATGTATGTAATAGTGTTAAATAGAATGTAATAAATGAGATACATTGTTGTTCTAGGGTTTGTTTTTAGATCCATGTTTGATTTGATGCCAATTTTTAGTAAGTTTTATATATGGAATGAATAGGTTCATTAAACTAGATTGTAATAAATAAGTTACTCCGTTAACCTTTTAATTAGAAATGTATTAGAAATGTAAGTGACTTGTTTTTTTAATTAGAAATACTTTGATTGAAAGTAGGATTGATGATCCTGATGATCCTGTTTACGTTGGGTGGGATTTGAAGAATTCGGGCGTTAATAAGTCCGAAGAATTTGTCACATACTTGAAGAATGAAATATCAATGGCATTTCCGGGGATAAGAATTGACATTCATGCTTTCGGTGTTGAGGACGATAAGGGAACCAAAATCATGCGAGAATACTGTTTTAAAGAAGAAAGCGGCATCACATGTCATTTTTTGGAAAAAGAAGAAGGAAAAAAAGGAAAAGAAAAAGACCGGGCGGATTATAAGCTAATTTACGATATGTTCATTTTCGCTATGCACCACCGAGCTACACCACTTATTGTGTTGCTAGCAGTAGATGATGATTTCGCACCAACAATGGCCCGACGGTCGAACCAGTTGAAAAAATAAAAAAATTATAAATTGAAAACTGGGTTGACCCGGCGGTCGAACCGGTTGACCCGGTACCCGGTGACTCGACCGGGTTGATTTCGAACCCGGTTTTCAGAACATTGGTTGTGACACATGTTCGAGTGATGTAAAGAATTTTCTTTGTGTTGTGAAACAAAGGCGCGATCGAGTAACGAATTTTTATGGGAATCGTGAATTTTTTTATAGTTGTTATCATCAAAATACGTGGTAGTGTGTCATTTTATATTTACCTTCCGAAATAACTACTTGGTTCATCTCTATCGTTGTTTCAAAATATCATTTTTCATCCTTATTCAATTTTAATTACACAATATTCTTGACGTTGGACCTTGGGAAAATGGGTAATTTTGGTTAGTCAATGCAAAACAAGATTCTTGACGTTGCTAAAATAGAAGACATTTTTTGATTTGTTTACTCTAAAGTACTCTCTCCGTCTCAAATTAATAGTTCATATTTACTTTTTAGGTTGTCTAAAAAAGATTGTCCATTAATAAAAAGGGAATTTAGTGAAAAAATATTCTAAATGAGTGGTTGAAAATTATAGTAGACCCACTTTAATTAAACTTTGTAATTTTTGTCTACTGACAGTAATTTTCAGACGGAGGAAGTAATAAAGTAAAAGTGACTTATAATATTATTTTCTCAAAATTATTATCCACGTTTGCATTTTGAGATGTTCAAAATGACCATTCACTTATTATTTCAATCATTTAAAATAAATGTTTAGTGGGTGAAAATGATATTTGATTGGGTAAAGAGTGGTCTCATTTTTTTTAAACCGTATGTTTTTATCTGAAGATAATAATTTTAAAACTGAGAAAAATAATTCTAAGCCTAATAAGATAAGAGGAGGTTTATATAATTTAATGAAGCTATTTGTTGGTAGTTTAACACATGCATAAATACATATGTATGGATTAAGGAAAACAAATTAAATGTCAAATGATTGGATTTGTGATAGTATTTTACTACTACAACATTTAATGGATTAAGGAAAACAAATTAAATGTCAAATGATTGGATTTGTGATAGTATTTTACTACTACAACATTTAATGAAGAAAAAAAGTGGTAATGAACAATGAGATGTGGTGTGGTATTATTAATTTGCAACCTTTTATTGACATTTTGACATGGGGCTTGATTTGCACACCACATTTTTTTATTCTTTTACCACACCTTGTGCAGTACAGTGTTGTACAGTGTGCTATACAGTTTGTACAAAATGGCATATTTATCAAAAAATTATTGTGCAAATCAATCCCCTTTTGACATTGCACAAAATGACATGAGTTTGATGAGAGTGTGGTTTATTGCTAGGACCATGGGCTTCTTCATTTGGAATACGAGTATTATACTTTCTTACAAATATCTATCTACATGTCTATATTTCATCATCATTATCTTAGACTACTCGGCAAGGAGGTGAACATTTCACCTATCCCCACCATTTCACGCGTAAGAGCCCTTGCCTTCATCAATTTATTCTTCCCCTGTATGGTGTAAATCTTTTATTTCAATAAATAGAACCATTTTTGAAAAGAGTGGTGCTACAAGCCTAAAACCACAAAAGATTTACAAAAATAAATCCACAAAAGAGTTCTGTCGTATGTTGATTGGTGGAGCAAAGTAAAGAGAGGGAAAACATATTCAAACACACCAAACAACATATGACACATCACTTTTGTGAATTTCTTTTTGTAAATCCTTTGTGGATGTAACGCTACTCTTTTGAAAAAACTATATTAACTTTGATTTGGTTGGGTTGATTAAGTATTTATTTATCTATCGTATTTATCAGCTTAAAACTGGATTTGCATATGCCTTAAGTGAGTGTTTGAGTTAGCTTATTTGAAGGGCTTATGGGTTTGTCATGTCACATAAGCTCAAAAAGGTGTTCGGATGTTCCTAAGTGGCTTAAGGTTTTTTTTTTTTTTTTTTTTTTTTTTTTTTTTTTTTTTTTCTAGCTTGGATAAGCAAAGATCTTTTCTAGCTTATCTGTAATTTTACAAGTTTACTCTTACATTCCCTTTTGTTGTAACTTTTGTTTGTTAATATTGTCTTATGTGTGCTGTCCTTTTTAGTCATTTACCAATAGTGTATTTTAAAACTACATAAGATAATTTAATAACTATTTCAAGAGGGTGTGTTTTGATAATACATAAGCTCATAAGTTCTTATTGCAAAGAAAGTATAAGCTCCTTAAGTAAGCCAATATAAATACCCTCTAATAGAAAAGAATGTAGTTAATATTTAGGACATTTACATATATCCCTACCAAAACATCAATATTTACATATGAGAATTGATTTGCACACTCTTGAAAATGATTGGGACACTCAAATTTGTGCATTACATAGTTGTACTATGTTTACAGTGTGCTTTATCTGCTTGTACAGCTGAGTGTCCCAATCATTTTTGAATGTGTGCAAATCACTTCCCTTTACATATATCTCCAAACCTTGCTTTAATAATATTATATACCATGCATTGAAAACTTGTGTTTTGAGGAAATATGTAATTATTGAAGTTTTATTAGTGATATATATAATTCCCCTTTATTATTCAAGTCGACACATAGGTTAATTAATAATCCATACGTTTTATAGTAAGTGTCTACTTTCATAATAAATAAAGTCTTTGAAAAATCCTACCAATTACACCTTTTACCAATTGATTATCATATTTATCCATTAAAATTTATTTAATTAGCAAAACTATAAAATAAACTATAAAACATCTTAAAATAAAAATGTTAACAATAAACATTAGACATTATGAGTGATTTAACATATACTCCGTAGTTTTTATGCAAATTACACTAATGTATAGTACTTGGGGCACGTCTTTGGTCATGAAGAGTGTGTCGACTACTGTGGAGTGGTGTAAAGAATTTTCTTTATGTTGTGAAACAAAAGGTGCGATCGAGTAACGAATTTTCATGGGAATCGTGAATTTATTATAGTTTTTATTATCAGAATACGTGGTAGTGTGTCATTTTAAATTTACCTTTCGAAACAACTACATATTTATTGCAAATCGCATTCGTCGTTCTTATTTGATTTTAATTATATAAATAATCTTTAACTTAGAAAATAAAGATTATCCATGTAATATAATATAGATAAAGATTATTCGTGTAATAATACACTATAAATAATTACAGGGATGGTCCATATTTTTTTAAAATATGGACTATTCGATAGACCTAGTTTGAAACTAGGTATCACTTGTTTGACTAAAATCAAATAGGGACGATAAGTGTGATTTTAAGTAAACCTCAAGAAAGAAACATGTAATTTTTTCTTAGATTTTAATTGAAATCTACCCATTTTCTTTAGAGAAAATTCCAATATTAGACACAAAACTCAAGCTTTAGTCCATTTTCTAGTAATTTTTTTTTTCTTTTCAAATTTTGTCTTGTGCGCCGCTAGACTATGTGACTTCATTGAATATTTGACAAGTGTCAAAAAATTGGTAAGGTTTTTTTGCTAGACCAAAATGACATTTTGGCTATGTATGGCAACAAGGCTTATGCGGCTTATAGAGACTTGAGCTTTTAAAATACGCTCACTTATAAAATAAGTTTTGTTTGTCACACAAGCTTATAAAAGCTTTATAAGCTATAAGAGCCCAAGCCCATAGAAAGGGGATAATAGCTAGTCAAATTACTTAAATATCCTTTAAAATATAATGGATTATCACGTAAACACAGTAAATCAATTTGATGTGTTTTATGTGATTTTACATTAATAAACTTCTGTTACAACTAATTCAGCAAACTACTTTACAGAAATATAAGCTTCGGCTTTCGGCTTATAATATAAGATCCAGCCCAAGCCCCAACCCATTGCGACAAAAGTTATGTTTTTGCTAGACCACCTTGTATTATTAAATAAATCAGTCGTGGTTCCTACATTTTTATTCATTTACACATGGTTGATTTTTTCAATAAAACAAACTGGTATAACAAAAACATAACTTTAGTCGCACAAAATGTTACCTTACCAACTTTTGAACACTTATTAACTTTTCAATGAAGTCGCACAATCTAGCGATTGCTGAAAACTAAATTTAGAAATAGTTTCTTATTAATAGAAGTGGTCCAATATAAAGAAACATGACTAAAGTTGAAATTTTTTCTTTTTTCTTTGTGTAAGTCAAACGTACCCAACACAATGCTTTTCTAACATAGCCTAAATGCTAGACATGTTTTGAAAACTTAGGATATTAACCGATTTCATTACAAAAGATTTATTTAAGCTAACAATATGATTCAAGCATGGCACGAGAAAGGCAGAAGTTATTAAACTTAATATACTCATATTAAACTTGTTATTTTGGGTAAACTCGACCTTACTCGGGTCGGATTTTGAGAAAGAAAAAAATTTGCTTTTACCCGACCTTAATAAGGTGCTGGTTATACGAGTTGCAGGTTATTTGGGACCCGAGTTATTCAGATACAGATTAACATGAATAAGCCAAATTATTATATAAAAATACAACTAAGTTGGTTAATCCTTATAAAAAACCAAAAAAGGATTAAAAAAAAAATCCCTTGTGCTGGTTATTCAGATTTACACGAAATCCGAATGAGGTTAAAACTCTCACTTGAAGCCCGTCCCTCATAAGAGTTCGAGTTAATCACCGAATATTTTTTCAAGTCGTATATCTCGAATCAAATAAGCTTATTCAGGTTCAAGTAAGGTCGGGTTAATCGAGTTCGGGTATTTTTTACACCTAGTCATATTGATAATATATTATCATAACACTTAAAAAATATTGTGAAGAAACAATAGGTCCATGTGTAATCTCAAAATAGTAAAGGGTAGGTTTGACACAAAGAAAACATTCTAAAGGACTGCTTATGTAACTTCAATTCTACAATAAATACAAACAGTCATCACTAACCCTATCCTCACATTTCCATTTCCACGCCTTCACACAAACGGTAAAAACATAGTTTCATTTTTCACACACAGTAAAACCCACAGTAAAAACTTTTTATGGTCTTTATACTTTTAAACAACACAAAAACTAAAAACCAATGATATGTTTTGAGGTTTTTATATTTCACAAAAACCACCATCGTAGCACCGCCGTACCGGAATATCTCCGGTGAATAACCGTTTTTTTTTTCTTTTTTTTTTTTTTTTTTTTTTTTTTTTTTTTACTGTTTTTATAAGTCTTAAGAGAAAGAAACATACTAAACACAAACTATATACAAACCGGAGTTTTGAACAAAGATGGTTTTGTTTTGTTTTATGTTTGTTTCACTTTTAAAAATGTAGATTTTTTTAATGGTCTTTACTTTTAAACAACAAAAAAACTAGAAACCAATGATATGTTTTGAGGTTTTTATGTTTTACACTAAAAACCACCACCTTGGCACTGTCGTGCCGGAGTATCTCCGGTGAATAACCGGTGATGGTTTATTTTTTTATTTTTTTATTTTTTTTACTGTTTTTATAAGTCTAATAATGATTTTTTCCCTCGTTATCGTATACTAGTTATAATGCCCGTGCACGCACGGGGTTTTTCCTAATTTTTTGAGTAATGTATTTTCATCTATTATAAATCAAATATTATTTTATCTATTTTTTCTAAAATATTTTATACAATAAAATAAATAATCTCACATGTTTACTCTTAACATTTTGAGTAAAAGTATACAAAATGAGAAAAAGATACATATTTTTATTATACAGTTGGCTAATTTTGAACTTAGCATGTCAATTGCTCAAAACCTCATAAGAAACTTGAATAAGTATCATGTTAAAAATGAGTTGCTTTAACAAAGATGATATCCATAGTTTCTTACTGATGGACTACACCACTACTCACATCAGCTCCACATGGTTTATATGGTTATAGTATAGACACACCTTCACTTGCAATCTCCCATCGAGCCAGTAGCTATCCACTTGCTCCTGACAATCAAGCTACAAAGTTAAACAATTTATTTAATGACGATGCACCATGGACGACCTTATTCACAATGGTAGTCATAGATCCATTCAAAGAACAAACCTAAATCAACAACCGGTTCAATTTTCAAGCCTTCGCCAATGAGCAGACTGGAAGGGGTATCACTACCAGTACTTGGTGCTCTTTGGTAATCACACAACTCAATCTCAAGAGAGATGTCATGAATGAATGTTGTAAAAGATGATTCGCTATGTAATTTTTGTTTTGAATTGTAGAGTTGTGGCGCCTTTTTTACCCATTGAACGTCGCATATATAAGACTATAAATATGTATGAAGCGGGTCGTCCATGTTTAAGTGTTTTGACATATTTGATAAGTGTTGAGTTGTAATAATTTTATTGTATCGTTTTGTCAGGATTTGTACATGTTAGATTCGTTTTCGCATATTGTACATGAATATAGCTAAAGAAAAACACATAAAACACATAATATATTATTGTTAAGGCGTTAAATAATTTGAATAATCAATTAAACATTTAGTCTTGGTTTTGGCATAAGTCCTACTTATTTAGTCATTGATTTGTTCTAAGAAATTTGTCTTTGTTGAGTCAATTAGCTCTTTTGTGAGATTGTCTATGTCTTCTAATTACTGCCTTAAATCGCCGTTCGATATCATATAATATGAAAGATGTCGATTATTATGATGGTATAATGACATTTATAAAAGATCATTAAATCATAGAGAATATGAAAGATTGAGAACAACCACTTTCAATTTTCCGAGACTAATAAATAATTTATATGAGCACTATAAACATGCCATTATGTAAAGTGTAAGGTGGTTTTATACCTCTCAAATAGCCTCATAACGGACAAGCAAGGATGTTTTTAGCAACAACTCTAAACAAATTTCAAGAACTGTTTACATGCGGCTTTAAAACTACATTTCAATTACTTCAAGTCGAGTTAGTGCGACCTCGAACTTTAAAATATCTTCACATCTGCAAGCTTAGGGAAAAAGAATCACATTATAGCAATTGAAATTTGGCATTAGATTGTGTACCTTACATGGACTTTTATGTGATCATAGCTTATATGTCACTTCCTACGATTAAGTGATTAACGGAAAACCTTGATAGCCCTAATACTATCTTGTATTGATTCTATAAATTTTTAGCTCAACCTTCAAACACCCATATTTATTTAACACAATTTAACAGCAAATGTTCATAAATCAGCAGGCTTAAATATGACGTCAATTACGTTGAATATAAGTAATAAGAGTTAATATGGAATCAACATATTGATACACTATTATCTCTAGGAAATCAATGGATAAATGTACATCATGTCCATGTATATAAGTTAAAAGTCTTCCTAATATACTAAAAGTCTTCCTAATATACTACAGAAATAAATAAAATGACCCATTTAGACAGAAAAATTATATATACTGAAATGCTAAGAAATTTAGATAATTACCAAACCGATAGTGTTGCCTCATTTTTCACACTTTTAAAGATTAATAAATCAGAATTGAGTCACTCAGAGCCTCAGGGTGGAAACATGATACACGTAAGTAATGTGATCCACCTAAAGAGAAGTTTGTAGATGTTCAACTGAATTAGTCATGTGACATTTAACTGCTATTAATTTGTATGTTCAAAAAACAAATGCAGACATAATATAAATAAGAGGTTCCTTCCTCAACTGAAAAAACGTAAAACAGGTTCTTAATGTTAAAATAAGGTCATTAAAACGCGAAACCGCTTTAATATTTGCTACCCTTATTCCATTTCTTTTACTCCTAGTTTGTCTTCCTTCAGAAGTGTAACACAGGCGGCTATATGCTAGGATTTATGACATTTATCTTGTGCAGTGTGCACATAAATAGCGCCTTTGTACAGCCGTAGCCTATTCTATCCAAACATTACTTATTCTATCCAAAATCAGGTGAATGGTAGAACCAATGAGTATCATTATCAATTTTGTTATTGATTTGTATCCCTGCATAATTGATTAATCTCTATAAAACTTAATTGGAAGCAAAGACAACAGTAATCTTGCATTCTACCTCTATCATGGACAATATCTTGCCGAATGGATTCCATACCAAAAGCCTATAGTGATATAGTAAAAACTAAAGTTAATGGGCACAAAGATATAAATAACAACTGTAGTGAAAGATTGCAAGGCATGCCACTTATATATTTATCACCTATTGAATTTTGAAGATTAGTATTATTAATTTTAGTATTTTTTTTACCTAAATATATGTGTATGTTTGACGCTTCTCTTTAAGGGTGCTAAATAAAACATAAGCTACAACATGTGGCATTACTAAACTATTATTTCCCCTCTCTTTTTATGTTTGTGAAACCCTAAATATCCCATGTTTGTGAAACCTGAAATACCCCTCCAACATGCTAAAGTGTGTGTTGGCTAACTATTAGGTTTTTCGTCATTTTGTATGTGCAAGTGATAAGGACAAAGTCAAAGTGCATCCAACCCATTTGACCCATTCAGTAATGATCCATTTTGACCCACTAAATGACCCATGTAAAATCTTATGTTTCTGTCTTTTGTGTACTTTAGCTAATTGGAGTCACTCATGTCTTTAATTGCACATAGTTGTGTATACGACACTGCTTATTTATATCTATTATCTGGAATTTCCGTACACACTTTTATGACTTCATAATATCATCATTTCTAGTTTGTAAGTAAGCAACACCCCACTGTGAATGCGAAATACCATAAAGTGAAACGTGATAAACCGATTCCAGCAAGGGTCTTTCCGTTTTACAAAGTCAAATGGTTTCTGTATCTATAGTCATCAACAAAAAAGCAGATACATCAGTTCTGAGGTAAGCTAACCTTAAAGTATTCAATGACCCTACTTGACCGACGGTCGAGTGGCACATTGTAGATCCCTTGGCCTCCATTTTTCAAAAGGATTAGCTGCAGTAACATGGACATGACAATAGATGACATTTTACAACAGTAAATCAACAACACTAATACACATTAAAAAATACTACCATAGGTCGGAACCAAACTTGTAACTCTCAATACACCGAATAATGCAAACTAATTAAAGCTTTTGTAATTCCTTTTGGCAAACCACTTATTACCTACTGAGAGTCATGCTACCTGAAATTTTTTCTACGGTATTTCTAGAGCATTAACAATTATAAAACTTTGCATAGACATATTACAGATATAGAGAATTAGCTTAGATTTCATGTCAACCAAGGTTATGTACCGGAAATGGCATTTTCAAAAGAAATAATTAATATATGCAGAAAATGCGAGAGTAGTGGATCTGATCATGAGGTTAATCTGTTGATATAGAGGAGTAGAGTTAAGAAGCAAGCATTCATGAAAATTGACCACATTGTGATGTAGGTTAGTGGGTACACTAACTTGGGTTCACTGTGTTTTGTAAGCTAGCCATGGACCAAAACCTACTTCGCCAAACTCAAGCCACTCCTTTTATTTTCACTATATACGAACTCTTGTTTCTCATAATTTCACAAGTCATCTAGCAAAAAACACTCATAACAGTTGACAATGGGACGTGTATTCAGCAGCATTGCTAGTGACATCATTCAGGATACACAAAAGCCCATTCTCACTTATATAAGATCAATACAACAGTCATACAAATGCTCAACAACCTTTTCCGCTATTATACACTTTAAGCACACCAACACTATCACTATTATCAACAAAATTGTTTGCAATCATCGATGCTAAAACTTTTGTACTATTATCGATACTAAAACATTATGCCTCATGAGACGCCCAATTTTGTTGTAGTGGTGCTTAATAAGACCATGGTATCATTCATCGAAATGTCAAACCATAGAGTTTCACACTCGTTTCCACAATCTAACCCATCTATAAAGCGATCATGCATTCTATTGAATGAGACGCACGAACGACAAAGCTAAAGGGAGTAAAATGAGTAACTTACATGGAGGCCCACAATGAAGTTTCATGTCAGAGATGCATTGCTAAGACATCAGTCTCGTGGATCTGAGATTAGCTATTTATGAGTTAGCATGTTAGTGATTACAATTTACACATTTAGTTAACAGTTTGCTAGTATGGTTAAGTATGTCTATACACGAATATATATTTAATGAAACAGAAAGTATGAAAGATTAAGAATTAAGAATTATCTTTTAACTATGATCGATATAGTGAAGAGCTCCATTCTTGAATCGAGTACTACCACTGGTATGCTAACATACTACCCGATTATTTTGACCCAATTTTGATGTTCTTTGACTTCACCCATCTTGGTTTAAGGAATGCTATTGTAGTTGTACGATGTCTTAAAATTACAATAGTAGCAGATACTACAAACAGAATTAATCCGGTTTTTATGCCTTCTAAATTTTTGATACAGGGTAACATTACCAATAGCAGCCACCATAAATCATAAGTACATTACAATCATAACACACAAGTAACATACCTCGATTGCATCCTTATATAAAAGAATTGATTCATAATTGGGTGAAGGTATTTTTTTCTTAATAAAAAAAATTCACCTATAATATACAAAAGGCACAGTCAGCTTCAAACGAATCAGTAGATCGATTATATGTACTAATGAAAGCTGAATGTGACCATGATTAACTGAAACAAATTTAGTATAAATCATTAAAAATTTACCTCAAAAGAAATCAATCGATGATAGAACTTTGATCACAATTGTGAAACTTAATGACCATGTCAAGATTTAATTGGAAGTTTGATATTCTAATTTTTGGATATGTATTTTTTTTCCCCTCACGGGTTGGAGAAGAAAAGGAATTTGGGAAGGGGATGAGTGGTTTTTAGAAAAGATGGAATGAAAGCATTCTGAATGAGCCCGGTGTTCTTTTTTTAATTACATTTTTGGCTTATAACTTGAAAAAATAGCACAGAGGCCCATGTGTATTTTAATCTTTTTTATATATGTGATTGTAAAAACGTTTTTTTATAAATTTTTTGGTCAAATTAGGAAATAATTAGCTTTTAATACTTTTTTCACCTAAAAATAAAAATCTAATTATAAAAGATATTATCAAATAAGGTATGATTTGATTTTTTTGAAATGAAAAAATCTCCACTAGGAGTTTTATTTTATTAGGTAAAAAAATGATAAAATTATATAAGCTTATAAGTATTGAAACTGAAATATAATTTAAAATCAAATAAGCTCTTAAACACAAACATCCCTATAAACCTCCGTTTCGTCGACCAAAACAAAATCCCAGTGACTCTCCGGCAATGTCAACCAATCCCAATCCCAACCCCAACACATCATCACCGTTATCTCATCAGCAAGCCCCCAAAATCTTGCTAGCCAAACCCTCACTAGTCACCGCCGCCAAGTACAACCGTGGAGCCTCCGATGACACGTCAGCATCGCTCCGGTCACGTCTTCCCTCAGTTGGGTATCTCAATCTCTTGTCTGATTCTTGGGATTTTCATACTGATAGGTTCCTTCCTGTAAGTTTTTTTTCTTTTTTTTTTTTTTTTTTTTTTTTTTACTATTTGGGTATAAAATATTTTATAAAAATGTTAAGTTTTTTTTATAAAGATATTAGCTTTTTGTATAAAGATGTTAAATTTATGCATAAACATGTTACTAGGTATAAACTTTATATAGTGAAGCTGATTTTTATGTGTTTATGTAAGACTTTTAGTAGAGTACTTTGCGTTTTGCTGTGCGGCGCTAGTATAAATGTGGTGTGATGGTGAGTGACTTATGTGGTGCCACTTCTAATTAAAATATAAAACCTTAAATGCATTTTTTGGGAAACTAGACTTATACCCGTGCAAAGCGACAATGTATAGCGGCAAATAATTATACTTGCGGAATCGTGATTCTGGTTGACCCTTGATGCAAAGCGTGGGTTTTTTAAAATTAATATAGTGTGTGTTTTTGAAAAGTTGTCAAGTTTAGAATTGATCAAGTTTAAGGTGTATTGAGGGGTACTTAGGGGTAATTTAGGCAAACTACATTAATTTAAGTTTCAAGAATGCACATAAACTCTTTATAAGTAGTAAAGATATGTACAATTAGCAACGGTTAAAATATACTTTGATTGAGTTTTATGGAGGCAAGACAGGACTATGTTACTATGGCTTTGTCATCATCTCCATTATCAATACGTAGTAGGAAACCGAAAACTATGGATCATTGAGTACTCTCATAGTTATAGCTAAATGCTAATAATTTTATAATTCAATTCTAAAAACGTGACATTCATAAGCGAAAGTCTAAAAATTTAAGCTTGTATACCACGTCGCACTGCTCGCAACACAAGTCTAAAAACACCTCCCATGTAAGGGTATATTTAGTGTTATTTCCTTGTATATTTGTACCAACACAATTAGACTTGTCACACAATTAGACTCGTGAATTTAAGATTGTTTCCAATTTGTTATTATTTATTTATTTTTTTGGTAAAATGGGTATTATCGTAATTTTGATACTTAAATTTTACTTTTAAGACTTTAAGTATAAATGCCATATAATATAGTAAGATTACGGGTTGCAAAATGACTATAACACGACACAAAGCCATATTTTAGTGACTAGTATGTAAAACACATGTATATTACTAAAAATTGATTATTGAAGAAGTATGTTGTACCTTATGTCCTTATAAGATAATTTTCTTTATATTGTTTGATTTTAAATTATATTGGCTGGTTGCAGTTTTTGACGGATAATACTGATTTTACGGTGATTGGAGTGATTGGTCCGACGGGGGTTGGGAAGTCTACTATTATGAATGAGATTTATGGCTTTGATGCAACTTCCCCTGGTAACCTTTCACATTTTTCTTTGATGATGTATATTAATATTTTGTATATACAATTGTACACGAGACTTTAAATGTGGTAATTCCCATGACTTTGATGATATCATTGGGTAGTTTAGCGGCATTGGTAATTATACTTTGATTTGTACATAATTAGCCACTAAACTCAGGAAAATCATCTGTTTTTGTTATGTTTGATAAACTATGCAATGAAGAATAGATCAGTTAAGAAGGTACGTTGCTATCTTCTGACAGAACAAATGATGCATTGAAATACTTTTATAAAGTCTAATAATGACTAATTTGGTACAAACCAAAGTACAATAATCATTATGGTATGCCAGGTATGTTGATATTTTATGATGTTAGTCTTTTAGTTTTTACTAATTTGTATATACATCTCCATTTGAAATTGTGAATGTATGTTCCATAAGCAAATTAATTAAGTCACTTAGGGGTATAAGGTATTTGACATTTCCTTTTGAATGTTTTCAATGTCTGGTGTAGTGATTTTTTTATTATGATTTCAGTTTGGAGTAGCTGCAACAAACATGTGATTTCTGAAATTTATTGTTCCATAGTGATCAATGTGTTGTCCATTGATAGGTATGCTGCCTCCTTTTGCAATAGAATCACTAGAAACTAAGGCAATGGCGAAGCACTGTACGGTTGGTATTGAACCAAGAATCACTTCTGAAAGGATCATACTTCTTGATACTCAGGTTCATGCTTTTGTTGTTTTAATAAATAAGCATCTCTGTTGATGAATATTTTATAACAATCTTGCCTAATTTTGTTAACTCGTTCCAATAAATGCAGCCTGTATTTAGTCCATCCGTGTTGGCTGATATGATTAGACCCGACGGTTCATCCACAATATCAGTTTTAGGTGGTGAATCCTTACCTGCTGAGTTGGCACATGAACTGATGAGTATACAGGTGTGTCCATAGATCGTTGCTTTATCAGCACGACTCCTGTGATCTTACTCTTGACATCGATGATTTTATTCTGGACAGTTCTCTATTTGTCTCTAATCGAGTATCTTTTTTACATATCCTGCAAGGAACCCTTGTAGCTTGGTGTTCTGTTGACCTCCATTTGTCACATTGTACTGGTGGTATCAGAAGGAGTTCATGATAACAACATGTGGCGTCTGATGGAAACGGTATGATTCCCTATCGCAAGTAATTTCATGTTCATTCTTCAAGTAGCTATTCGATAGACCATTGAGTATATGTGTATGAGTTTCATAATAAAGGAGGTGTTTGGATTTGTATTATGAAACTGCATCGGTTTAGTTAATAATGTTTTGATAAATTGATTAAGCGTATTATTTATGGGTCAAGTAGTCAAGTCTTGATAATCACCTGCATACTAGTTCCAATATAACTTATCTTGTAACCGTCACATTAGTTTATACCCTCTTTTAACACAGTTTGAAAGGCTTGCATAAGAATTTAAAAATTAATAGGTCTCGTTTACCCAAACAATAATGTCTTTATTTGGTTATTTTATCTAAAAAATATTTGATTTATTAACCTTTGTAAAACAATTAAACATCTAATTATCTGATTGGTACAACTTCAAAACACTAGAAGCACATCCAGCCAGTATCGTTTACACCCGTCTATTACAGCCAATTATGTGAGTATGGGTTGGGACATTGGGTATTGAATATCACATAATCGCTTTCAAAATGCATGATCCAAACACTCCCAATAACTTATTTGAATCTCACGGAACCATCATTTGTGGTCTAAACTTATACAAGTGTTGTCCATGTATCTTTTTCCGTATGTATTAGTATGTATTGTCCTGTAACGTGTTAATGTCTTGTGATATCCCTTTGTTATCGGCAGGTGGATTTGTTGAAACATAGCATACCCGATCCATCCTCCTTGTCCCTTTCACATCCACATAGCTCTAATTTAGGATCCGATAAGGACATCAAAGATAAAATTCAAGATGTTGGAGAAGACTACATGGCGTTTCCTGTTTTCATTCACACAAAGTAAGTTGCCTTTTCGAAATGTAAATAAACTACTAGAACATAGCAAAATCTTGTTCATTGAATTGTCACCTTTTTTGCTAGATTGGGATGTAAAGTAGTCAATGGATGAGTAATACTGATACGGTATCGTATTTTTTACAGGCTTCATCAAGAAGATATTGCTCCCCAATATTTTGTGCAAGTGAAAAAAGCACTTAATCAGTATTTTAGCTCCACTTCATTTAGCAAACAGAAACATCAAAATGGTTCTAAAGATAATAGTGTGCCATCGAGTGTGGATGGTGGGTCTGACCCTGAACCGCTCAAAGCATATTTTATCCCATCAAACATCAACTCAGATTCTACAGGAACACAATACGAGAGTTACCATTCATCATTGTGGAAACTTCGTGATAAGGTATCTATCTTTCTTTGTCGGGGGAATTGAGTAACGGATAATCTGTTGTGGGTGAAAACAGGTTAAGTTGGGTTGACATGAAGCAGTTTTTGTCTAGGTTTTATTATTTCTTTTTTTATAAAAAGTTTTGCTACAAAAAATATATTCTTTCAGTTATAACTTATTTTCCTATTTGAAAGGCAAAGATTCTCACAATCATAACTCATTATATACCTAATAGTCTAATACCACACATGTCTCGATTGAGAATTGAACCCACAACCTTTTGGCAATATTATATATTGAGCTTTATTATGCATTAGAGTTTAGAAATGCATTTTTGGCAATCTTCAATTTTTTGACCCATTTGAGATGATTTTTTTTTTTTTTTTTTTGGGCCCATTGTGTTTATTTACCTGGTTTATCCATTGTATATTATACGCAAGTCAGAAAAACATGTTATGTGTAAATGGGTCACAACTGCCAGTAGTGTACATGTGTGTGTGTGCGTGCATGCGGGGGGGGGGGGGGGGGGGGGGGTAATGCAACTGTGATTATGAAGTGTAAGATGATGTAAAAGCTAATCGCTACTTTTACTAGTGTTCCAAATATGAGCGTTTTGATTATTTTACAATATATTACCCATTATGACTTGCGTCATTTGGCTTTCAGATTTTATCAATGAGTGACCCATCATTTTCAAGAACAGTGTCTGAGAGAGACTGGCTGAAAAATTCGGGCAAGATATGGGAACTAGTGAAGAATTCGTCAACCATTTCTGATTACTGTAGGACACTGCAAAATTCAGGCTTATTCAGGAGATAGCTTCACAGCATCATCCGTTTCTTGGCGTCACAAACAATAGAAGTTAATGATGTAATACTAGCATAGTTCATGTTTTTAGTGAGTTCATGGTATTAATGATAACAGTATTGGGTGATTGTAGGCTTGTAGCTTTGTAGTTTGAACACACCAATGTTTTTGGAAAAAACTATTAGAATGTTTATTAAGGCCATTATAATACTTTTTTGTCGATGCAAACTTCAATCCCATACTGTTCTTTAACTCCGATTGTGTTTGGCAAACTTATAGCTCTAATGTGTAGTTCGAGTTGGTTATCACTTGTCTAAATTTTTTCAGCAAAAGTAGGTGACATAAGTGTGAAACTGCAGGCTCATTTTTTTCAGGCTACTTTAAGAAACTTATTTTAGAGCGTCGGTATACAAGAACAAAAGCTTAAACTTACAAAGACTTCTGTAACTGTGCTGAACATACCCTTTTTGCGGATGAGATTGTTATTAATCATATACCATGAATCCATGATTATATAGAGCATTATTTCCAGGATAAACAGTTTCATTGACTTGTAAAACAGTAGTTATATTTCGAATAGTTTCCGCATTCTTACATAGTTGATAGCAAAAAGAACTATAGTAGTTAAGACTGACAACTACATTAACCAGCTTAAAATAGAAATACATCTTTAATAAAAAGGCCATCTGATTATCACTCCATCATAACGTCTGACGACGCTGCCTCTGCAACTGACTTGAAAGAAGTTTTTTTGTTTTTACCTACAAAGTTATACATAATCAATGTCAGATTTGCAACATCAAATAACAAATTCTAATATCAAACATTGAAATAACAGATATAATTAACAGATATAATCCTCAAAGATCCTACCATTCTTTTCTTTTTTGTTTGATCGCTTTGGTCTAATTTTCAAACTCTTTTTCATGTTGAACTTTACTGGAGATTTACTGGCCTCTTGAGATGATGATGCCGCCGATGCTGTAAATATTCATATGCAACGGTAAGATACATATAATAGCTATGTATACTGCATACTGGTCGAATAAACATACAGAAAACCAATTACTGCATCAAGGAAGGCATCCTTCAAGCCTGACTATTAGCCAAAAGAGTTTGACGCATAACAGGATGCTTTATATTTATAGCATGCTTGACTGAGTTCGCAATTATCAACAAAATTGTGGCAACGAAGAAATTTCAAAACTAGTGTTTGTAGTTTACGCAGCCTTACACCAAAGAGCTCTGATGCACCGAAACACCTGGAAGGCTCGCGTGCCCGTTTGGGAACGGATTGGGAACGGGAACGCCATGGAAACGTCTCCGAAACGTTTCTCAGACGTATCCATAAACGTTTCTGTAATCTGAGCCGTATCGGGCCACGTTTCTGTATTTACCAGCCGGTTCCAAGAAGTTTCTATTGGGTTTAATGGGCTTTTTTTTAGAATTATGGTGCATGATTTTTGGTATATATATGTCTACGATATTATGAATCTATGAATGTATTGTAGTGTTTTTGAATGGCTGGTGCTATTTTATATTATTAGAGAAGATGACACTGATATTATGAATCTAAGTTTTGTATTGTAGTGTTTTTGGTATATATATAATATATGTACTCTACGATATTATGAATCTAAGTTTTGTATTGTAGTGTTTTTGTATTGTATTGTCATTCAAGTTTCAACTGCTTCTCTTCTCAATGCATATTGTATTGTCAATGTCATTCAACTGTTTTTGTATTGTATATGTACGAATGGCTGGTTTCCCGTTCTATTTTTTGTATTGTATTGTATATTGTTAATTTTTTATTGCCGTATCTATGCCGTTCCCGTATCTTGAATTTTTGATTTTGCCGTTTCCCGTTCCCGTATCGTTCCCGTATCCCTTTGCCGTTCCCGTTTCGGTGCTACATAGCCAAAGAGAAGTGTAGGATGTGTTTGGAGATTCATTTAAGGGAGTCAAATAATAAGTATAAAATAATCAGTCAGATCATGAGTAGCAGCATCAAACACTTATCTTATTATTCAAGGGTCATTTTAACTTGATAGGTGTTTGTGATTGCTTATTTAAATAGCTTATGCAATTCTTATTACCGTATTTATCAACTCATAGCTGTATAAAAAACACAACCCAGAAGATAGTGTTTTGACTTTTTTAGTTGTATCAAAATACAATCTACCCCGAAGCTTGAAATACTGTAAGTAGTCAGTTGTTTGTCTCCACCAAAACACTAAAAAGTTCTTTTAGGCTATTTAGTTGTATCAAGCGCAATGAGCTCATAAGTTATTCAAACAAGCAATTCCAAACACCCTTACATAATATAGCCTTAAACAAAAACATGTCTAGATATTATCTCCTGCTCATCCACAACCCATTTTATTACGTATCCTTTCAAATAGCGAATGTCAAACACAACCCTATGCATTCTTTCACAAAGCACTTAATCCTATATCATCAAGTGCGCCACATTTCACTTATGGTTCATAACATCAACTACACTACAGAAACAGTGCATATTAGTTAAAAGCAAAGTTGTTTACCATCTGCAACTGCCATCTCGATATCTTCCATAGTAATCAAACCCTTCTCCACAGCTTCCTTTTGATCCTGTTTTTCAGCGCATCATTCAAAAATATATCAGACCATAAATACAAATATACATCTAATTATCCAAAACCAACTTCATTTAGCCATCAAAACAACCAACTTTATCAATAAACATACTATGGCTATTTTTGGCAAAACTAGTTGCAATTGTTTTATAAAAAGATTTTGTAATGTAACTGTGATTATGAAGTGTAAGAAGATACAAAAAGCTAATCGCTACTTTTACTAGCATTTCAAATATGAGCGTTTAAATAAAATCCAAAAGCCCAAGACTCGTTAAATAAGCATTATATTTTAATGGCTCCAAATATCTCGTCACCAAACACGTATTGAACCATAAAACACAAATATTCTGCTACTTGATCACAATCAACTTCAGTTAACCATCAAATCAACCAAAATACTATGACTATGTTTAGCAGAACTAGCAGTAGTAGCTGCAACAAGTGTTTTGCAGGTAAAAGTTTTTTGTTCTACAAACGTATTTTGTAACGTAGTTGACTACTTGACTACTTGTATTAGTAATTCTTAGGACCACAATGAATAAATGATCAATAAACTATTTTATTAGTTTTTCAAATAGAAGTTTTTCTTAGGGGGGTGTTTGTTTTGGCTTATATAGCCGGCTTATGCCTTATTTGATTTTGGGCTCACTTTTTGTGGCTTATTTATGTTTCTTATGTTATAATAAGCTCATATAAGCGGAAAAGTTTCAAAATAAGACACAAAAAGTAAGCTTATGAAACATACGACCAAAACCAAATAAGCCATAAACAAACACCCTCAACAAATTACCTAAAACCACAAAAACTGAGCTTATGAAACATATGACCAAAACAAAATAAGCCATAAGCCGAAACAAACACCCCCTAAACAAATTATCTAAAACCCAATTCAAATACACAAAAAAGCAACCATCTTTACCAATATCAACGCACAAACATTATACTCTAAACACAGATATTAAACCATAAAACACAAGAATTCTACAAATTATCGAAAACCCACTTCAAATCAACAATCTTTAGACAATATAAACCCACAAAACACAAAAAAGATTAGTAATTTATACCCTGCGCCATTTCTTGAGAATCTTTCTCTTACGTTTGCCGGAAATAGTGGTGTTTTGAGGCTTGTGTTTTACTCTCCCGGTGAAGGCGTCACCGTGGATTGACCTTTTGCGTTCTGCTAAGGCGGCTCTACGACGCTTTTGGACGACGTTGAAGACGGCCATTGGTGGTTTTAGGGTTTTGTGTGTGTGTGTTTGTGTGTTTTTAAGGTTTATTTGTTGATGAGGAAGTTATGGAAAGTACCCTTTGAGTATTATTTAATACCAAGTGTAGTCCTTACTTTTGATAATAATCTACTCTGCTACTCACAGCAAGGGGATTTAATCCTCCATTTTTTTCCTATCACATCAACTATCTCTCTCCAGTGATCTGCAGACGATTGGGTGCCTCGGTAAGGGTTAGAAATTAAATGCAAAGGATAGTGTGAGATACAATCGATCGGCTCCATGACCCATTTGTTGTTTTGTCGTTCGACGATCGAATAGCCACACAAGGGCGACCGAATGTGATTTGATCGAGTTTGTCGATCGTGGGTACCTTCTGTGAGTAGCCTAAGGGGTGTTGGGCGCCTATAATGCAGCCTTAAGAGTTAAGATGCGTCGAAGTTAAAAACGCAGAGAGAAATTGTTTTGTGTGTACGAGTATATTTTCTAGTATATTTGTGTATGAAGTGGGTATATTTGGGTAGTAAACTTGGTTATCTTATTACTCTATTTGAGTGGTGTTGAAAGATGATGTAGTGCTGAATTGACGATCATGTTTGCGGTCACTATTACCACCCGTGTAACTTCTATTAAAAAGGAGTTTTCATGAGAATGATGTTATATCCGCAAGGTATTTCTTATCTTTCATTGATGATTATTCCATGAGATGTTAGGTGTATCCAATCAAGAAGAAGTCAGATATGTTTGGAATTTTCAAAGTTTACAAAGTGCGGATTGAACTTGATTCTTGAAATAATAAGATCAAGTGTTTGAGGACACATAATGAAGGTGAATACACTAGTGATGAGTTTGATAGTTTTCGCAGGCAAAAAGGTTTCAAAAGGCATTTCATAACAACATATACTTCTCAACATAATTGAGTAGTAGAGGATGAACAGAATCTTGTTAGAAGAGCAAGATCAATGTTGAAAACTGCAAGCTTGGGAAAATCATCATGGGCAGAAGCAGCCAATACTACCTATTATGTGATAAATCATTCACTTTCAACTGTAGTTGGGTTGAAGACAATGATGGAACAAAAAGGCTAGTCAACTATCCAATCCTTCATATATTTGGGTGTTTAATTCCTAAGAAACTACAAAATCCAAAACACTAGTTCTTGGGGTATATTGACGGAGTAAAGGGGTATTGCTTGTGGAACCCCCATTGCCCACAAAGTAGTTGTTAGCATAGATGTTGTCTTTATGAAAGACAAAATTCAAAAGAATGAATAAGGTGATAGCACTACAATAAAAACTATATCAAAAACAATTTTAGTTAAATGATTCTTCTAAAGTCGTACTACAACACGAGGTGAATAAGACAACCGAGTCATACCACCTAATGTCTCAAGATTTCTTAATCATACTACTTTATTTATTTAGGGGTTGTTTGATAAAACAAAATGAATTAGCGTTGAATGATTCTTAACTCTGAAGGGTACAAAGGCTCTGTGTGACTTTGGTTCTGAATGAAAATGAATGTTTGATACGTGTTGTGAATAATGATTTGAACGACGCAAAATTACAAATTTAACCTTGTGTCGTACATGATTAGTTTTTATTATGTTCTTTGGGGAAAAAAACATACAAACTGAATTAATAAGTTATTATTACCACATATGTTCTTTAATCGAATAAAATTCCAATATAAACACAAATATTAACTCGTAAAGTCGTAAACATTTAGCACCCATTTCATTCAAAATTCAAAACTTTGATTGAACAAAAACAATTAGTACCCATTTCATTAAAAAAAAGTCGTAAACATTTGTCAGTAGCAATACGTAGCTACTAACTGAAAATTATATATAACTAATTAACTGAAAGTTATAAATAAAAATAGTCAAATGATAACGATGACCATATAATGTTAAAAAAAAAAAAAAAAAAAAAAAAAAAAAAAAAAAAAAAAACCCTTGGACCATACTTTGTTGTTAATTTAAATAATGCAATTTGGGTGCTTGAGCCACGTGACTTTAAAGAAAAAAGAGAGAGTAAAACAATAAAATAATAGGTTCTAAATGATTGAGGGACCCTTGTCATGCAAAATCATTCAGTAGCAAAAGGAACAATTTAGATGCATTAAATTTTCTATCAAACAAGAATGCCTTTGACCGAATCAGTGGTTGGCTCTGAATTGGCCCATTAAGAAGCAAACAAACACCCCCTTAGTCAATTATAGTTATATAATTCCATATTAAGACCATTTTATTAATTGTTTTGGTTTGTGATTATTCAATGCCATGTTGAGACGATATATCTCCTTGTAGTAGGACACTTTCGGGTCTCGTGCTTGTTCGACTTCACACAACAAGTTACCAATCATGTCTTTTGAATCTTCTAGTTCCGATTGTAAGTTTCGTATAGTGGTTTTCCTGCGAAACTTATAATAAAAACAAATGTCGCCATGAATATTGTGATGATTTAGATCATCAATAAGTTATTCGTACATGTCTATGCTTAATATAATGGAAGGTGGTGCGTCATCATTGATGGTTATCTCATACCAAACGTCTTCTTCATGTTGTTGTTGATGGTTCACCCCCTACATTTTCCCCATGGGTACACTAAATTTAAGGGTTGAGCCGTTGGTAGTTCATTTAGATAATTCTTGTTATCTTGACCTCCTCCATTATTGATACCCATTTGGAAAGGATCAATTATAGGTTGTTGATGTGTCTCGAAAACTTTAAATTTATATAACTAGTTCTACCGATGCTCTTAATTCAAAACACACAGGTAAATGTATAACCCTCGTTATTAATAAAGAGTTTTGGTAAGACCAGGTCGTTCCACAGAGACTGAGATTGTTCTTGTATATCAATTAACTAATCAAGATGAACCTATAAAGTGTTTGGACAATTATGCAAAAGCTAAAATGAAATTCAAGTATGGGACAAATATGATTACTTGGATAGTTTTTATAACTCAATGATGGTAAATGATAATGATCTCAATAATGGAGCAGTATCAATCAATAATTAGTTGTTTCGTCAAAATAACGTTTCACGGATTAACAAGTTTGATTCAAGACTTATGTTTGCTAGTACTTGAACAAGTGGTTAACAATCGCAAGGACTAATTGCATGCTGAAAACTCTATTGTTTATGACTTAACAAAAGCGATTTCTCCATTCAATTGATCAACATACATAGACATATATCGAAAACTATATAATACCAATTGAATCTTTCGACCTTTTCCAATTGATAAGTATAATCAAAAGTGACAAACAATGGATAACAAGTTTAGAATACAACAAGGTTTCAACATAAAGAAGAAATCAAGATGAGATCATATCACAACCAATCACTTTATTATATTAACATATCAAGCAACCATAAATAGTTTAGCCTAACATGGCTTTAGTAATCATGCTTACAGTGATTGATTCGTTTGAAATGAGCAACATACTACCTGAATTAGTACAATGATGAAGCTACTGTCACTAGCGATCATTATGATAATACCAAGGTAGCACTTCAACGTATTGGAACTTTGACTTCACTTGATCACACCAATTGTTGTAATTCGATATGGAAAAGTTACAAGAGCTTTAGTAATAGTTTGGATGAGAGTTGTGTCCAAATGAGACGAATTGAGGCTCTATTTATAGGCTAGGAGTGACTGATCAGATTATGAAGTACGCCGCTCTTGGAGTAAGATCGGTGGGCTTCACTTGCGATACCAGCGGACTTAGATACAAACATCGGCGGGCTTAAATAGATTTCTTGGCGCCAAAGGGTCATTAATTGAGCTTGAAGACTGGCGCACTTTGCTTTAAAGATCGCCACGCTTTATTATGCTGACTCAGATTTGCACAACACTAACTACGCCCCCATAACCGGTGTACTTTACTTGAAAGGACGGCGCTCTTTTATTCTTGGCAGGCAAAGCTTTGCTCTAGCAACCACAATACCACATGGCTAAGATGTGTATACTTTATCTTGGTTCTTGAAGTTTTTTGTCGATTGGACCTTAAATGTATTTTTCATGCAATTAAGTATTGAAAGTTCGTAAAATCTATTAAGAAACTAACAAATAATGCTATATGAAATATGTATAATTCGAGCATCATCAGTTGTACATAAGGATTTTCGCACATCCCACACATTCCAGGTAAATGAGGATCCATCTTGCTAGAATATTTCTTTTGTTAGAGAAAAAAAACTATTATTTAAATAATAACATGTTTAATCTTATGTTACTACACTTGCTTTCCTTCCCTTTTAACAAGCTTTATAATCTGACAAAATCTTTAAGATCCAGTATTATATGTTATCAACAAGTGGTATTAAATGATATTTACATGTACTAATGTTGACTGTGTAAATCTACTCAAAATTCAAAATCATTTACTTATGTATTTATTGCTCAAGGCGATCAAATGAAAACATATATAATCAATTTTAATAACACTTTTAAACCTTGAACTTTACATTTAACTTCAACTATAAGTGTACTACATAGACAGATTCATTAACTCATTTATTAATTAGTCTTTTAAAGATGTGAAACATAACTATTTTGGTTCGTATAATACGAGGCTTTATACAACCCGTGCGATGCACGGGACGGGTTGTTTGCTGAATAATAATGTGTTTTTTTTTCTCGTAATGTTGGTGTAGAACGCAGCATATGACGGTTGATTGTTATTGATTATTTATTTACGTGTGTAGTAAAATTTTAATTATAAATGGGAATTTTTTATAAATATAAAAAGGGAATGTTACATGCTTTGCACGTAACGTAATGTTTACCTGTCAGCCCTATCAAATGAAATTTCATGCTAATTATAAGTTGCACTGTGACATATGAGAATGAACTGGTAAATCCTTAAGATTTTAATTATATGTTGACCCGTGTGGTTATAATCAGTATCATGTTGACCCGTGTGGTAATATTCAATATAATGTTGACCCGTGTGGTCATACTTAGGTTTGAATATCTACGTGTTTTGTACAACCCGTGCGATGCACGGAACGGGTTGTTTGCTGAATAATTATGTGTTTAAGTTAAACCACAATTTATAGTTTTTTTTATTTTTTTTTTTATTTTTTTTAAATCATTAAATACCCTAAGCTTATTATGAACTGGTAATATCTAACTCCGTTGACCAAGGAACATTTTTTTGTTAATATATTGTCAATGAGTCCCATGTGAATATATATTTGCATCTTGAAGCATTCATTATAATGCATATACTGATAAGTTACAAAAAGTGCTCGATAAATTAAGATGCACAAAGTATAAAATATAATTTTATTTAGTTATCTATAAGTTAATTAAATCAATTGACCATTTTAAATAGTAAAAGCACCTAATTACAAACATCTTTTTTTTAGTATCAATAAAAATTTATTAGTTTCATTGCTTCATGCTTTTGTTATAAACAGAAAAAGGCCATTTCATGTACCTCTATTCGTGACGTGTGAGCAGCCACGTAACTTTAGTTTTCTCAATCAAATTTATTACGAAATTCTAAAATAACATATAAGGGATGTAGACTTCTCATGAGTAGATTTAATCATTGAACCACCATACGTATATCCATTGGCATAATAAACAAATCACACAACAAATTATCATTTAGTACTAATATAACTTCCAACAACTTGTTAATTAAAAAACTAAATCAATATATCATAAACTATGCCTCCAAGCTTGCGTGGATGCCTGTCTTGAATGTTATTATCTGATGTTGTAACTACCTACTGTTTCACAGCCACTCATGTTTATCTTAGTTAGAAGATTAAAAAAGACAAACTTGAAAAGTAAGTTTTCGTTTGGAGTAATCAAAATCATTGACACAACTAACTATCGATCATGCAAGCAATTAGTATTATCATAAAACTATGCTAATATTATTTTATTGTATAATAAATATATATTCATTCACTTATAAACTAATATCCAGTTATGGTGTATCATTAGTTTAAAACTATGAAACTCCAAAACAATACATCATCCATATGTTTCTGATCATGCATATATACCTCCACCATGAAATATTATATCATTCTGTATACGAATCGATTTGTGTTTCTTTAATATGTAAAGATGCAGTCCTTGTACGAATTAGTTATTTAATACCAAATAACATACATAATTGTGACAACAATAAAACTTTCCTTAACCTACAACCTATACACGTTTTTTTTGCTTACCAAACCCACGAATTGACTACAACTAAATGAGATATAAATCCTTTTTATTTCGGTCCTATAATCAAGCTCATAACCGAACCAATCAAACCCTTTTAACACACAATTACTACCTTCCATATTTGCTGCACACGCTCCTCCCAAATCTTTAGTTATACCGCATTCTTTTTCTCCCCTCTCTTTTTCATTCGACAAACCAGAATCTGCTATATTTCTTTTACTCTTCAAGACCAAGATCGAAGGTGTTTTGCTGTTGGTGTTAATTCGTGGTAAAAGTCCATACGAAAGTGTTATTTATAAGTTTATAGAGATGGTTTGTATTCTTTTACAACATTAAATTGAATGAATTGAAAGCTTGCTTATTTAATAAGAATGTAATTGTAGCTTCCTTTGTATTCTTCGATGATGCAAAACTGAACCCCTTTCATGTTCCATAACCGCGGATGCATTGAAGTATGTAGGTGTATATTCGTGTAATTCATATACTTAAGAGGTTGCTTAAACTACGTTGTACCGTACCACCCATTTGTGCACAATACACTTGCACATTAAATTAAGGGGTTTAACTTTTATATAGTATAGATATGTTTACTTCAGAGGTAAAAAAATGATTAAAAAATGTGTATTATACTTATGTGGCTTATATTAAAACTCTAAGAGTAAATATTTCAAAATAGAATTTTTAAAATTTTATCAAAGTTAGAGACGTAAACACTTAAGAAAAAATATAGCTCAAATTTATACTACTCCCTCCGTCCCAAAAAATAGTTCACCTTACTATTTATGTTTGTCCCAAAAAAAAAGAGTCATGTTTTTTAACAAGTAAAGTTATTAATACTACTTTTCCTTTTTTGCCCTTGTAACAAATATTCTCCATCATAAATATTCCCTCTGTATCTTTGTATGAGAGCCCCAAATAAATAAAATTATACGTCAAATTGATTGAAAAGATATCATAGCATTATACGAGTACATATATAAATAATGAGTCAATCTCCTTCATCATCACAAACAAGTGAGATCACTAACAAAATTATGTATATGATGAGACGAAAAGTGTACCGCTTTTAGGGTGTCATTTAAGCCCAAAGTCGAGATTATTTGATCAAATATTGCCCTAAATCGTTTCTTTTGTCATTTTAGGTACTTTTGAGAAGAAATCTGAAAAAGGAATCATTTTGGACATTTTTGGAGCGAAAAAGTGAGAAAACGACAAAGTCTCCAAATCACGCTGAATTTGGTACCTGACGGCGTCAGGATTGTCACTCATTGACAAAGAGGTGGATAATCAAGTTACACGTGACGCGCCAGAATGTTTTTGGAGGATTTACATGACGGCGTCACCAAGGCCGTCACGTACAAAATACAAGAGACGGCCAAGAGATTAGGCAATACGAGAGTTTTTATGGCGGCGAGTTGACGGCGTCAGGATTTATACGTGACGCCGTCATACTCAAAACTCTATAGATAGTTTTCTAATTTTCATTTGTTATGGGAGGAGAATTTTGGATAAACCCTAGCACGAATTTTACCTTATTTTTAAGGGTTCCAAACACTTGTTTCATCCATGTTTAATTGAAGATAAGTTTTCCAACAATCATTCAATATGTCTATGTGTTGTTTGATTCCATCTTATGCTTGTCTTTACTTTAACATGCTAGGCTAGGTTTTCTTTGTGTTTGCTTAGATGTAATGAAACTTAGTTATTGATTATTGGTTGGTTGTTTGTTTATAATTGTTGTGGATGAATGATTTCGATGTTAGGCTTAAGAAAACTGGCAGACTTCCAATTGGTAATATGCTTGAACGTCTTAAGAAACATGATCGGATACGAAAAATTGGTTATATTTAATGCATAAGTAACTGCTAAGGAGGCCATGTTAGGAGCTAGTAGTCGGCTCGACATAGGAAAAGGTAGAAGCTTATAGAGTTAGGGAAGATCGTACACGGCCCTATGAATGGTATTAAGGAATATAACCCGTCATCCATGCAATTGTAACAAACTAATCAACCAGTAAAAGATAGCTAGGGAGTAGTGAAATCTAAGTAAACACATTTTCTCTTATTATTGTTTTTCTCTACATTTACTTTAGTGTCATTTTATTTTATTTGCATTTGTAGTTATTTGGGTTAGTTGACTAGCAACTAATTCCGCCCACTCTTCCAAAATCCGAGATTTTTACTTGCTTTCCATAAAATATAAAAATACAAAAAGAATCATCATTCACCTCTAGACCTAGTTTAATTGAATTTTAACCCTACCGAACACTATTCTTTGAGTTGAACGGTCAATCCCCCGGTACTTGCCACTATACTATACTACAACGGTCAGGTACACTACCTGGTGGGGATTGCAAGCTCCTCAATATCCCTTGAGAGGTAAAACCTTTTGCAAGGTTGCAAAACCACGCATCAGTATACCAATTTCAGTTTCACTAGTGGAACAAAGGAAAAGAACATTGTATTAAAAAAACACATAAAATAACGTAGCAAAAAAAATAAACATAACCCAACTTTTTTTATTTTTCCTAACATGACTTTTTTTCTAAAATTCATCTAAGGATTCAAATAAGAAGCAACTTCATGTAGCAAGTTTTCATCACACTCAATTTGCAATGGCAAATTTCCTTGTCGTTCCAATCTACCCTTACCAATATGTGGTATATGATAATTGTTGTTGCCTTTAACTTTCATAATTTCTTTCATGCATGTTTGTAATGTTAAAAATACATTGTTAAGCTCGTGTGACGCCATACTTTCGAAAGAAGTTTGAACCGCTAAAACTAATTCATCAATTGATCTAGGAGACTCTTGCTCTTGAAGCGACTGAATTGCACGAAAGAAACCAAGATCCAACACATTTAAATCTAGACTATTTGGTGGTTGAAAGCAAAGTCGAATATCAAATCCATCTTGAGAAGCTACTTCTAGGAACTCGCTATCATTAATGTCTATATGAGGCTTCGCATTGTCTTGTTGAATATATATTGGACTGGCATCACCTTGTGGCTGTAACACCCCCAATTCATGGATGCAGCGGAATTCAAACTGGGTGTTACTCGATGGCACAACAGTCATAATAATAGAAAACGATCTCTAATTGAGTCGTTTTAAAAGATTTATCATTCAAATTATACAAATATCAGAGATTACAAAATGAGGTCCCAGATGGTTCCATGTTTACAAATTACATTAAATGAGTTTTTGAATGATAATAAATTTTATAGCCATCTTGAATATCCGTGCCCTTTCGTGCCATCCTTGATCATCATGGACCTGAATTACATGCTTAAGAGGTCAACACAAAGGTTGAGTGATATTCATAGAGTTTGTTTAATGGTTGAACACAATATGTTGGTAGTATGAGTTAATTAGACTCATACTCATGGTTGGAAAACAAAACAGGTAGGCTACGTTATTATACGCCCATAAAATGTATTATACACTAAGCTTATGACACCAAAACGTTAACGGGTACCAATATCAATCGGCGGAGTTATCCCGGTAGGTACTTTGCTAACATACCTAAATTTCAAATATTAGTGCATTTGTTTGAACTTAGTCAATACAAATGGGATTCGTCAATCCCAATAGGCCTATTCACAATATTCGCGCTCACTATTACTAGTGATTAAATGGTTCATAATAAGGGATATTGGTTTTAGCAAGGATAGTACTTAGTGATAATAAAACAATCAGGCAAGCATACAATTGAAAAGCATTGTGTTCGGTTTAAAATAGCATGTATTCCCCCCAAGGGTTTGTAAAACAATTAAATAATGGAAAGTGGGGCATGAACTCACCGTGAGTTGGATGATGTTTAATGAGAATGATGGATATGCCGTGAGAACTTCTACGAGCAACCTAGAATAATTGTTGCAACTTAGGGTTGGAATAATGTCTAAGAATATGAAGAATTGCCTATATATGTCTTGCATTTAGTACATGATGTGGTACAAAGTATAGTGTAAGTCTTTGAAAAGAAATGGTTCATGAAACATGTATAGTTTATATATCGTTTACTACCGTTCGGGCCGACATAATTCAGAAGTCATGTAGTAAACGTTCGAGGAGCCAGGACACTTTAATTCGTAAATCCACAACTTATCTCGACGGCTTACTTAATGAACTCCTCACATGAGGCTCCCTACTATTGTATAAACTTAGGAAAGTTTATTTTTACATGAAGATTGTTATTAGGATGAGTTTCTTAAGTTTTGTATGACAATTACTTGTAAGATCTCATGGTTCTTTAGATGAAATAGATCCAAATTGTATGTTTAAGTTATCGCCAACTCTTTAGCTCATGTTTCGCCTAAGCGAGTTTATATGGTCATTTAGTCATGGCCTTGCCATGACCTTTGGTCATTGTTCCATGGTCTTGAGACTCAACCCTGGGCTCTAGCCATGGTTGTGGTCTTGAATCTAGGTCATTAGACCTCTTGTTCTTTTTAAACAATAACAATTATATAGTGACTTATATATATAAAATAGCTGTTAAGAAACTGAAGAAAATCTCATTCGTTATTGGTTTTCTGGAGACGTGCTCCCGAGTTTTTGAAGAAAACGTGATTCCGGACAACTTTCGTGTTTTGACTTTTTCGTGAAACGGACCAGAAGGGCCTCTTTTTGCGTGTTTTATGTTCTGTCACAGAAAGTATTTAGGCAGTTTTGCCGCAAAGTTTTGGTAACTTCAAATGGTCATAACTTTTGACTCGTGTACTCGTTTTAGGTGGTTCAAATTGCTATGTTTTCCTTGTTAAGTCCTCTACTACAATATGTAATTGTCCAATATCATTTATATACTGTTTTGATCATAGTTCTCCATGAAAGTTACTAGTTTACTTGTTTAATTAACATAAGTTAACATATATATACCAATACTTGTTTTACTCATTTTTATACATCATGGACATAATCATAAGACAATATATAGCATGAATGATATGTAAATAGCATGAATATGATATTTAACAAGAATTATGTTAGGGTTTTGCTTACAACTTTTGGCTTTCAATTAAGAAATGAAGTTAACATGTAAGGTAAGGACTTTGATAAACTTAAGCTTCACCCTACTTCACTTCAAGCAATCTTTCTACACTTGTATTCTTGAAAGAGAGATGATGAAAGTTGAGGTGACTTGAGTGGATTCAAACTCAAGAGAAATCACCAAAGTTTCTAGGGTTTAGAAATAGTTTGATGAATCAAAACCAAACTAGAGTTTATGTGTTGTTATGCTCTTGATCTCTTGGATAATACTTGGAGTGAATTAGCTAAGGAGATGGTGTTTGTTTATGTGTTGTGTGGCGTACAAAGAAAGGAGGGGGAGGCTTGTATAGGGTCTTGAGGAGGTTACTAATATGACTAGTCAAAGCTTACATGACAAGCTTGTATACATGTAATCATCCAAGAGCCTTAAGCATGAGATCAAGACACCTTAAGGTGTGACTCCCCCCCTATTGGCGGTTCACACAAGCTAGGGGGTGAGGTGTGCCTTTGGTTGATATTATCCAAGATATTGGATGAGTTTTGACTCCGTAAAATGCTAACCGTAAATGATTAAGCCTCAAAACGTAAAACCGGGTATCGTAAAAATGTGGAACTTGAAAGTATGGTTAAACATGTCATTATACTCCATAATAAAATATAAAATGAGTGGTAGGTTCCATTGGGGTGCTAAAACCCTGCTAAAACTGGAAACACAGGTCTAAAACGCGTAATACGTAAAATGTACGAATATTGTGTAAAATTGAGAAAAGTAAAATGTTACTTTTCTAATGTGATAATAACGATTCAAAATGACTTATAATGTCTAGAATGGGCTCAGTCTAGTGTCGGTTGGTATTTAATGTCTTTAAGACATAAAACCGTAAGCCTAAAAATCAAGGAATGATTTTTGGTCAAAGGAGGAGGGAAAAATATGTTGACTTTTTCCAAAAATGTGAAAACTCAAATCGTCTTAGAAACACGGTGCAGGTATAGGCTAAGGTTACGGCTAAGTAAAAACGCTTAAAAATGAAAATTTATGTTTTTCACGGCCGAGGTTTATTTGGTCACGTTTTTCTCAGTCATGATTTATTCTCAAATAAATCATGAGTGTATCAAACATTTTTCTGATACGGGGAAAATTAACGCGGTCGAGTTTCGTTGTGCGTAGAATTTTTGAATGACGTTTACGTGTAGTTCCTTAATAACTTTCGCGAAAATGATCTGATGAGTGTCAAACTTTTATTTTGCCATGGAAATGATTTATCATACGAGAATATGAAATAAAAATCAAATTTCGGGAAAAGTGAATAGTAAAAATGAATAGTGAAATTTTCGGGAATGGAAGTTAACCTGAAAATGTGAATTGTTACAGTGGCCATTAAGATCTAATAGTTGGTAAAACCTTTTCTATTAACTACGACCTTATTACTTGCTTAGTCACTAACAAAATAGGCTTTGTCTCCAATGTTCCTGCAGCACGACTCTTGAACGTTTAGCCGGTTCTAGTGTTGTGAATGGGAAGATACCAATCTTTCTAGAAAATATTTCATTTCCTGATGCATCAAATTTTGGTCGTGCAACTACGGCTAGAAACATAACTTTTGTGACAAACTTTTTACTTTTACAAGTTCTTAACGGATCATCCTCACCGGGAACAAAATAGTAACGTTTTGATGGTCTTGATATGTAAAACCATTTTTCATCAATGTGGATGACATTAAACATATCATTAAACATTGGAATTTCATTTGATGATGATGGATTGACCTTTGAAAAACAAAATTCTAACCTTGCTCTTTTATTCGCTTCGGTCAAATACGGTTTGACGGCATTCTTGTGTGCTCGAATTGCACTTTCTTTGATTCGTCTATGCATCGTTGACTTCGGAACATCTACTGATTTTGCTAGAGACCGAATGTTTGTTCGGTGACGCAATGGAATATGTGAAAGTAAAGTGTAGTCAATTTGTACCTTTTTATATCCAACTACCTTTTCCTTGGTTGAAGATACATTAGCCATCAATCCATGACTGACATGAACATTCGCTTGATGCCAAATACGACTAACAGTCCGATTACATGTACCGAATTTATTTGCTACGACACATATGGATCCTCTTTTTAATTCTCCATTAACACTTTCTTCCAATAAAGACTCATAGATGGCTTGGCGCTCCTTGTGATTGAAGTTCTTTTGTTTTGAGGATCTCGTTGAATGGTCCATCTTTAACAGTGTTGTTGTGAAAAATTGTCTAAACAAATAAGCACACTAAATTCAATTTATTTTGTGTTTGACCAATAAGAATTTCATTATCTATAAGTAAAAACATTTGGTGGGAAATTTGCCTCCATATTTTAATTAAAAAGGTTTTATCAAAAAAATTACAATCTGTAGATAAGAAAAGTGAGTGGGAAATTTACCTCCATAATTTGCAAATGGTTGTAGAAATTTTGGCTCCATTAATTTAGATCAAAAAATGACGAGTGATTATTACCAAAGATTTAGACTTCTCTTATTATGGTATGTTATATGCATGATAAATATAAGGGTAAGAGTGTCTTTTTATTGATCCAAACTTGCAATAAATAAACCTATCATAATTTGCCATCTTTATGTTTGTGGACTCTCTTTTTGGGACGGAGGGAGTACATATAATAGACAAATTAATGCTATTAAATAGTAGTCATTATAGTCATTAATACACAGCTGCAACCCTCTATTAAAACTGAATTTTTTGTTAAAAAATAATAACCCAAGCAGATTCTGAGATCGGTTTAAATGCATTTGAATACCGATTTTTTTTCTCTAACATGTAGAACAATACACATCAATACATTCTTCTTTGTGTCGGTTGAAACAAAAATGAAAAGGAATAAAAGAAAGTAAAAGAGAAAGATCTCAGTTTTGTTCAACTTGTTTGAACATCAAATCTTTAAAGATTCACAAGTTTCTTGAATATACAACCATCATAGATCCATTTGAAGATAAAACTTCTCTTTTGAATTTTCGAATCTTAAAGAAAGCATAAAACCGTAAGGTTTCATACTCTCTTTCATTCGGATCAAAGCAGAAACTAACCAAGAAAAGTGAATTGTGAAAAAAGGTAATTTAAGAAAGAGACTGTCTTGTGTTGATATCACATCAATGGTAGCTGCAATTTGTGTGCATGCATGAGGATAAGTTCTTGGTTGGTATAGATCTATCTTTGTGGATGCGTTTTTTGTAAGAGTGAAATTAAAGTGTGTGTGAGTAAAATTAGGGTACTAGTGAGATTAAGTGGACTTGGGTATTTTCGTTGGTGATGGGCTGTTAATCTACAAGGGACGATTTTTCTTGTAAATCCATTCTTGGGCCGAAAATTTGAAAGAATTTTTTGTTTCGGCATAATAATTTAAAAAACAAATGGATAATAAAATATTATAAAAGTTAAGAAACAAAAAAGCTACAATAATACTTTGTTGTTTGTTGATCCAAAAATTCAAACTAATGATAAAATTATGATATATAAAACACAACTGAGGGATGAATTTATCAAATACGAAAAAAGGAGGTGCCACTACCTCCTACATCGTCATGCAACCAATATCTGTCTCCTTGTCACCGCAACAAGGCGTTAACAATCACATAACCTTTTAACTACTTGTAATTATACTACTGTCTTAACTAAATTTATTGTTATTTGTAAATTAATTGCTAAAAAAAATATGGTCGCATAACATCACATTGCTAGAAAAAATAGTCACAGGGTACCCGCCGCCGCATCGCGCGGGTACCCTGCTAGTATACTATTAGAGAATGCATTCTTTAAAAATAAAAATAAAAAGAAAAAAAAATCTATTGTATACTATCCTTGGTTTAAGATTAGGGAATTTAAAAAATAAATAAATTATTACCTAATTACTAAAATTGTTTGCTCTGATACCTTTGTAGCATCCCAACTAACTTTTATACTACAAATTCTATATTTTACAAACGTTGCATTCAAATAATTTACATAATGATATTTTACAAACCAAAACATAAAAGTTTCCGGACATTTTTGGAACATTATTTAGGATAACTTGTAATCTCCTTTAGCGATGATTTTTAACTACATAGCTATTCTTGATTGGGTCCTGATTCCTCCCTTGTAAAGAAGGAAAGTAAGAATCAAGTAAGAATCAAGTAACTAATCACTCAAAAATTTTAAGAAAAAAATATGTGTTTTCTTTTCTTTATATATGTAAAATAATCCTACATAGCATGCATAGAAAACGGACCTGAACTCATTTCTAACAAAAATAGTATGATAATATAATAGAAATCATATTATACAGACACATGTAGATAGATAGGTTGCAATCATGGACGGTGGATATCAAGGGCAGAGTGGGGTTATGCCCCCCTCCCCCAAGAGTTTGTTGTTGGAAAATTGGTTGGCAAAAGTGACTTTTTAGCAACTTTGGACACAATTATTTATATGTATGTGTCATATATATAAATAATAGTTTGTAGGTTTGCGTTCTCCTCGAAGAGAGCTCTGCAATGAGCCTTTATGTGTCCAAAATAGAGTTGATGTGAATGAGATATCGAGTCTCAAAGTTAGTCATTCGGTACCATGACTAAAGTGGAAAAATAGTTTATTTTCTATCCCACATCGGTAGGAGGAGTAAACTAGGGTCGAGTCTATTGTGTATAAATAGACGCCCTAATTCCATAGGTTTTACACACATCAAATCAATTAGCATTATTGATTTCCAACATAAGGAATACGCATCTCTTAAGATGAAATTCCAGGCAGTTTAATTAAGTCCGACAGTACAACCTACAACCTACTGTTTTGGCTGTTGTAGCCTGGGAAACAGACGGCGAATCTGTTTTAAGGGAAGTGTGTCTAACACGTGCCTCGGCTTTTTAGTGCTTCATTGCTGATCTCTAGTAAGTCTTTTTATTAGTTTATTGTTTTATTTAATTATCGTTTATCTACTTACATTCTGCATGTATTTAATTTATGTTATTTATATACTGTTAATTTATTTATTGTAATTTAGATTTTATTAATAAAAGTGTAGCCGTTTCCCTACATTTGGCTTGTTAATACAAAATTTATATTATATTCGTAAAAGTATAAGATATTTATTTATTAATTTACATGTTGACCCCTCCTAAAATTTATAGCCTAGTGATTTTATTAACCATGGTTTTACCTCCTGGTGGTAAACCACTAGGCTACAAATGGTTTATACCTAACAACCACAAAGGTTGTCGATGGAACCAATGATATGTAAAAAAAGCAAGATTGGAAATTAGACAACGAGAAGGTCTAGGTTACTTTGATACATATTCAGTTACACGAATAATCTCTATTAGGAGGGTACTTGCTATTGCTGCTTTAAGAAATTTGGAAGTTTACCAAAGTGTATGAGAGAATGGCATTTCTAAACAGGGATTTAGAATAAGAAATCTACATGAACCAACCTGAGGTTTTCATGGCTCCTAGACAAGAGAGCAAAGTTTGTAGGCTTGTTAAGTCATTATATGGCTTAGAAAAAGCTCCCAAACAATGACATCCAAATTTTCTACCACGTCATGTCAGAACGTGGATTCGAAATTAATGGATGTATGTGGAAAAAAAATAAATCACTGGTATATATGTAATCGTGTGTTTATACATAGATGGTATACTTATCACTCGAAGTGATAACAAGATGAACAAATCCACTAATGAAATGTTGGAGTCAAGATTTGACATGAACTACATTGGTTGTTCGACATGGTTCTTGAAACTAAGATCATATGAAGCCAGATGGATTTGTTTTGAAGTTAAAAACACTATAAGGAAAATATTCTTGAGAGGTTCAATGTGGGGGATTCCGGCCTAGCTAGAACTCCAATGACATCTTTTTAATCTATTTAAAATAGAGGTATAGGTGTTGCCCATTTTGAATACTCAAAGAATATTGGGCGTCTTATTTGTCTAATAACTTGTGTGAGACCTGATCATAAATCTGTAAATTATGATCAGGTAGTAATTCAAGTGATGGCCACTTGAGTTGTATTACACGAGTACTATGATACTTATGATATTGCATTTTGGAAGATATCCAACTACTATCTAATGATAGAGTAATGCAAATATGGATTCTTACATAAAAGAATCTAGATCCACTAGAGCAGATGTATGGACTCTACGTGGGAAGCTATGTCTTGGAAATCTTGAAAGTATTTCAAACAGACTTTTATAGCTAAATCTTTGATGGAATTTAAATTTATCGTTTGAGATAAATTTATAGAATATGTGGGACATCTACGTTAATTCGTAGAGGACATGCCAAGATGGCGTAAACCGGTAACGACCATCTATATAAAGTGTGATAGTCAATTGGAAATTGACAGAGCTCATATCACAATATAAAATGGTAAGTCGAGACATATCCATCATAGACATTGATTGGTGCGACAACTACTCTCAACTAGAGTTATCACGATTGATTACGTAAAGTCAATGGATAACATCGCGGATCCACTTACGAAAGGCTTAAGTAGAGAGTTAGTTAGTAAGTCGTATAAAGGAATGGGACTAAAGCCCTTGAAGGAATGAGTTTCTATGAAGGAAAACCTAACCCAGTTGACTGGAGATCCCAAGATCTGGGTTCAATAGGACAACGTAATCATAGAAATGTGGGGGAAGTCACGTCAATTTGGGGGAGTTACTAAATGTTGTAACTTCCTAGTCCATTCCTATAACTAATGTGACTTGTTGAGAGGTTAAACATATGGATTTAATGATTCAAGATGAAATCACAAAGCATAATGATTCAAGATGAAATCACAAACCATATGTTTTTAATGATTCAAGATGAAATCACCTATGTGAGAGAGAAGTGGGGTCGCTTTGAAGGGAATTGTGGGGGCGCAATACCTAAGAGCTCTTACAGAACCAGGCTAGTGTTCATGACCATAACGAACACGACTATGAGGACTTAACAATGTTAGGGAGAGTCTTGTGTGAGTGTGTATTGTCGTCTACGTAAACAGATGTTGAGTTCAAGGACATCGCGTCTACTCAGATCTAGGAGACTAAGTGCATCTCACAAGGGAAGGTTCAAAGGGTCACACCTACCTATCCTTTGCAAGATTCAACTATTGGAATTTCATCGTAATTTTTGTATTACGACCGATCTCCATTCATGTGGGGGATTGTTGGAAAATTGGTTGGCAAAAGTGACTTTTTACCAACTTTGGACACAATTATTTATATGTATGTGTCATATATATAAATAATAGTTTGTAGGTTTGCGTTCTCCTCGAAGAGAGCTCCGCAATGAGCCTTTATGTGTCTAAAATAGAGTTGATGTGAATGAGATATCGGGTCTCAAAGTTAGTCATTCGGTACCATGACTAAAGTGGAAAAATAGTTTATTTTCTATCCCACATCGGTAGGAGGAGTAAACTAGGGTCGAGTCTATTGTGTATAAATAGACGCCCTAATTCCATAGGTTTTACACACATCAAATCAATTAGCATTATTGATTTCCAACATAAGGAATACGCATCTCTTAAGATGAAATTCAAGGCAGTTTAGTTAAGTCCGACAGTACAACCTACAACCTACTGTTTTGGCTGTTGTTGCCTGGAAACAGACGGCGAATCTGTTTTAAGGGAAGCGTGTCTAACACGTGCCTCGGCTTTTTAGTGCTTCGTTGCTGATCTCTAGTAAGTCTTTTTATTAGTTTATTGTTTTATTTAATTATCGTTTATCTACTTACATTCTGCATGTATTTAATTTCTGTTATTTATATGCTGTTAATTTATTTATTGTAATTTAGATTTTATTAATAAAAGTGTAGCCGTTTCCCTACATTTGGCTTGTTAATACAAAATTTATATTATATTCGTAAAAGTATAAGATATTTATTTATTAATTTACATGTTGACCCCTCCTAAATTTTGGATTAGTGCAAACTGTACAATATGGCAAAATAGGATTAGAAAAGGCAATTGAAAAGTCACAAACTCACAATTCGTAATTCATTTTATCCACCATTCCACCTAATCACCTATTAGCAGCTTCACAAGAAGGTATGAAGCATCTATTTCTTCTTTATTTATTTATTTTTAGTTATAGTTCTTTTCTATATAATGCATTTGAGAATATCCACTAAGGCACTAATGTTATGATTATATTTGTTTATACAATAGCCCTAATTAATTTGTTCAATCCTTAAAAAGTTACTAGCCAGGTACTTGTGTGATTATATTTTCCGACGATATCAAGGTCTTTTCAACTGATTGATTTTGTAGAATCGAAATAAAAATGTTCAACATAGGTTATTAATTTGAAATTAGCTTGTTTTCATGCTTATGCATTTGTAACATTATAAAAAGCTTATACATATTCATTTTATTGACTTATGGTTTTTCTAATTAAACATTTTTGGTTTCGAAAAGCAATAAAAATCTCTTAAGGTTATGGACTTCAAAATTAGTTTAAGTTTTAGTGATACTCCAGTGTTCGACTTGGCGATTCATTTGCTACATGTTTTATTCAATAATCGGATATTTCAAAAGTAACTTAGTTATGATCAAAAAGCTAGTTTGTGACTAAGAACCAATTTACATTTTACAACTTCAAAGTTGAAAACTATTTGATTGTATTTGCCTTTTATTTGCTTTCTTATCAAATGTAACACAAAAGACCTCAAACAATACCATTTGCGTTGATCTGACAGTGTGTTTAAAAAAGATCTCAGGTGTGATCTTCACTACAGGAGGGGTGAATACCTCAATCTTATGGTCACCATCAGAGTAACCTTCCTTGGCTGTGTACCTAAATTAGTTTAAAAAAACCAATTATTCTTAAGTAAATACCTTTTGTAAACATAATATCTAATTTTAAATTAGATAAAATATATATTACATGTGCTTAAATGTTGTGATAGGAGAGATGCCTTTGTTATTGAAAATCATGCTTCCAAAAAGTAAGTTGTGGACTGCGGGCTCATTTGGATTGAAAGTATAAATAATTAATACGTCAAAAATGTAAAATACCTAAATTGATAAAATTTACTAATGTTAAGTTATTTTTCTGAAACGTTAAGTTATTATTACCTTTAAAGTAGTTCACTTTTGCAAGTTGCAAGACAAAGGTGACCGGACCGACAACATCATTGCTAACATACTGATTGAACATTTCCGCCCATTTGTCCTAGAAGGTACATTTAACCCTCGTACCCCTGATATAGTTCAAAATCAATTATAAGTTTTAGGAATGTAATTGAATGAAGTAATAGGCTTAAAAATATCAAAATTTTTAATTAAGTGAGAATGTTTAAAAGAGAAATTACTCTGTGTCTTCAATGATAACAGTCCTTCTCAATTTTTTCACAAGACTATTTGGAATCGGAATGATATCGCCAATAGCCACGATAGCTCCAATTATATATGCCTTTTAGTAATATAAAGTTGGATTAAGATTGTGTCTTAAGGAACTAACCGTACCAACTGAATATTTGAATATAAATAAAACAAAATATTGTTTCTTAAGGAATTAACCGTACCAATTGAATCCTTTTCATGATACTTCTTACTCAAAATTTCACTGAATGGTTCTAATTTGAACTCAAACACATCATCATCAAAGTGGTCAATCCGGGTAACTTTGGTGGACTGGAAAAAAGTTATATTGTATTTGTGATTCAGCAATAGTAGTATACCATTGTTTTCACCAATACTAAAGTCAGTGATGATATAACAATGATCCTGTTGGAAAAGGGGTTCAAAACGATACATGTCATTATTACGTGCAATACATTGGATGCGGTTACCCTGGGAAAATTGATTACAATAATTAATATTAATAATGTAACCTACGATAAGTATACGTGTTACGAGGCCTTCCGACCAGTGCGATGCACTCGGGCTCGTTCTAATTGTTCGTAGCATATTGCTCAACACTAATTTTTGTCATTTTGTTTGTCAATAGGTTAATCAGTTGTGATTTTGTTATCACAAATACTCAAAATGATTTTGTTAATAGTTGGTTTTTGTTAGTCAATATAAAATATCATATAATTGTCGAATAAAGTGTATTTGAGTGAGATATTTATAGTAGTCAAGAAACCCATAGCACAAATTACTTTTATTACATTGGTCATAAGCAAACGAAGCTAAGTCGAGCTATGTTAAAGATATGATACTTGTACATTATGGTCGAGAAGTTAGTTGAAGGAACGATTTTTGTAGTGTTTTTAAGGTATGTTTTATCATAATTGGCATACTTTGATGGTTGGTTTTGTGATTTTTAGTGTTTTGTTTGTTTCGGTATTTATGATATTTAGAATTTTTCATATTAGTTGTTTGTGATGGTATTAGTAATTATTATAGTATTTAAAATAGTTTTCTCATATTAAAAGAGTACATGTTAAGATGTTATTTTTAATACGAACGAGTGGGGGTACCCGCGCGTTGCTGCGGGATTGTTTTGTTTAATCTAAACTTGAAATGATACAGTTGTCAATTTTATTTTATTTTTGTTATTAAGGACTAACTATGCAAAAGAGCGATAACCGTAAGTACTGTTTTAGTTAATTATTTATGAAAATAGTATAATTTTTTATAGAGAAAGTCCCTAAAGTTATCGCCATTTTGCAAAGTTAGTCCTTAGGGACTAACTTTAAAATTTATAAAATATATTTTTTTTAAATGTTAAAGATAACGGTCGTTAGCTAACGTCCGTTAAATAACTAACGATCGTTAAACACAGTAGCAGTCCCCGAAGGACCTTGCTTGTATTTTTTTTTAAATGTTAAGATAACGGTCGTTAGCTAACGGCCGTTAAATAACTAACGACCGTTAACAACTGTAGCAGTTCTTGAAGGACCTTGCTTGCAAATGTAGTTACGCCTCAGGGACTAAAGTGCACATGAGCACTGTTTCGTACACTATAGCGTGAACAGTGCTACAGTACCCATTTCTGCCTTTTAGTATATATATAGTAATAAGTTACATAAATTATTTACAATCTACCTTATATATATGATTGTTGATTGTTGATATTTCATCTGTTATTGCATACCGTCGAGATTGTTGATACCTTATATTTATAATCGTCTACATAGCTATTGATAGGCAAATTTACCCTGAAAAAGTATACAAAAGTGGTGAATTTTGTTTATTATAAGGAAGAAAATGATAAATGGCGTGAGTAAATTCATACGTTATTGCATACCGTCGGGATTTTTGGCATTCATTAAAGCTGACATGCACGTAAAGGTTGTATGCATCAAAGATTGGAGTAATACATTATGCATGTAATTTATAAGAAAAATATATTACCTTTGGTTGGTGAGAGTAAATTCAAGTTTCTTGAAGCGCATTTTCTTTGTTAACATAACCGAATGACATCCAACAGGGCTGGTGAATGCTCACTTAGTTTTGGATCCAATGAGAGTGTGTTATTTATAGTCCATTCTTTATTAATTAAGCTTAACTTATGTTGCTATATGAAAAGATTAACGGCCATTCTTCTATGATGCAAATTTAAGTCGACCTTTTCGAATCACCATATTTATAACCATTTGGTTTGTATACCTTCATTAACACATGCCTAATAATGAGAAATAAGTGTACACTACAAACTAATCTTTTCGTTTTCTTAAGGCACTCATGATTCCATTCTAAGCACTAATTGTAGGCAATATGTACTTACCCTTAAGCATTGACATTAAACCAATGTACTTACTCTTGAAGCCTCCACATTAATAATATGAAGATTGCTCGATTATAATTAGAAGAGCCTTAAGTGAACCATTTATATATGATTAGTCAGCCTTCCCTATTATTTTTATTCTATTAAAGATTAAACGGGTAAATTTACTATAATACACAAAATGTGATGTGTACATCAAAAGAAGTGGTGTATGTATCAACCCGTTTAATAAAAAGCATCTCTAATAGAAGAGTAATCAATGACTTTTTTTCTCTAAGAAGTCACTGAAATATTTTTTATTGTTGGAGTAAAATGCTTTAGTGCCCTATTTAAACTTTCTCAAATTATTCGAAGAATGACTTAATTAATCTCCTCCATTCACTAATATAAAAATATGTTTGCGTTTAAGTTGGTTTCTTTAGAAGCTTGATTGTAAAGGAAAATGTTATTTAATGACTTAGCTTATTAAGATGCTCTAAGACTTAGTTAAATTATTTTTGTGAATTTGGAGTTTTGTCCATGTTAATTCAATAACATATTAACATGCATTAACAACTCATATTTTGCATAATAAATATTAATTTCTATATATAGTTTATTTTTGCCGCCTTGCTTAATTAATAGTTTCAAAAACATTTGTCGTTAGTTTAATTTCCAAAACTTTTGCATGGTCCATCATCATGCTATGAATATATAACTTCTGGATATAGCTTTATCAATGTGTCCCTGATCATATTCTTAGCCCCTCGATTTTGACCACAATGGAACAACTACAACGAACATATTTAGCATTAGAAAAAAAGCTTCAACATGCTGAAGTAGAAATCACCATCTTGACAAATCTACCAATCGATACACTTGGCCTCGATGGTTTGGCTCAAACCATTAAAGCAAGGTTAGAGTTTTTTAGAAAGCATGATTTTCTCGATCCTCAAATCAACAAGCTTTAATTGAAGGGTTTTCACTTCAGAACACTAATCTTCAAAAAGATATCGCAAGAGGATATAGAAACATGTGGCGCATATTTATAACCTCCGCTCACCTGGAAAATACCATCCATTTTACCATTTTACCTCTCAAGGGATCTTAAGAAGCTTGCAATCGACGCCAGGCAGTGTACCTGATCGTTGTAGTATAGTATAGTGACAAGTACCGGGGGATTGATCGTTCAACTCAGGAATAGTGTCGCTAGGATTAGAAAGCCTACTAAACTAGGTCTAGAGGTGAGGGATGATTCTTTTTGTATTTTTTATATTTTATAAAAGCAAGTAAAATCTCGGGTTTTGAAGGGGTGGGCGGAATTAGTTGCTAGTCAACTAACCCAATTAACTACAGATGCAATCAAAATAAAATAAAAATAAATGAAATAAACTAATGTGGTGGAAACAATAATGAGAAAAGATGTATTTACTTAGATTTCATTACTCCCTAGATATCTTTTACCGGTTGATTAGCTTATTACAATTGCATGGATGACGGGTTATATTCCTTAATAATAGTCGTAGGGCCGTGTACAATATTCCCTAACTCTATAAGCTCCTACTTCACTCCTATGTCGAGCCGACTAAAAGCTCCTAACATGGGATCACTATAATTCACTTATGCATTAAATACAACCAAAAATCGTAGTACACCTCCGATCATGTTTCTTAAGACGTTCAAGCAAGTTACCAATGGAAGTCTGCGAGTTTTCTTAAGCCTAACATCGAATACAATCATCCAAAACAATTATAAACAAACCATCAACCAATAATCAACATCTAGGTTTCACTACATCTAAGCAAACACAATAAAAACCTAGCCTAGCATGTTAAAAGAAAGACAAGCATAAGATAGAATCACACAACACATAGACATATCATATGATTATTGGAAAACTTATCTTCAATTAAGCATGGATGGAGCAAGGGTTGAAACCCTTATTTTTACAGAAAATTCGTCTAGGGTTTAAGCTCTCCAAAGTTCTCCTAATGTTCCACACATCATGAATGAAAATTTGGAAAAATGTATATATAGAGAATACATCCTGACGGCGTCACGTTGTAGTGTCTGATGCCGTCAACTCGCCGCCAAATTAAGAATCGTATTGCCTAGATCCAGTCTTGACGCCTTCATGTAGAAATTGAGCTCTGGGTCGTCACTTGCAAAATGACCCTGACGGCCTTGGTGACGCCGTCAGGTCAATTACACTAAAAATGCTCTAGGCCGTCACGTGTATTTTCCACTTCCACCTCTTTTGCCAAGCTTGACGCCGTCATGTGTGAGGTCTTGACGTCGTCAGGTACTGTTCCCAGTAAGGAATTTGAGACTTTGTCGTTTTCTTCACGTTTATGCTCCAAAAACGTCCAAAATGCTACCTTTTCCAGATTTCTTCTCAAAAGTACCTAAAATGATAAAAAGAACGATTTAGGGCAGTAATTGATCAAATAATCACTAATTTAGGCTTAAATGACCCCCTAAAAGCGGTACACTTTTCGCCTTATCACACATGTTGTTCAAATAATATGTTTTCGAGATCTTTACATATTCATCTAACCATCAAACCTCTTAGAAAAAAGACTACAAAACAAACATGTATTTCCTAAAGATTAAAACAATAATATTGTTGCCTTTCTATTAGTGTTTATCGAGGAGTTCCCAACACACATCTCATTGTATTCATCCTCCATGCGTCCATTACCAAACTAAAAACTACAACAACTCCATAATTCGAACTAAAATGTAAAGCCGAATAAAACAAACACGAAGAAGAAGAAAGGGAAAAGAAGTAGAAGCGTACACATCTTTTTGTAGATGCTCTAACAATGCATCTAATGTTTACCTGCAAAAACCAATATTATTGTTAACTTTTTTGTAGCACCTTATAACGCTCTTATTATATATTCCTCGAGAATTATATTATATGTTTCATGATCATTTGATATGAACTTTTGGTACTTAAAAGCATAAAATGAATGCAGGTTCACTCTCGGATGATCTGAGCATGATACATCTCAAAACCTACTATTTCGCTACTTGAAGTAAATAATAAGAAGTCTCCCATGATTAGCTTTTCATGCAAACCAAGTGCGCCGGTTTTTCAGTCATGTGCGCCGCACTTACATCTCGGTCAAAGGAAGTCAAGATAGAATATTTTATGAAAGTGCGCCGATCTTACAAATAAAGTGCGCCGTACTTCCTTTGCAATTATGAAACTTTGGCGCCAAGAAAATAAGAAAGTGCGCCGCACTTACAAAGCAAGTGCGCCATACTTCGCCTATCAGAATGCCTATAAATAGGGATCACTTGCAAGCATTTGAACTCTCCACTATATAACCGATTTCACTAAGTCAAGGTCTTAAGTAATACGAGATCCAGAGCCATTTACAGGGGTGAACGAATCAGAACATGGGGTGTTTTATACTTGTTGGTGTCGAATTATTGGTTACTTGTGACACTTGTGTAATCATTTGATCAATCCAATCTGTATGTCTCTTGTTTACTATTTATTCACTTTTCTTGTTATGAACTCATTAGCCATGAGAGGCTAAACCTCTTGTGATTGCTTGGATATGATAATATAATTAAACGACTTATGATTATGTTTTGATCTCTCCCAATTTCAAGTTTATATTGTGAACTATTTCATCTCTAGTCTTATTATGTTTATTTGTTGAAATTGGTTGAATATAATATGTTGGAATATGTCGAAAGAACCAACTTGTTAAACGCAATTCTAGGAACTTGTCTGCGTTTCTAGTCTTTGAAAGGAGAAATCCACTTAGAATAATCAATAATAATCTAGACTTGATATGAAATACTATTTCGAGAGAAATCACTTAATGGGTAGATATGAATCTTGAATTGAACCTATGAGTTATGAAATGGCTCTTTTGACGAAAATAGCTTTCTTATAAGTTGTGCTCCTTTATCAAACTGAGATCAAACATAAGCATTGTTACTCGATTATCTTAGCTATCCAAGCAATCATTTGTTTAAATATTCGAATTCCTCATATTACCATTATCGTTATTTGTCTTGTTTTACTAATTGTTTATACTTAATCCGAATGAACTAAGTCCCTTTGGATACGACCTGGTCTTACCTTAATCTAATACTACCAACGAGGGTTATACTTTACCCGTGTGTTTGGTTTATTAAAACCGGTGAAACTAGTATTATAAATTTAAAGCTTTCCTTACACATCAGCACCTTTTATTGTTATTGTGAAATAGATGACCACACTAATGGTATATTTCACAACCTTATAACCTACACATGAAACAAAGAAAAAAGAAAATCAATAATGAAATTTGAACTTTTGTGTTTGTGCATGTGATTTTGGTCAGTTTATATAGGCATGGATTAGGAAAACCAAACACTTCATCTTTACCTGCATTATTACATATAATAAAGGCTCATAATACACCATGAGCAACTAGATGATAAACCCCATCAACCATCATTAGTAGAACGGTTGGCTTACCGTTATGTTAGACCATCCATTTTTCCAAATGCTCAAGGTCATACCCACTCACAATCATTTGTGTTTCACCCAATTTACAAAGACCTTCATGGCAATCCTTCCGGCGAACCAAGCTTCCGCCATTTTGTTCAAAATACACAACAACTACAACCATCACCACAAGAACCTTCCCAACAATTTTGTAACACCCCCAATTCATGGATGTAGCGGAATTCGAACTGGGTGTTACTCGACGGCACAATAGTCACAATAATAGAAAACAAACTCTAATTAAGTCGTTTTAAAAGGTTTATCATTCAAATTATATAAACATCAAAGATTATAAAATGAGGTCCCAGATGGTTCCATGTTTACAAATTACATTAAATGAGTTTTCGAATGATAATAAATTTTATAGCCCTCTTGAATATCCGTGCCCTTCCGTGCCATCCTTGATCATCATGGACCTGAAATACATGCTTAAGAGGTCAACACAAAGGTTGAGTGGTATTCATAGAGTTTGTTTAATGGTTGAACACAATATGTTGGTAGTGTGAGCTAATTAGACTCAAAATGATGAGTTACATTGTTATACGCCCATAAAACGTATTATGACACTAAGCTCATGACACCAAAACGTTAACGGGTACCAATATCAATCGGCGGAGTTATTCCGGTAGGTACTTTGCCGTCATACCTATGTTTCAAATATTAATGCATTTGTTTGAACTTAGTCAACACAAATGGGATTCGTCAATCCCAATAGGCCTATTCACAATATTCGCGCTCACTATTACTAGTGATTAAATGGTTCATAATAAGGGATCTTGGATTGGCAAGGATGGTACTTAGTGATAATAAAACAATCAGGCAAGCATACAATTGAAAAGCATTGTGTTCGGTTGAAAAATAATAGCATGTATTCCCCCCAAGGGTTTGTAAAACAATTAAGTAATGGAAAGTGGGGCTATGAACTCACCTTAAGTTATATAGCAAGTAGTGAATGTGATGGTCGAATTGCGAAGCTTTCTATGAGCAACCTATAATAGAATGTCGCGACTTAGGATCGGAGTAAAGAATATGAAGAATTGCCTATATATATATGTCTTGCATTTAGTCCATGATGTAGTACTTAGTGTAGTGTAAGTCTTTGAAAAGAAATGGTTTATAAAACATGTATAGTTTATATATCGCTTACTACCGTTTGGGCCGACATAATTCAGAAGTCATGTATAGTTTATGTAACACCCCCAAAATTTGATACAGCGGAAGACTCAACAAGCTTTCGGGGTGCTACGGGGATTGGTATCCAACACAAGACATAATAGAACGAGATAAAGTAAACATAATAAAAATGCAACCAAAACGGGGTTTTAAAGTTTACATTTATCCCAACATCATCCAGAGTCAGGCCCAAAAGAAATAAAAGCAGGTCCACAATTCAATATCAGAGTTTAGAAAAATAAATCCATAAACTAGGAGCCTTAGCCGAGCCTTCCAATCCATGCATCCATATCATCACTTAATTACCTGAGAAAACGTGCTAAAAGTCAGCTTTCGCTGGTGAGATCATAGGTTTAAATTCATCTAACAATATAGTGGACATATACGCAAAACGCTTGCTAGCTAGACTAAGGATTCACTAAAAGCCTGCGGATACCCTCCGCTCCAACATAACACACGAATACCCTCCGTTCTAACATAGATATTCGGGTAACCCCCGCAATATCATAAATACTCGGATAACCTCCGAAGTATTGATAACCTATAGGTGCACACTACAGTATCTAAATAAGCCAACCTTGAATAGTACACACGAAACCGTGTGACTAAAGCTGACAACTCCAAATAAGCCAACCTTGAATAGTACACATAAAATATATGTGACTAAAGCTGACAATATATCCTAGTCCATACGCATAGAAAGTTTTTGAAAGAATATAAAAGCGATAATAGTCCACATAAATAATTTGCACGTTTCTCACCCCAAGTATTGAAAACATAGTTCAAGAGTAAAAGTGGGGCTTTGACTCACCTCAAGTCCAGAAATCAGCAAGAATGAATCGGTAGAAGTAAGATGTATAATAACTCACAAGACGGCAACTACAGACTCGGCACGACCTAACAATATTAACTCGTTCAGAAATCATTTCCTCAAATTCAAAATATTCCCAAACCCGGACGTATTCCGTTTTATTTTCCGAAAATCCATTTCGTAATAGTTTGGAGTATTTACGTTTGGTATCCATACGGGTGGTGAGTCGACACAAAGAATAAACCGAAAAGGTCACACAAAAGAATAATAAATAAACTATAGATCTAATATTAGCCCAATATATTATTTAAATAAATAGTCAAAGTTTATCAAATCCGTCGATTTGATAATCCCCATATTTATTTACGTAACATACCGTTCCAAGATTACACCCAATCCTAAAGCACATAGCACACAAATACTATATGGTATATATCGTAGTTTAATAAACTCCTTATATACATCGTCAAATTGGCCAGATTTCCCGATATATATATTTAGCAATTTACTACCCTTTACATATACCACAACCTATGGGCGTCGTAGGATACGATGCCCATTAATATACTCATTTCGTATAGCCAAATAACTCGGTTCAACCTTTCGGTTAAGTAAGTTATTTAGTTATAGAAAATGTTTATATTAATCGTCGCATATCCGTGACAACACAAAAGTCACAAACAATAACTTACCTGGACTCAAGTGACCACGACTCCACATAACTCGATAGTTTTACTCGTTATATATATAAAATAACATTTCATTTGATATTTAGTTAACGTCGAGAATTTCTCGTTTTATAATATTTATTTATAATAATACCTCCAATAATATTACGCTACTTTCGTAGCATAATATATTTAGTCGTATTATTTATAATACAACTCGTGATTTTTATCATTATTAATACTATACGCATTTATACAATTATATATACGTTATTCACGTCTATATATTTATATAAACGTTTATATTACCAATAATATTATTACGAGTTTTATTATTTATGTTTTAAATTGTAAATAGTTATCGAGTCATACGAAATGGTCACATGTCCGAGTCATGACTCTCGGCTCATTGTCCAAGTCCAAAATAATATGTAAAAGTCATAATAATCAATACATCTCCGTCCAATCAATCCCAATCCACGTGCTACAACAATAGGGTCCGACTACGGCACCCGACTAACCTATCTCCGTCAATCTAAGTGACCGTCTCACAATTGGTCCCCAATACCACTTTATCGTCAACACAACTTCAAATAATACCACGAGTCCATAATACTCAACAACCGCTTCAAAATCCAATAAGCCACAATAATAATGGTAACCAACAATAAATAATAACCATGAAAATAAACTTAATAAACTTAGCCGAAATATATATATTTCGACATCACAAACGGTTCTCAAAATAACCGTATTCGGGTCAAGTTACCAAGTCAACCCGAGTCGAAAATATATACCAAGTGTCACGTGGGTCCCACCCGAGACCACAAGGTCACGGCTAGCTCACAAGAGCTCGACCCAACAAAAAAAAAATCAAACCGACCCTATGGGGTCGTCGGCTCCAACACAAGTCGACCAACAAAACAACAATCAAGAAATCCAATCAAACCAAACAATCACTAGGACCAAATGTGGTCACCAACCAAGAAATCGGGTCAAAATGATAACCACAACTCGGAACTAACAAAAGTCGAGGGTGAGGCCCTCGACTTTGGGTCGACCACGCACGGAAACACAACCAAACATCACAACCCAGATACCAAACCAAGATTTACCAAGTTTTTAACAAAACCCATTATTATTTTCATCATTTTCTTCCAAAACCGACCCAAATCATAAATAAATTCGTGGGTTTGGTTCGTTTCTCATCAAACCCGATGCATCCCGTGCATACTTACCCGTGGATCTACAAAAATTGACCAAGAAAAGTGATGGTGGTGAGGTGTACGGCGTCGGTGATGCTTGTACGAGGTGGGGGGTGTTATTTTTGGGCGCGTGAATCACAAAACTAGAATAAGGAAGGTGTGGGGAGTGTTTTGGGAGTGGTGGTGTACGGTGGTGTGCGGCAGTGGTGGCCGGATTAAGGTGGCCGGCGGTGAGGAGATGAGAGGGAAGGGTGAGTGTAATTTTTGAGGATGAAAATGATATGGAGAGGGTTAGGGTTAGGTTTAATAAGGATATTTTACACTTTGGTCCCTCTACTTAGTCTCCTTTATATTTGCACACTAAACCTTTTTACCTCCAACTTTAATTTATAAAAACGTCCCCTTTCGTAAGTGAAAACTTACTAAGAAAATATTAAACGTCCCCGAAACTCGTTATATTCACCATTTGGCGGACTAAATATATTATTCCACCGAAACTCGTAATAAATACATCACTAACAGTCCAACGTATTAAAACTCATAAGTTTTTAAACTTTTCAGTTTCCTAGTGCCGGAGTCAACGTAGTACCAAGTGAGAATTTAAAAATACATCACCAAGTATAATTCCATAACGAATCATTAAATAAATCTCAAATCCCATAACGATATTAAACATAATTAACCATAAAATTGGTCTTACAAGTTCGTTACGAATAAAAATTCCAAATAAAATTTATAAATGAACTTTAACGTAATGCGGGTTTTCAAAATGGCTCCCTAAATTGCCGGTTGTCACATCCTCCCAGTCTCAGAAGAAACCCGTCCCGGGTTTCTCTCGGAACAATTCATCTACGAAGTGAAAAGCTTCGGATATCTCTTCCGGAACTCGTCCTCACGTTCCCACGTAAATTTTGGTCCGTGTCGGGAATTCCAACGAACCTTGACGAGTGGAATGCGACTTCGCTTGAGTCGTTTAACCTCACGATCTAAAATCTCAACTGGCTCTTCCACAAAATTCAATTTCTCATCAATACGAATATCCTTCATCGGAATAACAGGCATCTCATCAGAAAGACATTTCTTCAAATTACTAACGTGAAACACATCGTGAACTTTACTCAGTTCATGTGGTAATTCCAACCTATAAGCCACGGGCCCAATTCTTTCTAAAATAAGAAATGGTCCAATGTAGCGTGGGTTGAGTTTTCCACGTTTCTCGAAACGTATCACACCCTTCCAAGGCGAGACTTTCAGCATCACTTTGTCTCCAACCTGGAACTCTAAGGGTTTACGTCTCTGATCGGCGTAACTTTTCTGCCTATCTCTGGCTGCTTGCAACCGATCACGAATTTGAGTTACTTTTTCAGTAGTCTCCAAGATAAGTTCAGGACCTGTGAGTTGGCTATCTCCAACTTCCGCCCAACCAATAGGCGAACGACATTTTCGGCCATACAAAGCTTCAAATGGTGCAGCTTTAAGACTTGTGTGGTAGCTATTATTATAGGAGAATTCTGCAAAGGGTAAATACTTCTCCCAGCCTTTACCAAAGTCTATGATACATGCACGAAGCATATCCTCTAAAGTCTGAATGGTCCTCTCACTTTGACCATCGGTTTGGGGATGATATGCAGTACTCATATCAAGTCTCGTCCCCAAAGCCGTTTGAAGTGATCGCCACAAAGCTGACGTAAAGCGGCTATCGCGATCAGAAATAATCCATATCGGGACTCCATGACGAGAAATAATTTCCTTCACATACAACCTCGCAATTTTATCCACACTATCATCTTCACTAATTGCTAGGAAATGAGCAGACTTAGTCAGACGATCTACAATTACCCAGATAGCGTCACAACCACTAGCTGTCCTCGGTAATTTGGTAATAAAGTCCATTGTAATCCGCTCCCATTTCCAGACTGGAAGTTCTGGTTGCGTCAATAATCCTGACGGTCTTTAATGTTCGGCTTTAACCTTAGAACATGTGTAATACCTCAAATTCTAAAACATGTAAAATGACTAAAATGCCTTTAGGTTTAAAATTTGTAATAACACTTATTTAAAACAAAGAAAATCATAGAAATTTGGAACTCGGCAATATATAATCAAAATAAATTATGAATGATAAAATATGTTACTTTTGTAAAGATGAAAAAAAATATAAATTCTGTATAAAATTTTTATAGATCGAATATACATATTTAAATATATATATATATATATATATATATATATATATATATATATATATATATATATATATATATATATATATATATTTAATTATTTAAAAAGGAAATTAATCCTAAATAAAAAAAGAGACTTGTATAATAATTTAATTTGGACTTATCCTAATATTTTCCAGCCAAAAATATATTTGTTATCCTTATATATACATAAATACACGTTTTAGATACTAAGATAAATATAATCGATTAGTAAAAATCCTAAACCGACTCTAAAACCTCCCAAAGTCGACAATAAAAATCCTGGAGCTCTCCCATATTTTTCCTAAGATTATTATAACCTAAAGAACACCAGAAAAATATTTTAGAGGCTGAGGTTTGATCGTGTGAGCTCAGAAGATTTGTTGGTGTCGATGTAAGCTAGCCGAGAAAAGAAAATCCATTCTGCTTGTTCACACGTTCTAAAATTATTCTGGTATTTTTCTAGCACTTTATATATCATATGTCATCTGTAGAAAATAGTAGAATAAATTCATGCAAGCTAATATGATCATATGGAATTATATAATATATTGAACTCTAAACCGAATTAAAATTAGGAAACAGCCATGCAAATTTTTGAGGTTTGGTTTATATTTTTCTCAGGTCTTATTAACATCATATAACATCAGAAAAATAAGCTTCATAATTTTCGAGACATAGAAACCATATTTGGGAATTATTTTATAATTGGTTTATTAAATAAAAAGAAAATAAAAGAAAAGAAACAGAATTAGGGTTAGGGTTTTTGATATGTAATCTGGTCATTAATATTGTTTTAAGGTTGCAATTAATGAGTAATGATTGGAAGAATTAGGGTTAGGGTTTGGTGTTTTTATTTATAAATCGAATTGAATTTTGAACTATAAGGGTGTGTTTTGTAATTTTATAAACTTAAAGGTTGTTTTGGAAATCATAATAAGACTAGGTCTGATTGTAGGTTTAGTAACTAAAAGGATTTAACTGTAATTTCTATAATTAAAAGGTATAAATTGTATTTATATAACTTAAGGGTTTAACTTGTAAGTTACTAAAATATAAGGATTAATTCGTATAAGGTGAAAGTTAAGGAACTGATTTGAAAATCTGCTAAAATGGAAAGAAGACTTAATACAGAATATGAATAAGTAAATAATCGAATAAGATATTAATGAGTAACATATCGTATGTAGATTTCTGAAGAAGAGTACTATTCCGTTATTTGATCTGTCAACTTCTGTCAGCTTTGCATTTGTTCAAGGTACGGATATTCTGACTTTACTTTTAAGGTTTCCTTCGTGATTACAACCTCTGTTATGAACTTTCTGTTTAGAACCTTCTGTTTGAACCTTTACTATGATAAACCTTCACTATGAACTTTCTGTTATGAACTTTTGACATTAACCTTTGTTTTCTGAACTTTATGATATGACAAGTATGATATGAACCGTTGTATGAACCTTTTGTTACCTGAGCTTCACTAGGCATGGGGGTTCCATGTCCGTGTCATAGATGCACCTATGGCATGACTCTAGGGCAGTAGAGTGATGTTCTGCCACGTCCCTTCCGTTATATATGAATGTGCACTAATTTTCAGGGGCGTATGGATGCATCCTAGATTTGTTTTCTGTTATGATATGATATGATTATGTTTAGTGACTGGTTGTATGTGCAATGTACTCCTTTCACTTCCGGTACATTGGAGCTAGCTACTCCTTGTACAATTTATGATTTGACGGTGATATGATAATGATATGTTTCTGAGCTCATGGTATATTCTGATTCTGTTTATACAGGTGACTGTATATATTCCTTACTTAACCTATACATTATATTTCCGTACTATCTGTTATACCTAAATATGTTTCCCCAAATTATATCTTCTGTACTTCAGCATTTATTTCAGTTTTCTTTTGTTATATCCGTTCACTGAGCTTTTGTAGCTCAGCCGCATTTCTTTTCTCCGCGGCAGGTATTCAAGATAGCTTTTGGATTAGCTTTCTGGGCTTGAGTGTAGAACTGAGTGAAGAATTTGACTTTAGCTATTTGAAGTAAGTTTTCTGCTTTTGATCTATCTGTTTGTTCTGATGTAACACCATAATTTTGACATTTTTACCCTCGTCGGGTTGGGGTGTTACAACATGTCAAGCACTTACTAACATATGATGCTATATCTGCCTTCATGTTTGGCCACCAATATAACTTTTTCAAATCCTGGTACATCTTGTCAGATCCAGGATGAATAGAGTACCTTGACTTATGCGACTCATGCATAATCAACTCCCGAACTCCTCCATATAAAGGTACCCAAATCCGATCTCCAAAACATAGTAATCCATCGGAACGCTTAACAAATCCTTTCTCATTCTCAGCCATCCCAAATATGTTCTCAGCAGGTCGGTTTTCTGCTTTCAACGCTTCCGTTTGAGCTTCAAGTATTTGAGACGGTAACGGCGATACGATAGTCATTCCCAGTGACCTAACTCGTAACGGTGGTATTCTTTCCTTTCGACTAAGAGCATCAGCAACAACGTTTGCTTTACCAGGATGGTAGCGAATTTCGCAATCATAATCACTTAGCAACTCAATCCAAAGTCGTTGTCTCATATTGAGCTCTTTTTGATTCAAGATGTGTTGTAGACTTTTGTGGTCAGTGAACACAACACATGATGAGGCGAAAAATGAACCACTTTTAGGGGGTCATTTAAGCCCGGAATTGACTTTATTTGATCAAATATTGCCCTAAATCGTTCCTTTTGTGATTTTAGGTACTTTGGGAGTGAAATCTGGAAAAGAAAGCAATTCGGACGTTTTTGGAGCATAAAAGTGAAGAAAACGCCAAAGTCTTAATTTTCCTTGCTGGGAACAGTAGGTGACGGCGTCAAGAGTAACATCCTGACGGCGTCAAGAGAAAATTTCCATGACGATCCAGTACAGATTTGACGGCGTCACGAAGTAGGGCGTCAAGAGTAAAATTCATGACGGCCTGGAAATGCACAATACATGACGGCGTCAAAAGTAGATCAAGGCAGTCCGAGAAGAGTTTTGGCGGCGAGGTGACGGCGTCACAAGCTTGGTCTTGACGCCGTCAGACCCCTTTTCCTATATATAGTTTTCTAATTTTCACATTAAAAGAAAGAGAAGTTTTGGAGAAACCCTAAGTACGAACTTGGTGCGAATTTTACAGGTTTTTCAAGGGTTCTAAGCCCTTGATACCTTTCATGTGTAATTGAGATAAGTGTTCTTTTAATTCAATCAATATGTCTATGTGTTGGTTGTCTATATCTTGTTCTTGTCTTAATTCCATCATGCTAGGCTAGATCTATCTTGTGTTTGCTTGGATCTAATGAAACCTAGATATTAATTATGTGTTGATTACTTGTTTATAATTGTCTTGGATGAATGATTTATATGTTAGGCTTAAGAAAACTGGCAGATCTCCAATTGGTAACATGCTTGAACGTCTTAATAAACATGAACCGATGTGCACTAGGTCTTTATTGGTTGTATTTAATGCATGAGCCACTGTTTATAATCCCTATGGTTGTGCTGGGCATGGTATAGGAGGAGATAAGAGCTCATAGAATTGGGGAGTTAAGTGCGCCACCCCATGAATGATATTAAGGAATACGATCCGTCATCCATGCAACTATAACAAGTAATTAACGTGTAAAAGATATCTAGGGAGTAGTGAAATCTAAGTAAACACATTTTCTCCACTTATTGCTCACAACTTTAGTATAATTTAGTTTATTTTCATTTTTAGTATTTTATTTTGATTGCATCTTTAGTATTGGGTTAGTTGACTCGCAACTAATTCCGCCCAAATCCTTTAAACCCGAGATTTTTACTTGCTTTCTAAAAAAATATAAAAATACAAAAATAATCATCCCTCACCTTTAGAACTAATATTTAGGTTTTCTAATCCTAGCTACACTATTCCTAGCTGAACGATCAATCCCCCGGTACTTGTCACTATACTATACTACAACGATCAGGTACACTGCCTGGTGGGGGTTGTAAGCTTCTCAAGATCCCTTGAGAGGTAAAGCCTGGTGCGATTCCCACGTATCAAGTTTTTGGTGCCGCAGCCCGGGGAATAGTTATTGTCTAGGTTCGAGTGTTGCAAGACGCTAACCAATGTCATTTTACTATTAATGAATATACGAGTGGGAGCTGTTAAATGTTACGTATAAACATTAATAGGTAAATGTCTAGGATCGAACGCGAGACCTCGGGATTGCACACTTTACAAACAAGAATAATGTAAATAAATATATATATTTATTAAATGTATGAAATATATATATTTATGACACTTAATGGACTAAACGGTCGTTAGTTGTTAACCGTATGGACTAACTATCGTTAAATAAGAAAGATAAGGACTAGAGTGTAACTTGGGAGTCAAGAAGGTTCTAGAAACCCCTTGGGTTTGCTTAGGCCGGTCGACCCACAACCCATAGGGTCGATCCACCCTTTCTTGTGCTCCAAGATATCACCTAGTATAAATACAAGGCCAAGGGTTAAACCTACACAATCTTTTGTGCACACACTCTAACCCTAAAAATCTTGTTTTCTTTCTTTATGTCTTGGCCGATCGTCCCTCCCCTCCTAGGGTTCTTTGGATCGATTTTTCCAAGTCGAAACATAAGTGTTTTGTTTACTTGCAACAACCTTTATTCGTTGGTAGTTTGTGTGTACAAGAACGAGGTAATTACTTACTTTAGTAATTATCAAGAGATCGATAAACAAAACGGTAAGGGGTTTATCATTGATCTAATTGTCCAAGAATCAAGGTTTATTGAAGTGCATCGGGTACGTTTACTATTTATGTTTTAGTTAATATTTATGTGTTATACTTGATCCTAGCTTCCGCAATACGTGTATTTGATTGTCAAACTCTAACAGTGGCATCACGAGCCATGTATAACATGTAATTGATTACTAAAACGTAATAAAAACCGGATCTTTAATTGTTTTAGATACATGTTTTTTTTGATCTAGGGTTTTTTCCAATTTTTTTTTTCTAAAAAAATTTCGAAACCCTAACCCTAATTTTGGGGGGGGGGTCGATTTTCCCATGAAACCCTAATTAGGGTTTTGTGGTTTTCTTGATTATGTGTAATCACTAGAAACCCTAGGTCATTAACCGGTTAATTGAACGTATCTTGTGACCTAATTGCTAATTGTTAGGTATTAATCCGTGACTTACATGCATGTTTGTCATGGATCTTGTCTTGTTGTCACATATTTAGATAGATCTTAAATTGGGGAAGACTCTAATATATATTAAAATCAATTTTATATGCTATGTGGTGTGTTTTTAGCTTTGGCCTACGCAATTGATTCGTCAATGTATGTGGCTCACCTCCATTAAGAGGTGAAGGCCTTAGTTGATTACATGCGTTATTATACCTAGAATTGATTTTATTAGGATCTTTTCTAAAACGGTTTGCATGTGGCTAATTGTTTCACTTATTTATTATTGTTTGTTTGATTTTCTTTGCAACTTGTTTTATTGTTTTTTAGTTGGACTTGATGTAAGCAATAAAAGGGTGTTTTCATAAAGAAAATTAAAACGGACTAATAATTGTGAAACCCTAAAGTGATAAAGTAAGAATCTTGCAATGGTCTTATGACAATCGTGGTCCGATTCGCACGGTAATCAGCTCCCAGTCGAGACTAGCATTATTCAAACTTTATTACTATTTTGAGATTGAATCCACAGACTTTTGCTTGAATGATGTTTTGTGCAAATATGGTTTTAAAATTAAGTCTTTTAAGATGATATTCATAACCGTGATTTGAAGGCTTAGAAAAGAGCCTTAGAGTCTGCCTTGGTTATCACAATCTTGAATATATCTTAAACGAAATACTTTTAAAATTATATGTTGTAGAAAGTCATCTTAGGGTTTTGGCATAAACCTCAAGTAAAACTTTGTGTATTAATTTCAGGAATCGGACATAAAAAGTTTTTATGAAAACTTATGTTATAAAGATGAGTGCATGCATCTTTGTACATAATTTTGATTGACATATCAAAAATTAATACCCTTAAAAATTTAAGTTACGTGCCATCTACCTATAAGAAACACTTGGAATTTTAATTTAGTAAACGTGAGACCTAGGCTAAATTACTATAACAAGGTAAAATTCTTTTAACGCGTGAGACCATAATTGTAATTTTACAGTTTCTAAGGTAGACGACTTAATTAAGTTGTGCGTGAGACCTAGAACTTAAGGCATGAGATGGGATGAAACATGCTTACAAAGGCAAATTGATGAATCAATTTGATGTAAATCCCATAATGATCTAGGAATTGGAAATCTTGTTTGCCAATTATTGTTCGACAGATTACTATCTTTTGTACTTTTACCACTAGCAGATCAACTGGTGTGGTGAAACTATGTAAAGTTAGATCCTAGATTTTCAAGAAAATTAGTTGGTTATATGAATATAGCCTTGGGTATTTTATTTTCTTGAAGATATTGATTATCGAAAATACTAATATTTGAACTTTATCTGTAGATATGGCTCAACCCGATAACCAAACAGTGATTAATGCTTTCAAGAGTCATCTTGAGAGAGAGAAACTCACTGGAAAGAATTTCAATGACTGGTACCGTTCGCTCAGAATTGTCTTGAGGGCGTCTGGTAAGATGGATTTCTTGACCGAAGAATGCCCACCTGAGCCTCCTGCTACTGCTACACCAGAAGCAAAGGCGGCTTGGAAGGTGGTACATGCTAAGTACAATGAGGTTGCTTGTCTAATGCTCACTAGCATGAGTGCTCAATTACAAAAGAAGTATGAGTACGCGTTTCCTAAAGATATGCTTGAGATGCTTCAGCAGTCTTATGAGAAACCGCCTGCAGTTGAATTGTATGATGAACTTGACAAGCTACACAACTGCAAGCATGGTGATGGTAAACCAGTAGCCGATTATGTGGATGAGATGAAGGACTCCTTTGATCAACTTCACAGAATTGGTTTTGGTTACCCCGAGAATGTGCAAGTGCACTTAATCAACAGATCCCTTAACAAGGATTTTGCTGGTTTTGTGCAGAACTTCAACATGCATTGCTCGGGGAAGACAGTCTCAGAATTACTCGCATTGCTTGTTGATTATGAGAAAAGTCTACCAGCCAAGGTCAAGAATCCCACCCCGCAAGTGTTGGCAATTCATGGGGGGAGAATCCAGAAGAAATCGCATGTGAACAAAGGCAAAGGTAAAGGTGATAAAGGCAAGCAGGTCATGGCCTATCAACCTCAATCCAAGATGAAACAACATCAGCCTAAGCAGAACAAGGTGAATCCGCCAAACAGGAAGGATCAGGCTTGTCACCATTGTCATGAAAAGGGCCATTGGAAGCGCAATTGCCCTCTCTACATTCATGACTTGCGACTCAAGAAGCAGGGGAATGATGCTGGTAACCCCAGCACATCAGGTGCGTTCTTTATGATTGAATTATTCACTCTTACTCCTAAATTGAATTCATGGGTATATGATACTGGATGTGGCATTCATATCTGCAATACCATGCAGGGGTTTAGAGTTGAGAGAAAGCTGGCCTATGGACAACAATTCTTGCGCGTTGGTAACGGAGTGCATGCAGGAGTTGAAGCTATAGGAGTATTTAATTTAGTGTTGCCTTCGGGCCTAGTACTATCTTTAAATAATTGTCATTATGCACCGTCAATTGTTAGAGGTGTAATTTCATTTTCATGTTTGTTAAACCTTGGTTTTGAGCATACTATTTCAAGCAATGGAATTTCAGTTTCTTTAAATAATGTTTTTTATTTTAATGCTATTGCTGTGAATGGTGTATTTGAAATTGATATGAATGACAATGATAATGCTTTTGTTAAAAATAATTCAATGTATAGCATCAACAATAAGAGAATCAAGAAAGGTCTGGATTCGTCTTATCTTTGGCATTGTCGACTTGCTCACATTGGCAAAGATCGCATGAAAAAGCTGCAACATGATGGGCTTTTAAATAAGATCAATGATGAATCATTTGATAAATGCGAATCTTGCATTGCTGGGAAGATGACTAAGAAACCCTTTAAAAATAGGATTGAAAGGGCTAATGATCTACTTGGTCTTATTCACACAGATGTGTGTGGACCACTTAGACATGTGTCAAGGAGGGGTGCTAGCTACTTCTTAACATTTACGGATGATTACAGCCGTTATGGTTATGTTTATTTACTTAAACATAAACATGAGGTATTTGAAACATTCAAAGTGTTTAAAGCAGAAGTAGAGTTGCAACTTGGAAAGAAGATTAAAGCTCTTCGATCCGATAGAGGTGGTGAATACCTGAGTCAGGAGTTCATAGATTATCTAGCAAAGGAGGGAATTGTCCAGCACCTTACTTCTCCATATACTCCACAACAAAATGGTGTATCTGAAAGAAGGAATCGTACATTGCAAGACATGATACGATCTATGTTTAATCTAACAACTCTTCCTTTCTCGTTTTGGGATTATGCCTTAGAATCTGCGGTTCGCATTCTAAATATGGTTCCAACAAAGAAGGTTGATAAGACACCATATGAGGTATGGACTGGAAAAGCTCCTAACCTGTCTTATCTTAAGGTCTGGGGTTGTGAGGCGTATGTTAAACGTGACTCAGCAGACAAACTCCAACAAAGATCTGTGAAGTGCATCTTCGTAGGATACCCTAAGGAAACTATGGGATACTACTTTTATTACCCACCTGAAAACAAAGTATTTGTTGCAAGGTATGGAGACTTTCTTGAAAGAGAGCTCATATCTCAAGAATTCAGTGGGAGAGTGTATGACCTGGAAGACGGTCAAGAAGATGTAGAACCTTCTGAAAACACTAACCAACTTCCGGTAGAACCTGAAAGTTTAGGTCCTCCACCTGAAGTTGAAGTGATTCCCATTCATAGGTCAACAAGACCAGTGAAAGCTCCTACTCGTCTATGTCTTAATGTAGAGAGTGATGAGTATATACTGGGTGATCTTGATGAGCCTACAAGTTATAAAGCTGCCATGAATGGTCCTGAAAAGGCCAAATGGAAAGAAGCTATGGATGGGGAAATGCAATCCATGGAAGACAATGATGTCTGGGAAGAAGTAGACCTACCTCCGGGTGCCAAACTAGTTGGGAGTAAATGGCTCTACAAGAAAAAGACTGACATGGATGGCGTTGTACACACCTATAAGGCCCGTTGTGTAGCTAAAGGCTATACACAAACTTTTGGTGTTGACTATGAGGAGACCTTTTCTCCTGTAGCTGACATAAGGGCAATTAGGATTCTTATAGCCATAGCCGCTTACTATGACTATGAGATTTGGCAAATGGATGTTAAAACCGCCTTCTTAAATGGTCGCCTAGATGAGGACATCTATATGGCGCAGCCTGAGGGGTATGTAAATCCAGAATTTCCAAATCGTGTATGCAAGCTTAAGAGATCCATTTATGGATTAAAGCAAGCATCACGACAATGGAATAAGAGATTTGATGGTGAGATTAAAAAGTATGGATTCACTAAAAATCTTGATGAGCCATGTGTATATCACTAAGTTAGTGGGAGTAATGTGATTTTCCTTATATTATATGTCGATGACATATTGATCATGGGGAACGACATTCCAAGTTTACAAAAGGTTAAGGAATATCTTGGAAGTTGTTTTTCTATGAAAGATTTAGGGGAAGCTGCATTTATTCTGGGAATCAAGATATATAGAGATAGATCTCAGCGATTAATTGGATTAAGTCAAAGTGCTTACATTGATAAAATATTGAAGAGATTCAATATGCAAAATTCCAAGAAAGGATATTTGCCGATGCAAGAGCAACATGGCTTGAGCAACAAGGTTTGTGCTTCAACACCTGCAGAGGTGCAACGCATGAAGAGAGTCCCTTATGCTTCGGCTGTGGGATCTATAATGTATGCGGTGAAAAGTACAAGACCTGATGTGGCATTTGCTCAGAATTTAACCAGTCGATATCAGCAAAATCCAGGTGTAGCTCACTGGACTGCTGTTAAGAATATTCTTAAGTACCTTAGGGCAACTAAGGATATGTTTTTGGTTTATGGGGGAAATCCATCGGCAGAACTTGATGTTACAGGTTACTGCGATGCTTCTTGGAAAGGTGATAAGGATGATACGAAGTCTCAGACGGGTTATGTCTTTGTCATTAATGGAGGAGCAGTGGATTGGAGGAGCAGAAAGCAGAGTGTACTAGCGATGTCTGCTACAGAAAGTGAGTATATAGCCGCTTCAGAAGCTGCAATGGAAGCTGTTTGGATTAGGAAGTTTGTTTCAGGGCTTGGAGTCATGCCTTCGATTCAAAGACCTATTAAAATGTATTGTGACAATTCTGCTGCAATCACATTTGCCAATGAGCCTGGAATCATGAAAGGCACCAGACATTTCCCGATTAAGCATCACTATGTTCGAGAACAAGTCGAAATAGGCGAAATCGAAATGCTCAAAGTTCACACAGATGATAACTTGGCGGATCAATTAACAAAGTCTTTACCTGGCACTAAGCTTCACAAGCATGCTGCAGGTGTAGGACTTAGATTAGCTGAAAGTTTCATGCCCATTTGTGATTAGTGTTTGGATAAAGGATGTAATGTACAATTATTATTTTAATGGAATAAAATAAGTTTTATGTTTATTTATCATTGTCTTAATAATATATCCTATATTTGCATGTTTAAGATCCTTGAATAATTTATTATTCTAAATGTCCATTGTCGATTAATGATATGGGAATATCATTAAACTAAGACAAATTTGAGTATTGGTTTTAGAATATACTTGAAAGTGTATTGATGCGTAGTCATACCAATTTCACATAATATTCGATGAATTGAATATTGGACTTATCCCAACAATATGATTTAATATTTAATGTGAGAATCATATTTAAAGTTATCCTCAGACTTGAGATACCAGATAAGTGTCATGGATGTAGTGCATTTTTGTGAGGCAATCTACCGCTCACCGTAACAGGGAGTCATAAGGATTGTTTTCAGAAGTGTTGCAAAGTTCATGGGTTATTCTTGTAGTCAAGAAAGAATTTATTCCTTCTGATTTGTTTAGAAGTTTAATACTGCTGGGCCCCTCGTAGGATTGACAAAATGTTTGCATGGCCATGCCCAAAGTCTATCTGGAATACGTTCAGATGTTTTGGTAATTTTGTTCAATCATAAAGAAACGAGAAACAGAATTTTAATAAAGGAACTCACATCTTTATTAATGCAGTATTAGTAATGAAAGGATAATTATAATGATGAATCATTAAAGGTTTTTCCAGGAAACCTAGCTCGGTTTGAACTAGGGGCATTGGAGTGTTGCAAGACGCTAACCAATGTCATTTTACTATTAATGAATATACGAGTGGGAGCTGTTAAATGTTACGTATAAACATTAATAGGTAAATGTCTAGGATCGAACGCGAGACCTCGGGATTGCACACTTTACAAACAAGAATAATGTAAATAAATATATATATTTATTAAATGTATGAAATATATATATTTATGACACTTAATGGACTAAACGGTCGTTGGTTGTTAACCGTATGGACTAACTATCGTTAAATAAGAAAGATAAGGACTATAGTGTAACTTGGGAGTCAAGAAGGTTCTAGAAACCCCTTGGGTTTGCTTAGGCCGGTCGACCCACAACCCATAGGGTCGATCCACCCTTTCTTGTGCTCCAAGATATCACCTAGTATAAATACAAGGCCAAGGGTTAAACCTACACAATCTTTTGTGCACACACTCTAACCCTAAAAATCTTGTTTTCTTTCTTTGTGTCTTGGCCGATCGTCCCTCCCCTCCTAGGGTTCTTTGGATCGATTTTTCCAAGTCGAAACATAAGTGTTTTGTTTACTTGCAACAACCTTTATTCGTTGGTAGTTTGTGTGTACAAGAACGAGGTAATTACTTACTTTAGTAATTATCAAGAGATCGATAAACAAAACGGTAAGGGGTTTATCATTGATCTAATTGTCCAAGAATCAAGGTTTATTGAAGTGCATCGGGTACGTTTACTATTTATGTTTTAGTTAATATTTATGTGTTATACTTGATCCTAGCTTCCGCAATACGTGTATTTGATTGTCAAACTCTAACAATCTTGATGTTCCAACAACGTCAAAATGAATCTCTTTATGAAGCATGGACTCGTTTCAAGGACTTACTCCAAAAATTCCCTCATCATGGCATAGATCTTTGGCTCCAAGTCCAAATTTTTTATGACCATATCGACATCTCCACGAGGCGAGCCATTGACCAATCGGCCGGTGGTAAGCTACGTGATCTTAGTGCGGAACAATCATGGGAACTCGTAGAAGATCTTGCTCTCTATGACAACGAAAGTTGGAATGATCCCCGTGACTTGAACAAAACGGTCAAGGCAATATCTTTGCCTTCGAACAATTCTAGCACTCCCGACCGTAGGATCATGGAACTTGAGGACCAAGTCAAGTTTCTCATGAAATCTTACGAAGCTCCTAAGCCTTCAAGCTAAGTGAACAAAATCACTTCTTCATGCGAATTATGTAGTGGTCCCCACGACACTCGTGATTGTGTGGAACTCCCCGGAACAGCTTTTGCGGACTACGCATCCACGCGTACCGACGAAGCGGGAGATAAGTGGTACACTTTCAAGCCCGAGCCAAACACTTACGGTGATTCATACAACCCCTCTTGGAAAAATCACCCAAACCTTAGGTGGAAACAAAATCAACCCAATTCTTTCAATCCGCCTAATCGTTACCAACCAACCGGTCCACCCTCCAACCGTACTTTCAACAACAATCCTTCTAACAATTATGGTAGTACCAACAATCTTGAAGGGTTGATGTCTAAGTTCATGGCATCTCAAGAAGCTCGCATATCTAAGTTTGAAGCCGATTTCAAACAAAAGCAAAGCGAGATGACCACTAGAATTGACGCATTGTTGAAAGTTCTCAATGACCGAGAAATGGGAGCACTCCCAAGCGACACAATCAAGAATCCGAAACTAAACGTTAATTCCATATCTTCAGTTTCGTCACCCACTTCGTGTCCACAATACTACTCGGTTAAATCCACGAGCACATGTTTCAAACAAAACCAAATTCTTCAAAAGGACCAATCAAATGAAACACCCAATATAGAGCCTGTCAAAAGCATAGTTGAAACACCTCTTACGCAAGACCTTGACGATGAATTCAAAGAACTTCACCTTGAACGCCCCGTCATTGATGTCTTAGCGCGTGCTCCTTACTATAGTGCCCTCCTAGAAAAATATGAGAAGTTTAAGCTAGGTAAAAATGGGACCGCCTTCGTTCAAAACAAGTTGCCTAAAAAGCTTGATGATCCGGGTATATTTGTTTAGGTTAATTACTAAGTAATTGGCCCTGTTTGTTTTGCCTTGTAAGATAGGAAGATCCGAAGCTTTCGATACATTAGCCGATTTAGGGTCAAGCCTCAACTTGATTCCCTTATCCTTATTCACCGCTCTTAAGCTAGGGAAGTTAGAGGAAACGGAGGTATTGATAGGGCTAGCGGATGGGAGTATTGCCCACCCGGTTGGAATGATTAAGGATGTAGTTGTTCACGTAGGAAAGTTAACTATATTAGCGGATTTTCACGTCCTATACATGGTTAGTGACACTACATGCCCCTTATTGGTAGGAAGAGGATTTTTAGCAACCGCTAGCGCCATGATAGATTGTAAGGAGTCTAAGATAGCGGTAGGTGAAGGCGATACTTGGTCGGTGTACGATGTTAAGAAGCATAGTTATGATTGTGATGATGAACCGACACCGCATTGGGTAGAGATGAATAGGAGACCGTCTAGATATGGACCTTGGATAGAAAGGAACTTTATAGGACCTCAATGCCCATTTTATCTAGAAAAAGATTTCATTGAGAAAACACATTCGGTAGAACAACTCATAGCTAGAGATGAAGAGCTAGACCCCTTTGAGGACCCCTTAGTCTTTAGGAAGATGATTGAGTTCTTAAGCATAATGCCCATTAACATAGAGATGAATAAGTGGAAAAGAGAGGGAGACAAGTGTAAATGGAGGTGGGACAAGCCACCTAAAGAAGGAGACGGATCATGGCATATGAGGATGACTTTGTATGATCCGGATGGAGAAAAGTTTGAAAGGTCATACCATACTAAGGAAACCGATAGGAAGTTGAAACCTAAGTTTGATCCCAAAGATGTCAACAATGAGGAACTCACCCGTATCACGTAGTAACCCATGACCTTGAGTCTAGCTACAAGACTCGTAAATAAAGAAAAGCGCTTCTTGGGAGGCAACCCGTGTTTTGTGTGATTTTGTTTATTTGTTTGTTATTTGCTTCCGTATGCATGCTTTATTTTTATTGTTGGTAGATCATGTTTCTCAACTAAATAGTGGAAATACTTTACTTTGTTGTTTTGGCCTAGTCTTACCTCCACCTAAAGGTATTTTTACAAAAGATAAGTGTAAGGGGAAACCCCAAATATGTTTTCAAGAAACAAACCGATCATGATTCTCCACAATATTAAATGAACATGTATATTCGTACTTGTTAGAGTCAAATGCTTGTATTGAGTCATAATGAAGTTTTGCAGGATTTTCCAGGAAGTAGGACCAAGTTTTTCTAGAAATTTTCCGGAAACTTAACATAAGAATTTCTGCAGGTCACTTCTGACGGCGTCAAGTGTAAAAATCTGAAAATTTTACCAGTTTTGTTTTTCTAACGGAGTCTTATGGTTTTTGTGAATTATTAAGTTTTATAATCTCCAGAGAATCTGCAAACTTCATTCCACAAGCATTATATCTTATCTGGTTTTCTAGGATTTAGTAACTTATATAGGATGCCGCCGATTTTACGCGAGGTTGTTTTGTCTATTTTATCAGGTTTTACAGGTTATGTATGACAAGAAGATGATTTATATTCTGGAAGGGAAGCTTTGATTGTTCATTTTCTTGGAGGAAGATTTAACCTGGCAACCTTATTATCCATACCGAGCGAATCAGGGGAGTATTTGATTTCATTCTTTTTACTTATTTCACTTTTACATTCTTTACTTGAACATTGGGGACAATGTTCATCTTAAGTGTAAGGGGAGGGTAAAAAGATGATACCTTACATATGCACTTTCGCTTGAGTTTGTTTTGTTTGATGGTAGATGTGTAATAAAACTATGAGAAATACTTATTAGTGCAATTTTAGCGCCAAATTTAAAATTTTTTACAACATTTAGGAGTGAAACTTTAGCCATAGCAAGCGTCTCATGGATAGGAGATTGTATGACTAGCACATAACCGTATATTCAGAAAAATTTTCCACCCAAATATGCGAGGTTCGCCTTTAGATTTGATAGGAAAAGCATTTACTATTAGTGCTTATGAGTGTACCGATAGCATTTAGATTCTAGAACTTGCATTAGTAATGCATTCCGAGACCGCTAGTGAGACTACATTCGTGTAGTAGGATTTACTACATGATAAGAGGCATTAGGATCACCCTTGTGTTAAACCCGTATTATAATTACTTGACCATTTATGTCATATTACTTGGCTAGTTAAGTCAACTAATTTTCCCACACCCTTAGCGTTGTACTCATTTTTAGTACACGAAACCCCTAGTACACCCCTCCGAGCCTATCTTTTCGTTTCTAACTTTAAGCATTTTACTTAAAGGAAGAATTTGTTACACCCCACTTAAATGTACACCCAAATCGCCTTAGCCTTCCATATATGCGCTCATTTTTAGTGCATTATTGTTATTTGTTAAACCCTAAGTTAACTATCTAATTGATTACATGGTTGCTAAGTCGAGTCATATCCTTGTACATATTGTTTTGGGACGATTGGGAGTCATGGGTAAAGTACTTATTTATGGAGTAATGGGGAAGAACATCATTTATTACCCCCATATGTACATTAATCTTAAAAGTACTCCAAGTATTTTGATTTTCTTAATTCGAGTCATTAGATTAGTTAATTGTAAAGTATGTAAAAATTCAAGTGTAAGGGGAATGTTCAACCCCTATGATGTATTATTTTGGATGGTAGGGTAAGAGCGTATGCAAAAAAAAAAAAAAAATAAAAAAAAAAAATAAAAAAAATAAAAAAACGGACTATCATCCCTTTTTATTCTATGTTCATTTTATGTTTTTGTGATTTTTCATTTATTAGCTTAAGTCGAGTCTAGTCTTGGCTTAGCAACGCCACATTGTACATGTAATTAACCAAGATTGTTAACTCGCCACCATTAAAAACTTCCTTTATCCAACAAAACCGTGTATTTCATATCCCTACACCTAATGTTACAACCCTTTAAAAGACCTCTTTGATAGTTTATCCTAGGTGCTTACGCCGTGTGGTGGAGGTTTGATCCTTTCCCAAGCCTATGGTAATCTATTTTGCTATGACAAGTAGTGAGAGATATCTTCCGTTTCCATATTGTAATTTATACTTTATTACACCCGAGAGATGTGAGTATCTAAACACTATTTGTGAGGTGCTAGTGTATGACCTCCGTGCTTGTCTATTGGTCTTTAGTGGAACGATTATTTGTTGTAATTACTTTTATATTAGTGTTAAATGACCCTTAACTTGTATTTTGAGTAGAATAAAAGCGCATTTGCTTGAGGACAAGCAAATCTCAAGTGTAAGGGTATATGATGAGGCGAAAAATGAACCACTTTTAGGGGCTCATTTAAGCCCGGAATTGACTTTATTTGATCAAATATTGCCCTAAATCGTTCCTTTTGTGATTTTAGGTACTTTGGGAGTGAAATCTGGAAAAGGAAGCAATTCGGACGTTTTTGGAGCATAAAAGTGAAGAAAACGCCAAAGTCTTAATTTTCCTTGCTGGGAACAGTAGGTGACGGCGTCAAGAGTAACATCCTGACGGCGTCAAGAGCAAATTTCCATGACGATCCAGTACAGATTTGACGGCGTCACGAAGTAGGGCGTCAAGAGTAAAATTCATGACGGCCTGGAAATGCACAATACATGACGGCGTCAAAAGTAGATCAAGGCAGTCCGAGAAGAGTTTTGGCGGCGAGGTGACGGCGTCACAAGCTTGGTCTTGACGCCGTCAGACCCCTTTTCCTATATATAGTTTTCTAATTTTCACATTAAAAGAAAGAGAAGTTTTGGAGAAACCCTAAGTACGAACTTGGTGCGAATTTTACAGGTTTTTCAAGGGTTCTAAGCCCTTGATACCTTTCATGTGTAATTGAGATAAGTGTTCTTTTAATTCAATCAATATGTCTGTGTGTTGGTTGTCTATATCTTGTTCTTGTCTTAATTCCATCATGCTAGGCTAAATCTATCTTGTGTTTGCTTGGATCTAATGAAACCTAGATATTAATTATGTGTTGATTACTTGTTTATAATTGTCTTGGATGAATGATTTATATGTTAGGCTTAAGAAAACTCGCAGATCTCCAATTGGTAACATGCTTGAACGTCTTAAGAAACATGAACCGATGTGCACTAGGTCTTTATTGGTTGTATTTAATGCATGAGCCACTGTTTATAATCCCTATGGTTGTGCTGGGCATGGTATAGGAGGAGATAAGAGCTCATAGAATTGGGGAGTTAAGTGCGCCACCCCATGAATGATATTAAGGAATACGATCCGTCATCCATGCAACTATGACAAGTAATTAACGTGTAAAAGATATCTAGGGAGTAGTGAAATCTAAGTAAACACATTTTCTCCACTTATTGCTCACAACTTTAGTATAATTTAGTTTATTTTCATTTTTAGTATTTTATTTTGATTGCATCTTTAGTATTGGCTTAGTTGACTAGCAACTAATTCCGCCCAAATCCTTCAAACCCGAGATTTTTACTTGCTTTCTAAAAAAATATAAAAATACAAAAATAATCATCCCTCATCTTTAGAACTAGTATTTAGGTTTTCTAATCCTAGCGACATTATTCCTAGCTGAACGATCAATCCCCCGGTACTTGTCACTATACTATACTACAACGATCAGGTACACTGCCTGGTGGGGGTTGTAAGCTTCTCAAGATCCCTTGAGAGGTAAAGCCTGGAGCGATTCCCACGTATCAACACACTTTGTTCCATACAAGTAATGTCTCCATATCCTCAAGGTGAAAACCACAGCACCTAACTCCAAATCATGGGTGGTGTAGTTTTTCTCATGCTTTTTGAGCTGTCGGGAAGCATAAGCTATCACTTTCTCTCGTTGCATTAACACAGCTCCCAAACCTTTATGTGAAGCATCACAATAGACGACGAAGTCCTCGTTACCTTCAGGTAACGCTAAGATAGGAGCACTACACAACATCTTCTTAAGTAATTGAAATGCTTCCTCTTCTTTATCTCCCCATTCATACTTAACACTCTTTTGAGTCAATTTGATTAACGGTTTAGCTATCTTCGAAAATCCCTCGATGAATCTTCGGTAATAATCGGCTAAACCTAAAAATTGACGAACTTCTGTTGGGGTCGTAGGTGCAGCCCAATCTTTTATTGCTTCAATCTTAGCAGGATCCACATGGACTCCTTGTCTATCAATCACATGACCCAAAAATTGTACCGTCGGAATCCAAAATTCACATTTGGAGAATTTGGCATACAGTTGCTCCTTCCTGAGCAATTCTAAAATAAGTCTTAGATGCTCCTCATGCTCCTTCTCACTCTTTGAGTAAATTAGAATATCGTCGATGAATACGATCACAAACTTATCTAAATAAGGCTTACACACCCGATTCATGAAATCCATGAATATCGCCGGTGCGTTAGTCAACCCAAACGGCATCACCTGAAACTCGTAATGCCCGTAACGGGTTCTGAAAGCCGTTTTCAGAATATCTTCCTCGTGAACTCGAAGTTGATGATATCCCGATCTCAAATCGATCTTCGAATACACACTCGATACTTGAAGTTGATCGAACAAGTCGTCAATCCTCGGTAACGGGTATCTATTCTTCACCGTTAACTTGTTCAGCTCTCGGTAATCAATGCACATACGAAACGATCCATCCTTCTTCTTCACGAATAAGACTGGGGCTCCCCAAGGTGAAGAACTTGGTCTTATGAATCCTTTTTCGGCTAATTCCGGCAACTGTTTTGACAACTCTTCTAGTTCGGTAGGTGCAAGACGATAAGGCGCTCGTGCTACAGGTGCAGCACCAGGTATCAACTCAATCTGAAACTCCACTTGTCTAGTAGGCGGGATTCCCGGCAGATCATCGGGAAATACATCAGGAAAATCACGAACTATAGGTACATCTCCAATGCACCTTTCCTTTTTCTCCGTCCCTCCTTTCTCGGAAATTTGAGCTAAGAAAATGTAACATCCTTTCTCCATTAGCTTTGGTAACTTAGTGCAAGAAATAACTGCTAACCGGGATGGGCTCCTCGAATCCTTTCGATATCCTAATATATTTAGGATTTCCTTTCTGTAAGGTACACGCACGATCTTCTCGTCGCAAAGTATGTGAGCACGATACTTCGACAACCAATCCATACCGATGATGACATCGAAACTTCCTAATGTGACGGGTAGAAGATCTATGTTGAAAGGGTGGTTCAAGAAATTTAACGTGCAACCGCGAATGATGGTATTAATCCTTTCTATGTTCCCGTTTGCTAATTCTATATCATACCCAATTCCTAAGGCCATCGGGGGTTTCTTTAGTAAGGGTGCAAACGTAGTGGACACAAAACTTCTATCGGCACCAGTATCAAATAGTATGGAAGCATAACGATTATTGAGAAGGAACGTACCAGTAACGATGTTCGGATCTTCTCCTCTTTCGTTCCCGAGTGCATACACTCTTCCCTGAGCAGCTCCAGCTTCTACACGTTGGTCCCCGTTATCTTGTCGTCCACGGTTTCCTCCAGCTCCACGGTTTCCATGATTGTACCCATTACCACCCGATCCTTGATTTCCTCGGTTCCACGATTCTCTACACTCGTTCCTATAATGTCCCTTCTTTCCACACCCATAACAAGTAACGTCTGCCTTATTTCTCATTTCCGGAGCAGCTTGAACCATAGCAAGAGGTCGAGCTCTACAATCCTTAGCTGTGTGTCCTTTCTTTGAGCAGTTCTGGCATCTCACACTACACCATCCAGTATGATGCTGGTGGCAACGACCACACTTGGGTGCATCACCGTTCTGGTTCTTCTTATCTCCATTCCCAATAGCATAAGCCTTAGCTTGTCTCTTGTTTCGGTGATCATTACCCTTAGAGTGATGGTCTCTCTTTCTCTTTCCATTCTTATCCTTATCAGCTCCTTCCAATTCCAATGAATCCATTAGTTGTTGAGCAATTGTGATTGCCTCATGGATGTTTGCAGGCCTAGCAGAAATCACATCATTCCATGTAGCTACAGGAAACCCATCAGTATACCTCTCGATCTTTTGAGTCTCAGTTTTTACCATATCGGGGCAAAGCAAGGCCAACTCCTGGTAACGACGATTGTAAGTCGCCATATCAGTACCCTTCACTTTGTGATTCCAAAACTCAATCTCTAGCTTCTTAACCTCATTCCTTGGGCAATAAGTCTGAATCAGCAGAGACTTAAATTGCTCCCAAGTCATAGCATAAGCTACATCACTCCGAACGGAATTTCGGTAATTGTTCCACCAAGTTAAAGCTTCATCCTTGAAAGTAAAAGAAGCAAACATTACCTTCGCATTCTCCGCACAACCACTGACATTGAACACTGACTCAGTCTTCTCAATCCACCTGACCAAGTAAACCACTCCTTCAGTTCCACCAAACTCAATGGGTCCACAAATCTTGAACTCCTTGTAGTGACATCCATTAGCACGAACAGGTGGAAAAGTCCCAGCAGAATTGTTGGAATGATTTGACTCAGCTAGTAGTTCAGCAACTCTTTGCTCGACAAGTTGATTGATCATTGCTTGATCCACAGTAGGTGCATTAAGTGGAACATGATCATTGTCTCCCTGAACATCAACATTTTGATTCCTGTTGTTGCGGTTAGTAGTGTCCAGGTTGTCAGGAGTAGGGGTTTCAACATTTCGAGTAGGTCGGCATCCTCGGCGACCAGGGGTAGTCACTGCAGGACCAGTTCTGTAGCTCTAACAGGGTTTCGTCGTGGGGCCATTGATCTGAAACATCATACAAGTTCATGAGTCTCCAATAGAACTTATCAATATGCTCAACAAAAGTAATTCAACGAAGCCAAGTCATGGAAAGAATATCAACAATACACCACAAAACATCAATAAAGCGAATAGGGACTCAATTTCCATAATACCCAAAAATCACATAATACCATATACTAATAGCCATCAACCATACAATAGGGATCCAACATCGTTCCAACTACTGGAAAACACAAAACATGCTAATTGTTCCAAAAGAGACGAATACTGAACAAAAATACATCAAAACATGATAACTAGCTTTTCTAACCGAACACTCCTCGGTGTAGAAAGCAACAAGACAACATAACCCAAGCATCTAGCCACGCTGCTGGCGGAGGCTCCTCAACTCCTGCCTCAAGCCATCAAGATCTCTCCATAATGATCCTAGCTCCACACTATGGGCGTCGCTGTCTCTCCTGAGGTCTGCCACCTCCTTCTCTAGCTCGGTGTTCCGCTGCCATAACTTGCGGTCGGCCTCTCGAGCTGTGACAAAACCTCGCTGTAAACTCGCGATCTGCTCATGAACCTCCATCAAAACTCTCCTCATCTCAGTTGACCTGCCCTCAACAACAGTCATGTCAACTCTCAAATCCGCTATAAACTCTCCAATAACTCTCTCAAGTCGATCAGATAATCACGAGATCTTCTCGCCTTGGGCAGTAACCTGAGCCCACAACCTGCCACTCTCACCTAACTCTGCATACTCTGCAGAAACCTCAGATGACGTATCCGACGCCACTGGACTACCAGGTGGTGAATCAAACAGAAATGGATGATCAGGTGAAACATGCTCAATCGGGTGTATAGGTGAATCAGGCTCCTCAGCCTGAGCTGGTGGTACTAACACGTCATCATCATCAGGCATCTCCTCCTCCTGAGGGTCATCCTCCTCCTCAGGGTCATCATCACCACTCTGCTCAGCCTCCTGAGGGTCATCCTCCTCCTCAGGGTCATCAGCCTCATCCTCACCCTCGTACTCCTCCTCCTCCTCATTGGAAGAGTACATCATCAATCGTCGTCTCCTAACAGGTGAACCATGTGGAGATGTGGTAGGTGATCTAGGACGACGATGCAATGATGTGGGTGGCGCCTCTGACAGAAGAGAGTGGGCATCAATCTGTAAAGGTGATGGAGTAGGGCGTACCGACATGCGTGCCGTAGCTCGGTGGGCAAAGCGTGGGGCCACACGAGCCAAAGCCTGATGAAGAGTAAGCTGCCTCGATGTACCAGGGAGCCCTAGAGAAGATGAGGGTCCCTGCGTAGATGCAGCAGGCGGTGCTGAAGTAGAAGCTGTCTGCGGCACAGTAGCTGAAAGCATGGCAATCTGGTAAGGATCATCAGATGCCATAGTGAACTGTGCTGGTATTACTGGTGCAGTAAGAATATCCTCGACAACATCGGGCATATGGGAGGCCATAGTCTGTGACAACGGCGTAGGGTAGGTGTAAGTGTTTCAAAACAACTACATCGCAACTCGAAATACCATACTAAAATTCCTCATCAAATAATTCAATCATATAATCTTAATAAAGAATTTCAAATACCGCATTACTAAAACATTTATAAAACAATTAGACCATATAATTCCTCGAAACGCCATCTTATTACTAAATCAATATATTCCATAATCTCAAGTCATCTCAAATATCTCATAATACCTCAAAATAATAGAAGATGCTTCGGCTTGGCGGGCTGGCGGGCAATGGTCAAGGATCATTTTCTATAAAAATTCGGTTATAGTTTAGGTGTTTATTTACCTAGTTCTCTATAACCTTGGCTCTGATACCAATCTGTAACACCCCCAAAATTTGATACAGCGGAAGACTCAACAAGCTTTCGGGGTGCTACGGGGATTGGTATCCAACACAAGACATAATAGAACGAGATAAAGTAAACATAATAAAAACGCAACCAAAACGGGGTTTTAAAGTTTACATTTATCCCAACATCATCCAGAGTCAGGCCCAAAAGAAATAAAAGTAGGTCCACAATTCAATATCAGAGTTTAGAAAAATAGATCCATAAACCAGGAGCCTTAGCTGAGCCTTCCAATCCATGCATCCATATCATCACTTAATTACCTGAGAAAACGTGCTAAAAGTCAGCTTTCGCTGGTGAGATCATAGGTTTAAATTCATCTAACAATATAGTGGAGATATACGCAAAACACTTGCTAGCTAGACTAAGGATTCACTAAAAGCCTGCGGATACCCTCCGCTCCAACATAACACACGGATACCCTCCGTTCTAACATAGATATTCGGGTAACCCCCGCAATATCATAAATACTCGGATAACCTCCGAAGTATTGATAACCTATAGGTGCACACTACAGTATCTAAATAAGCCAACCTTGAATAGTACACACGAAACCGTGTGACTAAAGCTGACAACTCCAAATAAGCCAACCTTGAATAGTACACATAAAATATATGTGACTAAAGCTGACAATATATCCTAGTCCATACGCATAGCAAGTTTTTAAAAGAATATAAAAGCGATAATAGTCCACATAAATAATTTGCACATTTCTCACCCCAAGTATTGAAAACATAGTTCAAGAGTAAAAGTGGGGCTATGACTCACCTCAAGTCCAGAAATCAGCAAGAAGGAATCGGTAAAAGTAAGATGTATAATAACTCACAAGACGGCAACTACGGACTCGGCACGACCTAACAATATTAACTCGTTCAGAAATCATTTCCTCAAATTCAAAATATTCCCAAACCCGGACATATTCCGTTTTATTTTCCGAAAATCCATTTCGTAATAGTTTGGAGTATTTACGTTTGGTATCCATACGGGTGGTGGGTCGACACAAAGAATAAACCGAAAAGGTCACACAAAAGAATAATAAATAAACTATAGATCTAATATTAGCCCAATATATTATTTAAATAAATCGTCAAAGTTTATCAAATCCGTCGATTTGATAATCCCCATATTTATTTACGTAACATACCGTTCCAAGATTACACCCAATCCTAAAGCACATAGCACACAAATACTATATGGTATATATCGTAGTTTAATAAACTCCTTATATACATCGTCAAATTGAACAGATTTCCCGATATATATATTTAGCAATTTATTACCCTTTACATATACCACAACCTATGGGCGTCGTAGGATACGATGCCCATTAATATACTCATTTCGTATAGCTAAATAACTCGGTTCAACCTTTCGGTTAAGTAAGTTATTTAGTTATAGAAAATGTTTATATTAATCGTCACATATCCGTGACAACACAAAAGTCACAAACAATAGCTTAACTGGACTCAAGTGACCACGACTCCGCATAACTCGATAGTTTTACTCGTTATATATATAAAATAACATTTCATTTGATATTTAGTTAACGTCGAGAATTTCTCGTTTTATAATATTTATTTATAATAATACCTCCAATAATATTACGCTACTTTCGTAGCATAATATATTTAGTCGTATTATTTATAATACAACTCGTGATTTTTATTATTATTAATACTATACGCATTTATACAATTATATATACGTTATTCACGTCTATATATTTATATAAACGTTTATATTACCAATAATATTATTACGAGTTTTATTATTTATGTTTTAAATTGTAAATAGTTATAGAGTCATACGAAATGGTCACATGTCCGAGTCATGACTCTCGGCTCATTGTCCAAGTCCAAAATAATATGTAAAAGTCATAATAATCAATACATCTCCGTCCAATCAATCCCAATCCACGTGCTACAACAATAGGGTCCGACTACGGCACCCGACTAACCTATCTCCGTCAATCTAAGTGACCGTCTCACAATCGGTCCCCAATACCACTTTATCGTCAACACAACTTCAAATAATACCACGAGTCCATAATACTCGACAACCACTTCAAAATCCAATAAGCCACAATAATAATGGTAACCAACAATAAATAATAACCATGAAAATAAACTTAGCCGAAATATATATATTTCGACATCACAAACGGTTCTCGAAATAACCGTATTCGGGTCAAGTTACCAAGTCAAGCCGAGTCGAAAATATATACCAAGTGTCACGTGGGTCCCACCCGAGACCACAAGGTCACGGCTAGCTCACAAGAGCTCGACCCAACAAAAAAAAATAATCAAACCGACCCTATGGGGTCGTCAGCTCCAACACAAGTCGACCAACAAAACAACAATCAAGAAATCCAATCAAACCAAACAATCACTAGGACCAAATGTGGACCAACCAAGAAATCGGGTCAAAATGATAACCACAACTTGGAACTAACAAAAGTCGAGGGTGAGGCCCTCGGCTTTGGGTCGACCACGCACGGAAACACAACCAAACATCACAACCCGGATACCAAACCAAGATTTACCAAGTTTTTAACAAAACCCATTATTATTTTCATCATTTTCTTCCAAAACCGACCCAAATCATAAATAAATTCGTGGGTTTGGTTCGTTTCTCATCAAACCCGATGCATCCCGTGCATACTTACCCGTGGATCTACAAAAATCGACCAAGAAAAGTAATGGTGGTGAGGTGTACGGCGTCGGTGATGCTTGTACGAGGTGGGGGGAGTTATTTTTGGGCGCGTGAATCACAAAACTAGAATAAGGAAGGTGTGGGGAGTGTTTTGGGAGTGGTGGTGTACGGTGGTGTGCGGCGGTGGTGGCCGGATTAAGGTGGCCGGCGGTGAGGAGAAGAGAGGAGAGGGTGAGTGTAATTTTTGAGGATGAAAATGATATGGTGAGGGTTAGGGTTAGGTTTAATAAGGATATTTTACACTTTGGTCCCTCTAGTTAGTCTCCTTTATATTTGCACACTAAACCTTTTTACCTCCAACTTTAATTTATAAAAACGTCCCCTTTCGTAAGTGAAAACTTACTAAGAAAATATTAAACGTCCCTGAAACTCGTTATATTCACCATTTGGCGAACTAAATATATTATTCCACCGAAACTCGTAATAAATACGTCACTAACAGTCCAACGTATTAAAACTCATAAGTTTTTAAACTTTTCAGTTTCCTAGTGCCAGAGTCAACGTAGTACCAAGTGAGAATTTAAAAATACATCACCAAGTATAATTCCATAACGAATCATTAAATAAATCTCAAATCCCATAACGATATTAAACATAATTAACCATAAAATTGGACTTACAAGTTCGTTACGAATAAAAATTCCAAATAAAATTTATAAACGAACTTTAACGTAATGCGGGTTTTCAAAATGGCTCCCTAAATTGCCGGTTGTCACATAAATGTTCGAGGAGCCAGGACACTTTAATTCGTAAATCCACAACTCATCTCAACGGCTTACTTAATGAACTCCTCACATGAGGCTCCCTACTATTGTAGTATTTGATAATATATATATATATATATATATATATATATATATATATATATATATATATATATATATATAAGTTTTGATCCGAAAGGTTACATGTCCAATATTTGAATAAACTTAGGAAAGTTTACTTTTGGATGAAGATTGTTATTATAATGAGTTTCTTAAATCTTGTATGACAATTACTTGTAAGATCTCATGGTTCTTTTGATGGAGTTGATCCAAATTGCATGTTTAAGTTATCGCTATCTCTTTACCTCATGTTTTCGCCTAGGTAAGTTTATATGGTCATTAGTCATGGCCTTGCCGTGACCTTTGGTCATTGTTCCATGGTCTTGAGACTCAACCTTGGCCTTAGCCATGGTTGTGGTCTTGGCTTTAGGTCATTAGACCTCTTGGTTTCATTTAATCATAACTATAACATGGTCATTTGGTCTTAAAACTGGGCTGTTAAGAATTTGAAGAAAAATATCACTCTAAAAGCGTTTTCAGGGCTCGAGCTTCTTTTAACCTAAATGAAAACGTCGTTCCGGACAACTTTCGTGTTTTAAGTTTTTGATGAATCGAACCAGAAGGGCCTCAAAAAAATACGGATTTTGATCAGAATGCTATTTTGGCAGATTCAGCGTTTTGGTTTCGCTAACTTCTTTTGGCCATAACTTTTGACTCGTGTACTCGTTTTAGGTGGTTCAAACTGCTATGTTTTCCTTGTTAAGTCCTCTATAACAGTATGTAATTGTCTAAAATCATGATTATACCATTTTGATCAGATTTCACCAAGAAAGTTACTAGTTTACTTGTTTGTTTAACATAAGTTAACATATGTTTACCATAACTTGTTTTACCAATTTTTATACATCATGAACATAATAACAAGACAATATATAGTATGAATGAAATATAAATAGCATGAAAATGATATTTAGCAAGAAAGTATGTTAGGGTTTGCTTACAACTTTAGGTTTTCTAAAAGAAAGGAAAGTAACTAGTAAGGATATGACTTTGATTGAACAAGCTTCTCTAGCTTCCAACTTCTTCAAGCTTTTGACACCAACTTGTGACTACTTGAGAAGGCACTTGAAGTCTTTACAAGACACTTCTTGTGTGGATGGAAGATCACCAAAGGATGGAAGAAACAAGGACTTTGGATCAATCAAAGCTTTACAAGAGCTTTGGAATTGATATGGAACTTGTATTCTTGAAAGTATAAGATCAAATGAAGAGAGTATGTGTTATTTATGGTGGTGAACGACCAAATGAGTAGGGGAGGGCTTTATAGGGCCTTGAGAAGGTGCTAGGAAGGTGACTAACCAAGCTTGTTAGCAAAGCTTTGCAACGTGTTGCAAGATTAGGCTAAACTTGGAGCCTAAGTTGCAAGGTGTTGAAATCTTGGACAAGCTTATCATCAAGACACCAAGTATCATGGTGACTCTTCCTAAAGTCGTTCACCATAAGTATTGGATGACTAGATGGTTAAAATTTGGTATTATCTGGTTTACGGAGTCAATTTTGGTTTCGGTAATCGATAACAGTAAGTATTTAAGTCACGAAACTTAAAACCGGGTATCTTAAAAATATGAAACTTATAAATATGTTAGAACTTATTAATATAACCTATCTTAGCATATTTAATAAGTGATAAGTTCTTTCGGGTTGCTTAAACGCTGTTAAAACTGGAAACGCAGGTCTAAAACGCGTAATTCGCGTATAACGCTGAACTGGAAAATATAAAATTCCAAAACTTTTGGAATTGTCGTAAAATGAGAGAAATTCATATTTCTATTGTTTATAGTATTTTATGGACATATCGGGATGCTGGAATGACGTTTAAACCTAAAAGTAAATCTCGGACACGGTTTCGTGATTTTTGCAGAAATGATCCGACGAGTGTCAAACTCTCGGATTATCATTAAAATAGTTTAACTTACGAGAATATGAAATAAAAATTTCGTGAGTGAATAGTGAAAGTGAATAGTAAAAAGTGAATAGTAAAAATGAGTAGTAAAATTTTCGAGAATACAAGTTAACCTGAAAATGCGAATTGTTACAGTCCCTACCCATTAAGGGAACTTCGTCCCGAAGTTCTGTGTTTGTTATATATTGGAGTGGTGTATATGAAGAGGTGTGGTTACTTATGAGAACTAGAGTCTGGGATTACCAATAATGTAGTTTGATTTGTCTCAGAATACGGTGTGTCAATAGAAATTGATATAGTTGAATATTACTTGAGATTCAAATAATAGTCGAATATCAAAGGAAATTGATATAGCAATCGAATATTAATAGAAATTAATATAGTAGTTGTACAGAAATTGATATAGTTGAATAGGGAGGCATTACGAGATGATTCTTTATAATTCTTTATTTACATAGAGAGGCATCCCAAACAATGTAAATAGGGGAATATAAACTTATGGTTCGGTGATTTACAATTTCTTTACTTAAATGAAAAGGCATCCCAATCCATTCAAATAATTATAAATCGTCCTACTTAAGAATTCCCAACACAACATTCATAATTAGCCGGTGAGTTACGAGGTAGTGTATTACGAGATGATACTGATGTTCCAAAAGTACAAGATGAATATTCAATCTTGTAAAGCTGATGAGGGTGCTTGTGGTGTAACTAAGGATGATTTGAGCTTTAAAAGTGCATCAAGATCTGTTAATGAGTTTGTGGTTGCAACGGTTGTGAAGATAATGATGTGATATGTTGATGAACAAAAGTGTGTAGTGTTTGCTTAATATAAATATTCTTAGGTATAGATGTTGAGGTTGCTTTGAAAATCTTAAGAGATTTTAAAGGTTTATGACGGAATGGTATTCTTAGGACCTAAACAGGATAGTAATTCTACGGGATGAAGAGAAGAATTAATAACTATCCCAAGATAGTAGTTCGGATTATCTTATAAATGAAAACTTTCAAGAATGAAATTAGATAATACAAATAAGGTGTTAAGATCTTGCTGAGTGGTAAGACACTATCGTGTCTCTAGATCGTTTTAAAGAATTCTGGTGGTTTATTGAGTTCGAGTAAAAAATTAATCTGAACATAACCCTAGTACAACTATTCCAAGTATTTGAAAATTTTAAGTCGAACATAGTTAGTCAGACTATGTTCCACTGTCCCTAGGTTAAATATAGGTGACTAGTCTATATTTAGCCGAGGTTCGATAAAATTTTCAAATACCTAAATTAGGTATACTTGTGATATGTCCGTTGCTTTTGGGAAACTGTCCACTAAACAAAGGCGATGTCAAACCATTCAGTTGCAAGTCCCGCCCATACAAGACTTGTAACCTATGTTTTCACATTCCATTGCATAGAAGATAGTACGGGTAGATATGTGTGGGAAGTAAGTTTTAAGTAGTTCTAAAACAGTCCATACTTGGCCAGGATCACGAACTTTTAACAATGAAGGTTTCAGAAGAAAACTATAATGAATGTAGAGAAACTTCAGCTTTTGTAGATGATGGATTAGTTTTTTTTTCTTTAGAACTCTCATATTTCTATTTGGAAATCGATAGATTGTGATGGGTTTTTGATATCATATGAAATGATATTGGTGAGGTGATGGAATAATTCCAGAGACCATTGCGTAAATCACAATGTCTCGGAAGTAGATTAGACCATTGTACAATTCACAATGTTAGGGAAGTAGATTAGACCATTGTGTGACTCAAAATATTTGAGAAATGATTAAGACCAATGTCCAGGAAATAGGGAAGACCATTGTAATTCGTTACAATATCTTGGACATAAAATGTTGGAGTAGGAACATGATTGGGAGGATGTGGTTGTGTCGAAATGCCCTAGAATAGGCATGTGCAGATATGTTTAGTCCATTGCTTAGATAAAATGATTGAAAATAAATCGAGTGTATATATCAATATACTTATATATGTTCGTGTAGTGTAAAATGCCTAGTGTGTATATATCAATATACTTATATGTTTATGTAGCATAAAATGCTTACGGGGAAATGCTCAAATATGTTGAGAGTACATATATCAATATGCAATTATGTTTGTGTAACATAAAAATGTCTACGTGGAAATGCTCAAAATGGGTATATATCAATATACTAATATGTTTGTGTAGCATAACATGCTTACAGGAAAATGCTCAAATGTGCTAAGGGTACATATATCAATATGCAATTATGTTTGTGTAATATATAATGCTTAATAAGTCTATAATCGTCTGGAGGATGGAAGACACGGAGAGCGGAAGGCTATAAAAATGTTTTTGCTTGTAATTGTAGTTATAGTTTAGGTCTCAATTAGACTCGTTTCTCTATAACCATGGCTCTGATACCAATCTGTAACACCCCCAATTCATGGATGCAGCGGAATTCGAACTGGGTGTTACTTGACGGCACAATAGTCACAATAATAAAAAACGAACTCTAATTAAGTCGTTTTAAAAGGTTTATCATTCAAATTATATAAATATTAGAGATTACAAAATGAGGTCCCAGATGGTTCCATGTTTACAAATTACATTAAATGAGTTTTCGAATGATAATAAATTTTATAGCCCTCTTGAATATCCGTGCTCTTCCGTGCCATCCTTGATCATCATGGACCTGAAATACATGCTTAAGAGGTCAACACAAAGGTTGAGTGATATTCATAGAGTTTGTTTAATGGTTAAACTTAATATAGTCATATTAAATTTGTTATTTCGGGTAAACTCGACCTTACTCGGGTCGGATTTTGAGAAAGAAAAAAAATTGATTTTACCCGACCTTAATAAGGTGCTGATTAACATGAATAAGCTAAATTATTATATAAAAATACAACTAAGTTGGTTGATCCTTATAAAAAACCAAAAAAAGATTAAAAAAAATCCCTTATGCTGGTTATTCAAATTTACACGAAACCCGAATGAGGTTAAAACTCTCACTTGAAGCCCGTCCCTCATAAGAGTTCGAGTTAATCACCGAATATTTTTTCAAGTCGTATATCTCGAATCAAATAAGCTTATTCAGGTTCAAGTAAGGTCGGGTTAATCGAGTTCGGGTATTTTTTACACCTAGTCATATTGATAATATATTATCATAACACTTAAAAAATATTGTGAAGAAACAATAGGTTCATGTGTAATCTCAAAATAGTAAAGGGTAGGTTTGACACAAAGAAAACATTCTAAAGGACTGCCTATGTAACTTCAATTCTACAACAAATACAAACAGTCATCACTAACCCTACATTTCCATTTTCACGCCTTCACACAAACGGTAAAAACATAGTTTCATTTTTCACACACTGTAAAACCCATAGTAAAAACTTTTTATAGTCTTTATACTTTTAAACAACACAAAAACTAAAAACCAATGATATGTTTTGAGGTTTTTATGTTTCACAAAAACCACCACCGTAGCACCGCCGTACCGGAATATCTCCGGTGAATAACCGGTGATGGTTTTTATTTTAATTTTTTTAATTTTTTTATTTTATTATTATTTTTACTGTTTTTATAAGTCTTAAGAGAAAGAAACATACTAAACACAAACTATATACAGTCTCTACCCCTTAAGGGAACTTCGTCCCGAATTGTTAACCTGAAAATGCGAATTGTTATAGTCTCTACCCCTTAAGGGAACTTCGTCCCGAAGTTCTGTGTTTGTTATATATTGGAGTGGTGTCTATGAAGAGGTGTGGTTACTTATGAGAACTAGAGTCTAGGATTACCAGTAATGTAGTCTGATTTGTCTCAGAATACGGTGTGTCAATAGAAATTGATATAGTTGAATATTACTTGAGATTCAAATAATAGTCGAATATCAAAGGAAATTGATATAGCAGTCGAATATTAATAGAAATTAATATAAGTTAACCTGAAAATGCGAATTGTTACAGTCTCTACCCCTTAAGGGAACTTCGTCCCGAAGTTCTGTGTTTGTTATATATTGGAGTGGTGTCTATGAAGAGGTGTGGTTACTTATGAAGAGGTGTAGTTTGATTTGTCTCAGAATACGGTGTGTCAATAGAAATTGATATAGCAGTCGAATATTAATAGAAATTAATATAGTAGTTGTACAGAAATTGATATAGTTGAATATCAAATAGAAATTGATATAGTTGTCAAGTATCAATAGCAATTGATATAGTAGTTGAACAACAATAGCAATTGACATAGGAATCGAATATATGGAAATTGATATAGTAGTCGAATATCATTAGTAATCGATATAGTAGTTAAATATCAATGGAAATTGGGATAGTAGTTGAAATCATAGTCTAGTAGGTAATCTGTTGTTGTACCTAGTGTTTATTGACTTCATACTTATGTTATTTCGGATACAAATAAGCCCACTTGTTTATAATTCTTTATTTACATAGAGAGGCATCCCAAACAATGTAAATAGGGGAATATAAACTTATGGTTCGGTGATTTACAATTTCTTTACTTAAATGAAAAGGCATCCCAATCCATTCAAATAATTATAAATCGTCCTACTTAAGAATTCCCAACACAACATTCATAATTAGCCGGTGAGTTACGAGGTAGTGTATTACGAGATGATACTGATGTTCCAAAAGTACAAGATGAATATTCAATCTTGTAAAGCTGATGAGGGTGCTTGTGGTGTAACTAAGGATGATTTGAGCTTTAAAAGTGCATCAAGATCTGTTAATGAGTTTGTGGTTGCAACGGTTGTGAAGATAATGATGTGATATGTTGATGAACAAAAGTGTGTAGTGTTTGCTTAATATAAATATTCTTAGGTATAGATGTTGAGGTTGCTTTGAAAATCTTAAGAGATTTTAAAGGTTTATGACGGAATGGTATTCTTAGGACCTAAACAGGATAGTAATTCTACGGGATGAAGAGAAGAATTAATAACTATCCCAAGATAGTAGTTCGGATTATCTTATAAATGAAAACTTTCAAGAATGAAATTAGATAATACAAATAAGGTGTTAAGATCTTGCTGAGTGGTAAGACACTATCGTGTCTCTAGATCGTTTTAAAGAATTCTGGTGGTTTATTGAGTTCGAGTAAAAAATTAATCTGAACATAACCCTAGTACAACTATTCCAAGTATTTGAAAATTTTAAGTCGAACATAGTTAGTCAGACTATGTTCCACTGTCCCTAGGTTAAATATAGGTGACTAGTCTATATTTAGCCAAGGTTCGATAAAATTTTCAAATACCTAAATTAGGTATACTTGTGATATGTCCGTTGCTTTTGGGAAACTGTCCACTAAACAAAGGCGATGTCAAACCATTCAGTTGCAAGTCCTGCCCATACAAGACTTGTAACCTATGTTTTCACATTCCATTGCATAGAAGATAGTACGGGTAGATATGTGTGGGAAGTAAGTTTTAAGTAGTTCTAAAACAGTCCATACTTGGCCAGGATCACGAACTTTTAACAATGAAGGTTTCAGAAGAAAACTATAATGAATGTAGAGAAACTTCAGCTTTTGTAGATGATGGATTAGTTTTTTTTTCTTTAGAACTCTCATATTTCTATTTGGAAATCGATAGATTGTGATGGGTTTTTGATATCATATGAAATGATATTGGTGAGGTGATGGAATAATTCCAGAGACCATTGCGTAAATCACAATGTCTCGGAAGTAGATTAGACCATTGTACAATTCACAATGTTAGGGAAGTAGATTAGACCATTGTGTGACTCAAAATATTTGAGAAATGATTAAGACCAATGTCCGGGAAATAGGGAAGACCATTGTAATTCGTTACAATATCTTGGACATAAAATGTTGGAGTAGGAACATGATTGGGAGGATGTGGTTGTGTCGAAATGCCCTAGAATAGGCATGTGCAGATATGTTTAGTCCATTGCTTAGATAAAATGATTGAAAATAAATCGAGTGTATATATCAATATACTTATATATGTTCGTGTAGTGTAAAATGTCTAGTGTGTATATATCAATATACTTATATGTTTATGTAGCATAAAATGCTTACGGGGAAAGGCTCAATTATGTTAAAAGTACATATATCAATATGCAATTATGTTTGTGTAGCATAAAAATGTCTACGGGGAAATGCTCAAAATGGGTATATATAAATAATACTAATATGTTTGTGTAGCATAACATGCTTACAGGAAAATGCTCAAATGTGCTAAGGGTACATATATCAATATGCAATTATGTTTGTGTAATATAAAATGCTTAATAAGTCTATAATCGTCTGGAGGATGGAAGACACGGAGAGCGGAAGGCTATAAAAATGTTTTTGCTTGTAATTGTAGTTATAGTTTAGGTCTCAATTAGACCCGTTTCTCTATAACCATGGCTCTGATACCAATCTGTAACACCCCCAATTCATGGATGCAGCGGAATTCGAACTGGGTGTTACTCGACGGCACAATAGTCACAATAATAGAAAACGAACTCTAATTGAGTCGTTTTAAAAGGTTTATCATTCAAATTATATAAATATCAGAGATTACAAAATGAGGTCCCAGATGGTTCCATGTTTACAAATTACATTACATGAGTTTTTGAATGATAATAAATTTTATAGCCCTCTTGAATATCCGTGCCCTTCCGTGCCATCCTTGATCATCATGGACCTGAAATACATGCTTAAGAGGTCAACACAAAGGTTGAGTGATATTCATAGAGTTTGTTTAATGGTTAAACTTAATATAGTCATATTAAACTTGTTATTTCGGGTAAACTTGACCTTACTCAGGTCGGATTTTGAGAAAGAAAAAAAATTGATTTTACCCGACCTTAATAAGGTGCTAATTAACATGAATAAGCCAAATTATTATATAAAAATACAACTAAGTTGGTTGATCCTTATAAAAAACCAAAAAAAGATTAAAAAAAATCCCTTATGCTGGTTATTCAAATTTACACGAAACCCGAATGAGGTTAAAACTCTCACTTGAAGCTCGTCCCTCATAAGAGTTCGAGTTAATCACCGAATATTTTTTCAAGTCATATATCTCGAATCAAATAAGCTTATTCAGGTTCAAGTAAGGTCGGGTTAATCGAGTTCGGGTATTTTTTACACCTAGTCATATTGATAATATATTATCATAACACTTAAAAAATATTATTGTGAAGAAACAATAGGTCCATGTGTAATCTCAAAATAGTAAAGGGTAGGTTTGACACAAAGAAAATATTCTAAAGGACTGCTTATGTAACTTCAATTCTACAATAAATACAAACAGTCATCACTAACCCTATCCTCACATTTCCATTTCCACGCCATCACACAAACGGTAAAAACATAGTTTCATTTTTCACACACAGTAAAACCCACAGTAAAAACTTTTTATGGTCTTTATACTTTTAAACAACACAAAAACTAAAAACCAATGATATGTTTTGAGGTTTTTATGTTTCACAAAAACCACCACCGTAGCACCGCCGTACCGGAATATCTCTGGTGAATAACCGGTGATGGTTTTTATTTTAATTTTTTTATTTTTTTTTATTTTATTATTATTTTTACAATTTTTATAAGTCTTAAGAAAAAGAAACATACTAAACACAAACTATATACAAACCGGAGTTTTGAACAAAGATGGTTTTGTTTTGTTTGATGTTTGTTTCACTTTTAAAAATGTAGATTTTTTTTTTAATGGTCTTTACTTTTAAACAACAAAAAAACTAGAAACCAATGATATGTTTTGAGGTTTTTATGTTTTACACTAAAAACCACCACCTTGGCACTGCCGTACCGGAGTATCTCCGCTGAATAACCGGTGATGGTTTTTATTTTTATTTTTTTTTTATTTTATAATTTTTTTCACTATTTTTATAAGTCTAAAGAGAAAGAAACATACTAAACACAAACTATATACAAACCGGAGTTTTGAACAAAGATGATTTTCTTTTGTTTTATGTTTGTTTCACTTTTAAAAATGTAGATCTGTTTGTTTTTGTTAACGTTGTTTAGAACATATAATAGTTATGGTTGGTGGGTCATTTCACTCCTCTTTTTCTTGCATAGAAAGTTTCTCTCACTAGAAGTAAAGTTTGATTTTTAGACAGTAAAAATAGGTTTTCATGGGTAACAGTAAATAAACTTTTCCAAAACAAGCTTCATTTGTTTCCTTTTTTTTAACAGTGTTGCTTTTGTGTAAAAAAGAAAAAATAAATAAATAAATAAAATAATAAAAAAAAAGTGGATAATATTGTTTTGAGGAAAAAAAAAAAAAAAAAAAAAAAAAAAAAAAAAAAAAAACTGTTAGTGAAGAAATTTTTGCAAGTCAAAGGGTGTAGAAATGCTGGTAATATATTGTTGAATGAGGAAATTTAAAGGAGTAATAAATTGATGGAATGAGTTGAGTTTCTTGTTTAAATTGTTGTTTTCGACAATCATAATCAAAGACATAGCAATTGACATAGGAATCGAATATATGAAAATTGATATAGTAGTCGAATATCATTAGTAATCGATATAGTAGTTGAATATCAATGGAAATTGGGATAGTAGTTGCAATCATAGTCTAGTAGGTAATCTGTTGTTGTACCTAGTGTTTATTGACTTCATACTTATGTTATTTCGGAAACAAATAAGCCCACTTGTTTATAATTCTTTATTTACATAGAGAGGCATCCCAAACAATGTAAATAGTGGAATATAAACTTATGGTTCGGTGATTTACAATTTCTTTATTTAAATGAAAAGGCATCCCAATCCATTCAAATAATTATAAATCATCCTACTTAAGAATTCTTAACACAACATTCATAATTAGCCGGTGAGTTACAAGGTAGTGTATTACAATTCACAATGTTAGGGAAGTAGATTAGACCATTGTGTGACTCAAAATATTTGAGAAATGATTAAGGCCAATGTATCATAAAATGTCCGGGAAATAGGGAAGACCATTGTAATTCGTTACAATATCTTGGACATAAAATGTTGGAGTAGGAACATGATTGGGAGGATGTGGTTGTGTCGAAATGCCCTAGAATAGGCATGTGCAGATATGTTTAGTCCATTGCTTAGATAAAATGATTGAAAATAAATCGAGTGTATATATCAATATACTTATATATGTTCGTGTAGTGTAAAATGCCTAGTGTGTATATATCAATATACTTATATGTTCATGTAGCATAAAATGCTTACGGGGAAATGCTCAATTATGTTAAGGGTACATATATCAATATGCAATTATGTTTGTGTAGCATAAAAATGTCTGCGGGGAAATGCTCAAAATGGGTATATATCAATATACTAATATGTTTGTGTAGCATAACATGCTTACAGGAAAGTGCTCAAATGTGCTAAGGGTACATATATCAATATGCAATTATGTTTGTGTAATATAAAATGCTTAATAAGTCCATAATCGTCTGGAGGATGGAAGACACGGAGAGCGGAAGGCTATAAAAATGTTTTTGCTTGTAATTGTAGTTATAGTTTAGGTCTTAATTAGACTCGTCTCTATAACCATGGCTCTGATACCAATCTGTAACACCCCCAATTCATGGATGCAGCGGAATTCGAACTGGGTGTTACTCGACGGCACAATAGTCACAATAATAGAAAACGAACTCTAATTGAGTCGTTTTAAAAGGTTTATCATTCAAATTATATAAATATCAGAGATTGCAAAATGAGGTCCCAGATGGTTCCATGTTTACAAATTACATTAAATGAGTTTTCGAATGATAATAAATTTTATAGCCCTCTTGAATATTCGTGCCCTTCCGTGCCATCCTTGATCATCATGGACCTCAAATACATGCTTAAGAGGTCAACACAAAGGTTGAGTGATATTCATAGAGTTTGTTTAATGGTTGAACACAATATGTTGGTAGTGTGAGCTAATTAGACTCAAAATGATGAGCTACGTTGTTATACGCCCATAAAACGTATTATGACACTAAGCTCATGACACCAAAACGTTAACGGGTACCAATATCAATCGGCGGAGTTATCCCGGTAGGTACTTTGCCGTCATACCTATGTTTCAAATATTAATGCATTTGTTTGAACTTAGTCAACACAAATGGGATTCGTCAATCCCAATAGGCCTATTCATAATATTCGCGCTCACTATTACTAGTGATTAAATGGTTCATAATAAGGGATCTTGGATTGGCAAGGATGGTACTTAGTGATAATAAAACAATCAGGCAAGCATACAATTGAAGAGCATTGTGTTCGGTTGAAAAATAATAGCATGTATTCCCCCCAAGGGTTTGTAAAACAATTAAGTAATGGAAAGTGGGGATATGAACTCACCTTAAGTTATATAGCAAGTAGTGAATGTGATGGTCGAATTGCGAAGGTTTCTATGAGCAACCTATAATAGAATGTCGCGACTTAGGATTGGAGAAAAGAATATGAAGAATTGCCTATATATATATGTCTTGCATTTAGTCCATGATGTAGTACTTAGTGTAGTGTAAGTCTTTGAAAAGAAATGGTTTATAAAACATGTATAGTTTATATATCGCTTACTACCGTTCGGGCCGACATAATTCAGAAGTCATGTAGTAAACGTTCGAGGAGCCAGGACACTTTAATTTGTAAATCCACAACTCATCTCGACGGCTTACTTAATGAACTCCTCACATGAGGCTCCCTACTATTATAGTATTTGATAAAATATATATATATATATATAAGTTTTGATCCGAAAGGTTACATGTCCAATATTTGAATAAACTTAGGAAAGTTTACTTTTGGATAAAGATTGTTATTAGAATGAGTTTCTTAAATCTTGTATGACAATTACTTCTAAGATCTCATGGTTCTTTTGATGGAGTAGATCCAAATTGCATGTTTAAGTTATCGCTAACTCTTTACCTCATGTTTTCGCCTAGGTAAGTTTATATGGTCATTAGTCATGGCCTTGCCGTGACCTTTGGTCATTGTTCCATGGTCTTGAGACTCAACCTTGGCCTTAGCCATGGTTGTGGTCTTGGCTTTAGGTCATTAGACCTCTTGGTTTCATTTAGTCATAACTATAACATGGTCATTTGGTCTTAAAACTGGGCTGTTAAGAATTTGAAGAAAAATATCACTCTAAAAGCATTTTCAGGATTGAGCTTCTTTAAGCCTGAATGAAAACGTCATTCCGGACAACTTTCGTGTTTTAAGTTTTTGATGAATCGGACCAGAAGGGCCTCGAAAAAATACGGATTTTGATCAGAATGCTATTTTGGCAGATTCGGCGTTTTGGTTTCGCTAACTTCTTCTAGCCATAACTTTTGACTCGTGTACTCGTTTTAGGTGGTTCAAATTGCTATGTTTTCCTTGTTAAGTCCTCTATAACAGTATGTAATTGTCTAAAATTATGATTATACCATTTTGATCAGATTTCACCAAGAAAGTTACTAGTTTACTTGTTTGTTTAACATAAGTTAACATATGTTTACCATAACTTGTTTTACCAATTTTTATACATCATGAACATAATAACAAGACAATATATAGTATGAATGAAATATAAATAGCATGAAAATGATATTTAGCAAGAAAGTATGTTAGGGTTTGCTTACAACTTTAGGCTTTCTAAAAGAAAGGAAAGTAACTAGTAAGGATAGGACTTTGATTGAACAAGCTTCTCTAGCTTCCAACTTCTTCAAGCTTTCGACACCAACTTGTGACTACTTGAGAAGGCACTTGAAGTCTCTACAAGACACTTCCTGTGTGGATGGAAGATCACCAAAGGATGGAAGAAACAAGGACTTTGGATCAATCAAAGCTTTACAAGAGCTTTGGAATTGATATGGAACTTGTATTCTTGAAAGTATAAGATCAAATGAAGAGAGTATGTGTTGTTTATGGTGGTGAACGACCAAATGAGGAGGGGAGGGCTTTATAGGGCCTTGAGAAGGTGCTAGGAAGGTGACTAACCAAGCTTGTTAGTAAAGCTTTGCAAGGTGTTGCAAGATTAAGCTAAACTTGGAGCCTAAGTTGCAAGGTGTTGAAATCTTGGACAAGCTTATCATCAAGATACCAAGTGTCATGGTGACTCTTCCTAAAGTCGTTCACCATAAGTATTTGATGACTAGATGGTTAAAATTTGGTATTATCTGGTTTACAGAGTCAGTTTCGGTTCCGGTAATCGATAACAGTAAGTATTTAAGTCACGAAACTTAAAACCGGGTATCTTAAAAATATGAAACTTATAAATATGTTAGAACTTATTAATATAACCTATCTTAGCATATTTAATAAGTGATAAGTTCAATCGGGTTGCTTAAACGCTGTTAAAACTGAAAACGCAGGTCTAAAACGCGTAATTCGCGTAAAACACTGAACTGGAAAATGTAAAATTCCAAAACTTTTGGAATTGTCGTAAAATGAGAGAAATTAATATTTCTATTGTTTATAGTGTTTTATGGACATATCGGGATGCTGGAATGACGTTTAAACCTAAAAGTAAATCTCGGACACGGTTTCGTAATTTTTGCAAAAATGATCTGACAAGTGTCAAACTCTCGGATTATCATTAAAATAGTTTAACTTACGAGAATATGAAATAAAAATTTCGGGAGTGAATAGTTAAAGTGAATAGTAAAAATGAATAGTAAAATTTTCGGGAATAGAAGTTAACCTGAAAATGCGAATTGTTACAAATTTGAATCTATACTTTCTTCTTATAAGAAAATAGAAGCATCCATATGGGAAAAACCTCCAAACCTTAATAATGAGATTGACACTCATTTAAACCACCTTCATGCCTTCAAACGTATGGTTGACTCTCAAATCAACCATATTATGGTTTTACAAACAACACTACACTCAACAAATGAAGGATGCAAAAACACCACTCAACCATCCACCTTTGCTCCTTCAAGTTCAAACCATCCACCACCAACAAATCAAACCACTCTTCCACCAAACTTTCCTCGCCATGATTGCAATCTTTGCGAAAGAACCGCTCACATTAGTGAAGGGTGTCGAAGGGAAATTCGTGAGCTATCCGAAGAAATGAGGTTTATACTAAACCACATTTTGGATCTTCTACAATCCTTGTCTCACACACCTCAACTTTAGAGTCTCCAAAATAAAACAAAACCGTTTCATTTGGAAAATGTTTCCCATTTAAACAAACAAACCAAAACCGTGTCATCCTTTCAACCTTCAAAATAAGCCCGCTACAACCCTCTAACCCACATTTTCATCCTTAAACAACCTTAGCCTTGTTTTTGGAAAATGTTTCTCATTAAGAAAAATGATGATTTCCTTGTAGCTTTTTATGGTCTTAGTTTATTTTTAGTTTTTCTTTATTTTTAGAAGTAGGATGGTGTAATCCAAATTTCTTGTCTTTGACTTTTTAAGAGTCAAAATTTTACATGAAATGAATTTCATTCTACTACAAGGTTTGCATTGTTTGTTGACCATTTAGGTATAATAAGTGAACTATACCTTGTAATGGTACCATACATATATCTTGTGTTTTTGAAACTAACATTTCTTTTTGTAGGATCATTATCCATGTTTTCCTTCCTTGATACTCCATTTAGGGGAGTAATATTCAAGGGGAGCATGAGTGGTGTATTATTTCACTTCTCAACTCTTAGTTGTGTTTTAAACATGAAATGCTTTCATGACTTGTCTTGTGCGACAACTAACCTTTTTCTTGTAGGTTCAAAATCCATGTCTCCTCTCTTGGCACTCCATTTAGGGGGAGTATCGTCCAAGGGGGAGCAAGTGCTTACTTCCACTTCGCTACTCTTCTTTTTGTTTCGACAAAAAGGGGGAGAATTTAGATATAAACTTGTTTCAATTTTTATTTTTTTTTTGCATATCATATCATCTTAGCAAAAACAAGTTTTTATAAGACTTAACACTAAAACTAGTGACTTACTTATAAATAAAGTTTATGTTTTGTCATCAACAAAAAGGGGAGATTGTTAATACAAATATCGCCTAAAAACGTTATTTATATTTTACGATCTTTGCTAAGTTTTGTTAATGACAAAGTATGAACTTTAGCTTAAAGTAAATCATCACTTTAAGTGTTTAACTCTTGTTTAAACTAATGTTTATATTTCCTTTTAAACAAAACATTGTTTTTATTTCTTAAATTAGAAAGTGTCTTGTCACATCACATTTATTTCTTAAAATAGTAATGCCACATCACATTTAGGGAAAGCTTTGTCAATATACATTTATAGTAAGAAAGAGTGTTTGACTAACCATATGTTTGCTTGCAAGTCTTATGTTTGACTAGGTGTAATAAGATGTGACCTTGTTTGGTTTGGAAGATTTGTTGCAAAACCAACTGCAGCCCTGACGGAACCCTGGGGGTACACGGGCGGAACCCATCTGAGGGTTCCGCCTGATCCGCCAGACCTGCAGAATGGTTTGCTATAAATACCAAACAATTTGTTAGTTTTGAGCAACCCCTTTAGGACATATTTTCACATACTCTCTTAACTAACTCAGTAACATTTTGACTTGTGTGATTATCTTATGTAGCAAGGGACTTCACAAGATCATTCAAGAAGTTACAAGCTTCAACTCTAAAGTTGCAAGTCTTGGTAGCTTGGTCATGTATAAGCTTTGGTAGTTTATACTTCATTTGTGTCATGTATGTAGAAGTGATTGGTTAGTATTTTAGGCCTCAAAATACGTAGTGTGTAGGGAGTTGTTATACCCTTGTAAAAGAACTAACGGGAGTGGTTGTACCCTTGGTAAAGAACTCGACATCTAGCTTAGTGTCGGTCAAAGTGTAAGCGACGATGGGAGTGGTTGTACCCGTGTAAAAGAACTCGACATCTAGCTTAGTGTCGGTAAAAGTGTAAGCGACGTTGTAAAGGTTTTCTCCGCCGGTGAAAGGAGCTTGTTGATTAGTGCTTATAACTCTCGAGTTGGAAACTCGGGGGGTGGATGTAGGGCAAGGAAAAAGAGTCCTTGTAGCCGAACCACGATAAACAATCGTGTTGTGGTTTGATCGTTTCTTTCTTTATCTTTGCCTATTACATGTTGTTGTTTAGTTAGAATCGTTAATCACATATAAAGCTTTTCAAAGAATTAAAACAAGTAAAGTTGTATTTATGTCTTTAAACAAATGTAAAGCTTTTCAAAGAACTAAACAAGCAAAGTTAGGATCATCACAAGTAAAGCTTTTCAAAGTACGAAACAAGTAAAGTTAGAATTGTTATTCACATGAAAAGCTTTTCAAAGAATCAAACATATAACGTTGTGTTTATATCTTTAAGCAAACATAAAGTTTTTAAAGGATATTTAAGCTAAAAAGGATTTAAAAAGCGGTAAACTATTCAACCCCCCTTCTAGTTTTCCACACAACCTATAATCAACATCTAGGTTTCATTACATCTAAGCAAACACACAAGAGATCTAGCCTAGTATGTTAAAATTAAGACAAGCGTAAGATATATTCAAACAACACATAGACATATTGAATGAAATGAAAGGATAGTTATATCAATTGAACATGAAGGGTTTCAAGGGGTGAAAACCCTTGAAAATACTGTTACAAACGAGCTAGGGTTTATAAACTTCGACCCTAAAATTCTCCACACAAGTTCCTCCTTAATGAATGAAAATTAGAAAAGTATATATAGATTTCAGGAGGTGACGGCGTCAAGAGGAAAGTTCTGACGCCGTCATCTCGCCGCCAAAAATCTTCTCGGACTGTTTAAATGTTTTAAATGAAGGTGTAAGTGAAGATGATTACTCTTGTCGAGCTCTTAGTGGACTTGCTTACGATTCATGGAATAACACGGATGAAGATGAAGCCAACCATCCGGTTTGTGATTCTATACTAGATAAAACATCAAGCAAGGTACATTTTGAAACCAAACACTTTTGCTTTGACAAATTTATTCTAGAGTTTTCTAAACTAGAAAATGAGTCTAAACGTTTATGCAACATGGACCTAAAAACTATCGTTAACAATGAGTCTTCAAAATCTTGAGAATATCTTTGAAAAGGAAATCTTGTTAGAAGATAAAATGTCTAGACTTGAGAGTAATGTTGAAATTGATCTAGAATGTAAATTATGTCTAGATTACAAAAATGACATTAAAAAGCAAAATGAGAAAGGAAAAATGTTAGTTAAATTTGATGAAAGCTCCAAATCTCTTGAAAGATTGTTGAGGAGTCAAAGGTTGTTTAAAGATAAAACCGGATTAGGATTTAACTCAAAAGTACCATCAACTAATAAAACAAAGCAAGTAAAATTTGTCAAACCTAGAAGAGAGATTTAGAGATAATTCAATCTCTAATAGAAACTCATGATAAAAGATTCAAGATTATCATGCTCTATGCTTTTATATGATTATCTAACCTTCTTGGATACATGAGTAATTGAGTTTCAAAGCGTATCGTCAAACCAAGATTTTACGTGTTGCGTTTATCCTCTTGATAGCATCTCTATGCAATTTAAAAGGTACGCATTACTTCAACTTGACTTTGATTGTCTCTTGTTTCTAGCATTATGTGTTGGAGTTTATGTTATTAGTTATACTCTAAAGTGTTTACCTGCTATTAGTAATAACTAAGATTAGATTCTATAAGGAATTTCGTCATTAGTACTAGTAGAAGATATAAGGTGTTTTTGGTTCTTTAACCGTCAAGAGATAAACGCGAGAAACTCTTGAGTGAGTCTCACTCAACTCTTGCTTACAAGTGAGCTAACTAAGAATTTCCTAAGTGTTAAAATGTCTAACACTTTTGTGATGCTTGCAAAACTAACCTTTGTTAAACAACATTCTCAAACACCATACTTTGAGTCTCAAATTGTGTTTCTTCAATCACTCCTTTATGATAATCTCACATAAAACACACAAGGAGAAATAAATCACATTAGCATACATTAGGATGTGTGAAAGAAAATGAGTTTTCAACATCTAGGATTTACACATCAAATGTGACACTTAGTCTCATAATGTTGTACCTCTTGGACTTTTTCAAAACAAATAGAGTTTATAGTGTCTTAAGTAAGAAAACCCAAAGAGTCGAAGAGTCGTTAAATATAACATTTAACAAGTGATCTCCTCCTTCCAAGATATTATCTTTGGTAGATGATAACTTAGTCGAAAGTCCAATGATGGCAAGACAAGTATGTTGTGAAAAACATTATGAATAAAAGTACAAAATAACATCTTCTTACCTTGAGTTAAACATTGAATCATGCAAAATTGACATAAGTTATAAAACTTGATTTATAGGTCATAGTTGTGTCTAAACAAATTCAACAAAAACAGTTTTTGAAATTTAGAGTAAAAACAACTAGTGAAACAAAATAGATGTTTCGAAGTAATCATGTGATCATAAGTGTCAATATTTGAAAGACTTTTTGATAATAAAAGCAAGCTTCAAAAGCAAGGAATTTTAACTTAAAGACATTCCTAGTTACTCTCTTGTTCTCAATGGTTAAGGCATTGATAACTTATCAAGAATGAGATTAGTAAATCCGTAGGTAAAACTAAACGTAGAGAAATGTTCGGAAGACTACTTGTTCTCATAACAATTAGATCCAACATTATGTTTAGCATTTGTCTATATGCTCGTGTTAAAGAAGATTCTAAAACAACTCTTTAGTTGAGCTTGTTTGGATACATCATTAGGTACTACATAACTAGGATTATGGTATCCCAAAATAACGGGAATAGAAACCATAGTGTATGCCAAATGGAATTATGTCGGTAATAAGTTGATAAGAAAAGCACAAGTGGTACTTGGACTTTTATACTTATTTATCCAATGATTCTCCAAAACACGTAAGGTTCTCAAATTAGTTTCGGATGGAGAAGCACATCAACAAGCTCCACTTGAACAAGCAAATTCGTGTCAACAACATAATTCTTTCATCAACATTGTTATCCCTTCAACAAAGGAGACATCGACTTCAGCGACAATTCAATCCATTATGTTCTTGATAGACATATTGTGATCCATCATCATCGCCTTGGTAAGATTGTTCATTGAGGAACGTCTTAACTAAGAAAGTCTTCTACGTTAACCATTCTATCAACGTTTTCACAAAACCTCTTGAATGTGAAGCATTCATCATTCCTAGGCTTAGTCAAAGACTCATAAGACCTAAAACCTTAGTTTTGAACATTAGGATAAAACCACAAAAATCAAGACAATCCCTTTTGAATTTTTTCCTGCAGCTCCCACGGTACCCTCAGACCATACGGGCGGAACCCTCTTTTTGGTTCCGCTTGGTCCGCCAAAGCAACAGAATGTTTTATTTTTAATTTCAAAACCAAACACCCTCTTAACTTAATCATTCACTTTCAAACAGCCATCACCCTCTCAAAAACACATAAGCATACGAATTTTAGGGCTTTCAATCAAATCTCTTCGAATCCAACTAACTTTGTAAGTGTTCTAATCACAATTGCATTTTTTATTCAAGTATAACATTCTTATTTACATTCATTTACTAGAATCTTAGGGTTTATGCATAAAATTTCTTGATTCATGAAAAACTTGGTGGCTAGCCAATCATGTCTTCCATTAGTTAAGAATTGTATCCTTTTTGTTGTTACTTTGATTTGCCAAACACACCAAGTGCATTGTCTTTCAAAAATTGCAATTCAAGACTAGAACATGATTCATCACCACATTGTTAAAACAAATGAAAAACATCATTAAAACATCACTTGCATACTATCTCTTGAATGCTAAAGGGGATACATAACTAATATGTAATTTCAGGTACATTCAATCGAAGACACATTAAATTAGGAGAGTGTTGGTTATCTTTTGTTTTTATAACAAAGCTTGCATAACAAAACAATTTGGGAATCAAAATGAGTCAAGATAACCAAGTTTCCACATTGTTTGCATATAGGAACACATTAGAACATCCACATTGTTAAAAGTCATTAACATATAATTTTGTGTTTTCTAGGAATCAACATGCCTCCCGCAAATAAATCTAATCACAAGGAAACCCTTAAGTACATGCCCAAACACCATAGGACCAAAGGTCTCAACCAAGTTCAAGTAGAAACCTTTAAGGCATTAGAAAAATGCTATGTTCACGAAGGTAGAACCATTGATCCATCCTTTCTAGAAGGAACATCTATTCGCCAAAACTTTGCCGCAATCAACTTTGATTGTCTCCTTGATATCGATGAACCAATTTGTCCTAGGTTCATCTTGGAATTCTATGCAACCGTAAACCTCTCCACAAATGATTTTGGTAAGATATCATTAAACTTCACAACCAATCAAATACCAAATTTCATAGATCTAAAAGACTTAGCTATCATTTTTGGTGTTCCAAATGAGGGTACTTGTCTCTACACGGATAAGTGGCCTATTTCAAGCCTTGACTCAATTGAGCTTTTTCATCCATACGACACCCCTCTAGCTAGTAAAGAAACAATTAAGGAACATCTCTTTGTTAGAACCTCTACCACTAGGAAGACTCGTTCGGGGAATATTGTGGATAAGGATGCTTTTGGTATGGAGCTCAATGAGCTTAAACCACAATTTAAGAAGTGGGAAGAAATTCTTAGAGCTAATGTCATAAGTACCATAGGAAATAGAGATCATATCAACACATGCCTTTGCTATATGCTCTATAGCATTTCCACCGGTCAACCATTCAACTTAGCCTACTACCTAGCCAAAAGAATGGCTGACATACCCTTAGTTGGAACAACCGCTCTTCCTTATGGAATGCTTCTTACTCGCCTCTTTAGAGAAATCTCACCCATTCCTCCTAACGATAATGGAATGCGCCTTGACTATTCTCTCGTTCCTCACATCTTCGTTCCTCTAAGTAATAAACGAGTTTTCAAAGGCAAGGGTAAACGTACTCGCTCACCTACACCATCATCATCATCATCCGACATGAGCGATGACAATAAACTTCCTAACTCTAAGTTACCTCCTTTAGAATACCTTCAAGAACTCCTCGTCATTGACAATGCATCCGAAGAGTTCAAGCAAACCAAAGGAATTTTCAAGTGCTTTGAAAGGTACCTAAGCAAGCTCAATAAGAAGATAGACCGATTATGAGAAGATTAAGGAGTGTTTAGCTTATGAATGTTTTAGAACGTTTTATGTGTTAAACTATGTGATTTGTATTGTTTTTTAACGTTCATGTTTTATTACGTTTGTCGGATTATGTTTGTATGAGCTTTTATGCATAATGACAATGTTTGAGGTGTTTGTCAATTTTTTTATGCTTATGGCAATTTTCACTAAGTATAGTGAAGTTCTCGACCTCAAGGTCAAAATTCTATGATATGTGTGTTTACATGTTCAATTTTTGCATTGCCTAACTAGATATGCAGTATCTTTTTGATTTTAGGAGTTTTCAAAAAATGTGAAAATCATCTCGCGGGTCAAAATCGCGGACTGCCAATTTTTTCAGCCCTGGCGGATCTGGCGGTACCCAAAATTGGGTTCCGCCAGTGTAATTTTTGGGCAACCCAGAATTGGCCCAACGGACCAGACGGAACCCAAAACAGGGTTCCGCCTGTGTATTGTGAGGGTTCCGCCAGTCACCTACAGAAAATTTTTGTCATTTTTCTTAAGTTCAAAACTTGTAAAGTGTCAAACCATTATCCTAAGTAAGAAACATCTTCCATTAACTCCAATCACTATATTAGAACAACTCTCACTCACTAAAACAATTAGGAAGCCACTTCCCTCCGAAAATTCAAATTCAAACATAACTAACCCAAGGAACCCTTTTAAAGGATCCTTCAAACCATTGAAACATTTTCAACCAAATCACATCCCATGATCACAAAGCATTGAGTGCATATGTTGGTCTTTCACTCCACCTTATTCCATTGGATTGACATCAAATGATGTGACATGGTCATGAAAATCATTTGAAACCTCAATCTTTGAATGGTAGAACATCAAATCCAAACACACATTTCAAACACCTTTTCAACCTTATAAATTTGAAAGTTTTGCAACAATTCAAATCACACCATAACCATCAAAATTTCTTCCCTCAAAACATCAAAACCACACCTTTGAAATGACTAAATCCAACACATCATCCGAGTCATCAAAATCCTTCTCAAAAACCACTAGGATTAGTGTTAAACCTTGTTGCTTCAACAAAACCGTCAAGTCAAACGCATCATCTTCAAGTGATGCTTCACTTAACATTTCTTCACCTATACAAGATTTCCTTAACCTCACTACCTCAACACCATCCTCAACACATTGCAATACCAATGTAATCACCTGTAATACACCGTAAAATCCCAGGTCATTTATTAATGCTAATTACAAACGTTACTCTTAACTAAGCCATTTTTGCGGGCAAATTTAAAACTTTTCACATGAGACACTGTTTGTTTGAACACCCGATTGTTATGTACACTGTTTGTTTGAGCACCCAAATGTTTTGATCACCGTTTGTTTAACACCCGATTATGCTTTGTCACCCGATATCACCCGAATGTCACTCTTGGATATCACCCAACGAGGTTAACACCGATAACTCCACTTGCGACCCGATACCCAAATTGAACACCGAGATTTTTCCTAATATATATATTTATATTATATATATATATATATATATATATATATATATATATATATATATATATATATATATATATATATATATATATATTAACTTCCACAAATCACTATTATTAATATATATACCTATAAGTATATGAATACAAACGATGACACCGTTTATACACCTACGGTTATCACGAACCGACACCGAATTATATTACACACGTTTTACGATCACCGACACCCCGATATTTTGGGCCTGATCTCACCCCAAGCCCACACGATTTTCTTTCTCTTTTGCTTGGGCCGAACACACTTATTCCAAGCCCACTTGAGATTTAGTTGCATGTATTTTGGTTTGGGCTTTGCGAATAAGCCCAATGGCTGTGGATTGTCCATTTCGTTTCATTCTTTCTTGCGTAGTCTACCACCCAAACGAACCAACCTCCATGGCTTCTTGAATTTGCACACATTACTTCCACCATGTTTCCCATCCCATTGACATCAAGTACCATGCCTCCCCTTTGACTTAGTATCAAGAGACAAGAAGTTACACATGAGCCGTCCGCCCCTTGGTCCTTAGCTTTGCACACCGAAAACACTTTAACCATTGGATCGAGTGTCTCATTTCCTCCAACATTACTTACACACATGAGCCTAATTCTAATTGTTTAAACCCTAATACCCTAACCTATGCTTAAACAACTCCAAAGTAATACATTGTTGGTTCCTTTTCATCACCACACGATTTGACAAGAGCTCAAGCCAAGAGACAAGCTTGTCTCCATTCGAATGACCATTGAGAAACATGCTTCACCATACCAAACATTCGAACCACCCTTGCACCCTATAAAAGCCACATTTAATGCAAAAACTCACACACTCACAACTCCACAAAAACTTCCAAGTCCAAAACACTCTCGTTTGCCTTTTGGTAATTGTTGTCGAGTAGAATCAAGAAGGAGGCGAGCAAAGGCTGGGTTGAGATCGAGTTGGGTAACAAAGCATCGGATCGAGGGACACCATACAAGGAGAAGGTACCACGGTTGCTTGTTCTTTCGCCTAGTACACACGGCATCATCACCACCATCTTTGGTGATTGTAAGTCGACACTATCTATTTCACACTACTACTCTTATACAATCAAGCACATCACACGCATACACGTGACACACATTCTTTATTCATTTCACAATGCCTTAGTATTTTTGTGGTGTTACTAAACCACCTCGACACCCTTAGTTTTGGCCTCACCATTTTGTTTTCACACGTACAACTCTCATATATTTTTCGACCATCTAATTATACGACTCACCCACAACCAAGTCGACCCAACATGCAAAGCTAGAACTTTTCTAAACCACGATTACTAGACCGAAACTTATACTAGTCGAACTAAATTTTAGAACAAAGAAAAACACCCACTTGGGCCTTACCGGGCTAACGAGCCCAAACACAAGACTTTATAAAATTTTCGGATATAAAAACTTACTAGTTCGAGTGGTAAATGATTTCATGGAACCGAGTTTTTACAAATAAAAGGGAGTAAAAAGTGGTAACTTTTTATAAAATAAAAGATAACTATTCAAAAACTAAATTTTGGACTATGTTTGCAAAAGTCCCACGTAGAGGGACTAAAGGTGACAAATTGTAAAAACTTTCGGACAATTTTGGAACTGCCGAATTGTAAGTAATTAAGGGGTATAAACCGTAAATTTCTAAAGTTTAGGGAACAATATGTAAAGAGGGAAAAAGGACCACATTGTAATTATTATAAACCAAAGGGTAAAAGATGTAATTTTAATAAAGTTAAGGGATAAAATGTGACAAGACCTATTCTTATAATTTATTTATTTCATAAACTTTTATAATTATATATATATATATATATTTCGTAAACTTTAATACAAATGACGTTATTAAAAATATTTAATCATAAATATTTTTAACAATATTGTTTTCATAACAAGTTAATATATATTTAATCGAACACCGAATCATATCAACACTGACAAATAACTACGTAACGTTATTTGGAATATATCTTAAGACACCCGAAACGGATATCACCTTACACGTGATATATTACACGTCAGTTATGACACGAATCTAAAACACCGATTATAATATATTATAGGTCGCAAGTCGGAGGAATTTCATTGCTATCCATAGCAATACACCATCACTTTTGAGCACCGTTGTGATTCACACGCACCTTTCAGGTGAGTTCATGGTCCCACATTTTAATTGTTTTTAAACCCCGTGGGGAGATACATGCTATAAATCGAACACAAGTATTTTTCTGTATGCTGTTATCACCTGATATTGCCTAAGTTGACACCTGTGCTACAAGTCCCTCATATCACGAACCTTAATCACTTGCGAGTGAGCGCGAATATAGTTGATAGATCTATTGGATGGCAGCCCACCTCTGTCAAGGTGATCACTTGGCAGGAGGTGTGCTATATTCGAGGTATTATGGAATTTTGGCACAATTCCTGTCACCGAGGGCCCCCTTGTCATTTACAACCGTTGTGGTGTAGATGATTATTATTATCTTTATTATATGTCAAATCAATGTTAAGGCTTGCGTTTCGTGAGGCTTAGGAGCAATATTACACCCGATTTAGTCAAGACCTGTCTATCTTGGCTTGTTTATTTCAAATGCTTGACATGTGTTCACACTATTACAATTTAAACTACTATGGATTCACTCAACCTTTGTGTTGACTTTTTAAGCATGTTTATCTCAGGAAACTAGCAAGCATGGCGGCACGGAGCTGGCAAAAGGGCACAGGACCTCCCTTTTATTTCAATAATTATATCATTCTTTACAAACTCATCAATACTTTTGCGAAACAATTAACATTTTGGAAAAATGTTTGTAACTCTGAATATTTGAGTTTTCATGGAATGATATTGATAATCTTTTGAATTGTTTCCTATGAGTATGACTGTGTACTAAACTGTAATGACCCCGATTAGACTTCCGCTGCTTAATCAAATTTCGGGGTGTTACAGATTGGTATCAGAGCCATGGTTATAGAGAACCAAATGATTTTTCAAAACATTGGACTATAACCTCACCGAATTTTAAACAAACTATTTATCACCAAAGTGCCCGCCGTGCCAGCGCTTGCCAACGCTATGTTTTAAGGTTTGATTTTTAGCACCCATTGCATTTAGCTCACTATGACACTATGATCACGGTGCATGTAGCATTATGTAGACTAAATGACTTATATCACTGCTATTTTTGGGATATTACAGTACCATGTCGCCCCCGGTTATTATTTTGTCCGACAGTGACGACGTCGTACCAGCATCATCCACTCACCCTACTATTGACTTATCTGACTATGACACCCATGATTCTGACCATGACACCCAACCTGTATCACCTGCTATACCATCTCCTATTCCATCTGGAGACCCCTCTGCTGACACTGAGCCCTTTGAGGAGGGTGAGGTTGCTTCTACACCCATTGATTCCTTTGCTATTCAGCCTCTCTTTCGTCCTGTTTGTGGACCTATGACACAGGGACAGTACCTTTATGATCAGTACCTGACATCTCAGCAGTTTCTTGCGGCTGATGATCGTCCTTCACCACCTGCTAGTCACCACACCGGTTCAGATGCTGATGACGAGTCTTCTGACTCCGATACTTCTGATACTGCTGCTTCTGTTCCACCATCATCCCCGCCTGCACCGATTCATCGGCGCAAGCGAGTGAGGATTCTTGAGCCCTACGAGCCTGAGCCTTTCGGCGAGTTGTTTCGATACAATGAGGGAGACTTTACCCGCAAATGCACGGCTCGGAAACGAGTCTGCTTTTTGCCTGCTTCTGCTGTTACACCACCTGTACCTACACCTGTACCTACACCTGTATCATCACCCATATCTGTATTACCACCTGTTTCTATGCCAGATTTGACACCTGTGGCATCACCAGCACCCCCACCATCACCTGTATCACTCCCACCAGAGCCACATCCTTACATGTTGCCTACTTACACCGCACCTCCTACTTCTGAGGCTTTACCACCCATGCCGCCACCAACAGTTTTCTACTCTCAGACTACCACTGTACCGATACCATCACCTGCTACATCACCTGTACCATCACCTGCTCCCACCGAGACACCCACCTCACCTGGTATTCATAGATTGGTTGATGCTCGTCGATGGTCATTTCTGTTAGACTACATACGTAGATGGAGATTAGCTGAGGGATCGCCTAGGGCTGCTGAGCTTGGAGATGGCTCTTCTGCGGTGTTACCGGTCACAAGAGAGCCGATACACCACACCATCCCTCTTTTGGCTGCTAGATTGATTAGACATGAGAGTCGACTTGATGAGCTGTTGAGTGTTATCGAGGATATATCCTTGGAGAGGATAGAGTGTATGCAGGAGGAGGTCACGAACCTCGTGGTACATAGGACAGCTTTAGAGATGGTATTTGAGATGATGGATACAGAGATTGAGGAGGCACAGGCTACTATCACTGAGTTTGGTCACCGATTAGATATTCAGAGGCACGAGATTGATGATTTGAGAGCGGTTGCGGCCATTACACAGGAGATGATGGAGCATCAGGCACAGGAGTTAGCTGCATCCAGTTCTACCATCCATGCACTTTCTACTACTATTGATGAGATTCAGGCCCGTGAGAGATCCAGAGATATGGAGATGTTGGGGATGATCCGGATGATCAGAGAGCTAGAGAGGAGATCAGGAGGCGCACCTGGACCTTCATAGATCTATGACATGTCATTACTTACAGAGACATCTTAACTTGCCGCCTGTGGCATTAATAATTGTTGTAACTTATTGTTTTGTAACAACGAATTCCAAAATTATTAAAACTTTATGTTGGTTACGATTGTAACGTATTGATATTGATTTATGATGTTCTAGTTGTCTGATCTTTCTTTTTATTATGCTCCCATATTGAGATTCATTATAATTTCCATGTGTGTTGTTACATGTCGTGATGTTTATTTATGAATAATATGGTTTATGTATGTATTTATGGTGTGGTTGTGATATGTATTTTGTGATGATCTCGACTATTATAAGTTGGATACACTATTTCTCTTGTTATTGATGTTTGGGATTTGTACTTATGCACTTACGATTTTATAGAATTATGGCCCCAAGGAAAACCACTACTGCTACCTCGTCACCCGCTATGACCCAAGCTGCTATCAGAAAGTTGGTTGCCGACAGCGTTGCTGCAGCTTTGGAAGTACAGGCTACCGCAATGGCACGAACTAGTAGCAATAACCGAGCCACTGCTGAGAGCGAGTCTGCTGCGACTCGGAAGTGCACCTATAATGACTTCATTGCTTGCAAACCATCTCACTTCAAAGGAACTGAAGGAGTAACAGAGCTTGCTCGATGGTTTGAGCGAACTAAGACTGTGTTTGTGAGGAGCGGTTGTGCCGCGGAAAACCGAGTCTCGTTTGCTACTGGAACATTGTTGGAAGACGCGTTGTCTTGGTGGAATGCAACTGCTCAGAAGATAGGTGTGAAGGAGGCCTATCAGATTACCTGGGCTGATTTCAAGGAGAAGATGTTGAAGAAGTTCTGCCCTAGAGGCGAGATCAAAAAGTTAGAAGATGAGTTTCACACGTTGGTTGTGAAAGGAAATGATCTCAGGGCTTACGACAGGAGATTTCAGGAACTTGCTACACTTTGCCCTTCTAAGGTTCCCGATTTGGAAAAGTTGTTGGAAAGGTACATTGAAGGATTACCCAGGAGCATTGAGGGAAACGTCACCTCGTCTAAGCCTCAATCTTTGGAGGAAGCAATGTCCATTGCCTAAAGACTGCTAGACCGGGAGATTAAGCGTAACTCTGCTCAGGGAAACAACGATCTCAAAAGGAAGTTTGATGATCGAAGGACAAACAACAACAACAACAACAACAACAACCGAAACCCCAACCGTAACTACCACCATGACAGAAACACCCACCACAACCAACAGAACCGCCGACAGGAAGCTGTCAGAGCTTATGTCGCTGCACCAGTCAAGGATGCTAGGTATGCTGGACCTCTTCCATTTTGTGACAAGTGTAAGATGCATCACAATGGACCCTGCTACGCTAAGTGCGGGAAGTGTTCAAGGGTTGGACATAAGACACAAGATTGCAAGGCGACAGGAGCCAATTTGCAACCCGTGGCTGTAGTATGCCATGCTTGTGGAGAGAAAGGACACTACAGGAGGCGGTGCCCTAACAAGGATAACAATGCACGTGGGAGAGCATACGTGCTGGGAGATGGAAATGTCCAGCAGGATCCGAACGTAGTCACTGGTACGTTCTTTCTAAACAACCGCCTCGTTAAAGTTTTATTTGATTCCGGAGCCGATCAAAGTTTCGTGTCGGTTTCACTTGCACCCCTGCTTAATATTACACCCACCCGACTAGACACCACGTATGAGATTGAACTAGCTGATGGGAAGCTAGTGAGCACTAACACTATACTCCGAGGTTGCACCCTACGACTACTAGACACCCCATTTGTCATTGACCTTATGCCTATTAGACTCGGCAGTTTCGACGTCGTTGTAGGAATGGATTGGTTATCCGAGAACCGCGCTAAGATTATTTGTGACGAAAAGGTCGTTCACATTCCACTAAATAACGAAACCCTGGTTGTTCGCGGAGAGCGAAGTAAGACACGTTTGAGCGTCATTTCTTGCGTCAAGGTCGTGAAGTACATCGAACGAGGATGTCAAGTCTTTTTGGCTCAAGTCACCGAGAAGAAGTCGGAAGAGAAGCGACTCGAGGATGTGCCAGTAGTCAGGAACTTTCCAGAAGTTTTCCCTGAGGACTTGCCTGGCCTTCCGCCGACTCGTCAAGTGGAATTTCAAATTGACTTGATGCCAGGAGCCGCACCCGTAGCACGAGCACCCTATAGACTAGCACCGTTGGAAATGAAGGAGTTATCTGGACAATTGGAGGAATTGTCGGATAAAGGATTTATTCGCCCTAGTTCATCACCGTGGGGAGCCCCGGTGTTGTTTGTGAAGAAGAAGGATGGAACCTTCAGGATGTGTATCAATTATCGTGAGTTGAACAAACTGACGGTTAAGAATCGATATCCGTTGCCAAGGATTGACGATTTGTTTGATCAACTGCAAGGATCGAGTGTCTACTCGAAGATTGATTTGAGATCGGGTTATCATCAACTGAGAGTTAGGGAAGAAGACATCCCTAAGACAGCTTTCAGGACAAGATACGGTCACTACGAATTCCAAGTAATGCCATTCGGTCTAACAAATGCACCCGCTGTATTTATGGACTTAATGAACCGAGTGTGCAAACCCTATTTGGATAAGTTCGTGATTGTATTCATCGATGATATCCTTATTTACTCACGTAGTAAGGAGGAGCACGCAGAACACTTGAAGGCTATACTAACACTGCTCAGAGAAGAGAAATTATACGCCAAATTTTCCAAGTGTGATTTTTGGATTGAGAAGGTACAATTTCTTGGGCATGTTATTGATAGTAAGGGTATTCATGTTGATCCCGCCAAGATCGAAGCTGTTAAAAATTGGGCGTCACCAACGAGTCCTACCGAGATACGCCAATTTTTAGGTCTTGCCGGATACTATCGGAGATTTATTGAAGGTTTTTCAAGGATTGCTAAACCTTTGACTGAGTTAACACAGAAGAAGAAAAAGTTTGAATGGGGAGATGAGCAAGAATCGGCATTTCAGTTTTTGAAGCAGAAGCTTTGTGAAGCACCGATATTAGCACTACCCGAAGGAAATGAGGACTTCGTGGTATATTGTGACGCATCAATCCAAGGTTTGGGTGCCGTATTGATGCAAAGACTCAAAGTAATTGCTTGTGCTTCTAGACAACTTAAACCCCACGAGGAGAACTACACTACTCATGATCTAGAATTAGGAGCGGTAGTATTCGCTCTGAAGATCTGGAGACACTACCTATATGGAACCAAGTGTACGGTTTTCACCGATCACAAGAGTCTTCAGCACATTTTAGATCAAAAGGAGTTGAACATGAGACAACGTCGATGGCTAGAGTTGTTAAGTGACTATGATTGTGAGATCCGTTATCACCCGGGGAAGGCAAACGTTGTAGCAGATGCCTTGAGTCGAAAGGAACGACTTAGACCCCTCAGAGTTAAGTCATTGGGTATGACAATTAGATCACCACTGCCGTCTCAAATTCTTGAAGTTCAAACTGAGGCTCTTAAGGAAGAGAATAGACCGCACGAGAAGATTTACGGTATGCCAGAAAGCATGAATGGATTTGTCAAGAAACCAGATGGAAGGCTGTGTTTCAAGGACAGAAGTTGGATTCCATTGTATGGAGGAATACGAGATCTCATCATGCACGAGTCTCATAAGTCTAAATATTCCATTCATCCGGGTTCGGACAAGATGTATCAAGATCTAAAGAAGTTGTATTGGTGGCCAAACATGAAAGCTGACATTGCTGAGTATGTCGGTAAGTGCTTGACCTGCTCAAGAGTAAAGGCTGAACATCAAAAACCATCCGGTCTTTTGGTTCAACCCGAGCTGCCAATGTGGAAATGGGAAAGGATTACAATGGATTTCATTACGAAATTACCCAAGACATCGAGTGGGTTGGACACAATTTGGGTTATTGTTGATCGTCTCACGAAGTCAGCGCACTTCTTATCGATCAAAGAGACTGATGATATGGATGTGCTTGCACGTTTGTACCTTAAGGAGATAGTTTCCCGGCATGGAGTGCCGATTTCTATTATCTCCGACCGAGACAGCCGTTTCACGTCTAACTTTTGGCGATCTTTACAGAAAGCCTTGGGAACTAAGTTAGATATGAGTACAGCTTACCATCCACAGACTGATGGTCAAAGTGAAAGGACTATACAAACCCTAGAAGACATGCTTAGGGCATGTGTGATTGATTTTGGAAAAGGCTGGGATAAACACCTACCGTTAGCAGAATTTTCATATAACAACAGTTATCACGCTAGCATTAAGGCTGCACCATTTGAAACACTTTATGGAAGAAAGTGTAGATCACCAGTTTGTTGGGCTGAGATTGGAGATGTACAACTCTCAGGTCCCGAGTTGATTCTTGAAACCACTGAGAAAATAGTGAAGATTAGACAACGATTACAAGCCGCTAGGGATCGGCAAAAGAGTGAAGATTAGACAACTCTAAGAGAGGACCCGAGTACACATGGGAGCGCGAGGATCAAATGCGTGCCAAATACCCACAACTATTCGATGAGACAACCCCGAGCACCGATTCAACTTTGGATTCCGGGACGAATCCAATCTAACGGGTGGGTACTGTAATACACCGTAAAATCCCAGGTCATTTATTAATGCTAATTACAAACGTTACTCTTAACTAAGCCATTTTTGCGGGCAAATTTAAAACTTTTCACATGAGACACTGTTTGTTTGAACACCTGATTGTTATGTACACTGTTTGTTTGAGCACCCAAATGTTTTGATCACCGTTTGTTTAACACCCGATTATGCTTTGTCACCCGATATCACCCGAATGTCACTCTTGGATATCACCCAACGAGGTTAACACCGATAACTCCACTTGCGACCCGACACCCAAATTGAACACCGAGATTTTTCCTAATATATATATTTATATTTTATATATATATATATATATATATATATATATATATATATATATATATATATATATATATATATATATATATATATATATATATATATATATATATATATATATATATATTAACTTCCACAAATCACTATTATTAATATATATATACCTATAAGTATATGAATACAAACGATGACACCGTTTATACACCTACGGTTATCACGAACCGACACCGAATTATATTACACACGTTTTACGATCACCGACACCCCGATATTTTGGGCCTGATCTCACCCCAAGCCCACACGATTTTCTTTCTCTTTTGCTTGGGCCGAACACACTTATTCCAAGCCCACTTGAGATTTAGTTGCATGTATTTTGGTTTGGGCTTTGCGAATAAGCCCAATGGCTGTGGATTGTCCATTTCGTTTCATTCTTTCTTGCGTAGTCTACCACCCAAACGAACCAACCTCCATGGCTTCTTGAATTTGCACACATTACTTCCACCATGTTTCCCATCCCATTGACATCAAGTACCATGCCTCCCCTTTGACTTAGTATCAAGAGACAAGAAGTTACACATGAGCCGTCCGCCCCTTGGTCCTTAGCTTTGCACACCGAAAACACTTTAACCATTGGATCGAGTGTCTCATTTCCTCCAACATTACTTACACACATGAGCCTAATTCTAATTGTTTAAACCCTAATACCCTAACCTATGCTTAAACAACTCCAAAGTAATACATTGTTGGTTCCTTTTCATCACCACACGATTTGACAAGAGCTCAAGCCAAGAGACAAGCTTGTCTCCATTCGAATGACCATTGAGAAACATGCTTCACCATACCAAACATTCGAACCACCCTTGCACCCTATAAAAGCCACATTTAATGCAAAATCTCACACACTCACAACTCCACAAAAACTTCCAAGTCCAAAACACTCTCGTTTGCCTTTTGGTAATTGTTGTCGAGTAGAATCAAGAAGGAGGCGAGCAAAGGCTGGGTTGAGATCGAGTTGGGTAACAAAGCATCGGATCGAGGGACACCATACAAGGAGAAGGTACCACGGTTGCTTGTTCTTTCGCCTAGTACACACGGCATCATCACCACCATCTTTGGTGATTGTAAGTCGACACTATCTATTTCATACTACTACTCTTATACAATCAAGCACATCACACGCATACACGTGACACACATTCTTTATTCATTTCACAACGCCTTAGTATTTTTGTGGTGTTACTAAACCACCTCGACACCCTTAGTTTTGGCCTCACCATTTTGTTTTCACACGTACAACTCTCATATATTTTTTGACCATCTAATTATACGACTCACCCACAACCAAGTCGACCCAACATGCAAAGCTAGAACTTTTCTAAACCACGATTACTAGACCGAAACTTATACTAGTCGAACTAAATTTTAGAACAAAGAAAAACACCCACTTGGGCCTTACCGGGCTAACGAGCCCAAACACAAGACTTTATAAAATTTTCGGATATAAAAACTTACTAGTTCGAGTGGTAAATGATTTCATGGAACCGAGTTTTTACAAATAAAAGGGAGTAAAAAGTGGTAACTTTTTATAAAATAAAAGATAACTATTCAAAAACTAAATTTTGGACTATGTTTGCAAAAGTCCCACGTAGAGGGACTAAAGGTGACAAATTGTAAAAATTTTCGGACAATTTTGGAACTGTCGAATTGTAAGTAATTAAGGGGTATAAACCGTAAATTTCTAAAGTTTAGGGAACAATATGTAAAGAGGGAAAAAGGACCACATTGTAATTATTATAAACCAAAGGGTAAAAGATGTAGTTTTAATAAAGTTAAGGGATAAAATGTGACAAGACCTATTCTTATAATTTATTTATTTCATAAACTTTTATAATTATATATATATATATTTCGTAAACTTTAATACAAATGACGTTATTAAAAATATTTAATCATAAATATTTTTAACAATATTATTTTCATAACAAGTTAATATATATTTAATCGAACACCGAATCATATCAACACTGACAAATAACTACGTAACGTTATTTGGAATATATCTTAAGACACCCGAAACGGATATCACCTTACACGTGATATATTACACGTCAGTTATGACACGAATCTAAAACACCGATTATAATATATTATAGGTCGCAAGTCGGAGGAATTTCATTGCTATCCATAGCAATACACCATCACTTTTGAGCACCGTTGTGATTCACACGCACCTTTCAGGTGAGTTCATGGTCCCACATTTTAATTGTTTTTAAACCCCGTGGGGAGATACATGCTATAAATCGAACACAAGTATTTTTCTGTATGCTGTTATCACCTGATATTGCCTAAGTTGACACCTGTGCTACAAGTCCCTCATATCACGAACCTTAATCACTTGCGAGTGAGCGCGAATATAGTTGATAGATCTATTGGATGGCAGCCCACCTCTGTCAAGGTGATCACTTGGCAGGAGGTGTGCTATATTCGAGGTATTATGGAATTTTGGCACAATTCCTATCACCAAGGGCCCCCTTGTCATTTACATCCGTTGTGGTGTAGATGATTATTATTATCTTTATGATATGTCAAATCAATGTTAAGCTTGCGTTTCGTGAGGCTTAGGAGCAATATTACACCCGATTTAGTCAAGACCTGTCTATCTTGGCTTGTTTATTTCAAATGCTTGACATGTGTTCACACTATTACAATTTAAACTACTATGGATTCACTCAACCTTTGTGTTGACTTTTTAAGCATGTTTATATCAGGAAACTAGCAAGCATGGCGGCACGGAGCTGGCAAAAGGGCACAGGACCTCCCTTTTATTTCAATAATTATATCATTCTTTACAAACTCATCACCACTTTTGCGAAACAATTAACATTTTGGAAAAATGTTTGTAACTCTGAATATTTGAGTTTTCATGGAATGATATTGATAATCTTTTGAATTGTTTCCTATGAGTATGACTGTGTACTAAACTGTAATGACCCCGATTAGACTTCCGCTGCTTAATCAAATTTTGGGGTGTTACATCACCTTCCAAGATTTGCTTAATCTTGATACTCCAACACCCTCTCCAACCCATGCTACACAAACATAGCCACCATTCCTTCACCAACTAGACCTTCAAGTGATTCAACATCACCTTCTCACCAAGCTCAACCATCAAAAACTCCATCAACTCAATCACCAACACTTACACCAATGGAACTTTTCCATACACCACCAACATCACCACTACCCTATTTGGAAACACTCGAAGACCTATCACCTAAATCATCAAACCAACCATCCTTGTAACTCTTTGACACCATTGCTCAAATGGAAACCCAACAACAACCTAGTGAGCAACTAGATGATGAACCCCATCAACCATCATTAGTAGAACGGTTGGCTTACTGTTATGCTAGACCATCTATTTTTCCAAATGATCAAGGTCATACCCACTCACAATCATTTGTGTTTCACCCAATTTACAAAGACCTTCATGGCAATCCTTCCGGCGAACCAAGCTTCCGCCATTTTGTTCAAAATACACAACAACAACAACCATCACCACAAGAACCTTCCTAACAATTTGAATCTCTACTTTCTTCTTATAAGAAAATAGAAGCATCCATATGGGAAAAACCTCCAAACCTTAATAATGAGATTGACACTCATTTAAACCACCTTCATGCCTTCAAACGTATGGTTGACTCTCAAATCAACCATATAATGGTTTTACAAACAACACTACACTCAACAAATGAAGGATGCAAAAACACCACTCAACCATCCACCTTTGCTCCTTCAAGTTCAAACCATCCACCACCAACAAATCAAACCACTCTTCCACCAAACTTTCCTCGCCATGATTGCAATCATTGCGAAAGAACCGCTCACATTAGTGAAGGGTGTCGAAGGGAAATTTGTGAGCTATCCGAAGAAATGAGGTTTATACTAAACCACATTTTGGATCTTCTACAATCCTTGTCTCACACACCTCAACCTTAGAGTCTCCAAAATGAAACAAAACCGTTTCTTTTGGAAAATGTTTCCCATTTAAACCAACAAACCAAAACCGTGTCATCCTTTCAACCTTCAAAATAAAGCCCGCTACAACCCTCTAACCCAGATTTTCATCCTTAAACAACCTTAGCCTTGTTTTTGGAAAATGTTTCTCATTAAGGAAAATGATGATTTCCTTGTAGCTTTTTATGTTCTTAGTTTATTTTTAGTTTTTCTTTATTTTTAGAAGTAGGATTGTGTAATCCAAATTTCTTGTCTTTGACTTTTTAAGAGTCAAAATTTTACATGAAATGAATTTCATTCTACTACAAGGTTTGCATTGTTTGTTGACCATTTAGGTATAATAAGTGAACTATACCTTGCCATGGTACCATACATATATCTTGTGTTTTTGAAACTAACATTTCTTTTTGTAGGATCATTATCCATGTTTTCCTTCCTTGATACTCCATTTAGGGGAGTAATATTCAAGGGGGAGCATGAGTGGTGTATTATTTCACTTCACAACTCTTAGTTGTGTTTTAAACATGAAATGCTTTCATGACTTGTCTTGTGCGACAACTAACCTTTTTCTTGTAGGTTCAAAATCCATGTCTCCTCTCTTGGCACTCCATTTAGGGGGAGTATCGTCTAAGGGGGAGCAAGTGCTTACTTCCGCTTCGCTACTCTTCTTTTTGTTTCGACAAAAAGGGGGAGAATTTAGATATAAACTTGTTTCAATTTTTTTTTTTTTTTTTTTTTTTTTTTTTGCATATCACATCATCTTAGCAAAAACAAGTTTTTATAAGACTTAACACTAAAACTAGTGACTTACTTATAAATAAAGTTTATGTTTTGTCATCAACAAAGAGGGGGAGATTGTTAATACAAATATTGCCTAAAAACGTTATTTATATTTTACGATCTTTGCTAATTTTTGTTAATGACAAAGTATGAACTTTAGCTAAGAGTAAATCATCACTTTAAGTGTTTAAGTCTTGTTTAAACTAATGTTTACATTTCCTTTTAAACAAAACATTGTTTTTATTTTTTAAATTAGAAAGTGTCTTGTCACATCACATTTATTTCTTAAAATAGTAATGTCACATCACATTTAGGGCAAGCTTTGTCAATATATATTTATGGTAAGAAAGAGTGTTTGACTAACCATATGTTTGCTTGCAAGTCTTATGTTTGACTAGGTGTAATAAGATGTGACCTTGTTTGGTTTGGAAGATTTGTTGCAAAACCAACTGCAGCCCTGACGGAACCCTGGGGGTACACGGGCGGAACCCATCTGAGGGTTCCGCCTGATCCACCAGACCTGCAGAATGGTTTGCTATAAATACCAAACCATTTGTTAGTTTTGAGCAACCCCTTTAGGACATATTTTAACATACTCTCTCAGCTAACTCAGTAACATTTTGACTTGTGTGATTCTCTTATGTAGCAAGGGACTTCACAAGATCATTCAAGAAGTTACAAGCTTCAACTCTAAAGTTGCAAGTCTTCGTAGCTTGGTCATGTATAAGCTTTGGTAGTTTATACTTCATTTGTGTCATGTATGTAGAAGTGATTGGTTAGTATGTTAGGCCTCAAAATACGTAGTGTGTAGGGAGTTGTTGTACCCTTGTAAAAGAACTAACGGGAGTGGTTGTACCCTTGGTAAAGAACTCGACATCTAGCTTAGTGTCGGTAAAAGTGTAAGCGACGATGGGAGTGGTTGTACCCGTGTAAAAGAACTCGACATCTAGCTTAGTGTCGGTAAAAGTGTAAGCGACGTTGTAAAGGTTTTCTCCGCCGGTGAAAGGAGCTTGTTGATTAGTGCTTATAACTCTCGAGTTAGAAACTCGGGGCGTGGATGTAGGGCAAGGAAAAAGAGTCCTTGTAGCCGAACCACGATAAACAATCGTGTTGTGGTTTGATCATTTCTTTCGTTATCTTTGCCTATTACATGTTGTTGTTTAGTTAGAATCGTTAATCACATATAAAGCTTTTCAAAGAATTAAAACAAGTAACGCTGTATTTATGTCTTTAAACAAATGTAAAGCTTTTCAAAGAACTAAACAAGCAAAGTTAGGATCATCACAAATAAAGCTTTTCAAAGTATGAAACAAGTAAAGTTAGAATTGTTGTTCACATGAAAAGCTTTTCAAAGAATCAAACATATAACGTTGTGTTTATATCTTTAAGCAAACGTAAAGTTTTTAAAGGATATTTAAGCTAAAAAGGATTTAAAAAGCGGTAAACTATTCAACCCCCCTTCTAGTTTTCCACACAATCTATAATCAACATCTAGGTTTCATTACATCTAAGCAAACACACAAGAGATCTAGCCTAGTATGTTAAAATTAAGACAAGCGTAAGATATATTCAAACAACACATAGACATATTGAATGAATTGAAAGGATACTTATCTCAATTGAACATGAAGGGTTTCAAGGGGTGAAAACCCTTGAAAATACTGTTACAAACGAGCTAGGGTTTATAAAGTTCGACCCTAAAATTCTCCACACAAGTTCCTCCTTAATGAATGAAAATTAGAAAAGTATATATAGATTTCAGGAGGTGATGGCGTCAAGATGAAAGTTCTGACGCTGTCATCTCGCCGCCAAAAATCTTCTCTAACTGCCTAGATCCAGAGCTGACGCCGTCATGTGTATTTCTGCTCTGGGCCGTCATGTAAAACCTCGCGAAAATTCGTATAATTAACTTCGGTTAATTGTATAAATAATCTTTGTCATCATTGTAATTACCATTTTTACGGGGAAATTTAAAATTTTCTTTGTATATTAAAATGGTCACGATTACAATATTGTCAAATTCGTCAAACGACAAAACAAGTTACCGACAAAATTAACAAAACATTAATTACACCAAATCTAATTAATAAAAACCTAATTACTAAAATTAACTAAACCAAATCGGGCCCTAATTTCCCCTAAGCCCAACCGGCCCAATGAATTAACCCAAATGCATTAATAATAATAATTACAAATCGACTAATCATACTCCAAATCATCTCGTTCATTTCAAATTCGTACACACGACCTATGTATATTTTTGCACAATCTCGTTAAGCTCCTAGCCAAATATTAGTGTGTCGAATCTCACGTTCACACGTTGAGATTTGATATGTTTTTACGAGGCATTCCGTTTAGCCATAAATCGACCCAAACGATTTGTGATTTATTCATTTCTTATCCGTTTTAATCCCCGTTCGTTTCTAAATGATCCTAATAATGTTTCTAAGATGATTATATGCTCAAATGTCCAATATGATCAAGTATATACGAGTGGTGAACGATTTTGTAAATCGTTTATATATATATACTCATGTCGACATCCATATAAATCACCACAAACATATTCCTTCATTCAAACTCTCACATCCCATTTTAAATCTATTAAAAATCGTCCTTGAAGCCAGGTTTGCTGACATTAAATAGTTCTTGTGTCTCTTGGGTGAATTCAACACCATTCGATTCATTTCAAGTTGATAAATATATACGTTCATGCATGCACTTGGTTTCCATCATTCTCAAACTCTTTCTCATAAACGTTTTCTTCCTAAACATCACCCTTACAAACCTCTAGTCGAAGGTTATAATAGTTGGGACTCAAGAAAGGAAATCGGGTTTATATACATATATAACGTTTGGGTTATATAGTGAGACTTGATATTCTTGTGTTCTATCTTAACACTTTCGATCTTAATCACCTCTAAAGTGTTTGTAAGTAGTTTTCAACCTTTCTTAATCCATTTCATACGTTAAATATTAATCATGCATAATATCTATATTTGTTTCATCGTCTATCATTTTAGTATATATATACACGTACATATTTGTTTTTAGAACACGAAACGTGACTAGCCTCTATCTTGGTAGGCCTAGGAGTCACGTAGCACGTACACTTCACGTTTATTTTCATGTTACATGCATATAACGAGCTTATTTCAAACCATGTCACACTTATAAAATTCATTCGAAACACTTAGTATATAATTCATAGTTTTAAAAAAAATAATAAATCGATCCAATCACTCTACAAAAGCATCGTATAACTTTCAATTTCACGTAACAAGTACCCAATATTTTTGCTCGACCTAATAGACCACCTAGAAAACTATTAGTTTCATTTGTATAACTTATAAAAATAATCACGTTTAGACACTATAAACGAGCCAAAGCAAATCGACTTAAACCAGTTTTTTAAACTAAAAATTTATAATAAAAACTTTAAGTTGTCGAGTGGGCTTAAACAAGGCCCAACAAGACTTTGCGTTTTAACAGCCCACTGGGCCCATAAAATATATTTTTAAAATCACAAAGTAAGCCCAAGTTCAAGCCCAAAAGAATTTTCATGCCCTCGCCTCTAAATTTTTAAATGGGCCTTAGTTTGGTTCGAATCAAGGCCCATAAGCTAAATAAATAAGCTTTTTATGAAATAAGCTAGGAATTAATAAGAGAAGCCACGGAAATTTTTATAAAATTTTTATAATCACTTTTGCAAAAATTGGACTAAAAATGTAACGCGACGACACATATAGGGACTAAATGTGAAAACTGTGAAAACTAAGGACTAAAAATGTAGAAACATAAAGAAAGGATAAAAATTGATAATATAGTATTGTTACAAGCTTAGATTGTAATATTGGACATGTAGTGGACTATAATTGTAAATATATATAAAAAGGACTAACGGTGTGACGCTAACGCCGTTAGTATAAAAAGTGTAAAATTGGAAAAAGGACAAGGACTACACATTATTTATTTGACATTCTTATTTTATTTTCTATTTTACGGCAACCCTCACGTCATATGCATTTTGTTACGTTTTATATATATATTATTTATTTTTACGTTAATTATATATATAACGATATATAAAAAGTTAATATTTTTACTTACGATTTAAAAAGGTAAAACTACGATGGATATTTTAAAGTATTTTAACATATCATGCATGACATAATATTTCACTGCACATCATCTATTCGTCATAACGAATAATGTTTATTCGTTATTCGTTCGTATTTACCAAATACTATTTGGTTATATTCTCTGATAAATTTATTTATCAGGTTCCGTATCAAAGACATTCCCATCAATCTCGTTCTATCTTACTTTTCATCATTCCCAAATCAATCCAGGTGAGTCATAGCCCCATTTCAAATAATTGTTTTAACTCATTGGGGGAGATACATGCTTACATATACTTTGATAACTTGATAAGTATATGAAATAAAATAAAATACATGATTCAAATCAATTTCCTAATTGATATAAAAATAATATAATTTGTGATTTATAATACATCAATGTTTCTAATGTGATTATTGTGGTATGAGAAATATATATTTATTGATGAATTATTTGACTGAAATATTGTTATTCATATGAAAATGTTCTCAATTCGATTATTGTGGTATGTGATATAAATGTGTTACTGGCGAAATATTCAAATTGAATTTCTGATACTCAAGCGATACTATTTTCAAACCGAATTTCTGATACTCAAGCGATACTATTTTCAAATTGAATTTCTGATACTCAAATGATAATATTTTCAAACTGAATTTCTGATACTCAAGTGATACTATTTTCAAATTGAATTTCTGATACTCAAATGATAATATTTTCAAACTGAATTTCTGATACTCAAGCGATACTATTTTCAAACTGAATTCCTGATACTCAAATGATACTGTTTTCAAATTGATCTCTGTGATACGATACTTGATTTCATGATGTTATGATAAATGAGCCCATAAGTCCTTGATATTGCCTAAGTTAGCTTATCGCCATATAGTCCCTCAATCATGAGCCATTAATCACCGTAACGTGAGCGCGAATAAAGTGAACAGATTCGAAACCTGTTTGGATTGACCTCCGATCCCACTAATACTTGACGGAATGCCATTATGCATGTGGTTAGTCGTATTAGTCGTGATACACTATATTTGAGACAAGTAGGAATTGGCAAATCACCTACGAATCGAGGGCAAAATCTGTCATTGATTTGATAGAACACCCTTTCTGGTTAAGCTTTGGTGTCATGAGGCTTGGTGCAATATCTATAAAGGAAATATATATGTATTCAACATATATTTAGATACAGCTGTATAGGTTTGACCATATGTGAATTGTTTATCTGATCGATTTAGTATCATGAGTTTCCAGCTCATGTTAAGATTATTGATTTGTTATTGAATGTGATTGAATATTTATATGATTTATTTGTGAATATATTCGATACTTGTTTCGTTATTGTTTGTATGTTATTAATACCAAATATTCCTGAAATCTAACAAAATAAAGGGTTTTTCCTAAAACTCTATGAACTCACCAACCTTTGTGTTGACACTTTTAAGCATGTGTATCTCAGGTAACTTAATGGAGCATGACAAGACACGGAGTGGGCATTTATTACTCTGATAAATTAAAATGGTGTAAAAATCAAATTTGTCATTTTTACAAGTCTTTATATCTTTTCATAAGATTTTAAATCAAATGGTTCATCTTTTATCAAAATTATTATTTAAATGACAAATAATTTTCAAAACGTTTCTTTTAAACCGTTTTATGTGGTTAAAACTTCGATCCTCACCGTAACACCCAAATTACTTTTCCGCTGCCGCATTTCAAATTACGGGGTGTTACAGATTGGTATCAGAGCTACAGTTATAGAGAATTAAATGTTTTCAAACATTAAAACTATAACTTCATTTTCAAAATAATGATTTTTCACCATAATATTTTATGCCCTCCGTGTCTGCAGACTGTCGTGCTCCATACTTTATTTGTTGAGATTGTCTTACATGCTTAATAGTTACTCATATACAATTGTTATTTCATCTGTACTGTTATATCTTTAACATACAAAATACTCATAAAAATATTATTCTTGGATTACTACTGTAGCATGTCTTCAGGAACGCCCGTGAATATCAAATCTACTCTCCATAATACTAATACCTCGTCAATCAATAAGAATTCTCCAAATAATGAAGATCCTTATGTACAAGTAATAAAATCCCAACCTAATATAGAGCTAAATCCGAGATCACCTCCGTCGTCACCTATTCGTTCACCTTTACGTCAAAGAATCCGGAGAGCTACCAAATCATATGAAAATTTGATTGGTGGCCAGGCAACGTTCGAAGTTGGACAAGGTTCGAGCCAAGAGACATCATGGACGAATGTTGAACCAATTTCTCTGTTACCTTATACTTCAGATTCTACAATACCTAATTCTCCAAATAATTTATCTTCACCTAACTCTCCCGACTACGGTATAAGTACTCCTGAATCAATATGGAATCTTATTTATCGACATGCCGGCATATTGGATGCTCACACTGAACAGCTAAAAGGGTTACGACCAACTCAATTTGAATGGTACGACCGTAACCTTGACGCATTGTTCAAGAGGGCTGATGCTGAGAGGCAAACAATATGTGAGATAGGAATAAAGATTAATGAAATAAAGGACAACACCAACCAGGAACTTGGAAGTTTGGACTCCAGGGTTCGTTGTGCAAGAAGATAACACGGTCAAACACATGTAAGAATTGAAGATATTGAGAGAACCCTATGGATGGCCAGAGATGCAGCCAGAAACCAGGGTCAAAAGATTGCTGCATTAGAGAGTATGTTGGCAAACCAAATGAACATGTGTCAAGAACGTTTCTCAAACATGGAAGCTGCACAACTTGAGCTTGAGAAAGAAATTAGATATTTACGTCAGAGACGTAACTAATCTTAAGTTACAAGTTTTCCTTGTTGTTCCTAATAAACCAAATAGACTTGGTTAATATTTCTTGTAATGTTCAATAATTCTGAAACTTAAGAACGTGAAATCAAAACATATTGTATAATAACATCCTTTCTGTTATATATATATATATATATATATATATATATATATATATATATATATATATATATATATATATATATATATGTTGTGAATCAATCTTTTCTTCCGTATAAATCATGCATGTAATGAATCCCCATATTTCATGCAAAAATCTCATCATTTGTTATTTCTATAATAACCAAATGATTCTATACAGATCAATGGAGTATTAGTAAAAGATCTTGTATCGTTTATCTTGCAAAGACAATCGGTCAAGTTATTAATATTCTGTTTACATCTGTAATATTATTCAAATCTACTGTAAGATTTCTTACAAATAATTAAGAATTCTTAAAAATTTTCATAATTAACCTAAAACTTTAATAATCGTCTAAATACCAATTTTTGAAAGTGGAATTAAAGAATGAAGAAAAGATAATTAAACTTCATTTGAAATAGACAAGTCGGTTTGTTCCTTAGTAATCCCATATCAAGAGTTGATCATTAATAAAATGATACAACAAAGACATCTTGAAATTAGATTACAGTAGGGAGTCAATTCAGTCTATCATCAATGAAATAATTAACTTCATTATTTAAATTTTTCTGATATTATATGGATTCTAATGTTGAGTTTCATTTATGTTTACAGAAAATGGACAACATGAGCAATGCATATCAATCATCATCAGAAATTTCCATGACTCCTGGAGCTATCCAGAAATTGGTAAATGACATAGTTTCGGTGGTACTAGAAGGGACTACCTTAGTTTATCCGAGAAGAGAGACGGGTATACTTGGTAATCAAAACCCTGTAAATTTCATGAAGTATAGACCACCTCACTTAAAGATTCAAGAAGGAATGATCAACCCTACCCTCAACCATCATCAAGGAATTAGGCATGGAATGTTATCAAATGGAAATAATCAGAAGAGGAAACTACCCGACACAGGAACCGTCAATCCCGTCTACTGCAACATCTTCAATGCTCAAGATCGTTATCGCAAACATCTAGAAAACCGTATGAAGTATCAACATCAGCTGGGAATCAATCAGATAGCTAATAGAAATTGTCTTGTCGCACCTGTTTCTGGAAGTGGTTATCTTGGAACTCTACCCTGGTGTCAAAAATGCAACCTGCATCACATCGGGAAATGTAGGGTTAGATGCATGAAATGTCAGAAATTAGGTCATCAGACAATTAGCTGCAGGACTAAGGAAGTGAAAGTACAACCAACAACCATTGTATGTCACGGATGTCCAAACTACAATGTTAATTGGAAAGCCAAGACCTTTACAAGAAAATGAAGAATCTTTAAAGACCTTGATAGTATCAAGGGAATGGCAACTAGATTGGAACAGATGAATAAATTCCTGTTGAAGATAAATAAAATCTAGTTTAAAATTTCCTAAGTTGTATTTCTTTCCTGTATTTCACTTCAAGTTACTATGGATGTAACTTAAACAATAATCTTTCTACTGTATCGAAAAATCTCCCTTGTAATATTTCCATAATAATAATAATCCAAATTAATTTTAATTTCTGTCTCATCTACCAAATAACAATATACAATAATTACTCCATAAATTTTTGAATTATAATATGAATCCTAAAATTTTCCACTTTATTTCAAAAAGATATTACGTGTTATATCATAAAAATAGCACGTTGAACACCATCTAAAACAATTTATAGAAATATATGATTGAACCAAACATCACATCATTTGGTCCTCAATTATACATAACCTGATCAACTATGTATAATTTAGGAAGAATTATGTTATGAAAGGAACAATGATATTATCAAATTTTTAAATAACAATCTTCATTCAAAAGCAAGATAAAAAGCTAAAATAAATTGTTCATAATACATTGAACAACCTATAATAAATAACCTATCATATGTCATCACCATTATGATAGAAATCAACAAAAGCACAAGCAAGAAAACACCAATAATTCACAATAACTAACAAAAGACATCAAAAGCGAAATTTTTATTTAAAATCCATAAAAGTTAATACATAAACAAATAATTAGCACTGGAATTGCTATCGTTACAATTATTACAATACAAACAAAGGAATCTTCAATAGGTTGATCCGCTATAATAAATAAGACTACCACCAACAAAACAATAGCAAGAGCCACCACAGGATGAATCACTTTAATTATGCTGAAAAATAAATATAAACCAAATATTAAAAACAATAATGAGACAAATTCTTAAAAATAAAACGAGTTTATTCCTTATTCGTTACAAGAAAATACATAAAAACATAACAAGAACTTAATCTAAAACAACCCTAGCTTAAGATTTTACCCCCAGATCTTGTTGACGGTAATAGCAAGGATAGTCAGGGGTACGACAAACATCAAGATCGCGACCAAGAATCCAAAGTCTTCATCCGGAGCGTACGCCAAGTAGATAGCGACAAGGACGACGTACACAATCGCTAAGATGGTTATGATATGCGGCATTTTGATGGAAAATGAGAGAAAAATTGTTGATGGAAGGAGTGGAAAAATTGAAGTGGTATATATAGGCTAGAATTGTGACCGTTGGGCACTATTCCCGACCGTTGGGTCACTATTACTAGCCGTTATTTTACTATTCATGACCACTAATTTCAAATATTCACAACCCTTAAATACTTCAGTTACCTTATCTTGTTGGGTACAAGTAAATCTAACTGAATCCCGTTTCCGTAGTTTTAGGAATAAAAATCTCCCGACAACCTCTGTTCAAAAATTCTTTACTCAAGTAATCACATTAAATTTGAATTTCGGGACGAAATTCAGAATGACATGTGGGTACTGTAAAACCTCGCGAAAATTCGTATAATTAACTTCGGTTAATTGTATAAATAATCTTTGTCATCATTGTAATTACCATTTTTACGGGGAAATTTAAAATTTTCTTTGTATATTAAAATGGTCACGATTACAATATTGTCAAATTCGTCAAACGACAAAACAAGTTATCGACAAAATTAACAAAACATTAATTACACCAAATCTAATTAATAAAAACCTAATTACTAAAATTAACTAAACCAAATCGGGCCCTAAGTTCCCCTAAGCCCAACTGGCCCAATGAATTAACCCAAATGCATTAATAATAATAATTACAAATCGACTAATCATACTCCAAATCGTCTCGTTCATTTCAAATTCGTACACACGACCTATGTATATTTTTGCACAATCTCGTTAAGCTCCTAGCCAAATATTAGTGTGTCGAATCTCACGTTCACACGTTGAGATTTGATACGTTTTTACGAGGCATTCCGTTTAGCCATAAATCGACCCAAACGATTTGTGATTTATTCATTTCTTATCCGTTTTAATCCCCGTTCGTTTCTAAATGATCCTAATAATGTTTCTAAGATGATTATATGCTCAAATGTCCAATATGATCAAGTATATACGAGTGGTGAACGATTTTGTAAATCGTTTGTATATATATACTCATGTTGACATCCATATAAATCACCACAAACATATTCCTTCATTCAAGCTCTCACATCCCATTTTAAATCTATTAAAAATCATCCTTGAAGCCAGGTTTGCTGACATTAAATAGTTCTTGTGTCTCTTGGGTGAATTCAACACCATTCGATTCTTCAAGTTGATAAATATATACGTTCATGCATGCACTTGGTTTCCATCATTCTCAAACTCTTTCTCATAAACGTTTTCTTCCTAAACATCACCCTTACAAACCTCTAGTCGAAGGTTATAATAGTTGGGACTCAAGAAAGGAAATCGGGTTTATATACATATATAACGTTTGGGTTATATAGTGAGACTTGATATTCTTGTGTTCTATCTTAACACTTTCGATCTTAATCACCTCTAAAGTGTTTGTAAGTAGTTTTCAACCTTTCTTAATCCATTTCATACGTTAAATATTAATCATGCATAATATCTATATTTGTTTCATCGTCTATCATTTCAGTATATATATACACGTACATATTTGTTTTTAGAACACGAAACGTGACTAGCCTCTATCTTGGTAGGCCTAGGAGTCACGTAGCACGTACACTTCACGTTTATTTTCATGTTACATGCATATAACGAGCTTATTTCAAACCATGTCACACTTATAAAATTCATTCGAAACACTTAGTATATAATTCATAGTTTTAAAAAAAATAATAAATCGATCCAATCACTCTACAAAAGCATCGTATAACTTTCAATTTCACGTAACAAGTACCCAATATTTTTGCTCGACCTAATAGACCACCTAGAAAACTATTAGTTTCATTTGTATAACTTATAAAAATAATCACGTTTAGACACTATAAACGAGCCAAAGCAAATCGACTTAAACCAGTTTTTCAAACTAAAAATTTATAATAAAAACTTTAAGTTGTCGAGTGGGCTTAAACAAGGCCCAACAAGACTTTGCGTTTTAACAGCTCACTGGGCCCATAAAATATATTTTTAAAATCACAAAGTAAGCCCAAGTTCAAGCCCAAAAGAATTTGCATGCCCTCGCCTCTAAATTTTTAAATGGGCCTTAGTTTGGTTCGAATCAAGGCCCATAAGCTAAATAAATAAGCTTTTTATGAAATAAGCTAGGAATTAATAAGAGAAGCCACGGAAATTTTTATAAAATTTTTATAATCACTTTTGCAAAAATTGGACTAAAAATGTAACGCGACGACACATATAGGGACTAAATGTGAAAACTGTGAAAACTAAGGACTAAAAATGTAGAAACATAAAGAAAGGATAAAAATTGATAATATAGTATTGTTACAAGCTTAGATTGTAATATTGGACATGTAGTGGACTATAATTGTAAATATATATAAAAAGGACTAACGGTGTGACGCTAACGCCGTTAGTATAAAAAGTGTAAAATTGGAAAAAGGACAAGGACTACACATTATTTATTTGACATTCTTATTTTATTTTCTATTTTACGGCAACCCTCACGTCATATGCATTTTGTTACGTTTTATATATATATTATTTATTTTTACGTTAATTATATATATAACGATATATAAAAAGTTAATATTTTTACTTACGATTTAAAAAGGTAAAACTACGATGGATATTTTAAAGTATTTTAACATATCATGCATGACATAATATTTCACTGCACATCATCTATTCGTCATAACGAATAATGTTTATTCGTTATTCGTTCGTATTTACCAAATACTATTTGGTTATATTCTCTGATAAATTTATTTATCAGGTTCCGTATCAAAGACATTCCCATCAATCTCGTTCTATCTTACTTTTCATCATTCCCAAATCAATCCAGGTGAGTCATAGCCCCATTTCAAATAATTGTTTTAACTCATTGGGGGAGATACATGCTTACATATACTTTGATAACTTGATAAGTATATGAAATAAAATAAAATACATGATTCAAATCAATTTCCTAATTGATATAAAAATAATATAATTTGTGATTTATAATACATCAATGTTTCTAATGTGATTATTGTGGTATGAGAAATATATATTTATTGATGAATTATTTGACTGAAATATTGTTATTCATATGAAAATGTTCTCAATTCGATTATTGTGGTATGTGATATAAATGTGTTACTGGCGAAATATTCAAATTGAATTTCTGATACTCAAGCGATACTATTTTCAAACCGAATTTCTGATACTCAAGCGATACTATTTTCAAATTGAATTTCTGATACTCAAATGATAATATTTTCAAACTGAATTTCTGATACTCAAGTGATACTATTTTCAAATTGAATTTCTGATACTCAAATGATAATATTTTCAAACTGAATTTCTGATACTCAAGCGATACTATTTTCAAACTGAATTCCTGATACTCAAATGATACTGTTTTCAAATTGATCTCTGTGATACGATACTTGATTTCATGATGTTATGATAAATGAGCCCATAAGTCCTTGATATTGCCTAAGTTAGCTTATCGCCATATAGTCCCTCAATCATGAGCCATTAATCACCGTAACATGAGCGCGAATATAGTGAACAGATTCGAAACCTGTTTGGATTGACCTCCGATCCCACTAATACTTGACGGAATGCCATTATGCATGTGGTTAGTCGTATTAGTCGTGATACACTATATTTGAGACAAGTAGGAATTGGCAAATCACCTACGAATCGAGGGCAAAATCTGTCATTGATTTGATAGAACACCCTTTCTGGTTAAGCTTTGGTGTCATGAGGCTTGGTGCAATATCTATAAAGGAAATATATATGTATTCAACATATATTTAGATACAACTGTATAGGTTTGACCATATGTGAATTGTTTATCTGATCGATTTAGTATCATGAGTTTCCAGCTCATGTTAAGATTATTGATTTGTTATTGAATGTGATTGAATATTTATATGATTTATTTGTGAATATATTCGATACTTGTTTTGTTACTGTTTGTATGTTATTAATACCAAATATTCCTGAAATCTAACAAAATAAAGGGTTTTTCCTAAAACTCTATGAACTCACCAACCTTTGTGTTGACACTTTTAAGCATGTGTATCTCAGATAACTTAACGGAGCATGACAAGACACGGAGTGGGCATTTATTACTCTGATAAATTAAAATGGTGTAAAAATCAAATTTGTCATTTTTACAAGTCTTTATATCTTTTCATAAGATTTTAAATCAAATGGTTCATCTTTTATCAAAATTATTATTTAAATGACAAATAATTTTCAAAACGTTTCTTTTAAACCGTTTTATGTGGTTAAAACTTCGATCCTCACCGTAACACCCAAATTACTTTTCTGCTGCCGCATTTCAAATTAGGGGGTGTTACACGTCACCACTTTTACTCTTGACGCCCTTGTTCTGACGCCGTCACGTTTTCTCTGGGTCGTCACCAAAATTGCTCTTGACGCCGTCATAAAATCCTTCTTGACGCCGTCAGGTACTGTTCCCAGCAAGGAAAATTAAGACTTTGCCGTTTTCTTCACTTTTATGCTCGAAAAACGTCCAAAATGCTTCCTTTTCCAGAATTCACTCCCAAAGCACCTAAAATCACAAAAGGAACGATTTAGGGCAATATTTGATCAAATAAATTCAAATTCCGGCTTAAATGACCCCCTAAAAACGGATCATTTTTCGCCTCATCAGTTACCAAATCCTAATAGAGTTAAGAATAAACTTAAATATTATAATCCCTTCCTCACATGTATTGTACTCTTTTTTTTGAGCTTATGAGCTTCTATACAAACCGATCTATAGATCGAATGTGTGTTTGCATGTATATGCTATTGATATAGAGGTTTACTGTATCATAAAGGTTGTTTAAAAATAGGGGCAAAGCTGAAAATCATAGGTGACAAAAGGGGTAAACAACCTTTGGAAAAACATCTATACCTTCTGCCATCTCATTTCTTAAATTATTGCATGAGTTTTTTGTTTGCCCCCTATTGTACTCTTAAATGTACCATTTTCTTGCAATGACTGTTAATGTGCATAGAAATCTAATAAATAATACAGTTAAGAATAAACTTAAATCTTATAAGGTCTTCCTCACATCAAATTATTCAATTGTAATGCTATAGGGTATAAGAAACAAAAACTATTGTTCATCTACATACAAAAAACTAATGTATACGAAAATTAACTGAATAATATAGTTAAGAATACACATAAATCTTATAAAGCCTTCCCCACATCTATTGTTCATCTACATACAAAAAACTCAATTACATTATCGTCATTGCAAGAAACATCAACATATTCAATTATAATGAATGCCGATGTTTCTGGCAATGACGATAATGATCAAGGTTTAAAAATACGAAAACGAGCCTCGAGGCATTTTCCCATCGCCTCAAGAGGCGTAAGCCTCGAGGCGAACCAAGGCGTAAGGTTGAGATGTAATTAAAAAAATATATAAAAATTATGTCTTATAAAAAAAATACTAAACATAAAATAAAGTTCATAATCAATCAAATAACATAATTTGCATCATTTTCCAACTCCTCATTCTCATCCGCACGATAATCTTCAATGACCAAATCATCTTCGGATTCCTCATAAGTCAAATTTATTTCAACACTTTTTCTCTTCCTAGATGCTCCACTTGCACTTGCCTCACTACTTGCACCCTCACCTCCCTCCACATCTTCATTTGGATCGGCTATCCACTCATCGTCCGACATCACATTTTCAGCAACTAGGGGATCTTCATCTTCTTTTAGATTGGTATTCCTCAAGAATTTCTGCTTTAACTTCTTATTATACATGATGTAAACCAAATTGTTCATCCTTTCGGTGTTCAACCGATTGCGCCTCTTTGTATGCACTTGATTGAACGTACTCCAATTACGTTCACAAGCCGAGGCGAAACACGTGAGACCTAAAACCTTGATTGCAAATGCTTTGAGTTCCGGGGTATCATCTCCATATTCACCCCACCATTTAACTATATATGCAAGATGTTTATAAAAATCCAGTAAATAAAAAATTAGTAAAGTATATTAGTATATATAAAAAACCAGTAAATAAAAATCAGTAAATAATTACCTGGTGGACGTGTCTTATATGTCGCCAATGATCCCCTATATCCAAACAATCCCCTTTTTTCTTTGTAATCGATAAGTTGACTTTCAATTTTCAAATAAACACTCGTATCCTTGACGAGTCTATCCATCACATCATACAAACCTCTCTTGATCTCACGATGCTCAGAAACATCAGGACTCCACCGAAATTGTGGATTTAAATAATAGGCAGCCGCATGCAAATCACAATGCATTTGATTTTCCCACTTTTGATCAATGATGTCCCATATCTCTTTATAAGAAGCCTCATTGTTATTCAAGTTTTTTGCAATTTTTTCATTGCACGTATCTATAGCTCCATAAATAAATCCCATTGCCGGTGTTTGCTCCCTATCAACAAGCCTTAGAACCTCAACAAGTGGCATTGTGGTTTTCATAGCATAAACCACACCAGGCCAAAAATGGTGTTCATCCATGATTATCTTTCTTATTGCTTTACCATCGTCCTTCTTAGCCCAAGCACATGTCCTCCATTCATTTGAAACAAACATTTGTTGTAAAGCATCCCTCGATTCATAAACACTTTGTATGGTCAAAAATGTCGTGGCGAATCTTGAAGCAGCAGGACGAAGAAGATCTTTCTTTAGATGCTTGTGAGCTAAACTCAACACCCATTGAAGATTATAAATAAAATTGCTCACTTTTTTTGCTTTAAGCAAAGCATTATTATGTTGTGGATATTCCCGGATTTTTTCAAGCATCAAATCGATGCAATGAACGGCACATGGGGTCCAATACAAGATTTTTCTTTTGTCCATTAACAATTCATCGGCGGCTTTGTATGCACTTGCATTATCAGTCACCACTTGAACGACAATGTCTTCACCAATTTCTTCAATAACATCGTCCAGCAACTCGAAAATCTTTTGAGTATTTTTTATACAAGCTGATGCATCAACTATTTTTAAAAAAACAGTACCGTATTGATTGTTGACCAAAAAGTTGATCAAACTCAGGTTTCTCATGTCGGACCAACCATCTGATAAAAGAGAAACCCCGGTTGTCTTCCATGTTGCTTTAATATCATCCACTATCAAAGTGGTTGTTTTAACTTCTTCTTTAAGGATCCAAGTCCTTAACTCATGCATCGTTGGGGCCTTCAATCCCCTTCAAAAGTTCCCAACCGATCATAACATACTAGCAAATGAAGGGCTAGTAGCTACATTAAATGGAATTCCATTCTCATAAAAGAATCTACCGATATCCAAGAAAACTTGGTTTCGGTGTTCTTTAGCACTCACTGATGTCATTTTTTCAGTTCCTTGTTCGCCATCTTTTGAACTCCCCGCAAGCTGGTCTATCATCCGATCCATTGGTCCTCTAACACCCCTATCGGTATTGACACTTCCAGTACTATAGTAAGCTCCACTTCCCACACTCTCTTCAAAGTTGCGTTGGCTAGCAAATTTCATGTCTTGAAAAGACTTCAAGTACTGTGTTATTTCATCCTTGACTTCCGTGGGCACATTAAGACAAGGCGTGACATCTTTATGTGTACCCGCAAGATGATCTTTCACTCTCTTCACCCCTCCTTTAATTATTTTGCTACAATAGTTGCATTTTATATACTTATATCCTTTTTTTCCCCTTGTGGCGGCACATTCTCTTCTGTCCCATACTTCCATGCAGGATCCTTCCTTGCATTTTTGCTAGACATCTTAAAAAAAAAACTGCATTGAAACATTCAAAAGTCAAACAACAATATAATCATCAATAAAAACTGCACTGAAACATCTTAAAAGATCCGGTTTGTTTACATCCAGTTTGTTTACATCAAGTTTGTTTATTCATACAATCATACCACTAATATATCCAAAGCATTGAAACATCCAATTTGTTTACATCTTAGTATATCCATACCACTAATCATCAATAGTCAAAACAACAATATAATCTTAAAAAAAACTGCATTGAAACATCCAGTTTGTTTTTTGTTTACATCTTCTGATCCAAAGCATCATGTAATTTCAGTTTGTTTACATGATTACATCTTAAATATATCTAATAATCATTCATACATACTTAAATATTAGTGTGCAGGTGAAGTCATGAAACCATAAAAAAAAGTTAGAACAAGAGAAACATACCTGACAACAGATCCTTCAATCCTTGCCGTGGATGGATGGAGTTGACTGATTTGGATCAGAAGATGAATATTTGATAAGAAGAGAGCAAATATTATTAATTGGATTGGATATGATTTAATTGGATTGGATATGTATTAATTGGATGTATATCATGTATTTTGGCTCCAATTTTTGTCAGCCAAAAGATTTGGCTCCAAGTTTCCCGCCAATTAAGGTGGACCCCCAAAAAATGGCTCCAATTTTCCCTCCAAAAAGAATAATACGCCTCGACCCTGAGGCTCCGCCTCATACGCTTCACCACCGCCTCACCCACCTGAGGCATACGTTCCAAATCAACCCCCTGAGGCGCCACCTCATATGCGTTTTATGACCGATTCGCCTTGAGGCGTCGCCTCAGACCGCTTTTTTAAACCATGATAATGATAATTAAGATATGGACCATGTGGGTATCAAAAAGTATATGAAAAAAGTAAGTAACCTGACCTTGGTATCCAAATGGCATGGTAGAATAGGGTGTTTTTCGACTGAATGATTTGTGATAAGAATTGTAGCAACACAATCGTTCCATTTATATACTTGTGGATTAGGGTTAACAATACCATTCAAAAAAGGGATTGATATCAAAACTTTAATTATCCCCAAAATATTTGCATAATTAAAGGCCATTTCAAATGAAGTGACAGGGATTATTCTTAATTATTTTGAATCAACACCCAAAATAAAATGATTTGATGAATTTGAGGTAATGAATGGAGACTTATTTTTGAATTATGATTGAATTTTATTGTTAACCGATTATGTAGGTTATTTTTGGGTAATATGAATGAAATTGATTGGGGGTGTTGAAGATCCGAAATGAAGGTGAAATAAGGATGAGTGAGGGAGGAGCGTGTTATGTGCCAGGTGTGGTTTCCAGCTAATTAAAATGTTACAGCGTGGCATATTTTTGACAGCTTGGCAGTTTTCACGTAATTCTTTCATGCCAAGTGGCATATGCGACTTGGCAAGTTCCTCTATTATACATGTTGGGAGATGTAGGGATATAACATAACATAATAAAATTAGTTCGTTTTCATTATTATGGTTCAAGTTTTCCACCAAAAGCGAAACCAAAACAAAACAAACCAAATTCGAATATTCGATAAAGAAAAATCAAAATGTTGATTAAATGGTCGCTTTAACCCCTCATTTGGCACTTTATTATTTTTTATATAGGAATATAATCTTTAACAACTTGTTGAACAAATTTATAGCATAGTTAGACACACAAAATACCTTGTACACACACCCGTGAATTAACATGCCGATAATCACCAAAGTGCAAAACGTGTATGTTTGTCGGAAGTACCGCTCTTATAAGAAAGACTTATATGATGTGAAGCACCACGAAGACAAAAAGGTGTAAGGTATGATCAAGTTTTTGTGATTCTTTAACTTGTTATACTTGACCTTTAGGCAAAGAATCATGTTGTTGCATACAAAAACATAAATGACGTTGTTGTTAGTGATCATGATGAAACTTTTACTTCATCATCTTAAAAATAAGACGATAATACCACATACTTTTTATTGACAAATCTCTCACAATAGCTTTTAATGAGTTTATCACGTGTGATGAAAACCATGTTATCAATTTCCTACTATGATTATTAAAGCAACTTTGACTGTCAAAAATTTAAAGCTCACGTGACAATACTTCCCCAATATTTAACCTAATTTCATTTATTACTCGTAAATCATTAAAGAAACCATAATGTGGCAAATCAAAACTCACATCAACAAAACCCTTTACACATCACAAACCAACCGTCACAACATCAATCATCACAACCTTCATATTCCACAAAACCACGTATCAAAATTCAACTTACATCATTAACACATTACAAAAATAGACCTTGGGAATAATTTACAAAAATGGCAGAAGTGATCCTTACAAATTTAAACTTTACAACATTGGTCCTTGTGATTTTTACATAAGCTGAATCCTAAACACTACCCGGATCCATAATTATGAACCAATCCCATTGGTAAACCCAAATCCCAAATCCAGCCCAACATACAAACAAAAACCCTTATTTCTTTTATTAAACCAAAGCCCAACCCATTAAACCTTTTGATAAAAACCCAACCCGTATCCCACTATCCTAACCCGTTAGTCAAACTTCGGTCAAACAATCAATTAATAAAAACCCCCAACCCGCCAAAACACCCTCTTTTCACTGTTCCCCTTTCACTCTCCCATTTAGCCTGCGTCACACTAAGTCACCCGTACTTAAAAATGTTCTAGAAGACTGACAACATGTCAGAGGGTGCTGACACAAAAGGGTGACAGAGTGGACGAATGGAGCCATTTGATTGGCTGTGACAACACATATTCTGATCCAAGGGCTGAAATTAGAGATGGAATGATTAGATATAATCAATGGTCAAGATTGGGATTCGTGAAGCTTCTAGAGAGGCCCTAAGCTCTCCTCAGCAGGCTATATATAGCCCCTCTTCACTCACACTTTCGACCCATTAGGAGTAGGGATAATTTAGGGTAGTGTAGCTTAGCTTATGTAGTAGCTTGTTTTAGCTTATTATAATCTTTCAAATTCTGTTTTCAAGGTTTTGTAATTCAGCTCTCATATTTAATAAAATTTCAGTTTTCACTATAAATTCTTGTCCAAATCCTACTTTAAGCTTTAATTCAATTGTTTAATAGTTTAATAAGCTCTCATTCTCTGTAATAAGCTCATTTAAGCTGTTACATAAGCTTATTGTGAGCTTTTGAATTTCCTTAAACTGTTTTCATAAAAATCACATAAAAAAAAAAGTTAATCTAGTTTCAGCTTATTTAGTGCTTGTTTAATATTGCAATTTACTTATTTTGTCCTTAAATAGCTTTATCTACATCTGCTTTCCAAATTTATTGCTTAAATCGATTTTTACAAGTCATAGTTCAAAACAGTTATGGTTTAAAGGAGTGTTTGGCATTAGCCCAGTTTTATAGATTTGGTAAGTTTAGTTCCTTAGATTAACTTGCTAGCTTTCATTAGGATTTCTTAAGTTTCATATTTAGAAGTTAGTTTAGACGGGCTCCTTTTGATATAGTAAATCTATAGTTGTTTTAGTTGTTAGTTTTGGCTCATATAGGTTTAGTATAGCATAATACCACATACTTTTTATTGACAAATCTCCCACAATAGCATTTTAATGAGTTTATCACGTGTGATGAGAATCATTTTATCAATTTCCTACTATGATGATAAAAGCAACTTTGACTGTCAAAAATTTAAAGCTCACGTGACAACACTTAACCAATACTTAACCTAATTTCATTTATTACTCTTAAATCATTAAAGAAACCATCACATGATAAATCAAAACTCACATCAGCAAAACCCTTTACACACCACAAACCAACCGTCACAACATCAATCATCACAAACCCTCATAGTCCACAAAACCACGTATCTAAATTAAACTTACATCACTAACACACTACACGTACCATCATCGTCAACATATAACCACTACATTTCACTAAGGGTGAGCAAACGGACCGGATAGACCGGACCGACCGACAAAACCGACCGGACCGGACCGGCCCGGACCGGACCGACCACATTCGGTCCGGTCCGCGGTCTAGGCTTTTTGGCTAATTCGGTCCTCGGTCCGGTCGGTCCGGTCTGGTCCGGTCCAGACCGACCAAAAAACCGAAAAAACGTGCCAAAATATGCTTAATTGGACCGGACCGACCGAAGACCGGACCGGACCGAGACCGGACCGACCACATTCGGTCCGGTCTCGGTCTATGGTTTTTCCGGTTCTCGGTCTTCGGTCCGGTCCGGTTTTTGGACCATGCTCACCCTTACATTTCACAACGTCCGGTCAATCACTTACCAGCCGATTACTCTACCACTCAAAAACAAAAAAGAACCCAAAAACAATAAAAAAGGAAAAAAGTGAAAATAAAATTTGCAAAACCTCATTAAAACACTACACGTATCACCACCGTCAATATATAACCATGATACCTACATCATTAAAACACTACACATATCATCACCGTCAATGTATAACCACTGTATTTCACAACGTTCGGTCAGTCACTTATCAACCGAGCACACTTTAAAACTAGTTATCTAAATCTAAAATAAAGAAAAAAAGAAACCCAAAATAGAAAAAAAAAAAAAAAAAGGTAGAAAAAGTGAAAATAAAATTTGCAAAACCTCAAAACCCCTAATTTGAGATTCTATAAAAACCTCATCCTTCACACACACACACACTATAAAAAAACAAAACAGGGAGGGAAGAAAGAAACAAACACACACACACTTTCCAAATTTCAAACTCATTTTAAAACTCACTCCGCTTCAATTCAAAGCTATTACTATTACCAATCAAAACTATAAAAACCAAACACACACACACACACACACACACATACAAACACACACCTAGGGCTTCGTTATCCATCCGTACAGTTTGTTATTTCAATTAGGGTTTTAAGAAATTAGGGTTTATCGTAATTGACGATGGCGGCTGAGAAGCTTCGGGATTTGAGTCAACCGATTGATGTCGGTGTACTTGATGCTACTGTTGCTGCGTTTTATGGCACTGGATCTAAAGATGAGGTTGTTTGTTTTTTCATCAGTTGTTAGGGTTTAGGGTTTATTGTTGAATTGATTGTGTGTTTTAGGTTACAAAGTTAGTGATATTTGTTGCGTTATTGTTTGTGGTGTCGTGTGTCGGTTGTTGAGGAATGTGGAGTGGTTTTTTGGGTGCGCGGGTGCCAAGCGGTGAATGGTTGGTTGTTGAACTGATTGTGTATTTTAAGATGTTTTTTCGAAACGAAAAAGTTTGATTTTGATGTATTTTTTGATTTAATTGCTTTGTTTTGTGGTCTCGTGTGTCGGTTGTTGAGGAATGTGGAGTGGTTTTTTGGGCGTGCGGTGCCAAGCGGTGAATGGTAGGTTGTTGAAGAGATTGTGTGTTTAAGTTATGAAGTTTTTGCGGTAATTTTTGTGTTTTTACGGTTATGATGTTTTTTCGAAACGGCAAAGTTTGATTTTGATGTGTTTTTGTTTATGTTGTGTGGCTGTGTTATCGTGATTTAAAATGTGTGTGAGGTTAATTGGTTGCGGTTTAGGGATTGTCGTTATAGTTTTTTGAGAGGTTGTGTGTTTTAGGTTATGAAATTGGTTGTATTGTTGTTTTTTTTTTACGGTTACGCTGTTTGTTGAAACGATTAAGTTTCAATTTTGATGTTTTTTTTGGTTGTGTGTCGGTTTTGATGAATGTCCACAGGTGCGGTGTTTCGTGTTTTTTTTTTAATAAATGTTGTGATTTAGATAGTAACGAGTCTAATGATTAGATGTTATGACTGTACGGATATTTAGCGGATGGTTGATATGTCTTTTAGTTTGTATTTGATAGGGATTTAGTGTAATGGTTAAATTACGTTATTATGTAGGTCCATTTATTAACCAAATATACATACTCGTAAAATGTATATGTATTAAATTTATAATTAATTCACGTGTTTTTATAATATGCCTAGAACCGTAAGCTGAACATTGCAACGATTAAATAAGCGTATCGTCTACAGTAGAAGGGAAAATAGAAACTGGTTTCCTTTTGTGTTGTATATACTATTACTAGGCTTGTTGCTAAATGCTTGTTAATGATTTGGAGACAAATACCTACTCGGATATTCATTATATATGTATACTAATAGGGATATTAAGACAATGCTTTAAAAACTCTTGTAAATTTGCATTAGAAGGTACATTATTAATCAAAGACACAACTCGTAAAATTGTAACTTTGTAAATAGGAAACTAAGTTGTTTTTTTATATGATGATGACTTTAAGCTGAACGTTACATCATTTAAATGAGCAAATCGTTTAAGAGGGAAATAGAATTTGAGATGCACATCTACTTGAATATTCTTTTTGTTGTAGTGACATTATTTTGGATTAGATGATTTAGTTATATTCTGGTGTTAATGTTTCTCGTCCGTATCACAGAGGACTGCTGCTGATCATATATTGCGGGAATTGCAAAATAATCCAGACATGTGGCTTCAAGTTGTTCACATTCTTTCAAACACTACGAACTTGAATACCAAGTTCTTTGCCTTACAGGTATATATTATCATCTTCTGTCATGCATTGCTTTTGAACTTATTAATTTTAATGTCTTTAGGTGTGTCTATAGTGTAGGTTTTACACACCTTTTGTAACCATATATTATCTTGGTTTGCTAGGGATGTTAGATGTATAGATTCTGTGCAGTTAAATTATTCTACTGCATGCCCTGCATTTTAGATTCAGTCGAGCTTTGTATGGCTGCAACACGTTAAGGCTGTTCTTTTTATTTTTGTTGTTCTAACAATTGTTACAATCCTTCCCATGTACATGTATATTCTTATGGTTTACAAATATGGTATTTACTCTGAATACATTGGTAGTTACTCTGCTAGAGAACAATATTTGCTCTGAATACATTGACTAGGACTACAACAGATCAAAAGGGCATATGTTCGTTTGTTTGTGCTCATTTCTTGTGGCTCTATAAGACAGTAGGCTGACATAGACGAGCATTCACTAAAAGTTAAAATTAGATGAATCTACTAATGTGTTGAGAACCAGTGCCAACTATAGGCTTTGACCACCTGTAGTTAGTCAAATTGTCAATGACCAAACCACACTATTTTGATTTGAGCTACCTAATAGTTACCATTTTTAAAGCAGTTTAGTTATATAAGTGGAACAACCTTATTCAGGTTGATCCCTGACTTTATTTATAGACTAACTCACTTTATCTATAGACTAACTCATACTTTGTAAGCAGTTGTACAACCTATCTGCTAGGTCTATTTCAGGCGGCTTATCTATAGATCAGCTCATACTTCCTAAGCAACTCAAAACAATTTGATATCAACCCAACCCACTGGTACTTGCGTCAATGGCGGTCCGGAATTCCAACCTAGATATAGAACTTTCACATGTTCGGATCTGCACCAATGAGGTTTGCTGGATGTTTCTAGAAATGTTCTCCCACACATTCTTGGATGTAACTGACTAGGGTTCCCTAGTTTGAAGTTCTAGGTCAATGTCGCATTTCATTGTGAGTAATGGTAGGTATGACTAAGCGGAGGGTGGTAAATCGTCTGGGATGTCGAGGTTGTATCTAATTACATTATTCTTGTTATGTATGATTTATCTGATGGTGGCAATTATTCGTTGGTCTATTGACAAAACACCCATTTTTTGGCGGGTAAAACATAAAATGATTTGCACTTCGTCAGTGCAGTATGCCTGGCTTTGGTGGTTGATGTATTGGTAGTACTTTAGATCTAACCATATCAGAGGGCCAAAAATAATGATATTAGGAAAAAGAGAGCATGAGAGCAGAGACTATAAGAATCACCCAGCTGAGAATCGTGCAAGTGTTGAGCATACACCAAACATATGTAACATTTGCTCCATGTTATTAGCATCTGTACTGCAACAATGTTAAGTTGTCTTGTTCTTGCATAATGGTCGTTGCTTCTGATGGTTGACATAATATGATAATATACTTTTTACAGGTTCTTGAAGGTGTTATCAAGTATAGGTGGAATGTGTTACCCGTTGAACAACGAGATGGAATGAAAAACTACATATCTGATGTTATTGTAAAGGTGTGGATTCTGTAGCTTTAGTTCTAGTGACGATGTCTCATTCATTTGTTCCTATAACATTTAACTTGATGTTTGAACTTTCCTTGTGCTGTATAGCTATCCAGTAACGAGGCCTCTTTTCGCCAAGAGAGATTGTATGTCAATAAACTTAACATCATATTAGTTCAGGTTCGTTGTTGTTTGCTTTCCTTGTATGTTGTAATATTTTAAAGCTCATCGAGGAACTTGGATGACTGATTTGTACTTTTGTAATTGGTAATGCAGATTCTAAAGCATGAGTGGCCAGCCAAGTGGAGAAGCTTCATTCCTGATCTAGTTACAGCTGCCAAAACTAGTGAAACTATTTGCGAGAACTGCATGGTTATACTGAAAGTAAGTCTGACAGGTCTGCGTTTATTTATAATTGTACCGGCTTTCAGTGTATGTGGTTAAGTATGGATGATTTTTTTTGCAGCTTCTGAGTGAGGAGGTTTTTGATTTCTCAAGGGGTGAAATGACCCAACAGAAGATTAAAGAGCTCAAACAATCTTTAAATAGGTAATTCTAGTCTTGGGAGTGGAAACTTACATATTCAATTATTTGTGCAAAATGCAAATACGTTTTTATATCAGGTTGCTTTATGTTATCATTTGTGTAATGCTGGAAAGGAGTTCACTTGTGTAGCTGTTCTGTTCTCAATTTTTATTTTTTACCCACATCTCATTTTGACTGATATGTGTTCCAAGGATAGATAAAACACTAGGAATGCTATTTTTAAATTACTCTGTGAGTCTGTGTATAGATTTTTATTTGGCCACTCTTAAAAGCGTGTCTTAAAGTCAACCTGATTTTGGTCATTTTTTGCTGCTTACACCTTTGGCCTGTTGTATATTATCATTCGCCTACATCTGCTCTGAATAATTGTTTAGTTCGGAATGAATATTTATATTGGACTAAGATGTTATCATTATTTTTTTGTGTGGTGGAAACAGCGAGTTTCAACTCATTCATGAGCTATGCTTATATGTACTATCAGCATCTCAAAGGACTGAGCTTATCTGTGCTACTCTGGCCACATTGCATGCTTTCCTTTCATGGATTCCTTTGGGCTATATATTTGAGTCTACACTGGTTTGTATTCCAGATCCTGCTTTTCTATATTTTCATTAATGTTTGTGGCATATTTTTATGAAACTGCAACTGATGCTTATACATATTATTACAGCTGGAAACACTTCTCAAGTTTTTCCCTGTGCCATCATATCGTAATCTGACCCTTCAGTGCTTGTCAGAGGTAATACTATCTATTCGAGTTCTTGTAAGTTGCGGATACCCATTTTTTAATGAGCATCACTTAATCTATTGTTGTTACGCATTTGGCGCAGGTTGCCGCACTTAATTTTGGGGACTTCTATAATGGTCAGTATGTTAACATGTATAACATATTCATTGTCCAGTTGCAGGTATGCCATTTCATTAGTAAATAAACTTTCATGCTTCATCTTTGAGGTGCTGTTCAGTTAAATTTATTAATGTTATTGCTATTTGGCTAGACCGTTCTTCCACTAAACACGAATATACCCAACGCATACGCAAATGGTAACAGCGAGGAACAGGTAGGCACTTGCTCAACCAAAAAGTTTATCATGTTTATCTTTAATGTGTCTGATTCAACTAACAATTATATTTTTGTTCTTTCCAGGCTTTTATTCAGAACCTTGCAATGTTTTTCACTGCATTCTTTAAGGCAAGTTCTTTATCATGTTATTTTTGGTGTAAGAGGTCCAATTCATGTAATTGGTTTGCCTTGGGTTTAAAATTAACAAACTTGCATGCAGGTTCATATCCGCGTACTGGAGGCCACACAAGAAAACAGTAATTCACTTTTGATTGGCCTTGAGTATCTCATAAACATTTCTTACGTTGATGATACTGAGGTTTTTAAGGTACTTCCTTTGTTCTTTGTTCTGAAATTTAGTATATAATTTTCAAATAACAGTTGGTTTTTGTCATGATTTGCATAATATAATGTGTGATCTCTCATTTTGGTCAACAGGTTTGCTTGGACTACTGGAATGCGTTAGTATTGGAGCTATATGAGGCAAACCACAATCTTGATAGCCCTGCCGCAACTGCAAACATGATGGGCCTGCAGGTAGTCTATGCCTTCTATAATTCATGTTGGACATTCAGAGGGTGTCTGGGATTGCTTATTTTTTCTGCTTTTTTGGTTTTTTAAGCAGAAAAACAGTTTTCCCATCAAAACACTTTCTGCTTATCAGCTCCTAGCAGTTTTTTATCAGCTGATAAAGAGCTGCTTATTTCATATTGTTTAATTGATATTTAATTATTACTTTCATATTTAACCTAAAACTTATTTTTTACTTTCATATTTAACCTAAAACTTTTTATTAATTGAATATGATTGAACATTACTATCAAATTATTATTTTTATGATTATTATTGCATCTTTCACAAAAACAAACAAATCCAAACACTAACTCCAGAAGGACTTATTTTTAAGTACTTTTTTAGCAAAAGCATAATCAGAAAGATTAAGCAATCTCAAACACTGTCATACTGTAGAGTTTTCTGATTAAAACTATGAACTTTTGCTTTGTGTCTGATAATCATGCACAAAAAGAAGACAATATTAAAACTGTTCTGTCTTTTTGCAATTTCAGATGCCACTAATGCCTGGTATGGTTGATGGTCTTGGCGGACAAAAGTCACAAAGAAGACAACTCTATGCGGGACCCATGTCAAAATTAAGGTTGCTTATGATTTCTCGCATGGCAAAGCCTGAAGAGGTTTTGATTGTGGAAGATGAGAATGGGAATATTGTTCGTGAAACCTTGAAAGATAATGATGTTCTTGTTCAGTATAAGGTAATTTACTGGTTTTTGAATTTTGATTAATGTGTTACATGTGATAGGTCCTGTATTAGGATTTTTTGCTTATTTGTGATTGCTGAATAGAATAATTTTGTTTTTTCAGAGTATGAGAGAAACACTCATTTACTTGTCACATCTTGATCATGATGATACCGAAAAGCAGGTATGGTTTGTTGAACTCTTTATATATGTATGTAGATCTTTGGAAACATGTTGATGGGGGTGGATGCATGATCATTTTTCTATTCTTGTTCTTGTGTACAACAGATGCTGAAGAAACTTAGTAAACAACTAAATGGCGAGGATTGGAATTGGAATAACTTAAACACACTATGCTGGGCCATAGGATCTATTTCTGGGTCCATGATGGAAGAACAGGTATGCATCTTAGTGGAGTTCAACTGATGGCTGATGTTATTGTTTGCGTTATAAATTTATAATACTATACTGTGTTTACTTATTCTATAATTTCATTTCTCATGTACCTTGTGAATATAGTTTTACATTTTTTATGCTGTATTTTGATTATTTCAGGAGAACAGGTTTCTTGTTATGGTCATTCGTGATCTACTAAATCTCTGTGAAATAACAAAAGGGAAGGACAACAAAGCTGTTATTGCCAGTAATATCATGTATGATCCTTCACTGTTTTAATTAATTTTATCGGTTTTATAACAAATTGACCGTGAAATTGCCTCTATGTGTGACAATCTGGTGGGTCTCTCTCTATAATGTTGGTTTTAATCTTCATTTGTTTGTTTACTGCCAGGTATGTTGTTGGACAGTATCCACGCTTTTTACGTGCTCATTGGAAGTTCTTGAAAACTGTTGTAAATAAGTTGTTTGAATTCATGCATGAGGTCCATCCAGGAGTTCAGGTTATCATTTGGGCTTTTATATAAAGGAGTTATTGCTCTAGTAAATACGCCTTGTCCCAAACGGTAGCTCAACTGAAGGTTGATTTCTCATTTCAGGACATGGCTTGTGACACATTTTTGAAGATTGTGCAGAAGTGCAAGCGCAAATTTGTTCTAGTACAGGTAATATATACTATGACCCCTCTTTAGTATCTTTATTTTGGCACTACCTTACATGCATATACATGATGATTATAACCGATTTAACCTATTCTCTGCTACAGATTGGGGAGAATGAGCCATTTGTGTCAGAACTTCTTACAACTCTTCCAACCACCATTGCAGATCTCCAACCCCACCAGATTCATTCATTTTATGAATCTGTAAGTGCATTTGTACCATCAGAGTTAAGTGAATAACTTTCTTTTTATGTTACAAGATTTTTGCTCACTGCGAACATTTTTGTTGGGATGTTCTCCTTTTGGTAGGTTGGTCATATGATTCAAGCTGAATCTGAGGCATCAAAACGGGATGAATATCTGCAGAGGCTGATGAATCTACCCAATCAGGCAGGATTTTGTAAAAGGACATGTTTCTTAATATAGCCTTTGAGTATCGTGTCTTACAATAAGTTTTGATTGTGCAGAGATGGGCTGAGATTATAGGACATGCACGTGGCAACGCGGATTTCTTGAAGGATCAAGAGGTTATTAGGAGCGTGCTTAACATATTACAGGTTCATATATTAATCTTGTTCACCTTTTATCTTGGATATTTGTTTGTGATTGAACTTTGTTATGTGTGATGTCACCTTTTATCGATATATTAAAATCTTGTATCTGCACCTGTTGTTGTTCACAGACAAATACAAGTGCTGCCAGTGCGCTCGGAACTTATTTTCTACCACAGATAACTCTAATATTTTTGGACATGCTTACTGTTTACAAGTACATTTCTCCCTTTTTATCAGGATTATGTGATTCATGATTTTCAGGATTATGTCTTCACCAGTTGTGTCTACCTTTTTATCAAATAATTAACACTTCTGTCAACTTAATTGCATTGAACAGAATGTACAGTGAGCTTATATCATCTGGCATTGCTGAAGGGGGGCCCTATGCTTCTAGGACTTCCTATGTGAAGCTTCTTAGGTAATACTAGTATAAACTTTTTATAATGCTGTTGAAATTAAGATGAATTGGTTTAATTATGCGTTTTTCTTGGTAGATCTGTGAAGAGGGAAACTCTTAAGCTCATTGAGACTTTTCTGGATAAGGCTGAAGATCAACCACAAATTGGAAAGCAATGCGTGCCCCCTATGATGGATCCTGTGCTTGGTGACTACGCTCGGAATGTGCCTGATGCTAGAGAATCAGAAGTTCTTTCTCTTTTCGCCACCATTATAAACAAGTATGTTCTATGTCGGTAAAATTGTAAATTTCATAAAATCAGTTAGTGGCTAAGTCTGAGCTAATTGATAGAGGTGGCAAAATGGGTGGGTCAAGTTGGGTAACGGATCAACTAGATTGTCTTGAGTTGACTTGAAACACTTTGTTTAAATTTTTACTCTATAATACTTTTGTAAGGATACTAAATATGGCTACACAAATTAATTGTTTCCATAGTACTTATTCCAAACAAAATGATTTAGGAGATTTTTGCATTTAAAATCAGCGTTGGGTCGACATTGCCACTTCTACTTATGTGTCTTTAATTGGCAAACATGTTTTTCTATCAGACTGGTTTACATTCTTGAACGTTGCATATTGAATGTAGGTACAAAGGTGCCATGATAGATGATGTTCCCCGGATATTTGAAGCTGTTTTCCAGTGCACTTTGGAGGTTATAATCTTTTGACTCATGTTTTTACTTATTTTTAACGGCATGAACTTAGAATGGCAGTTTAACAAACTATGTATAACTATCTATCACTCTTTCTAAGATGCTATTGTTTTCTTACAGATGATAACCAAGAATTTTGAAGATTACCCTGAACACCGTCTTAAGTTTTTTTCATTACTTCGGGCCATTGCTACACATTGTTTTCAAGCTTTAATTCTATTGTCACCTGAGGTTTGTTTTTATATTCTTCTGTCCATGATAAATTTTACATCACCGCTAAAGTCTCTATGTTTGGTTTAGAACACATTCTTATTATTTGGACACATATTTTATTCATGGACTCATAGTTATTACAAGTTTTTTTATTCTGCATCAGCAATTAAAACTCGTAATGGATTCTGTCATGTGGGCATTTCGACACACTGAAAGGAACATTGCTGAGACCGGACTTAATCTTTTGTTGGAGATGCTTAAGAACTTCCAGGTATGATTTGTGAGACCCTTGTCTGGGTATTTGGCTCTATTCATGTAACCTATTGATTTGATCTTATGTTTTTTTCTTTGCAGAACTCTGAGTTCTGTAATCAGTTCTACAGGTCCTATTTTGTGTTGATTGTGCAAGAAATATTTGCTGTCTTGACGGACACATTCCATAAGCCGGGATTCAAGTTGCATGTGTTAGTGCTACAACATTTATTTTGCCTGGTACGTTATCTGTGTGGTCCTATATCTCCAGTCTTTCTCTGATCAAGTAATAATGTAATGGTGTCAACTTTTGACCCATTAACTTATATATGGGTCATGGCCTTTTAAAAAAAAACTTATTAATGGGTCACAGGTCAAACAGGCTGAATTTCACCCCAGGTGTATCTTTAATGGATAAAATTGAATTTCTTGATCATTTGATTCAAAAATCTATGATTTTATATGCGTATTACAATTTTGCAATGATCTTCGGAAAACACAATCGTTTTTACACTTGCTTTTTGGCCAAAGTTGTTCCTGGCCAACCAACCCACGCTAAGCATACCTTGTTTGTTCTGGCATATCTAATATTATGATGATGGTGACACTTTCAGGTGGAATCGGGTTCGTTGACTGAGCCTCTATGGGATGCATCAACTGTTCAATATTCATATCCTAATAATGGGATGTTTGTTAGAGAGTATACTATTAAGCTTCTTGGTGCCTCTTTCCCTAACATTCCAGCACCTGAGGCAAGTAGTGATGAAGCTAATGTTCTTTTTTTGTCTCTTTCGACTTTTTTGATACTCATTCAATGGAGACAATTTTTACAGGTTGCGAAATTTGTGAATGGACTATTTGAATCAAAGACAGACCTTGCTGTATTTAAAAACCACATTCGGGACTTTCTAGTGCAGACAAAGGAATTTTCAGCACAGGTAAGTGCCAGAAGATCGTGTATTGATTTCGTTACTTATCCTGGAATGCTCAGTTATGACTTGGTGCTGCCATTTTTAGGGGCATCCGGATTTGCATTATAATAGTTATTTAAGCTAGATAAACATTGGTCCTGAATATTTAATTATTCGGGGGTCAAATAATCAGATTTGAATAGTTTGTTGAGGCTGCTGCAAAATTAATAGATCATTTCTTCAAGAAGCAGATGCACACATCCAAACACTGATAATATGATTTTGATTATTCCGTATCACATAACCACTTTAAAGAAATATTCAAAGCTAGATTGGTGTAATTAGTGAGGGAAATGGGACTCACTTTTTATAACAATATATGCTATTCGAGTTATTACTAGTAAGAAATAATGATACAATTCATTGTTGTAAATGCTGGTTTGTATTTTGATCATTCTCTCACGACTTTTAATATGGCTATTTATTCTGTAGGATAACAAGGATCTATATGCTGAAGAAGTAGCTGCTCAAATAGAGAAAGAGAGACAGCGGATGCTTAGCATTCCTGGACTTATTGCACCCAATGAAATTCAAGACGAAATGGTCGACTCATAGAAGGCTAACATATGGTTGTAGCTATTTTTGTTGGTTTTTTTTTATTATTACTTTTGATGTGGAGGCGCAGTTTGATTCTGCTAGAATCCATTCTCTCATCCCAAAACATTACATGGTTTTCTATTGGTGCGAACTTTAGCTCTAATTTTTCTCTAATTGTGAGCTGAATGGTGTGGTACAAAAAAGGGCGTTTAGCATCACATGGGCTTGGTGGTGTAGAGGAGTAATAGTAATAGAAGTAGTTGGTCGTTATGTAGGAACATATAGGGATTGGTCATAGACATTGTATCCGATGAGAATATGGTTTGTGGGGTTGTGTTTCCAATTACTTGTAATGTATGGGAATCATTTTTAAATACATTTAATGACCACTATTGGTTGGAATCATATCTTTGTTCTTTCTTGGTTTTTTTTATGATGGATTTAGTGATAGTGACTTGGCTTTTTAAAAAAAAAGGTTGCGTTGTTCCTTCTAAAGCGTAGAATTGAGATGATTCTAATGTGGTAATTTAAATGTAACTTTTTATGTCATCATCTTATTGGCTTGTCTGGAACAAAAAGTTTAAAGTCAAGTGTTGGTTTTGTATTGGTTTAAAACATGTTTCTGGTCCAGTAATGACTGTTTTTCAAATTGTTGGCTTGTTTGAGCTGGTGATTGAACTCTCTGATACAATAGCTAAATTTAATCATTCTGATATGATTGAACACTTCTATGGGCATAAGTATAACAATTTATTTACACATGAGGTTTAAAGATGGGAATAACCCTAGATTTTGATTGATCTAAACCATCTATTTCCTTGATAAACAATTAAAGGATGTAACAATCAATCGAGAACTTCTAAATTGAAAAGAAATCTTTGGGTGATATCTAGTGGTTTTGGTCATCGCTAGCAAAGATTCAGGTGGTTTGTGTTTCATGTTTTGTGGTGAGTTCAACTGGGTTTGCTGGTCGATGTTTTTGGTTGTTTTGCGAGTCAAGGATCATGGACGTTTCAGCTTTAGATGGTTCTACAATCAAATGTGTTTTCTTCATCAAACATATGTACATCATCGTGAGCCAAAATTGTTTGGTTTGAGATTTTTGCTGGTTTCATATTAGTTGTGTGGGTCATGGTTGGTTTTTTTCACTCATTTCCATGCTTTTCAACGGGTGATTGCCCTTAAGTGGTTATGCCTTTTGTTTGACTTTGGTTGACGAGTTATCTTCTTGGAATTTTTGAATTGATATAGCTCTAATTTTTAGATGGTTATTAGTTTTTAGGTTGTTGAGGTCGTGATGGTTATTTAGGTCGAGTTGGTCGTTTTTTGTTGGTCTTAATTTCAGGTTTTGGGTCGACGTTGAGGTTGAGATGGTCGTTTGGATCGAGTGGGTCATTGTAGTCCCTAGATGGTTGTAGTTTATGGGTTGTTCAAGTCGAGATGGCCATTTAGATCGAGTGGTTGCCTTTCAAAAAAAAAAAAAAAAAAAAAAAAAAAAAAAAAAAAAAAACTCTTTGGTTGGAATGCTAAACAAAATTTGGTAGACTTCAATTTAGAAGCTGATAGTAACAATATGGATTGTCGTTTGTTACCCTTTTAGTCTCCTCAAATACTCGTTACACTTTAGCACAACTAAACGATGCTGAATTTCTAATGGTTTTGTATAAGTTAACAAAACTAAAAAAGGTTTGTTACTGCAAAAATAAATATAAAAAAACGCCTATCTAACCGGGTATTGGCTAAAATGTAATTCCTAATTTCAAAATGTTCTTACAAATATAAAACTACATATAAATTACCTTATTTAAAAGTGATTTTTCAATTTAATAAACTTGAAATTTACTTTTCTATTCAGCTTAACCAATGCTTTCAGCTTTTAATGACACTTATTATACAAACCTATATTAAAGAAATCTGTGTAACCAAAATAGATCTTTACATTTCTTAAAAAAAAAAAAAAAAAAAATTACATATTTCATATATAGAATACAAATATATTATGAGTACATTTGTAAATTACGACACTTGATCTAACATGTGTAACCAAAATAGTTCTTTTCATTTTTTAAAAGAAAAAGAAAAAGAAAAAGAAAAAAAGAAAAAAAGAAAAAGCATTACATATTTCACATATAGATTACAAATATATTACGAGTACATTTGTAAATTACGAAACTTGATCTCACAACTATTTTTGGTAGGAAAGCATCTAACACTATCACACTATAAAAGTTATTCACAAATTTTGAATCATGTTATGTTATGACTGTCTCACTTGTTCATAATTTCAATTGTGTTATAACTGTCTCACTTGTCTAATAATTTAAAATGTTAAAAATGTCATGTTAAGACGGTTAAAGTGAATTAAACATGTCTAACTATAGATTCGCTTAATTAACCGAGTCATGTTTGAATTACACATAAACAAATTAAATTAACACCCGACACAATATTTAAACATGTCTTGTGCAATTTTTTAGTCATTTTACCCGTCAATCTAAACCCGCCACTATGTGATACTAAACTAAACCAAATCTTCATCACGTAAACAAGTCAACGTACGAGGTTTTTTTTTTTTTTTTTTTTTTTTTTTTTTTTTAAAGTTACTTAAGAAATGTTATGTTCAAAAAACTTAAGAAATGCGAGTCTTTTTAACTTAGATGTATGGGACCTCACATGATCAATTCTAAAACCATTTCGATCCTTCCCCATCCCAAAAATGTAAAGACCTAATCAGTTTTGAACCCTTTTCAAGAAACCTAAGAACTTACTCCTAGATTTTATTATTATTATTTCATCACGTGTGTTAGCTAAAATAAAAATAAATGTTTTGAAAACCGGGGTCGAAATCGACCCGGTCGAGTCAACAGGCACCGGGTCAACAGGTTCGACCGCTGGGTCAACCCGATTTTTAATTTATTATTTTTTCGACCGAGTCAACTGGTTCGACCACCAAGTCAACCCGGGTTTTATTAAAAATCTTTGAAAAAACGAAACCCGGCCGGGTTTCAAGAACCGGGTTGACTCGGGTCACTCAAAACCTGGCGGGTCTAACCAGTTAACCCGGTTTTAGAAACACGGGTTGTTTTGACCCGTTTTTTTACCCGGAATCGGTCGAATCGGTTATCCCAGCCGAACACTGATAAAAACCCTAAAAATTATTTAAAAAAAGAAAAAGAAAAAATAATATGTTGACGTAGATAATGCAAAAAGAAATACTCCGTAATTCAGTATAAGAAGATTCTATGAAACAACGCTACCTTAACCTTCCCATATTATTCTCTCAAAAAATAAAATTAAAAAACCCATTTTCCATCATTCACAAATTTCACATCTTTTTTATAAAAACATCATCTTTGATCCATAACCAATCAGGGTTCTGAAGGAATTCGTAAATGGGTCAAGTTTTCAGAAAGCTTTTTGATGCCTTTTTTGGCAACAGCGAGATGCGGGTGGGTATCTTTTTAATTGTCTTGTTTGCTAATTGATATATATGGGTATCTTGATTTCATAGTCTTTATGGATCAAGATCAGATATTGCTTATTTTGTCTGATTATGCTAGCTTATTTTAAAGTTGTAATAAGCAGTTTGGATTTATTGGGTTTTTTTTGAGCTTATGAGCTTATGTGTTTTTCGTAAATTCTTTTTTGGGGCTTATTTTTGAAACTTATGAGTTTTTTTATAAAAATGGGCTTACAAAGTATCACCCGAAAACACAGAAGCTCATAAGCCCAAAAATAAGCTTAAAATAAACACCCCTAGCTTATTGGTATTCAATATGGGTGTTTGTTTGAGCTTATTTTTGTCTTAGGAGCTTGTGTCTTTTTCGCTTATGCTTCTTAAAATCCTTTTTTGGGCTTATTTTTGGCTTACAAAGCAAACCCGAAACAACGTAAGCTCATAAGCCCAAAAATAAGCTTAAAATAAACACCCCTAGCTTATTGGTACTCAATATGGTGTGAGTTTATTAAGTTCATAAGCTGATATGCTAGTAAGTGCAAGCTCTTTATAAACGAGCTATTTTTTTATTGGTTTAAATATGAATTTTAGGGTTTTTAGTTGCGGGAATCATGTCTATGAGAATAATTGCTGATCTATGTATGATTATTGTTTTTATTTGTGAATTCATCGATGGTTTTATATGCATTGTTTCATTGTTTGGTTGGAAATCTAATGTTAATATCTTTAAAGTCTGGATCAGGATCGAATACGTAGCTAAATAAGCTGTGAGATGATAGGCATGAATGATTTGACGTTCTGATTAGTGTTTTACTGTTACAAACTTATGCTTTTGATAGATAATTAGCTTCTTATTTGATACTAAGCTTATGTGTCTACTTATGGATAATTAGACCGTGTTTGAGTTGTTCGAGTAAAGCTGTTTTTATGTAGTTTGAAAATGTTGTCTAATTTCCATCTTAGATGGACGGTATTGGAACAAATGAAGATTAGTAGAATGTCTTTGCTACAATTCTCAATCAACCCTTTAGTTATTTGCAACTTATTGTTGTGGAAATTAGACTTAGCAAGCGACAAACACGACCAAGGGAATGTAAATCATTCTCACAAGAAAACAACAAGGAACACAGGTTTTACTTGGGTAGGTGAAGAGGGAATTCGACCTACATCCATAGTTGAACTAGTGGGTCAATTTTATTGCTTTCAGGTTAGGGTATACACTTACTACATTAGGAATATGTTTTTGGGTAACAAGTTTGGGCTGGGCCCGTCTTGGACTCCCTGTTAGTAGTATCAGTTTGTTCTTTTGGCAAGAATGTTGGACAAAATGTTTCACACTAAACACTTCCTTTATGTCCTACTTTCGCTTAAATGCAACTCTCTTATATTGGTCATTTTGATTTTTGGATTTTATCATTCTACAGCTTTTGGTATCCTCACATTAATGAGACAGTTTTGTTAAAGTAAGTTTATTGAATTTGTTTTGGTACAAACAGGTTGTCATGCTGGGGCTAGATGCAGCAGGGAAAACAACCATACTGTACAAGCTACACATTGGCGAAGTGCTGTCAACTGTCCCAACTATTGGTAAGGCATCCTTAAATGAGGATAAAATTGTTAAATTCACACGTTGGTCAAGCATAAAAAGATTGGTCAGGATTTGATAGTATTATTTGTGAATTGTGTGGCAGGTTTTAATGTGGAAAAAGTTCAGTATAAGAATGTGATCTTCACGGTTTGGGATGTTGGAGGCCAAGAAAAGTTACGACCCTTGTGGAGGCATTACTTCAACGACACAAATGGATTGGTAAGGATAACCCCCAAAAAAAGAAACATTCACTCAAGATGGGCTTTTTGTTTTAATGAGTTTACTTGCAAAATTTACCAACATACTTCTTCATTTGTTTTGTTTCAGTCAATGTACTTCTTTCTGGGTACACTTGAGTCACCAATAGATGGATCAATACTCATCCATGTCTTGTTTGTGCTATTTTGTAACCCGTAATGCTATTAATTCTGCATAGAACCTGACATTATATATAAATCTAACATTTTCATAGATAATTAACATTTATCAGTTATCACAAAAAAAAAAAAAAAGCATTTTTGTAATATGCTATATAAGGGGTTTTTTTTGGCTAAAAAATGACTCAAATGGGACATAAACCCATTTGATTAATGAATCAGATATACAGTGGAATCACAATGACTCAAACAAGACAAATGAGGAAGTCTATTGGGTAATGCGAAAACATTCCGTTTTTCTTTTAACAAGCTTTGTGCGGTTGCCATTTCTTTATAAGTGAATGTGTAGAGTCCTAAGCTGTGAGATAAGTTATTCTCTTCTGTTGTTGGGATGTTATTCTTTGATGTTTAAAATATGTGTTATCCTGAAATTATTATGTCCAGATTTATGTTGTGGACTCTTTGGACCGAGAGAGAATAGGCAAAGCAAAGGCAGAGTTTCAGGTATTAACTTAGGATTTTTATTTTTATTATTATTATTATTTTTTTAAATTTATTTATTTATTTATTATTATTTTTTGATCGTATATCTTATTCTCACCCTCTGATATGTTTTCATTTTATTATCAGGCCATTATCAATGACCCATTCATGACTAACTGTGTCATCTTGGTGTTTGCAAACAAACAGGATATGGTATGTTTACACTTCTAACAAGACTATTTTTAGCGCATTAAATAGTTGTAACGTTATTTTAGTGGGATTTGATCTTTATCCATTTTGGTGCCATTAATTGTGATCACATTTTATAATCATCATTTAGCGATTATTAGCATACTCTTCCACAATTTTTTAAAAGGAGATTTCTGTCAATTGTATACTTCGTATCTATTTTTTGACAGATAGCTGAAGTTTTGGTGTTCTACTTTTGAGAAATACCTCTATACCGTATGTTAACAACTCCTTAACCGTTTTTAGTGGATTGACATGCATGACTAGTTACTTATTATAAGACCATTGTTTTGATCCTAGAGTGTCTCTTGAACAAATAAGTAACTTAGTGACGAGATACAAACCAACATCAGTCAACTAGTTCTAGTACTGAAATTATCTACAACACTATTATTGCATGATAATTCTAGGGGGCCCGAGATAATCTACCACTAGAAGTTAAAATGTAGAAGGATTGCATGAAGTTTACACGTGATGCCATAAGGAAGACGGGAAGTGGTTGTAAGTTTTTGAACCTGACTTGTTTGTTAAACATGACAATTTGAAAGCTCAAGTCCTGTTGTTAAGGTTGTTTTGTCTTTCTGAGCGTTTAAATGAAGTCTTAAGTGCCTTGTAAGCATCCCAATCGTCTTTAATGACTTGTATGCAATGTTTATCTGTGAGCATATATTATGCTTATTGTATGCATAGAATTTGGGTCCATTACATTTTGTAGGTGACTGATGTAGAGCAACATGATACGACCCTAGACTATAATATTATATTATTATAGTTATCATTATTATTTTATTAGTTAGATAAGTATAATCACTATTTAATTAGTAGATAGTGTTTATTTAAAGTAAAGATTATATCTTGTTCTACAAGATTAGTATTAGGGTGTCTTTTATTATAAATAGGGCATTAGGGTTGTAATTCTCATTATGTTGAATGATATGAATTATTGATTTGGTTATCAATATCGGGGGGTCGGTTTATCTCATTAACATAAACCATCGGGGGGTCGGTTTATCCCATTAACATAAACCATCTATCTTGTTATTTTCTTATTTTTATCTCCTCATCGATCCGGTTCGTATCACAACATCGCATGTTGTAATTTGCAATGAACTTCAAAATATTTCTAAAGATAAGCCTGAATTCTCACAATTCTATAAGAGTTCTTTCGTATCAAATTTTCATAGAAGACGTTTTTGTCACACAACATATTCATGTGTCGTTACATGCCAAAAGAATGGTGATATAAAGTACACACATGTTCTTCTATTCATCTACGCTAATTCACAAAAGTTTTCTTAAATTGGTACGACGTCATTATAGCATGAAACTTAAGATACCACTACTTGTCTTCTGTGAATACTTACATTGTTTTAATAGTTTATATGCTAGAAATCCCTTTTGGTTGTGTCATATGCTGGCCATTATTTTGATGTAATATCAAGTCAAAATGAGTTACTTAGGTCATTACTATTATAAAAACCCTTTCTAGAAATAGAGAGAAATTGTTATTACTGAATAATCAATTTGTTTCATATGATGGCAATCATTAGCAGCTAGCCTAGTCATCAATCTTTCATTATAACAGTTCAGACCTGACTATTTTATAGATCATTTGGAGCTAATACGTTATCACCTTTATGCAATTTTCCAAGTTCCTGTCATAAATGTGCATCGAATTAAGCTGTTTCTTTTCATCGCATCAAGCAATCGAGTCGATTAGGCACTTCTTATGACTTTCTTTAAGAATTTGGATCATTAACTTTGCTCAAGGCGTAGTCAGTCTCATTCAGACATGTCATAAATCATCATAAGGAACATGTCCTTCTTGGCCTTTGGGATCTTGTCGCAGGCTGTTATGCAGAATCTAACATCGTTTGTTTTTTCTTTATTACATTTAATTCATTGGCCGTGATTAAAGAAGTCTAAATTATGGGCTCATCTACTATGATCTTGCATTTTGTCTCTTGAAATGCGGCCCAACGTTGAGGCCAGAATTTGGAGGATTATTGTCTGATTTTCTCTTATTAGCACTAGACCATTCATCCAGACTAAGATTCATAAGTATAAGGGATTCAACAAATACATCATCTAGAATTGTTTTGCGGAGGCTTCCTGCTAAAGAACTCGTTCCAACAATTTGGGATGACTAATACACTATCTAATTGTTTTAAAAGTCAAATTTTTATCTGTAAACATCTCATTTCAAAGGTTCTGTTTCTAGTTATACATTGAATGTATAGAGTGCCATAAAAGTACATATTCTTAATAATTAGAATATGTCGAGCAATCAATCCAACTGGTCATCTGATTATCACAACTTCAACCAGCAGAAGCATACATTTAAACACCATCTCTGGTGACCATTTTGATAACAGAGCTGAAAAGAGTCCTGCTTATATTTTTGCATCTTCTTATGTTCCTAAACTGATATCTTGATGGCCTTTTGTTTATATCCAGAAAGGAGCAATGCCACCAATGGAAGTATGCGAAGGTTTGGGACTGTACGAACTGAAGAACAGAAAATGGCATATACAAGGGACGTGTGCACTTAAAGGAGAGGGGCTATACGAGGGGTTGGACTGGCTAGCTAGCACTCTAAAGGATATGAATGCAGCTAGCACCTCATCTTTCTGATTAACCTTAGCTGTTCACCCATGTTTTTGATCATTTTGATCAATCACCCAGCTTTTTCTATGTATATTGAGAATACGTGAAGCCTTGGATAGTTGTTGTGCATGACACCCTGAGTAGTACTATTCGCATAAATGTAAAAAAGAATCACTGCATGCTGTGAGGGTGTATTATTCAGATCTCTAATATGTATTATGAAAAGCAGAGTGGGCCAAATTTGGTGTGTTTTTTGCAAGTTTCTCTTGAAAGAAACTTCAAAATCGCTAATCTCTTTCAAGTTTGGTGCAAGGAATGCAGCTTTGTTCATACGCGAAACACTAATTCGATCTCTTTGTCTTTGGACCTTCTTTGAAGAATCTTGAAGCCTTGAACGCTCAACCACTATAAGATGACCATAATCACATATGTCAGTCGATTATATTAATCACCGAGTTATCAAATTATTGCCATGCGTATATCATTTCAACCTAAAGTTTCTTGATGGATTGAGACATGAAAAGTTCCAAGCTTGCTGAAATGGTGCAACTAGACATAATCTAGTGTCTACAAGGAGAACTGGTTTTCTACTAAACCTCTAGTCACTGTATTGCTATTTAACTGAAGCATTAAAACAAAAGAACATATATTAATGGATACTTGGCCGATTCCATTAGTTAACGACTCTAATTTGAATGATTATGCAAAACCTATAGCAAAGTTACAAACTGTATAAAAATAAGATGTAATCAACATATATGTCACGCCTAAAGACAACACCTGCTACCTTCTTCATAACTGTTAGTTTGTGTATCATTGTTAGTCTGAGAAGCGATCCCTTACAAAGGGGAGCAAAAATAAAAAGCATAAAAAGAAATTTGGGTCGTTGGATCCCTAACCAAGACCATCTGACGGTGAAGATGAAACATTCCTCCTTTTTTTTATTAGTTTTCTCACTTAGGGGTATATTAGTCATCTTAACTCGTTTTTAAATCCACCACAAACTTTAAACGTAAATAACTTTCAAACGATAAATTTTTACAAAAAACCGATTTCACCATAATTTTTAAAATTTAATTCTCTTTAATTTGGTATGCATTTTAATATATGAATCGCAACCTTTTTTTTTCAACTTTTTAAGTGGTGTTGATTTTCTTGAAATTTTTGGTATTTTCGGCTCTAATTTCGTCTAGTTAAATGGCCGAATTATGCAAAACTTAAAACACGAAAGTTGTAAATTTTTTGCCATTCTTTACCCAGAAATTTGAATCACTCAAATCCGATATGATATGAGTGAGATATCGTACGTTAAAAATGGCGTCTTAGTCATATTTAGCGCACACAAAGTGTTTGATAAAATGTCTAAAAGAAAATTTTCTTATAAAAATACATTTAAATATACTAATTGATGTACTACAATACATTTTTTGTTATCTTTGTTATTTTTAGCTTTTTTTAACTGATGAACAAAGATTAAATGATAAACAAACTAACTGATGAACAAACAACTAACTGATTAACTGACGAACATTGTGACCTTAACTGATGAACATTTTGATTTCTTTTAGACAATTGATGAACACTATGATAACTGATGAACCTATAATAACTGATGAACGTATGATAACTAATGAACTTATAATAATTGATGAATAATATAGTTTTTTTGTTAGAAAATTGATGAACTGATTAACATTATGTTATTTTGTGGTTCATCAACTCTTTTTACTGATAAACATCACTTTTAAATTGACGAACATCACTTTTATATTGATGAAAAAAATGAACAACTATCTTTAATGATAGACAAATGAACAACATTTTTTATTGATGAACAATACTTTTATGTTGATGAACAAATGAATAAATCTTTTTATTGATGAACGATACTTCGTATTGATGAATAATACTTTTATATTGATGTACAAAAAAATGTGAAATAGTAACTAAGTAACTACACAAGTATTCTTTTTAGAAAACTTCGCCTTCTTAGCGGCCAACCTCCTTTTCGCTTGCTTTCCTTTATAGCAACTTTATCACTAGCCTTCTTAGCGGCAATTTAAGCTCTGATAGCATTGCACTTCATCTGATGAACATGTGATAAAAGTAAGCAGATAACAAAAAAAATCACTAATTGATGAACCTCTGATAAAAATAAGCAGATAATAAAAAATAGACTAACTGATGAACCTCTAATAAAAAATGCACTAAATGATGAACCTATAATAACTGATCAACCTATAATAACTGATGAACCTATTATAACTAATGAATCTATAATAACTGATGAACCTATAATAACTGATGAACCTATAGTAACACAGGACAATAACTGATGAACCTAAGATATAACATAATAGCTAAGCTAATATGTTCATCAACTAATAAAAAATAGACTAACTGATGAACCTCTAATAAAAAATGCACTAAATGATGAACCTATAATAACATAATGAAGAACCTATGATAACATAATAGCTGAAAATATAACTGATGAACCAAAAAAACTAATGTTAATCAACTAAAAAAGAATAAACTAACTGATGAACCTATTATAACTGATGAACCTATAATAACTGATGAATCTATAATAACTGATGAACCTATTATAACTGATGAATTTATAATAACTGATGAACCTATAATAACTGATGAACCTATAGTAACACAGGACAATAACTGATGAACCTAAGATATAACATAATAGCTAAGCTAATAACAAAAAAAGCATAAATTGATGAACCTAACATAAAAAATAAGCATATAACAAGGAATGTAATAACTAATGAAGACACACACAAAATCATATAAACTGGTATTTAATCTGTTCATCTACTAAAAAAATATAACAAAAAAGCATAAACTGATGAACCTCGGATAAAAGTAAGCATGTAACAAAAAATCAACTAACTGATGAACCTCAGATAAAAGTAAGCAGATAACAAAAAAATCACTAATTGATGAACCTCTGATAAAAATAAGCAGATAACAAAACATAAAACTTATAAAAATAAAATAGAAATTATCAATAATTCCTTGCTTAAACGCCTGAAGATCATCAATCGCCATTAAAACCATATTTCTATCACATTTATGACCTGAATCTGGTTGAAGCATTTCATCGAGCACTTGGTGTGCATCATTATATCGATCACATTTCAACAACAGATATTGTATGTTTACCTGATTATTATGAAGTTGAAAAGTACAAAAAAGAGTTTTATTAGTTGGTACCTGATGGTGACGGCGTGAAGACAGTGGTGCTGACGGCGTGAAGACAACGATGGTGATGGAGACGACGATGGTGATGAAGACATTGATGTATTAAATCTGATGATGATGATGATGATGGTATGAATGGGGATGAGCACATCGTGAAATCAAAGAAATAATAAAAATGAAAATAGAGAACTGAGAAGAGAAAAAAAAGAAACAAGAAAGAGTATACAGCGGGAGGACACAAAATTACATAACTATCCTTTGGGGGGGAAAAGGGCGGAGACACGTGGCAGCATGTAATTTCTTTTTAGGCTTTTTAAAATTTTGTCACTTTGTAAGGGATCCCACACCTTGTTAGTCTTCCTCGCATTTCTACATTTTTATATGGAACACCTAAATTAGGCATTTCTACATTTCTATATATCAGTAGACATTATCTAGCAGGTTAATATACAAATATGTTATTAAACTTTACAAAAAAATGCGTTTATGGTAACGAACTTATATTTTGTTCATTTGAGTTACTTAACTTATGAAACTTGACATTTTGGGGTCACCGCACTCATAAAATTATGCGTAAACATCACTGAAGTTGTAAAAACATACATTTATGTTACTTAACTATCCAAAAATATGCGTTTAGTAATATGAAAATATGAAATATAACCTAAATTATTAGTTCAGTAATCAAAATAAACGAAATGAAAGTTCGTTATATTGGGACGCATATTTTGTTAAAAGCTTAGTGATATATTTGTAAATTAACCCTTTATCCATTTGTTAACTATAGTTTAGAGCAGAGGTGTTTACTTTTCTCTTAGTACGAAGAATTGTGAGCCCAAAACCTTTAGGGCACGTTTGGTAGAGAGAATTTTAGAGAATAGAAATAAAGCAGAGAATATAAATTCAGATAATAGAAATCAGTAGAGAATTTTTATTCAATTCTAATGTTTGGTAACAACAGAGACTTGACTCGAGAAATGGATGAAAAAAATTATTAAAAAATTAATTTATTTTTTTTTAAATTTATTTTTTATAAAAATTATTAAAAAATTATTTTTTTTGAATAACAATTCTAAAAAAAGATATATATTGTAAATTTTTAATTTTTTTTATAAAAACATTATTTTTAAAAGAAAAATATTTAAAAAAAAATATTTATTTTGTTAAAAAAAATAAAAAAAATAATAATAATTTTTAGTAGGATTAGTTTTGCTAGAGGGGTGGGGGCTCAGCTTGTATCACGGCTCCCCACTAATTTCTTGTAAATCCTATAAGTTTCTAATAATAATAATAATAATAATAATAATAATAATAAAAACAACAAACCCCACAATTCTCCTAATTCTCCATCAAAATTAAGAAAATGGGAGTAACCAAATTACACTACCCAATTCTCTCCAACTCTTTACTAATTTCTCTTTAATTCTTCACTTTTTTAATTCTCACTACCAAAGAAGAGAATTTGATCAATTTTCATTTCTCTAAGCTTATTTCTCTCTATCAAACACACCCTTTCTCTCTCTTAATTAGGAAACCTAATAAAGCTTCATTCTCTTCTCTTCTTATAGAGACTAATTAAGACTTTTATATTTAACCACTTAATTTAGTAAACACCCTTTAAATCATCGATAAAAAATTTATAATCTTAAATCTCAAGTTCAATTTGTGCCAAGTTCAATTTAAGGGTCAATTCAAAGTTTCAAACCCCTATCACTACAAAAAAAATCTTAGGATCTTTCTGGCCATGTACAAAAAAAACCTTATCACTACCCGCCAAATTTGTAATCTCCCAAACACCCCCCAAAAATTCTTCATTTCTGCAAAAATCTTGTCACAAAAAATGGCCTTCACTTCAGGAACCTTAGCTTTTGCAGCACCACCAGTACCCACCATTAACGACACTTCAAAGGTACACAAACACATCACTTTATGCTCAAATTCAACTAATAATTCTACTAATGAACAGCAACAAGAAGAACCCAAAAAGTTTACTTACAGTAGAGCATCACCTTCAATTAGATACCCTAATCATAAAGAACCAAAACCCAATAAAACCCATGTCCCAATTTTGACAACTAGCCCTAAAGTTGATGTTTTTGACTCATTTGATGTAAAAAAGATTGATACCCATTTGTCAAAATTAGGCGTAAAGGCGGAAAATGATGTTTTTGAGTCATTTGGTGATGAAAATGAAGTAAAGATTGATACCCATTTGCCGAAACTAGTCGAAAAGGCTGAAAATGAAGTAAAGGTGGGGCCTTTGGTTAAAATTGATGATACCCATATGGAGAATTTAGTTGTAAAGGATGAAAGTGATGTAAAGGTGGAATCTTTAAGTGGTTCGAGTCGTAGAGTAGCGAAAAAGATGACTAAGTTAGCGTTAAAACGGGCGAAAGATTGGAGGGAGAGAGTTCAGTTTTTGACTGATAGGATATTAGGGTTGAAAGGGAATGAATTTGTGGCCGATGTGTTGGATGATAGGAAGGTGCAAATGACGCCTACTGATTTTTGTTTTTTGGTGAAGTGGGTTGGGAAGTCGAATTGGCAAAGGGCGTTGGAGGTTTACGAATGGTTGAATTTGCGTAACTGGTATGCGCCGAATGCTCGTATGCTTGCTACTATTCTTGCTGTGCTAGGTAAAGCAAATCAAGAAAGTTTGGCGGTTGAGATATTTGAACGATCGGAAGAAGGGATAGATAGTACTGTGCAGGTTTATAATGCAATGATGGGGGTGTATGCTAGAAACGGTCGGTTTATTAAGGTTCAGGAGATTCTTGAGCTGATGCACGAACGTGGGTGTGAACCTGATCTTGTAAGTTTCAATACTTTGATTAATGCTCGTTTTAGGTCTACTAAAATGGAACCAAACATGGGTCTTGATTTGTTGAATGAAGTGAAACGGTCAGGACTAAAACCTGATATCATCACTTACAACACAATTTTAAGTGCATGTTCACGTGATTCAAATTTAGAAGAGGCGGTTAAGGTGTATACAGATATGGAAGAAAATAGATGCCAACCTGATTTATGGACTTATAACGCCATGTTATCGGTTTATGGTAGATGTGGATTGGTTAACGAAGCTGAATCACTGTTTTTTGACATAAAGTCAAACGGGTTTGAACCTGATGCAGTTACATATAATTCGTTACTCTATGCGTTTGCTAAAGATGGCCATGTAGATAAAGTTGAAAAACTTTGTGACGAGATGGTGAGGTTAGGCTTTGGTGAGGATGAGATGGCTTACAATACCGTTATTCATATGTATGGGAAATTGGGTCAACATGATTTAGCTTTGAAACTTTATAAAGAAATGAAATCGCGTGGTTGTGACCCTGATGTTGTTACATACACGGTTCTTGTCGATTCTTTAGGAAAAAGTAACAAGATCTCTGAAGCTGCAAATGTGATGTCAGAAATGATGGATGCAGGGATTAAACCGAGTTTAAGAACATATAGTGCTTTGATTTGTGGATATGGGAAAGCTGGGAAAAGACTCGAGGCTGAAGAAACGTTTAATTGCATGGTGAAATCTGGTATTAAGCCTGATCTTCTTGCGTATTCGGTTATGTTAGATATTTATTTACGGTTTGATGGGCATAAAGCTATGGTGTTGTATAACAAAATGGTACGTGATGGCTTCATGCCAGATTTATCTCTTTACCAGTTACTAATCCAAACCGCTAAAAACACAGACGATCACATCGAAAAAATAATAACCGATATGCAAACATTTTGCAAGTTAAACCCGCAAGTCATTTCTTATACTTTAGTCAAAAGTGAGTGTTATGATCATGCTGCCAAAATGGTTAAGCTAGCCATATTAGAGGGTTATGAATTGGATCATGAGAACTTGTTATCTATATTGAGTTCATATAGCTCGTCAGGAAGGCATACAGAAGCACTGGATTTGCTCAATTTTCTAAAAGAACACGCACCGGAGTCGGAAAATATTGTTACTGAAGCTCTAATTGTCGTTTTTTGCAAGTCAAATCAGTTAGATGCAGCTTTAGATGAATACAAAAAGAGTACTAATTCAAGTTCGTTTAGTGGGACCTCGTTGATGTATGAGACTCTTATTAATAAATGTGAAGAGGATCAACTTTTACACGAAGCTTTTCAAGTCGTCTCGGATATGATGTTTATGGGAATACAACCTTCCAAAGTTATTTACACGAATGTCGCTTCTATGTACTGTGAAATGGGATTTCCAGAAACTGGTCATGATTTAGTGAACCGGGCTGAGTCAAACGGAATACCAATTGATGACATTTCCGTTTATGTTGACCTTATTGATGCTTATGGAAAGTCAAACCTACTAGAGAAGGCCGAAAGCGTGGTCGGGGGTCTTAGGCAAAGATTTCCAGTTGTTGATCGAAAAGCTTGGAATGCCTTGATACAAGCGTATGCTTCAAAAGGTCAATACGAAAAAGCACGCGCTGCTTTCAATACCATGATGAGAGATGGGCCTTATCCTACCGTTGACTCAGTCAATGGCCTTATGCAAGCTTTAATTGTTGATGGGAGATTGACTGAGTTATATGTTGTGGTTCAAGAGCTTCAAGATTTAGGATTTAAGATCAGTAAAAATTCAATCGTGTTAATGCTTGATGCATTTGCACAAAATGGGAATGTGTTTGAAGTGAAAAAGATATATAATGGAATGAAGGCTGCGGGTTATTTTCCGACAATGCATCTTTATAGAGTAATGATCGGTTTACTTTGTAGGGTCAAACATGTACAAGATGTTGAAGCAATGGTTGATGAGATGATGGAAGTTGGCTTCAAACCCGATCTTTTTATATATAACTCTTTGCTAAAATTATATACAAAAATTGAAGATTATAGAAAAACCGTTCAAGTCTACCACAAGATTAAAGAAAATGGGTTTAAACCGGATGAAGACACATACAATACTTTGATAGTAATGTATTGTCGCGACCATAAACCAGAAGACGGGATGTTACTAATTCAAGAAATGGTCAAAGAAGGTTTAGAACCTAAATTGACCACTTATAAAAGCCTCATTGCCGCTTTTGGTAAGATACAAATGGTGGAAAAAGCCGAAGAGCTTTTTGAGAAAATGAGACGTGAAGGGTATAATCCTGACCGTTCATTTTATCATTTGATGATGAAAACATATAGAAGTATTGGAAACCATTCCAAATGTGAGGGGTTACTTAAGTTAATGAAAGAAGATGGGGTTGAACCAACGACTGCAACGATGCATTTGCTTATGATATCTTATGGGAGCTCGGGAAATCCACTGGAAGCTGAGAAAGTACTTAATAATTTGAAGTTGAGTGGCGAGAGCTTAAGTACATTGACTTATAGCTCGGTTTTAGAATCTTATTTTAAGAATCGGGATTATATTGTTGGAATTCAAAAATTTGTGGAAATGAGGGATGAAGGGGTTGAGCCGGATCATAGAATATGGACGTGCTTCATCAGGGCTGCTAGCTTGTGCAAGACTACAAGTGAAGCAATGATGATCTTGAATGCTATCGCGGATGCTGGTTTTGATCTTCCAATCAAGTACTAGTTACTTTTGTTAGGGGACAAACGGGATGGATTGGGTAATGGACTAATGGGTCAAAATGGGTTTGAGTCAAAACTGGTCATTTTATTATTGGTTGAATAGGTTGTGCAGGCCTACACACTTTTTCATTCATTACCTTTTTTTTCCTTTTTTTTTAAAAAAAAAAAAAAAAAAAAAAAAAAAGGCTGGTCTAAATTTCATGCATTTAAATACAATTTAGTTAAAATGTTTTAGTACGGAGTATAATATATTTGACCCGTCAGAATTGCCATCTTTAACTTCTGCCTGTTTGTATATCTTTATGCTTTTCGGTTCATATGGCCATGAACTTAACATCTATGAGTGTTCTTTACAGGCTTTTGAAAAGCTCAGAATCAATGGTTTTGGAGATGGACCGTGTTTTGGAAGAACTGAAACCTGTGGAAGATAATGCAGCACTTAACTTTGTAAATGCAATAGAAGATCTTTTATGGGCATTTGAACTTCGGGCCACTGCTTCATGGGTGTTTCAACTGGCAGTCAAGAAAGATATATATCGACATGATGTCTTCAGGTAGCCTTAGCAATCTATAAGTTATTATGTGGTATTAAAATAAACAGAATCAGATAATGAGTTGTACTAAAATGAGATATAGAAATTAGTATTTGGATAGGAGTATGCTGTTTGAAAAAAAAGGATGTTTGGCATTGTGCTGTGAAGTGATCTTCGGTTGTGATATATCTGTTTCTAGTTTTTGAATGCAGTGAACTGATTCTGATTATTTAGAGGTCACAGAATCAAATTAAGCAGCTACAACAAAAATGTTTCTTATTATAAGATAATTTAAAGGTCACTTTTACCTGTGAATACTTAAAAATATGTGAAACACTCAAACAGATCCTCATTACTGATTTTCACAACTTCAAACAACACTAGCATATCCAAACACGTGATACTGATTTTTGGGCCTTCAAGTTGTAACATAGTTTCAACATGCATACCCTTTAGTGCTCTTACTTACAATAAGTCAATAACAAAGAAAATACGTTTCTTAATGCAGGGTGAAGGAGAAGGATTGGGGAGCGGATTTCAGAAAGTTATCTGCGGGTGCATCTCTTGTAGGTCTTACATTATGGCTCGACAACATGCAAGATGCATCCTTAGAGGGTTTCCCGCTATCTCCAAAGTCAGTTGTTTTAATTACTGGGGTTTCAGAATATAATGGTGTCTCATTAAACAGTACATTAAAAGCTTTCCTTTGGGAAATGGGGTCCCCATTTTTGCCATGTAAAACTAGAAGTGGGTTACTCATTGCAAAAGCTCATTCTCTAAGAATGTGGTTAAAAGACTCGCCTTTTTGTTTGGACCTTGAATTGAAGAACAGTGTCAAACTCCCGGAAACAAACTCAATGGAGGTTATTGAAGGGTGTTATATAAGATGTGGACTTGTTCCTGCTTTTCAAGATATAACTGAGAGGCTTGGAATTGTAAGGCCAAAGAAGTTTGCTAGGTTGGCTTTGATGTCGGATGAGAAACGAGACAAAGCTATTCAGGCTGATATAGACGGACGAAAAGAGAAATTAGAGAAAATGAGAAGATTTGGGGCTACAAGAAAGACGTCTTTTCAGAAGAGGAAATTTGTGAGGCGGGAGGCGGTCAAACGTTAAAGTAATGAAGTCAATACTTTGACTTTTGAAGTTTTGAAGACAGAAGTTGACATCAAAGGTCTGCATGAATACCCCCAATCAAAAGTAGAGGTCAACTTTGACTTTAATGGTCAAAATGATTATTTCCAACTTTGAAAGGGACAGGATTTTCGATAAAAGGAGATGTTGACTTTGACTTTCATGATCATAACGTGAGGTGATTTTAGACCCCGTTACTTGGGATTTTGAAGTGTCTAGATGGTATCAGACTCACGAGTTTGTCGAGTTGACTTCAAGAATGGAGATGGTGATGTATCTGCAAGTTTGTTTGGCTTATACAAGTTTTGTTTGGCTTAAACCATGGTTATTTTCTTGTATCTTTTACAAGTTTTGTTGTGAATACTTGATTCATCAAATATAACCAGTTATTGGAGAGTTATAAACTTTAACAAGAGTGTTGATCTCCTAAACTTTTTTCCTACTTCATTTTCCATGAAGCTGCATAAGATTTAATTTTACTCTCAGACCAAAAAGTTTTCCAATCTTGTGTAGAAAAATAAATACTAAAACACTCATCTTATGATATCCTAAAGAGTTCAGTTGACATTCAAACGACATTAAGGCAGTGCATCATTCATTCTTAAGAGTTGAACTATCATCTTACTCCCTGTTAAGGAAAAAAGACATTCACTATAACAAACAAAAATCTTATAAGGTCATTTACTTCATACAAAAGAATAAAATTTCGATTTTCATTAGGATCAGTAAGCAACAACCAAAATCTCATAAGGGATCAACAAGAAATTTCTCCTCACCTATATCTTTACATTTATTAACAAAAATCATGAAGTAACGAATAGTACTGTTTACAATTGAGTTTTTTCTGCAGAAAAAGTATGAATTAACGAATACGGCTCACGTTGGCAAAGGGCTCAGGGGCGGCTTTTGGGGCAGCTTTAGCAGCAACTTCTGGGTTCCCAAAAACGTTCCAAATTCTCAATTCTTCTCCTGCTGCAGATGCAACTGTACATCCATCAGGGCTCTGTGTCATGTAAAGAACTCTGGATGTATGACCTGTAAGCTCCGCCATCTTAACCATCGAAGGGTACTTCCATAGAATCAGCTGGTTCTGTGTAAATCCATGTGAACTCAGCAGCTCACGCTCGTTCTTGTTCCATAACAGTGCACACACTTGTGACCCTGTGTCAACTGAGTTCAAACAAGCACCGGTGTGTGTGTTCCAAAATTTGATACAGCCATCGCCACCACCACCACCTGAAGCAAGAAGATTAGCTTGAAACGGACACCAAGCAAGCGCCTTAATAGCTGCAGTGTGCTCTTCCATCCTGTGAAGGTATTGTGTTGGTGCATCCGCTGATGCCATCGATCTGTCCCAAATGTGAAGAAGGTTGTCGTTTCCACCACTAGCTAATTGCTGACCAGAACCTGACCATTTCAGCCCACAAACTTCTTGGTGGTGACCACTGTAGGTCTTAACAATATGTTCCCTTACTCTAACGTCATTGTTTACAATCTGTCCATCCATTCCCCCGGTTGTCAGAATGTGGTTGTTCCAATCCATTGCTCCAACTCGAGATTGATGTCCACCTTTCAATGTCCTTATCTGTTTCAATCAAACCAAAACATTATAAGTAAATAAACATTCATCAAAACATAATATATCAAAATCATGAAATAAAATAAGATCAGATAATTACCAATCTGTTGGCGGTTGAATCCCAAAGCTGCACATCAGAACTGTTTAAACCGACAGAGATGTGACGACCATCGGGTGCCCATTTAACACTTGTAACAGGACCACTTTCATCATCAACTGTCACAAGTTCTGATGTATTTCTATCTGTAGCATCCCATAGATACACTGTGTTTGCAAGAGCAATTGCGAGAACACTGCTGCTTCCCCAATCCAACAAATTCAAATAATAATCATCGACAAGATCAGGTGCATACAATACTCTTTCTGGAGTCTATTACAACCAAACACAAAAACCACATTTCAGTACTAAAACACAAATTATATAAAATAACACAGATTTAAATCTAACAACAAATTTACATTATATAGATGGTTTGGTACCTGAGGAATGTATCTATGGGCTTTGACTGTCTTCGACTGTTGGGCCGGTTCAAACAAGTGGCTTGGAATCGGTTCAATTGGCGTCGGAGGCTTGTTCTTGAAAGCTAGAATCCTGGTTCTGTTCATGTTGCAAGCTTCTGCCAAACGCTTCCTGTACGCTACACTTGCCGGCGAGCAGTCAAGATTCTTCTTACCTTTCTTCACTTCTGTCAGCATGTAGTGTGCGAAGTCGAAATCCATAGCAGATCTATTTGGAATAAACCTATCCAACTACACAAACAAACATACAACCCCAAATCAATAACAACAAAACTCTTTAAATCAGTAACAAAAAAAATAAAAAACCCTTTACATCAGTAAAGAAAAACCTTTAGATCAGTAACAAAAACCCTTTATATCAGTTAAAAAACCCCTTTAAATCAGTAAAAAAAAAACCTTTAAATCAGTAAAAAAAAAAAAAAAAAACCCCTTTATATCAGTAAAAAAAAACCCTTTATATCCGTAAAAAAAAAACCCTTTAAATCAATTAAAAAAAAAACCCTTTAAATTAAATCAGTAAAAATAGCACTTTAAATCAGTAACAACAGAACAAAAACACATAAACCAGTAACGAAAAAATGGACAAAAGAACTTACGTTTTCGCGGGCATTCTTCCGATTAAGGTACTGTTCCTTAAGCGCGTTTCTTGATTTAGTAGCAGAAGAAGTAATATCAGATCCTGCATCCATAATATTAATAGCAAAAAACAAACAAACAAAAACCAATATAGATTTATATATAAAAATAAATAAAGTTACAAAATTTGATCAAATCCTGCAAAAAAAAAGATTAGTTTCACAAGCAGATAACAGAAATCAATGAAACAAAAGACGATTCGCGAAGACGGTATCGAGATCAGCAGATGATTAGAGGAAGATTAAGAGAGAAAGATTGTGTGATTGAATTGAGAGAATTCAGGGGTTTATATTAGGATTTTTGGCGGTGAATGATTTAGCTTTTCCCACACGCGGGTAATTCAAATAAATATTTTCACCAATGTTTTGAAACCCGGGTTTGGGATCGACCCGGCCGAGTTACCAAGTCACCGGGTCACTGGGTCAACCCGGGTTAACCCGGGTCAACCCGGTTAGACCCGGTTTTATGCACATTTCTAAAAATCGATTTTACGCACAAATATGAGTGAATAAACACTATAAGAAAGTCATATCAAACAAAAATAGCACCTTAATAATGACAAATAAATAAAAAAGAGTCAAAATTTAAATTTTTTAAAAAAAAATAAAAAAAAATAGAGAAAATCCAAACCCGGCCGGGTTTCAAAACCCGGGTCAACCCGGGTCACTCAAAACCCGGCGGGTCACACCGGTTGACCCGGTTTTAGAAACCCGGGTCAAAACAACCCATTTTTTGACCGGGTTCCGGTCCGACCGGTTCGACCCGGGTTTCAAAACGTTGATTTTCACACGGTTGTAGTTGTACCAATGCCCAACGGTTCCTTTGGTTTTTTTTTATTTATTTTTTAATTTTATTTTTGGGTAAATTGCAAATTTTGTCATTAAAGTTTAAAGTTTGGGTTTTTCGCAAGCCGGCCACCGAAGTCAAGTTTTTATAGAAAATATCTCTAAAGTTTGGGTTTTTCGCAGGACGACTTATGTAAATTTACACTTAAAAAAAAAAAAAAAAAAAACTTTTTAATATTTTTATACGATTTTTTTTTAATTTTATTATTAAAAAAAATTAATTTTTTATACAAAAAATTTTAATTTTATTATAAAAAAAAAACTTTTTAATTTTTATTATACGAAATTTTTTTGATTTTATTATTAAAAAAAAAACTTTTTATTTTTTGTTATACGAATTTTTTTTTAATTTTAAATCACGATTTTGACTCCTTTCTGATTCGAATCATCAAAAGTGTAAAACACGAAAGTTGTCCGAAATATTGTTTTACATCAAAAACTCGTGAGATTTTAACCATGAATTGCAAAACAATGGTTGTTTAGTACCAAAACTTAAGCAATTTTTGATCAAATTCATAACTTATACACTTATATACTCTTGTAAATCTTATAAGTTAGAACTTATGTAAATCATCAAACTTATAAGATTTACAAGAGTATATAAGTGTATAAGTTATGAATTTGATCAAAAATTGCTTAAGTTTTGGTACTAAACAACCATTGTTTTGCAATTGATGGTTAAAATCTCGCGAGTTTTTTGATGTAAAACATTTTTTTGGACAACTTTTGTGTTTTACACTTTTGATGATTCGAAACAAAAAGGAGTCAAAATCATGATTTAAAATAATTCATAAACATTTTTATCAAATGTCAAGTTTTTATACGTTTTTATCTATTTTCATATATTTTTATCCGTTATACATAATATATGTATAAAGCGTACAAATTTTTTTGTAATAAATTTCAAAGAAAATTAAAAAAAAAAAAAAAGTTTTTAAATTTTTTTTATTATAATAAAATTAAAATTAACATTTTTTTAAAATTTTATTATCATTTTTTTAAATAAAATTAAAAATATTTAAAAAGTTTTTTTCTTTTTTTTTTAATTTTATTATAATAGAATTAAAAAAAATTCATATAATAAAAGTTACAAAGTTTTTCTTTTTATAATAAAATTAAAAAAATTTCGTATAATAAAAGTTAAAAAGTTTTTTTTTTTTCTTTTTATAATAAAATTAAAAAAAAAATGGTATAAAAAAATTATAAAGTTTTTTTTTTTTTTTTTTTTTTTTTTTTTTTTTTTTTTTTTTTTAAGCATAAATTACTTAAATCGTCCTTGTGGTTTGTATTTTGAGAGGGAAACCCAAACTACAAGTTTAGCCCTCACGTTAGTCCATTTAATTCAACTGATGTCATTTTTAACGATTGTTTGAAGTTGGGTCGAAATAGGGATAGGATCAGTAACATTCTAAAAGCACAGGGACCAAACCCGCTTAAAAAAAAGCACGGGGACAAGATCCGTAAAAATCAACAAACCACAAGGACCATTTAAGTAATTAACTCTTTTACAATTATTTTTAAACAAAAATATAAACAAATCCCAGATTTCTTAAAAATTCATATTCATGACAAAATACATCATCTAAAAGTGAGGATTAATATTCATACCTTACTCTCTAAATACTTTCCTTTGGGAATTGGGTTCCCCATTTTTGCCATGTAAAACTAGAAGCGGGTTATTTATTGCAAAAGCTTATTCTCTAAGAGCAAAGGGTATCATAACCATAGGTTAAAGTTTCATCCACTCTCACGTCAGCGTCATATCAACTTTAACTTTTTCACCTTTAACTAAAAAAAAAAAACACCCTTATTATAACTCAACTAACTAAACTTTAACCCCACAATTTTCAAATTCAACCCTTAAACTAAAACTAATACTTCATTTACTGAGAAACATAACATTAATTCTTAAACATATTACAATACGAAAAAAAAATTTGCAACGAAAAAAAACGAAATAATAAAAACACAATACAAAGCAAACTACAACATAAAGGAAATTACGAAATACGACTATATCTACTGACGAGATTGCAAGGTATATTTTCGTTTGATTCGATCCTTTTCTGCATTGATCTAAAACACCACGTCGGGATCTTTGCTATGAGTTTCAATCATCAAAAATTTCATCTCTTCCAACCTTGTTATCGTTTCATCTTTTTCTGCGGTCGCCCGATACGCCTTGGATGCCTCTTCCCGTTTTAAACGATACTCGTGTTACATAACCTCCCCGAATTGGCTTGACGAGTTCGTTCCTCCGGTACTTGTCGTTGTCTCGGATTTGGCTTTCTTCGAAGCATGCTTTTTGGCCATGGGACGTGGTTGTTCATCATGACCAACACAAAGCCTCATTTGTTTAGGCTTGGGAATTGCACCAGGCTTTACCTCTCAAGGGATCTCGAGAAGCTTACAACCCTCACCAGACAGTGTACCTGATCGTTGTAGTATAGTATAGTGACAAGTACTGGGGGATTGATCGTTCAACTCAGGAATAGTGTCGCTAGGATTAGAAAACCTAAAAACTAGGTCTAGAGGTGAGGGATTATTCTTTTTGTATTTTTATATTTTATATTTTTATGAAAGCAAGTAAAATCTCGGGTTTTAGAAGAGTGGGCAGAATTAGTTGCTAGTCAACTAACCCAATAACTAAGATGCAATCAAAATAAAATAGCAAAAATGTAAATTAAACTAATTAAACTAGTGGTGTGAACAATAGATGGGAGAATTGTTTTTACTTAGATTTCATTACTCCCTAGATATTTTTTACAGGTTAATTGTTTGTTACAGTTGCGTGGATGACGGGTTATATTCCTTAATACCAATCGTAGGGTGGCGTACGTACTTCCCCAACTCTATAAGCTCCTACTTCACTCCTATGTCGAGCCTGCAAAAAGCTCCTAACATGGGATCACTAGAATTCGCTCATGCAGTACATACAACCATAAAAACATGGTACACATTGGTTCATGCTTCTTAAGACGTTCAAGCAAGTTACACTATGGAAGTCTGCCAGTTTTCTTAAGTCTAACATCGAAATCATTAATCCATTACAACTATAAACAAGCAATCAACCTATAATCAACATCTAGGTTTCATTACATCTAAGCAAACACACAAGAGATCTAGCCTAGAATGTTAAAATCAAGACAAGCGTAAGATATATTCAAACAACACATAGACATATTGAATGAATTGAAAGGATACTTATCTCAATTGAACATGAAGGGTTTCAAGGGGTGAAAACCCTTGAAAATACTGTTAAAAACGAGCTAGGGTTTATTCAAGTCGACCCTAAAATTCTCCTCTCTTTAGAATGAAAATTACAAAAACTATATATAGATTTCCTAAGGTGACGGCGTCAAGAAGAAAGTTCTGACGCCGTCAACCAGCCGCCCATAATATTCTCGGACTGCCTAGATCTAGATCTGATGCCGTCATGTGTATTGCTGCTCTGGGCCGTCACCACTTTTACTCTTGACGGCCTTGATTTGACGCCGTCACGTTTTCACTGGGCCGTCACCATTTTTGCTCTTGACGCCGTCAGGTACTGTTCCCAGCAAGGAAAATTGAGACTTTGCAGTTTTCTTCACTTTTATGCTCCAAAAACGTCCAAAATGCTTCATTTTCCAGAATTCACTCCCAAAGTACCTAAAATCACAAAAGGAACGATTTAGGGCAATATTTGATCAAATAAATTCAAATTTTGGCTTAAATGACCCCCTAAAAACGGATCATTTTACGCCTCATCATATACCCTTACACTTGAGATTTGCTTGTCCTCAAGCAAATGCGCTTTTATTCTAGTCAAAATACAAGTTATGGGTCATTTAACACTAATATAAAAGTAATTACAACAAATAATCGTTCCACTAAAGACCAAAGACAAGCACGGAGGTCATATACTAGCACCTCACAAATAGTGTTTAGATACTCACATCTCTCGGGTGTAATAAAGTATATATCACAATATGGAAATGGAAAACATCTCTCACTACATGTCATAGCAAAATAGATTACCATAGGCTTGGGAAAGGATCAAACCTCCACCACATGGCGTAAGCACCCAGGATAAACTATCAAAGAGGTCTTTTAAAGGGTTATAACGTTAGGTGTAGGGATATGGAATACACGGTTTTGTTGGATATAGGCAATCTTTACTGGTGGCGAGTTAATCATCTTGCACAATTACATGTACAATATGGCGTTGCTAAGCCAAGACTAGACTCGACTTATGCTAATAAATGAAAAATAACAAAAACTTAAAACAAACATAGAATGAAACGGGATGGTAGTCCGTATGTTTTTTCTCTTTATTTATTTATTTATTTTTTTTAATAATTTTTTTAATATATATATATATATATATATATATATATATATATATATATATATATATATATATATATATATATATATATATATATATATATATATATATTTGCATACACTCTTACCCTACCATCCAAAATAATACATCATAGGGAATGAACATTCCCCTTACACTTGAATTTTTACATATTTTACAATAAACTAATCTAACGACTCGAATCAAGATAATCAAAACGCTTGGAGTACTTTTAAGAATAACGCACATATGGGGGTAATAATATGATGTTCTTCCCCATTACTCCATAACACAAGTACTTTACCCATGAGTCCCAATCGTCCCAAAACAATATGTACAAGGATATGACTCGACTTAGCAACCATGTAATCAATTAGATAATTAACTAAGGGTTTAAACATAAAACAATAATGCACTAAAGATGAGTGCATACACGGAAGGTTAACGCGATTTGGTTGTACATTGAAGTGGGGTGTAACAAATTCTTCCTTTAAGTAAGATGCTTAAAGTTAGAAACGAAAAGATGGGCTCGGAGGGGTGTACTAGGGGTTTCGTGTACAAAAAATGAGTACAACACTAAGGTGTGGGAAAAATTAATTGACTTTACTAGCCAAGTAATATGACTTAAATGGTCAAGTAATTATGATACGGGTTTAACACAAGGGTGATCCTAATGCCTCTTATCATGTAGTAAATCCTACTACACGAATGTAGTCTCACTAGCGGTCTCGGGATGCATCACTAACGCAAGTTCTAAAATCTAAATGCTACTGGTACACTCATAAGCACTAATAGTAAATGCTTTTCCTATCAAATCTAAAGGCGAACCTCACATATTTGGGTGGAAATTTTTTTGAATAGTACGGTTTTGTGCTAGTCATACAATCTCCTATCCATGAGACGCTTGCTAAGGCTAAAGTTTCACTCCTAAATGTTGTAAAAAATTTTAAATTTGGCGCTAAAATTACACTAACAAGTATTTCTCATAGTTTTATTACACACCTACCATCAAACAAACAAACTCAAGTGAAAGTGTATCTATATGGTATCATCATTTACCCTCCCCTTACACTTAGGATGAACATTGTCCCTAATGTTCAATTAAAGAATGTAAAAGTAAAACAAGTAAAAGAATGAAATCAGATACTCCCCTGATTCGCTCGGTATGGATAGTGTGGTAACAAGGTTAGATCTTCCTCCAAGAAAATGAACAATCAAAGCTTCCCTTCCAGAATATAAATAATCTTCTTGTCATACATAACCTGTTAAACCTGAGAAAACAAACAAGGCAACCTCGCGTAAAATCGACGGCAATCTATATGTACTAACAAATCCTAGAAAACAAAGTAAGATATAATGCTTGTGGAATGAATGTTTGCAGATTCCCTGGAGTTTATGAAACTAAAGATTCAACAAAAACTTTAAGACTCCGTTAGAAAAACAAAACTAGCAAAATTTCTAGATTTTTACAAATGACACCGTCAGGAATTTCTTCCTGACGCCGTCAGAAGTGACCTGCAGAAATCTTTATATTAAGTTTCCGGAAAATTTCTGGAAAAACTTTGTCCTACTTCCTGAAAAATTCTGCAAAACATCATTATGACTCAATACAAGCATTTGACTCTAACAAATACGAATATACATGTTCATTTAATATTGTGGAGAATCATGATCAATTTTGTTTCTTAAAAACATATTTGGGGTTTCCCCTTACACTTATCTTTTGCGAAATATCTTTGGATGAAGTTAAGACTAAGCCAAACAACAAAATTAAGTACTTTCACCATTTTAGTTTTGAAACATGATCTACCAACAATAAAAATAAAGCATGGATATGAAAACAAATAACAATCAAACAATTAAAAATCACACAAAGCATGGGTTGCCTCCCAAGAAGCGTTTTTCTTTATTTACGAGTCTTGTAGCTAGACTCAAGGTCATGGGCTACGTTTTCCTTTCCCACTTTTGTGCTGACTCAAAACATCTAACCCAATTCTCATCACGCTTGTACTCAGGGCCTAGATTCATGCAACCTGAATAGTATGTTCGCTTCCTCTCATAATAAGCATCATCATCAATTCCATCTTCCTTAACCTCATAAGGTCGAATCTCATTAATTTGTAAATTCTTGATGCCCTTTAATTCTTCCTTCATGTGAGGCATCATAAAAGTAATCTTTTCTATCCCATCAGTAAACTGAACTATTCCCTTCTCATGATCACAATACATCTTAGTCTTCTCAACAAAAGGTTGTCATAGAACTATTTCTCCTAGGTGTGGATCTATAATGCCTCTAACATCTTCTAGGATTACGAAGTCACATTGATAAGTAAAATTTCCTATAAAGATGTGTACCCCTTCAACTCTCCTGACGAAATTACATAGCCTATTAGAGTTGTAGGGATCTTTTCTAGGGCTTAACCTTTCATTCATTATCCAGTTGTAGTAGAGCCTAGACATAATATTCATGGGTGCTTTTAAGTCAATGTATGTATGCTCTCTAGACATGTACCCACTCATGCAAGGAATTTTTATGTTCCTAAAGTTATGCCTCCTAATCTATGGTATCTTTCTATATTTTGAGGGGCAGGGGTGTTGTAAAAGAAATCTATGGTAACTCAATTCATCAGGGGTTGGAGCGAAGTCTGTAAACTCAATTTTCATTTGGAGGGGCTTAATAAATTCCTTAAATGTGTTAACTTCTCTCTTTCTTATTTTATGCGCTATAAGCCTCTTGCTAACTTCTAAACGGCGATTCTCTAAATCCATAAAGACCAAACTAATACGAACAAAGACACAAAGAAATAGATAGACTAAAGAAAACCTAAAAATAAAAATAAAATCTTACTAGAAAGGAATCTAGCAAGTAGACCTAATAAAAAAAAATCCTAACCTAGACAATAACTATTCCCAGGGCAGCGGCGCCAAAAACTTGATGCGTGGGAATTGCACCAGGCTTTACCTCTCAAGGGATCTCGAGAAGCTTACAACCCCCACCAGGCAGTGCACCTGATCGTTGTAGTATAGTATAGTGACAAGTACCGGGGGATTGATCGTTCAACTTAGGAATAGTGTCGCTAGGATTAGAAAGCCTAAAAACTAGGTATAGAGGTGAGGGATGATTCCTTTTGTATTTTTATATTTTTATGAAGGCAAGTAAAATCTCGGGTTTTAGAAGAGTGGGCGGAATTAGTTGCTAGTCAACTAACCCAATAACTAAGATGCAATCAAAATAAAATAGCAAAAATGTAAATTAAACTAATTAAACTAGTGGTGTGAACAATAGATGGAAGAATTGTGTTTACTTAGATTTCGTTACTCCCTAGATATTTTTTACAGGTTAATTGTTTGTTACAGTTGCATGGATGACGGGTTATATTCCTTAATACCAATCGTGGGGTGGCGTACGTACTTCCCTAACTCTATAAGCTCCTACTTCACTCCTATGTCGAGCCTGCAAGAAGCTCCTAACATGGGATCACTAGAATTCGCTCATGCATTAAATACAACCATAAAAACCTAGTACGCATTGGTTCATGCTTCTTAAGACGTTCAAGCAAGTTACACTATGGAAGTCTGCCAGTTTTCTTAAGCCTAACATCGAAATCATTCATCCATTACAACTATAAACAAGCAATCAACCTATAATCAACATCTAGGTTTCATTACATCTAAGCAAACACACAAGAGATCTAGCCTAGCATGTTAAAATCAAGACAAGCGTAAGATATATTCAAACAACACATAGACATATTGAATGAATTAAAAGGATACTTATCTCAATTGAACATGAAGGGTTTCAAGGGGTGAAAACCCTTGAAAATACTGTTAAAAATGAGCTAGGGTTTATTCAAGTCGACCCTAAAATTCTCCTCTCTTTAGAATGAAAATTACAAAAACTATACATAGATTTCCTAAGGTGACGGCGTCAAGAAGAAAGTTCTGACGCCGTCAACCCGCCGCCTGTTGAAGTAAAATCTTGCTTTTACCTTCGACACGCGAATATGCCCTCCGGACTCTGCTTGGTCCTTCGGGTGAAAGGTATCTCTTGGTTAGTGAAGGTTCCTCCGAATATCTTCGACAAGCGGATATGCCCTCCGGACTCTGCTTGGTCCTTCGGGTGAAAGGTATCTGTTGGTTAGTGAAGGTTCCTCCGGATATCTGCAAAATAGATACGTCCGTCAGTCTCGTCCCGGGAGTATCCCAAGGACCAACCTCCGGCGTGAGAGTAAGTATATGTTTTAGAGAGAGAAAGTATGAATATAAAATAAGTTATAAGATGGAGTGAGTTTTGTTTAACCTTGATGATTTCTTCTCTATTTATAGGCTAACTTGGTAAGGTACGAGGTGGATTGGTACTTACCCCTTAATGGTTGCTTGTTTATGCTCCATTATCAAGTACTTATGTACTTGTTTGTACTTTGATTTACTTTGATTCACTTAGGTATCGTCTGTCCGGAGTGCTTGTTTATCCGGAAGGGTATGGTCTTCCGGATTCTGTCATTGACTAGCCTTGTTTTATTGTCCGTTCTATTTGAATGTTGGTTCGAGCCCTCCGGATTTAATCCGGACGGTACATACGGCAACATGTCCCCCCCAGTATCATAGTATTGGTTTTGCCAATGGTATGATGCTAGAAGTCTGTCTTTTGTGGTTTTCCGGAGGGCGCGGCGTGTTTTTGTCGCGTTAACGTTGTGTACAAAATGCCAAAAGTAATTAATATGTCTTTTTTAAGGAGCGCCGTCGTTTTTACTGAGTCCCTTAGATTCGGACACGTGGGCGCGTTTTTGCATCCTTTGGCTGGATTCGCGACACGTAAGCCCTACGTGTGAGGTATCGTTTCGCGCCCATTTCTTTTGGCCTATAAATAGCTCATTTCGCCTCATTTTTACCACTGTAATTTTTTCTCTCTGACACATCTCTTGCATCGTACTTTCCGAGCGAATTTCCGAACGTCACGAATTTCCGAGCGTTTCTTTGTTAACGGTTCTCCCGGTGTATTTACTACTAGGTACGTTTCGTTCTTCTTTACGTGTTTGTGTTGTGTGGCTATAGCTCTTCTCTACTCTTCCCGTTATGTCGGAATCTTCCGTATCGGTGGATCTGGATGATGCTTTCGTTGGTGGTGAGTCATCGGTAAAGCAAGATATCCAACGAAGGACCTCCAAAACTCGTCCTTCGGATGTGATTGCTCTAGTTGAGGCCTTCGGAGTACCTAAAGATCTAAATCCGAGGGTTCCTCCGGAAGGTATGACCATGGATAAATTGCCTGCTGATGCTATAGGTCTTTATATCCAATATTTCTTTGAAGGAGGTCTCAACGTTCCTTTCTCTACCTTTCTCTTGGAAGTAATTAAATACTTTAAGGTTCATATTTCTCAATTGGTTCCCCTCGGCCTTCATCGTGCTACCCTTTTTGAGGTGTATTGCCGGAGCTTACATATCCCTCCGACTACCCCTTTGTTCAGGGTGTTCTACAAGCTAAGTAAGCAAGGCTCGTGGTTTTCTTTTGAGAAGCGAACAGGTAGTGGTAGGAAGGTTTGCTTCGGTGAGTTTCCATCTTGTTTGAAGGGTTGGAAGGAGGAATTTTTCCTGATAGATAGGCGTGCTATTCCTTTCGCTATGCCTTGGAGGCATCATGACTCGGATGTTTCGGATCCGTTTCCGAAAGGAGAGTTTGAGGTGGCTCATGCTGAGAAGTTGGCTGAGTGTGTTATTGAACCTTGTCAAGTTCCGCATGATTTTTTGTATCTTCTGGGCTTATCTACTTACTGGAAGTTTCCCGGTTACCGGGCGGCTTTGAGGGATGAGGAGGGAAGGGGTATAGCCTTTGTCTTGTCGTATATGTGTATATATATTATCATCTGCTTTTTATTTTTTCTTATCTTTGGGCCTTCTTTCGCAGGTGTTACCATGTCTGATTACTTGATGAAGCCCTCCATCCGTAAGAACGTTAATGTTGTGAAAGGTGATAGGCTCCGGGAAGGCCAAAGCGTGGAGTTGCATCTGACTCAGCCGTTGGCCTCCAATTCTGAGGTCCCGGAGAAGACTGTTGATCTCCTTAGGGTTGAAGTTCCTGAATACAAAGTTGTTGCTTCCAAGGAGAAAAAGAGAGAGGCTCGGGCAGGACTTCAGAGACCCCCGACGAGTGCTGTCACTAAGCCGACCCCTTCGGTTAAGAGGTCCGGGGAGGATGTTCCTTCCCGTGTTCAAAAGAGGAGCAGGACTGCTGATTCTCCAGTGATCGATTTGGATTCTTCCGAAGCTGTTCCTAACCCCACTCACATCCGTTCTATTCCACCAAAGGATCAATCTTCCGTGGGTGGGGAAGGAAGTAGTGGTCAGAAAAGGGGTGCTGGAGATGGTAAGCTTTTTAAGTTTTTTTTTTTTTTTTTTTTTTTCGTCATCAGGTAAGTTGAAGGGTGCAGCAGTTGGTCATGGTAGGGAGACGGATGATGAGGATGTTTACATTGAAGGTGACTCATCAGATGAAGCCTTTGTTCCTGAATGGTCGGTGAAGAGAGGGACAAGGATGAATACCTCTTCCGTTTGCAGAGATATGATGATCCACCTAGCTACTCCGGATGAAGAAAAATATATTGATGCTCATGACGATGAGGAGGCCACCAATCGTGCTTGGCTTCTTTTGGCCAAAAGTGCTACGACCCAGGCAGACTTATTGTTCCGTTTTGAGACTGCTGCGGAAGAGCGTGGGAAAGCCATTGCTGCTCATAAAGATTGTGACCGTAAGGCCAAGGACAGTCTTAAACAGTTTCAGTCCGTGAAGGGTGAGCTTGAAAAGCTTAAGGCTGAGCATGCTAAGTGTGCTTCTAATGAGCCGGAAGAGTTGAAAAGGTTGAAATCCGAGCATGCTGGTTGTTCGTCCAGGGAGCAAGGTTTGTCGGGGAGGATATCCGATTTGGAGAAAGAAAAAGAGGAATGAAGAAAGGTTTCGAGCAATCAGGCCGAACGGATCAAATCTTTGGAGGCTGATTTAGCGAAAACAAGGTTGTTGTTGAGTGACGAAGAAATGACTACCCAAGAGCTCCGTAAAGAAAAACAGGAGATTGCCATTCTTGCAGGTAATGCGGAGGTGGATCGTAACAAAATTGTGAATATCTTTATTCCGGAGATGGTCCGTCGTCTGTTGGGTAGTCACGAGTACAAGACAGCTTTAGCCGAACCTTTCAACCTGTACTCTCAATTTGGGTTTTTGGATGGGGTCTCTTTGGGGAGGAAACCGGAGCAGGTAGATAAATTGCTGGAGGATGTGGAAGGTCTTGACTTAGATGCTGATGCTAAATACCAGCCCTTATATGATCAGCTTTTTGTTAAAGAATATCCGTATGTCCAGAAGATCCGCAAGACTATCTACCGTACCTTTGATGAGCTGATAAATCTTTTTCCGGATCCTGCTCCTGCTTTAGAGACCGAAGGAACTGTTGCTCCAGACTCAACCTCTGAGCCGGTGGTTGATCCTCCTGTTGATTGCTTGGGGGACGTAGTCTCAGATCATCCTCGAATAGCTCGCCATGTCCAGTGAGATCAGTTGGGTCGACGGGTTCGGGCGCATCCCACTTGTGGCGTTCTTTCAATACTGCCCAAGCCCCGTCTTGAATAAACTTTTTATTTCCCGTTCGGGATTTATCACGATGCACGCCTCATAAGATCGCCCTCGTTTTCCCCACTTTTACCAACATGTCTTAACGTTTGTAGATAGCGTTAAACCTTTGATAATTAGGGTTCTAAGTTGCCCACTTTCCCGTCAACAGACTCTTGGTACGTTTGTGATTCGTTGAACATGGCAAGAACCCTTTTCCAAAACGAATCGTCCTTTTGGTCATTTCCGACTTGACCATAAATGGTAACATAACACGAGGCTAATAAAGTTTCCTCCGCCTCCGACCAACGAGAATGAGCTCGTACGGTTTCGGCTTCAGATTCGGATTCATCGTCGGGTACGTCGATTGTGTTAAGTTTGGCGGGTCGTTTTTTCTTCCGCCTTTGGATGACGTGGGCTTGGTTGGTTGCAGCATCGATTGTTTTTGTTATGTTTTCTGTGGTGGATTTTATTGAACATATTGAAAGTGTTGGTTAAGCATTTGATTTTGGTATTCTTTATATAGTTGTTTGGGGGTCGGTATACTCGGCATACCCGGCATAGAGTATTGGGTACCAAAGAGAGGATATTGAGAAGATGTCGAATATAGGACGAAGGTGTCGGAGGGTTAGACGAGGATGATTGTTGCGACATATTGAGTAGATTTTGGAAAAATTGAACGGAAGGGTTTTGAGACATTTTTTTGGTAAGTGAAAATGAAAGTAAAATATGTTAAGTGTGTAAAGAAATGATGGTGGAAAAGTAAGTATCGTGTGTAAAAATGATTGGTTTATATAGAATGGTAAAAGTTTAATAGTTTTAGTTAAAAAAAAAAATACAAAACTCGCCGTTTGTGGCTTAAATGGTCAAAAATTTAAATTTTGAGTGCAAATGGCGTGCGTGACTATATTGGCATGGCAAATGGCGCCGGATGGTGGTGGTGTGGACATGTGCAAATGGCGGGTCCATTGTGGCTGCCACATGTGAATCGCGCAGATGTAATGTGATGATACCCCTTACTCTTATATAAGATGTGGGCTTGTTCCTGCTTTTCAAGATATAACCGAGAGGCTTGAGATTGTAAGGCCAAAGAAGTTTGCCAGGTTGGCTTTGATGTCGGATGAGAAACGAGACAAAGCTATTCAGGCTGATATAGATGGATGGAAAGAGAAATTAGAGAAAATGAGAAGATTTGGGGCTACAAGAAAGACGTCTTTTCAGAATAGGAAATTTGTGAGGCGGGAGGCGGTCAAACGTTAAAGTGATGATACTTTTGAAGATTTGAAGAAAGAAGTTGACATCATTGGACTGCAATGAATAAAAGAAGAGGTTGCTATTGACTTTAATGATCAAAATGATTATTTCCAACTTCGAAAGGGACGGGATTTTCGATAAAAGGAGATGTTGACTTTGACTTTCACGATCATATGTGAGGTGATTTTAGACCCCGTTACTGGTGATTTTGAGGTGGTCTACTCACGAGTTTGTCAAGTTGACTTCCAAGAATGGAGATGGTGATGTATCTGCAAGTTTGTTTGGCTTATAACTAAATCATGGTTATTTCCTTGCATCTTTTACAAGTTTGTTTTGAATACTCAACTTGTCAAATATAAACTAGTTATTGGAAAAGTTATAAATTCAACAAGAGTGTTGATCTCCTAAAATTTCTTCCTACTTCATTTTCCATTATGCTGCATATAAGATTTAATTTTACTCTCAGACCAAAAAATTTTCCAATCTTACGTAGAAAAAAATAACTTGAACACTCATGACTTCCTAAAAAACTCAGTTGACATTCAAACGACATTAAGGCGGTGCATCATTCATAAGAGTTGAACTATCGTCTTACTCCCTGTTAAGGAAAAAAGACGTTCACTGTAAACAAACAAAAATCTTATAAGGTCATTTACTTCATACAAAAGAATAAAATTTCGATTTCATTTGATCAGTAACCAACAACCAAAATCTCATAAGGGATCAACAAGCAATTTCTCCTCACCTATATCTTTACATTTATTAACAAAAATCATGAAGTAACGAATAGTACTGTTTACAACAAGTTTTTTCAGCAGAAAAAGTATGAATTAACGAATACGGCTCACGTTGGCAAAGGGCTCAAGGGCGGCTTTTGGGGCGGCTTTTGCAGCAACTCCTGGGTCCCCAAAAACATTCCAAAATCTCAATGTCTCATCTCCTGCTGCAGATGCAACTGTACATCCATCAGGGCTCTGTGTCATGTAAAGAACTCTGGATGTATGACCGGTAAGCTCCGCCATCTTAACCATCGAAGGGTACTTCCATAGAATCAGCTGGTTCTGTGTAAATCCATGTGAGCTCAGCAGCTCACGCTCGTTCTTGTTCCATAACAGTGCACACACTTGTGACCCTGTGTCAACTGAGTTCAAACAAGCACCGGTGTGTGTGTTCCAAAACATGATACGCTTATCGCCACCACCACCACCTGTAGCAAGAAGATTAGCCTGAAACGGACACCAAGCAAGCGCCTTAACAGCTGCAGTGTGCTCTTCCATCCTGTGAAGATATTGAGTTGGCGCATTCGCTGATGCCATTGATCTGTCCCAAATGTGAAGAAGATTGTCGTTTCCACCACTAGCTAATTGCCGACCAGAACCTGACCATTTCAACCCGCAAACTTCTTGGTGGTGACCACTGTAGGTCTCAACAATATGTTCCCTTACTCTAACGTCATTGTTTACAATCTGTCCATACATTTCCCCGGTGGTCAGAATGTGGTTGTTCCAATCCATTGCTCCAACTCGAGATTGATGTCCACCTCTCAATGTCCTTATCTGTTTCAAACCAAAACATTACAAGTAAATAAATATTCATCAAACATAATATATCAAATTCACGAAATATAATAAGATCAGATAATTACCAATCTGTTAGCAGCTGAATCCCAAAGCTGAACATCAGAACTGTTTAAACCAACTGAGATGTGACGACCATCGGGTGCCCATTTAACACTTGTAACAGGACCACTTTCATCATCAACTGTCACGAGTTCTGATATACTTCCATGGGCAGCATCCCATAGATACACTGTGTTTGCAAGAGCAATCGCGATAACATTGCTGCTTCCCCAATCCAACAGGTTCAGATAGAAATCATCAACAATTTCAGGTGCATCCAATGTTCTTTCACAACTCTATTACACAAACCAAACACAAAAACCGCATTTCAGTATAAAAACACAAATCACACAAATATAATTCTAACAGCAAATGTCTCTAAAAGAGAGGTTACTACCTGAGGAATGCATCTAAGCGCTTTGACAGGTTTAGACTGTGGAACAGACGAAAACAAGTCGCCTGGAATCGGTTCAATTGGCGTCGGAGGCTTGTTCTTGAAAGCAAGAATCCTGGTTCTGTTCATGTTGCAACCTTCCGCCAAACGCTTCCTGTACGCTACACTTGCCGGCGAGCAGTCAACTGGATTCTCCTTACCTTTCTTCGCTTGTGTCAACATATAGTGCGCGTAGTCGAAATCCATAGCAGATCTATTCGGTATAAACCTATCCAACTACACAAACAAACATAAAAAACCCAAATCAGTAACAAAAAAGTAAAAAACCATATCAGTAACAAAAAACCCTTTAAATCAGTTATTAAAAAAACCCTTTAAATCAGTTATTAAAAAAACCCTTTAAATCAGTAAAAAAAAACCTTTATATCAGTAAAAAAAAAAAAACCCTTTAAATCAGTAAAAAACCCCTTTAAACAGTATCGACAAAACCCTTTAAACAGTATCGAAAAAACCCTTTAAATCAGTAAAAAAAGCCCTTTAAATCAGTAAAAAAACCCATAAAATCAGTAAAAATAACACTTTAAATCAGTAACAACAGAACAAAAACACATAAACCAGAAACTAAAAAATCAAAAGAACTTACGTTTTCGCGGGAATTCTTCCGATTAAGGTACTGCTCCTTAAGCGCTTTTCTTGATTTAGTGGCAGAAGAAGTAAGAACAGATCCTGCATCCATCATATTAACAGCAAAAATCAAACAAACAAAACCCAATACAGATTTATATATAAAAATAAAGAAAGATACAAAATTTAATCAAATCCTGCAAAAAAAAGATTAGTTTCACAAGCAGATAACAGAAGAAATCAATGAAACGAAAGACGATTCGAAGAGCGCGAAGAGGGTATCGAGATCAGCAGATGATTAGAAGGAGATTAAGAGAGAGATTGTGTGATTGATATGAGAGATTTGTGATTTTATATGTGTGTGAATATTAGGGTTTGTGATTTGGGTATTTTTGTGATGGTTCATTGGCGGTGAATGGTTTAAACGGATAGTTATTGTTTTGTAATATAGCCGTTGTAAATTTTTTATTACGGATTTACCCTTTTGGTGAATATGGAAAGTTTAATTATTACATACTTTTATCTATTTTAAGACTTATTTAAAAGATAAATAATAGTTTAATCTTTTTAGCTTTGACTTAACTTTAACTAAACAATTGTTTACATCACTCAACTAATTTAGTCAAACTTTTTACTTATAAGTTGGAAAAGACCAATTATTATGATCATTGCGATTAGAAGTGTTAATGGTTTGAGTAAATTTAGATAATGAAAAAGCTAATAACGAGTTCATAGGCAGATATCATGTTTACCAACCTGAATCCGATCAAAAAGTGACAAATGACATAAGCAAAATTATTAGATAAGGTGGATTAAGGTGATACTTCGTAATTAGGAATTTATGATACCTGCCATATAAGCAGAGTTATCTACTTTTTTTCGCTACTAGAATTAACATTGATACATCACCTTTTTTGTTTTAAGATATTTACTAATTATTATTTTGCCCTTTTAGATCAAGCTTATTCGTTCTTTACATTTTTATAACATCTGAATCCAATTATTCTTTATCGAACAAGTTACATGTAGAGTAAGCATACAAGCTAAAGAGACATTTAAATTGAACGATTTATTAGTATGAATATTTAAAGTTAAGAGGTATATTTAAACAATACATGTGTCATTGAAAGTTACATTGAAAGTTTAGTGGTTAAATTTAGATTAAAAATAATAATAATAATAAAATAAAAAAGGGTAATTTGTTAAACTTTAAGAGTTAAATGTAAAAAAAAACAGTTAATCAGGATCTAGAAGCTGAGCTAAATTCGTGCAAGAAATCTCAGGCCTACGCTAGCATCCAGTGAGAACCAAAGCATGATCTCATACCTATCACTTCACCCCGATCATTTTACTATTGGGAACCTTGATAATGGGCTTGGACTACTAATATTGATACGCTATCAGGTAAGTAACTCTAAGGGGGAGTTTGGTTCATAAATTTGAATTCATTGGTTTTAAAACTTTGGAGTGTTTCAAAGCTTGAGAGGTTTAAAAGACTTGTTTTTACAATTATTCATCATGTTTAGTTGACACAAATAGGGCTGAGCAACGGGTCGGAACCGACCCGAACCGAAAAAATCGAAAACCGAAATTCATGAAAAACCGGAACCGAAACCGAACCGACGGGCCGTCGGTTCGGTTCGGTTTTCGTCGGTTCGGTTCGGGCTTGTCGGTCCATGTGTATTTTGGCATGTTTTTGTCGGTTTTGGACCAAACCGGACCGAACCGAACCGACCCGAAACCGAAGTTCATGAAAAAACCGGAACCGAAACCGAACCGACGAGCCGTCGGTCCGGTTCGGTTTTTGTCGGTTCGGTCAGTTTCGTCGGTCCGGTTTGGTTTTGAACCTGCGGTGCTCAACCCTAGACACAAATATGCAAAAAGAATTGCAATGTAAATACCGGTAAATGACGAAATTGTCCCTATTATGTTATCTGGTTTGTTTCAAAAGTGTAACCTATTTTCTTGGTTGGTCTCCTTTTTCTTAACTCATCTCATGTTGAGTAGATTTAAAAGACACCTTTTTTTTAACATTTTGTGGTATTTAAAACATTGTCCTTTTTACTACCAAACAATATCTTTGCCCGCATTTAAAATTAAAACCTGTCAAAACCATTTACAGTAAAAACTCTATAAATTAATGGTGTTGGGATCAAAATAATTTATTAATTTAGCGAGTTATTATTATATCGATAAATTAATAATTTATTAATTTAAAAAGGTTAATTAAAGACAGATATTTAAAGATGGTTAGAAATAATGTACTCCCTCCGTCTCAATTTACTTGTCCACTATTGACTTTCGAAGTCAATTTCATTTAACTTTGACCTTAAATTATTCTTTTTATGTTATACAATAGTTTATGCTAAACATATGAATGAATTGAGTTTTAAATGTATACTTATTATTATAATTTTTATCAAGTATTATATAACACAAAAATAATAATTTATGGTCAAAGTTGTATAATAAAGACTATAAAAGTCAATAGTGGACAAATAAATTGGGACGTAGAGAGTATTAGTTTAGCAAGAGATTTAAAGATGCAAAATTCGTTCGGCGAATCCAACCGGCTCTAATGATTTAAACGATGCAAATTCTAGAGAAGACATTTGTGAGCTTGAGAACTTGATTACGGGTATGCATTATCAACAAAAAAATGGATGTGAATCACTTGCTAAATTATCCTGGTGAAAATAATGAATGCTACAAGGTTCAAGGCATTGAAGAAATTGTGGCGGATACCATTCAAAATCCGGTCGATGATGAAGTTGAGGATGATTTAGTAGCTTTGGAACCGGTCACTCGAAAAGAAGCATTACAAGCGGCAACAACTCTTCACAACTTTTGGTTGCAATATGAAAAGACAACGCCCCAACTCTTGAGTGCAATAGGGAGATTTAAAGATGAAATCAATATAGATTTGAAGTTAACAAGTGACTATAGATTCATTTTTTTACTAAACAATCTTAGAATTGTGAAATGTATCACATATATTTATATGGAATTTTTTGGTAATTATTAATTTATAGTTTCGTCGGGACTAATATATATACACCGGAGTTTCAAAAAATTTATTATCTTATTATTTTATTGATTGTGGTTCAAATTTGCACTGGTCCCAGGTTGGGACTGAACAAATTATTAATTTTATCGAGTTTATTAATTTACCGAGTATTAATTTATGGAATTTTTACTATATAAGTGTTTCTTTTTTCTTTTGTTAGCTAAGAGTACGGGTCCACAAACTCATTTAATATTATTTCTTTTATAAGTGCGACCCACTATTTTTTTTAGTTGGTCTATATCCATAAGACATGAATTTTAATGCTCTCTCAAGTAAGTGACTCATATAAATGTGGACCTCACACACTCTCTTAGCTTAAAAAAAAAAAAAAAACAAAAAAAAAACAAAAACCTAAAGTCCATTTTCAATAATAACTAATCAAAATGATTTTAAGTGGGTGACAATGAAATTTTATTGGTTAACTTATAACATTATAAGAGACCTATTTTTCTTTAAACTTTGTGAAATTTGAAAATGAATGTATAATTTGAGATGGAAGAAATATGCACTGTTTTGAAACCCGGGTCGATCGGTTCCGGCAAAGGGTAAAAAAACTCGGGTTTCTAAAACCGGGTTAACTGGTTAGACCCGTCGGGTTTGAGTGATCCGGGTCAACCCAGTTCTCGAAACCGGCCGGGTTTCGTTTTATCAAAGTTTTTTAATAAAATCTCGGGTTGACCCGGTGGTCAAACCGGTTGACCCGACGGTCAAACCGATTAACCCGGTTGAAAAACTAAAAAAATACTGTAATAAATTAAAATCCGGGTTGACCCGGCGGTCAAACCGATGCCCGGTGACTCGACCGGTCCATTTCGAACCCGGTTTTCAAAAGATCGCGAATATGAATAGTAAAATTAACACGTGTACAGTTATTTCTAAAGTCAAACATAAAAGTAGAGAGATATATTATAGAATATGAAAAGGCGGTAAACCTTAAACCCCCAATTTTCTCCGGCAGTCACCGTCCACCCGCTGCTTCTCCTCCGGTTTATTTCTCCTACATTTTTTATTATTACCCTTATTGTGCATTTCATTTCAATATTGTTAAAAAAGTAGTATGTGCCATTAGTTTTCATAGATATAGATAGTCACTTAGATTAGGATAGTACTATTACATTCTTCTCATTTTCCTTGTTGAAGTTGAGTACATAATATCCAAATTCCACATATGTATGAATGTATTCAAACTATGGGGGTGTTTGGCTAAGCTTATATAATGGGTTTATGAGCTTATATGTGTTAAATAAGCCTAAACTAAGTGTTTGGGTAAGCTTAATGTGTGGGCTTATGAGTTTATATAAGGGGGTTTTGGGTGTGTTTGTTTCGATTTATTTAGCCGGCTTATGGCTTATTTGGTTTTCGGCTTATGTTTCATAAGATCTCTTTTTGGGGCTTATTTTGAGATTTTCTGGCTTATATAAGCTTATCATGTCATGATAAGTTTATATAATCTCACTAGTTTCAAAATAAGCCATAAAAAGTGAGCTTATGAAACATAAGCCGAAAACCAAATAAGCCATAAGCCCGCTATATAAGCCGAAACAAACACCTCCTTTGATAAGCTCCAACTTTGTGGCTTATTTGAGGAGGGGTGGGCTTATATAAGGATATTATATAAAAAGACTTTTATACCATCATTTAATATTTACACCAAATTAATGTTAAATGTACTTTTTTGTCATTCTACTTTATTAAGTATGATAAGCTAAGCCAAAAACTTAGCAAGGGCTTATGAGCTCATGATATATAAGCCATAAGCCGCTTATATAACATAAGCATAAGCTCAATTCATAAGCTTAGCCAAAAACCCTCTATTTTGAATATATCATACATAATTGGGTAAATGGATGGGTTTTCTCTATTCAGGTTACTTGGGGAGGGTGGGTCTTTGACTAAGATGTTCGTGGCCTAACCAGGGTATCCTTGTGAACGTTTCCGAACCCTTTCCCCGGCCACCCCCAAGATTTTTACCCAGTGAGGTTTGAACCCGAGACCTCTTGTGAGGACAATGGGACATCTCACCACTAGGCCACCTTGCCATTATTATTTCCTTGAATGTTATATGAGGATTTTAACATGCTTACAAAATGTCGAAATATATCAGTTCACTTGAGTACTATATAACAAGGCAAACTCGTTGTCATATAATATTTTGGTGTAACTGTTGGGTGAAAAGGAAGAATGTGGTGGTTAGGAATTTAGGATTAACAATGCATATGGTTTTTACCTATTAACACTTTGTTCTCAAGTTTTAAAAGAAAGGAAAATGAAATGAATAGGAAAGGGAAAAGAAAATGAAAAGTAAAGAAAGTGTTGGTTCATATGTTGTTGAGATAGAGGAAAGGAAAAGAGAACTAACCATAACTCATGTTCTTGAGTTGAAGGAAAAGGAAAATAACTTGTTCAATTTACATATATGCCCTTTAAGTGTTAGTGCTGAATCTTTTAAAAGGGGCATATTAGTCTTTACACTAAGTATATTCATGTTTCCTTTCCTCTTCCTCCCAAAAACGGGATGAAGAATTTAAAAAAAAAGTTCCTTTCATTTTCCTCTCAACTTCCTTTTCCTTTCTTAAAAAAACTAAAGAACACAAAAAACTTTCATTTTTCTTTCCTTTTCCCTCAAATTTTAACTTGAAGATACTACTTAAAGTGTAACGGGTAGCCACTAGTCAGTAGTGTGTTTTAGTACCTCAACTTATAAAATGATTATTTCTCATGTTTTTGTACATTTGACGGTTTGAACATTCTTATCTGCTAGCTAATATATGTATGCTTCCTCTTTGAAGGATTGACAACTGATATGTTCTATGTCAAAACTCATATTGGTGTTGTTATTCCGAAATAATGTATTAGGCTTCTTTCTATGTGTAGTAAACGGAGTTTTTATTTTTTATTTTATTTTACAGAATCTTGTGAGATGGATAGAATCAGCAACATTCCTTCAAGTATATTAGAAACTATATTATGTTTTTTACCTATTGAAGAGGCAGTAAGGACAAGTATCCTCTCCAAGGAATGGAGGTACCGTTGGATCAAAATTCCTAAACTTGTGTTTGTTGAGGAGAAGGTTCAATTATTGACTGATGGGGCTGAGTCGAATGATGGAGCTGAGACGTCTGATGGGGCTGAGTCTAATGAGGCTGAGTCGACTGATGGAGCAGAGTCGTCTGATGGGGATGAGTTGTCTGATGAGGAGCAAATGATAGTCCGACCAAGTAAAAGGCAAAATATGGACAAAAAAAGTAAACTTTTATATGATATATGTCAAGTTCTGTTAATGCACATGGGTCCAATACATGAGTTCACCCTTAAAATGGTCACAGATGATGACTCATGTTCTGATATTGACCGTATAGTATTTTATCTGTCAAGGAAAACTAATGTCAAGAAGTTAACACTCGACTTAAAAGGGTTTTATAGCTTACCTCTATCTTTCTTCTCGATGACTCAGTTAACTGACCTTCATCTTAGTGGTTGTAGTCTTGACCATCAACCAACATTCACTGGATTTAATAGCCTGACGAGCTTATCTGTGTTTGAATTAACAACATGTACAAAGACACTTCTACATTTCCTATCAAGATGTCCATTGCTCAAGACTGTGATTATGGTAATTTCTTAGTACAGTATCAGATAAGAATATCCACATGGTCTTTTTATAACTTATCTTTGACTTTTGTTTGTTGCAGAAAATCGACTATGAGACTATTGAAATTTGTGCTGATATCACCATTGCTAACCTATTTGAGTGTTTACCGGTAATTGAAAATCTGTCTATTTGGCGTGGGTTCATTGAGGTAATATTATTTTCATTGTATATTATTGATCCAGCTTATCTCCATTATAATTGACGTGGGGGAGCTTTTTCTCCTTTACAGCATTAGAGTTAGGAAATGCATTAAAACACCACATATGGTGTAACAGCATTTCTGCACACCAAATTATCAAAGTGTATATTAACTCTTTTGACTAAATATATAATTTAATCAAAAAATAATTATAAAAGGTGATTTTAAAGCAATTTATTTCAATTAAATTATTTAGCAAATGTAAATTTATCGGTGTTAATAACTTTGTTGCAAATGTTAGACATAAACATCAAAGTGAATATCAAATCTGGTGCATAATGTATCTTTTTCTTACACCAAATTTCGTGTATCTATTGGTGCATGCATCGGAGATCCTTCGAGATATATAGTTGTTACTATATATATTTAATATTTGTTATGGCTATGGCTCAAGTGTTTTGCTCGAGATGGCGTAGCACGACAGCTTCCAAGCGCATTAGTCCACCTGAAATACTTGTGTATTGAAGATGTATGCTTCGTTCACGACATGGGTTTACCTATCCTTTTTCTATTGATCAGGAGCTCCCCCAACTTGGAGAAACTTAGGGTGCAGGTAAATCACATAAATTTATCTTGTATACAAATATTTCTTTTCTTATGTCAAAATACACTAAAATGTGAAACTTTGACGCTCAATGTAGATTACAGACGCTCAATGTCCACAGATACCTAAGATTCCCTCCTCAGCCCTCTTTACATCATCATTTGGAGAGTATCAAGATATCTGGTTGGGGCATCTTAAGGAATTAGAGATTAAAAATTTCGACACCATGACAAAGGAATGGTCTTTCGTGAAGCTTATTCTTGCCAAATCACCCATGCTAAAGAAGGTGAGGATATCCTATCACCAGCTTTATATCGATGAAGATTATAAGTTTTTTAAAAAGCTCTCAGGCTTCCGACATGCATCAAAAGATGTAGACTTCATTCTTACACCGATAGAAGACGATTGTGATGGTGCTTTTGTTGACCGTTTGGCGGATCAGTAAATCGGAAATGCTCTGTTGATAACGATAACCTTTTGCAACTTGAATTTGTGAGAACCTGATGCTTTTGTAGCTGATTCCATGATATGTTATGAATCTGTTTAATTCGGAGTTTGTATGCACTTGTTGCCTTCTCATTTTGGACTATATTACTATGAAGATGCATTTTCATTATGTCACCTCCTTAAGTATGAATTTCTGATATTGTTAAGTTGACCTTGGTTGGTCTACACATCTTTTATGTTTTCATGCGTTAATGAAGTTTCTAGAGTATTTAGTTAGTACATATGGACAAATCGGCCATACCGGAGAGTAGGGTGAGCATGGTCCAAAAACCGGACCGGACCGGCCAAGACCGGACCGGACCGAAGACCGAGAACCGGAAAACCCATAGACCGAGACCGGACCGAATGTGGTCGGTCCGGTTCGGTCCGGTCCGGTCTTCGGTCGGTCCGGTCCAATTAGGCGTATTTTGGCACGTTTTTTCGGTTTTTTGGTCGGTCCGGACCGGACCGACCGGACCGAGGACCGAATTAGCCAAAAAGGCTAGACCGAGGACCGGACCGAATATGGTCGGTCCGGTCGGTTTTGTCGGTCGGTCCGGTCCATTCGGTCCGTTTGCTCACCCTTACCGGAGAGGGTATCGCCCGCAATGTTTGGGAAAAAAAAAGCAGTTTTTTAAGTGACCCGGTCAAACCATTGGGTTACGATTTAACCGACGATTCAACCAGGTTTTTCACTGAAAACCGGCACGGTTCATTGGCCGGGTCAATCCACGTTTTAAAACACTGATCACGCGTCAAAGCCATAACCACATGTGGGAGGCCACTACACCACCACCACCTTCACGCGGAGGGTCAACTTGCAAATGACAAACCTATTTAAAATGTTCAGCCCGTGTAAGGAGGTTATGGACCCGTCAACCCATGACCCGACCCGTAGTGTCAGCACTAACATTTAGCAGCTAATAATCCAACCACCCACAGACCCACTACTTGAAATATCATGGGGCTTCTCAATATCATATCACATTTGTAACAGGTATTCTTTTATTTTTTTCAAACTGCTTATTATGAGTTTCATTTACTTGATTACAAACTGTTAAGATTCTGTCACCTATTCTTGTATTTGTATATCAATTAATCCCATGTTAAATAATAAATACTAGGAATAAGAATCTAGTATATCCCCTTTTATATTATCTAATTTTAACCATCACCAAATGGCTTAGAGCACCCGGTAAGGTCACCCGGGTTAAAACTTAACGTACTGCCACGTCAGCGCCACATTAGCTTTTACCTTTTAACTTCAACTCTTGACTTTCCACCCCGGTAACATAACTTACATTTAACTCACCTTAAGTTACCTCCACCTCAATTAGTATTTTCAATTTCAACCCCGTTAGAGGGAGGTGGGATGTTTTTTTTTTTTTTCTTATTTTTTATTTTTTATTTATTTTTTTTTTTAGCAAAGAAGTCAACTTAACGTGGGTTAAGGCTTAACGCACCAAGTTAATTTTCTTTTGACTTTCATGCCCGGTAAGGTAACTCACCCATTTAGTGGCAAGATACTTGACCTTCTTAGGGGGTGTTTTTTATAAGCCGGCTTACGGCTTATTTGGTTTTCGCCTTATGTTTCATAACCCTCACTTTTTGTGGCTTTTTTTAAAAACTTTTCGGCTTATCCGTTTATATAAGTTTATTATGTCGTAATAAGCTTATATAAGCCGAAAAGTTTCAAAATAAGCCCCGAAAAGTGATCTTATGAAACATAAGCCTAAATCAAATAACCCATAAGCGTCCGCTATATAAGCCGAACAAACACCCCCTAACATGTCAGCTTTTGTTGGTTGCAGAAAAACGAGCCATTTTTACACAAATCAATAAACTAGTCGCACAGTTTCAGGGATATAATTTGACATGTTTTTTGTTATCCCAGTCATTTCACATGTGACGAAAAAAAAAATTCAGAAAAAAAAAATTTCACATGTGACGAAAAAAAATTTCACATGTTTTTTTCACATGTGACGAAAAAAAAATTCAGAAAAAAAAATTTCGGAAAAAAAAAATTCGAAAAAACTTTTTTTTGGAAAAAAAAATTCGGAAATTTTTTTTTTCGAAAAAAAAAAATTTCAAACAAATTTTTTTTCGAAAAAAAAAGTTACGAAAAAAAAATTTTTCAAAAATTTTTTTTTCGAAACTTTTTTTTTCGAAAAAAAAATTTATAAAAAAAATTTCGAAAAAAAAATTCGAAAAAAAATAATTTCGAAAATTTTTTTTTTCTAAAAATTTTTTTCGAAATTTTTTTTTTTCGAAAAATTTTTGAAATTTTTTTTAAAATTTTTCAAAAATTTTTAAGAAATTTTCAAAAAGTTGATTAACTAATATTAGCTATTAGATTAAAGTTAAAGGAGGATAAATATAGTTCCTGTGTAGATATATAGATCCTGTGTAGATAAATATAGTTCTTTGGATTAAGGATCTTATGAATAAATGTGTGTTTCTTTTGCATCCTTAATGAAAATCTTCAACAAAAGAGTTGACGTATTTACCCTTCCATTTGGTACCAAAATTGACCCACAACAATTGCAAAGTTATTCATCATTGGTCGGGAAAAAATAAATAAATAAAAAATAATAAAAATAAATAAAAAATCCAAGAACATAAACGCCAACCGTCAACATAATCAAGTAATCAACCAACATCAGAACCTTACTATCCTATATTCCTATTATCCATCTCTCATCTAACGTCAAACCACGACAAAGCCTTGAATATCCACACATTACACCCAACAATCGACTACACCCAACAAGCCTCGAATATCCACAACAACAATCGAACAAAAAAAATGGTAACTACAATTGAAAAAAAACGATCGAACAAAAAAATGGTAACAACAATCGAAATAAAAAAAAAAAAAGATCTCAAGTTTGTTTTTATTTCAAGAATAAATCTCTTAAGATCTAACAACACACATCATAGATCTTGACCAAGAACAACAAAAACAAAGAAAATAACCTACCCGAGATCTTGTTCAATAAAGATCTTGAAGCTGAAACAATGTCATCTTTAGATTTTTTAAATAAAAAGATAAGAGCGGTGTTTCTATGTTGTTCGGTTAGTACATATACAAGTAAGAAGTGTGTTTCATGTATATGTTTCGAAGTGGATAGGAGAGTGGTTATGTGATAACAGTGAAGAGGAAAGATATAGATATATGGTTATGGATGCAAGGTTAAAAGAAAATGGATAAAAGAAAATGAAAAGGAATGAGGTATTATTGTAATGAATGGGTAATCATATATCCAGGATGGAGAATACCATCTTTTTCACACTCTTCCACATCTAGAATTTGTCTTTAGAATAAGTAAAAAAGAAACATCTAATTTTTCTCTCTCTATCTAGTTTTTCATTAGTAAAAAAGAAAGTAAACTCGCAAATGACAAACCTATTTAAAATGTTCAGCCCGTGTAAGATGTCGTCTTCAAGTTGGAGGTTGTGGACCCGTCAACCCATGACCCGACCCGTAGTGTCACCACTAACATTTAAAACCAACCACCCACAGACCCACTACTTGAAATGTCATGGGCCTTCTAAAAAACCGCAGTTAAAGATACTCAAGAACCATTTCTCCAAAACCACCTCTGGTTTGCTTCTCAATATCATATCCTCACATTTCTAACAGGTATTCTTTTACTTTTTTCAAACTGCTTATTATGAGTTTCATTTACTTGATTACAAACTGTTAAGGTTCTGTCAGCTATTCTTGTATTTGTATATCAATTAATCCCATGTTAAATACTACTAAATACTAGGAATAAGAATCTAGTATATCCCCTTTTATAATGTCTAATTTTAACCATCACCAAATGGCTTAGAGCAAGGTCGCCCCGGGTTAAAACTTAACGTACTGGCACGTCAGCGCCACATCAGCTTTTACCTTTTAACCTTAACTCTTGACTTTCCACCCCGGTAACATAACTTACATTTAACTCACCTTAAGTTACCTCCACCTCAATTAGTATTTTCAATTTCAACCCCGTTAGAGGGGGTGGGATGAATTTTTTTTTTTTTTTTAAGCAAAGAAGTCACCTTAACGTGGGTTAAGGGCTTAACGCACCAAGTTAACTTTCTTTTGACTTTCATGCCCGGTAAGGTAACTCACCCATTTAGTGGCAAGATACTTGACCTTCTTAGGGGGTGTTTTTTATAAGTCGGCTTACGGCTTATTTGGTTTTCGCCTTATGTTTCATAACCCTCACTTTTTGTGGCTTTTTTTAAAAACATTTCGGCTTATCCGTTTATATAAGTTTATTATGTCGTAATAAGCTTATATAAGCCGAAAAGTTTCAAAATAAGCCCCAAAAAGTGATCTTATGAAACATAAGCCTAAACCAAATAACCCATAAGCGTCAGCTATATAAGCCGAACAAACACCCCCTTACATGTCAGCTTTTTGTTGGTTGCAGAAAAACGAGCCATTTTTTCACAAATCAATAAAATATTTCATGAAGTGCGTATTTCAAGCAGAAGCATAAGCAGAAGGAAGAAAAAAAAATTATCCCAACGCCCCCATAATTTGCTTTATAAGCATAAGGCAGTTCTAGAAAAAAGACCCATAAAGAATAATTTGTTGGAAAATGTCAAATCATATCCTCGTTAGTGAGGTTTTAGGTTATATATATGACTATATGAGGGTAAAGAAGTAATACAAGTTCATCTTAAATAAGCACTTTAGTATAAGCAGGTTCTTCTTTGCCCCAAAATAAGCGAATAAGCAGAAGGAATTTGTTTTTATCGAAGCACTCTAAACTGCTTATATGCTAAAAAATAAGCTTAAAGGAGACCAAAAGTAAGCAATCCCAAAATCCCTAATTTTGTTAGTTACTATGAATTTGAAGAGTTAACAATTGCGGTACTTTCAGTTCCATTTTGTCCGTAGCTAATATGAAGTTTATATCTATGCCTTCATATTTTATCATCAAAAATCATTTTTTTTTTTCCAAATTCAAGATTTGCGAGGAGGTTTATTACGTCTCTATTTCATATTTTACTAATACTAGACTTATTTGTGTGTGCATCAAACAATGTTTATGCTGTGTATATTTATACAGTTGGTAATTTTGCAGCCAGCAAGAATATTCTGAGATGGATAGGATCAGCAACGTTCCTCCAGGCATAATAGAAATCATCTTATGTCTTATGCCGACTCAAGAGGCTGTACGGACAAGCATCCTCTCTAGGGAATGGAGGTACCGTTGGACCAAACTCCCCAAACTTGTGTTTAAGGAGGAGAAGTTTCAAGTATCGGCTGATGGGGCTGAGTTGCCTGTTGTGGAGCAAACAGATGACGGGTCAAGTGATGCGAAAAAGTTGAAGAAGAGACATAATTTTTTGAATGCGATATGCAAAGTTCTGTTAATGCACGAGGGTCCACTACATGAGTTCACCCTTTCCATGCTCCCTGATGAACGATATTTTATAGGTGACAAATGTCCAGAGCTCGATAATATAATATATCATTTGTCAAAGAAAAATACTGTCAAGAAATTAAAAATTGACTTTGAATTTGGGGCGTATAGGCTACCCTTATCTCTCTTCTCATTCCATCACTTAACAGACCTATGTCTCAAAGGTTGTGAATTTGTCCATCAACCAACGTTCAATGGGTTTCGTAGCCTGACAAGCTTATCTTTTAATTTTATATACATCTGTAAAAAATCACTTCTACATTTCCTATCGACGTGTCCATTACTCAAGACTTTGACTCTTGTAAGTTCTCACTAAAAAAACGTTCCTTTTTAGCTTTTATAACTTATCTTACTATATTAAGTTTCTGCAGGCGGGAGTTAGCTATACTTGCATCTCTCACAGTATTGACACTTTTACCATTATCGACCTATTCGAGTGTTTACCAGTCATAGAAAGTCTCTATTCCATTTGGCATCTTTGAGGTAATTTTCTTCACATGGTATATAATTGATTTAAATTGCGGAATGAGTTGGCTAATCACTAACCCTTTCTTTTAGACTTTCAAGCCTTTTGTTCATGGCAGAGTTCCACGAGAGCTTCCAATCACATTACACCTCAAATTCTTATATATGCATGACGTATGCTTTACTAAGAAACAAAATGACGGGTTATCTATTCTTGTTCTTTTATTGAAAAGCTCCCCGAAGTTGGAAAAAATTGAGGCATGGGTGATAACATAAATCAATCTTCTATCCTATTAGTCTTACTCGCTGAAATACACTAACACAATAAATAACGATACTTTTTGTAGATTGACAATCTGGGTCTTGATGAAGATGACTCCTCCATGGAAGATGAATTGTTTACTGAAGATGACTTACATTCCTTTAAACTCGAGGATTATTCAGATATTTGGTTGGAGCATATGCGCGAACTGCATATTGTAAAGTTTAGAAACTGGGGGAATGAATTAAATTTTGTGAAACTTATCTTGGCTAAGTCACCTGTGCTAAAGAAGGTGTGGATGAGAATCGACTACAGGCTGTTTGATGAGGATGATGTGTTTCAGATGTATCAAATGCTCCTAAATTCTCCACGTGCATCACCAGTGGTAGACGTCATTGTTTGACAGATTGAAGTCGATTCTGGTAACATTTTGCGGTTTTGTAGACTGCTTAGTTAATTGAATAGTTTAGCATTTGTCTCATTGTCTGAGCTGGGGATCTGTAAAGATATGATGTTTTGTCATTTGAACTAGTTAGAAGTTGATGATTTTATTGCTGATTTTGGTTTTGTAAACTTCTGTTGCCTTATCTCTTTAGAAACCAGAAAGACATAGTTGCGGTTTTATGATTTACCTTTTGAAGATCGATATAAGGCAACTTACCAAATAATTCCCACTAACAAGGCTTAAAATGTTGGTACCAAAACCGAATTATCTGAAATCATGATTTCTGGTTCTTAATTTTCATCAAGCAACCTTTCAATGTGTTTTGCGCAGTAGTCTGTGTAACATCCATTTATTATTTAATTAGTTATCCCTTGTTCTAAACTTTTTGGCTATATTCTAACTCTGAGAATGTATAATTTATGGGCGTTATTACTTTAAAATAATCATCAAATATGTATTTATTTAAAATTATCCGTGCATTGGTACATAGCGACTAGATTTTATAACAGCAAATTGTTATAGTTGAGATATTGTGGTGAAGTGTACGTTTAACAATTGACGCAGGCAAGTATTAATCATCATCCAAGATGACAATAACATCATATCAGTTTCACTTTGAGATTGAAATATTGATCGGGATTGAAAAAAATTTGTAATAAAATGATAAAAAGTGAGTAACTTTCAAGACAATATTCATTTTATAAACAACTATTTGTAAATGCCGGGAGCATCAGAGGCAGAAATACGGCCTGTTTGGTTAAAACTGTTACTATCTGTTTGTCGTAGTGTAAATGTAAATAAGCAATAAAATCTAAACATATTGCTACCTGCTCATTTTTAGAACAAAAAAATATTTCACAAAAGGCAACCACAAATATCCCATTAGTGTTATATTTACAGCACATGATCATACATACATTGACAACCCAAAAACAAGTGAAAATGGGGCAAATAGGAAAATTCAACATAACAGCAACCAAACACCAAAATTTGTCCTGCAAAAAAGCTCATGACTTTGTAATTAAAAACCGATCATTACATTATCATCCTGCATTTTTAAAAATTTACATTCTAACCTCACAACTGTGCACCAGAAACTGAACCCGTGTGATAATTGATGTCATTGGTGGGTCAAAAGACTCAAAACCGCCCATAAAACATTCACATCCAGAAAATTTACAATCTTTTTTGCATTATGATGTACTTAAACCAGCAAGTGGTAAGATTCCCGTTGCACCAGCTAACCGTACTGATAAGAAAACCAAATAGAGAGCAACAAGACCTGTTCCCAGCATCCTATTAACCCGCATGTCGTTTTTCAAAAGTATAACAATTGCCCACACGAGTCCTAAGATTAGAAACCCCATAGTGTAGTAAAGACTGTTATCTTGCGGAACAGTGTATGACTCGGGTTTTTCTGACCATGATCCAATCAATAACGAAATCCCCAGACCAATGAGTGTGTTAAACATTGGACCCGCGTAGCATCCTGATAACGCAATCTGGATACCATCCCCACCGTCCAAAGCCAATGCAATATTTGATACTAAATCACCCATGGAATTCCCCCAAGCTAATACTGTCAGTCCAAGAATCGAGGGGTTTACTCTTAGAAACAAACCAAAGGCTACTAATAATGCAACAAGCTCATTTGCAATCATGTAGAACCAAACAATACTCATAAGAAAGCCACCTAAAACCCATGGAAATAAGTACCTACGAGGCGGATGATCTGATCTAGTATACTTATACGCAAGAGTTCCAAGGGTGAAACCGACAACAGCCCCAAGAAGGTACACAAGTTTCCTACTTAATGAACTCAAATCATCTTGCGTGTTCCATATGAATGCGAGAAGAAGCGGTGACAATGAAGCACTTGCAACTGCGTATGGTTTAGACCATGTTTCTTCTTCAACTAATGGAATAGTTAACCGTCTAGGAACCGTTAAAGGGAACTCGAGTAACGAACATAGCTTCCAAAACGAAAACCATGGTTGATCAACTTCAATCCCGTCATCCTGCCATCCCCATAAATGCCTCTCGTGTTCCTGAAGCTTCATTTGGTTAGAATATATCGCAACATTAGAAGCCCACATCCACTCAGGTAAATCATTACTATTCCGCAATCCGTCATCTTCTGTTTCCACATCAAGCAAAGACGTTTGAACCGAATCCTCCTCTTGAGAAAATATATTCACTCTAAGCGGAATCAACGGCGTAACAACATCCAACTTCAACCTATGCACATGTTTCTTAACAATCTCATTCGCCGCAACAAAGACCGCATACACCACATAAATACACACAAACATAACTGCAACAACCACACTCACTCTCCCAACAACAAGTATAAAAAACAAAAACACCAACGTAAACATAAAAAACCCCACATCCCTCAAAAACGCCTTCTTATCAATCCTAACCCCTTGACCCCCTACACAAATCGCCACAACCCCAACCACAACACAAGTAACAAAAACCGCCCCACCTAAAACACTATTCAACCCGACCTCCCCATTCCCCTTCCCAACAAAACTCACAACACTCGCAAAAACATCCGGGGCCCCATTCCCTAACGGCAACAAACTAACACCCGCAACAGCAGGCGACAAACCTAACAACGCCGACATTTTCCTTAACGACAAACAAAAATAATCCGCAGCAGTATTCCCTAAGAGATAAAACAACGCAACTAGCCACAAAACTAAAACAACGCTACCTAACGCACTTTCATTACTATCGCAATAATAAAACTTAACGTAATCAAAGAAACTACTATCGCTAGAGCAATGCGCGTTATATTCTAAAAACTCGCAACTAGTTTTATATCCTATGTGGTCTATTATTCCATTACAAGCACTAGTACTAATATTGTTACTACTACTAATGTTGTTTTTTAAGGTTGTTGTTTCGCGTAAACTACGCCTATGGGGGGTGTTTGGAAATGTAACAAAATGGGTATAAATTAGGGAAAGTAAGGTTAGGGTGAATATGGTGTTGCTAATTATACGATATTGGTTCATTTTTGAGGATTTGGGTAGTGAAACCCTAACACGAGGATGGCACGTGACTAGGGTTTCATCAACAGATGGTTTGATTGGTTGGTTGGTTGGCGGTGGTGAGTGTCGGAATTTTGATCGGATTTTGGACTTTGGTTGTTTAGGTGATGATGAATTTATGTAATTCTCCAATTCTAACCCCCGTGACTAACGAATGTTCTTTATCTTCCCAGACAAGTTGACAAAAATATTAGAATAAGAGTTAATTGCATTTTTTGGTCCTTGTGGTTTGGTCTAATTGCAGGTTTGGTCCCTACAACTTTGAAAGTGCAGCGATAGTCCTCATTTTGAAGTTTGGATTGCATTTTTGGTCCTTGGATAAAGTTAAATGACTAAAATACCCTTTGTCTTCTTCAGAAAAAAGAAAAGGGTTATTTGGTCATTTTATATCAATAAGGACCAAAATTGCAACCCAAACTTCAAAATAGAGACTATCGTTGCACTTTCAAAGTTTTGAGGACCAAACCTGCAATTTGACCAAATCACAAGGACCAAAAATGCAATATACTCTTAGAATAATTTAAGGGGTAAAAGTCAAAAAAGAATAATGTAATTTTTAAATTTTGTCGACTTGAAACACCTACTTTGTTATTACGTTACTTTACCACTGAACTTTCAGAATTTGTTCCGACTTCACCCATGTGATCGGTTGATATTAAATAATAACTGAAATGACTATATTACCCTTGTCTTCTTTAAAATTTGTTCCGACTTTACAAATGAACTTTCAAATTTGTTTTGACTTCACCCATTCAACAAGGGTAATATAGTAATTTCAGTTATTATTTTAATATAAAGTAATCATATGGGTGAAGTCAGAACAAAATTTGAAAGTATGTTGGTGAAGTAAGATAATAAAAAAGTAAGTGTTTCAAGTACGCAAAATTTGAAAAGTACGCTATTATTTTATAGCTTTTACTCTACTAAAATAGACTGTTAGTCATCATGGTTTTGCCAGATTTCATTTTTAAACGGGAATGTTCTTTAGACGGTCTATGGGATTGCTAATGAAAGTGCTTATATAAGAGTCTTTATAGTTTGGTTGAAACTGCTTATTTGTTTGTCTTAGTGTAAATAAGCAATAAAAATTAATGTGTTGTTACCTGCTCATTTTTAAACAAAGAAGCATTTTTGGATCTGAATTGAAATAACTGATTATTTAGGGGGTGTTTGGGTAACCTATATAAACCACAACTGTACAAAACAAAACGTGGGGCAGTGTTTGGTTTTGCTTCTTAACTTATTTCAAACAAGAAGTTTTTCTAAACCAAGTTATTGAAACAATTTCAATAAGCTTACCTAAACACCAGTTTATACAACTTATTGAATTTTGGTATAGATAGTAAGCATATTTTTAGTTTGTGGAAAGAGATAGAAAGCTTATGCTTATCAACATATATAAGTTGTTTCCAGATGTTGTTTAACATCAGCACTACATACTTCTATAGCGGTGCTTATCAGTCCGGTTATCGGGTTGTTCGGTTTATTTGGTTTAGTTAAAAGAGATTATGGGTAAAACTGAAAATCGAACCGAATTCAAATTGGATTATATCGAATCGAATAACTAAAAACCGAACCGAATAACCAAAAACCGAACCGAGTAACCCAAATTACTTAATTTTAATTATTTATTTATCTACTTATATAGATTTTTAGCACCAAAAAAAGTTTCAAGTTTAAAAAGTGTTACCAGTATATTTTTACTATTAAAGAGTTTAATATTTAATAACAAAAATGTTATGTAACTAAAAGAGAAAAAAAATTACTACGTATTTCTTATTTAATTCAGGTCTTCAGGTCAACAAATAAAAGTACCGAATTCAAATACAGTTTTCAGTTCAATTTGATCCATTTTGAATTTGGTTCGATTTTTGGTTATGCCTAGAAGAATTTAACCTCGAGTCCTCGACAACCCAAACCGTATTAAACAAAAAACTGAGCCGAAAGACCCCTACCAATGGGCTTAGCTTAGCCCAATTCCCCCTCATCATAACCCAAGGGCAAATCCGTAACATAAAACTTCCAACGGCTAGTTATTATTTTGATGTAGCCGTTAAACTAAACCATCACAAAACCCTTAAATCACAAACCCTAATGATTTAAACACATATAAATAAGCCCCGAAATTCTCTCTTTCCATCACACAATCTCTCTCTTAATCCTCTTCTAATCATCTGCTGATCTCGATCTCATCTTCGCGCTCTTCGATTATTGTTTCATTGCTTGTTTACTAATCTTGTTTTTGCAGGATTTGATCAAATTTTGTAACTTTCTTTGTTTTTATATATAAAAAATCTATATTGGTTTTTGTTTGTTTGTTTTTTGCTATTAATATTATGGATGCAGGATCTGTTATTTCTTCTTCTGCCACTAAATCAAGAAACGCGCTTAAGGAACAATACCTTCATCGCAAGAATTCCCGCGAAAACGTGAGTCTTTTTTCTTCGATTTATTGGATTCTCGTTTATGGGTGTTTGTTTTTCTGCTAATGATTAAAAGGGGTTTTTCAGTTACTGATATAAAGGGTTAGTTTTTACGGATGTAAAGGGTTTTTTGTTTTACTGATATAAAGGGTTAGTTTTTACAGATGTAAAGGGTTTTTTGTTTTACTGATTTAAAGGTTTTTTTGACTGATTATTAAGGTTTGTTTTTACTGGTTTACGGGTTTTTTTTGTTGTTACTGATTTGGGGTTTTGTGTTTGTTTGTGTAGTTGGATAGGTTTATTCCAAATAGATCTGCTATGGATTTCGACTACGCGCACTACATGTTGACAGACGCGAAGAAAGGTAAGGAGAATCCAGTTGACAGCTCACCAGCAAGGGAAGCATACAGGAAGCGTTTGGCGGAAGGTTGCAACATGAACAGAACCAGGATTCTAGCTTTCAAGAACAAGCCCCCGACGCCTGTGGAAGCTATTCCTAGTGACTTGTTTGATGCACCGGTCCACCAGTCGAAACCAGTCAAAGCCCGTAGATACATTCCTCAGGTACTAAACCATCTATTTAAGATACATTTGTTGTTAGATTTAGTACTGAAATGTGGTTTTTGTGTAGTTTGTGTTTTAGTACTGAAATGTGGTTTTTGTGTAGTTTGTGTTTTAGTACTGAAATGTGGTTTTTGTGTTTGGTTGTAATAGACTTCTGAAAGAACATTGGATGCACCTGATCTTGTCGATGATTACTATTTGAATTTGTTGGATTGGGGAAGCAGCAATGTTCTCGCAATTGCTCTTGGAAACACAGTGTATCTATGGGATGCTACCGATGGTAACACATCAGAACTCGTGACTGTTGATGATGAAAGTGGTCCTGTTACAAGTGTTAAATGGGCACCCGACGGTCGTCACATCTCAGTTGGTTTAAACAGTTCTGATGTGCAGCTTTGGGATTCAACCGCTAACAGATTGGTGATTATCTGATCTTAATATATTTCGTGAATTTGATATATTATGTTTTGATGAATGTTTATTTACTTATAATGTTTTGGTTTGATTGAAACAGTTAAGGACATTGAAAGGTGGACATCAATCTCGAGTTGGAGCAATGGATTGGAACAACCACATTCTGACAACCGGAGGAATGGATGGTCAGATTGTAAACAACGACGTTAGAGTAAGGGAACATATAGTCGAGACGTACAGTGGTCACCACCAAGAAGTTTGTGGGCTGAAATGGTCGGCTTCCGGTCAGCAGTTGGCCAGTGGTGGAAACGACAATCTTCTTCATATTTGGGACAGATCAGTGGCTTCATCAAATGCACCAACTCAATACCTTCACAGGATGGAAGAGCACACTGCAGCTGTTAAGGCGCTTGCTTGGTGTCCGTTTCAGGCTAATCTTCTTGCTTCAGGTGGTGGTGGTGGCGATAAGTCTATCAAGTTTTGGAACACACACACTGGTGCTTGTTTGAACTCAGTTGACACAGGGTCACAAGTGTGTGCACTTTTATGGAACAAGAACGAGCGTGAGCTGCTGAGCTCACACGGGTTTACACAGAACCAGTTGACACTATGGAAGTACCCGTCGATGGTTAAGATGGCCGAGCTTACTGGCCATACATCAAGAGTTCTTCACATGGCGCAGAGCCCTGATGGATGTACTGTTGCAACTGCTGCAGGAGACGAGACTTTAAGATTTTGGAATGTTTTTGGGAGCCCAGAAGTTGCTGCAAAAGCTGCCCCTAAAGCCGCTTCAGAGCCCTTTGCTCACTTGAACCGTATTCGTTGATTCTTACTTGTTGTTACGTATATAGAGACAGAAACACATTTTATACAGTATTGTTAGTTACTTCATCATTTGTTATATAAAGTAGTGATGAGGAGAAATTGCTTATTGATCCATAACAATAAATTTGACTTTTTCGCCCTTTTGATCAAGTGTAGCTTTGAGATTGTTTTTTTGTTTTGGATGTAAGCAATTGACTTTTTTTCGCCCTTGAAATAAAAGGTTATAAATGTTGTTTTGATTAGTTATGTTTTTAGGCGGTATTAATTGATGATTCACAGATTTCCATGTTATTATTCTAGTCGTTGACTTGTTGCTTACCTTTTAGGTGTGTTTGAGTTTGAACCATTATCTGAGCTCGATTGGTTCGTCTATTATTGTATTCCAGTGAAATTATATTTGAGGACAAAATTATCAGAACTCGGTCTCAAGTGTTTGTTAATCAGTCGACACCTTATCTATTAGACGATTTGACTATATTCGTCATGCACTATATCAAGTTTTGAAACACTGGTGCTTGTTTAAGTCAGTTGAAAAGGGATCCGTCGGGTAGAAGCTAAGGGATCCGGGTACCTGTTGTTAGCAGCAGTAAAAGAAAAAATAAAGTATGAAAGACCATGAAATCAAGTTATAATCACATAATAATCACATAAAGTACGAACATATAATCAAGAAGCATTTAAACAAGTAGATTCATTTAATGAAAAACAAGAGAAATGCTACAACAATGGTCAATTCTCTAAAACTAAGAAAATGATCTAACATGAAAGAAAATCCTAATGAAATGGGCTAAACTTAAAACTAGAGGAGGATGACCACTTGTGCTTGTACTTGAAGGTTTGTTGACGTCTTCTAGACGTTCAAGAAGATGATAGAACATGAACCCCATCTCATTGCATACTTCATGAACCAAGGTTTAGATATGTTGACAATGGTTGCAAGTCTCATCATGGTTGTTGTGGTGATGTAGGTATGTATGCCTAAGAGAGAAGGTTGTGGAGGTATGTTTGAAGTTGATTGACCTAAGTTAGAAGGTTGTGGTTCCACAACGAATGTTGGTGGAGATGTGTGTGTAGGTAGAGAAAGTAGAGATGTGTCTATGTTGTTTGGTTGAGGTGGTTGAAATCTTCTCATTACCCGCGTGTGCTCTTGGTGGTGACACATTGATGTCAACACCTATGTTGTGGGAAGAAGGTTGTTGGATACTCAATTCTCTCAATAGACGAGAATGTAGGCAATGTGGTGGATTGGAAGGTCTAGTAGGCAAGTCCTCTAAAGAGTTCATGAATGGGTGTGGAGAAGTATGAGGTGTAGCAAAGGATATTTGACAAGGTTAAGTGTAGGAGAAGTATGAGAAGTATGTTGTGTAGAGATGCAAGTGTTTTGCAGTGTAGGAGAAGGAGAAGTTGTTTCAAGAGGTGCAAGTGATGTTGTTTGCTCAATGGGAGCAAGTGATGGTAATCTTGGTTTAATGGAAGCAATTTGTGGTGGTGTTGGTTCAATAGAAGGAGTTTGGATGTAGTTAGAAAGAGGTGTCCTAGTAGAAGCTCTTTTGATGGGTGAGGATTCGGTTGAAGAGATTTCATATACAATGCGAGCGGTTTTTCTAGGAGGGCTTCTAGTAGAGGAACGAGATCATGTAAAAGAATTAAAACCTAATCCACTAAAATTCTTAAAATAGTAATCATTTGCATGCACAAAGGTCAACTACTGAGATACACTCTTCTAGGAAAGTTATTAAAGACAATGTGGAGTGTTGGAATGGATAAAGGTGATATTTGAATAACTAAAAGGATTCTTATCTGTCTCTGTTTGCCCGGATCCACTGGATCCCTTACAAAAGGGATCCGACTAGCACTAGCCAAGGGATCTGGCTAACTGAGATAGAAAAAGGAAAGAAAGGTTAAGTATTTAAGATTTCTAGCCTATGTAGGTTGGTGTTATGATTGAAAAGAGGTTGCTTAAATGAAGGAAGTTCTGAGAACTTAAGCTAATGATGAGAAGTGGTTCAAGGATGAGTTTTATGGAGAAATGAGACCTAAAGAAAATCAATAAATCATCAAGAGTGAAGATAGTTGGCTTAGGAGGTGTTTAATGAAGGTAGGAGTTAGATAGTGGTCAAGAGGAAAATTAGAAAATTTCTTAAAAATATATAAGAAATGAAAGTTGATTTTAGAGTAGTTTGAGGGAAAATAGGTAAAATAAATTTATGAAAAATATATTTATTGTGTAAGTAGGTGGAGTAGGTTCAGAGAAAGATGATATAAGAAACGGAACCAAAAAGTGGTGAGTATTTTAGAAATGATAAATCATAAACATCTCGAAAGAATCCTAAGTCTTTCCTAGGAGAATAAGGGAACTACTAACACCAAGGACAACTCAATTGTGACTAATAAGATATGAACAACTAGTGTAATAGGGTCCGGAAGGTTGAGAGGGATGAGAAGTGGCATATATGTGTCTCAGTTTGCCCAGATATGCTTGATCCATTTTCAAAGGGATCCCGCCCGTTTTACAGAAGGGATCCGGCTTCTGAGACAAAAATCATCACAGTGGGCTCGTAAAATCATGCACACTTATAGAATTTCACATCTAGTGTTTCAAGAAACAAACATACATGGATACAAGTCTAGTATAGTAAGTAGAGCATGTAAGAAACACATATAAGCAATCAAATTAGATAACGACCAACTTTTGATATATGATTAAAAGTGGTAAAATTTCCTACTTAGTTATTTTAGTCACTACAAATATTCATGATCTACCCATCATGTTATCAGTTATCACTACCATACAACAAAGACATAGTATCACAGACATTACATGTTCAAATGACAAATTACCACAATTGTTTTAAGACATTACCAAATTGTTTTAAAATTGTTCAACCCACAACATTCATTACCTATTCACTTCTTATTCTTTCCCATGTTTGATATGAAGTGAGTGAGACACTTGAAAATTCCATTGGTTTGCTTGAACTCCTCAGTTTCGTTGTGAATTCTTAGGAGTTGATCGATGTATGTGATGGGATTTAGTTCATAGTTTTGAATTGGATCGTTTGGGTTGAATTGGACTTCATCAGATGAATCGGTAGGAGGATGTTGCCTTTTACCTTCAACCATGAACCTCTTAGCATGTCTCATGGTGAGAAATACCATGACATGATCGACAAGAAAATGGTCACCGTTCATAGGTGAAGGTTGCATTCTACGAGAGAAGCATTGCATAAGGGAGTACCATTTTGTCGGTGTGGTAAACATTAGCCATTCTATTGACCATGTAGTACATGAGATTGAAATGTACTCCATTGATGAGACAATAAATCATGTAGAAAAGACAAGCATTGGGGTGATCCTTGTTACCGGCTAGACAAATGATGTTTTCTCTATGAATCTCTTCCCACTTCTTGTATTGTGGGAGCATTTAAGAGAGTTCCATTTGGAATGGATCTTGATGAATGAGTTCTGAGTTTTGTGTGACACGAGTTGCTGAGGTTCTTTCGATGAATATGGTGTTTCTTACCACGACGGGGTCATGGAGAGGAATGTAGTACTGACTCCTCCCAAACCAGCCTCACAGATCAACCAGGAATGGTCAACAGGTCAAGCAGTAAGAGAGAGAGTGATCAATTAATGATCCGGTGTAAGCACAGTGTTTTCCCGGGTCATTATGTCCCAACGAGGCTGAAATTGTATTTTGGGAAACGTTTGAGAGATTCAGTGATTGGGAAAGTAATAGATAATGATTTGGATTTGATTTACACTACTGGAAATGATTTGGATTAAGCTAAATAAATAGTATTAACAATTCTAGGAAACAGATTTATATAAACGTAAACCAAATTTAAAATAAATACGATTGCGTACAGAGAAAAAGGTGAGTTTTAAGTAGAAATAAACTAGAGGGGGTGAAAATGACTTTTTACAAACTTAATATTAAAAGAAAATTTTATAAAAAAGAAAATTATTTTTTTTGATTATTTTATTATTTAGTATTAATTAAATACTATTTAATAATTAATTAAAACAAATTTACACTAATTTGAATTAAGAAAAATACTAAAGTGACTTAGAAAATTATGAGATTTTTTATAAAACTAATTAACCATTACAGGAATCCTAAAAAATTATAAAAAAGTTTATAAAAATTATAAGTAAGCTAATTTAATTATTATTTATTATTTAATAATTAAAACCTATTTAAACTAATTTAATTATAAAAAAAAATACTAAATGAACAGTAAAAATTATGAAATTTTTTCTAAGAATACGTTATTAATTATAAAAGCTAGGAAAAATATAAAAAAGTACTACTGCTTATAAATAAGCAGAAAGGAAATTTATTTTTGGCTTTTTTAATTAAAACTAATTAAACTTAAATTAATTATAATAAATACTACATATACTCAGAAAATTATGAAATTTTTTGTAAAAATATTTTAATATATTAAAAACTTAAGAAAAATATAAAATTGAAAATTGCTTTTTGAAAAAGCAGAAAAATAAACCAAATGGTTTAAATAGAAGCTATCACTTATTTTATCTTTGGTTTTTCTTGAATTTTCTTTTACACAACTATTTTAATACTGAAAATAAGTGACTTTTACAAAAAAAAATTTATTGAAACTCAAAAAATAAGAAGTGTGCAAGCTATTGAGCTTAACAGAAAGCTTATTAAGGATTTTGATGGCTTTTTGAGTGATTTAAGCTACTAATTGAAAACCAAAAGTTAAACAAGCTACAAGCTACTGAGATTAACACAAAGGCCCACAGGAATGATTAAAGGTCCAAACCAAAGCTAGATCCTAAAATCTAGCCAGGGGGCTTTCCAAAGAGCCAAGAATCAGCTCTTAAAGTTCACTAATAAGCTTATGAGAAGCTTATGAAGTTGAGTCTGTATTCCTGCTGATGAGTCAACATGAATGGTCAGGGTGAGTTGAAGGGCAAAATAAGCTAGGGGCAAGGGGTCTGAGGTCCAAAATAAGTAATGAACTATTGAAATGGCTTATTAAGTTGTCCAAAAAGCTAAGGGTTGGAGGCTGGGGTCCACAAACAAACTCAAAATGAGCTTATGAAAAGTGGGCAAATACCCAAGTGCAGGGGAAGTGTCTGCCCTGCAGGCCTAAATAAGTACTTGAATAAGCACTTAAATAAAATCCTAAAAATAATCTAAATTAAGATTCCACAAGTTCACTTGGTAGACTTTAGCTTCTAAAAAGCTCAAAGCTTGAATTTGGAAAATAAAATCATGAAAAATCTTGGAAAAATGGAATTTCTGTGAAGCCTATGCAATTTGACTTTTTCTATTTGATCCAATTTTGACATGAATGAACTTTGAATGGATCCTACTGACTGAATGAGTTGTTTTAAGTTACAAGAGGATGAATTTAGGCTAATCTACCAACTTATGAACTGATATGAGCACTTATGGACCTTAAAACCTTATCAGTGAACTTTTATTGAGGATAAACTTTGGATTTTGACTTTTTAACACATAAACACTGGATTTATTGGTAGAACTGAGCTAGTATGACTTTAGGTGATGTGTTTAAACCAAAGTTAACACCAAATACTCCTTGTATCACAGATAAACAAGTAATACCAAACAAGCCTTTATAAACACTGATTTTTGATTTTTGGGACAAATGATCACTAGAGATTATGCAACTGATCCACAACAACCTAATATGATCTAGTAAACTCAAATAAGCATAGAAACACAGGTTACAACTATTAATGCTCAAGGTTCCAATTTATGCTAAAAAACTCAGTTAAACTAAGATTATGAGTACAATGAGATTCAATAAACAAACAACTGATTTAAGCTACAATAAGATTTAATTACACCTAATAAGCACACAAAACACAGAGATAAGCTAAGATAAGCAATGCTACAGTAAATACTAGAAATTAAAGAAAAATAGAAAATTTAAACTTACTTGAGACCCTAGCTAAACAAGGGCACCCAAATGGGCAGCTACAAGCTCTAGCTTGTTATAAACAAGCTAGTAAAGTCCCTCTGGCCAATCCATTTAGACCACTTCCAAAGCTTCCTGTCCAAAATGCAAGGGTACCCTGTGATGTATTGTGGAACTTGAGTTCACTTCTTTTAATGTTTTCTTATGTATCTAAGAGCTTAAATGAGCTTGAACTAATATTTTAACAATTAACAGAACACAAACAAGATTTTAACTGAAAGACATCACTTCATTCATTAATTCTTGAAAAAGGTACAAGGATGGAAAATTAAGCTTAAAAGCTTATATTAACTTAAGGAAAACGGATTACAAGCTAAGTTTTACTGGGAATTTAAAATTGATAACTAATTTGACATAAGTAAAATTAAGCTACAAGCTACACTAGTTAACTGCCATGGATGCTCCCATTCTTCTTCCTTTTATAGAGAGCATTAGGGTTTGTCTCACTCCTCTGCACAAATCCCACTTCTTTTCTAGCCATTGGATTGGCTAGAATTGATCATAGCCTTTGGTTCAATTTTGGCGGGAAAGTCAGTTTGACCAATTGAGACTGAGATATTGCAATTGGGGGGGGGGGGGGGGGGGGGTTTGGCATTTATTATGGCTTGTCTTGTTAGGTAAGTAGTGGGTTTGGGCGGTGGATGTGATGGTGTGGTGGGGGTGGTGGATGTGACCTGGTGTGCAGGTGCAAGTGGAGAAGAAGGAGGGAAAGGAGTGGTCAAACGGGGTTTGAACTCGTTTTTATTATAAAAGGGATTGGGATGGTAGGGTGTTGGCCTTTGGTTTTGGACTGGATCAGGGATGGTGTTGGATTTGGTTTTGTTTAAGAATAATACAAAGGGTCCATTTGGTTTAATGTTATCACAAGGACCTAAATTGTAATTTTCTGAATTTCAAGGGGTGGAATGTAGTACTGTCCCAAAGTAATTACAAGGGTGTAACTTGCCAATCTTGAATAATACAAGGACCACATTTGATATTTTCCATATTTGAAATTCCTAGGGACATTATGTCAAAATCTTGAAAGTTCAGGGACCATTCTTGTAATATCTTCAATCTTTTCTTACAGGGACCAATTGTGATAACTTGTGAATTCCCAAGGACCATTGTTGACTTTTTATTCTAAAATCCAATGCTCAGGGGCCATTTCTGTCAATTTCCAAACTTGAGGGACCATTTCTGCCAATTTTGCAAACTTTTGCTCCAAGGACTATTTTTGGCATTTTGTGATTCCAAAAGGTGTGTTTTGACGATCTGAGCTCAAAAGTGGTAATTTGCTTCCTCGGCTCTGGCTTTTGACACGTTTTCCAAACTCGTGCTCGTTTTTGTCCTTTTTGGCCTGATTTATGCCAATTTCTGAAATATCCGTTCCTGCATGATCACAAACACAAAACACAATATCTTTGGCAATTATGGTTAGTTTGTGTCTGTTTTGGTCTTAATATGGCCAGAAAAAGGTGTGTGAATAAGCACACACCAAGCACATAGGATTTTGATCGACCATTTGGTTGAGCTTAGCGAGAGACCAATCACTAGAGTACATGCAAATGCCTTGACAAGGGATACATAGGACTTCGGCAAAGATGGTGAGAGGTAGGACAATGGTTTGATTATTGATGATGAAAGAGATAGAAATTTTTCCGTCATCATAACGAATGATTCAGACACTCTTATAGAATTCAAGAACGAAAACGAGACAGATTTGTTCATCGATTTCAAGAAGACAACGAAATTTGATTATTGAGAAGACATGAGGGATATCGATGTTATCACGGAATGATTCTTCAACGAGACGTCCTTCATGAAAAAGACGTTTTTAGAGCATCTTGAATACTTTTTGGTCATCCGGAGAGTGGTTGTCTTTTCGGTGGTGTTGAGGTATGTAGTGAGCGGTGTCATGGCGGTCTTGTTGGGTTGACTTAGGCATGATGGAACCTAAAGCAAAATGCAATATTATGGTTTAAGGAATGTGTGTTTTAACGTATATATAAACCATTATTTTGAGCCAAATGGATTTTGAATAATCACAATTCTTTTGACAATTATCACATTTCGACTACATTAAAGCTTGTCTTCTAACACATCTTTTTGTATGAACAGTGTTAAACATTTTTCTTAATTCTTAATGATCATGGCTTTAAAAAATCATTTTGTTGTGTTTTAGAGAAAATCCTTTTTGATAAATAGGTGATTTCTAACTAGGATAGTTATCTTAGGAGATTAACAAACACAATGTGATATCAATTAAGAGGTGATTGTGATAAACCCATTTGAATCAAATTAGGCGCTAAAAAAACTAGAATGAGATAAATGATAATGTAGTGAAATTCATTACTTACAAAGATGATTAGTTAAAAATGGAGAATGATGCTTGAGCTCCAGGAAGAGTGGAAGTTAGGGTTGGATCGATTTGATAGTGTAAGAGTAAAGTAGAAGTGCACAGTGATCATCAAGTATATAATCTGTTTACGGATATGACGGTTCCGCCGAATCCTTTGAAAAAGGGATCCAACACCTTATAGCCAAGGGATCCGGTTGTTCAGTAGTTTCACATATTAGTATGTTTGATTTTGACGTAGAATTTTGATCCTTAATTATTATAAATTCAATGTTTTATTAGTATGAGTTATGACGTGATTTCTAAATGATCCTAATTCCATGAAGTGATTTGAACGAGATGAGGGTTTGCGTGTATGAGAAATCCAAAGTCGTAAAGACGAAAAAACATGATAAACACTAGATAAAGAAAGTGAAACAAATATTATATTATATTCATTTCAATGCACAATGCAATACAAAGGATTGTATAGACAATAAAAACATAAATGCCTAGCAAAAAATACAAAGCTCAACGAGTGAACTTGATCATTGGGTAGACGAGCGTGATGAGTGATAAGACCATTATTAAGACTTGATAAGACCAACCATATTCCCAGGCCATGCCTGCCCTGGAAAGGCTTCTCAGGCCATGTCAAATACACGCACAAGACAACTATCTCCCAAATGTCACTAACAGTTAAGATTTACTATTTATGACAATGGGAGACACACAAACAAGAATATCTGAGAAAAACACGACCTGGTACAAACCAAGAAGGAGCTGCTACTTTTCTTCTTTTCTATATTGTTGGGTACTTCAGTACCTAATTGCCCCTTGTATAGACTTGAATGAAAAACACCCTAACTCCCTAAGTATAAATACTGTTCTTGATGAACAGTCATCAGGGAGTCATCCTTAGGATGTTCCTCAGAGTCTGAAGAAGAAAGAGTCATCATTGTCGGACTCAGAGACTGAAGATAGGAACCGAGACTTGGATGATGGAGTTAGTGAGTGATGACAATAACTCACTGCCTCTCTGAAGACTTATCTCTGAAGAAACAAATACGTAATATGAGCGGTAACCTTCTAGGGATGATAAAGTTAAAAGCATGAACAAGAACGTAAAAAGGAAGACAGAAAGTACAAAGAAAATAATGAAGTACAAAACTAGCTACAAGCAAATATTTAAAATAACTTTTTGTTTTAGTACTTTATTCAAAGCTTCACATGGAAGCTTCTCTTTCTTTGCTTATTTAGATGTATGTCGTAAATGAGATGGGTAAGATTCTACACACAAAAATGTAAATGATACTAAGGGTGTGTTTGTTTCATTTAGATGTTTAAGTCTAAATCTGACTACCACATCTTACTAGTCAGAGGTGGCTAGAACGTCTAAATCTAAACGAAATAATGTTGTTTGTTTTTGTATAATTGTCCGAATGATTTTAAGTGCTCATTTCTACAATTTATTTAAGTAACTTGTGTAAATATGAAATAAGTCTTTTTATCATAAATAGAACATAGTTAATAAACCATCAAATATATTATATTAACACGAGTCTTCAATCTCTCTTATCGAGTAAGAGGCAGTAAGACAAGCCCCCCACCTCTTACTAAGTCAGATGTTATATGTCTAACTGGGTGTGACTCAAAAGAAAAAAACAAACAAGCAAAACGTCTGCCCACCTCTTACTGGTAAAAGTAAGACGGAGTAAAAGGGTTAGTAAGATTTTTTTTTTTTAATTTTTAAACAAACACACCCTAAATGTCTAGTTGATAGGATTCTCCTATCCAAAAATTGGAAAGTTTACATTGTCATTTAATCTCAAATTTTGTTTCATAAACACTTGGGTATATATTATTTGTTAATTGCAAATAGAATATAAACGTTAAAAAGTACAATGGTGTTATTAGTGGTCAAATGGTCATGAGCAAACTTGTTATTATTTTGTTTCATCATTATTCATGGTTTGCTCAAATTTATTAGGACTAACACGAATGATCAACACGTGGCCTATCTTACAACCGTTTGATCATCCTTTTGGGATTTATCCTTATACCCTAAATGCCTTCTATAAATAGAAGGAATCCCACATCCTCAAAAGGGCCGAGAATCCTCTCTACATTTTCACATACTATTTCACATAGTAAACACATACTACACGATTTATTGTGAGTGTTACCTAAGCCTGTGATTCTTTATCACACCTTTGGGTCCTTACCGTTCTACATGAGAAACCGGACAACACAACCATCCCCAAACCAACCTTAATTATGTTTTACATCTCACATGTAGACATTATGTAATTCTGGTTATTGGGATCAACCCGAAAATGAAACCGAATTCAAATTCGGTTTTCATTCCGGTTTGATCTAATTTGAATTATGTGCGGTTTGGTTTTGAGCTATGTCTAAAAGAATTCAACCTCAACAATTCAAACTGAACAAAACCGACAAAGCAACCAACGAATATACCTACTAAAACGAGACATGTGGCTTAGTAGGGTGAGCGCTAAAAATCAAAAAATCGAATCGAAACTGAAAAACCGAGAAAACCGCACCGAAAAATTGAACCAAATGAAAAACCGACGGGGGTGGTGTTGATTTTTAGAAAAAACGAAATTTTTATGAGGGTTTTTGGTTGCTTATGAAAAACTGAATCGAAAAGACCGCTCCACCACACCTTTATCTATTTTCAAGAAATTTAAAATGATTTTTCCTGCTTAACAAACTAAACCAAAGACTCGATATATGTCTTGTAATTATGCAAAACTGTTTAAAATGCTAAAATTTGCATTTCATATTTTTACAGATTTTTATATTGGTGTTTCAAACTTATTTGATAGCTTTGGGTTTTCAGATGTTATGCAAGTATTTATCCCTTTTGAGTAAGGTTGTTTGAAAACATAACTTTTATGTTGATGGAAAACTTGCTAGTTATTATTGTTTGATCGATTGAAATCAATATAAAATATTGACTTATTTATCGGTAAATCAAAAAGTAAATAAATAAATAAATAAAACAAAATAAAATAAAATACGATTTAATGGGAAAATGGAAAAAGCAAAACCAATAATCCAAAAACGGTTTGCAATTTTATAAAACCGAAATGTTTGGTTCGAGGTTGGTGACTTGGTTCTAACCAAAAACCTTCTTAAACCGGTCCATGCTCACCCTCCATGAATAGTAACACCAATGGGCTTAGCTTAGCCCAATTCCCCCCTCATCATAACCCAAGGGCAAATCCGTAACAAGAAACTTCCAACGGCTAGTTATTATTTTGATGTAGCCGTTAAACCCAAGCTGCCAGAAAACCCCTAAATCACAAACCCTAATGATTCTAACACATATAAATAAGACCCGAAATTCTCTCATTCCATCACACAATCACTCTCTTAATCTTCTTCTAATCATCTGCTGATCTCGATCTCATTATCGCGCTCTTAGAATCGTCTTTTATATCATCTGTTATTGTTATTTGCTTGTGACTAATCTTTTTTTGCAGGATTTAATCAAAGTTTGCATCTTTCTTCGTTTTTATATATTGGGTTTTGTTTGTTTGTCTTTTGTTATTAATATTATGGATGCAGGATCTGCTATTTCTTCTTCTGCCACTAAATCAAGAAACGCGCTTAAGGAACAATACCTTCATCGCAAGAATTCCCGCGAAAACGTGAGTCTTTTTCTCTTTGATTTATTGGTTTCTGGTTTATTGGTTTTTGTTTTTCTGTTAATGATTTAAAGGGTTTTTACTGATGATATAAAGGGTTGGTTTTTACTGATGTAAAGATCTTTTTTTTTTTTTTTTTTTTTTACTGATTAAAAGGGTTTTTTGTTATTGATTTACGGGTTTATTTGCTGTTACTGATTTGGGGTTTTGTGTTTGTTTGTGTAGTTGGATAGGTTTATTCCAAATAGATCTGCTATGGATTTCGACTACGCACACTACATGCTGACAGAAGCGAAGAAAGGTAAGGAGAATCCAGTTGACAGCTCGCCGGCAAGGGAAGCATACATGAAGCGTTTGGCAGAAGGTTGCAACATGAACAGAACCAGGATTCTTGCTTTCAAGAACAAGCCTCCGACACCTGTGGAAGCGATTCCCAGTGACTTGTTTTCTGCACCGGTCCACCAGTCGAAACCAGTCAAAGCCCGTAGATACATTCCCCAGGTAGTAAACTATCTATATAATGCAAATTTGTTGTTAGATTTAAATCTGTGTAATTTTATATAATTTGTGTTTTAGTACTGAAATGTGGTTTTTGTGTTTGGTTGTAATAAATAGACTTCTGAAAGAACATTGGATGCACCTGATCTTGTCGATGATTACTATTTGAATTTGTTGGATTGGGGAAGCAGCAATGTTCTTGCAATTGCTCTTGGAAACACAGTGTATCTATGGGATGCTATCGATGGTAACACATCAGAACTCGTGACAGTTGATGATGAAAGTGGTCCTGTTACAAGTGTTAAATGGGCACCAGATGGTCGTCACATCTCAGTTGGTTTAAACAGTTCTGATGTGCAGCTTTGGGATTCAACCGCTAACAGATTGGTAATTATCTGATCTTATTATATTTTCGTGAATCTGATATACTATGTTTTGATGAATGTTTATTTACTTATAATGTTTTGGTTTGATTGAAACAGTTAAGGACATTGAAAGGTGGACATCAATCTAGAGTTGGAGCAATGGATTGGAACAACCACATTCTGACAACCGGAGGAATGGATGGTCAGATCGTAAACAACGACGTTAGAGTAAGGGAACATATAGTCGAGACATACAGTGGTCACCATCAAGAAGTTTGTGGGCTGAAATGGTCGGCTTCCGGTCAGCAGTTGGCCAGTGGTGGAAACGACAATCTTCTTCATATTTGGGACAGATCAGTAGCTTCATCAAATGCACCAACTCAATACCTTCACAGGATGGAAGAGCACACTGCAGCTGTTAAGGCGCTTGCTTGGTGTCCGTTTCAGGCTAATCTTCTTGCGTCAGGTGGTGGTGGCGGCGATAAGTCTATCAAGTTTTGGAACACACACACCGGTGCTTGTTTGAACTCAGTTGACACAGGGTCACAAGTGTGTGCACTTTTATGGAACAAGAACGAGCGTGAGCTGCTGAGCTCACACGGGTTTACACAGAACCAGTTGACACTATGGAAGTACCCGTCGATGGTTAAGATGGCTGAGCTTACTGGTCATACATCAAGAGTTCTTTACATGGCACAGAGCCCCGATGGATGTACTGTTGCAACTGCTGCAGGAGACGAGACTTTAAGATTTTGGAATGTTTTTGGGAGCCCAGAAGTTGCTGCAAAAGCTGCCCCTAAAGCCGCTTCAGAGCCCTTTGCCCACTTGAACCGTATTCGTTGATTCTTACTTGTTACGTATATAGAGACAGAAACACATTTTAGACAGTATTGTTAGTTACTTCATCATTTGTTATATGTAAAGTAGTGATGAGGAGAAATTGCTTATTGATCCATTTTACAATAAATTTGACTTTTTCGCCCTTTTGATCAAGTGTAGCTTTGAGATTGGTGTTTTTTTTTTTTTTTTTGGATGTAAGCAATTGACTTTTTTTGGCCCTTGAAATAAAAGGTTATAAATGTTGTTTTGATTAGCTATATTTTTAGGCAGTATTAGTTGATTATATTGATTTGCTGATTTCCAAGTTATTATTCTAGTCGTTGACTTGTTGCTTACCTTTTAGTTTGTGTTTTAGTTTGAATCTGAGCTCGATTTGTTAGTCTATTATATATATCTTATAAAGCAGACTCGTGATAGGCTTGTTGGATTAGAATAACTTGTGTTTGAAAACGGTAGTTATCAGACCAAAAAACCATATATGGATTCACTGGACTCGTTTTGACAAGATCAATCAACTTTGTGTTTGAGCACAAAATTATCAGAACCCAGTCTCAAGTGTTTGTTAATCAGTTTTGGAACACTGGTGCTTGTTTAAACTCAGTTGACAAAGGGTCACAAGTGTGTGCTTATGGAACAAGAAAGAGCTCACAAGACAGAACCCAGTTGACTCTATGGAAGTACCCGTCGATGGTTAAGGTCATACATCCGTGGCACAGAATGTATAGTCAACTTGCAACTGCTGCAGCGAAAAATATTATGTTAACAGTATTCTTAGTTAGATACTCCGTGATTTGCAGTAGAGTTTGAGAAGAAATTGCTTATTGATCCATTTTACAAAATTGCCGTTGACCATATGTTACCTGGACGTTTTACTCATCTGGATGTAAGAACTTCACTTTTTTTCGCCTTGAAATAAAAAGGTATAAATGTAGTTTGAATAACAATGTTTTTTAGGCAGTATATGTTGAATATATAGTCTTTTACTTATGGTGATGTCGACTCTAGTTTGATGTTTTAACGTTTAACCAACGATCCAACATCAAGGATTCATTTTCCAAATTATTCAAATGCTGCATTTTTTTTTCACTGCATTATTTTATTACCACCAAAACCATATTGCGGCAAGATATGGAAGTGATACGGAACCATCTTACAAAATTGTTTGTTGTTTTTGATCAAATTAGGTTTAAGCTTTTTATTCTTTTGGAAGTAAGTAATTGACTTTATCCTTTGATCAAATGCACCATTAAGAATTATTTCTTATGGATGTTAATTGACTTTTTTTCGCCCAAGAATTAAAAGATTTGTTTGAATCAACTAGAGCTTTCTAACCGTTTTTGTTATTTTTTTCACCTGGGTTAATCATGATGACACCACAATTTTATACACTATGATCCACAACACATAGGTCCGCCAAAGAGGTTTGCAGCTTCTGAGAATTGAGCTCATATCTCATGTGAAAACATGAGCATCAAAGTATCAAACTCATAGTACTTTAACCAAACGAACTAGCGTCTTTCTAGTTGCTTGACTCATAAAGAATAAGACTTAACATTTATTCGAGTTTAACTGTGCTATGTTTCACTTGCAACTTTCAACTTGGTTAGGATTAACATCAATGCAATCTTAAATTTATTTAAATCATATGAAACATAACTAATAAACATGTCACATGTGCTTTTAACAAATATCGAACCCACATCTTTTTTATTTATTTATTTATTTTATTTTTTTTATCAATCAATGGTTAAGAACAGTTTGCAAGTTTGTATAATAATTTGAACTAGGCCCCTTTTGGCAAAATTGTCACGCATGTTGCTATCCAGTATCCACATTTTTAATGCTGGTGACTGGTGTGCATGATTTATGAATATCATAAAAAGAGCAAAAAATTGGTAGGGTAGAAAAGATTATGACATTTTTTTTTGTAAATGTATTTTTCACAAATATTTTGCAAATGAAATTTTTGTTGTGAACAATATTGAGGGAATGAATTAACTTCTATTGATCATCATGAAGAGAATACAAGAAGAGTATATATAAGATAATATTAGGGTAAAAACCCTAATAGCTAATTGGGTCATGGGCCTCTATTTAGTTATATGGACATCCACAATATAATGATCCATAACACTCCCTCTTGGATGTCCATATTGTAAATACACTTAGGAATTGTTGCCTCATTAAAAACCTTGTCAGGAAAACCTAGTGGGACAAAACCATGACTAAGAGAAAAAGAGTGCAGCGTGTATTATCTCCTTCTGATGACTATATCACTTGAGCTCTTTGAGTCGATGCATCCCGATGTTGTGACTTAGTTTCCTAAATGTTAAGGTAGGAAGTGCCTTGGTAAATAGATCCGCCAAATTGTCGCATGAACGAACTTGTTGAACAATAATATCACCATTCTTCTGTAGGTCATGAGTGAAAAAGAATTTTGGTAAAATATGTTTCGTCCTATCGCCCTTGATATAACCTTCCTTAAGTTAAGCAATACAAGCTGCATTATCTTCATGCAAAACTGTTGGTGCCTCCTTCTCTGAAGAATTACAATATGATCTACGTATGTGTTGTATCACACTTCTTAGCCACACACATTCTCGACTTGCTTCATGTATCGCTAGAATTTCTGCATGGTTAGATGAAGTCGCTGAGATAGTTTGCTTAACTGAACGCCATGAAATTGCGGTTCCTCAACTTGTAAAAACATATCCAGTTTGAGATCGACCATTATGAGGGTCAGACATATATCCCGCATCTGCAAAACCAACTAAACTTGTATTTGATGGGTTAGTGAAAAATAACCCCATATCCTTTGTACCTTGAAGATAGCGAAATATTTGTTTTATTCCGTTCCAGTGCCTCTTTGTAGGACAAGAGCTATATCTTGCTAATAAGTTTACAAAAAATGCTATATCTGGTTGTGTATGGCCAGCAAGATACATTAAAGCTCCAATAGCACTTAAATATGGAACTTCAGGACCAAGAATTTCCTCAGCAGCTTCTTGAGGTCGAAATGTGTCATTTTTAACATCAAGTGTTCTAACACCCATTGGAGTGCTTAGTGAATGTGATTTATCCATATAAAATCTTTTCAACACCTTTTCAATATATGCTTCTTGATGCACAAGGATTCCATTCTTAAGATGTTCAAATTGTAATCCAAGACAAAATTTTGTCTTTCCAAGATCTTTCATTTCAAATTCTCTCTTTAAGCACTCAATAGCCTTAGGAAGTTCACCTGGAGTTCCAATTATATTCAAATCATCAACATACACCGCAATTATAACATATTCAGATCCGGATCTTTTAATAAAAATGCATGGGCAAACAGAATCATTCTTATAGCCTTCCCTTAACAAATATTCACTAAGACGATTATACCACATTCGTCCTGACTGTTTTAACCCATATAGAGATTTATTCAACTTAATTGCATATCTTTCTCGAGAACTATTTTTACATGATTCAGGCAGTTTAAACCTTTCATGGAGTTTCATGTAAATTTCAGTATATAGTGAACCATACAAATAAGCTATCACTACATCCATTAGACGCATATCAATTCCTTCTTGTATTACCAGACTAATCAAATAGCGAAGGGTTATTGCATCCACCACAGGAGAATATGTCTACTCATAGTCAATTCCAGGTCTTTGAGAAAATCCTTGTGCTACCAATCGAGCCTTGTATCTCATGATTTCATTTTTCTCATTTCTCTTTCGAACAAAGACCCACTTATATCCAACAGGTTTGACATCATTAGGTGTTTGGACTATTTGTCCAAATACTTTTCTCTTCTCAAGAGATTTTAATTCTGCCTCAATTGCGTCTTTCCATTTTGGCCAATCATTTCTATTTTTGCATTCATGCATAGACTTTGGTTCTTGATCCTCATCATCTTCCATTATTTCTAGCGCTACATTATATGCAAATGTATCATCGACGTTTATTTCACTTCGATTCCAAACTTTTCTAGACATAACATAGTTTATTGAGATCGCTTCATTTTCAGGTACCTATGGTTCTTCTTGAACCAACATGTCTAGTGTCTCTTTGGGAGACTTTAGGGTTTCTCTTTCCTCGATTATACCATTTTGAATATTTGCTCCCTTTTTCTTTCGAGGATTTTTATCTTTGGAACCGACTGGTCTACCACGTTTTAAACGTGCATTAGATTCTTTGCCTATTTGAGGTTGTCCCTCTTGGACATTAATCTTAATTGGAGCATTAACAGCTGGAATATGTGACTTTGTCACTTTCTTTGGGTCAGTAAATGCGTCTGGTAACTGATTAGCTAATCTTTGTAAATGAATTATCTTTTGAACTTCCAATTCACATTCTTTAGTTCGAGGATCAAAATTATTTAATGATAATTCTTTCCAACTTATTTCTTTTCCCAGCTGTCTTATCTGTTCCCCCAATGTTGGAAACATTAATATTATCAAAATTATTTAGTTCAAGGATCAAAATGAATTATCTTTTGAACTTATTTGTTTAGTTCGTGCTGATAACGTGTTGTGAACAATATTGAGGGAATGAATATTCTTCTATTGATCATCATGAAGAGAATACAAGAAGAGTATATATAAGATAATATTAGGGTTAAAACCCTAATAGCTAATTGGGCCATGGGCCTCTATTTAGTTATATGGACATCCACAATATAATGATCCATAACAATTTTAAGTAAATTGCAAAAATAGTTTTTGTAGTTTGGCTAAATTGCAGGCGTGGTACCTATAACTTCAAAAATACAAGTGAATGTATATACGTCTTCCTAAACCCTAACCAAAACAAATCGGCATCTATGGCCGAATATAACGTTCCACCAAATCCTTCTACAACATCCGACCACAAAGGTACTTCTACTGTTTTTTCTAATAAATATAAAAGCTCAGTTGGTTTGAGAACTTATGTTATTTTATTGTTCATGTTTTTGCAGTTGCAGATATGTTGAACAGTAATGTAGGGAAACTTAATATTCCTGAACTTAAAGATGCTAAGTTAGCTGGTACACGTTTTTCCGAATCATGCACATTAATTCTGACAGAAGGATATTCTGCCAAAGAATTTGCTGTAAGTTATTCTTTGATATATAGTCACATATTTGAATACGTGTATTCGATCACATAAACAACAATCATTTAATACGATGTTTAATGTTGTTTGCAGAGAGGATTGGGCCAAGATGAATACGGTGCCTTTCCTTTGAAAGGTAAGTTGCCGAATGTGAGGGGAGCAAGTCCTCAACAATTGCTGGAAAACACTGAAATTCAAAACATTATGAATATTCTTGGCCTCCAATTTGGTAAAAGTTATGAAAATGTTAAGGACTTGAGATATGGACACTTGATGATTATGGCTACGAATCAGGTGTGTATAACTGTTACTAGTTTGCGTTGACAATATCAAGTATCTGCCATTTTTTATGCTTATAGAACATTACATGTGTTTTGTAGGGTCATGATGGTTCATGCATCATAGGGATATTGATCAAGTTCTTTCACTACTTCTGGCCATCTTTGCTAAAAGTCAAAAGCTTTATGCAAATGTTCATAATACCAATTGTTAAGGCCTATCACAAGAAGACTAATGCAATGTTATCATTCTATACAACACCCGAGTATGTGGCGTGGGCGAAAGAATTGGGAAACAAAGCAACAGAATACAGAATAGAGTACTATAAGGTTTGTTTATGAAAATTTTGAATAGCAACTATACATAATTGTTGTTTTTGCAATTTTTTAATATTTTTCACAATCTCTAGGGGGCACTGCAAAGTCAAGGAGAAGCACAGTATTATCTTTCTGATGTTGATCAGCACACTAAGGACTTTTATTGGTTTGATCACCATGATGATGATGCAATTGAGTTTGCCTTCAGTGATAAGAAGATTGAGGCGAGATACCAGTGGCTTCAAAGACCTCAGGTTTGGTCATTATCAACTTTTGCCAACTTAGTTATAAACAGTTATGGCGTCGAATGTGATTGAGGTGAGATACCATTGTGTTTAGGTCAAAAGATATCATTTAGTATGGTTAAAATTGATTGGACTAGAAAACACTTTTCGCTCCTTTTTTAAAAAATCTTAACAAATGTGCAATGCCTTAAATACTTGCAGGTTGTGCTCCAACTGTGATTTTTTTTGCATTGGTCAAACCACTCGTATTTCAAAATCTTACTGAATAAGTAGCTGATGCATTTAGTTATGATTACAAAAATATTACTCCATAGTGTTTGATGTTAAGTGTGCCCTAGTTTGACCCCATTCACATGTGAATGGGTTGAAATCGCCATCTCTACAACATAGTAATCAGGGAGACATGACACGAATTTCATTACAATCGTCGTTTCTTGATGCAGGCTTGTACTTATTTTGACTCAAAGGATAAGAGCATCCGATACCTCGACTTCATCAACAAACAGTTCATGAAATATGTAGTGGCTGATCTCCAAAGATCAATCCCATCAACGGTGGATGGGTTGAAACCTGACCAAAGAAAGATCCTATTCTATGCTTTCAAGAAGCCCATTATTCATGAAATTGAAGTTGCTCAGTTCAGTGCTTATGTGTCTGATGTCTCTCCTTATCATCATGGTGAGGCGAGTCTAGTCGGTACCATTATCGGCATGGCCCAAAATTATGTTGGTAGTAACAATATTAACCTTCTTCAGCTGAATGGGCCACTTGGTACACGTCAGATGGTGAGATATTCAATTTAAACATTTACTCATAATTACATTGCATATTCTAAAGTCTATTATTCCTTTGCAGGGTGGTAAAGATCATGATGCAAGTGGTAGATATATTTTCACTCAGCTCTCTCCTATCACACGATATCTTTTTGACAAGGACAAGGATGATGAACCTATTCCCCACTACTTGAATGACTATGGTCAATCCATTGAGCCTGCATGGTAGTTTATAATCTATGTGTATTTTTGTAAGTTATGATATTGCTTGAATTGGTTGTTATAATAATTCCTTTTTTTTTAATTGAAAAAGGTTTATTCCAATCATCCCAATGGTTCTGGTAAATGGAAGTGAAGGAAGAGGGACTGAATGTAGTTCGTTTATTCCAAATTATAATCCACGAGACATTATTGCTAACCTAAAACGCCTACTCGAAGGTAAAGCGGTGGTGCCTATGATTCCATGGTATAAAGGGTTCGACGGAGATATTCAGAAAGAAACAACATCAAAGGATACTTTATACACCACAAAAGGATACTTTGTAACAGAGGACAAGAATGATCCTACTATCACTGAACTCCCAATAGGGACGTCAACTCGGGATTACAAGGAATTTTTGGCTTCACGGTGTGGGAAGGACATTAAGGTAAATTAAAAAGTTTTAAATAGATAGCGCGTATATTGTATTTTTATTTTTAAATACATAACCCCATGTTTTTTTTGCAGGCTTACACGGCCCGCAGAGATAATACTAATAATGTGTATTTTGAAAGTACCATGACTGAAGATCATATGAACAGTGCGAACCATGCGGGGGGGTTCTTGAATAAACTTAAGCTAACAACTACATTAAGCACAGCTAACATGCATCTGTTTGGTTCCAAAGGTGAACTAAAGAAGTATGACACCCCTGAACAAAGTAAGTACCATATCCATGAACAAAAGATTGATTTATACTCTTAATTTGTTCACAGACTATTTATATTCTTTCTGTGTACAGTTCTTGAGGATTTCTATCACCTTCGTCTTGAACTTTATGAACAGAGGAAGGTAAGTTGGATGTGGTTTCATTTCATTTCCTTGTTTAACACTCTGTACTAATCCAAATGTGGTCGTGGCTAACAGAGAGCTCTGGTTCGTGAGCTCGAGATTGCTTCATGGTTACTGGAAAACAAAGTGAGGTTTATAGATAAAGTTTGTGAGGGAGATATTCTTTTGTTCCCTTCAAGAGGGAAGGACGAGTGGTGTGCTGAATTAAAGAGGAAAGGTTTCAAATCTTTACCATCACAGGCGGTTGATAATGTAGAAGAAACTGAAGAGGAGGAACCCGGAACAGGTTATGATTACTTGCTGTATATACCCCGATTATCATACACAATTGAGAAGATAGAGGAGTTAAAGCAAGCAAGTGATGCAATGAAGAAAGAACTTGATGAGATCACAAAAAGTAAATCCGAGTCTTTATGGCTAAGAGATCTTAATGCTCTTGATCACCAACTTGATGTGAGAACTGAAATCTCATTTTGCTAATTTTTGACAATGACCAGTGATCATGTGAACTAATAAAAATATCGCTTGCAGGAGGAAAAATATACTTTAGATGAACGCATAGCCAAAATCGACTTCCAATCTTTACAGGATGTCGATGAATCATGCATCCCCTGAGATAGCATAAGGTAAAACCATTATTTAAATGATTTATGCATAATAACCGTTCAGTCTGGCATGTCACGTTTGTGAGTTGTGACTAACATAAGTTATTTCAACAACAGAAGCTTCAATGAACAAGAAGAGTCATATGTAGTGAGTGATTCTGATGAAGAAGAACCTGAAGATGACAACGATGCGACTGAGGATTCTGATTTTGAAGATGAAGAGTGAGGAGCAAGTGATTGAAGATATAATGTGTTTTGGTTCTTCTAACTATGAATTTCAAAGTGGTGGGAAATATGCTTGTTTTCTTGAACCTTTAGTTAGGATGTGTTGTAATGTTGACTTTGTAGTAGGTATTTTGTAGATGCATTGCTTTTGGACTCCAATTCTATCTTCCATTTATTGTCTTTGTTATAGTTTTTTCATCTGTTAACAAGATTTCATAAATAACTTGATTCACCTAAACCTAAAAAATTTCCTCGACGTACTGTAATGAAACGACTATCAACAAAGTAGAAAAACAAAAGATGAAGCTATTCAAGAATGAACATGCATGCATGTGTGAAGTTTTATTTCTTAATAGAATCTTTGAATGTGTTTAATCTCGTATCTTTCTTGTTATATATCATTTAATGTTGTTTTCTTAATGATTGAGCATAGGTGCTTTAAAAAGTTGCAAGTATATCACAATAAGCAATACCAGCTATCGTTACTTAATAGTATAAGTTTCTTTCTAACCTGTTATTAGTCCTGTAACCTGGCCGGTGTATATCATATGACATTTTTAGCACGAAAAAAGTTGAACCCTCTCTCTCCTTTTTCAGCCGAGCCTTCCTAAACCCTAACTAAAACAAGTCGGCACCTATGGCCGTTCCACCAAATCCTTTTACACCCCCACCTTCAACATCAGATCACAAAGGTACTTCTACTATTTTTTTTTCTAATTAATATAAAAGCTTAATTACCGTAATTGTGTAACCAATTAAATAGCTAGAGGAACACATGTAAATTTGGTGATCGTTGTAAGTTTATACATTACGACGGGAAACAAGGAATAACCATACTTATTAATTTTTTTATTTCTGAAATTAGTTGGTTTGAGAACTTATGTTATTGTCTTGTTTATGTTTTTGCAGTTGCAGATCTGTTTGTAGGAAAACTTGATATTCCTAAATTGAAAGATGCTACCTTAGTAGGTTCTCCCGAATCCTGCACATTAATTCTGACAGAAGGAGATTTAGTCAAAAATTTCGATGTAAGCCTTTTTTTTTTTTTTTTTTGATAGTCTTTGTATTCACAAATAAACAATCATGTTTATTATTGTTTGCAGATGTCTAGATATAAATATGGTGTGTTTCCTTTGGAAGGTAAGTTGCTCAATGTGAGGGGAGCAAGTCCTCAACAATTGCTGGAAAACGCTGAAATTCAAAACATTATGAATATTCTTGGCCTCCAAGTTGGTAAAAGTTATGAAGATGTTAAGGAATTGAGATATGGACACTTGATGATTATGGCTAATAAGGTGTGTAGTGTACCAATCACTGTGTGTGCGTTGACAATATCAAGTGTATATCTGCCATTTTTTTTATTAAGCTTATAGAACTTACATGTGTTTTGTAGGGTGATGATTGTTTACACATCATAGGGCTATTGATCAACTTCCTTCACTACTTCTGGCCATCTTTACTAAAAGTCAAAAGCTTTATGAGCGTGTTCCTAACACCCTTTGTTAAGGCGACCTCTAAGAACACTAATGAAGTGTCATTGTTCTGTACAATGCCCGACTATCAGAAGTGGCAGAGAAATTTGGGAAACAAAGTTAACAGAATACAAAATAAACTACTTGGAGGTTTGTTTATATAAATTTTGAATAGCAACTATACATACATACATTGTTATTTTGTCAATTTTTAATATTTTTCATTTCCTCTAGGGGCTTAAAAGTAAAGAAAGAGCAGCGTATGTTGATCAGTACGCCAAGGAATTTGTTTGGTTTGATGACCTTGATGGTAGAGAAATCAAGATTGCCTTCAGTAAGAAGGATGAGGTGATAAGGGAGTGGCTTCGGTCAGATCAGGTTTGGTTTTGGTCAAACAACTCGTTTGAGTCAACTTTCAAATTCTTACTGAATAAATAGCCGATGCATTTAGTTATGATTACAAAAATATTACAAAAACACGTGAATGGGCTGAAATACAACATAGTAATCAGGGAGACATGACACAAATTTCATTACAGAAGGAGACTCTTCCTTATCTTGACTCAAAGGAGAAGCACATCCGATACCGCGACTTCATCAGCATAGACTTCAAGCGATATGTAGAGGTTGATCTCCAAAGATCAATCCCATCAATGGTGGATGGGTTGACACCTGGCCAAAGAAAGATCCTATTCTATGCTTTCAAGAAGCCCATTATTCAGGCAATTGAAGTTGATCAGTTCACTGCTTATGTGTTTGAGCACTCTCCTTATCATCCTAGTGAGGACAGGAGTCTAGTCGGTAACATTATCGGCATGGCCCAAAATTATGTTGGTAGTAACAACATCAACCTTCTTGAGCCAGATGGGCGATTTGGTACACGTTTGATGGTGAGATATACAATTTAAACATTTATTGTTTTGTATACATTGCAATATTGCATATTCTAAAGTCTATTATTCCTTTGCAGGGTGGCATAGATCATGTTGCAAGTGGTAGATGTCTTTACACTCAGCTCTCTCCTATCGCACGATATCTTTTTCCCGAGGCTGATGAACTTATTCTCCACTACGATGGTCAATCCCCTGAGCCTGCATGGTAGTTTATAATCTGTGTATTTTTATATGTATATGATATTGTTTGAATTGGTTGTTATATTGATTCATTTTATTTATTTTATTTATTCTTTATTTTTTTTGAAAAAGGTTATATCCAATCATCCCAATGGTTCTGGTAAACGGAAGTGAAGGAAGAGGGACTGTATGTAGTTCGTTTATTCCAAATTATCATCCACGAGACATTATTGCTAACATAAAACGCCTACTCGAAGGTAAAGCGGTGGTGCCTATGATTCCATGGTATAATGGGTTCGAAGGAGAGATTGAGGAAACAAAAACACCATCAAAGGATACTTTATACACCACAAAAGGAATGATAAAAGATGACGATAATGGTATCATTATCACTGAACTCCCAGTAGGGACGTGGACTAACGTTTATGACGAATCTTTGAAGGCAGCTGTTGGGAAGGACATTGAGGTGAATTAACAAGTTTTAAAAGAGTTAACGCGTATATTGTATTTTTATTTTATTATCTATAGCTCTTATATGGCAACCCCGTGTTCTTTTTGCAGGCTTACAAGGCTCGCCATGGTAAAATTAATAGTGTGCGTTTCGAAATTACCATGACTGATAAACAAATGAAAATTGCAAAAGACGAGGGGATCTTGGATAAATTTAAGCTAACAACTACATTAAGCACAGCTAACATGCATCTGCTTGGTTCAGATCATCAACTAAAGAAGTATGACATCCCTGAACAAAGTAAGTACGATATCCATGAACAAAAGATTGATTTATACTCTATAATTTGTTCACTGACTGCATGTTCATATTCTTTCTATGTACAGTTCTTGAGGATTTCGTTGAATTGCGTCTTAAACTTTATGAAAAGAGGCGGGTAAGTTGGATGTGTTTTCATTTCATGTCCTTGTTTAAGACTCTGCACTAACCAAATGTGGTCATGGCTAACAGAGTGCTCGGCTTCACGAGCTCATGATAGCAATATTGTTACTGAAAAACAAAAAAGATTATATCCGTAAAGTTCTTGACGGAGAAATGTGTCTGCTCCCTCCAAGAAGAAAGGACGAGAGGTGTGCTGAATTAATGGACAAAGGTTTCCAATCTTCACTATCAATTGAATGGACGGTCCTTCCTCTAGGAAAGAAACCTCCTACCAAAGAGGAGGAACTCAGAACAGGATATGATTACTTGATGTCTACACTCCTGGTATCATTCTCATCTGAGGAGATAGAGGAGTTGCAAAAAGAAAAGGATACAATGGAAAACGAGCTTTATGAGCTCACCATAGCTTCTCCCAAGTCTTTATGGCTAAAAGATCTTAATGCTCTTATTCGCAAACTTGATGCTGTGAGAAATGAAACCTTATCTTTGCTAATTTTTTACAATGTACTACATGACAAGTGATTATGTGAGCTAATAAAAATATCACTTGCAGGAAAAATATCCCCCAGCAAAAAAGCGAGCACCAGCAAAACGAGCACTAGATGCAGCCAGACCACAAAGGGCGAACTAGAAGAGTCGTGTGTAGTGAGTGATTCTGATGAAGAAGAAACCTGAAGATGACAACGATGCGACAGAGGATTCTGATTTTGAAGATGAAGAGTGAGGAGCAAGTGATTGAAGAAATAATGTGTTTGGTTCTTCTAACTATGAATTTCAAAAGTGGTGGGAATTATGTTTGTTTTCTTGAACCTTTAGTTAGGATGTGCTGTAATGTTGACTTGTCATTAACTTCATGAATTTCAACTTTCTACTAGGCATTTTGTTTTGAGATAATTACCAAAATAGATCGTTGACTTTTTGACTAGTCACTTTGTAGACTTTCAAATTTCACTTTCCAAAATTAGATCAGGGCAACTAAAAAAATGAGCAACTCAATATAAACGCGACACGTGTCCAAAAAGATTCTAGAATATTCCAAAAAGATTCTAGATTCTGTACTATACATTCCAAAAAGATTCTAGATTCTGTACTATATTAATAAAATATTTGACACGTGTCGCACATATATGAAGGTTGCTCAGTCGCCAAGTTGCCCTGATCCGCCGGAGGAAAGTGATTTAAAAACATCTATTCAAGGAATGTGCTTTGGGTGACTGATCTATTTTGGTAATTATCCCGTTTGTTTTTGGACTGCAATTCTCTCTTCCATTTATTGTCTTTGTTATAGTTTTTTCATCTGTTCACAAAATCTCATAAATAACCTGATTCACCTAAACCTAAAAATTTTCCTCGACTATAAACAAATTTTATGTATTAACGAAAACATAAAATCAGGCTATTCAAGAATAAACATGTGTGAACAAAAAGTTGTTTTATTTCTTAATAGAATCTTTAATGTTGTTTTCTTAATGATTGAGCATAGGTGCTCTAAAAAGTTGCAAGCATAACACAATTAGCAATTCCAGCTACCGGCTGATCACAATTTTGGGCCACGCCAGCAGAATGTTGATTAGAGTCAACAACTTAGGCTACATGGACAATATCCCTGGCCTCATGTTAAAAGTTTAGGCTACTGCAAAGGTTTCACCAGTGGCTGGTTGGGGTAATTCGTTGGGGGAAATTACCGCATAAATAGTAGTTGGCTTTTACTAGTTGTGGTAATTGTTACTTATGTGAATGAGCTTACACGATTATGACAACTTTTTTTTTTTTTTTTTTTTTTTTTTTTACCATTCTTTTCCTCTATATCTTGATTTGGACTAAGAGTCTCAGTTATTGTAGCAAGTTCTTCTTCTTCTTCTTCTTCTTCTTCTTCTTCTTCTTCTTCTTCTTTTGTTGAAGTAGTTTCATCTTGCTCACTCTCTTCATCGTCATCAACATTTTGTCTCAACCCCATACTTTGGACAAAACTCATCTTCATCGTGTAGTTATAATCAACCAACTTGTTGTTGTTCCTTAACCATTCTTCACTGTGCTCCACATATAACTCAACCACACCAGTTCAAACATGTCATATAAGCTACCTCGATCTTAGATAAGTTTCATACCATGTGTAAGTGTCTTGAGTGGTTCTTTATAGTAAACACCAATCACATCACAATCTTTACAACCTAAATTTCTCAACTTGGTAGTGAATGACCACAAACATACCCGATTCCTTTCTATCCATACTAACGTAATCATTGTGGGAAACAGTGTACACTTTTTATTAATATGTTCAGATTACAAGAATAAATAATAAATTAATAGAAAATTAAATCACGGACATAATGGAGTAGAAGCAGAAGACAGACACTATGAACGATAAGCAAATAATAATCAATAAACGACGAGGCTTGTGTTTAACACGATTCCCTTAAAACAGATTCACCGTCTGTTTCCCATGGTACAACGTCCAAAGCTGATGTACAGCCGGACTAGACAAACTTGCCTGAAAATTCACGGAAAACCCTGCATGTTTCTGATCGAAAGATTGCTGGAAATCGGTGGCTATAGAGCTGTGGGTTTTCTGTGTCAAACTGAATGAGAATATGAGAATATTTATAGCGTAAATTTGTCTTGTTCTCCAATGAGAATATGACAATATTTGTAGCGTAAATTTGCCTTGTTCTCCAAGACTATTGAAAAAAGTGTAGTGCTGGAAATCGGTGGCTATAGAGCTGTGGTTTTTCTGTGTCAAACTGAATGAGAATATGACAATATTCATAGCATAAATTTTTCTTGTTCTCCAATGAGAATATGACAATATTTATAGCGTAAATTTGTCTTGTTCTCCAAGACTATTGAAAAAAGTGTAGGCGAGGTTTCGGATCTCCACTGCGTGCGCGTAGGAGTGAGAGCATAGCTCACCTAAAGGAATTTAATAGCAAATACCAAGATTTCCTTATAAACACCTTTCCATTTCATTCATGGGCGATTTGGGATAAATTTATTTTTTCAATTTTTGTGTTTCACGTGTCTCACTTTGAGACACGATATCTCATTCATTTCAACTCTATTTTGGACATACTTTAGCTCGTTGCGAAGCTCTCGTCAAAGACAACGCAAAGCTACCAAGAAATATAAATATTTATAATATATACATATATTAAATTATGTCCAAAATTTGCAAAAACTCATTTTGCAAAACCCATTTTTCCAACAATCATAATCTCTATTACAATCGTATCCTTCATCCTACAAAAGAGACCAATAAAATAACTGTTATTAACATTAAAAGGTTCAAAAAAGACACTACGTCACTATTAAATTTATAATACTCAGAGTGTATAAAAGGTATCATATTATGATGCATGTTATATTAAATGGATTAAAATCATACCTCTCTTGCCATGCACAATATATGATACATACAAGTTACCTTGAGAAGGAAGGGAAAAAAAAAAAAAAAAAAAAAAAAAAAAAAAAAAAAGTGCTAAAACCCTAATGCTCGTTATCTTTTGTTAAAAAACTAACGATAGTTAAGTCACGTATGTGAAAACATGTGACTGAGTTAAGGCCCAATATAAACGAGTTAGCAAGTCCAAGGTACTACACCAACCATTAAATAAATTGCAAAAATCGTTTTTGTAGTTAATTTGGCTAAATTGCAGGCGTGGTACCTAGCTATAACTTCAAAAATACAAGTGAATGTCTTCCTAAACCCTAACCAAAACAACTCGGCACCTATGGGCGAAGATAACGTTCCACCAAATCCTTCTCCAACATCCAATCACAAAGGCACTTCTATTGTTTTTTTTTCATACTTTGGTATCCAGGGATTGGTGTTTAATAAAAACACAAGGAATAAACATACTTTTTTTTTTGAGAACTTATGTTATTTTCATGTTTGCAGTTGCAGATCTGTTGTATCTTCCTAAACTGATAGCTGCTAAGTCTGATGTTAAATCTCGTTTCGAATCCTGCACATTAGTTCTGACAGAGTATTATGCCAAAGAATTTGCTGTAAGTTATTCTTTGATAGTCATATATTTGAATATACGTGTATTCACCTAAACAATCATTTAATACGATGTTTATTGTTGTTTGGAGAGAGGATTAGGCCAAGAATACCATGTCTTTCCTTTCAAAGGTAAGTTGCCCAATGTGAGGGGAGCAACTTCTCAACAATTGCTGGAAAGCACTGAAATTCGGAAGTTTATGAAAGCTCTTGGCCTCGAATTTGGTAAAACTTATAAAAATGTTAAGGAATTGAGATATGGACACTTGATGATTATGGCTAAGAAGGTGTGTACCCATAACTGTTTCTTACTACTGTGCGTTGACAATATTAAGTATCTGCCATTTTTTATGCTTAAAGAACATTACATTTGTTTTGTAGGAGGATGATGGTTTACGCATGATAGGGCTATTGATCAACTTCCTTCACTACTTCTGGCCATCTTTACTAAAACTCGACGGCTTTATGTGCGTGTTCTTAATACCAATTGTTATTGTCTCTGACAAGAATGATGCAGAGTTATTGTTATATACACGGCCCGAGTATATCGCGTGGAAGGAAAAATCAAGAGACAAAGCAACAGAATACAAAATAAAGAAGTACTATCAGGTTTGTTTTATGAAAATTTTGTATAGCAACTATACATACATGGTTGTGTTTTGCAATTTTTAATATTTTCATTATCTCTAGGCGCCGGAAGCTACTGAAACTGAAGAAGCAAAGTATTATTATTATAAGCACATTAAGGACTTTTTTTGGAATGATGACTGTGATGGTGATGCAATTGAGATTGCCTTCACCAAGGAGATGAGTGAGCAGAGATACCACTGGCTTCAACTTCTACCTACTGAGGTTTTGTCATTATCAGCTTTTGTCAACTTAAACAGTTATGGCGTCAAATGTAATTGATAGAATATCATTGTGTTTAGGTCAAAAGATGTCATTTAGTATGGTGTCGAATGTGATTGATAGAATATCATTGTGTTTAGGTCAAAAGATATCATTTGGTTTGGTTGAAATTGATTCGACCAGAAAACACCTTGCAATGCCTTAAATGCTTGCAGGTTGTGCTTCAACCGTGATTTTTTTTAGCATTGGTCAGTCAACTTTCAAAATCTTACTGAATAAATAGCTGATGCATTTAGTTATGATTGCAAAAATATGGTAACTTTTTGTTTGATGTTAAGTGTTCCCCAGTTTGACCCCATTTACATGTGAATGGGTTGAAGTTTTCATCTCTACTACAACATAGTAATAAGGGAGACATGACACGTATTTCATTACAATCATCGTTTCTTGATGCAGGGTGGTGCTTCTCTTCACTCAAGGGAGGAGCGTATCCAATACATCGACTTCATAAACAAAGACTTCAAGCAATATGTAGTGGCTGATCTCCAAAGATCAATCCCATCAGTGATGGATGGGTTGAAACCTGACCAAAGAAAGGTCCTATTCTATGCTCTCAAGAAGCCCATTGTTGAGGAAATTGAAGTTTTTCGGCTCGATGCTTATGTGTTTGAGCACTGGCCTCTTCATTATCGTGAGCCGAGTCTAGTCGGTACCATTATCCGCATGGCCCAAACTTATGTTGGCAGTAACAATATTAACCTTCTTCAGCCGAATGGGATATTATTTGGTACACGTCTGATGGTGAGATACACAATTTAAACATTAACTGTTTTGTATACATTGCATATTCTAAAGTCTATTATTCCTTTGCAGGGTGGTAAAGATTTTGTTGAAAGTGGTAGAGGTCTTTTCACTCAGCTCTCTCCTATCACACGCTATATTTTTAAGGATATTTTTCAGGAGGATGAATACAAGGATATGCCTGCATGGTAGTTTATAATCTATGTGTATTTTTAAAAGTATATGATATTGTTTTAAGTTAGTTGTTATAATGATTCAATTTTATTTATTTATTTATTTTTATTATTATATTTTTTTTGAAAAGGCTTGTTCCAATCATCCCAATGGTTCTGGTAAACGGAAGTGAAGGAAGAGGGACCGAATGTAGCTCGTTTGTTCCAAAGTATAATCCTCGAGTCATTATTGCTAACCTAAAACGCCTGATAGAAGGTAAAAAAGTGGTGCCTATGCTTCCATGGTATAAAGGGTTCAAAGGAGACGTTGTTATATCAAAGGATACTTTATACATAGAAGGAATTATAAAAGAGGGAATTATAAAAGAGGGCACTCGTACTTTCACTATCACTGAAGTCCCAGTAGGGACGTGTTATTACAAGGAAGTTTTGAAGGCAGCTTCACAGGATGGGGTCATTAAGGTAAATTAACAAGTTTTAAATAGTTAATGCGTAAATTGTATTTATACCTCTTATATGGCAAACCCATGTTCTTTTTGCAGGCTTACAAGGCTCGCAGTTATACTAATAATGTAGATTTTGAAGTTACCATGACTCAAGATCAAATCAAAAGTGCAGAACAAGATGGGGGGCTCTTGAAAAAATTAAATCTAACAACTGAATTAAGCATAACAGCTGACTTGTATCTGCTTGATGCAAAGGGTATCCTAAAGAAGTATGACTCCCCTGAACATAGTAAGTACGCTATCCATGAACAAAACATTGATTTATACTCTTAATTTGTTCACTGACTGTTCATAATCTTTTTGTGTAAAGTTCTTGAGGATTTCTATTACAGTTGTCTTGAGTTTTATGAAGAGAGGAAGGTAAGTTCGATGTGGTTTCATTTCATTTCCTTGATTAAGATTCTGTACTAACCCAAATGTGGTCATGGCTAACAGCAAGCTCTCATTCGCAAGCACAAGATAGCTTTACTGTTGCTGGAAAACAAAGAGAAGTTTATCGGTAAAGTTTTGGAGGGAGAAATTAATTTGTTGCCTTTAAAAACGAAGGAGCAGAGGTGTGTTAAATTAAAGGACGAAAAGTTCCAATCTTTACCATCAATTGAAGGGAAGGTTGATGGTAATGAAGAGGAGAAGCAGGAACCCGGACGTTATGATTACTTGCTGTATATACCCATTAAATCATTCACACATGAGAAGAAGGAGGAGTTAAATAAAGAAATTTTAGCAGAGAAGGAAAAGATAAATAAGCTCATGCATGCTCAAGTCAAGCCTTTATGGCTAAACCATCTTGAGGCTCTTGAGGACCAACTTGATAATGTGAGAAATGAAACCTTATCTTTGCTAATTTTTTACAATGTAATACATGACAAGTGATTATGTGAACTAATAAAAATATCGCTTGCAGGAAAAATATCCTTTAGCAGAAAAGTCAGCACCAGCAAAACGAGCACCAGATGCAGCCGGACTACAAAGGGCGAACAAGAAGAGTCGTGTGTAGTGAGTGATTCTGATGAAGAAGAACCTGAAGATGACAACGATGCGACTGAGGATTCTGATTTTGAAAATGAAGATTGAGGAGCAAGTGATTGAAGAAATATGTGTTTGGTTCTTCTAACTATGAATTGCCATTGACTTCATGAATTTCAACTTTGTAGTAGGTATTCTGTAGATCCATTGCTTTTGGACTGCAATTCTATCTTCCATTTATTGTCTGTGTTATAATTTTTTCACCAGTTACTGTTAACAAAATTTCATAAATTACCTGATTCACCTAAACCTAAAAAATTTCCTCGACTATAATCAAATTTTATGTATTAATGAAATGACTATCAACAAAGTACAGAAACATAAAATCAAGCTATTCTTGAATAAACATGTGTGAAGAAAAGCTGTTTTATTTCTTAATAGAATCTTTGAATGTGTTTTGTTATAAACCATGTGTGAAGAAAATCTGCCTTTACAAAAATAACAATTCAACTTTCTTTATTTGGGTCATAATGATTTCAAGTTATAAACCACCATACATGACAAGTTTTCTCCATGACAGCCAAGCCATTGTTACGTTTAGTTAACCACTAACAGTGTCAAAATCGTCGCACTCTTATAGTCTTATTAAGAACCATGCTTGTTTGAACCCGTTTACATAAAAAGAGTCGATTTAGGTTATGTTTTACCTAAAGTGGGCAAATCATAAAATTTTGCTAACATGGGAACAAGCTCTTAAGCCGCTAAATTTAAAAACATCAATTAAGATTTGTAATAGTACACTAATTGTCATCATATTTAATCGACTTTTAAAATAAATTTACATAGAAAATTTACAAGTTAAACTTGACCGGACTCGTTCTGAGTAATGCAATCTTAAACTTATTAAATCATATGAAACATAACTAATAAGTAATAAACATGTGCTTTCAACAAATATCGAATCCACATCTTTTTTTTTTTTTTTTTTTTTTTTTTTTTCAGTCAGTGGTTAAGAACACTTTGCAAGTTTGTATCATTTGAACTAGGCCCCTTTGGCAAAATGTCTCGCATGTTGCTATCCAGTATCCACATTTTTAATGCCGGTGTGCATGATTTATGAATATCATAAAAAGAGCAAAAAATAAATGGGGTAGAAAAGATTATGACATTTTTTTTAAATGAATTTTTCGCAATTTTGCAAAGGAAATTTTTAAGTAAATTGCAAAAATCCTTTTTGTAGTTTGGCTAAATTGCAGGCGTGATACCTATAACTTCAAAATTTCAAGTGAATGTCTTTGCGTAAAACTTTGATGTGCAATTATCGTTTCTGACATAAGAACATATAAACTTTGAAAAATACGGTCATAGTCCTTATCAAAACGATAATTGTGCGTTAATTTAGTATAGAGACTATTTAGCCAAATTCTTCAATCTACGGATCCAAGTATTCATGATGACATTTTTGCCAAAATGCAAATTGTCTCGCTTCATTGGTTATTTAACACTTGTTTTGAGCAAGTCACGAGCTCAAACAGTTGGGTTTTAAATCTAACCGGTATCTTTAGACTTGATAGGTTGTAAAATAGTTTAACTTAGTTTCTGTTGTTATTGTTGGTGTTAAGTTTGTTGCAATTTTCTCTTTGCTATTTTCTAGCTTAAAGATTTTGCGATGAGTTTTATTTTTTATTAATATACAGCCGCTCGTTAAAATATATATATATATATATATATATATATATATATATATATATATATATATATATATATATATATATATATATATATATATATAGGGGGCTTTATTTTCAGAACCCTGTTAAGTGCGAGAACTTCAATTTTGCATTAGAAAACATGCATGTTCATATAAAACATGTATGTTTTCTTACATACACCTTAATACACATGCCTGCGTATTAAAGTGTATGTAAGAAAACATACATGTTTTATATGAACAATGCATGTTTTCTAATGCATAATTAGAGTTCTCGCAGTTCCCGCACTTAACATGGTTCTAAAAATAAAACCATTTTGCATTGATCTGTTGCGCTTAAGGTTTTTATATGAACATGTATGTTATGTATGTATGTGTATTAAGGTGTATGTAAGAAAACATACATGTTTTATATGAACATGCATGTTTTCTAATGCAAAATTAGAGTTCTCGCAGTTCCCGCACTTAACAGGGTTCTGAAAATAAAGATACTATATATATATATATATATATATTGGGGATAGCTTGGCTAAAATTTTTGTAGCCAATTGGCTACAATTAATTGTAGCTAATATTTTCACACACACACACACATATATATATATATATATATATATATATATATATATATATATATATATATATATATATATATATATATATATATCTACATTATATATAACAGGAGGCGTTACACGTAGATAATGCCACATAAACGCCACCTCATTGCCCAGTAATTCATTATCAGCCATGTCATCAGCCATGTCATCATATTGTCGCCATGTAAGCAATTTTTTAAATTTATTTTATTTGCATTTTTCATGTCATCACAAATTAATGCCACCATGCCACCTCATTTAAAATTTTCGAAAATAATTAAAAATATTAAAAATCTTATATGTATAAGATTCGAACCTTAATCCTCACACATATGAATGAAGCCCCTAACCAATAGACTAAACCATTTTTTTGAAATATATGTTCCAAAAATACATGTATAAAGAATGTCCCCTAACCTAAAACATACTAATGGCCCATTTACTTCTAATCTACTATTTTTAAATTTCGTATATTCATATACATGCTTCTAAATAACATTCGGCTTTTAAATAACAAACCCTAAATCTCATATTAAGTACGCCTTCTAATGATAAACTTCTTTCAAATCTTTATATGAATATATTAGGGGTTTTCATTATTCTTTTATTTTTCAATTTTAGGTGATTTTGTTTTTTTTTTCTTACGAATATAATTTGTGTTTTACTGATTTTTGGTTGTAGATGTCGACATCTGAGCGATATGATATTCATTATTCGTGCTTCATCAAAATCATGGCAAGGCAAGAGTGGGAAAAACATGCATGCAGACTAAAGAGAAAACTAATGATAGGTATCAAAACTTCCAAAAGGTTTCATACTGTCGAGGAGCACTCAAATAATCTTTTCTCAGCACACAGTTTTGCAACAAAGCAAGTAAGTCTCTACCTCTGTGTGTTTTTATTGGATTAACCTCACTTTAAAATTATATTCTCACATGCAGCATACAAGTTTTAGCCGTCAATTGATTGGGATAACAAAATACATGAAGACTGGAGTATTCTCAAGGAACTTTTACCCAGTACGCGTCACATCAATCATTATATGTATATTAGGTACTACAATGAAGTGGTAGACATCTTGATTTATGCATATTGAAAGGCATGGTTTCTATTAGTGAATTTTAGCTTGACTAATCTGTACGCTTATTGATTTATATATGATATCATCGTGTATGGTTGAGGTTCAGTTTTCTGTTTATAAACTATAACGTCAACGTTTCTTGTGATTTTTTTAATGTTTTATGGGTTATCCTATATCAAGTGTTTGAATCATTGTGGAATTAATTAATCAATTACTACGAATTTATGCAGGTTGCTGAGCCATTAAGAACCATGGTAATGGGAGCTCCCCTTGAAGATGCTTGACATCTTGCTGAACGATATGATAGAATGCGTGCACGTGGTCAATGGTGTTGTGAACCTCTTGGTGCATTTACAACCAGACCTCCATACATTCAAGACTGGAATAAAGGTGTTGAGGTTTGTCTTTCCTCGCATTTTTTAAAGCTTTTATAAAATGTTGTTTCATCTGTCTCAAAAGATCAGTTGCACTTAGACTGAAGCCCAGTTATATCTATTTTTAAAATTCTGAGTTTTACAGGTTCTAATAATATAGCAATAATTTCTTTGCAGAAATTTATGGTGGTGATGCAGATCCTTTTTTTTAATGACATTGAGAATAACGGTGTTACATGATTGAAATTCGACAACATGTTCAATTTAAACAATAAATGGAGATCTAGCTGCGTTTTTTTTAAGCCATGAGTTTTTAGGTAACTTTATGCATTTACAGAAAATAGAAATACGTGCCTATGAGGGTAATCGGGGCCGATTTAATTGATGCTTTGCCTGCTGCTGCTTAGGGGGAGTGATTGTAGCTCTTATCAAACTGTTACTGAGCTCAAGACTGCAGTCTCGGATCTTTCCAGTTATACCTCAAAAAGGTATGATGATTTACTAACTATGTTGAGTGCTGCCATGATGAATCAAGCTACTTTCTTGATAGATTTGAAGGCAGTAAAAATCAGGTGAGAATAAGCACAATATTACCCGTTTTACTTTTTACCAGATACTACCTTAGTAACTAAAACATGAACACCTTTATCAACATGTAATATAAGTATGTCACATTAAATTTCAGAAAAGTTACTTTTATAAAACAAAAATGATGTACATACCACATTTATGAAGTTTTTCTATCTTTTACTATAGCTAGAGAAATTGATTTAAAAGCAAAGCAAATGCTAAAAAATTTATGTTTTACAAGAAAGAAAACATAAAGCTGCACACAAATTAAGAATTTTGCACGAAATTCGGCACTTTTGTCTACGTACCTATTTGAGTTGATTTATACGTACATGACAGAAATTAATCTGTGTATAACAAATTGCAGGTAAAAATAAGCAGACACTTTTAATTTGTAAAGCATTGAAAGGAATTACACGCCAAGTTAGCAATTCTCTTGCACTATTAAAGAAAATAAATGGAATCGGTTGACACGTTAAGCCGGTTCCCAATGTGGGTGAAAAGGGGAAACAGAAGGTTATTACAAACGACAACAACAAATGAAACAACAAAGTACGATCCAATACTAGCGCAAGACTTGGCTCAGGCTTCGCGCCGCATGTGAAAAGCTAAAGAAGGTGCTCAATGCTAATCCAGAGGCACCAATATAATGAACATCGAATGCTTGATGGAGGACAAAGACATTAGAGTTTTTATTAAAAGAGATGAGTTTTAACAAATCAGCGTCCCGATATTGGAACGTGTTAAGAAACCCTTGGAGAAGGCTCTTGCAGACGCTCAACTTACAGTTGGTGATATTTATGCTGTCGAGGTTGTTGGTTCTGGTTCTAGGGTGTGTCTCCAAGGGCTGCGATTAGGAGTGTGCTATTCTCAGTCCTACATTTAAAGTTAGAGACTTTCAGGTATGGCTCACGGTTCCTGGTTTAGTCTATATGTTTTGCTGTTTATAGTATATTAAGGGTCTAATTCGATTTACTATTTTTTATATGTTCATGAGAGCTTTCCTTTCTCAATCGCCTTGACATGGAAGGGTACGACCCAATATTCACAAAACGGGACTGTGTAGAATCAACAAAGTATTGTCTGCCTCAAGGGAAATCCAATCCCCAGTGTGAAAGGTCTCACTTTCTTTAGGTCTGGAACATTTTCAGTAGACCTCCAATACGTGGATGTCAGTGAATTGCAGATGCCGGTAGCTATTAAGTAGAGGTGGCATAATGAGCATGTTGCATAACGTCCAATATGATACTTCTTTAGGCGGGTCAAAAGTCAAAACCAGTTGGTTGTATAAAAGCTACTTCACCGCCAAATCCACCTGTTCCAAAACAGCATATACCAAGAAAATATATTGGTTCTGTTGATCAGCATAATGCCGGTGAGGCTCGACCAACCCCAAAAGAGAAAAAAAAAATGTTATTTCTAATCCTCGGTTCTTCTTCACAAAAAAGAATAAATTATTGGGGAGGTCCGGCCCCTGCAGCCAATTTGTATAACTTTATTGGAATGAATTTCTCATAATAAACTTTTCAATTTTCAAGATTGTGGAGGGTTATTTTGTACTCTTTATTTATATGTACTAAGCTCTCCCTGTTGCAGACCATACCCAGAAGCCAACTGGTCCTCCAATGCCTTCTATCCCCATGCAAATTCCTTATCATCAATCTCAACTTCACATTCCATTTGGATCCCTGAATCAACAACTCCAATCACAAGGCATGTCAAATACCGTATTACCTGTCCCACTCCAGATGCATATGCCCATTGGTAATCCACCACAAGTCCCACCACATGTATTTGTTTGAGGTATCCAACATCATCAGGGAATCATTCATCAAAGTCAAGGGTTGGCTTTTTCTTCTCCATTGGGTCCTCCTCAGCATGGAAATATGGGAACAGGAATGGGGCTTGGACTGCAATATCAACAACCGATTGCAAATTTTTGGTGGTGCACGACAAACAGTAAAGATTACTCACCAGACACTCATGAGGAGTTGCGGTTAGACAAACATGCAGATGGGTTTGTAAATGGTGGGTAATCAGGTTCAAGGCCACACCCTCAAGGACAACCCCAGTCTCAGTTGGTTTCACCATTCCCCCAGCCTCATTAGATAAATTAAGCTTAAATGCTTTTTCAATTTTAAATAAGCTCATTAGTCTAGAAAATTAGCTAATCCAAACACCCCCTTAGGCATTGAGCAACGATTAGATAATACTTTTTTTAAAAAGCAGTCAATGTTTCGACACGAAGCTTTGGCTGTACTCCCTTAGGTATACCCATTTCACCTTTTCACTGTTATATTTGAACTTTATATATAGGCTTCTGATTGTTGATCGTTAAGTGTGTTAGCTTAAGCTTAAGAGATTACGTAAATTTAGAAAAGCTTGAGGCTTATTAGCTTGTGGCTTTTTAGATTATGAGAATTGCATTGATCCATTTCTAAAAGATATTGAACATTATGAAAATGAGATCTTGCAACAGGTGGCCAAACAGTCAAACAAGTCAAGATGGGTCCACAAGAAGGAAAAAATAGGGACACGGTTCCAATGAGAGGTGGGCGTCTCAAGAATGGCGGTGGCATTGGTACCCAACATAAATGAGTAACGTTGACCCGAGGAAAATAACGCAGGGATCAAATTCCTCAAAACATCAGGTACAACTCTTGATTATTGAGATATAAGTCGGCTCAGACTGAATAATTGAAAAAACTGGAACATGTTGAGGTTTGCCCCAAAGCTATGGATTTAACAAATCAGCGCCATTCTTACCTTTGGCACTGTAGACAAGAGAATGAAGTATGACTTGAGTCGGCACCAACCGCTTATAATTGATTAAGGCTTAGACAGGATAGTCTCCAATAGTCTTCTGGTATGTCACTTCTTCTCTAACATTGATCTGATCAGCAAATAATCTTTGTCATTCCTTTTTTATATATAATATATAATTAATTAATTCTTAATATTTTCACCATGAGACTATATTTAAAACAAAAATTACATGTATGGAGTAATGCAACTTTAGAGGTTCGTAAACATTTGAGTATGCATAGAGTTGACTTCTATCTATTTGACGCCCTTTGTGATAAATCTGCCGTGTGACGTGCATAATAGTTGGTTAATGACTGCAGTTCTTGAGTTATTATTTTTCTTCATATACACCTTTCTTGACCCAACTTAATATGAAATATTTCAGTTTTCTTCATCCTTAGATTGTTGCTTTCTGTCCTTTAGCATTAATTTCTCGCATGTTGTCTGTCACATATCTATTGGATAGTACAATCTTTAGAGTGTGAATATTATATTTACATGCAAACTTATATGGATGGAACTAAATGAATCTGAATTGATTGGTCAAAACACTCACTTGGCATTAATAAATGTGTGGCTTTTGATTTTGTTTCTTTGTAGAATATCAGTCATTTGCATCTTTGTAAAGCAAACACATGGCAAAAAGTACAACCTACAACAGATGTCGTTTCCCTTTTATCTGATATACATATAGGTACAGGTAAAGTTGATTGTTGGATTGGCATAAAAACTGGCAACATCCCTGCAGTAATGGCATCTGCGACAGCCGCATCAGGTGGAAATAGCAAGTTATTGGAGGCTTTCAACATTGACGTTCTTAGCACCGCTATAGTCAACGCCACAGTCAAGTGTAATCATGCAGGAGAAATTGTTGGCATGATAAGGTTGTATGAGGATATGGAGAGTGCAGATGATGATTCTGAAGTGGTGCCATCAGATCCTGGACCTGGTGGTCTTTCAAGATTGATATCTGGATCTTTTCCACGACTAACCCGGGACAGTTCTGTTTTATACAGGACAAATCATATCACAGAGGCTTTTAGGTGGAATTATTGCACGAATATATTTATATCATGTTGACCTATTAGAGACAGTTGAAAAAATGCTTAAGGATCATATATTCAATGGTTTTGCAGCGGTTTGTGATAAACAATGCAACCATTATGGTGGGATATGTGATTACGGGGTGTCTGAATTCCGTTGCTCTGACTATGCAGTGTACACTTTTCGAAAGACGATTGACCAGACAACACCTGGCATGGAATAAATAAAGGGTGTCTCAAGGCATGCTTCCTGCAAGTCTTTGTTAGTATCATAGTTTTGAAGTTTTTTCAATTGTTTCTTATAGTGGAGGAGCAATGACCAAAGATTTATTAATTTTAGATCAAATCATACAAGTCCAAAGAGTGCAAAATTAAATCAGTAGCTCCATATAGCATTTAGAGGGAGTAGAAGAAAATTTTAATGTATGAAAATATAATGTTCTTGAATTGATGTTGTATGTTCCATGTTATAGTATGCAGAAAAATGATATCGATCATGTGAAACTCGAGTATGAGTCCCTGATACACAATTTGATATTTTATTTTGTTGCAGAATCCATAAGTATTAGTCCTATGAAATCTTGTCATGATTTAAATATTTGGGATTTTCAAAAAGATACGTTAGGTGCTTAATGTAGCTAACTTTCATGATTGTTCGTAATTGCAGATTGATACTTGAATAAATGTTGGTCCATTGCGCCTCTTTGAACAAACGGAGGTCCATATTTGCAATGATGGTGAATAGATGCAATTTTTAAGGAAATGACCATAGTAAAGGTAAGACAATAGCAAAACCAAAAGGTATAACTGTTAATTTGCATAATGACAGTAGGTGTCATATGTGGTTTGCCCAGATTGCAAATTTCATCCCTATTTTACCCAATTGACCCATGCATATAAACCAGCAGCCCTGAAATAATAGGTGTCATACTATTTGACCCATAAAACAAAACCTACATTTTGTGAGAACCACTAATACTAACAGTAAAATCCATGCAATTATGACAGTCCTACGGGCCCCTTTCATACCATATGAAGCTGTTTAATCCGTAAATATAACACTTAAAATGACCACTTCCCATGAGTTTAAGGCCCTTCATAATCATGTGAAGCTGTTTAATTGGATTTAATGTAACAGATTCAGCATGTTGTGGTTTAGGAAGATATAACGGCTGGATTATGTGTCTATCACCAGGAATGGCTTGTGGAAATGCTTCGAATCATCTGTGGCGAGATCATTTGCATACCAATATGTGTTAGATGCATTGAACTCATACGTTCGTTACGACTTAAATGTCATCTAAATCCTCAAGATTCTTTCCCGCCTGGCTGATACCAACCCATCTTTCTTACTCATATGTGCAACATCAACATCAGTGAGTCCTACTTCAAAACCAGTGACCACATTCTGGTACGAATAAAGTATCAGTTCTTGATTATCTAAGGACGTCCATAATTCAAAAAATAATAGAAAATGGTTCTTGAGTTGTTTGGCATGAAAAAGGGCACATTGTTATGATGGTAAATACATTTATAAGATTCATAGTCATATTTCAATTCATTACTTTCGTTATGTAAATAATGGTTTGTGCTACATTTGCAGGTCACATCGCCTTATCAAAACATCCTTAAAGATAGTGAAAACGCAACTCACGGTCGATTTTCATTCACTACAAATGAGTTAGACCAGTATCATGTGTTTTTATGGTCAGATGATCCTAATTAATTTGGGTCTTTAAGTGTAAACATCGACCGGAGAATGGGAATTGCAAAAAAAGAATGGGAGTTGGTTGCAAAGAAAGAAATAATTGAGGTTAGACATAAGTAACTTCTAATTTGTGTAATCTGTTGCTTCACTTTATTTCTTTCATATCTTTCTCAAAGGATGAAATTGTAAAAAGTAACTCAAAGCTTTAATTGATCTAGGTACTTATAAGTTGGTCTATTTTGGGTTGAGTTTTATCTCAAATGGAAAGAGTAGAATGGGGTTAAACAACATGCTGTATAGATGGGCATTGTGAATGGGTAAGTTTTTGTTGTATTCCAGAAAAACATTAAGTAGATTGGCATAGTTGAAAGAAAAAACCATAACCATGTAGACAATTTTATTTTTAATGTAGTCATTGAATTATATATCTGCAATCGGGTCAACGTATTATTGGTTTATTTTAATACGGCCAGAGATTGTTAATAGCGATATGGAACAACGCTGTTCGTACAGTCCTTTGTTGACCCGTTCTATAGAAACTGAGCGTGCATGATCGATTGAAATTATATAGGTTTAAGTATTGTGGCGAAAGAGCACAACATTGAATAACTTCATATGAAATGACAGAAATGATGTCTCCAAAGGACTTACTGGTAACATTGTCTTTTTCATAACGTTTATTTCCTTTTCTTGCATAACCTTTGTAATATTGTTTTCTGACTTAAATTAATATTCACAAGCTACATAAACACCTAATAAATTTCCTATGATGCATGTTCATGGTGATAAAGATTTCGATATCTATTGTTATGGGTATTTTTCTATAGTTTTAGAGTTGAGTGTTTTAATATGTTCAGAAAAAAAAGATGATTGTTCCATTGGCTATACTGCATGAAGTATGCATTAGTTAGTTCTCAAATTAAAGTGCTGTAATATTTTTAAACTTAAATGTTGTTGATTCATATTAACACGCATAATAGTGAAGGTAATCAATTCAACATAAAAGCTTGATTATTTAAGTATGAGATTTATTTTGAAAGATATAGTTTATTCCTTATATATGTGTCGTTTCTTTAATTTTATAATGACTTGGGATTGAATGGCTCCTAAATCTTTTATCTTTTCTTATAGGATATTTGGTGGATCAAGATCATAATGTTGCATGTCAGTATGTCACAAGCACTAATGAAAAGAAAATTTGTTGGCATTTGGTATTTTTCTTAATCTGCCTGAATGATTTTTTTTCTTTTTTGATAATTATATGATATAAATTTAATAAACACATAACGCTTTTGTTGTTTCTTATAGTGAAATTGATTGGGAAACCATAAGATGCAGCTGTGTTTGTGAATAAAGGATACAAGGATTAACCGATTACCTTATCTTATTAAATTAATTTATAAGCGGAAAAATGCCTATTGATTGATTTAAAACTGCTTTGTCATACCAAATAGAGATTTCCCACTATGTTATTACATATACTATGTTGTTTCAAAGAACTTTGTATATTTTAATTGTTCGATAATTGTAAACATTCATTTATTTTCATTCTTAATGCTTCTAATAAAAAATAAATAAATTAAAAGTCACTATTATCCATATACTATTATCCGTACATGATTAAATTAAAATGTAAAATTACAAGTCATGCCCGCCCATCGGGCGGGCTTCGAAAACTAGTATATATATATATATATATATATATATATATATATATATATATATATATATATATATATATATATACTAGACGAGTACCCGTGCATAGCAACGGGATATTATAGCGACAAATAGTTTATTGATAAAAAAAAGTTTATAGGTTATAAATGAAAAATAATTAAAGTTCGAAGATTTGAGAATTAAACATAATGTTTTGAAACCCGGTTCGACCCGGGTGGTTCAACCGGTTAAACCGTTCCGGTCGAAAAATTGGTCGATTTAAACCGGGTCAACTTGCTAGGTTGGGTCGAAAACGGGTCAAATTAAATCGGTTCAACCCTTCGGGTTTGAAACGTCCCGGGTCAACCTGGTTTGTGATATGTATTAATTGTTTTAATTTGTTATATTTAATTTGGTAGATATGTTTTGAAACCCGGTTCGACCCGGGTGGTTCAACCGGTTGAACCGTTCCGGCCGAAAAATTGGTTGATTTAAACCGGGTCAATTTGCTAGGTTGGGTCGAAAATTGGTCAAATTAAACCAATCCAAACCGTCTGGTTTGAAGCGTCCCGGGTCAACCCTGTTTGTGATTTGTATTAATTGTTTTAATTGGTTGTATTTAATTTGCTAAATATGTTTTGAAACCCGGTTCGACCCGGGTGGTTCAACCGGTTAAACTATTCCGGTCAAAAATTTGGTCGATTTAAACCGGGTCAACTTGCTAGGTTGGGTCGAAAACGGGTCAAATTAAACCGGTTTAACCCGTTGGGTTTGAATCGTCCCTGGTCAACCCGGTTTGTGATTTGTATTAATTGTTTTAATTGGTTGTACAATGTGTATAAATCATTGTACTTTTAAGTAATGAGGTGTTTTAATAAGAGTATTAATTACATTTCATAATTTCCTTATAAACATTTTTCAACATTTCACATTTCACTTTTCTTGACTTTTCCACTTTCACCTTTGACCATTTTTGCTTTATAGATAGTATAGATATTTACTACTTATAATGTCAAAAGAGTCAAAGTGAAAAGTGAACTCTTTAACTTTTGGTCAATCCTCAAATTGCCCTTGTCACTATAATAAGGAAACCATATAAAATGTAAGAACCATGCAAAAGTAAACCATATAAAAAAAGTTGGCACCATGCAAAATCAGGAAACAACCATGCAAAAGGAAACCATATCTTAACTATTTAAACACAACTAGTAGGGTACCCGCGCGTTGCAGCGGTGGGTACCCTGAAATTAAATTTTTCGGTGAACTATGTATTGGTACCCGCGCGTTGCAGCGGTGGGTACCCGTTTATTATATTTTTTTTAATAATAAATTTACGGATATCAAGAATTTCGTTTAGCTCGAGCTCGTTCGGGCTCGAGCCCGTTGGGCCCGTTTAGCCCGCACCCATTCATGCTCAAGCTCATTTGACCCGTTACCCATTCAGGCTTGAATAATGTGCTTTATTATTTATATTAGTGACATTTAATGCTGGAATTGTGTTTAATTTGGTTGTACAATATGCTTGAAAATTTGTATTTCTTATGTAAGAGGTGTTTTAATAACTGTATTAATTGTATTTATTAACCAATTAATTAATGGATTACATTAAATAGCATTAATGTTTTTTTAATGTGTGCATTAAAGTGGTGTACAATATGCTTCTTGTCTTGTAAGTCTGAAAATTATATGCATTAAAGTGGTGTACATTATGCTTCTTTTCTTGTAAGTCTTAAAAATTACAAGCATGTATGCATCTTTCCTATTAAAGAAATATTTTTGGTCTTAAACATTTTAAGACTTTTAAATATAGACGTCATAGATACATTATAAGGTAGTATAGATACGTGACATAAACTTTTTATAGTGCATCTTATGGTAGTGCCAATCTACATGTCTCATAGAAATCATAACATATGATTGACCATGACTAAAATAATTACTTATGCAGGTTATGAAAGGAAGCTCGAGTTTACCACGATATTTGTCACAAAAGCCCGAAACAATTCAAGAAAAGATAAGTAGCATCAGGAAATTTGAAAGCATGAAAAAGAGATGTAGTAGAAGCAAAAATTTCGTGAAATTAGGGAAGAACTATAGTGGTGCACCATTAATCATTGATGGATGTGCTTTAAATTTTATAAATTTATGTTTTATGATGTGCTGTAAATTTTGTAATTATACTACATCTAGCTATTTGTTTCTTTCAATTCATGAAACATGTTATTTACTCAAAGTAGATTGCTTTTGAATTTATAAGTTACACATTCTTGTAGATTTTAGACCCGCTATCATGTTAACAACTCAATAAATTACTAAAACAATATCAGTCAACAATAATATACAAAACCACCCATTCATTATCATAGCAAAAAACAACAAACATATAAATGTCGATAAAACTAACATAAATATTTACGTAACAAACATTACCTACAACAAATCACCTAATAACCAAAACTGTGCAGCGCAAACAAATATTCGTAAAATCAAAACTGTGCAACGCACAGGTACGCATGCCTCGTAATCTAAAACATACACACCGTAGTCATTATAATTGATTGGAAGTTGGACGATATTCCGTTTTGGTCAAAAAAGATGCTTAGGAAAACAAGTGGTCGTTCTATCATATCTATCAGGTGCAAGTACTAACTGCTAACAGCTAAACCAACCAAACAATGGGCCAAGATTTTTCTAGATTGGGCTGTAAGGCCTAATACTTAAAGATGCAAAGAGTTTCATTTTTAATCAATACTATCTTAACATGCAAGCTTGTGAAATTTGAGTCTTAAGTTTCGTTTAAAAAGGGGTCTTCCGTCGAAGAATTGAAGGAGTAACGTGCATACGCTGTACATTATTTATCTTGGCTAAACGTCTATCTTCTATGTCCTTAAAACCGGAGAATAAAAAAGAAGCTCAATATATCTATCCTATATTATAAAACACTAGCAGAGTACCCGCGCGATGCAGCTGCGTGCACCCTCTAATTTAATTTTTTCGGCTAATAATTTGTTTTATTTGTAAATTTTTTGGCAATAGCTTTGCCGATTAGTTTTTTTTTATGGCAAAAGTTTGATGAAATTTTGTTTAGTTATTATTATTATTATTATTATTATTATTATTATTATTATTTTTAGTAGTTTGTTTGGTTTGTACAATATGTGAACATATTTTAGTTTATTATGTGCTTTTTGACAATAAATTTATGGATGTCAAAAATTTAGTTTACCTTGTGTCCGTTCGGGCTCGAGCCCGTTTGACCCGTTCCCATTCAGGCTCGAGCCCATTTGGCCCATTGCCTGTTCGGGCGTGAATATTTGTATAATATGTTTTATTATTTGTATTAGTGATATTTAATGCAAGAATTGTATTTAAGTTGGTTCGACAATATGCTTGATAATTTGTATTTCTTATGTAAGGGGTGTTTTAATAAGTGTTTATTAACAAGTTAATTAATTGTATTTAATATACATAATGATTTATTTATTGTATTTAATGTAAGTATTAATTGTATGTTAGAATTAAATATGAGAGGAATTTCTATAAGTAGCATTTGTTGTTGTACTTATAGCTTTAAAAGTTGTATTGCTTAATTTTAAATATTTCTATTAATAGTAGACCTTCATATTTTATAATAAAGTATGATAATAAGAAAATATGGATTTGGTGTACAGCCATGCAAATATCTAAACTAGATGCAACACAAAAAAAATTAAGAACAATATTTTTGGAAACACAAGAATGGTCCAAATTGAAAATTGGAACATTTAAATACACGATTTAAAAATTGAAACACAATGTTTAGGCAAGGTTTGGGCAACTTTGAAAAAGTAACTTTGAAACTATAATTCACGTTTTCTTTATTTTCGTGATTTGTGATTGTAATTTTTATATTAAATACTTTCCAAAATATTATCTTTTTTTTTCTATTATATAAACACAATAATTCTCATTTTCAACTTGTGATAAGTAAAGGTAGATGATCTTGAGGTTAGTATATTGTATTCTCTTATTTATCTTCATAAATTTGTTTATTCATTGTTTGTACTATCTGATTTATTTTCATAAATTTGTTCTTCTATTGGATACAAAAGGAAAAGAAAGGTTAAGGATGACTCCATGAGGGATGAGAAATCAAAGGTATATTGATACTTGCATATAAAAGTAGCTACGCTAAAAATAAAGAATTACATTTTGGTGTTGGGTATCTTTTAAGTTTATATGTTAACTAATTGTCTTTTGTGCAGTAAAAATTGTGCAAGGTTCGATCAGTTTAGTTTGGTTCAAAATGGATTCCATACATCAACATTTGTGATAGTCGCAACATCTTCTATCGAGATCCTCTCATCAAAGCTAATGACACAATCAAGCTTGACTCAGAGACTCAAAAGATTGTTGATTTTATTAAGTTTGATGTTGGGATGTTGTCATGGTGACTGGTTGACAAATTGACATAACACAAGCCGTTACATATTAACCATTTGCTATTAAAATTTATGTTTTCTTCATTTACATGTCTTAATGTTGATATCTGCTTCTTTGAATTTGGATAGAACATAGTAACTTTATTGCACGTGTTCATATAGCCTTTTAGTGTTGCAGACTTGCACATTGTCAATTTAACTTATTTAACTTATTCTCTGTCATCTACATTACAACGATTAAACCCAAATATAAACCAATGAGATTAACAATCTAACTTGTTCTTACGAGATAAATAGAATGCTACAAATCATTTTTTATTTAATTAAATGTTTTCAAACTTCACTAATTTCTTTACATTATCTATATTTGTGACTACTCTTTTTCAAACTTTACTAATTTGTGACAACATTTAATTAAGGAAAGATACAAGCTTTTATGATTTTTAAAACTAAAAAACAGTTTAATTTTTTATTTGTATCCAAAATCTTCAAATCTTCATACGTTTTGTGATATATATGTATCTTTATCCAAAATAAAAATTATATTGTTCAAATTTTTTATACACATGGTTGACATTGATTTTTTAATTTTTCACTATCTTTATCCTAAAGGTAAAACTTTAATTTAAGTATAGTTATTTTTTCCTGCTGAATGTAATTTTGGTCAAGATGTTGGTGAGACTTTTGTGTGATATCTTTTCATTTTGGGAGATATTGTAACAAGCATAGTTAGTCTGCACTTTTAAAAAGAATCATATGGGCGTTAACTTTTCACAAAATCAACACACGTGCATAGTAATAGGATTTTATAGCGGCATATAGTTATAGTTATATTTTGGTTACACAAAACACTTGACCAAAATATCACTATAATTATATGCCGCTATAAAATCCCGTTGTTATGCACGGGTACTCGTCTAGTGTGTGTGTATATATATATATATATATATATATATAACTGTTTTTGCAATTTACTCTCCAATTTTAGTAACCCATTTTTAATACTTTTTGGGACTACAATATATTATCTTGAATTTTGACAGGTTAGGTAAAGACATTTCTAGTCAAATTATCTTAAAGTGATTAACATTAAAATATGGTGTTATTTAAAAGTACTTCGTTATTGACTAACAGATCCAAGCATATTGGCTCGAATCAATTTATTAAGGACCAGGTGACATTTTTGTATTCATCTTGGTTAAAACGTTGTGATGTCTAAATAAATATTAATTATGAAACATAATTTATTTGATAAATGACTAAAGACCTAATACTTACTAGTATTAATTTTGTGCTTAATTGAACTTGTGTGACATTAAATCATTTTTTGCAACGTGAAAAAGTGAATCGTATTGTTACCAGGTTTACATATAATTGAACATGTTCACAATTATTTTTCCCGATAATATAGTGCACTAATTAAACAAATCATGTAACACGAAATTTTGCAACTAGTTAATTATTACCATGCAATTTGATATAAAATTTCTCTATCATTTCCCGTTTCATTTTATTCAAGATAAGTTAACATACAATATCTAAAATTTAAGTATATTGTTTTCGATGTCTTGACGCGTTCAGCTTATAATATTACTAAACTTATTTAGTTCCTTTCAATTGCCTCATTAGTCGTTAATACATACATCTTCTAGTGACGTTTCTTATAAAAAGGAATTATGTATGCCATTTGAATAAAATAACTGACTTTTTAAGGCACTAATCTTTTGTTTAATCCGCCATTTTCAACTTTCTTATGGTCTTTGTTTATTTGATGTTAAAATATAGATATGTATTTGTCACTTTATTGCTATTTTATGATGGCATGTTGCACCCCTATGTGACCATTGAAAGCAATGCAAAAACGACCTTAGTTCCACCACTTATTAGTTTAATTTTAGTGTTGCATTAACTTGTATGATAAGGAATTAAGGAGTACTTGAAGTTTATACATGGAATTAATTTAAAATAAAATAGATTAAAAGTGTGAATTAAAACAATAATTTTTTTAGTTTCTTTTTACGCGATTTGAAGACACATGTTGTCTCAAGATGGATTAGAGCTAAATAAATAATCAAAACAGCCGAATTCCCATGGCATGATGTTGAAGAGGACTCGCCTTTTTTCAGCATGACGTTGAGGGTGTCTAGATTTACCAATAAATCTGTTTTAATTTTGACCGGTTTAAATGATGTCGTTCGTTCGCTAAGTAGGTCTTAGATTCAACAAAGTCCTTCGAAGTGGTCTTAGTAAGACCAAAAGTTAGAATCGAACCGATTTACGATTCTTTACGACATTATTGACGTCATACATAGGAAAAGTGGGTTCTCATCACCCGAATATCGCGTGATATTATTGATATTTTGGTTAACATGCTAGATAATTTCCGGTTTAATATGTTTCTTATTTTGAATACACATTTCCTCTTATATAATAAGAAAACATACAAATTGAACAAATGAAATTTTTAATTAATTAATGGGAGAGCTCTTTGAAATCAAGCATTTTGATTGGTCAATTGAAAGTGAAAATCGGCTTCAATATGTCAAACTTATTTAAACTTCATCTAGCAAAACACCAATGTATAAAACTACATGTGTCGATTTTATATATAAAAAACCTAATAAAAGTACATTTTTGAAAAAATTATAAGCTTTCATATTTTTTAAATAACGTTAAAAATTTAATAGACACCCCCTTTACTTAATATTTCTCTTAAAAACATATGTGTTGTTATTAATTAACTAGCAGGGTACTCGCGCAATGCGGCGACAGATACCATGTGACTATATTTTGCGGCGAGCAAATGTTGTTCGGTTTATGTTTTTTTCTCTAACAATAACCATACAAATGAATAATAATTTAAATTAAAATAACTTTGCGAGTCATGCAACCAACAAACCATCTCAACTCGTGAAGTCAAATAAGTACGCGACCTCGTGGATTATCAAACCAATCAATGTTGGAGCCGACTGACCCAATTCGACCCTTATGCTGCAATGGCGGCGACTCGGTCGACATAGCGGCGACCGACCACTGCGGGCAACCTAATGACTATTTTTAAGTATTTGGCTTAGTAGTTTGATTAGATTGTATATTATGATTAAATAGTTGTATATTTTAGTGAACTAGTGTTTTTAATAGTGTATTAATTGAATAGTGTTTTGTTTAGTTTTATTTGTGTTTTAAATACTTGTAAATTATGCTTTTTACTTGTATTTTCTTAAAAATCTATTTTAGATAGTCTTAAATTAATATGAGAGAAGATGCAAGAAGCATTATAAGATGGTATAGATAAACGTTATTACCATTATATTCATGTCTCATTAAAAGTATTTGTGAGATAGGTGGTATAGGGTGTGAAAAAAATATTGTCGTTCAAAAAAAAAAATAGTTTTCTCTAATTAGAAAAAAAAAAAGTAAAATAAAAAATAACATAACACAAGCTAAAAAAAAGTATATATACTTATAAAAAAAAGTAATTGTTATGCTTAAAATGCATTAATAAAGACTAGAACAGTACCGCGTAATGTGGCGGCGGGTACTGTGTGATTATATTTTGCGCTATTTGGTTACACGTTTAGTTGTCTTCATGCTTTATAAGTAGAGATATTAGAGATTGTTAAGCCAAATAATTTTAGTTTGAACAACCAACTGCTTTCTAAAAAACTTTTTAACCAACTTACTTCCTAACAAATTAATTTTGAAATCTTTCCATAATGAGCAAGAAAAAAGTCTGACTTTTTAATTATAGAATAATCTTAAATGATATTATAAATTTACTAGAATGGTACCCGCGTAATGTGGCGGCGGGTACCTGTGACTATTTTTGTGTTATTCGGTTACACATTTAGTTGTTTTTATGCTTTATAAGTAGAGATGGTTAAGCCAAATATTTTTAATTTAAACAACCAACCTGCTTTCTAACAAACTTCCTAACCAATTTGCTTCCTAACTAATTAATTTTGAAATCCTTTTATAATAATCAAGTAAAAGTCTAAATTTTAAACTTTTCTAATTATATAATATCCCGAAACACATTATATAGTAGTATAGTTACAGATAATATAGTATAGACAAAATTTCACCGTTGGTCCCTAAACTTGTCAAGATTCGCGCATATCGTCCTTAAACTTTTTTTTTTCATTTTCGTCCCTGAACTTGTCGATATTGGCGCGGTTGGTCCTTTTGAGAAACGGACGTTGGGTTGCAGTGTTAGCTGACGTGTAAACCATGGCTACTTTCGTCATTTCACACCAAAACACCTCCAACAGTAATTCTCGCCGTTGGTCCCTAAAAGATGGTTGTAAGATTTGTGGGTACAGTGATTTGCGTATTTCGTCCCTAAAAGTTGGCTATAAAGAAGGTTCTATTCACTTTTTCCTGAAGCTTTCGTTTTTCAAGATACGCCTGCAAAAAACTTTCCCGCCCAATCACATCAACGTCAAAATCACAAAAGTATCGAAAATTGTCCCGAACAATGTCCGCACCAATGTGGAAGATGCGCAAAAGAGGAGTGACAGTCCCTGCAGATAAGTTGGAGGCGCAATGTGAGAATGACTACGGTAATGAGTTTAAGTCCAGTTGATTTGAGCTTATTTTGCTGCTAGCTTGTGTTTATATATGTTTAGGTACTAAGTAATTGACTTTATATTGCAGAATTTCATCGCAATTTATTCACCATTCGAATACATCATGGTGGGGCATTTATGCGTTTCCCTAACAGGGAATACGTTGGTGGTACTGAAGACATATTTGACATGGTGGATATTGATGTATTCTTAGTCTTTGATCTGGACGAGATGGTGCTTAAGTTAGGCTACACAGGTCAGAAAGAGCCTCTGTTTTACCATTATCTTAGTCCTATGAGTACTTTAGACCACGGACTGTTTCCCCTTTCATCTGATGATGATGTCAGATGTTTGGGTTATCTAGTAGGTGGTTTCAAGTTGATTGAAGTCTACATAGAGCACGGGTGTTCTAGGGTCACTGGTAAAACAAGGGTAGTAATAGAGGAACTTGTGTCTAGTCCACCTAGAGCCTCTAAGGTAACTAAACCTCCTCAACTGTTGGCCCTGACATGGCCTGATAGTACTGATAGTGTTCCACTTCCAGCCAACTCAACTCAAGGCACTCCTTTTACACAACTGACTTTAAGTGAGTGTGGTGAAAATGAAAACAATGACCTTCCCCAGATTGATTCACAATTTGGAAGTTTAAATTTAAGTTTCACCCCAGTTGTACCTGCTAGTAAGGAGATTGTGGCAAAAAAAAACTTGCTGATATAGTCAGGATGATGGACTTTGATGAGAATGAGTTAGATATGCCTCTTTCATTTAGTTATTTGGATGCCATGTATGTCGACACCACTAGTGGATTAAGTCCTGATGAACATTTTGGTGTTGCTGACCTGGACTTATATGTACGGTTGCCTGTTTTTGGCCTAGATGATCCCCAAACACATACAGGTGGGGGTCAACAGGATAACAGGCAAGAGGCACTAGAGGGTGAGGTTCAGCATGGTAATGGTGTCGGGCCACTAGAGGATGAGGAGGATGACATTCATAATGTCAATGATAGTGATTATGAAGGAGGGTCAAGTGACAATGCAGGTGCAGGTGATGAAGGAGAGGCTGCAGTTATGCATGATGAAGGACACACTGGAGTTGAGCCTCCTGTGCAAGTAAACGGTTTTCATCTAGCAAGGGATAATCCTTCTGTCAGTATTGGCAACAGCAGTGGTGATCAAGTAAATACGTTTAGACTAACAGGGAATAAAGCTTATGACAGCATTGACAACAGCAGTTTAGTTGGAGAGGTTGTGGGTGGAGTAGAACCTGTTAGTGTTGAAGGTTTTGAGAGTCAATCAGGTTCTGATGGTGAACCAGATTCAGCTATTAGGAAACAGTTAAGGGAAATAATAAGAGCAATTGGAGTTGACATGTCAGAGAATCCTATTATGAAGTATTATTTTTTCACTGGACAAGAGTTTGCAACCCCAGAAGAGGTGAAGGAAAGAGTATACATGCATGCAGTTAAGAGTAGGAGAAATTTGAAGTTAGTCAAGAATGATGGTATTAGGATAAGAGCTGTATCTGATAACCAAATTCCTTTCTTTACAGAGTCAGTCTTAAGTGGATCAACAGGCCCAACTGTAGATACAGGTGTTGGGCCTAGTGGATCAAGTGGCCCATTAGGTAGAGGGAGTAAAAGAAAGAGAAGCGATGTAGGAACTTCTGATGATGTGTGTGATGAATGCCCCTGGGTCTTGTATGTAGGCAAAGACAAAGTTAGTCAAAACTGGATAGTAAAGACACACAGAGACAAACACACTTGCCTTCAATCAAGGGAAATCAAACACTGCACTTATAAATATTTGGCAAACAAGATCTATGACCTACTTAAGGTTAATCCAGAGATCCCAGGAAAGGCAGTTCAAGACCAGCTCCAGCATGAATTACATCTTCAGGTTTCTATGACAAAAGCATTCAGGGCCAAAGCCAAAGCAGAAAAAGATGTTTCAGGTGATCACAACCTGCAGTATATGATGCTTAGGGACTATATTGGTGAATTGCTGTCTACAAACCCTAATACGACTGTGAAGCTTGGAATTGATAGAAATTCTGCTAATCCTAGTGAGTCTAGAAGGGTGTTTAAAAGAATATATGCTTGTTTGGGACCGTTGAAGGAAGGCTTCAAGGCTTGCAAAAGAGGATTGTTGGGGCTAGATGGTTGTTTCATGAAAGGTCCTTATCCAGGCCAAGTGTTGGTGGCTGTTGGACTAGATCCTAACAATGGGATTTACCCATTGGCTTATGCCTTGGTGGAAGCTGAAACTAAGAGTTCATGGTCTTGGTTCTTAATGTGCTTGGGTGATGACATAGATCTAGGCCCTAGATCTAACTTCACATTCATGAGTGATAGACAAAAGGTTAGTAAATGATGGTTCTCTAGTTGAATTCTTTAATAACCAACAAAATATAAATTATTATTTTGCTAACTTTGTTGGTTTATGCAGGGACTCATTCCAGCCTTAAAATCTGTCTTCCCTAATGCAGAACACAGATTTTGCTTGAGGCACATTCATAAAAATATGAAGCAGCAGTTTAGTGGCTTGGAATATAAGGTAGCTTTGTGGAGATGTGCATCTGTTACAACCCTGTCTGGTTTTGAAAAGTGTATGGAACATTTGAAGGCTATGAAGAAGGAAGCACACGAATGGTTGAGCAAGATACCAGCTGAACATTGGGCAAGATCTCATTTTTCTGGTAATTGTTTGTTTGTTTTCAACATAAGTGGTTCAATAGTGGACATGTATATCATTTAAGTGCTTCATATTTTTGTGCTATAGGTAGACCAGTTACAGATTTATTGATCAACAACATTTGAAAGGTGTTTAATGGTAAAATAGCTCCAGCAAGGGACAAGCCAGTCATTACACTTTTAGAGTACATCAGAGAATACTGCATGAAGAGAATAGTAGTTGTACAAGGTATAATTGACAAAACTGATGGGCCTCTAACCCCAACTGCAGCTAAACTATTGGGAAAGATTAAGAGCGAGGCTGAATCATTGCGGGTGATATGGAATGGAGGAGTTAAGTATCAGGTAACAGGGGCATGGGGTGATCAGTGTGTTGTGGATGTACAGGATAAGGTATGTACATGCAGTAAATGGGAATTGACAGGGATACCTTGTAAGCATGTTGTTGCAGCCTGTTGGAATATGGGACTCAATGGCATTCAAGTTGGACCTCCTGAGTCTTGGGTACATAACTGTTATTGGTTATCCACATGGAAAGAAGTATACTCTCACTTAGTGGAACCAATTAGAGACAACAACTACTGGGAGAAGACCACCCATGGTACAGAACTCTTGCCACCAAAGCATCATGTCCAGGTTGGAAGACCAAAGAAGAAGAGAAGAAGGTCTAAGTATGAGGATGCACCCTGTGTAGATTCTGGAAAACTGACCAAAAGAGGGAGAGTTATTACTTGCAGACTCTGAGGTAACGCTGGACACAACAAGACTACATGCAAAGGACAAGGTCAACCTCCTAGAAAAGGTAATTATTAGACTTTCATAGTTATGTTTTTTGATTGTTTTATATTTGGTACTTTTTTATAACTTGTTTTCTTATGTAGGTTTCAACAAAGCTGGAGCTCGGCAAGCTAAGGGTAATGGGTCTGCTCAAGCTGGTCCTAGTTCAGTTGTCCAATATGGAGATGTAGCTGTTGAAGGTGGTCAGAGGTCAACTGTGCAAGGAGTATCTGGTGCGTCTCAAGCTGGTCCTAGTTCAAGTTTCCAAGGAGTATCTGCTCCTATTCCAACTCAATCCAGCCAAGTCAATGACAGTGAATGGGCTATCATTTAGCCATGTTTTAAATTCAGGGCAAATTTGAGTTTTAGTACTATGGTTATTATGAAACGTCTGTAATTGAAAGTCCACATAAGTGGCAAACATCAAAGTCCACATATGTGGCACTCATCTAAGTCCTTCTATAAGCAGACATTCAAGCCCACATATGTGGGAATTTTCTAAGTCCTTTTAAAGGCAAACTTATATAAGTCAACTTCTATGGCTACTTTAGATGGTTTGTGACCTGTTTGACTTATACATTTTGTCAACCAAAACTACTTATGTGCTTGATGGGTAACAAAATGGGTAAGATTCACCATTGTTTATAAAAACGGGGTTTCACTAAGTAAAGTCAAATGCAGCAAACAAGTCAACATGTGGTTGTACTTGTTTGTTACCATTTGAAAGTAAGAAATATTTTATTTTTTTATAATGGCGTGCAAACTTACCAATTTGACTTCCTATAAGTACCACCATCAAACACAATTTTGGCATCCACAAATTCAAACACACAGCAAACAACAATTCAAAACATAAATGGCTTGCAAACTTCCCCACACAGTCGAAGAATTGCAAACATACATCAAGAAACAGACCGACAACGGCGACATGGATCGCCAGAATGCTATCATCGAAGTGATCAAACAGTTTGACCTTGCCAAAAAAGTTAAAAACCAACTTAGAGAACAATACACAGCGTGCCAATATATCTCAGCAGAGAGGAAAGCCATCATCGACCAGTTTCTGTACGATGAATATTGCAAGGACAGTGCCATTGCTGACTCGCTGTGGGGTTGTGTTTCTCAAATACAGGTGCAAATCTCTAACAAGATCCGTTGGAGTTATATGGAAAATGTGGCAGCATGTGATGCTGGTGCATCTACTTCATCTGTTGCACCGAGAGATGTTGAGCAACAACCTCATCTGGAGCACTTTAAGCTAAGCTTTGAAGAAAATGTGGTGGCAGCTGATGATGGGGGCTGGAATGAAGAAAAGGACCGGGAGCTTAGCAGGTTGGAAGCTCAGTTAGAAGCCGATAAGTTTGCGAGCATTGCTACTTACGACAACGGTTACCTGTACAACAACTCTCAGACATGGGATCACCCGGATTACAACTAAAGTTCTATGTAATGTTTATGTTACACTTATGCAATGTTTTAAATTTATTATGTACTTTTTAAAAACCCTAATTATATATGCAAATTTTTTAATTGTAACGTTTTATATGTGTCACAATGCTATCACCACTGCTAGTAGCCTTTTATTAATGGGTTGCTTTATTTGTGTGTCATTTATTACTCATATTTAATAGTTACCTACCTCATTTGTTGCAACTTAAAACTTACAAAACACAGCTCCCTATTTCCTTAAGCATGAAAAACGCTGAAATTAATATTGATCTAAAGGTTGCTTGTAACTCGTATGTGCTAACTGAACTAATGCTTGGCCCTTACCACACAGAGATTCTTGAAAACTTGCAGCAAGCACATGATTTGGAGTACAAGTCCAAAAAAATTTCTGAAAGGGTCGGATGTAGGGGGAGCTGATTGTTGAACTTCGAAACTATTCACGTGCAAGAATTGCAATGAGCAATACCAAGAAGCTTAGGAGATTACAGACAATTGATAAGCGTCGGGCGAAGGCACTATTGATGATGGCCAACCAAGTCAAGGACAAGATGTAGAAGATTGAATTTGTTGTGAGAAAGAAATATCCATGAGGTTGTTGTTTGTTGGACATTGGTCATGGGTTTCTTTTGTTCACATCACCATGTTATGCTTAATGAATGTAATGGGTCTTATGATTCAGTTTTTCAATGAATAATGTGTTCATATATGTTTTAAGTTTTTTAGTGTGTTTGATATGTATCAGAAACATAAACATGAGCATTACATTAATCAATCCGTAATACAGACACGGAACATGAAAATGCAAATGTACATATCACATACAAGTATGGCTTGGACATGCCCAAAACCATGACAGTGGTCTACCACAATATAGCTATTCAAATTTGTTGTTGTTTTGTAATCAACTTTCTTGGGTTTCTTTTTTTCTTCTTTTTTTCCCCAGATCTAATTCCCAGACCTATAACACAACCACTTACTTTGTTTGCCTCAACACCAGCAGCTTTTGTGACTACAACAACACTTCCACCTGTGTTTGCATGCCTCCAACACTTAACATCCATACAACAGATAAAGCATCTTTCATCTAACACCTGTACCTGTAGATCATTACCAGTTCGAACACCCAGACCTATAAAACCACCACTTGTCTCTCTCTTTAAATTTGGACTTGCAGGTTGTGCCATATTTTTTGTTTGGATTAATTTGGAATAAGATGAGACTTTACTTGACTATCCAAGTTGGTAGGATCATTTACTTTACACGGCTGGTTGTGCCATATTTTCCTATTTTGAAATATACCCGTTTGACTTTCATGGTGTGAGGTAGGTTAAGGAGTATTAAATGCTCACATCAATTGAATGTGGTGGCATTTTGTGTTTGAAAATTACTATTTTGACCTTGGTTATGAAAACACTATTTTCTTCTCATGTCTGCACACATGATAAAAGTAAGACATGGCATGACTTGTCATAGGGCGCCAAAGACTACTTTTTTCTTTACTGTCACGTGAATACTTTTGCATTTTGTAAACACTAAACAAGCATAAGTTTTCCTCTATAAAACCAAACACACCAACCAATCTTCCACCACCCAATTCTAGCTGCTGAAATAATGAGTTCCAAGAACAAAGGTTGTTTCAAACACACCCTCAATTGCAACACCCTGCTCCTTTTCATTTCTAACATAGTTTTTTTGAATGGTTTTCTTAACTTGTTTGCAGAAATCATTTACGTTAACAGCAGTGATTCAAGCTCCATCAACAACTGGAGTGACTCAACTTCAACCAACAGCTGGGAAGGCTATTTTCCAAAGACTTATTCAGGTTCTGTGACGAGAAACATTGATGCTAGGAAGTTTAAGAATCCTAAAAAGACAGAGAAACAGCTTTTTGATGAAAGGGAAAAGGTGCTAGCCTTCCAAGTGATCACTTCTGTGAAGACAATGGTATCAAACCATTTACTCCAGCAATTGCCAAACCTTTTCCAAAAGGTAAGGGTAAAAAGAAAATGTATTAGTTGATTTAGGACGTAGTATGATTGAATAATTTTGTTGTAACCTGAATAAACATGTTGTTACCCTTTTGTACTACTATTTTGGGTATTTGTAATTCAAGCAGTTGAATGGTACACTAACCATGTACTGCTAATAAGATAACAACAGTACCAGGACTAACTAGTTAATACGGTTAGAAAATTTTTTGTACTACCAGTATTAACATTTTAATACTGTTAGATATAAGGAAGTTAGTACTGCTGAGCCTTCCAAACGTGTGCAGTCCACCCAAACCAAACCATTAAGTACTACCACTTATATTTCGCATGAAAGACTATTAATTTGGTTCCCTGTTAGTCTTTTGTCATTTCAAAAAGTGAAGACGCAACTTTTTTTAAATGATTGTGCTTTAAAATAAAAACAAACCATAAGGCTCTAGTTTGACTTAGGGAAGTCAATAAACCATAAGGCTCTAGTTTGACTTAATAAAGTCAACTAAGTGAACCATTATTTAATATTCACTTGTAAACCTGTTTTGTTACTTTCAAAACTCAACATGGGTAAAATTAAGTAATTACAATTTATATTTGACCAATTGCATATGCAGTATAGTATCGTGTTTGGATTAATAAACGGATTTGACTATTAAAGTCAACATATTTTTTTGCACTACAAGAAAAGTGGCTTTTTAGGACCCCCATAAGCGTCATAAAATGGTACTTTTTAGGACCTTTCATTTAATAAGACCAAGGATGAAAGCGTTTCATGTAAGGCGGTTGTAATAGGTCCAAAGCAGCCTAACCCTTATGAAACCAATTTTATGGTCGTATTATATGTCTATGAACAACACAAATAGCGTTCTAATAAAACCATATTGGGACACTTTTACATTGTTTTAACATGTGATTACCTACTTTTAATCTTTTGAAACACATAAAAACGTCCTTAAAAGTATTGTTAGGACGCTTATGATGTAACATCATAGCTATTTTAGCAACCAAGAAAAGGGTCCTAATAACTCAAATAAGATTATGATACCAATTTTATGGTCGCATTTTAGGTCTATAAACAACACAAATAACGTCCTAATAAAAACATATTAGGACACTTTTCCAATGTTCTAACATGTGGTAACCTACTTTTAATCTTTTGATACACATACAAGCATCCTTTAATGTTAATTCTTAGGACGGTTATCATATACCATTATAGTTACTTTAACACCAAGAAAAAGGGTCCTAATATCCTAAATACGATTATGAAACCAAATTTATGGTCGCATAATATGTCTATGAACAACCAAATAACGTCCTAATAACAACATATTAGGACACTTTTACAATGTTGTAAAACGTTGTTACCTAATTTTAATCTTTTGATACACATACAAGCGTACTTAAAAGATAATTGTTAGGACGCTTATCATATAACATTATAGCTAATTTAGCACCAAGAAAAGGGTTCTAATATCTCAAAGAAGATTATGAAACCAAATTTTTGGTCGTATAAAATGTCTATTAACAACCTAAATAACGTCCTAATAACAACATATTAGGACACTTTTACAATGTTAAGTTATTTGTTAGGACGGTTAATAAGTTTAATAGGACAATTTCAAAGTTCTGACAAGTCATATGATAGGACGCTATTTTCACCATGCACACTGTATTATTACGATATGAATAAAACATCAACTAAATATTAAATGAATAAAACGAAATTGTATTTCAAGTTACCAATTGTCATAACAAAAGCATTAAACATAAATAAGGTAGACAGAATCTAACATAAAGTCTGTTAACATTAAACAATACATTAACGCAACAAGAAGCTTAGTCCATGGTCATCATGCATCATCTCTCTCAATCCTCACGGACCACCTACAAATAAACACCCATGTATAAGCATTAAGGTCCATGTTAGTAAAATTATTGATATCACAAGATTAACAAAGACATACCGAGATAAAGGGACAAGGCCATGCTATGGTTGCACCAACACAGTCTTCAATTGTGGCAAATAACCCATAGGGTCTCACCAAAATTTCATCTCTTTTTGTTGGTACTTGAACGTTTACCTCACACCATCCTTGTCCAATCTCTGTACCACCAACTATATCATTTGGGTTCAAGCTCCTCACCCATCCTTTTGCTACAGTCTCGATTGAGTTTAGAATGCTTTTAAGGACAACTTCATCCCCGACCTAGATTTCAGTTTTCAACAAACATTTATCAATTTATAGTCAAGACACATGTATTAGGTTAAACATATGTAATACTGCATGTATGGAGGCTGGGGTATACAAAAGAGGTCAAAAATTGATTAGTGTAATACTGCAGGTATGGAGGCTGGTGTATACTAAATAAGTTACAAATAAGCTACAATAAGCTAAATAAGCTGTAACTACATGAGTTGTACCTAGATTAAGCTAAAAACTACCAGATAAGCTATAGACCAGAATAATCACTTGATCAAATATCACAGGCCAAACAGGCCAAAACCAACAACCTTGTAGCCCTTGTGGGTCCTGATGAGGCGAAAAATGATCCGTTTTTAGGGGGTCATTTAAGCCCGAATTCGAATTTATTTGATCAAATATTGCCCTAAATCGTTCCTTTTGTGATTTTAGGTACTTTGGGAGTGAAATCTGGAAAAGGAAGCAATTCGGACGTTTTTGGAGCATAAAAGTGAAGAAAACGCCAAAGTCTTAATTTTCCATGCTGGGAACAGTAGGTGACGGCGTCAAGAGTAATTTCCTGACGGCGTCAACAGCAAAATTCCATGACGGTCCAGAAGAGATTTGACGGCATCATGAAGGTAGGGTGTCAAGAGTAAAAGTCATGACGGCCTGGAAATAATTAAGTCTTGACGGCGTCAAATGTAGATCAAGGCAGTCCGAGAATAGTTTTGGCGGCGAGGTGACGGCGTCACAAGCTTTGTCTTGACGCCGTCAGCCCCCTTTTCCTATATATAGTTTTCTAATTTTTCACATTTAAAGAGAGAAGTTTTGGGAGAAACCCTAAGTACGATTTTGGTGTAACTTTACAGGTTTTTCAAGGGTTCCAACCCCTTGATACCTTGCATGTGTAATCAAGATAAGTGTTCCTTTAATTCAATCAATATGTCTATGTGTTGGTTTTCTATATCTTGTTCTTGTCTTAATTCCATCATGCTAGGCTAGATCTATCTTGTGTTTGCTTAGATCTAATGAAACCTAGATGTTAATTATGTGTTGATTACTTGTTTATACTTGTTTTGGATGAATGATTTATATGTTAGGCTTAAGAAAACTGGCAGATCTCCAATTGGTAACATGCTTGAACGTCTTAAGAAACATGAACCGACGCGCACTAGGTCTTTATTGGTTGTATTTAATGCATGAGCCACTGTTTACAATCCCTATAGTTGTGTTGGGCATGGTGTAGGCGGAGATAAGAGCTCATAGAATTGGGGAGTTAAGTGTGCCACCCCATGAATGGTATTAAGGAATACGATCCGTCATCCATGCAATTATAACAAGTAATTAACGTGTAAAAGATGTATAGGGAGTAGTGAAATCTAAGTAAACACATTTTCTCCAATTACTGCTCACAACTTTAGTATAAATTAGTTTATTTTCATTTATAGTATTTTATTTTGATTGCATCTTAGTATTGGGTTAGTTGATTAGCAACTAATTCCGCCCAAATCCTTCAAACCCGAGATTTTAAATTGCTTTCTAAAAAATATAAAAATACAAAAATAATCTTCCTTCACCTTTAGAACTAGTATTTAGGCTTTCTAATCCTAGCAACACTATTCCTAGCTGAACGATCAATCCCCCGGTACTTGTCACTATACTATACTACAACGATCAGGTACACTGCCTGGTGGGGGTTGTAAGCTTCTCGAGATCCCTCGAGAGGTAAAGCCTGGTGCGATTCTCACGTATCCATACCGAGCGAATCAGGGGAGTATTTGATTTCATTCTTTTTAACTTTTTCACTTTTACATTCTTTACTTGAACATTGGGGACAATGTTCATCTTAAGTGTAAGGGGAGGGTAAAAAGATGATACCTTACATATGCACTTTCGCTTGAGTTTGTTTTGTTTAATGGTAGATGTGTAATAAAACTATGAGAAATACTTGTTAGTGCAATTTTAGCGCCAAATTTAAATTTTTTTACAACATTTAGGAGTAAAAATTTAGCCATAGCAAGCGTCTCATGGATAGGAGATTGTATGACTAGCACATAACCGTATATTCAGAAAAATTTTCCACCCAAATATGTGAGGTTCGCCTTTAGATTTGATAGGAAAAGCATTTACTATTAGTGCTTATGAGTGTACCGGTAGCATTTAGATTCTAGAACTTGCGTTAGTGATGCATCCCGAGACCGCTAGTGAGACTACATTCGTGTGGTAGGATTTACTACATGATAAGAGGCATTAGGATCACCCTTGTGTTAAACCCGTATTATAATTACTTGACCATTTAAGTCATATTACTTGGCTAGTTAAGTCAACTAAATTTTCCCACACCCTTAGCGTTGTACTCATTTTTAGTACACGATACCCCTAGTACACCCCTCCGAGCCTATCTTTTCGTTTCTAACTTTAAGCATTTTACTTAAAGGAGGAATTTGTTACACCCCACTTAAATGTACAACCAAATCGCCTTAGCCTTCCGTGTATGCGCTCATTTTTAGTGCATTATTGTTATTTGTTAAACCCTAAGTTAACTTTCTAATTGATTACATGGTTGCTAAGTCAAGTCATATCCTTGTACATATTGTTTTGGGACGATTGGGACTCATGGGTAACTACTTATTTATGGAGTAATGGGGAAGAACATAATATTATTACCCCCATATGTGCGTTAATCTTAAAAGTGCTCCAAGTGTTTTGATTTTCTTAATTCGAGTCATTAGTTTAGTTTATTGTAAAGTATGTAAAAATTCAAGTGTAAGGGAAATGTTCATTCCCTATGATGTATTATTTTGGATGGTAGGGTAAGAGTGTATGCAAAAAAAAAAATAAAAAAAAAAAAAAAGAGAAAAACATACGGACTACCATCCCTTTTCATTCTATGTTCATTTTATGTTTTTGTTATTTTTCATTTATTAGCTTAAGTCGAGTCTAGTCTTGGCTTAGCAACGCCATTTTGTACATGTAATTAACCAAGATTGTTAACTCGCCACCAGTAAAACTTCCTTTATCCAACAAAACCGTGTATTTCATATCCCTACACCTAACGTTACAACCCTTTAAAAGACCTCTTTGATAGTTTATCCTAGGTGCTTACGCCATGTGGTGGAGGTTTGATCCTTTCCCAAGCCTATGGTAATCTATTTTGCTATGACAGGTAGTGAGAGATATTTTCCATTTCCATATTGTAATTTACACTTTATTACACCCGTGAGATGTGAGTATCTAAACACTATTTGTGAGGTGCTAGTGTATGACCTCCGTGATTGTCTATTGGTCTTTAGTGGAACGATTATTTGTTGTAATTACTTTTATATTAGCGTTAAATGACCCCTAACTTGTCTTTTGAGTAGAATAAAAGCGCATTTGCTTGATGACAAGCAAATCTCAAGTGTAAGGGTATATGATGAGGTGAAAAATGATCCGTTTTTAGGGGGTCATTTAAGCCCGAATTCGAATTTATTTGATCAAATATTGCCCTAAATTGTTCCTTTTGTGATTTTAGGTACTTTGGGAGTGAAATCTGGAAAAGGAAGCAATTCGGACGTTTTTGGAGCATAAAAGTGAAGAAAACGTCACAAGCTTTGTCTTGACGCCGTCAGCCCCCTTTTCCTATATATAGTTTTCTAATTTTTCACATTTAAAGAGAGAAGTTTTGGGAGAAACCCTAAGTACGATTTTGGTGTAACTTTACAGGTTTTTCAAGGGTTCCAACCCCTTGATACCTTGCATGTGTAATCAAGATAAGTGTTCCTTTAATTCAATCAATATGTCTATGTGTTGGTTTTCTATATCTTGTTCTTATCTTAATTCCATCATGCTAGGCTAGATCTATCTTGTGTTTGCTTAGATCTAATGAAACCTAGATGTTAATTATGTGTTGATTACTTGTTTATACTTGTTTTGGATGAATGATTTATATGTTAGGCTTAAGAAAACTGGCAGATCTCCAATTGGTAACATGCTTGAACGTCTTAAGAAACATGAACCGACGCGCACTAGGTCTTTATTGGTTGTATTTAATGCATGAGCCACTGTTTACAATCCCTATAGTTGTGTTGGGCATGGTGTAGGAGGAGATAAGAGCTCATAGAATTGGGGAGTTAAGTGTGCCACCCCATGAATGGTATTAAGGAATACGATCCGTCATCCATGCAATTATAACAAGTAATTAACGTGTAAAAGATGTCTAGGAAGTAGTGAAATCTAAGTAAACACATTTTCTCCAATTACTGCTCACAACTTTAGTATAAATTAGTTTATTTTCATTTCTAGTATTTTATTTTGATTGCATCTTAGTATTGGGTTAGTTGATTAGCAACTAATTCCGCCCAAATCCTTCAAACCCGATATTTTAAATTGCTTTCTAAAAAATATAAAAATACAAAAATAATCTTCCTTCACCTTTAGAACTAGTATTTAGGCTTTCTAATCCTAGCGACACTATTCCTAGCTGAACGATCAATCCCCCGGTACTTGTCACTATACTATACTACAACGATCAGGTACACTGCCTGGTGGGGGTTGTAAGCTTCTCGAGATCCCTTGAGAGGTAAAGCCTGGTGCGATTCCCACGTATCAGGTCCCACTAGGGTTGACAGGGATCCAAAGTGAGACTTGATATGAAAAGGTGACTTATTGAGGTTTCTAAAAAGCTAGGAATAAAGGTTTGGGTCCCACAGATAAGCACTTGAGGAGGGCTTGAACTTGGGTGGTCAACATTGATTAGTCAGTGTATGGGTGGAATTGGACAAACAAAAAGCTATCTGCAGACCTATCTAATAAGCTCAAAAGTTTGAAATAAGCCCTGAACTTTATAGATGAGCTTATTGGCTTTCAAAAAAACCAATAAGCTCAATGTGTGGCCCACTAATGAAGAAGCTAAGGCACATGAATAGTTGGGGTTTTGAGCTGATGCCCTGGTGCAGGGCAATGGTTAGCCCTGCAGGCCACTTTGAACTATCACCTAAGCCAGAGAAAAAATCATAAAAATAAGCTAACTGTGGCATTCAAAAGCTTAGATGGGGAATTTCAACATGTAAAAATCTCAAGACTTGAATCTCAACACAAAATTCACAAAAATTCTCCCAAGATCTGAGTTTCTGACTAACATACCATTTTGACTTTTTGAATTTGAACTTAAACTTTGACTTTAATGAAACTTGTTTGATCCGTCTGCAATAATTATGATTATTTAAGCTATGATAACACTAATTTAAGATACATGAACAAGATTAAGACCAAGTGGGTGAGATTTGATCCTCACAGGTCCCAACAGTGGACTGTGAGAGTGAAGGTAATTTGATTTTGACTTTCTGTAGTTCAAACATTGGTTTTATAGTTTTACTAGTTCTAATATCACCTAAGAGGTCAGAGTGTGCAGATAAACAAGTGAAAAGGCAACTACCACAGTTGAAACAACACAGAACCAAACACCCCTTAATAATTGAGTTAACAAATTTAAAAGGCAAATGAGCAATCTAAATCATAATACTGATACATAAGCTTGTAGCCTAGGTTCATTAGCTATCAAAGATAAAATAAGCTATAACAACTAGAAAGGAACATTCCCGTAAGCGTGGAGGTTCAGTGGTTACAACAGGAGAATGTTGTGATGTAAGAGGTGGAACAATGGAACTATCCGTCGACCCATTCTTCTCTGATAACTTGGCTCGTAACTTTTCATTTTCACTAGTAAGTTCTCCACATCTAGACTTCAATTCGTTGTTTTCTCTATGACATGCTGAACGACTTGGTATTACACCCCAAACAGCAGAAGCACGAACACCTAGACCATACATGCCTGCATCACCATTTCGATCTTTACCCATAACTGTAGAAAAAATATCATCTGGTCCAGGATTATCAATCGAACCCTCGGGCAGATTATCACAAAGTCGTTTCATTTCATCCTGCATTTTATATAAACATGAACAACATATAGGAAAAGCATGTATTACGAAAAAAAGCATATTGTGTTTAACTTCTGCTATTAATACACTTTTGCAAACATAAAAGCATATTACTTACAATCGCATTTGCAGTGTCATCATTTTTGGTATTTCCATCTTTGGAGAAGCATGCACTAAAAAGATCCAATCGAGTTGGATCTCGTCCCAAAGATGTCTGTATGAATAAAAAGAAAATGAATATTAAAAGTGGATATCGACAGGATACATTAACAATCCCACTTTCTCCATACACTTACCTTTAACTCTTCCCTTTTGCGAGCATAACTTTTTTTACCGGTTCTTTGGATCATCTTCTTTTTTGCCCGATTCGCCTTGTTTTTTTCACTTAAACTTTGCAGCAGGAAATTAAAATATCATAATGGGAAATTAAGTAATGTTATTTAAAGTGGAAGAGAATTTCACACCTTAGTGTTTTCTTTATTCCAATACTTCACAAGCTTCTTCCATTGTTTTTTTTGCACTTGCTTTGGCCTAGATCTTATTTGTTGCTTAACTGACAAAGACGGATCATGGTAGAGTTCCTTAACTCTTGCCCTCCAGTTCTTCACCTTCCGCCCAAATGATTGCAATATCCATATTTCTCCAGCTTCCAGAATATCAAATTTTGTCTAAAAAATGTAATAGCTCACATTAGAAAACAAATACTTTATTCATTAACATACAAATTTAACATTGTGTACCTTTATGAGTTCAAGCAAAGATTTTTTTTTGCGGCGTCAACTTTATTCCATGGTTTATAAATCGGACAATACGTTCCACTCCTTGAAAGGGTTCCCATGAAATGAGTCAGATGACTACTTTTGTCGTTAATAGGTTGTCCGTGTTCATTAACTAAAATAGGAATTTTATCCCCTTTTTCTTGGGCCCAAACTTTTGCCATACGTGTTGGTCCTCTATTTCTTTTGCTTACAATCCGAACTACAAAAAGTGAACATGATTTACAATAGATACGTATACATTTAAAATACTAAATAATTTGAAATGGAGGCAATATCTTATCGTTGTTTTTTGTCTTGTTTTAATTTAACTTTATTATATATTCTACTTATATGACACAATATATGATATATGATTTTTAAAACGATGCAATCAAGTAGACCATGTTAACCTGTTTCATTTCGAGCTTGTGTAACTACATGGTTTTCTTCATTTTCAGAATGCTCAGCTTGAATCTCTTCTCCGACTAGATCATCGCCGTCATTTGTTAAATCGTTCACATTCTCCAAATCATCCTCATTCTCCAAATCATCCATGTATTTATCTACATCATCTTCTGAAGTAGCTTGTTGTTCAATATCTTCATTCATAGGTATGTCTTCGATATCATCATTTTCAACATCATAAAGGTCTTCATTGTTATCTATATTAAAAAAAAAAAAAAAAAAAAAAAAAAAAAAAAAAAAAAAAAAAAAAAAACCCAAACAAGTAAGCACCGAAAACAGTTAACTGAATATACACTTAATAGTAATTTAATATCATATATATAGTATTTGAAATTTATATATAGTTACCATCAGATCTCAAGTCACGCTCCCCGTGGTCATGATCGTTGTCAATTGCAACTAAGTTTCTCTCAGTTGCAGTTAATCTCCCTCTCTTGATAGAAGTTGGTTGATCATTTCTCGTTTGGACTTGGTCGGACTCCTGTACCCTACTACGTATTGCCCTCCCTGTATCAATCTGTTGTCCCTTTTGCGATTGAGATTCTGAAGATGTTAGCCCACTGGAGACATTCGGAGCACTCATTAGTTTTTGTGCTAAATTTTTATATCTAGTCATGGACTGTGGAGCAATGTATTTTCGATGCTGTTTCATGCAAGTAGAATTGTTAGAAAACAAACATAAAGAAAATATAGTAGCCAAATTTATTATTTGTACCTTTTTATTTGTTTGTGTAGCCGCTTCTTCTGGGTTATCTTCCTCAGCATTAAGATGAAAGTCTGAACCAGACATATAATCTGCATCTTTCTCACCGGTATCCGTTGGTTTCTTTTTCTTTTTCTTTGTGTTGTCACTCTCTACTAGACTTGTCAAAGACTTAGCAATATTTTTCACTCCCAAAGCTTGTAATCTCTGTTGGTTTTCTTGAATCCTTGTCCTTCTGGACATTTCATAATCATTCGTATTTCTCGTGGTGACTTGGCGTTGCATCCTGTTATTTTCCATTACTGGTGCACAAAACAAATAAAATTATTATTAGATTGCAAAGAACAATAGTCATTTGAGAACAACAAAACTGAAATCAAATCACTGTCTTTTACATGTTACAAAATGAAATACATTATCTACAAACAAAAATAGATGCAAATCCTTCAGTTACATGTCACAGAATGAAATACATTAGCTAGAAACTGATATCAAATCACTATCACTATCACTACCCAAATCCTTTGACCCAACTTTACACAGGTATACCAACATTCATTTAAATTAAACAGAGCAACTAAAATACAACTTGTACCACATCACAAATAAGCAGCACTTATGATCACATATGAGACTCATCACAAGAGGTCAACCAAACACATACCCGAACCCACCATTTCACACACTTAAGACTCATCACAAAGGTTAAACAAACACTAACAATGTATAACAATGATAATACCAATAACAATAACAATAACAATAACAATAACAATAACAATAACAATAACAATAACAATAACAACAACAAGAAAGGTTTTCATTACCTGTTGAGTCAGATCTTCATTCAAAAGTGAAAACCCACAATCCTTGTTTTGCTGCCCACATACAACCCTAAACCAAAATTGAGAGTTTAACCGTCTGTGAAAAACGATTTCCATTAATAAAATCGAATCAAATACTTGATTTCCGAAAAGATATGCTTGATTTTCGCAGCGCCAAAAGTTATTTATGAATCTGAATTTTTCCCCAAAAATTTTAAGTGGGTTTATGTGAACGTGGGTGTGTAAGTTTTCCCCAAATTTTTAGATTATAATTAGATTTATAATTAAATTAACCAATAGTAGATTTGTATTATATTATTGTATATATAATATATAGTATATGAAATGTATTATATTATTGTATATATAATATATAAGTATTTTATTGTATGTGAAACTAAAAATGAAGTAGATTTGGCATTCGTTTTTCCGACTTCCCGGGTCAAACAACAATATGAATGTGTTGAAGTAATCAGTCTCTGTTGTATCTTACTGCCCGAAATGGAGCGACTCCAGATAGTTCATTTGTTTTACGCGGGCGTTATTTAAAATGTTGCTATTTTCTTACAGACGGGATTTATCCTAAGTAGTCTACGTTTGTTAAAGCGTATCCGCATCCAGTTGACCCGAAAGATAAAGTGAGATGTAGGACAGTAAACCACACTAGAGTCATATATGCCATTGGTGCATCAATGACACGGACATGGAACCCTATGAATAATGAAATGGCTCGGGTTTGAAACTGGGAGTCAGATATCATATCATAATCAGAGTGTCATATCAAAAGGTTCATATCCAATAGGTTCATATCCAATGTTGCAAAAATCGTGAATCAGTAGTCGGGCGGTCGACCACCTTGTAGCTTGTAATCGGTTTGGGCGGGATAAATTGGTGATAGGGTATAATTTGATGTATAATTAAATTAATTAATACTACCTAGTATACAGTATATGAAAAGTATTGTATTATTGTATATATATAATATATAGGTATAGGTATTTTATTGTATTTGAAACTAAAAAAGAACTAGAGTATTACCCAGTCGTTGCTCGGGTTATCAACTAAGGGCCCGTTTGGTTGGTGGGTGTTGCTTTGGATTCGGGATTGATTTGGTTAAAACGTAAAGTTTATGAAATAATAACTTTGAAAAATCTAATATGAATAACTCTCAACGGATGCGGTCATTCATTTATATCGTCAAGAGTTTTTACATAAGCCGACTTCCCATGACGTCACATTCCGGGGATGCTTTGTAGCCTATATTGTACACATATTGAACGGAGGAATTGTCCTAGGCATTTGCGAGACCAATATACGCGAGGTGATCATAAAGTTCGGACTATTATGATTGAATGTATTGCTTCGCATGAAGTCAGAGATAGGACAGTAATCCACCACGAGCCCAGAAACATAACATATCATATCATATAACAGATAATCCACTAACTGTAGATAACATATATAGGATGCATCCATACTCCCCTGCAGATAACATAGTGGCCAAACATATACTTGAGCTCATAACATGTAACATATAAGGGATGGTGTGGAACGTCACTTAAACACACTAGAGTCATATATGCCATTGGTGCATCAATGACCCGGACATAGAACCCCCATGACTAGTGAAATGGCTCGTGTATCAAACTGATAGTCAGATATCATATCTTAATCAGAGTGTCATATCAAAAGGTTCATATCCAAAATGTTCATAACAAATGGGTCATATCAAATGGTTCAGAAAAGCATATCAAAGGTTCATAATAAAAGCTACATAGCAAAGATTCGTCATTAAGGTTCATAGTAAAAAGAATCATATGAAGATTCGTCATTAAGGTTCATCAAGGTCGACAACAGGGCAATATCACCGGTTCATATGACCCAAGTGTACTATCGGGTTGTTTGGTTAGTTTGGTTTCATTCAATTTGAAAATAATAATCATGAATATTTTAAAAATAATATTCAAATTATAACCATTTATAAAGATGGGCGGGATCTTTTTGAAATTCACGGGTTGAAAAGGTTAAACGGGTTTTGGGTTGACACAGTCAACCCTTTTTTGATACAAAAGTTGCCACATTAAGAAAAAAAGCTTAAACGGGTTGTCAGGTCGACCCAATTAATTTATTCACAACCCGAACCTACCCTGATTAATAAACGGGTTAGATGGGTCGACCCAAACCCGACCCGAAATATATTTATACTCAACACCGAGTTACTAGTTCCTCTCTTTTTACAAATGCTTCAAACTGAAACTGAATTGGTTACACTTTGAGTCATCCCAATTAAAATAATAATCATCAATATTATGGGAACGCGTAAGTTTTTCTCGACCTTTGATTTTCTGCAGTCTCTTCAGTTCTCATGATTACTTGTTTTAATTATTTCATTTCTCATTAATACTCTAAATTTTTTCAGTTCATGCATCTACCCTTTATATATATGTTGGTTTTATTTTTATTTTTTTTAGTTCATCCATATACTTTTTTCAGTTCATAACTTTTTCACTATATACAACCCTAATTGAAAATGTCTGCCAAGCCATACTTGAATGAACTGAAAGATCTTTGTGGGTCCGATAAGCTTCATGATTGTTTTATTTTTCTCAATATTCAGGAGATACCTACGAATGAGGTGAACATGAGAAATGTGGCGGATGTCAGAGACGACATGAGAATGCAAGTGGATAAGAGAACCGAACGTATGATGGAGGTGTTTGAGTTGAATACTGATGAAGAACTGGCTGCTGAGGATGTTTATGATTCAATGCATGAAGTCCAGATCATTGAGAGGCGTTTGGTTGAATCTCTTGCAAGTGTTGTTGCTGATTTTCAGAGGTTGATAGCATTGAAGAAGGAGACCATTGAGATTCTGGAGAAGTATGATGAAGAATGAAGGTAGTTGTTGGGTCTTTTTGTGGTTTTTGTGTCTGATGGTCTCATGCTGTTGGGTTATGTACTTATTTTGATGAAAACTTATTATGTATTTATGTTGAAGGGGATGGTTTGTGAACAATGGTTTCTGAAAACTTATTATGGTTAATATTTTAATGGTATGTGCATATTTATGTTTAATGGCCATTTGTTTTGTTATGTGCTTTGATGATAATCTGTATGTGCTAATGTTGATTATGTTAGGGTGTTGGAGAAGAGAGTTTTGTTGATTATGTAGATGTTTCAAGAGCCCTTGGTTGAGCCTAGGGGCAAGGTCTCATTCTTTTGTTCCAATTTTTCATAAATCTGTGATTGTTAGTTGTTATTGTTAAATGTTGGTTGATTTTGTTTATATGTGTTTAATTTAGCCTAGTACAAGCTTATGTATCAGTATTATGATTTAGATTGATCATTTGCCTTTTAAATTTGTTAAATCAGTTATTAAACAATCTGTGTTTTAAAGTAGTGTTTGGTTAGGTCTGTGTAGTGAGTATTATTTGAACTCATTGACTAAGGCCTGTTCATACAACTTTCTTAACACCTAATAAGTCAGAAGCAAACAAGGTTTTAGTGGATAGAAGCTTTAAAGTCAAAATCACCAAGATATTGGCCTAAAATCTGTCTGTGTGGAAATTAGTGTGGCATAAGCTTCAAATCATCTCACAAGTAGTTGTTCTAGCATAAATTAGTCTTAATATAGCTTAAGTCACATTAATCAATCAGTAAATTAGGATCAAATCTCACAAAAGTCAACCTAAGTTCATAATTTCAAAAAGTCAAAAACATAGTTGTTTCAGAAATCCAAAAATAGGGAGATTTATTTTGATTTTTGTATTTGGATTGGGAACCTAAGCTTTTCACAAATCATAGTCCCTCAGCTCATCTTTAAAAATCTGTGTCCAGCTTATTTTTAGGATTTTTATTGTAGCTTGTGCAAGTGCTTCTTTAAGCTTGCAGGGCAAGTACTTGGCCTGTGCACAGGAAATTGACCATTTTCAATAGACTATAGATTGTTCAATAGTGGGCCCCATAGTGTGATTATTGGCTTTTTGGAAAGCCAATCAGCTGATCTTTCTAGTTCATAGCTTATTTTGCAATTTATAGCTTATCTAATAGGGCTGCAAGTACCTTTTAGTTTGTCCCATTTGACTGTGTACACTGGGTGGTCAGTGTGTACTTGGTTTTTAGCTAAAGTTCATAAGCTCTTATCTGGCTTATCTATGGACCCCAGTACACAACCTTGGGCTTTTTAGGGAGCTTACAAGTTCAGCTTTTTGGATTAGTGCTTATTTTGGACTCTAACCCTTTTGCCCTTAGCTTATTTGACTCATACTTGTGACCTGTCTCAAAACATACACTGAGTGACTCAGAGTTTGCCCACAGGTTCCAAGCACCACCCAGTGCTTATTTGTGTCCTTTGCCTTGTTTCAAGTTGTTTATCATCTGTTTTTGCTCATTTGCTCATTTCATAGCTTTTTCAAAAGTGCATAAGTCCTAATAAGTTATTAAGTCAACTGTTAAGCACAAGGGGGTGCACATAGCTTATTAATAATTTATTTCAAAAGTGGTTTCATAAAAGTTACTTATTTTTAGCTTTTTAGAAATCTCAATAAGTCACCTTTTCATATCAAGTCTCGCTTTGGATCCCTTTGAACCCTAGTGGGACCCACAAGGGCTGCAAGGTTCTTGGTTTTGGCCTGATTGGCATGTGATATATGGCCAAGTGCTTATTGTGGTCTAGAGCTTATTCCGTTAGATTATCTGGCAGGTTTTAGCTTAAGGTAGGTACAACTCATGTAGTTACAGCTTATTTAGCTTATTGTAGCTTATTTGTAGCTTAATTCCTTTTATAAATCCATTTTGGCTTAAAAAAACATCTGTAAAGCTAAAAAGCTCATAGAGAGCTTATTTTTGACTTTTGAAAAAAGTGTTTTAACAAAAGTTACTTATAATTAGTAATAAAAAAGTTTTGTAAAAAGAAAATCAAAAGAAATTAAAATAAATGGAAAAATTGCAAAAAGTGGGGTTCGAACCTGGGACCTCAAGCATACATGCACAATACCACAACCCCCTTCCAATTGCTCTGGGGCACCAGTTCCGTTTGTTATTGCATAATCTATATATTTAATATAGTCCTTGTTCCTTTTAGCTTATTTTTGCAATTTAGCTTATTTAAATGCTTATCCGTACCATTTTCCCCCTCCTCATATTTTTCCTAGGTTCCTTGTAACTTGTAGCATTCCTAGTAATTTTCCCATAATTTTTACTATTCAGTAGGTAATTTTTAGAGTTAATTTTAATTAAATTAGTTTAAATTAAAAAGCAAAAAATAAATTAGTTTTACTGTTTAATTTTTATGCCAGATAACTTTTTATAATTTTTTTACCTTTTATAAGTTTTCAAGCTTATGTAAAAATTATTTTTGCAATTTTGACTTTTAATTTCAAATTTTTAGATTTAAATTAGTTTATCTAGCTTTGAAGTAATAATTAGGCAATTAATTAAGAAATAGCTTAAAAATAAATTGTCAACGTATTTCTAATTTTAAGATCCAAATCCACATCATTCCACCATCCAAAATTGCCAACAGGACTCACCACCATCATCAAGACCAGGTAATACCTCATAATTGAAACCCTAATCGTTTTTGCTAAATTTTTATGAAACAACATATGTGGTTAATTGAATTAGGCTCCCTTTCTTTTTGTTGAAATTATATGTGGTTTTCTGTGGTTAATTGAATTAGGTTTAAGATGGATACGAGTTGGATGTCTTTACCTAGATTTACCATTGAATATAAAAAAGGTCTTGACGACTTTCTTGATCATATACTCTATAATGAGGGTAAAAATGGACAGATTTCATGTCCATGTATTGATTGTGGTAATCAGATATGGGTAGATCGGATGGAGGCTACAACACATCTGTTATGTGTCGGGTTTATGAAAGGTTATACAATTTCACCTTTCAGTTCCAAATCAAGTGATGCTCCAATGTTGCATGCTGAAGATGACATGCAAGGGTTGGTGAATGATGCCTTCCATCGGTTTGGTGATGACACACTAACCGATGACATGGGAACACAAACTGAAAGTATGAGTATGCCAAACCTAAAGGCGAAAAAAATTTATAAAGTGTTGGGAGAGGCAAAGAAACCACTATATCCTGAGTGTAAGTTATCAGTTCTTTCTTTTATCATTAGACAATTTCATGGTAAGTGTGTTGGGAAATGTAGTGATATTGGTTTCAGCAAGATGCTGGATACAATGAGGGAAGCCTTCCCCGATGCTTCTATACCAAAGTCATTGTATGAACTAAGGAAGATAATTCGAGAGTTGGGACTTAGTTATGATAAAATTGATGCATGTCCTAATGGTTGTATGATGTACTGGAAAGAAAACATTAATAAAACATAATGTGATATATGCCATACGCCAAGGTATAAAGCAAGTGAAGATGATTGTGCAGATGAGTCAACCACAACTGATACACGTAAGAAGATTGGAGCAAAGGTGTTGTGTCATTTTCCGCTCATACCACGATTGCAAATGTTATTTATGTCATCTAAAACAGCCGCCTCCATGAGATGGCATGAAGAGAGTCGCACGAAAGATGGTTACTTGAGACATCCTGCAGATTCCCCAGCATGGAAAGCATTTGATTTTAAGTATGATAAGTTTGCCAAAGAATCTCGTAATGTCAGGCTTGGTTTAGCGAGTGATGGGTTTAACCCTTTTGGAACAATGAGTGTTTCTCATAGTACATTGCCTGTTGTTTTGACGCCATATAATCCACCTCCTTGGATGTGCATACAGAAACCTTATTTCTTTCTAACGTTACTTATACCTGGCCCATCTGCTCCTGGGAATAATATAGATGTCTATATGGAACCGGTAGTTGCTGAGCTAAAGGAGTTGTGGGATCGTAAAGGAGTAAACACTTGTGATGCATCAACAAAAAGTAACTTTCGGATGCGTGCTTGTTTGTTATGGACGATCAGTGACTTTCCTGCTTATGCAAATTTATCCGGATGGAGCACCAAAGGTAAACTTGCATGTCCTAACTGCCATAAACATACAAAATCAACACGCGTGAGTCATGGCAAAAAACAATGTTTTATGGGACATTGTCGATATTTGCCTACTGATCATGCTTTTAGAAGAGATACAAACTCTTTTGATGGCACAGAAGAACTAGACAGGCAACCCCGTGGCTTAAGAGGACAAGAAGTACTTGATGAGTTAGATGGTTTTGAAGTTAAATTTGAAAAACTTGTGAAGAGCAACCCAAATATACCTTTTAATTGGAAGAAGAAAAGTATTTTTTTTGAGTTACCGTACTAGAAAGATAACTTGCTACGCCATAATCTAGATGTAATGCATATTGAGAAGAATGTTTGTGACAGTGTCCTTGGAACGCTAATGAATCTAGATGGGAAGACCAAGGATCATATAAAAGCACGCCTAGATTTACAAGAAATGGGCATTAGACCTGAACTTCTGTTTCTCAATGGATAAAAAAGAGAAAGATATTTTTTGTCGTGTGCTTAAGAAGGTGAAAGTTCCAGATGGTTATGCAGCTAATATATCAAGATGTGTAGAGTTAAAACCTCCAAAACTGTTTGGACTTAAAAGTCATGATTGCTATATTTTGATGCAGCAGTTGCTTCCCATTGCCTTGCGAAATGTGTTGCCTAAGCACGTGCGCTATACTGTGATGAAGCTATGTCGTTACTATAAACAATTATGCGCAAAGGTTCTTAATCCAAATGATTTGGTTCAAATGGAAACCGAGATTGGAAAAATACTTTGTGATTTAGAAAGGATTTTTCCGCCATCATTCTTTGATGTCATGGTTCATCTTTCGGTTCATCTTGCTTCAGAGGCCAGATTAGGAGGGACAATTCATTACCGTTGGATGTATCCAATCGAGAGGTGCACATTACTATTTTAGTAAATACCTTTATTACCAAATATTATTGAATCTAAAATTATTGGTTTTGATATCTCAGGTATTTAGCTACATTAAAATCTTACGTGCGAAACAGGAATAACCCGGAGGGTTCCATTGCAGAAGGATATCTAGCTGAAGAGTGTGTGTCGTTTTGTTCATTGTACTTATCCAGTGATGTTGAGACCGTACATAATAAGACAAGTCGAAATAATGATGACAATGGTTATGAGGATGTTTTACCTATCTTTTCTATGGCGGGTCGACCGATTGGTGCTACAAAGGTAGAAATGATGGAACTTGACATTTTGGCTAAAGCACATTCATATGTGTTGTTCAATTGTAGTGAAGTTGATGAATTTCGAACGTAAGTAATTATATTAGTTGTGAGTTTCATAAATTATATTATACGATTAATAGTTGTCGTTGTTATCATCATTATCATCTGTTAACACTGCAGTGAACACCTGGCGTTGGTTCATCATCAAAATCGGAGAAAACGTAAGCGTGACATTCAACGTTTACATAGTGAGACTTTTGAGTCGTGGTTTCAAGATCATGTAAGGCATATACCCAGGTTTAATACTTTTGCAAAATAATTATAATGACATAGCATTTTCGACCTACTAATAACAAAACAATTAACACATCTTGCCTTATTTCAGGTTGAGGAGCTACATGCTAGAGGGGATCACAGAATCACAGAAAGTCTAAGGTGCTTGGCAAGTGGTCCATCTGAGTATGTGAAAAAATATAAGGGATTTATCATAAATGGTTTCCGATTTCACACTAAAGATGTAGAACATAATAGGAAAACACAGAATAGTGGGGTTAATCTTCAGGCCATGACAAACAGTTACTCGTGTGCTACAGATAACAATCCTATCGCGGGAGATGTAACTTACTACGGGGTTTTGAATGATATAATTGAGTTGGAGTATGGTATTGACAAGAAAGTAGTTTTGTTCGATTGTGATTGGATTTCGAATGGTTCAAGGAAAAAAGAATATGACAACGGGTTTACTCTATTGAATTTTGAAGGATTGAAGGCTCATAACGAGCCTTTTATACTAGCTTCTCAAGCACATCAAGTATTTTATGTTGCAGATAGTGTTGACAAAGGATGGCAAGTTGTGATCAAGACAGCGCCCAGACATGTTTATGACATGGATGAACAAACAAGTCTTGATGACGTGGAAACACATTTGCAGGGTGACTCATTTATGGGTCCTCAACTTGACGAAACAATGGATATTGAATTGGTTAGAGGTGGTTTCGATGGAACCGTTGTGGACAACAATGACTTAGTTATTGCCGATGAAGAAGATCCAGTTGAAGAAGCTTAATGATTTCAATTAGCTAAATAGTAAAAGTCCCTGTTTTTATGTAAAATTAGTTGTTAAGAATCAATGACAATCCTCATTACTGTTTGTATAACTCTTTCTTATACATTTCTTATTTAAATTTAGGTAATTTTAACTTTTTAGCTTCTTGTTATTTATATTTTCACTTTGAGATCTCAAAACAACCCTGCTTAAGGGGTGTTTGGCTCAAATGGGTCAAACGGGTCAATATGGCTTATCACTGTTTGGCTCAAATGCCCATATTAAGAGCTTAATTTCTGCTTATTCACTGTTGTTTCTCTTCTGTTTTTTGTTTCCTTTAGTAGCTTGTACTACTGACTAGAGAATTCTGAGCTTAATTGGGATTCTAGATCTTATCTTGTTGCTTTAATTTGGTCTGCTAATCACCCCATTAGGACTGAGATGCCCTGTACTCAGTCCTTTTTGCTTATTCATTGTAATCAGTGCTCATGTCTTAGTATAGTAGCTTATTCTGGTGTTTTTTAATCAAGCCTAGTTTATTTTGTGAGTGCAATTCTGGCTTAGTATAGTACAGCAATAATGCACCAAATTAACCATTATCATTGATAGATAAGGACGATACAAAGACAGATAACCCATACATAACTTCCAAAAGATTGAGACATATAACAATACAAAGACAGATAACACATTATCCTGATGGTTTTTTGACTCCAAATGTCTTCTTTTTTATTGCATCCCAAGTAACATTGTTAGCAAGACCTAACACTTGTATCCTTTTACGAGGAACTTGTTCAACTTGTTCAACATTTTTGCCTTTTGACTTCTTGCCTTTTGACTTTTTGGCTTCTGACTTTGTTAATCCTTTGAATTTCCAATTAGGTGGAAAGTAATCAGCCCAAGATGATTTTGAGCTTAACTCATCTTCACAGCTTGACATAGGTGATGATTTTGAGCTTTAAATGGTTATCACTTCTGCAACAAAATAATACTCATTTAGAGCTTGAAATGCTAGGAACAAGGCATTCTAGTCTATATTCTAATACAAGCTAATACTATCAGAAACAATTGCAAAGTAGTAACAGAGTATGACTATCATAACATGCTATTAACTACTCATTCTCTGCAACTTCAATTCCCATTTAGCTTCAACTTCTTTGATAACAACTGTAAATGCATCCATTACTATCTCAGCAAACATCAACAACTGTAAATGCATCCACACATATATCCCATAACAAGCATTTCATTAAACAAAAGGTCATTACATCAAACCTACATAACAAGCATTTCATTACACAATTTTTGACAACAACATAACAGCAATAACCAAACACAAAACAACAACAATTTTCTTAAAAAAAAACCACACTAGACTTGCTTTCTTTCAACTCCAATTGCAGCAGAAACATTTCTTTCTCCATAGTTGATTTTTGAAACTCAATCTCCCTTTCCAAATCTCTTATTTTTCCATACTTGTCTTCTTTCAAACGTTTTTCCTTTTGAATCAAATTAAAAACCTCTTGTTTGTAATAGTCATTAGGCAACTCAGGATCTAGCCAGTAAAATGTCTTACATTTTGAACCCTATATGGTACAAACAACTAACATCACTAATATCAACGCATCCAAGAAAACGCATTATAATACTCAACGCATCCAAGAAAACTTACATTATAATACTCAATGCATCCAAGAAAACGCCTTAAAGGGAAATCAATTATCCGCGAAGTCTGCCTAATTACTGGTTGATCATGTTCACAATGTGTTGATGGTGGTGGCCGAATACTTCTTGAGGAGGAAGACATTTTATGTTTTTATTTATTTAGGGTTTATATTTGGGGGAAAATAATAGGTTAAGTATTATTATAATAAGGATTTAGTGGAAATCCTACATGGCATAAAACTAATGTTTAAATAAAACTTTTGTGAATAAGCGTTCCATAAAACTGATCTTTTACGACTCAAATATCAAGTGTCCTATTATTATGTATCAAGTTTTGATACCCAAGTATCAAGTGTCATACTAACTAATGTTTAAATAAAACTTTTGTAAATAAGCGTTCTAAAAAACTGATGTTTTATGACTCAAATAAAGGAGTGTTCTATTATGGCGTATGATAATAAAACCACAACAAATAAGCGTACTATAAAGATTAATGTTAAAAGACACAGGTGTCAAGGGTCCTGTTAATTTTTGTTCAAATAAAACTTTTGCAATTAAGCGTTCTATAAAACTGAATAAGCGTTATAAAAAGCGGATGTTTTACGACTCTAAAAAGATGTGTCATATTGTGGTGTATCATAAACAAACCATTATGAATAAGCATTCTATAAAGGTTAACGTTATAAGACGCTATTGTCAAGGGTCCTATTCACTTTTCTTATAATAAAAAACGTTTGCGAATAAATGTTCCATAAAACCGATGTTTTATGACTCAAATATCAAGTGTCCTATAATGGTGTATCAATCTATGGGACCCAAGTGTCAACTGTCATATTAAGTTATGTTTTAATAATACGTTTGCGAATAAGCGTTTTAAATAATTAATGTTTTATGACTTATATATCAAGTGTCCTATTATGGTGTATTGTAATAAAACCATAATTAATATGCATCCTTTAAGGGTCCAATTAAGTTTTGTTATAATAAAACTTTTAAGAATAAACGTTCTAAAATACTGATATTTTATGACTCAAAAATAAAATGTCCTATTATGATGTATGATACTAAAGCCATTATGCGTAAGCGTCCTATAAAGGTTAACATTATAATACCCACGTCTTAATGGTCCTATTAAGTTTTGTTATAATAAAACTTTTGCAAATAATCATTTTAAAAAAATGATGTTATAAAACCATTGTACATAAGCGTCCTATAAAGGTTAACGTTATAATACGCACGTGTCAAAGGTCCTATTAAATTTTGCTATAATAAAACTTTTTGTGAATAAGCGTTTTAACTAACTGATGTCTTATGACTCAAAACTCAAGTGTCCTATTATGGTTTATTATAATACAACCATAATGAATAAACGTCTTATAAAGGTAATTTATTAGGATTCATATTTTAAGTGTCCTATTAAGTTATATGATAATAGGACCCCAAATCATCGATCATCCTATTATATACCTTTTTAGGACATCGCCTAAGTAGCAAATATTTAAAAATGACCCTAAACGCTCATATGTCCTATTAAACAGTTTTTTAGGACTCCATTATCATACCATCCCACACAAAGGGTCCTAAAAAGCCACTTTTGTTGTAGTGTTGGTCAACATCGTGAATAATACCACAATTAGATATACACATAAAAATAACCATAAACTGAAGGTCATACTGGTGCATAAATTCAAAGTCAAATATACATCATGAAAATAAGCATAAACTTTTTTGCAAAAAAAATAAATAAATAAATAAAACATGCAATTGAAAAAAACAAAACTCACAAAATCAACAATAAAATTATTATTAAACAAACTTTTTCCATTACACGATTAAATTAATCGGACTCATATGACTTATACAATTCATCATACGAGAATGTTTCTAAACATTCTTCTTCCTCTTCTTCATTACATTTAACGTATTTGTTTTTCTTTTTATCCCTTTCTTCTAATCTCCTAACAGCATTAATCTCCTTCCAATGCTCATCGGCCCTCTTTTTTTGCAGCAAGCCTGCGTCTTTCAACTTCAGCAGGGCTTGGAGGAGCAGCCTTGTCCTTTTCTTCATCCACCTCCTTCTTATCCTTATCCTTCGAGCCTTTTTCCAACGAAGGCACCTCTGGCTCTTTTGGATCTTCCCTTGCTCGTTTCCTCAGTTCGTTGTTTTCTTCTTCTGTGTTGTCGTTTGCAACAGCATCTCTGGCTCTCTTGGTTCCTGACATTTGACTTACACTTTAACTTGTTTGATGTTTGCTAGTATTAGATTGGTATGCTGCATAATGTGGCATTAACCAATATATAGACACATAATGGGGAAAACGAAGAGTCTGTATTAAATTTTATAGCCTTTTTTTAGACTCTTCGGTTCCCAATTATTTGTTGAAAATATGAACACATTTATATTTCAATTTTATTTGGGAATGTACCTATGTATTGTATGTAATCGGGTTGGCCCAGTATTAAGTTTTTTATTTCCAACAGTAGTAAAAATTTAATACTGTTAATGCAAAATTGGACTTTACTAACTCAAACTACAGCCTTTTGGTTTGTTGACTTCCCTAACTCAAACTACAGCCTTATGGGATGAACCTTCTGAAATGACAAAATACTAGGGGTAAACCTTTAAAAGTAGTAGCATAATCCTTTAAAACCATAATCCTTTAAAACAAGTAGCATCCTCACTTCAATGGGATGAACCTTGAAGAGTGGGTAGCTATAATACCGGGTCTACCGTGCTTAACAGGCTTGTATGAGATACAAAACTCAAACAAGGTAGTGTCTAATCATCTCAGGGTTGATTTAAATATGGTTGAAGGTCTTACCACTCTACACACCAACAACGCTACCAATCATCGGTAGACATGTCAAGCAAAGCATTGAGATCAACTCCACGGAAACTGAACTTCTTGAACGTCCTCTTTTTCGCGACTGCAACATCTGGTCCTTGGCCCTCTCAGGCTTGCTGTTATGGTTTCTTAACTTCCCTAACTCACTCATATTATGTTACAAGGAATTTTGTACTACCAGTACTAACATTTTACTACTGTTATATATAAGGAACTTAGTACTGGTGAGCCGATAAAGCCGTGTGAAGGCCACCCAACCCAACCCATTAAATACCCACCCAACCCATTAAATACCCACCAAACCGATCAACCACACATATTTCCATCTCATTTAATCCCATCTCATATAATACCCACCCAACCGATGAAAAACACACACACAAACACACATATTCAACCTTGTAACCTAAATTTCTCTTAAACCTACATATCCTATAACGTTACTTCACACAAAATGAAGGCCACAAACAAAAAAAGTATTGTTATTTCTGTTTTGCTATGTAGTTGGGTGTATTTAATTAAAAAAGGTCAATATAGGGTCCTTTTGTGTTAACATTTAACTGTTTCTGAAGCTATATTTTTTTGTTTTTTGATGCTCTCTTTTTCCTTATTTGCAGAAAGCAAATCTACAAGGTCTGAGTATATCATTGGTCCTGTTAATGATGATTATGCCAAGTTTTTAAATCTCCAAGCTCAAAAAGGTTCAACCACCACTCCTACAACCTCTGAGTATATCATTGGTCCTGTTGATTCTGATTATGCCCAGTATTTAAAGCTTCAAGGTCCAAAAGGTTCAAGTACCATTCCAACAAGCTCTCATTATATCATTGGTACTGCTGATTCTGCTTATAGCAAGTATTTAAAGCTTGAAGCTATCAAAGATTCAACCTCCACTCCTGCAAATAAGCCTTAAAGCAGTTAATTATGGCAGTTCATGATAATACTGTGTTTGATGGTATAACCAGTATCTCTTTTGTAATGAAGAACAGTTTTATGTTCTTTTATTATTGGTAATGAATCTGCATTTCTTAACTCTCATGTACTGTTTTAGTTAATTTTCTCAAAAAAAGGTTTATGGCACCATGCGCAAATATTTACCGCTAAATGAAAGACAACACTTTTTATTCAAGTGAATAATCAAAATGGTTCAGTTAGTTGACTTTATTAAGTCAAACTAGAGCCTTATGGTTTGTTGACTTCCCTAAGTCAAACTACAGCCTTATGGTTTGTTAACTTCCCTAAGTCAATCATATTATGCAGTGAACAAGCAAACAAAATACTTCACAATAACAAGCCACATTCACTTGATCACAAACCATTACGATTTAGCCATTATTCAAACAAGAAATTTCATTGACCATTGACAACCATTACAAACGACTGTTTCACCACCCAACTAACATCATCTACTCGAAAATACTAAAAGCATTCACCCACCACCATCAGAAACTAACAACTACTACTACACATGTGTTGTCAAGCAGTTAAATAAACATACAATGCAAACAAAACCCAACTGATGATGATATACTTCTTGTACTTGGACCGCTGTTCTTCAAGCTCTTCAACGACACCTCGTAGAGCATTAATCCTCCTCAACAAACCAGGGATAATGTCTACTGACCTTGGGCACATCGGAGGATCCAACCATCCCAGAAAAAGACAGTTTGAGCCCTGAAACAACAAAGTGTGTAAATAAGCAACACATTTTTTTTTTTAAATAAACAACACAATGACAAACTTACAATTGTCGGACAACCAAAGAAACGGCGACTTGGATTCCTGTTTGTCCAAGAAGTCTTGACAACAGCAGGTTTACCACATGTGCAGACCACCATCGTTGCTCTGTTTTTCTTTTGAGAAGATGTGTGTTTTACATACTTATTATGTGCACAATGGACGGGTATTTACATGGTTCACTTCTGGCCAACGGTCGAATTTTTACACAGCACGCATCAAATATTAGGGACGAAACATGCAAAGCGTTTGCTATAATATACAAACGGCATTCGGGACGAACAGTGAGAATATGAAATAGGTGAAAAGACGAAAAAACCCAAGCTTGCCATATCAGATAACGGACGGACATAATGTCCGTCTGCCAAAACGCGCTCCTAGGAATCAAACGCGTCGTCGTTTGACAAGTTCAGGGACGAAAATGAAAAAAAAAAAAAAAATTAAGAACGATTCGCGCGAATCTTGACAAATTTAAGGACGAACGGTGAAATTTTGTCTATAGTATAGATACGCCTAACACTTTAATTCATTTTGAGGATCTTCAACGGTTCAACCTATCCAAAGATATCGAATATGTTAGATCGGATATCCTTGCGCGTGTATATTGCGTGTGTCCACGTCATGCAAAGATTTACACAAACTTATAGCATCTAGCCAGAATATTCCATACAGAAGAGTTAAAGCTTTGATTCAGGCGAATCAAATAAGCACCGGATTAACACAATATTTAATTACAATTATTTAAAGTCACACCAACTGGATTTAGACCTCCCCCAAAAGTCTCATTTCAGACACAAATTGTACGCGTGTTTTGCACCATATTTCACGCAAATTATTATTTTACATATTTTTCCTCCTTACATTAATTAATTCAAGATCTTTCTAATATGTTTTCAACTATTTCGTTAGTAGTCCATAAGAATAAGTTTAATTTCGGCTATGCGTTGTAAACAGTTCTACTCCGTCCTATAGTAAGCTTGTGCCTCATGGTTGAGGTCGTTTGTGAAAAATTCCACAAGCTCGAGCTTATTTTATGACGAGTAAAACAAAATTAAACTCAAAACAAAAATGGGGCGCGTTTAAACATAGTTATACGTAGATGCAATATATTTAAGTTTATATATTTACGGCTTATTTGTGCTTGGGAGCTTAGTTGATCTTTGTAATACAAAACTCGATTATTAAATGAACTCCAACTTAAGCTCGAGCTTGTTGAAGGTGTCTCATTTCGAGTTTTTACTAATTATTTTTCACTAGTGATATGATTCATTTCTACCCCTAGATATACGAATAGTTTAAATTTAAACGATATTGTCTTTTCAATCAAAACAAACTAGTCTCTCGTAACTTCAAAGAATCGACGTGACTATTCGGACAACACAATTAATCAATTACTACAATCTCTACTTTATCTTCTCCTAATATTCTACAGTATTTAGTTTTAATTTTATAATAAATATCTATTTTGATATAAATAAAAATACAAAATTACTGAAATTTATTTTGAGACAAATGTGAAATCATAGCCAAGAGTACTAGAAATCAAGGCTGAGCAACGGGCCAAACCCGACCTGAACAAACCAGAAAACCGATTAAGGATAAAATATGAACCGAGAAAAAACCGTTTTAGCTAGTTCGATTCGATTTGTTAGGTCGGGTCGATTTTAGGCTAATTTTGCTAAGCCCTTGTAATCCAAAATGAAAAAAGTGAAAAGTATGGTGTAAGAAATGAAAGGTCAGGAAAGTCGAGTCCCATAGGCACAAAAAGTGCGTGTATATAACAAACCAACCAACAGACCCATAGTGATATCACACCTACCTTCCTTTTTGTTTGTTGTACTATTTCATCTCGATTTCACCGCCTTTGTTTCCACTTGTCAGTCACTCTATTATTTTTTCACCGGGAAAAAACGGTTATCAATTTGTATGGCCAGCAATTCGCATTTGACGACTTTGGGGAAACGATTCATCACTCAGATCCGTACTGGTTCCTCTTCTCCTCTCACTCTCAGGTACTACTCACTTAGTTATGTTATTATTCATTACGAGACCTGTTTTTTAAGTTGTTGATCATACAATCAGTGTGTGTGTGTGTGTTTAATGAGCTGATTGTGAAGTGTTGTTAATTTTTGAATCACAGTTTACGTGAATCACTGTGTATGATGAACTGAAGTTGCTGTTATTTATTTATTTTATTTTTATATATGATTGTGAAGTTAATTTTGTTGCGAATTATTTATTGAATCAGACGGTTTGGTGAATCAGTGTGTGTGTGTGTGTGTGTTTTTGAAGTTAATTTAGTTAAATATCGTGTTAAATTGTTGAATCGGACGGTAGTTAGGTTAAAATCAGCATAAATAGCTAAAATAGTTGTTAATTTTAGTTATTGTTAGTTAGGTTAATCTCTCTGTGTGTGTATGATGATTGTTGAAGCTAATTTGTTCCAAAAGTGTTGAAATCGTCGTTCCTGTTGGTGAATTGATTCTCTCAGTTAGGTAAATCTGCCTGTATTGCGTGAATAAATTTTCTCAGAAATCATTAGATCGTTGTTAATATGTGTGTGTGTGTGTTTATGAGTTATGACAGATGTATTTCTGCGTTAGTATAGTGAGCTGTATAACCTGCTTTGTATAATCGTGAACCTCAAAAAAAAAAAAATAATAATAATAATAATAATAATAATAATAATAAAGTTACAAATTGTCTTCAATGTTGATGGTTAGTTAGGTGGATCGATCTGTCAGTTAGGTACATCTGTCTGTGTCATCATGTATTTGTGCAGTAATTATTATTATTGTTCATAGATCGGAAGCACGTCACATAAATGTCTCTCTAAGAGTCCTCGTGTTGATTTTTATGAAACTCTTTGTTAGGATCCAGTTTTAGGAGATCACGGATCATCGTTTTAAAAACGTTTTTGTTATTACATAAATTTTCATGTGTACAGGGACTATCGTTTTGATTCTTTTGAAAAGTTCAAATTATTCCGTGTACGAATTCTGTTAAAAATGTAAGATGATCTTGTATTTCAAAAGTGCAAAAGGGGAAAGAGAAGGCACCGTACACTTTTTAGAAGGATAAAATTAGATTGACAATGACGTATCGAATAGATTTCCATGTAGGGGGGCCATATTTACGACTTTTTGCTGGAAACCATTTATAGTGCTTATCAATCGGATAAGCTATGGACCGCTTGTTGTTGGATTTTGGTTGATGATTATGACCCTCCTTTTTTATCTGTATGTCTTGGAATATCACTGTAGTCCAAATCAAGATATAACGAATCTTTACAAAAGAAAATATCTAATCACTTTGTACTATGGGTGTACAATTGTACCAAACTGGACATACAATATTGGAAACTTCAGAATATGAATAACAACTAGACTAGTACAGGTTCGGTCTCACAAGTGAACCGTGCTCAAACTTGGGCTAGTAATTTAAGACTAATTTTCAACTAAGCAAAGTCGTGTATAGGAAGTAAAACCCGTAGTGATACAGTAAGGTTCTAGTTCTGTTTTACGAAACTTATGGTTTTTTCCAGGGTGTTGCACACTTTTAGTTGGTTCTTTCATGTTTAGATGATACAAGAACACGTTGAAACAAATGATTTTGAGAGTCATTTCAAGTGAGAAGCTACATATTCAAACAGGGGAGTAAACAATCATCTCTTAACACTGCATTCTTCTTTCTTAATTCTGTAGGAGGGCAGTGCATGTGTCGTCATACGACAAGAACATAGACGAGCAAGTCCGTCCAACATTCGTCCCAGAAGAAGCCATCACCCGAGCTGATTCCGACACACACTGGGCGCCAAACCCAAAAACTGGTGTTTTTGGGCCAGCTCATGAGCAAACCCCGGGAGGTGCACCTGGGTCCGAGCCAGCAACATTGGATGGTTCTGTGCTCAAGGAGAAGGCCTTCTACCGCCCACTTGAGAACCTGGAGAAGCCCGCTCACCCTTGAGAGTTGTTGCTAACATCTCAAGTTCCGTCTGTTAGTGATATATCTGAGGTGGTTTATATAAGATTCCGTTCTAGTATGTTAAGTATATGTAAGTAGTATCGAATAAAAGGTGGTGTTGGTGTTGTAGTAAGGCTGTGGATATGGTTTGTGGGATGTAAGTAGTATCTAACGTATCCTCCTGCGAAATTTCTTGATGATAATGGCTAATCTCTATATTTTTCCTACTAAAAACCTCCTAACATATGTATGGGACACGTATATTTGTTATAAGCTTGCAAGGGTAATTATGTCTTTTTGCATCATCTTTCTTACTTTGGCACAGTTAGGCAGTGTTTGTTTTTTTCTTTCAAATCTGAATGGCGTCTGAAGTCTGATTCGGTCAGACGTAACTGTTTGTTTTTTTCAGATATGAAGTCTGAATACATCTAAATAGGGTCTGATTCGTTTAGACATTGAATAACGTCTGATTACATCTGAAAAGCCTAAACTTCAGTGATACTTCTTTTCAATCCTTATCTCCTCATCTTGGTCTTGATTTTTTATTAATAATCACGAATGGAGGGTCGTTTGGTTTGTTTTATAGCGAAACGATTGTTTTTTTGTTTATTCAGATATTCAGATTCAGACATAAAAACAGACAGTCTAAAATAATTCAGATTCAGACTTTTGGACCACTCATTCAGATTCAGAAGTGGTATTCAGATTCAGACCCTAAACCTCTTAAAAAACAAACACAACCTTAGTCTCTGTCGTTAATTCAGTCACAATGGAGGTCCTTTCAGTTAACTTACGTTATATTTCTAGTCCTTCTGTTAAATATTACAGTACTAATTCTAGTAATTTTGTAAAACCACGATACCATTAAAATACTCGTAACTAAAACTTCAAATTTTGGGGTGTTACACAACAACACATAAGTCCACAAAAGAGGTTTGCAGCTTCTGAGAATTGAGCTCATGTCTCATTTGAAAACATGACATCAAACTCATAGTACTTTAACAAAGCGAACTACTGTCATGCTAGTTGTGTGACTCATAAGTCTTAACATTTATTTGAGTTTATAACGAATAAACATGTGCTATGATTCACATGCTCCTTGTAGTTTATAACGAATAAGACTTAACATTTATTCGAGTTTAACTGTGCTATGATTCACTTGCAACTTTCAAATTGGTTAGGATTAACATCAATGCAATCTGGAAACATGGGTGCTTTTAACATAACTAATAAACATGTGCTTTTAACAAATATCGAATCCACATCTTCTTCTTCTTTTTTTTTTTTTTTTTTTTTTTTTTTTTTTTTTTTTTTTTTTTTTTAAAAAAATCAATCATTGGTTAAGAACAATTTGCAAGTTTGTATCATTTGAACTAGGCCCCTTTGGCAAAATTGTTACGCATGTTGCTTTCCAGTATCCACATTTTAAATGTTGGCGTACATGATTTATGAATATCACAAAAAGAGCAAAATATTAGTGGGGTAGAAAAGATTATGACATTTTTTTAAATGTATTTCTCACAATTTGAGCTAAAGGATCAACGTTAGTCATTTAGACCACTGAGTTTTGCAAATGAAATTTTAGGTAAATTGCAAAAATCGTTTTTGTAGTTTGGCTGAATTGCAAGGCGTGATACCTATAACTTCAAAAATAAAAGCAAACTTTGATCATTTCTGACATAAGTATATATAAACTTTGAAAAGTGTAGTCACAGTCCTTATCTTGAATTTGGACAGGTTAGGTAAAGACATTTCAAGTCAAGTTATCTTAAAGTGATTGACAATAAAATATGGTGTTATTTAAAAGTATTCGTTATTGAATTAAGGACCAGGTGACATTTTTGTATTCATCTTGGTTAACGTTGTGATGTGATGATGTCTAAATAAATACAGTATTAATTATGAAACATAATTTATTTGATAAATGACTAAAAGACCTGATACTTACTAGTAGTATTAATTTTGTGCTTGAATTTGTGTGAAATTAAATCAATGCAACGTGAAAAAGTAATCGTATTGTTACCAGTTTTATAATTGAACATGTTCACAAATCTTTTCCCGATGATATAATGGACTAATTAAACAAATCATGTAATACGAAATTTTGCAACTAGTTAATTATTAGCATGCAATTTGACATAAAATTTCTCTTATCATTTCCCGTTTCATTTTATTCAAGATAAGCTAACATAAAATGTCTAGTGATGAGGTACGGTCTCCTCTGGATACTTTGGATGAGATAATCACAAAATTCACTCTATAATGATGAGTGTCTGCTCAGGAGGTATAGTGACGGAGCAGTGCCTACTCAGGAAGCATAGTGATTGAGCAGTGTCCACTCAGGACTCAGGAGGCATAGTGACGGAGAAGCTCATGAAGCATAATAACGAAGTTCAGGAGCATAATGACGGAACAGTGCCTGCATCGGAGCTAGTACACAAGCAGCTGGCATACAAGTACAATGACGTACGAATGAGCACAAAGACTTTGGTTAACAACTGGTACTTGTAAGCATAACGACAACTTGGACCCCAGGACCATGCCTGATGCTCATCAACGATATGTGCGCTGTCCCTAGAAGACAACTTAGGGTCCGCTTGGTTCAAAGTGGGGAAATTTAAAGGTAAAGGGAAAGGGAAAAGGAATGCAAATGATTGAGTTAGGTGGGTAATCAATACCTTACCCCTCAATTTACTTTATAATGTTGATTACCCACTACGGGGTAATCAATACCTTTGCACACCCCTAACCAAGCACCTAATTTGAGTGAGGTGGGCCCTTTTGAATTCCTTACACATTCCCAACCCCCCTTAACCCCCTTACCAAGCACCCCCTTAGTCTCCACAATCCTTGTGTCGTGGGGCTAAGCCCAGATAGCATAAAAGGATCGAGATGTCCACACACATGAACAGGAACACACACTCCGATACTCACTTCTCTCTACTCTCAACTCTCTCCCTCTATCACTTAGTTATACCAAGTAATTGCTCTCACGCTGGAGCTTGGTCTCGGATTAAAACCCCGGGGCGAGCTAACGGTGTTCTATCTTATTTCAACCTAAGCGACGAAGGAGCACCTGCAGAACCTCCTAAGGATCAAGGTTGAAGAGCACTTACGGAAACTTGCTCGAACATGTAGTACAGTAAAACCTCTATAAATTAATGATGTTGGGACCATGAACTTTTATTAATTTAGCGAGATATTATTATATCGATAAATTAATAATTTATTAATTTAAAGAGGTTTTACGTATGACTTTTAATTTTTTAAGTACAATATACTATTTACAATGTATACTAGTTAGAGATGAAAAATAAATTATAAAAACAAGTATCAATTAATATTTTATGAATTCAACATTTTGTATTGGTCCCAAAGGACTGGACAAATTATTAATTTTATCGAGGTTATTAATTTATCGAGTATTAATTTATAGAGGTTTTACTGTATCATGTTTTTTCGATTTCTTTACGTGTTTAACTTATAATATTACTATACTTATTTAGTTCTTTTCAATTGCCTCATTAGTCGTTAATACATTCATCTTCTAGTGACGTTTGTTATAAAAAGGAATTATATATGGCGTTTGAATTAAATAAATGACTTTTTAAGGTACTAATCTTTTGTTTAACCCGTCCATTTCCAACTTTATTATGGTCTTTGTTATTTAATCCGTCCATTTATTACTTTATTGCTATTTTATGATGGCATGTTGCACCCCTATGTGACCATTGAAAGCAACGCAAAAACAACCTTAGTTCCGTCACTTATTAGTACTATTTTAGTGTCTCGTTAACTTGTATGATAAGGTGTACTTAAATTTTATACATGGAAATAAGTTAGAATTAAATGAATTAAAATTGTGAACTAAAACAAGTATGTATTTATTTCATTTTCTTTAATCTTGATAAAATCGTGTAAGTGGTCAAATTGTATGATAAGATATTCTCTCAACCTAAATCCATTATGCTTAAATCGTTAGAAAACTTAGAATAGTGTCTAGGGTGTCAACAAGAGCCCATTTCTCCTTTACATGGCGTTGAAGATGTCGAGATTGTCCAACAAACAGTTTTAATCTTGACCGGTTTAACGGAACTATTCATGATGTGGGTCCCGAATTCACCAAAATCCTTTGAAAGGATCTAGCCTTTAGTGAGTTTAGACTCAAGGTGAAAATTGAAACTAATTTGTGGTTCTTTATGACATTACCTGGCTTTATGTTGAGGGAAAAGTTGATTCTCTCGTCGCAATGTCGCGTGATATTAGTGGTATTTTGATTAATTGTCTAGATTATGTTCGTTTTAATATGTTTCTCATTTTTCTGATTTTCTAACGAACAATTTTATGGATTTTTTCCAACCTTATCTTATTTAAAATATTTTCAATATTGATATCTACTTTATTTAAATTTACTTACGTTAGCTACATGTGTTGAAATCATGTACTTATAGGGAGTTTTATTTTGAAAAGACTGTTTGTTAAAAGATGCTTAAACAAAACCTATAAAATAGGGATGGGTTATTTGTACATCTTAAAACACCAACAATACTCCTATTATGTTTTTTTTATTATTATTTTTTGATTTTTATAATTTTGTTTATATTAAAGAACTATAAACCTGAAAGTCGAAATATAAAATAAAAAGTTTAATAAGTCAAAAGTATTAAAAGCTGACAGAAAATATGAAACAGAAACTGATAAAAAAAAAAAAAAACTATGTTGTATTATAAAAAAGAATGAACTAGGGTTAGATTACCTATTAAGTACTTAGGTGTGCCTTTGAGTACTAAGCAGATTAGTGTATTTGAGTGTAAGCCTCTGATTGAAAGGGTTAAACAAAAAATGAATGATTGGAAACATAACTCTTTCATAGGCTAGGAGACTGCAATTTTTGGCCTCAATGCAAGTTTATTGGGCATTAGTTTTTATGATTCCAAAGACAGTTGTTAAAGAGATCAATAAGATGTTAAAGGGTTTCCTATGGTGTCAAGGAGAGTTGGTTAAAGGCAGAGCTAAAGTGTCTTGGAATTGCATTTGCAAACCAAAGGATAAGGGTGGTTTGGGGTTGAAGGATTTGCAAAGATGGAATAAGACATTGTTGTTAAAAACAGTCGTGGAACATAGTAGTTAAAAAAGATACTTTGTGGGTCAAATGGAACAATAATGAAAAGTTAAAAGGGAGAAATTTATGGGATGTTCAAATTGGTTCTAATAGCAATCCTTTATGGAAATCATTATTGGGTATCAGAAGTATGTTAAGGAATCATATGTGCTACGAGGTTGGTAATGGAAGGAACATATTTGTATGGTATGTGTTAGTGCAAATATTACGATATTTAATCTATACAGTCTCGTTTGTTTTGATTGATGACAAGCGTATAACTTGATACATAACGTAAAATGTACAAGTTACTTGTAATCATAGTTTGTCTCAACATACATTCAACACCTCTCAACGTAATAGCAATCCTTTATTTTGTAGGATTCTTCATCCTTGCATCATATACGTTGGTACCCTAGCAACGAGGAGTATTGATCAAGGGGGAGTAGATCATACACTAACCTTTGTTTCTTTTGTAGCTTTCTTATCCTTGCATCATATACGTTGGTACCCTAGCAACGGGGAGTATTGATCAAGAGGGAGTTAATCATGCACTAACCTTTGTTTTTGTAGCTTTCTTATTTCTTGTGTCATATACGTTGGGACCCTAGCAATGGGGAGTATTGATCAAGGGGGAGCTACTATCTAGGGAAAGCATGCACGCATTTTTCTTTATTCTCATTCTTCGACACACTTTTGTGTTTCGACAAAAAGAAGGAGATAAGTAAACATAGTCCAACATGCATTTTATTCATCATGCATTTTTTGTTTAATTTTTATGTTGCACAACACTAACCTTGATGTAGGTCAAGGAACTTAATTTGATCCATGGATCCGCTAACAACCTAAGGGACGCAACAACCTTAGGAAATTGGAGTTGAAGAATTAACTTCACTAGGGATGATGCAAGCTCGCCATTTCGAGGAGAAATTAAATTAACTCCAAGGACACACCCCTTTTTGTTTCGACAAAAGGGGGAGAAGAGTGTAAATGGAGAAGGAAATGTAGAAGGTGTTGCGGATACAAGTAAGTTATATGGATTCAAGTAACTTTTTACATTTTGCGTTCTATCACGTTTACATATTTTGTCATCATTAAAAAGGGGGAGATTGTTAGTGCAAATATTACGATATTTAATCTATACAGTCTCGTTTGTTTTGATTGATGACAAACGTATAAACTGATACATAACGTAAAATGTACAAGTTACTTGTAATCATAGTTTGTCTCAACATACATTCAACACCTCTCAACGTCTCGAGTCTTCGTATGTGTCACAACTCACCATTTCAGGTCATTTCCCGAACTTTGGGAAAACACTATTCATCAGTTTACTATTCATCATTTTTTGTGTCAGTTTGACATTCCGAGAAGCATTCAGAAATTTTACTATTCACTAAACACTATTCATTGCGGGAAAAGATTTCATCATTCACATGCATTACACATTTCATCGTAAATTTAGTCTACGGGTATTCAAATTAGCGTAACCGGATTGGTTTAGGTGCGAAATTCATTTCATTATCAGTAAGGACACTGCATACGGACTAGAGACAGTCTGCATATCATCAGTAGGTCATTTACATGTTATACCACTCTTAGGATTTTCAAATTTATATATTTGATACATTTAACGTTTTCCTTATAATTATTTATAAATAAACGTTAACACCCTGTTTATACACGACGAATATATCTAAATATTCCCACAATGGTCCCGACATATTTTTATATCCATTTTATCATCATAAAAGTTATAACATTCATTTACCCAGTATTTTGGAAATTTATTTTATTTATAACGTGAGCTTATGAATATTACGACGGTTTTCGTGAAAACTAAACAATAATCACCCGAACACTCAGTACTTGTACCCAACATATTTTTATCATTTTTATAACCTTATTTAGTCCCGGTTAACTTCATTAATATTTATTTCTAGCAAACCCGGTACCCGATTATAACTAGTACTTACACAAAACCACAACTAATACTACACTAACTTATCTTAAGCAACTCAAAACCGATTTTTCTTCTCCTTTTCACATTGAAAACCGGCCTTGAGCACATCCCTAGACACCATGTACATGCTTTTCAACCTTATGACTTATGTAATCTTATTATACAATAAACCTCAAAACATAAACATAACTAGTTTCCTAGAATCATAATATAACTTTTTCATAAGCCAAAAAGTTCTCATCTCATCTTCCTCATCTCCATATCCACGACCCAACACCAACTCCATGATCAATCCATTATTTTTTAAAGTACAAAGCATCAAAGTTGTTCATTTCATCATCCTAATCAAGAATCATAACACAAAAACACAAGTAATCCAAGGTCTCTCATCATCTCACCACCTATTATTTCAAAGTGAGTATTCAAATTTATTTTCATATTTTCATCTAATTAACATATGTATCTTATAGTATTCATGCTTAATTTCATGCACAAACTAGCTATACCACTTTATTTTTGTATACTTTTTGAACATACAAACCCTAGATTGTGATTTAGGTGTTCCCTTGTTAAATTAACTTGATTACTAGTCATTAGGAACCCATGGCACCCTAAAAAGGTGTATGGTAGGATTAGTATAGATTTGTGGAGTTTGCAAGAGTTTTGGTTGATGTAGAAACTAGTTTTGAACCTTGGAAATGGTTTTGTAACAAGTAAATATACATACTGTCCCATTTTGGTAAATTCTGGAAAATCAGTAAAAACAAAGGAAACTTTGGCAAAATTTTTAGAAAATACTTTAAAAAACGAATCCGTAGGCGAAAGAACGGATTAAAAAGAGTTTATAACGAAGAAGTTATGATTTTTGCAAGTTTATTGACGAAAACTATTTTCCGGAAAAATACATGTTGTTGGACGTTTTTCGTCGGACAAAAAGAAGCTTTAGACGTAACCCGGAGGAGCCAAGCTTTCCAAAATATATTACTACATACTAAGACGTAACCGTGGATATAAAGAACAAGTAAAACGGACTTATAACGACAAAGATATTCACGTTCAATATCGGCAAAAATCCTCTATAATTGACAGCTTTCACTAGTAATAATAATAATACTACTTCTACGTACTAAATTCTAGATTTTTTCTAGAAATATTAACCAAGTACCCAAATTCATAACTAATGAAGTATTAGTGATTACAAGTATATTTTTATCACTACAAGACGTTATTTCAAGGATTTCAAACCGAGGATTTCAACACTAACATTGACACATACGATATATATATATATATATATATATATATATATATATATATATATATATATACACACATTTCAACTAGTTTTATTTTCTAGTTGCCATATTTTCCCAAGTTTTGAAAAATGTATTATTTTGATAACAACAAGTATTTTTCAAAGAGTAGAGTGGTATAGGAAACATGTGCATGGACATTCATAACATCATTTCATGATCAAAAGTAGATCGTTCATCATTCATATTAGGTTGCGGCTAGTGTGCGCGCCTTGTTTTTCAGCTCATTACATGTTCATGGTACCATCATATCAGGTGAGTCATAGCCCCACTTTTACTGGTTTAATTACTTTATAAACTCTTTGGGGGAGATACATGCTTAAATACTCGTTTTATACTTTTATACGATTTGAATTACTTTTGGGGGAGAATACGCTGCTTTAATTCTTTTTGTACAATGCCAAAGTATAAATTTCTTACATTGCTTAAGTTGCCTTATTACCACGTCTTGACAAGTCCCCTTTATAATCATGGACCGTTAATTAAAGTACGAGCGAGAGTGAGTGAATAGATCTATTGAGGGTGACTCCTCCATTCGTGTTTGGGTTGCTCCAACGGAATTACGAATGCATTTCATGTCTAATATAGTACGAGTGTCCGGTAAACACTCATTTGGGGCAAATTTTAGTACGTCTAGCTTCGGGGTCATGAGCTTAAGAGCTAATGTGGGTTTCATTATTGAAATCTTAGTACTTTACTTTATACTTGGGCTATTGTACATACAAAATTACTTATAAATTCCCGATTCTTCTTCATCACTATCACTACTGAATTACGATGCCTTTGCATCAGTCTTACTACTGATTTACGATGCCTTTGCATCAAGTCTTATTACTGAAATACGATGCCTTTGCATCAGGTCTTATTACAGAAAAACGATGCCTTTGCAACAACTTCATTACTAAATTACGATGCTTTTGCACCAATCTTATTACTTTTGTTTACACAAACCAAACTTATTACTTTTAGCAGTGGGTTGTGAACACACAGGTTACAAGTCTCTTATGGCGGGGACTTGTAACTGAGTGGATTTACGATGCCTTTGCTGGGAAATCTTCATTCATATGCATTACATTCTTTTTCACAAGACTCTATGAACTCATCAACCTCGTGTTGACACTTTAGCATGTATTTTCAGGTTTTAACCAATGGCACGCTACTGGAGGTTTTGGCAGGGCATGACATGGTCATAGAAGACTCTAATTATTCATTTGGGGACCGTTTTAAACTATTTTAAAGGGCCTACTTCCGCACTACTTTTAACGATGTAAATTCAATATTTTTGGTTAAACGATTTTATTCTAAATAATTAAAGTGAAAACCATTTTGTACTTGTTTTGTGATACCGATTGAGTTACACCCCAGCTACATGTATGCTTCCGCTGGACCCGATTTTGGGGGTGTGACAGATTGGTATCAGAGCTTTGGCTATAGCGAACTAAGTGTTTTTAAAAACCTAGACTATAGCTACTTTCAAGAAAACTTAACCCTATGACCGTCACGTGCCTGCCTGCCAAGCTGAAGCCTCATTTGTGGTTAGTTGCTGACATAGGTGATGAGATTTATGTCTCATTATCTGATGTATTATATTCATTTATTATAGTTGATTTCTATAATTGTCTTTCATATAAGCATGTTCACGTATCATATATGCAACGCATTATGTTTTTCCTTGCATAGTTTCATCATTTGCCCTCGAGTTTGGTCACTTGCTTTTGTCTTTCAGAACGTCTTGGTATTTGTGAAGGACATAGTCTTAGTATAACTGAGCTGAGTATTTCAAAATTCATGGAACCTCGGTGGAATATAGACTAGTCATCTATATTCAACCCGAGATAGTGGGACATAGGCTAACTACCTATGTCTGACTCAGAAATGAATTTTGCAACACTGAGAATGGTTATAATAAAATTCTGTCTGGATTGAATCCTTTACTCATTTTCCTAATGTTTCATGCATGTGTGTGTATACCCTCGTTGTCAGAACATTCATACTTTTCATCACCTCATGAACCGCCGCTTGGAAGCACGCCAACTGGTCATTTAATTTCATGAACATTTACGTCTATGCACAATACACTTACATCACAGTATTTTCTTTTATCACAATATGAATTTTGTCGCAGTTGTCACAGTCTCTTCCTTTCTCACCATCACTATCATTTCCTTTCCCCATCCCCATATATATATAGAATTAGCTGACACTTTATGGATTCCTATGCCACTCATCCCTCACTACCATCAATATTGATAAGTGGATATTATCAATGACCTCTCTAGGAAAGACTTTCCATACCATCTATAAGGAGAATCTCTCGGTACATTAAGACCATTTCAAAACTCAACAGAATTCCCAGGATATCACCAAACTATTCAAACCACTATCACTGGCCTGATCACCAAAAATTCTATCATCTAGAAAGTATTGGCTTGACTGAATTACAAGATTCGTTTAGATACGAGTGCTCACTAAGCCACACCATAGAGATAAATCCAACCTCTTAAACGAGACTATGGATTGAACATGTCCTCACCAGTAGACTTTATCCAAACATGTTAGACACCTATGCCTTTGTGCAGACATACATACCTGACTATTTTATCCTCTTAATACTTTCACATTTAAATGGATTTTTCTCCAAACTACATTTATACAAAACATATATCTTGTAAGCAATACTTTTCTAAGGCACTTATTTTGATAAGCAAATTCCTTTTGGTTAATCCTTTACAAAACTATTGAATTGTTAGGAAATTTTAAACATCGGTCTTTGGTAAACCATATTATCCACCTTATATTGAAAACTGTCCTATCTTGCATAACTATTAAAGTTTGAAACATCAAGAAAAATGTTACTTGGAAAGCCGTTTGCTTAAACTTGTAGATTTATTTATTCGGGGAAGGTTTATGAACAAAACACAATCTCAAAACAAACCTTGAAAAATCAATCACTATATTACATCACTTATACATTTAGGATTTTGTGATTTGACGACATAGAGCTTGGGGAAAATCGTAGTAATGGAGACTAAGCATCGTAGGTGGAGAAAGACTCGATTCATGACATCCTGCGGAGGATCACCACCTTATCCTAATCTATTATTTTCAACAACACCCCTTTGATGGACTTAACCTTGTAAATTTTCTACAAGATTCATGATATCCATTCCAATTATTTCTAATAGAGGAATTTAATTCACCTCAAACACCTAGCGATTACATTAAGATTTCTTTGGAACCACACCACCTATCATCTGCAGACCAATGGTCAGAATTAGAGAACGATTCAAACATAGGGAGATATGCTCAGAGCATGAGTGATTGACTCAAGAAATGGTTGGATTAACCAATTACCATAAATCAAATTCAGTTGCAACTATAGTTATCACGCGAGCGTAGAGACTACACCATTTGAGGCACTCTATGGTCGAAGTGCCAACATTCATTGACGGATCAAGATTTGGAAAAGCCCAACTCACTAGTCCAGTAAGTATTCATGAAATAACCAGGAACTTCCTACAAATCAAGAATCAGTTACAAGTTCGATAAAGTTGTAAACCATTAAAACTTCAAGTTGGTAAGCAGAGTTATACAGAAAGTTCTGCCTAGGAAAGGCATGATATGATTCAAAAAATTTGGAAAGTTAAACCCGATATACACTGGACCATGTAATATTTCAAACAGAGTAGGCCTAGTGGCCATCAGACTTGAGCCTTGTTAGAGAACAACAGGACTACACAACCATGTATTATCATCTTTTCAGATTAGTCACTCATAATCCCATTTGGAAAGGAATCCAACCCAAAGTCAAACATAAACCTTGCAGGAGAACAAGTAGAAATCGTGGACAGTTAGGTCGAACAGTTGAAGCAGATTCGAATTTCTATCGTTAGAGTTCGCTGGAATTCTCAAATATCATCACTTTTCACCAATATGTTTTCAGAAACCAACATAAACTGAACTTCGGGACGAAGTTCCTTTTAGAGGGGAAGACTGTCACAACTCACCATTTCAGGTCATTTCCCGAACTTTGGAAAAACACTATTCATCAAACACTATTTATCAGTTTACTATTCATCATTTTTGGTGTCAGTTTGACATTCCGAGAAGCATTCAGAAATTTTACTATTCACTAAATACTATTCATTGCGGGAAAAGATTTCATCATTCACGTGCATTACACATTTCATCGTAAATTTAGTCTACGGGTATTCAAATTCGCGTAACCGGATTGGTTTAGGTGCGAATTCATTTCATTATCAGTAAGGACACTGCATACGGACTAGAGACAGTCTGCATATCATCAGTAGGTCATTTACATCTTATACCACTCTTAGGATTTTTAAATTTATATATTTGATACATTTAACGTTTTCCTTATAATTATTTATAAATAAACGTTAACACCTTGTTTATACACGATGAATATATCTAAATATTCCCACAATGGTCCCGACATATTTTTATATCCATTTTATCATCATAAAAGTTATAACATTCATTTACCCAGTATTTTGGAAATTTATTTTATTTATAACGTGAGCTTATGAATATTACGACGGTTTTCGTGAAAACTAAACAATAATCACCCGAACACTCAGTACTTGTACCCAACATATTTTTATCATTTTTATAACTTTATTTAGTCCCGGTTAACTTCATTAATATTTACTTCTAGCAAACCCGGTACCCGATTATAACTAGTACTTACACAAAACCACAACTAATACTACACTAACTTATCTTAAGCAACTCAAAACCGATTTTTCTTCTCCTTTTCACATTGAAAACCGGCCTTGAGCACATCCCTAGACACCATGTACATGCTTTTCAACCTTATGACTTATGTAATCTTATTATACAATAAACCTCAAAACATAAACATAACTAGTTTCCTAGAATCATAATATAACTTTTTCATAAGCCAAAAAGTTCTCATCTCATCTTCCTCATCTCCATATCCATGACCCAACACCAACTCCATGATCAATCCATTATTTTTCAAAGTACAAAGCATCAAAGTTGTTCATTTCATCATCCTAATCAAGAATCATAACACAAAAACACAAGTAATCCAAGGTTTCTCATCATCTCACCACCTATTATTTCAAAGTGAGTATTCAAATTTATTTTCATGTTTTCATCTAATTAACATATGTATCTTATAGTATTCATGCTTAATTTCATGCACAAACTAGCTATACCACTTTATTTTTGTATACTTTTTGAACATACAAACCCTAGATTGTGACTTAGGTGTTCCCTTGTTAAATTAACTTGATTACTAGTCATTAGGAACCCATGGCACCCTAAGAAGGTGTATGGTAGGATTAGTATAGATTTGTGGAGTTTGCAAGAGTTTTGGTTGATGTAGAAACTAGTTTTGAACCTTGGAAATGGTTTTGTAACAAGTAAATATACCTACTATCCCATTTTGGTAAATTCTGGAAAATCAGTAAAAACAAAGGAAACTTTGGCAAAATTTTTATAAAATACTTTCAAAAACGAATCCGTAGGCGAAAGAACGGATTAAAAAGAGTTTATAATGAAGAAGTTATGATTTTTGCAAGTTTATTGACGAAAACTATTTTTCAGAAAAATACATGCTGTTGGACGTTTTTCGTCGGACAAAAAAAGGCTTTAGACGCAACCCGGAGGAGCCAAGCTTTCCAAAATATATTACTACATACTAAGACGTAACCGTGGATTTAATGAACAAGTAAAACGGACTTATAACGACAAAGATATTCACGTTTCAATATCGGCAAGAATCCTCTATAATTGGCAGCTTTCACTAGTAATAATAATAATACTACTTCTACGTACTAAATTCTAGATTTTCTAGAAATATTAACCAAGTACCCAAATTCATAACTAATGAAGTATTAGTGATTACAAGTATATTTTTATCACTACAAGACGTTATTTCAAGGATTTCAAACCGAGGATTTCAACACTAACATTGACACATACGATATATATATATATATATATATATATATATATATATATATATATATATATATATATATATATATATATATATATATATATATATATATATATATATATATATATATAGAATCTAGTTCAAATAAGATCAATCTTAAAGTTGTAAAAATAAGATCCAACTAAAATTTAACAAGTGACACTCTCGTTAAAGTAAAATTAATTTTTTTATTTAGTACAACTAAAATTGTTAAAGTTTCGATGTTTTTCTTTTTTAAATTGACGAAACTAAGGTGATACACTTTGATTCGACATGTAATGTATCAGGTTAAGGTGATACACTTTGATTCGACATGTAAATTTATAGTTGTGTATCACTAATCCAAACTCATGTATCAGTTGGTTATTAGTTGTTAAAATGTTAATTCGTATTAATACTTTATTTTTTGTATATTATTGCTAATATGGTTATTTATAAAATGGTTTTAGTGGTTGTTTAGACTAGATCTTATTTTTACAACTTTAAGCTTGATCTCACATTAACTCTCCCCTATATATATATATATATATATATATATATATATATATATATACATTTCAACTAGTTTTTTTTTCTAGTTGCCATATTTTCCCAAGTTTTGGAAAATGTATTATTTTGATAACAACAAGTATTTTTCAAAGAGTAGAGTGGTATAGGAAACATGTGCATGGACATTCATAACATCATTTCATGATCTAAAGTAGATCGTTCATCATTCATATTAGGTTGCGGCTAGTGTGCGCGCCTTGTTTTTCAGCTCATTACATGTTCATGGTACCATCATATCAGGTGAGTCATAGCCCCACTTTTACTGGTTTAATTACTTTATAAACTCTTTGGGGGAGATACACGCTTAAATACTCGTTTTATACTTTTATACGATTTGAATTACTTTTGGGGGAGAATACGCTGCTTTAATTCTTTTTGTACAATGCCAAAGTATAAATTTCTTACATTGCTTAAGTTGCCTTATTACCACGTCTTGACAAGTCCCCTTTATAATCATGGACCGTTAATTAAAGTACGAGCGAGAGTGAGTGAATAGATCTATTGAGGGTGACTCCTCCATTCGTGTTTGGGTTGCTCCAACGGAATTACGAATGCATTTCATGTCTAATATAGTACGAGTGTCCGGTAAACACTCATTTGGGGCAAATTTTAGTACGTCTAGCTTCGGGGTCATGAGCTTAAGAGCTAATGTGGGTTTCATTATTGAAATCTTAGTACTTTACTTTATACTTGGGCTATTGTACATACAAAATTACTTATAAATTCCCGATTCTTCTTCATCACTATTACTACTGAATTACGATGCCTTTGCATCAGTCTTACTACTGATTTACGATGCTTTTGCATCAAGTCTTATTACTGAAATACGATGCCTTTGCATTAGGTCTTATTACAGAAATACGATGCCTTTGCAACAACTTCATTACTGAATTACGATGCTTTTGCACCAATCTTATTACTTTTGTTTACACAAACCAAACTTATTACTTTTAGCAGTGGGTTGTGAACACACAGGTTACAAGTCTCTTATGGCGGGACTTGTAATTGAGTGGATTTACGATGCCTTTGCTGGGAAATCTTCATTCATATGCATTACATTCTTTTTCACAAGACTCTATGAACTCACCAACCTCGTGTTGACACTTTAGCATGTATTTTCAGGTTTTAACCAATGGCACGCTACTGGAGGTTTTGGCAGGGCATGACATGGTCATAGAAGACTCTGATTATTCATTTGGAGACCGTTTTAAACTATTTTAAAGGGCCTACTTCCGCACTACTTTTAACGATGTAAATTCAATATTTTTGGTTAAACGATTTTATTCTAAATAATTAAAGTGAAAATGGTGAGTGCTAATTCACTCACTATTTTATGGCCAAAAACCGACCCAATACGACTATTTGAGCTAACAAATGCCAAGAAAACACGTGTGTTTTATGTTTGTGATATGCAGGTACAGATATTACGAAAAAACGAACAAAACAAGGTAAAACGGGCACGAGAGTAGAAGTTGGTCAAAAAAATCAAAGCCGGGGATCCAAGAGTCAGTTCCAGTCCTTCATCTATTCAGACTTGGCAAGAATAGTCCCTGGAATATATTTTTAGAGAAGTAAAAATTTAGCCCTTGGAGTTTCAATTTCTACACTTTTGGTCCTTGCAATTTCAATATACAAAATCTGAAAATGAAACAAAGCCTAGTCCATAAAGTTGCCAAGCCCATTCCCTTATATACCCAAAGCCCACTCTATACAATCCCAAGGCCCAATCCTTAACCCTTGACACGACCCCAATCTCAAAATATATTAAACAAACCAAACGTGCCATAAGTTCTTCCCCAAAACACCCCGTACCCAGATATTATGAACCCTAACCACCAATTGCATCAATTGGCTCAAACCAACCTGACTTAACCATCAATTAAGCCAATATATAAACCTTCTAGAACCCCACGTGACCCTGCACATGTCAGAGAGGTCAGAGAATCTATCAACGGTCACGTGTCAGGTACTTATTGGTTGAGGCACGTCATTCCTATCATTGGGAATGCTTATAGAAGCGGCTGACACCACTCTGACACGGAAAAAGAAAGTACTAGAATTGAAGGGACAGATGGAGCAATATTAGTGGATTGAACACATCATTGATCCTGATCTAGTGGTTCATATTGATTGAAAGAAACACACATCTGATCCAAGGGCTGAGAGATCTAGTAAAGAAGCACAGATAGTCGCGGATTGGCAGCTTGGCATTTGAAGACCCAAGCCTCTCTTCTCATCTATAAATAGGTGTCAAAATTAGCTCATTGGTATGTAGGTTTTTAGTAGTGTTATGCTGCAGAATTGTAACTGGATTAGTATGTGTAATAGTTAGCTTTTTAATAAAATTCAAGTTTTCTTCTTATTAATCTCAGCTTATTCATCATTTTCCATTGCTTATTCTGTTTTTACTTAGCTTATTAATAGCTTATTTCAATCAATCTTAGCTTATTTTCTCTTCTAAACTTTTTCTTTTCAACAAATTTAGCTTAATCAAACTTTACTTTTCATCTCATTCTCAAGTTCTTCAAATTTAGAAAATATAAAAAAAATCAGAAAAATATAAAAAAAATAAAAAAATAGTTTCAAAAGTTGTTTTCAATCTTTAAATAGCTCAATTTAGTTTACTCATATCATTATCAAGTTCAAATAGCTCAAGTTTAGTGTGTACTGTTTCATTCAAAATCCAAAATAAGGTGATAATAATGAAGCTGAGGTGGTTGGATAGCTGATTTAGACAGTAAGGTATCAGCCTATCTAAGAGATAGGCTTGCTAAGTGAACTCCCTCTGTTTAGCTGAGGGAGAGCTTGTGGTAACTTCTGTATTCATTTTCAATTTGTAGAATTAGCTTAGCTTAATAATTGTAGTAGTAGTTAACTGTTTAATCTCTTAATAGTAGCTAATTCTGCTTGTTCTATGATTAACTGAGTATTGATTAGTGTAGGTTTGTTAGCATAATTGTTAGTATTGATCTGTTTCAGTATAGCATTATAGAGTTGTGTTGATTTTAGCTTGGATAATTGATAGTTTATATTCTGAGTTTGCATAGCTGAGTAGTATTATTGATAATTGTTCATCTGTCATTCTAGTAGTTGTGATATTGATAGATCTCATCTCTGTGTTACTTTCATTTTGTGGTTATGATGTTGATATTTGCTTGTTGATTGAGTGTGAATTGATCTGAGTTGTTGCATTTCACAATCTGAGCTCATCATTGTAGACCTGTTAATTTGTGGATTAGAGGATTAGAGTTTTGATTTGATTCAGTGATAACTTGTTGTTGACATAGCTTCTTTGATGCTTTTAGAAGCTGATTAGGACAGGTAGATTGTGATTTGAAGTATAAATCAAATAGTTACTTAGTAATAATCATCATTTAGGAGTGTTTGGTTTAAGTGTGTTTGTTGAGTAGTAGAGATAGAAGGATAAGTTTTATTGCATTAATAGCTTACATATATCAGTAGTAGTCTAAGTAGTGCATAAATTTGGTAATTAGATCATTAAAAGTCAACTATAGCTTATTCACTTTTTAAACTGTCACTTAAATCAGTTTTAGATTACATAATTTGAATTGTAGGTATAATTCAAAATCCCGTACTTGACTTTATACATGCGCAGCTTAAAAGCTTTCGCTAGTCTTTTACATCAGGAGCTAGAAAACGCGAATTCTTCTTCTAGAATTTGCAAGTTTCCGTAACTGACTTTATATATGCGTGGCTGATTATCGGCTAAGTATTCGCGGGTTTCATTACTTGGAATCTTAAATTGCGAAGAGCGAGAAATGATAGACTTTATTTAGAAGTTAGATGCTAAACGTGGAGTAGTGGTTCTCTTTAGAGCTCATGAGAGGTACTTGTGGCTTTTTACTCCCATCAGAAACGTCACCAATATATTAATAGATGTTCTAGGTTAATTAGTGATATTTCGGTTTGAATAATATTTAGTTCTTTATTTTCTTAAGAGAATTTTTGCTTTAGAAATTGGGTACATATCAAGGAACACCAAAAATAAGAGCAAAAAGTGAAAAAATCAAAAGTCAAAAGTTGATTATCTATGTGGTTTTGGAGCTACCCGTTAAGCTTCCATTGATGTTAAGAAAAAAGTCAAGAAAGAAAGAAAAAATATGAAAAAAAGTGAAAAATGAAGAAAAGTGAAAGTTGAAGTATTGTTGAATAAGAGCTATCAATAAGTTGTTGGCGCGTGAGGTGCATGTGATACGTGATTAGTAATCAGTCACATGAGGTGCACGTGATCGTACTCCGCAACTTATAACCTTGATATTGTATGTACCCCTAATTCCTTGAAATGGACCGAATTTCTATTGCAGTGGTTCTTAAGAGAAAATGAATAACTACTTATCGTTTTAACTTAGGTATCACTATCGGACTTAAAAATTATCGAAACGAGAAAATATGAAGCAATTCATTTCTCAACAAAAATAAAATATTGAGATACAAAACCTAGGAAATGGGAGTAAGAAGTTTTCACAAGTAACTGTTATGAGTAGTGTTAGCATCTAATTTGTAGATAAGCTGTGATCTCGTTTGTACGCTTAGTTTGGGGACTTGTGAAAAATCAAGGATGACGATTTTTATCCGTATGGTCGCTTCTTAATAGAAGTGTTTCTACTCGTTGACCCTAATAATTATTGCAAAATAATGAAAGTTCAACAAACCGTCACAAGAATCAAGTATGAAAAATCCAAAAATAGAATAAAGTAGAATAAAGGAAAATTTTTGAAAACGGAGCGTTTTCGGGAATAAATGATTTTGTAATCTCTTTTGAACCTCCTTGCTACTTTTCAAAGTTAGTAGGAAGAGTATCAAAATTATTTATCCCAAGAGCGTGAATTGATCACATTGCGTGAGGACACGGCAATACCTTAGTCGGGGGGATTTTGGTGAGTGCTAATTCACTCACTATTTTATGGCCAAAAACCGACCCAATACGACTATTTGAGCTAACAAATGCCAAGAAAACACGTGTTTTTATGTTTGTGATATGCAGGTACGGATATTACGAAAAAACCAACAAAACAAGGTAAAACGGGCACGAGAGTAGAAGTTGGTCAAAAAAATCAAAGCCGGGGATCCAAGAGTCAGTTCCAGTCCTTCATCTATTCAGACTTGGCAAGAATAGTCCCTGGAATATATTTTTAGAGAAGTAAAAATTTAGCCCTTGGAGTTTCAATTTCTACACTTTTGGTCCTTGCAATTTCAATATACAAAATCTGAAAATGAAACAAAGCCTAGTCCATAAAGTTGCCAAGTCCATTCCCTTATATACCCAAAGCCCACTCTATACAATCCCAAGGCCCAATCCTTAACCCTTGACCCGGCCCCAATCTCAAAATATATTAAACAAACCAAACGCGCCATAAGTTCTTCCCCAAAACACCCCGTACCCAGATATTATGAACCCTAACCACCAATTGCATCAATTGGCTCAAACCAACCTGACTTAGCCATCAATTAAGCCAATATATAAACCTTCTAGAATCCCACGTGACCCTGCACATGTCAGAGAGGTCAGAGAATCTATCAACGGTCACGTGTCAGGTACTTATTGGTTGAGGCACGTCATTCCTATCATTGGGAATGCTTCTAGAAGCGGCTGACACCACTCTGATATGGAAAGAGAAAGTACTAGCGTTGAAGGGACAGATGGAGCAATATTAGTGGATTGAACACATCATTGATCCTGATCTAGTGGTTCATATTGATTGAAAGAAGCACACATCTGATCCAAGGGCTGAGAGATCTAATAAAGAAGCACAGATAGTCGCGGATTGCCCGCTTGGCATTTGAAGACCCAAGCCTCTCTTCTCATCTATAAATAGGTGTCAAAATTAGCTCATTGGTATGTAGGTTTTTAGTAGTGTTATGCTGCAGAATTGTAACTAGATTAGTATGTGTAATAGTTAGCTTTTTAATAAAATTCAAGTTTTCTTCTTATTAATCTCAGCTTATTCATCATTTTCCATTGCTTATTCTGTTTTTACTTAGCTTATTAATAGCTTATTTCAATCAATCTTAGCTTATTTTCTCTTCTAAACTTTTTCTTTTCAACAAATTTAGCTTAATCAAACTTTACTTTTCATCTCATTCTCAAGTTCTTCAAATTTAGAAAATATAAAAAAAAATCAGAAAAATATAAAAAAAATAAAAAAATAGTTTCAAAAGTTGTTTTCAATCTTCAAATAGCTCAATTTAGTTTACTCATATCATTATCAAGTTCAAATAGCTCAAGTTTAGTGTGTACTGTTTCATTCAAAATCCAAAATAAGGTGATAATAATGAAGCTGAGGTGGTTGGATAGCTGATTCAGACAGTAAGGTATCAGCCTAACTAAGAGATAGGCTTGCTAAGTGAACTCCCTCTGTTTAGCTGAGGGAGAGCTTGTGGTAACTTCTGTATTCATTTTCAATTTGTAGAATTAGCTTAGCTTAATAATTGTAGTAGTAGTTAATTGTTTAATCTCTTAATAGTAGCTAATTCTGCTTGTTCTATGATTAACTGAGTATTGATTAGTGTAGGTTTGTTAGCATAATTGTTAGTATTGATCTGTTTCAGTATAGCATTATAGAGTTGTGTTGATTTTAGCTTGGATAATTGATAGTTTATATTCTGAGTTTGCATAGCTGAGTAGTATTATTGATAATTGTTCATCTGTCATTCTAGTAGTTGTGATATTGATAGATCTCATCTCTGTGTTACTTTCATTTTGTGGTTATGATGTTGATATTTGCTTGTTGATTGAGTGTGAATTGATCTGAGTTGTTGCATTTCACAATCTGAGCTCATCATTGTAGACCTGTTAATTTGTGGATTAGAGGATTAGAGTTTTGATTTGATTCAGTGATAACTTGTTGTTGACATAGCTTCTTTGATGCTTTTAGAAGCTGATTAGGACAGGTAGATTGTGATTTGAAGTATAAATCAAATAGTTACTTAGTAATAATCATCATTTAGGAGTGTTTGGTTTAAGTGTGTTTGTTGAGTAGTAGAGATAGAAGGATAAGTTTTATTGCATTAATAGCTTACATATATCAGTAGTAGTCTAAGTAGTGCATAAATTTGGTAATTAGATCATTAAAAGTCAACTATAGCTTATTCACTTTTTAAACTGTCACTTAAATCAGTTTTAGATTACATAATTTGAATTGTAGGTATAATTCAGAGTAAGGTAGCTTAATTCTAGTTCACTACAGCTTAATATTACATAATTCAGCATCTAGGAGTAGTACAATTTCACAAAAGTCAAATTAGGTTTTCATATCAAAAAAGTCAAAAAGTTTTTAGTACTCATTTTTTGTCAGATCTTAAAGGTAACTTGTAGGCTTCATTTTTCATTGAAAATTAAATTGGAAAGCTGATTTAAGTAGTCTGGTAGTAGGAGATTAAGTATCAAAAAGAAAATCTGGTTTTGAAGCTTTTTAGCTTATTGAATTTTTAGCTTGAAGCTGCCTGATCAGTCATACATGTCCCCTGCACCACTGGTTGAGACCTGATTTCTAAGCATCATTTAAGTAGGTTATAGAGTTTGGAGATCCAAGCTATTGGTTATTTTGTGATCTCTGACTAGTAGGGAAGCAGTAGGTGCAATTAGCTTCTCACTTGCAGCTTATTTCATCATCTTAATTAGTCCTTGTTATCCATAGCTTGTAATCTAGGACTGTTTGAGATTTGTGGCCTGCAAGTTTGCTTTTGAGCTTATTTCTATGAGTAGACTGATTACTTGTGCTTTATCTGAGTTGTTATAGCTTTGAGATTGGCTTGTTAGCTTCTGAGTATACTAGTACTACTTCTGCATAGCTTATTGTGCTCATAACATAGCTTATTGCATCATTTCTGAGCTTCTATGCATTTCTGGCTTATCATACATCATTTTATGTATCAATTGAGCTTCATACATCATTAGTGATCCGTGTTCAAAGTTTCACAAAGTTTAGATCACAAGTGCTTATAAATAAGCACTTGTGATAAGCAGTTTAGTCCAAATAAGCTCTAAATAAGCTGATTTTAACTTCAAATTTTTATTCTGGGTTTCTTTTATTATTTTTGATTTTCTGGAAATTTTCCAGATTTTTCCAAAGCTTTTTACTATATTTCTTATTTTCTTTTGATTATTTTCAATTTTTAAATAGTATTTAATTACCAAAAATCAATAAAAAATAAAAAAAGGTTCTGAAAAATATAAAAATATTTTTATAATTTCTTTTATAATATTTTAGAATTTTTAGAATTAAATTTTCATTTTTCCAAGTTAATTTTCTATTTTTCCTTATTTTTAATTCATTTTTAATTCCAATAATAGGAAATTAATTCTAGAAAATAAATAAAAAGTCTAAAAAATATTTTTCTATTTTTTAAAATTCTTTTTATTAGTTTTAATTTTTTAAAAAAATATTTCCAAGTTCGTAGGGTCATTTTTCGTTATACGTTACGTTTTAAATTTTACGGTTGCGTTACCGTTTTTACGTTTTTCATTTCGGTGCATAATTAGCTTATACTCTTTGCATGCTTTATCATTGTTTGTGAATAATTGAATTCCTTGATTGCTATTTTCACTCTATCACTCTTTCACCATTCACTTACACTACACGATTCCCAAACCGATAATTCGAATTTTCCATTCGAGCCTTCGTTGGGAGAACGACCCGGGAATTACTTTCACAAGTATTTTCCTCGGAATATAAATATACTATAATTGACACGAATCAGAAAACCATTTTGTACTTGTTTTGTGATACCAATTGAGTTACACCCCAGCTACATGTATGCTTCCGCTGGACCTGATTTTGGGGGTGTGACAGTATGCTACAACACAGGTTCGTACATGTTTCTTATGTAGCATTATGATCAAACCCCTTGACCAACCATTTAGAATGACTAAAATACTTTTAGGGTCTTTAAGTGTTTTAGGTGTCAAAGTGCACTTTAGGTGTCAAATAGAATAAGTGTCACTTTAGGTGTTAAAGTAAATTAGTAAGTTTTACAAATGATAAAAATGTGATTACATTAGGAATCAAACATTTTTAGTAACTCATTAACTTACTATAACAACATTACTTAGGTAATATATACATTTTACAAGTTTACTTTCATATATATTTCTTAATCTTAAAATAGAAATACATATATACATCATATCATGTGCATTTATGAAAAGGTTGAGTGTTTGACTTTCCACAAGACCTCTTACATATTTTTGGAAGCATTCTATTTTGATTCAATGTGTGTTGGACTGATTGGTCCCAAACGGTCAACCTAAATTGACCAGGTGAATGGTCAACTAAGTCAAACGTCTCAAACCAAATCTCCGTGGAAGTATAGGGTTTCCCCGGGTCGTTATGTCCCGACGAGGTGTGATGGTAATCAAAACGGGTTAGCGATCGGGTGAATTTGGACAGAAAAGGGGTTTTAGTGATTAAACTAAGGAAATACGGATGAGAATAACTTGAATAACCTATATTAACAAAAATGTAAAGCTACGTTACCCTAGAACGTGTTTAAGATTAAAAACGCGCATTTACGTTAAAAATAACGCGAGTGCGCAAAATAAAAAGCGAAACGGAAGCAAATAAAGTCCTACGGTTATGAAAATTACTTTTCTAAGATCCTAATGAAAAAAGTAAATTTTAAGAAAAAGAAAAATAATTTTTACACTATTTAATTAATTACTATTTAATAACTAATTAATAATATTTAAAATACACTAATTATGAATTTAAGCTAGAAAAATGAAAATTTAATTCTAAAAATTTTAAAATAATATAAAAAGTAATTTTAAAACTAAAAATATATTTTTCCTACTTTTTCTCTATTTATTATTAATTAATTACTATTTATTAATTATTTTAAACTAATTAAAATTAAGAAAAATAGAAAATGAATAGTGAAAATTATGAAAAATTTCCTAAAATTATCTTATGATATATAAAACCTAGGAAAAATATAAAAAAGTACTGTTGTTAAATAAAAATTAATAAACCTATTTAATTAACTAATATTACTTAATTATCATTAAACTAATATTAATTATAATTAATACTAAATGAAAGGATAAAAATATGAAAAAATTCCTACAATTATTTTAACATAAAAGAAATCTAAGAAAATTATAAAAATGAAAAAGTGCTTATTAATAAGCTAAAAGAAAATTTAAAAAGATAAATCCTATTAAATAGAAGCTATCACTAATATTATATTTTTGATTTTTTTCTAATTTTTCTTTTACAAAACTAATAACCTACTGATAATTGACAACTTTAATAAAAACAAAAAGTTTAGAAATTGAAAATAAGCTCAGTGGGAGCTTATGAGCTTATCAGGTTGAGCTTATGGGCTAGAAAATGGGTTTCAAGCTCAAATAACTCACAACAAGCTAGGAATAAAGGGAAAATAAAATGAAAACAAGTTTAATGAACTGAGATTAAGCTAATTGGACAGGAAAGAAATACAGAATAAGCTTAAAGAGGCAAATAAGTACTTCAACTTGGCTGAAAACCACACAGTCCCCAAGGGCTGCTGCAGGCCTGAATATAGCTTATCAGATGAGCTCACTAATCCAAAATGAGCTTGGAAACAACAAGTTGAGTCAAATGGCATCCCAAAGAGTCCAAGAACACAAGCTGGGATCCACTGAGAAGCTCAAAAAGAGCTTATGAAGGCGGTGGCTTTACAATGAGGACTCAGTGTAAAGTATTCAGTTGGGTGGATTTTGAGAGTAAAATAAGCAATGAAAATAAGCATAAATTAACACAATAAGCACATGCATAGACAAACTGAGCTACAAGCTACTCAAATCAACAAAAATCATAGGCTAGGGTGCAATGATGAACAAATTAGGGACTTGTGAAAGTGGTTGATCACCATTGTTGCCCTAGTGCAGGGGAACAAATGGTTAGGCAGCAAGAGCTTATAAACTTGCAAAAGCTACTAAAAAGCTTAAATTAACTTCCTAATGAACTAATCAGTAACACGCTATCCTATGGAAACAACAAACAACTAAAGACAAAAGTAACTGAGCACTAAACTTAAACTAGGCTATATAAGCAAATTTAATTAAACTAGCAGCCTAAGTGGGAGTTTGAGCAGGACAATAAGCAATCAAAAGAAAGCTATATAAAAAGAGTTTTAAGCTAAAGTATCTAGGGGAGCTTAACAACCACTAAAGAGACAGAGATAAGCAATGGAATAACTAAAAATGCTAAGCAAGCATGGACTATCCTAGGCTGTGGAGATAAAAAACAGGCCAAGTGGGGCCACTGAAAGCCACCATAAAGCTTATCAAATAAGCTCTTGAATGAAAAAGAAGCCTGCTCATGAGTAGCTAGTATAACTATCTTCCCATATGAGCAAGTGACAAACAACAAGCTCACAAAACAAGCTCAGAATGAGCTTGTGGATTTCATGGGGTGGCCTGACCCATGTGGTGCAGGGCATTACTTTGAGAAAAAGTGTAACACCCCCAAATACCGCAGCGGAAGACTGTGTCACAGGGGTGCTACTTCATAATACAAAGTACAAGTTATAGAAAACGAACTCTAAATGAGACGTTTTGAAAAGTTACCATTCGATTAATGAATTCAAAGTTACCAACATGAGATTTCAAAGTATGATACATAAATGTATACAAAATGTTTGAATGGTAAATGATAAAAGCGTAAGTCTTCAGAATATGCAGCTTGACTCTAAGTTCCACGCACTAGCTATCGCCTTATAGACCTGAGATAACATGCTAAAGTGTCAACACAATGGTTGGTGAGTTCATAGAGTTTGTCTTAAAACAGTTGAAAAAGCCTTAAAGAATGATCACACAGCAAAGGCATCGTGAATCCACTCAGTTACAAGTCCCGCCATAAGAGACTTGTAACCTGTGTGTTCACAACCCACTGCTACAATATAGTATGATAAAGACATGTATAAGTTCATCAAAACAATTAAGCAATTAGTCGTGAGTCTACACTTCATCTCCGAAGACCTCACGTTTATGATGTATCCAACATTCGCAAATGTTAGGATGTATCAATAGCCTCAATGGTCATCCAAGGTCTTAATTTGGAGCCACCGGAAGTCTCAATGGTCATCCAGCAACTTAATCTGGAGCCACTGGCAGTAACACAATCAAGTATAACGCAGTTAAGTATAACACAATCATGTATGTATGAAATCAAGTATAATGCGATCAAGTATAAGACAATCAAGTATAATGCGATCAAGTATTTGTACAAGTAAGCAAGTAGTTGTGCATGTATCCCCCCCAAAGAGTTAAAACAAGTACGAAAAGAGTAGGGGCTATGACTCACCTTAAGTCTATGTAATGAGAAATGAAAGTGGTAGTCGAAACGCGAAAGTCTCTAAGAGCAGCCTATAATAGAACGTTGCAACTTAGGTTTGGAGTAACGTCTAAGGATACGAAGAATTGCCAATATATGTCTTGCATAATGTTCATGATGTAGTACTTAGTATATAGTGTAAGTCGTTGAATATAAGTGGTCTATGAAACATGTATAAGTTGTATATCTCTTACTACCGTTCGGGCCGACATAATTCAGAAGTCATGGAGTAAACGTTCGAGGAGCCAGGACACTTTAACTCGTAAATCCACAACTCGTCTCGACGGCTTACTCAATGAACTCCTCACATGAGGCTCCCTACTATTGTAGTATTTGATAACATATATATATAAGTCTTTGATCTTTAAAAGTTATATGGTCTTTAGCCGTGGCTTTGCCGTGACATTGGTCATCGTTACCATGGTCTTGAGACTCAACCTTGGCTTTAGCCATGGTTGTGGTCTTGGCTTTAGGTCATTAGACCTCTTGGTCTCATCTAATTATAACAATTATATAGTTACTTTGGTCTAAAATGGGCTGTTAAGATTTTGAAGAATTTTATCACTCAAAAGGCATTTTCAGGGCTCGAGCTTCTTTGTTCCTGAACGAAAACGTCGTTCCGGACAACTTTCGTGTTTTAACTTTTTGATGAATCGGACCAGAAGTGGGACTTTCAAATTGGCAGAATGCAAACAGGAGGTTATGGGCAGTTTCGGCGTTTTGGTGTCGCTAACTTCTTATGGTCATAACTTTTGACTCGTGTACTCGTTTTGGGTGATTCAAATTGCTATGTTTTCCTTGTTAAGTCCTCTTTAACAGTAAGTAAGTGTCAAGTATCATAGTTATACTATTTTGGTCGTGGTTTTCCATAAAAATCACTAGTTTGCTTGTTTACTTGTCATAAGTTAACATATGTATACCAATACTCGTTTTATCCATTTTTAAACATCATGAACACAATACAAAGACCATATATAGCATGAAAGAAACATAATAAGCATGAAATGATATTGAGCAAGAAAGTGTATAAGGGTTTGCTTACAACTTTTGGCTTTCTAAAGAAAGGAAGTCAAGTATAGAACTAGGACACTAAACCTAATCTTGTAAACCCTTCACCATAACTCTTGTAACCCTTGCTAGCCTTGATCTAACCCTTGATAAAACCCATTAACTTCAGCCCCTAATCACCTTGTGTAGCTCCTAATTCAACCATGGAATCACCAAACAAACTTAAGAACTAGGTAGAGAATACTAAGGCCTTGAACTTTGTAATGTAACTTGTATATTGAAGATCAAAGGATCATGGTGCTATGAATTTATGTTGTGGCGTTTTTGTGGTGAAGAAAGGAAGCAAATGAGCTCTCTATTTATAGTAAGAATGAGGAGGTTAGGAAGGTGGCTAGGAAACTACATAAACTTGGAGACAAAGTTGTAAATAAAAATGATCCAATGGCTAAAGTCATGAGATGATGCCACAAGTGTGAATGCCCCCCCCCCCCCCTAGTGGCGGTTTGGAATGGATAAGGAGGGATGACTTGGTCTTGGATGATATTATCCTAGATATAGAGCTAGTTTTGACTCCGTAAGTTGCTAACCGTAAGTTTTTAGGCCACGAAACGTAAAACCGGGTATCCTAAAAATATGAAACTTGAAAGTATGGTCAAACATGTCAATATAGTCCATAATAAAATATAAAATGAGTGGTAGGTTCTATCGGGTGCTAAAACCCTGCTAAAAACTGGAAACACGGGTCTAAAACGCGTAATACGTAAAACGTACGAAAGTTGCGTAAAATTGAGAAAAGTAAAATGTAACTTTTCTAATAGGATAATAATGACTTAAAATGACTTATAATGTCTAGGCTGGGCTCAGTCTAGTGTCGGTTGGTGTTAAATGTCTTTTAGACCTAAAACCGCAAGCCTAAAAATCAAGGAATGACTTATAAAATCAAAGAATGATTTTTGGTCAAAGGAGGAGGGAAAAATATGTTGACTTTTTCTAATAAGTTGAAAACTCAAATTGTCTTAGAAACGCGTTTTGTGGTCTAACGGTTAATCGCCCATACGGTTAAGCGTGCTCATGCGAGAGTAGTACAGGCTTGGGTGACCTGCCGGGAATAGTAATTAATCTGAAAATGCGAATTGTTACAGTCTCTACCCCTTCAGGAAACTTCGTCCCGAAGTTTATTTGATGTTAACTACTTATGGTGTGTCTAAGAGAATTCGGGATCTCTAATATAGTGGTGTTTACTCTGATTCGTCTAAGATTCTGGTTAAGGAGTTGTATCGGCTACAATTAAGCCCACTTATTTATAACACATTACTTACATAAAGAAGCGTCCAAATTTATGTAAGTAAGGTCTCATAAACTTATGGTTCGGTGATTTACAATTTCTTTATTTAACTGAAGAGGCGTCCCAATCCATTTAAATAAGGAGATTCTAAATCATCCTACTTAAGAATTTCCGACACAAAATCCGCCTTCTGAGGCCGATAGTAAGATAATCAAGCCATCAAATCCCTAAAGCTAAGCAATAATATTATTTAACTCAAATCTTGTGTCTAATCAAACAAGAACTGTCACAAGATCAAGTTAACTAATTAGTTATTACTGAGCTCCATGTTTTTAATGACTCGACGAATCTATGGGGCTCCTTATAATACTAAAGTCACATCATCTAACAGCGTGGAACTAAGCAAACCTCTAACCAAAAAGCATATGTGTATGTATTGTGTGTAAGGCAAATAAAGAGGAAGGTCCCAACGTATATAGCAGTTATAGTCTAGGCACTAAATGCAACCTAGTTCTCTATAACCAAAGCTCTGATACCAATCTGTAACACCCCCAAATACCGCAGCGGAAGACTGTGTCACAGGGGTGCTACTTCATAATACAAAGTACAAGTTATAGAAAACGAACTCTAAATGAGACGTTTTGAAAAGTTACCATTCGATTAATGAATTCAAAGTTACCAACATGAGATTTCAAAGTATGATACATAAATGTATACAAAATGTTTGAATGGTAAATGATAAAAGCGTAAGTCTTCAGAATATGCAGCTTGACTCTAAGTTCCACGCACTAGCTATCGCCTTATAGACCTGAGATAACATGCTAAAGTGTCAACACAATGGTTGGTGAGTTCATAGAGTTTGTCTTAAAACAGTTGAAAAAGCCTTAAAGAATGATCACACAGCAAAGGCATCGTGAATCCACTCAGTTACAAGTCCCGCCATAAGAGACTTGTAACCTGTGTGTTCACAACCCACTGCTACAATATAGTATGATAAAGACATGTATAAGTTCATCAAAACAATTAAGCAATTAGTCGTGAGTCTACACTTCATCTCCGAAGACCTCACGTTTATGATGTATCCAACATTCGCAAATGTTAGGATGTATCAATAGCCTCAATGGTCATCCAAGGTCTTAATTTGGAGCCACCGGAAGTCTCAATGGTCATCCAGCAACTTAATCTGGAGCCACTGGCAGTAACACAATCAAGTATAACGCAGTTAAGTATAACACAATCATGTATGTATGAAATCAAGTATAATGCGATCAAGTATAAGACAATCAAGTATAATGCGATCAAGTATTTGTACAAGTAAGCAAGTAGTTGTGCATGTATCCCCCCCAAAGAGTTAAAACAAGTACGAAAAGAGTAGGGGCTATGACTCACCTTAAGTCTATGTAATGAGAAATGAAAGTGGTAGTCGAAACGCGAAAGTCTCTAAGAGCAGCCTATAATAGAACGTTGCAACTTAGGTTTGGAGTAACGTCTAAGGATACGAAGAATTGCCAATATATGTCTTGCATAATGTTCATGATGTAGTACTTAGTATATAGTGTAAGTCGTTGAATATAAGTGGTCTATGAAACATGTATAAGTTGTATATCTCTTACTACCGTTCGGGCCGACATAATTCAGAAGTCATGGAGTAAACGTTCGAGGAGCCAGGACACTTTAACTCGTAAATCCACAACTCGTCTCGACGGCTTACTCAATGAACTCCTCACATGAGGCTCCCTACTATTGTAGTATTTGATAACATATATATATAAGTCTTTGATCTTTAAAAGTTATATGGTCTTTAGCCGTGGCTTTGCCGTGACATTGGTCATCGTTACCATGGTCTTGAGACTCAACCTTGGCTTTAGCCATGGTTGTGGTCTTGGCTTTAGGTCATTAGACCTCTTGGTCTCATCTAATTATAACAATTATATAGTTACTTTGGTCTAAAATGGGCTGTTAAGATTTTGAAGAATTTTATCACTCAAAAGGCATTTTCAGGGCTCGAGCTTCTTTGTTCCTGAACGAAAACGTCGTTCCGGACAACTTTCGTGTTTTAACTTTTTGATGAATCGGACCAGAAGTGGGACTTTCAAATTGGCAGAATGCAAACAGGAGGTTATGGGCAGTTTCGGCGTTTTGGTGTCGCTAACTTCTTATGGTCATAACTTTTGACTCGTGTACTCGTTTTGGGTGATTCAAATTGCTATGTTTTCCTTGTTAAGTCCTCTTTAACAGTAAGTAAGTGTCAAGTATCATAGTTATACTATTTTGGTCGTGGTTTTCCATAAAAATCACTAGTTTGCTTGTTTACTTGTCATAAGTTAACATATGTATACCAATACTCGTTTTATCCATTTTTAAACATCATGAACACAATACAAAGACCATATATAGCATGAAAGAAACATAATAAGCATGAAATGATATTGAGCAAGAAAGTGTATAAGGGTTTGCTTACAACTTTTGGCTTTCTAAAGAAAGGAAGTCAAGTATAGAACTAGGACACTAAACCTAATCTTGTAAACCCTTCACCATAACTCTTGTAACCCTTGCTAGCCTTGATCTAACCCTTGATAAAACCCATTAACTTCAGCCCCTAATCACCTTGTGTAGCTCCTAATTCAACCATGGAATCACCAAACAAACTTAAGAACTAGGTAGAGAATACTAAGGCCTTGAACTTTGTAATGTAACTTGTATATTGAAGATCAAAGGATCATGGTGCTATGAATTTATGTTGTGGCGTTTTTGTGGTGAAGAAAGGAAGCAAATGAGCTCTCTATTTATAGTAAGAATGAGGAGGTTAGGAAGGTGGCTAGGAAACTACATAAACTTGGAGACAAAGTTGTAAATAAAAATGATCCAATGGCTAAAGTCATGAGATGATGCCACAAGTGTGAATGCCCCCCCCCCTAGTGGCGGTTTGGAATGGATAAGGAGGGATGACTTGGTCTTGGATGATATTATCCTAGATATAGAGCTAGTTTTGACTCCGTAAGTTGCTAACCGTAAGTTTTTAGGCCACGAAACGTAAAACCGGGTATCCTAAAAATATGAAACTTGAAAGTATGGTCAAACATGTCAATATAGTCCATAATAAAATATAAAATGAGTGGTAGGTTCTATCGGGTGCTAAAACCCTGCTAAAAACTGGAAACACGGGTCTAAAACGCGTAATACGTAAAACGTACGAAAGTTGCGTAAAATTGAGAAAAGTAAAATGTAACTTTTCTAATAGGATAATAATGACTTAAAATGACTTATAATGTCTAGGCTGGGCTCAGTCTAGTGTCGGTTGGTGTTAAATGTCTTTTAGACCTAAAACCGCAAGCCTAAAAATCAAGGAATGACTTATAAAATCAAAGAATGATTTTTGGTCAAAGGAGGAGGGAAAAATATGTTGACTTTTTCTAATAAGTTGAAAACTCAAATTGTCTTAGAAACGCGTTTTGTGGTCTAACGGTTAATCGCCCATACGGTTAAGCGTGCTCATGCGAGAGTAGTACAGGCTTGGGTGACCTGCCGGGAATAGTAATTAATCTGAAAATGCGAATTGTTACAAAAAGCCCCAACTAAGCTGATGATTAAGCAGTAAAAAAAATTACAAAAAATAAAATAAAATATGGAAAACTAAGTTGAGCTTCCACACTTTAAGAGTCCAAAAGCTTAAACTCCAAAACTTGAAACTGAGATCAAAAAAATTCCACCAAGATTCCTAAAACTGACTCACTTTATGCATTTTGACTTTTATATTTGTTATGGACTTTGACCAGATTGCATTTCAAATGAGCTTAACAGAATCCAAATGTTATGTTTAGATGATTGAAGACTTGCTTAAACTCAATTCAACATTAATATTAACTAAATCTAGGGAATGAGGACCTAACTACACCTAATGAGCAGACAACACCCTTATAACTACAATTTTGACTTTTAACAAGAGAAGTGGCAATTATTATGCTATAATAGATCTACATGAACCTAATGTAAGTTATCTAAACCAAGCTTAATACTGAGAACCAACCCTAACTCAGAAAACATGCTAAAGCCAAACACTCCTTCAAGGCATGTCAGCCTTGGTTTTTAAACCTTAATCAACTGATTTTTGTAACCAAGCTAAGATTTAAAAGTTGAAAAAGGTATTTTGACAAAGAGGAAGCAATATCAACTTAATATTAAGCAGTAATTAATAAGCTGATGGTGAAAGCTACATTTAGGCTAAAAAGCAATTGTAAAGTTAATGCAAGTGAAATGATTACCTAGCCTTCCTAAATAAACATACAAGCATATTTAAACCTGAATAATAAACAAATAAGCATAAACTAACATATAATAAGCAGTTTGGAAAGAAGCATAAGTAAGTAAGCAATTTAGAGTAAGCAGATATAGATGAGCAATTGTATATAAGCAATGTTTCAACTTTTATTGAATTTAAAAAGGGGAATTACAAACTGATTCTAAGATACCAAAATACTTAATAAAAATTAAACTACAGCTAATTTTACACTAAATTAACCTACTACCTTTCAAAGGTATACAATACATTCTATTTATACTAATTAAATTAGGGTATCACATGTCTTCCTGCTTCCTGTGATTTCCCACTTCCATTTAGGTCCGTTGGATGAGTATTGAGTGATCTGAGTCATTCACTTCATTTTGGCGGGCAAACCTTATTTGCAACTTGGGGTAGTTTCCTTGTGGCAGGGTGCAATATTTGGACTTAGTGGTGGAAAGTGAGTGATAGGGTGGAGTGTGGCAGGGAAAGGTGGATAGGGTGAATGATGGTGTTGGGATTTGCAGGCTATGGCAGGCACGGGGGAGGGAAAAAGGAGGGGTGAGGTGGATTTGAATAGGGTTGACTTTGGGTTATAATAAAATGGGGAGGTAGGCTGATGGTTGGTTGGGCCTTTTGTTTGTGGTGGGCTGTAGGTATGGTAAATGGGGTTATAAGGGGAGTGGTGTTGGATTGAAATAACAAAAAGGGTATCCGTTTGGTTTGTTATTTAAAATACCACAAGGACCAAAAGTGTAAAAGCTGTAAAGTTCAGGGACCTGATGTGGCAAGTTTCCAAAATTATCATAAGGATCATTCTTGCAACATATGATAAACCAAGGACCATAAATATAATTTTCCACTTTTGAAAATCCGGGGGACTAAAGTTGCCAATTGGTGAAACTTGAGGGACTGAATTGCAATTTCTTTAAAACTTTCGCCCAAGGACCATTTCTGCCAACTTTTGATTTTCCAAACACCTGAATTGACTTTTTATCCAAAAATATTTCACAGGGACCAATTCTGCCAATTTCTGAAACTACAGGGACCAAATGTGTAAATTCTCAAAACTTTTTAGATTTTTCACCAAAGGACTAAATATGACAACTTATGATTTCAAAAGGACCTTTGGTGACTTTTCTTTCCAAATAAGTGCTCAGGGACTATTTTTGCCAATTTTTGAAAGTTGGGGGACTGAAACTGCCAATTATGCAAACTTTGTACGTTTTTCATTTGTTTTTACTCATTTTGCATCTAAAACATATAAAACATAATTTTGGAATATTTTCAGTATTTTGATGCATTACTGAGTGTTTTTGTATGTTTTGCAGTTTAGATTTGACCAAAAATGATGAGTGTACTTTATATGGCAGGAATAATTGATGAGTTCACCCAATTAAAAGCAAACACAAGTATATGGAGTGTTCTTAGAAGATTAGTATTGGGAGCAACAGTGTACTTTGTATGGCAGGAAAGGAACACAAGATTATTCAAGAGTAATGAGAGAACAGAGGAAGTGCTAGTACAGAATATAGTTGACAGTATCAAATGGAGAATTATGAGCTTTGTTGTGAAAGAAAGTAAGAATGTTAAGGTAGTTGAAACAAAATGGAATGTGCAATTTAGAAAGAGCAAAAGCAGAGTTATAGAAGGTGCTGATAAATGAAGAATTAAGTAGTTGTATCTGTTGTATTGTATTGAGGAAGTATTAGTAGTATAGAATGTTTGTTAGGTCAAGCTAATTTGTTTTTTTTTTTCATAAGTTTCAGTAGAAAACAACATGGGGTATGTCCATGGTTGTTTTGAAACTTATTGTACATTTTTGTGATTAATAATATTTCACCATTTTCACAAAAAAAAAAAAATAAAAAATGATGAGTGTTTGAGCACTCATCATTGACTAACTTGATGTGACCTTGGTTGGTTTGGATACTTTATTGCAAGATACTTCTGTCAGTCCTGGCGGAACCTTCGGGTTACACGGGCAGAACCCATACTAGGGTTCCGCCGGATCCGCCAGGCTGCTGTTTGGTTTTGCTATAAATATCAAACCACTTGCTTGTTTTTCTCTTGATGACTTTGAACATACTTTCTCTCCATCATAAAACACATATCTAGATCAGTAGCAAACAATGTAGAAACACACATGAGTCACCCTTTCAATTATGATCATAATGCTTCTAACATTCATCTTTGTTGTAAGCATATCATACTTTATGATCCACCAAGAAGGTTAAAAGATCTTGAAGTTATCATTCATTAAAGCATTTTAACATATGAAGATTCAAGGGCACTTGACATCCTCAATGATTGAAGACTTCTTATTCAAGAAATTCATGTAGATTAGTCATTCATATCCATTAGACTTTTATGTCATGGATCATCATTGTATCATCACAATATAGATTAGATGGTTTATGTGTTTGTGCCATAAAACACAAGGTTTTTATGTTGGGCCACAAAACATAGCGGGAGTGGTTGTACCCTTGGTAAAGAACTCGACATCTAGCTTAGTGTCGGAAATATTGTATAAGCGACGATAGGAGTGGTTGTACCTTGTAAAAGAACTCGGTTTCTAGCTTTGTACCGGATAAAGTGTAAGCGACGATTGTAAGGTTTTCTCCGCCGAGAAGGGAGGTTGTTGATCTAGTGAAGTAACTCTCGAGTTGGGTACTCGAGGAGTGGAGTAGGGCGGAGAGGAGATCCGTGACCGAACCACTATAAATCCTCGTGTTCGGTTTGCACTTTCCTTTTACTTATTGCTTTACTTTAATGTTTGCATTATGTGATTGTTTGTGTTGTGACTTGTTGATTGTACTTGTGTGATAACATGTTTTAAGTTATGTTAGTCATAAACTACAAGTAGCATCTTTCATATTAGAACAAACTAAAAATGAACATTTGATACAACAACTTTAAAGTTTTTAAATGGTAAACTATTCAACCCCCCTTCTAGTTTTCCACAGTATGATATGTGGAGCTCAGTGGGACCATTGTGCAATATTGTTACTAAAAGGGATATATATGATGCAAAGATGATTGATGATTGCACACTTGCAGATGCACCGGAAAATGGGAATTGGAAATAGCCAATATAATGGTATATTAAGTATGCACTGAATAATGTTCAGGTTCCAATCTTTCAAGAAACAGTTTTGGATGAGGCTAAATGGGTTAATAATCAAGGTAAGCTGGTGGACTTCAATATCAAGAATGTGTGGAATGTTAAAAATGACGAGGATCAGAAAGTGGAGTGGGAGTCTATCGTTTGGTATACATAATGTATACCAAAACAAATGTATACCAAAACATGCATTTATTCTTTGGATGGCAGTCCAAGAAAAGCTTCTAACCCGAGACAAAATACCGAAGTGGAATTCTACAACAGTGTTTAAATGTGCCTTGTCTGAAGAAAACAATGATTCTTATGACCATTTATTTTTTAAGTGCAAGTATTAAGTAGACATCTGGAAGAATATGCAGAAGTCTTTAATTAAAGAAAGCTCTCATGATTGGAAAGAAGTCATCAAAGAAATGTATCAAGTCAATAGTAGGAACATTTGGTGTATCCAGGGGAAAATGGTATGTGCAGCAGCTGTGTATTATGTGTGGTAGGAAAGAAATGCAAGGACTTTTAATAACTCTAAGAGAAGTGCAGATATGCTAGTCCAAAAAATAAAGCATGCAATAAAATTGAAGCTAATGAGTCTGTGTGTTAAGGAGACTAAAGCAGTACAAAATGTAGAAGAGAGGTGGAATGTGAAAATGCAGAGGAATATGTAGAATGCAGTGAATGTATAGTGTGTAGATTGTATTTCAACTTTAAGAATGTCATTGTAGAATGCTACGATAGTGTTGTATAGCTTTTATGTAAAGTTTTTTGATGGAGTATGAGTATAAAATACATGGGTTTGTCTATGTATTTGTATCAGACTTTGTACTATAATGTTTATATATACAAATTTCACCTTTGAGGAAAAAAAGAATAAGCCAGCAGTGGAAAATATAAAAAGTTGGCCAGGGAGGTATTCATAGTAGCAACCATATAATTATTGTTAGTTGTAAAAAACATTTGTAGTTAACTTTATTAAGAGCACTGGATACCCTCGTGCCGTTGGGGTGGTGCCATTGGCAAAAAGTGTTATCACGTCAGCAAAACACTCTTTGACATCAAAAATCTTTTGGCATCATATTTTGTACCGTTGGAGTAAAAGTGGTGTTATGAGTCCACACATACCCTACTAAATACACAAATATAACCAAAAAAGGGAAGAAAAAAAATCCCAACCACAACCACATGGGCTGATATTTACCAGCCGATCACCAATGACAAGAAACATGGTATCGTGAGCCGTTCATTATATTAGGCTGATAGCATGCTCTAGAAACACTTTAATTTATTTTGAGGATGTCCAACTTATCTAAAGTCTAAACAGATGGAATATTTTACATTGGATATCCTTAGGCGTGCATATTGCGTGTGTCCACGTCATGCAAAGATTCATACGAACATAAAGCATCTAGCCGGAATATTCCATACAATAGAGTTAAAGCATGATCCAGGTTAGTCAAATAAGCATTGGATTAATAAAAGGAAAATGAATTGTACGTGTAAAACTAAAACTTAAATTTGGATTTAAAGATAGTGATTGGTTTATTTGGAAAGTTAATTAGTGAAAAATTATAAGAAATAAAATGTATAAGTCTAGGGGTGGCAATTTGGGTTGGCGGGTTCGGGTTGTCAGGTTGGCGGGTCAAAAACCTAACCCGAACCTGACCCATTTAAATCATCAGGTCAGCTATGTCAACCCTAACTTGTTTACACGTAACTCGAACCTGACCCATTTAACCCGTATATATATTTAGGTTGACAGGTTAAATAGGTTCCGCGGGTTGAATATGTTAAACGGGTTTTGGGTTGACCCATTTAATCAGTTTTATATACAAAAGTTAGCACATTACACTAGTTAAATGGGTTAAACGGGTTAGCGGGTCAACTCGTTTAACCTATTTAACTCATATAATTAAATATAAATAATTTTTAATTAAGAAAAACAAGTTAAACGGGTTGGTGGGTCAACCTGAACCTGACCTGTTTAATAAACAGGTTAGACATGTCGACCCAAACCTGACCCAAAATCTATTTAGCTCAACCCGAACCTTTTAATTTTCTTGTCGATTTAAGGTCGGGTTTCGTGTCGGGTCAGAAATTGCTACCCCTAGTATAACACTTGTCATGAAAGAAATGAATTTAATTTATTAGTAGGTTTATTCTTAATAGGTTTATGTTTTAGATTTATATATGATCACTCTAAAAATTTAATTACAATTAAATAGTGTGACACCAATAGATTAAGACCTCCCCCGAAAGTCTCATTTCAGACACAAACTATGTGCCATTTTGCACCATATATCACAACGCAAAATTTCGCAAACTAGTATTTCACATATTTTCCTCAACATTAATTAATTCAAGATCTTTCTAATATGTTTTCAACAATTTCGTTAATAGTCCATAAGAATAAGTTTAATTTCGGTTATGCATTGTAAATAGTGCTCCTCCGTCCTATATAATAAGCTCGAGCCTCATATTATTTGGTTGAGATCTGTGACAAATTTCACAAACTCAAGCTCGACCCATATTATGACGAGTAAAAACGAAATTAAACTCAAAACAAAACTATGATGACGCTCGTTTAAGCCTTTAAGGCAATACAATTAAGTGTATATATTTACGGCGCATTTGTGTTTGGGAGCCTAATTGATCTTTGTAAATACAAAACTTATTATTAAATGAGCACCAACTTAAGCTCGAGTTTATTGCAGCTGTCTCCTTTCGAGCTTTTGCTGATTTGATTCTCGATCTTTTCATGGGTGATCTGATTCATTTCTACCCCTAGATATAGGTACAAACAATTTAAATTTCACTGATAATGTCTTTTCTGTCTAAACAACCTAGACTCCTGTAACACCAAAGAATCGACATGTCACACTGTAAGGACATAACAATTACTACAATGTCTAGTTTATCTTCTTTTTTTTTGAACAAAGGATACATTTCATTACAAACCTCACAAATGGAGGAAGATACAACATAACAAGTTACATCGAAACATAACAAGTTAAGCCAAACAAGACATACACCAAATAGTTGAGACAGCCTACAGCAACACCATACAAAGGTGGGGAGAATCACCCGAGTGAGCTTTGACTGATACAACCATATAAAGTGTAGCTTGACAAAAGTACACAAAATACATAATACATACCAAGAAGATAAAACTAGGCATCCTTAAAGGAGCCAAACAAAAGCCTAACAGATCTAAAGTTAAACCCCTACGCAGCAGCAGCCGTCGATGACGGACCAACGAATCTGAGCAGAAACATCAGTGGCAGCAGCGACAACAGCGGCATCGGAGATAGGAGATGACAGATCTGTGGGCAAAACTATTATTTATTTAAAGGAGAGAAAAGTAAAAAGGAGATCCGGACGGTCGGCCGAGACCGACCGCCGGAAAATATTTAGTGATCGGAGGCTTTGTTGAATCTGGTGTTTTGTTTTCTAATATTCTATTTAGTTTTAATTTTAAAACAAACATTTATTTTGAGACAAATGTGAAATCATACCCGAGAGTATTAGAAACTAGGGCTAAGCAATGAGTCAAACCCGATCTGAAAACCGATTAAGGGTAAAATGTGAACCGAGTAAAACATATCAGAACCGAAACCGAACCGAATAATGCTGGTTCGGTTTAGCTAGTTCGAACTGAATTGTTGTGTTTTGAATCGAACCGAACCGAGTAAAACCTATCAAAATCGAGTAAGGTAGGTTTGGCTCGGTGTTTGGTTGATTTTCCACTCTGTTTGTTAGGTCGGGTCGGTTTTCGGTTAATTTTGCTCAGTAATCCGAAATGAAAAAAGTGAAAAGTATGGGGTAAGAAATGAAAGGATAGGAAAGTCAAGTCCCCTAGGCACAATATCTGCGTGTATATAAGCAACCAACAAACAAACTCCCACCCACAGTAATATCACACTTACCTACCTTGCTTTTTGTTGTTGTACTATTTCATCTCGATTTCACCGCCTTTGTTTCCACTTGTCAGTCACTCTTATTTTTCATCGGGAAAAAAACAATTTGTATGGCCACCAACTCGCATCTAACGACTTTGGGGAAACGATTCATCACTCAGATCCGTACTTCTTCTCCTTCTCCTCTCACTCTCAGGTATTATGTTGAATCACTGTGTGTGTTTAATGAGCTGATTGTGAAGTTGTTAGTTTCTGAATCACACAGTTTAGGTGAAATCACTGTGTGTGTGTGTGTGTGTTAGTATGATGAAATTGAAGTTAAATTTGTTAAATATGACTCTATTGCGAATCACACACTTCGGTGAATCACTGTGTGTTTAGTGAGGTCATTACACACACACACACACACACTGTTAGTTAGGTAGTTAATTTTTGAATAACTCTGTGAGTGTGTTTTGTTATGATGAACTGAATATGCTGTTTTTATTTTTTATTTATTTTTTTTTCAATTAATTTGTGTTAGATATTTATTTCTGTGTGTTGATTGTGAAGTTGTTAATTTTGTTACAATTCGGTTAATATCGTCATAAATACCTAAAATCGGTGCTAATTGTTAATCAGGTTAAATTAATCTCTCTCTGTGTGTGAGTGATGTTAAAATCGTCTGATTCAATAATTTGTTATATTTTTGAAGCCCGAAATTTGTTTCGAAAGTGTTGAAATCGTTGTTCGTGTTGAATCGATTCTCTCAGTTAGTCAGTTAGGTAAATCTGTGTGCGTCTGCCTGAATAATTTGTGTGTTTATGACAGATGTATAAGCTGCTTTGTATAATCATGACATTCACTTTTTATAATGGTTACAAATCGTCTTCATTGTTGGTGGTTAGTTAGGTGGATCTATCAGTTAGGTACATCTGTTTGTCTCAGGATGTATCTGTGCAGTAATTGTTATTATTGTTCATAGATCGGAAACACACCACATAAATGTCTCTTAAGAGGATTGTCGATTTTGATCAAACTCTTCGTTAGGATCTGATTTTAGTAGGTGATGTTGTGCACGGATCATCGTTTTAAAAAAGTTTTTGTTATTAGATAAATTTTCATGTGCACACAGATTTTCGTTTTCAAAAGTTCAAAATTCAAATTATTGCGTGTACGAATATTGTCCGGTAAGAATGTAAGATGATCTTGTATATCAAAAGTGTAAAAGGGGAAAGAGAAGGCACCGTACACTTTTTAGTAGGATTAAATGAAATTGACAATGACTTATTGAATAGATTTCCATATAGGGGGGCCAATTTTTATGTCTTTTTGCTGGAAACCATTTATAGTGCTTATCAATAGGATAAGCTATGGACTACTTGTTGGATTTTGGTTGGTGATTAGGAACCTTCTTTTTATCTGTATGCCTTGGAATATCATTGTAGTCCATATCAAGTATAACAAATCATTGCAAAAGAAAATATCTAATCATTTTGTACTATGGGTGTACAATTGCATCAACCCAGACGTACAATATTGGAAATTTCAGAATAATGAATAACAGCTGGACTTATAGTATAAGTTTGGTCTCGCAACGAACTCAAATCGGGCTAGGAATTTAATTCTAAATTTACGCCCCAAACAAAGTTGTTAAAGTAAAAGAGAATATAAGTATCAGAATGGTAAGGTTCTGTTCTGTTTTACGGTTTCATCCCGAGTTTTGCAAATGTTAGTAGGTTCTTTCATGTTTAGATGATACAAGAACCTGTTGAAATTAATGATCTAGAGAGCCGTTTCATGTGAGAAGCTATATTTTCAAACTGGGGAGTGATTTGTACAACACAATTATCATTTTGCTCTCTAATCTCTTTGAGACAGAATAGATAGGAATGAGTGAATTAGGCAAGACAACAAAGAGAAGTGATTGTGGTGTGCTAAATACTTTAATATTGTTTATGCGAAAGTAACTAAACTACAACTCACCTCCCACTGGAACTCACTCCCCTGATTGCAATTAGCAAAGTAGTGGTGCCCACAGCCACGGCCCATAATAGCTCCATCTCCAATGGGCCCAGTACCATGTCATCTCGTATAAACTAAAGCCAATTTGGGTATCAATAACTAATTACCATCTGCTCAAGGGTCTGTGAAGATTTGGCTTCTGATTACATATCCCCTAGTATACCAAAAAGTTACATATAGTAATCTAGTAACTAGCGAGTACTATGCCTTGCTCTTTGAGGTTTTACCGCTACAATCTGTAAATTTTTAACACTCCATTTGTCTTTGCTAATTTTTTTCCAGGAGGGCAGTGCTTGTGTCATCATACGACAAGAACATAGACGAGCAGGTCCGTCCAACATTCGTACCAGAAGAAGCCATCACCCGAGCTGATTCCGACACACACTGGGCGCCAAACCCAAAAACCGGTGTTTTTGGGCCAGCTCATGAGCAAAACCCAGGAGGTCCACCTGGGTCCGATCCGGCAACATTGGATGGTTCTGTGCTCAAGGAGAAGGCCTTCTACCGTCCACAAGAGAACTTGGACAAACCCGCTCACCCTTGATAGTTGTTGCTAACATCCTGAGTTCCATCTAGAAGTGATATATGAGATGGTTTATATAAGATTTGGTTATAGTATGTCATATGTGTATGTAAGTACCAAGTAGCGAGGAATAAAAGGATGATGTTGGTGGTGTAGTAAAACAGCGGTGGTTATGGTCTGTGGGATGTAAGTAACTATGACATTATGCAAGTATGAAATATATGTGTATGTCTGCTAAAAGAAGAAAAAGAAATATTATGTATGTATGTTGTGGAACCTTTTATTTGGAAGGCATAGTTTTAAGCAAAAATCATACGAACAAATTAAACTTTCGATTTACTTTTCGAACTATTTTATGCAAATTTTAAATGTTGGTAATGTTTTGATCAAAGTTCGTTGTACGTTCCAAGTAAACCAAGTAAGTTTTCTTGTTATTCGATTGTTTAACTAGGTTCAAACACACAGTTAGCTAGGGGTGTTCATAGTTAGTTGGGGTGTTCATTGGTTTGGTTATCGGGTTATTCGGTTTAGTCTCTCTTTTAACTCAAATTTTCTTGTTATTCTGAAACTAATTTTATTAAATTATTTGGTTATCTCATCTTTCTCGTGATTATTCCCGCCTTCATTTATCGTGCCGCCGATTCTGCAATCGTTCCATCCTCACGTTATTGTTATTGCCTTCATGTTTTGAAACCTCTAATTTTTTTTAAACTCCAATTCATAAGATAGAGTTACAAAAATGTTTTCTCAATTCTTTTAGTCGTGTAGCGACTACAAGATTTTATGTGTTTGAGGTTATCATATGAAACAAACTATATTGAATGTCAAATGGTGGTTTTTGTTACAACATTTTGTTGGGCTCTTATTGACGTGATCATGTATGTATTTCAACGTCTTTTAAATGCAAAGATTCATATGATTAATTGTGTTATTTTGCTCATAAAAAAAGTAAAAAGTTACAGTACATAGAAGAGAAGAATAAAGATGCTTGAGAAAAATAAAGAATAAAGAAGATTATATACCAAAGAGAGAGACAAAGTCAAAAACCATTAAAATTTAGGAATTTGTTAACTGTGGGAATAATGTAAAATGTCGATTGAACTTTTGAATTAAGACACGCGTCTAAACTACAATATATAATTTACCAAATCTGCTTTTCCGTAAGCAAATTCAAGTTCAAGCTAAGACTAACAAAAGATTGGACCAATTTATCATACTTGACTGATTCCAAAGGTCAAGATTAGGATGAATCACAATTCACAACAAATCTTGTAGAATACAAGAAATAAGATTCGGGTCATGTGCATAAAAAGTAACAAAGTGTCGGTCGACATAGATGAAAATAAAATAAAATAGTAACTAAAAGGATGAGGTGTTATGCATAGATATGGTTTTAGAAAGTAGTCATAGATTTAGTTTTAATATATAAAAAAAAAAAACAAAGTCGGTTTGCTATGCTTGCCATCTATAGACATACACATCATATATCCATATTCGTACAACAATACAACATATTAATTACACCATGGCTTTGAAGCTCATCGTAAACAACCATCTTCGGACTCTATCATCCTCGTCCCCTACACTCGTCACATGCCGGTAACTTTTCTGTCCTGATTTATAAGTTCATGTTGCTATTTTGGTTTGTTTTAAAATATTTGTCCATTTTTGTATTATAATCGATCAAAATATACTTTGATGGATACAAATATATATGATCAACGTGAAGTGCTAGTGAGAAACTTTTAAACTACGTTTAATTTCATTGAGACATATGATATAGGGTATGTTTGACATTACTCGGAGCTGGAGTATGTTGTCGGAGTTTTTTTTACATGCTTCTTCAATTAGCATTTTTTTTTTACACATGCTCTTTCAAGCTATATCAGTCAAACAAGACTTATTTTATTGATAACTTATTTGCTATAATAAGCTTTAATAAGTTCGCGCGCCATACATGCCCGTAGTATTTTAAGTGGTATATCATATACGTGTGTGAATACTTCTTGAACTTGATTTTTATCCATGTAAACATAGATTTAAGAGCCTACGAAAATTCAACTTTGTTTTCTTTAAATGAGCTAGTTTTTAATTTAGGTTTTTGTATGTAACATGTAAAAAAAAATAAAAAGAAAAAAAAAAATCTATTACTGTTGTATTAATAATATCTAAGTCGGCAGTATGGCATAGCTTTTGTGTCATTACCTATGGAAGAAGATATCATTTTTTTAGTACGATATATAAATTGATATTTTTTACACTAAAGAACGATTTAATCCTATAGAGTGACCTTTCACAACACGTGTCGAGAAATGGAGGGCCGACTCAACTCTATAATCGATCAGGTTCACAATTTTTTCTAACCACAAGACTCGCGACACAAAATTTAGGAACCAGGTTCATTTTCGAAAACCATGGGTTTGACAAAAATTTACACTACGAGTAAAATCTATGGGGTTATCGGGAAACCTTTAGTCCGCCTTTGTCTAGGTAAAATGTAAAAGTTAATTATTTTACACCGGGTATTATATTTCTACACTTTCGTTTAACGGTAAAATTTTATCATACTTATAAATTTTCGTGAATTTGAACTATGGTAGGCAGAAGTTGCACGAATCAGCATACAATAAGGCAGTAGAAGACCTCAACGAGGGCGATCTTGAATCAGCTTACGAGAAGGAAGTAGAGGACGAGGTCGACCTAAAAGTCAATCCAGTTGAAGAAGTGACACACAAGCCCGAAGAATACTGGGAGCCCGATCCCGATACTGGGGTGTTCATACCAGCAGGCGAGCAAAACTCAGACGACCCTGCAGTGACGTGCACTACCGAGGAAACTATGTTGGATGAAAAGGTGTTTATTCGTCGACAAGAGGATGTCGAACTGCCACAGCCCGAATCGTTCACGGGCGAAATACCTCCTGTTGATCCTTTTGCTGATTAACTTAGCAAACTTACTTAAGAATAAGACATCAAATGAATCGTGTGTATTGTTTATGGCTAAGTGTTGTTATTTCTTAAAATAGTTGTAGCTTCAAAGGGAGAATAAAATTAAATGGCACACAAATTGGAATCCGACCCTATGTAAATTTGAAGTAAATTTGCGTATTGTAATTGGGTCATCTTTGTCTAATAATTAGACCCACGTAGAGGCCCGATAGTATGTCAATTTTGCTCATTTTATCATTTTATATACAGCAAGTTTAGCGACATAGACAAGTGGAATCTAAATTTTTTTGACGAGAAAGTCAGGACTCCTTATAAGAAAAATTTATACGTTATGTTAACTCACGAGTTAGTTGTACATCCAGCCTAACTACCAACATTAGAATAATAAACAGACGTATGACCAATGTATATTGTGGTATATAAGCTAGCACAGTTTATTTTCTTTTACCTATATGGGATTCAAAGTTGTCTATTAAGATTTTCATGAAACATATTTTACATTTGAAGTTGATCACCAACGTCACCCCACACGCAAAGTCATCTCATTCACCTGCCCTCCATGAGCAACCACTATGCTATTGAACCATGTGTTGCCTTATCTTTCATTATCAAACGTAAAATTCGAATTTGGTCCTATTAAAATCTTCACTAAATCCGAACCACTTTCATCATGTCTATACATTCTGCCATAGTGAAATTTAATGTTCCATATTTAATAGTTAATCTTTTATCTTATGATTTTCGAGATAGTTTTATCTAAACGTGTGTATACTATATGATTTTTGATTATGAAATAAGATTTTCATGAAGCATATCGAGATACTTTATATCTAGTTGATCATATTAATCTGATTTTTGATTATGAAATAAGTTGATCCGGTAGAGACTCGTTGGCTGTATAAAATCCCTAATGAATAGAAACGTTCTTGCTTACATTTGAATATTAATAATTTCAAATTTATATATAATCCATGTTGAATAATTACTAGTTACGCGCAAATTGGATTTAGTATTTCCATTGTCTAAAGTTCTAAAAAGAATAATAATAAAATAAAATGTTTTAGATTGTATTGGCTATTTGTTTAGTCACTCTTATGCAAGTTTTGATATGTTAGATTAATCCTTTTTCTATTTCTATAAACAGATTTCATCTGACTACTAAAATTTTCTACTAGTTGCTACTATATTATTAATTAATATCTTACATATATAGACTTTCAAAATAAAATCCGGATATGCAAAACCAACAGGTACCGTTGGTATATTGATATATGAACCTAACTAAAAGGATCTAAAAGGTGATCTAATGCATAAATGACTTGTACAGTTATGCAACTGTACAAGTTATTTATTCATTAAGTCACCTTTTATACCTCTTTATATTTTTGATATGTTAAACAGATATTTGTTCAGTCACTCTCATGCAAGTTTTGATATGTTATAATGATCATTTTTTCTTGTAAAAACAGAGACTTTTAAATTTGTAAGGGAAAGGTTTGAACTATTTGTTAAAAAAGTATACATTTTGATTAACTATAAAAAATTCAAGAGTTCATATAAAGTATCAACCCGCATAAAGCAACATTGATATGCATTATCAATGCCGTCTAATACAAGCAGAAACTTTACATTAGTCCAATCATGCATGACCCATATGCATTGCGGTATATAAGCAAGCATTATTTCTTTTATTTAAACAATGTGGGACTCAAGTTGTCAATTAAGATTTTCATGAAGTATATCTAGTTGATCACAAAAGACACCTCACCCAAAATGTTATTAATACTAATATCAAACGTGATTCAGCAAGTGGCGTATAGACGCCATTGCACGACAAGAGTTAGCTTGCGAGGTAGTTATTAATCTCCGAGAATGAAGCACTGTTAGATTATCTATAAGCAAAACATCACCTTTCTTCCAAGGTATATATATAGTGACTCATTCCTCCTCCAAGATCTTGAGGCAGTCGCACACGCACCACATGACACGCAATGGCTTACCATTATCAAACGTGACCAGTTCTGGTTCAAACTTTACGTTATCTCGTTCTCCTGGCCCTCCATGAGCAATCACCATGCTGTTGAACTATGTCTTACATTTGAAGAAATGATACACAAGCCCAAAGAATACTGGGAGCCTAATCCAGACACCGGGGTGTTCATACCAGCAGGCGAGCAAAACTCAGAGGACCCTACTGAGGAAACTACACTAGATGAAAAGGTGTTTATTCCCCACTAGAGGATGTCGAACTGCCTCAGCCCGAATCGTTCACGGGCGAAATACCTCCTGTTGATCCTTTTGCTGCCTAACTTAGCAAAACCAACTTACTTAAGAATAAAACATCAAATGAATCATGTGTTTTGTTTTTGGCTAAGTGTTGTTATTTCTTAAAATAGTTGTAGCTACAAAGGGATAATAAAATGGCACACAAAAGTTATATGTTTTTGTTTGTTGTTTGTCATTATTCTTTTTGTAATTTATGTTTCTAAGTACGAAATATGTCTTCGGCTAAACTATTGGAATCTAACATTATGTAAATTTAAAGTTAACTTGCGTATTGTAATGAGCTAATCTTTCCAAATAATCGGACCCACGTAGAGGCCCAGTAGTACGTCAGTTTTGCTCATTTTATGTACCACAAAATTTACAATTGACAATTCGATTTGATTTTTGTCCGCTTTGGACCATTTATCTCTCATGTTGAGCATTTTCACGATTACTTATCATGTTCAAATACGACATGAGAGGATCTCATTCTATTATCTACTATGTCAGTAATAACTAATAACATTGTCGTAATTTCTCTTGTTATATCTGATAAAGCATGCATGTTTGCATGTTCCTTAATGAATAGTAAAAAAACACAACTTAATGAAACATTAGACTGCTAACAACAATTTTAGATTAGTCTCAATGAGGAATTTGAAGCTCGCTAAACCGATAAGTATTTCCGCATCAATCTTTGATAAAGGGCACGCCTAGTAACATAATTAGAACAAATGATTCGTGTAAAGATTTCGTAAAAAATTCCCTGAGATAGTGCTATAAGAACTATGAATTGGCCACGTCAATCTTTTGAAAAAGGATGGTTTTGCCTAGTTTGAGTCAACGTGGCGGTGAGTTTAAATCTCGTGAATTAGTCTGCCAAAAAAAAAATCAAAAATGGAAAAGTTAGAACTCCTTATTAGAAAAGTTTATACTTAAACTCACGAGTTATTTTGTATGTCCAGCCTAACAACCAGCGTGAGAGAGAGAGAGAGAGAGAGAAAACAACATATAGGATGCATGGTCAATGTATATTGTGGTATATAAGCTAGCATAGTTCTTTTCTTTTACCTATGTGGGATTCAAAGTCACCCCACACTCCCAAGAAAGTCATCTCATTCCCCTGCCCTCCGTGAGCAACCACCATGCTATCGTACCATGTGTTGCTTTGTCTTTCATTATCAAACATAAAAGCCGACTTCGTTCCTATTAGAACCATGTGTTGCTTTGTCTTTCACTATCTAAACGTGTGTTTTAGTATGTAGAATAGAAACTATTAATCTGATTATTTGATAAAGAAATAAGTTGATTTCTGTGGAGACTCGTTGGCAGTATAAAGAAACCCCCTAATGAATAGAAACGTTTTGCTTCCAAATTGGATTTAGTATTTCCATTTCTAAAAGTTCTAAGTAACATACAAAAACAGAACCTATAGTTTTAGATAGTATTTGACTATTTGTTCAGTCACTCTCATGCAAGTTTTGATATGTTATATTGATACTTTATCTGTTTCTATAAACAGATATCATCTAACTTCCAAATTTTACACTAGTTACTAGTTTCTATGAACAAAGATAGAGACTTTTAAATTTATAAGGGAAAGGTCTGGAATCAAGCATCGATAGGCTTTATCAATTTCGTCTAATACAAGCCGAAACTTTATATTAGTCCAAACATGTATGATGCATATACATTGCGGTAAATAAGCAAGCATTGTTTCTTTTATTTAAACAATGTGGGACCTCACACAAAATGTCATTTTATTTAAACATTGGTTCTTTTATTTAAACAATGTTTGTAACATTAATCTGATTACGCTTCACTTGCGTAGACACGCCGGCCAGTGCATGATGTGTGTTAGCTTGCGAGGTAATTATTAGTCAACGAGAATGAAGCACTGCTAGATTATCCATAAGCAAAAAATCACCTTTCTTCCAAGATATATATAGCGACTCGTTCCACCTCCATGATCTTGATGCAGTGGCACGCCTCGTGACACGCAATGGCTTACCATCAAATGTGACCGGTTCTGGTTCAAAAATTATGTTATCTCGTTCTCCTGGCCCTCAATGAACGAATTTTTGATATATTGTGTATTTTTTTATTCAAAATAATATAATTAATGATACCAAAATCTATACTATTTTTTTTTTCTTACTTAAACTTTAAAGAAAAAGATAACCGGCACTTACCCTGACGTTGAATTATAACTCCAAGTAAAAATTGTTATTGTAGACTTCTTATGGGATATTATAAGCGTACGTGAAAAAAATTAAATAATGTACATTACTACATAGACTTTCATCCTCATTCCCATCAACATAAAGATTTGTTAAGACTTATAGTGATCTTTTTTTTACAGAAAAAAAGAGATTTTTAAATTTGTAAGGGAAAGGTTTGGTCTCCTTGTTAAAAAAGTATACATAATGCCGTCTAATACATGCGGAAACATTATATTAGTCCAATCATGCATGACCCATGTACATTGCGGTATATAAGCGAGCATTGTTTCTATTATTTAAACAATGTGGGATTCAAGTTGTCAATTAAGATTTTCATGAAGTATATCTAGTTGATTACAAAAGTCAGCTCACACCCAAAATGTTATTAATACTAATATCTGAAACATCAACGTGATTCAGCAATTGTCGTATAGACGCCATTGCACGACAAGAGTTAGCTTGCGAGGTCGCACACACATGACACGCAATGGCTTACCATTATCAAACGTGACCGGTTCTTGTTCAAACATTATGTTATCTCATTCTACTGGCCCCCTCCATGAGTAACCGCCATGCTGTTGAACCATGTCTTACATTTGAAAAAATGACACACAACCCGATCAATATCTGGAGCCTGATCCCGATACTAGGGTGCTCATACCAGCAGGCGAGCAAAACTTAGAGGACCCCTGCAGTGACGTGTCCTGCTGAGGTAACTATATTGGATGAAAAGGTGTTTATTTGCCGACAAGAGGATGTCTAACTGCCTCATCCCGAATCGTTCGCGGGCGAGATATCTCTTGTTGATCCTTTTGTTGACTAACTTAGCAAAACCAACTTACTTAAGAATAAGACATCAAATGAATCATGTATTTTGTTTATGGCTAAGTGTTGTTATTTCTTAAAATAGTTGTAGCTACAAAGGGAGAATAAAATTAAATGGCACACAAATTGGAATCCGACCCTATGTAAATTTGAAGTAAATTTGCGTATTGTAATGGGCTCATATTTGCCAAATAATTAGACCCACGTAGATGCCCGATAGTATGTCAATTTTGCTCATTTTATCATTTTATATACCGCAAGTACTCTAATACTCTATAATTTACAAGCTCAGTGAATTTAAGGTATAAGATGAGCCCATTACAATACGCAATCAGGACTCCTTACAAGAAAAATTTATACGTTATGTTAACTCACGAGTTAGTTGTACATCCAGCCTAACTACCAACATTAGAATAATAAACAGCCGTATGACCAATGTATATTGTGGTATATAAGCTAGCACAGTTTATTTTCTTTTACCTATGTGGGATTCAAAGTTGTCTAAGATTTTCATGAAACATATTTTACATTTGAAGTTGATCACTAACGTCACCCCACACTCACAGCAAAGTCATCTCATTCGCCGCCCTCCATGAGCAACCACCATGCTATTGAACCATGTGTTGCCTTGTTTTTCATTATCAAACATAAAATTCGAATTTGTTCCTATTAAAATCTTCACTAAATCCGACCCACCTTACATTCTGCCATAGTGAAATTTAATGTTCCATATTTAATTGTTAATCTTTTATCTTATGATTTTCGAGATAGTTTTATCTAAACGTGTGTTTTAGTATGTCAAATAGTAACTATTAATCTGATTTTTGATTATGAAATAAGTTGATCCGTTAGAGACTCGTTGGCTGTATAAAATCCCTAATGAATAGAAACGTTCTTGCTTACATTTGAATATTAATAATTTCAAATCTATATATAATCTATGTTGAATAATTACAAGTTATGCGCAAATCGGATTTAGTATTTCCATTGTTTAAAGTTCTAAAAAATAATAATAATAAAATAAAATGTTTTAGATTGTATTGGCTATTTGTTCAGTCACTCTTATGCAAGTTTTGATATGTTAGATTAATCCTTTTTCTATTTCTATAAACAGATTTCATCTGACTACTAAAATTTTCTACTAGTTGCTACTATATTATTAATTAATATCTTACATATATAGACTTTCAAAATAAAATCCGGATATGCAAAACCAATCGCTGGTATATTGATATAGAGACCTAAAAGGTGACCTACTGCATTAATGATTTGTATAATTATGCAACTGTACAAATCATTTATGCATTAGATCACATTTCAGGCCTTTTTAAATTTTTGATATGTTAAACAGATATTTGTTCAGTCACTCTCATGCAAGTTTTGATAGGTTATAATGATCCTTTTTTCTTGTAAAAAAAAGAGACTTTTAAATTTGTAAGGGAAAGGTTTGAACTATTTGTTAAAAAAGTATTTGTTAAAAAAGTATACATTTTGATTAACTATAAAAAATTCAAGAGTTCATATAAAGTATCAACCCGCATAAAGCAACATTGATAATGAAGTATCAACCCGCATAAAGCAACATTGATATGCATTATCATTAATGCCGTCTAATACAAGCAGAAACTTTACATTAGTCCAATCATGCATGACCCATATACATTGCGGTATATAAGCAAGCATTATTTCTTTTATTTAAACAATGTGGGACTCAAGTTGTCAATTAAGATTTTCATGGAGCATATCTAGTTCATCACAAAAGTCACCTCACCCAAAATGTTATTAATACTAATATTTGAAACATCAACGTGATTAGCAAGTGGCGTATAGACGCCATTGCACGACAAGAGTTAGCTTGCGTGGTAATTATTAATCTCCGTGAATGAAGCACCTAGATTATGTATATATAAGCAAAACATCACCTTTCTTCCAAGGTATATATATAGTGACTCATTCCTCCTCCAAGATCTTGAAGCAGTCGCACACGCACCACGTGACACGCAATGGCTTACCATTATCAAACGTGACCGGTTCTGGTTCAAACTTTACGTTATCTCGTTCTCCTGGCCCTCCATGAGCAACCACCATGCTGTTGAACTATGTCTTACATTTGAAGAAATGACACACAATCCCGAAGAATACTGGGAGCCTGATCCCGACACCGGGGTGTTCATACCAGCACGCGAGGACCCTGCAGTGACATGCACTACTGAGGAAACTATACTAGATGAAAAGGTGTTTATTCGCCACAAGAGGATGTCGAACTGCCTCGGCACGAATCGTTCACGGGCGAAATACCTCCTGTTCTCCTGTTGTTCCTTTTGCTGACTAACTTAGCAAAACCAACTTAAGAATAAGACATCAAATGAATCATGTGTTTTGTTTTTGGCTAAGTGTTGTTATTTCTTAAAATAGTTGTAGCTACAAAGGGAGAATAAAATGGCACACAAAGTTATATGATTTTGTTTGTTTGTCATTATTCTTTTTTTGTAACGTATGTTTCTAAGTACGAAATATGTCTTCGGCTAAACTATTGGAATCTGACCCTATGTAAATTTGAAGTTAACTTGCGTATTGTAATGAGCTAATCTTTCCAAATAATCGGACCCACGTAGACGCCCAGTAGTACGTCAGTTTTGCTCATTTTATGTACCACAAAATTTACAGTTGACAATTCGATTTGATTTGGGCCCATTATTAAAAAAAAAATATATGCCACTGTTTTATCTTTTGGGTAGCGAACAATTTTTTTTTTTTTTTTTTTTTTTTTTTTTCATTTTGATGGTATTTTTCTTTTAAATTCATCGTCTTTAGGGTAATATGTGACATTTTTGCCCTTCCTAAAAAAAAAATTGTATTAGCTAAGAGGGGCAAAAATGTCCAAAAATTTCGCAAAATACCCTAAAGATGATTAATTTAAAAGAAAATTACTCTCAAAATGAAAAAAAAAAATTGTTCGCTACACAGAAGATGAAAAAGTGGCAAACATATATATATATATATATATATATATATATATATATATATATATATATATATATATTTTTTTTTTTTTTTTATTTTTTTTTTTAATTTGCCCATTTGATTTTTGTCCGCGTTGGACCATTTATCTCTCATGTTGAGCATTTTCACGATTACTTATCATGTTCAAATACGACATGAGAAGATCTCATTCTATCATCTACTATGTCAGTAATAACATTGTCGTAATTTCTCTTGTTATATTTGATAAAGCATGTTTGCATGTTCCTTAATAAATAGTAAAAAAAACACAACATAATGAAACATTAGACTGCTAACAACAATTTTAGATTAGTCTCAATGAGGAATTTGAAGCTCGCTAAACCGATAACTATTACCGCATCAATCTTTGATAAAGGGCACGCCTCGTAACATAATTAGAACAAATGATTCGTGTAAAGATTTCACAAAAAATTCACTGAGATAGTGCTATAAGAACTATGAATTGGCCACGTCAATCTTTTGAAAAAGGATGGTTTTGCCTAATTTGAGTTTATGTGGCGGTGAGTTTAAATCCCGTGAATTAGTCTGCAAAAAAATAAAAAACAGAAAAGTTAGAACCCTTATTAGAAAAGTTTATATTTAAACTCACGAGTTATTTTGTATGCCTAACAACCAGCGTGAAAAAAAAAAAAAACACATGTATGATGCATGGTCAATGTATATTGTGGTATATAAGCTAGCATAGTTCTTTTCTTTTACCTATGTGGGATTCAAAGTCACCCCACACTCCCAAGAAAGTCATCTCATTCCCCTGCCCTCCATGAGCAACCACCATGCTATCGTACCATGTGTTGCTTTGTCTTTTATTATCAAACATAAAAGTCGAATTTGGTCCTATTAGAACCATGTGTTGCTTTGTCTTTCATCATCTAAACGTGTGTTTTAGTATGTAGAATAGAAACTATTAATCTGATTATTTGATAAAGAAATAAGTTGATTCGGTGGAGACTCGTTGGCAGTATAAAGAAACCCCTAATGAATAGAAACGTTTTGCTTCCAAATCGGATTTAGTATTTCCATTGCTAAAAGTTCTAAGTAACATACAAAAACGGAACCGATAGTTTTAGATAGTATTTGACTATTTGTTCAGTCACTCTCATGCAAGTTTATATGTTATACTGATACTTTATCTGTTTCTATAAACAGATATCATCTAACTTCCAAATTTTATACTAGTTACTAGTTTCTATGAATAAAGAAAGAGACTTTTAAGTTTATAAGGGAAAGGTCTGGACTCCATGTTAAAAAAGTATACATTTCTTTTTAACTATCAGAGTATAAAAATTCAAGAGTTCATATAAAATTTCTACTTGTGTTTGACAAACAGTCAAGCATCGATAGGCTTTACCAATGTCGTCTAATACAAGCCGAAACTTTATATTAGTCCAAACATGTATGATGTATATACATTGCGGTACATAAGCAAGCATTGTTTCTTTTATTAAAACAATGTGGGACCTCACACAAAATGTTATTAATACTAATATTTGTAACATTAATGTGATTCCGCTTCACTTGCGTAGACACGCCGACCAGTGCATGACGTGTGTTAGCTTGCGAGGTAATTATTAGTCAACGAGAATGAAGCACTGCTAGATTATCAATAAGCAAAAAATCACCTTTCTTCCAAGGTATATATAGCGACTCGTTCCTCCTCCAAGATCTTGATGCAGTGGCACGCCTCGTGACACGCAATGGCTTACCATCAAATGTGACCGGTTCTGGTTCAAAAATTATGTTATCTCGTTCTCCTGGCCCTCAATGAACGAATTTTTGATATATTGTGTATTTTTTTATTCAAAATAATATAATTAATGATACCAAAATCTATACTATTTTTTTTCTTACTTACACTTTAAATAAAAAGATAACCGGCACTTACCATGACGTTGAATTATAACTCCAAGTAAAAATTGTTATTGTAGACTTCTTATGTGATATTATAAGCTTATGTGAAAAAAATTAAATAATGTATATTACTACATAGACTTTCATCCTCATTCCCATCAACATAAAGATTTGTTAAGACTTATAGTGATCTTTTTCCTGTAAAAAAAGAGATTTTGAAATTTGTTAGGGAAAGGTTTGGTCTCCTTGTTAAAAAAGTATACATAATGTCGTCTAATACATGCGGAAACATTATATTAGTCCAATCTTGCATGACCTATGTACATTGCGGTATATAAGCCACCATTGTTTCTTTTATTTAAACAATGTGGGATTCAAGTTGTCAATTAAGATTTTCATGAAGCATATCTAGTTGATCACAAAAGTCAGCTCACACCCAAAATGTTACTCCCTCCGTCTCATTTTATAAGTCCATGTTTGAAAAGTCAAAGTCTTTTTTTTCAAAGTTTGACAGTAATTATTTTCTTTCGTATTATATAATACTTGATACAAAACATATAAATTGATTTGTATTTTAAATGTATTTTCATTGGTATACTTTTCATCAAAGTATTATATAATACGGAATAAAATAATTACGGTCAAACTTTGAAGAAAAAGACTTTGACTTTTCAAATATGGACTTATAAAATGGGACGGAGGGAGTATTAATACTAATATCTGAAACATCAACGTGATTCAGCAAGTGGCGTACAGACGCCATTGCACGACAAGAGTTAGCTTGCGAGGTCGCACACACATGACACGCAATGGCTTACCATTATCAAACGTGACCGGTTCTGGTTCAAACATTATGTTTTCTCATTCTACTGGCCCTCCATGAGTGACCACCATGCTGTTGAACCATGTCTTACATTTGAAGAAATGACACACAACCCGATCAATATCTGGAGCCTGATCCCGATACTAGGGTGCTCATACCAGCAGGCGAGCAGGGGGCAGTCAGAAATTTGTTTTTGTTTTGTTTTGTTTTGTTTTTTTTTTTTTTTTTTGAGGGGGGGGGGGGGGGGCAAAAAAAAAATTAAAGGACGTTAGCAAATGCAAAAACAAAACATTATAATATATAACTACGTAAAAATGTTGCAACAAATTTTTTCATTTAGCACTTTATTTGTACACGACGCTCATCCGCGTCATTAAAATCATCTAAAAGTAAATCTAAAGTATTTATACAGGAATTAATAAGAGGCGACAAATCAGTTTTATAACAACTAGACAAGTACCCGTGCATAACAACGGTATTTTATAGCGACAAATAGTTTATTGATAAAAAAAGTTTATAGATTATAAACGAAAAATAATAAAAGTTTGAAGATTTGAGAATTTAACATAATGGTTTGAAACCCGGTTCGACCAGGGTGGTTCAACCGCCGGTTGAACCGTTCCGGTCGAAAAATGGGTCTATTTAAACCAGGTCAACTTGCTAGGTTGGGTCGAAAACAGGGCAAATTAAACTGGGTCAACCCGTCCGGGTTTGAAGCGTCCCGGATCAACCCGGTTTTTGTTTTAATTGGTTGTATTTAATTTGATAGATATGTTTTTAATTAGTTGTACAATGTGAATAAATTATTGTACTTTTAAGTAATGGATAATGTTTTGAAACCCGGTTTGACCCGGGTGGTTCAACCAGTTGAACCGTTCCGGTCAAAAAATGGGTCGATTTAAACCGGGTCAACTTGCTAGGTTGGGTCGAAAATGGGTCAAACCGGGTCAACCCGCCGTGTTTGAAGCGTCCCGGGTCAACCCGGTTTGTGTTTTAATTGGTTATATTTAATTTGGTAGATATGTTTTTAGTTAGTTATATAATGTGAATAAATCATTGTACTTTTAAGTAATGTGGCGTTTTAATAATAGTATTAAATGAATTTCAATATTTTCTTATATACATTTTCAACATTTCAACTTTTCACTTTTATTGACTTTTCCACTTTCACCTTTGACCCTTTTTCTTTTATAAATAGTAAAGATTAGTATTTTTACATGGACTTTATGAGTGTATAAGATTGACAAAAAAAAAAAAAAAAAAAACAATATTAGTTACAATTTACAACATTAGGCTTTTTATATAATACCTATGCATGCCCGGATTTGGCTATGGGCCATAAGGGCGACGGCCCAGGGGCAGCCCAAAGGGGGTGGGGGGGGGGGGGGGGGGGGGCAGCAATCTAGAAGTCCATATGTATCTATATACTCTATCACTATTAACTTTGGCCCATTTAAAAATAGCCGGCTACATATTTAATTTTGAAAAGAAAGTTGCGAAACTTACGTCATTCACTCATTCATTGTTTGACTAAATCACTAAATATTTAATAAGATATAACGGCAGTTTTACAACTTAGAAGAAAAGAAAACGGTAGGCAAGGCTGAAGGCTATTTGATAGCTTTGTGATCACGGGAAATAAGTTTCGAATTGTAAAGGCATTTAACAAACAAAAGATAATCTTTTTTTCTCTTCATAAATTTGATTAGGGGATATTGTTCCATACTCATTATTTTTGCTTTTGTAGAATATTAGACAATTTACTCTCTATTTTGTCATGTTGCATCGTTTACAATCGTCAGGTGCCCAAAATAGGAAACGAAAAAAAATTCAACAAAAATTAGAGCGACCTCAACACGGTTCTATGGAAGGGTATGTAGTTAGAACGAAAAATATAATAATAATGTTGAAGAAAATAATGACAAGGTTAACGTTAATATAGATAATGAAAATCCTATAAATAATGAAAACCTAGAAAATGATAAGGTTAACATTAATGATGATAATGAAAATCCTAAAATCAATGAAAATATAGAAACTAATGAGGTTAATGTTAGTGACAATGATGATAGTAGCTTTAGCAAATGTCGACTATGACAAGATAATTGATGTTTTTGCTTCAAGAAACACACGAAGACATCGATTTAGGTGATCAATGTTGCCGAACTTGTATTCGGAGTTTATCTCCTCATATTGTATCGTTTTATTTAATGAATAAAAATCGGCGTGGGATGAGCCGCCTGGCATCCGAAAAAATATGTTGTTTGTTTACAAGGGGCATATTCACTCGGCTCCCCCAGGGCATCCGAAATCTCAGGACCGGCCCTGTACCTATGTACAATTTTTAGGGCTTTGTGGGTGGGCCATGGCCCACCTTACCCCCACATAGCTCCGCCACTGCAGGCGAGCAAAACTTAGAGGACCCCTGCAGTGACGTGCCCTGCTGAGGTAACTATATTGGATGAAATGGTGTTTATTTGCCGACAAGAGGATGTCTAACTGCCTCAGCCCGAATCGTTCACGGGCGAGATACCTCTTGTTGATCCTTTTGTTGACTAACTTAGCAAAACCAACTTACTAAAGAATAAGACATCAAATGAATCATATGTATTGTTTATGGCTAAGTGTTGTTATTTCTTAAAATAATTGTAGCTGCAAAGGGAGAATAAAATGACACACAAAGTTTTATGTTTTTGTTTGTTTGTCATATTATTCTTTTTGTAATTTATGTTTCTAAGTACGAAATATGTCTTCGGCTAAACTATTGGAATGTGACCCTATGTTAATTTAAAGTGAATTTGCGCATTGTAATGGGCTCATATTTGCCAAATAATCAGACCTACGTAGAGGCCCGGTAGTATGTCAATTTTGCTCATTTTATTATTTTATATACCTCAAGTACTCTATAATTTACAAGCTCAGTGAATTTAAGTTATAAGATGCTAAGGCAAGACTGCATCAATATCCTCATTAATACTTTTATATGTTTGTTTTTCGTAACATAATAAATTTTGCTAGTGCAATATTTAGCGACATAGACAAGTGGAATCTAAATTTTTGTGACGAGAAAGTCAGGACTCCTTATAAGAAAAATTTATACGTTTTGTTAACTCACAACCAACATTAGAATAATAAAAACACGTATGCTTGATGTATATTGTGGTATATACGCTAGCTAGCATAGTTTTCATTCTTTTACCTATGTGGGATTCAAAGTTGTCTAAGATTTTCGTGAAACATATTTTACATTTGAAGTTGATCACTAACGTCACCCCACACTCACAGCAAAGTCATCTCATTCGTTTGCCCTCCTTGAGCAACCACATTGCTATCGAACCATGTGTTGCTTTGTCTTTCATTATCAAACATAAAAGCCGACTTTGGTCCTACTAGAATCTTCACTAAATCCGAACCACCTTTATCATGTCTATCCATTCCATCTCCATTCCTGCCATAGTGAAATTTAATGTTCCTTATTAGCAGTTAATCTTTTATCTTATGATTTTCGAGATAGTTTTATCTAAACGTGTGTTTTAGTATGTCAAATAGAAACTATTAACCTGATTGTTTGATAATGAAATAAGTTGATCCGGTGGAGACTCATTGGCGGTATAAACAATCCCTAACGAATAGAAACGTTTTTGCTTACAACTGAATATTAATAATTTCAGATTTATATATAATGTATGTTAAATGTTTACTAGTAAATCGGTATTTCCATTGTTTAAATTCTAGCATACAAAAACAGAACTTTTTGTTTTAGATAGTATTTGACTATTTGTTCAGTCACTCTCATGCAAGTTTTGATATATTATATTGATTGTTTTTTGTTTCTGTAAACAGATCTCATTTAACTTTCAAAATTTTCTACTTGCATAAAGAAAGAGACTTTTAAATTTACAAGGTAAAGGTTTGGAATTCATGTTAAAAAAGTATACATATCTTGTTTGACCAAGGATCAAACGAGAAGAAAACTTAAAATGAGAATAATGAAAAATAATTATAACTACATATTTGAAATGCATCGACTTGAATTAGATGCATTCCTAGTCTTTTAAATGCACCATAATATATTTTCCAGCAAAAAATTAGATGCATATACATATATTAGATGCATTTCATCAAGTTAGACGAATCCTATACATTTTTTGTCCTCTGCGGGTCAAATTTATTGTTAGTACTACTTTGCATCGTTTTCACTTCAAAATCACTTTCGAAGCTAATTGGGATGCATCTAAATGAATATAGATGCATCTAAATCAAGTCGACGCATCTCAAATGTGTGGTTATAATTATTTCTCATCCTTCTCATTTTAAGTTTTCTTCTCATTGGATCCTTACCCTTGTTTGTTTAACTATAAAAAATTCAAGAGTTCATATAAAGTTTCAGCATATGCAGCAATTACTATTGATAGACTTTATCAATGTCATACAACACATGCTGAAACTTTATACTAGTCCAAACATGAAACATGTATGACCCATATACATTGCGGTATATAGGCAAGCATTGTTTCTTTTATTTAAACAATGTGGGATTCAAGTTGTCAATTAAAATTAAGATTTTCATGAAGCATATCTAGTTGATCACAAAAGTCACCTCACCCAAAATGTTATTAATACTAATATTTTAAACATCAGTGTGATTCTGCTTCACTTACGTATAGACGCCAATGCACGAGGAGTGTTAGCTTGCGAGGTAATTATGACTCATTCCTCCTTCAAGATCTTGATGCAGTCACACACCATGTAACACACAATGGCTTACCATCATCAAACGTGACCGGTTCTGGTTCAATATGCAGGATCTCCCTATTATATTTTGTATGTGCAACGCAGAAAAGATGCAATATGTGAGCTTGCTAAAGATTACACACCTGCGGGTCGGGTTGAGTAGCGGGTGAAAACAGTTTTGTATGAACCAAAAGAGAGTGAAATGAGTTGGGTTGAACCAAGACTCTCTTTTACCAAAAGATTTATCAAGATTTAGTTTGCCAACTGCAAACATGATTACATGTACATCATGATTTTAGTAATATACTACTGTAATTTCTTGTATGAAATGATTTTGGAGGCTGAATCATTAACATTACTTTTTAAGTGAGTTCCAAACCATTTGACACATTTCCAATTTAGTTAAAAAATATATTTTACGGTTTTACCCATTAAAGATGATAGAAAACCAATTTCATTAATTAGTAAATGGATCAGAATAGCTTCCACTAAAAACAGCCGAATTAGTATCACACAATAGTTCATAATTGTCAGTAGGTATAAGGAATAGAAGGAGATGAAGAATGTTTTGTGATTGATTGATTACCGATTACAATGATGTGGGATATATATGCCTACTATACAATGCTATTTTAGGTAAATACTAAAGGCATATATATCTACAATCAATTATACAATGAATGACAACTCAAATAGATAAGCATAAATCAATTAAGATAAATGTACAGCTAACACTCCCCCGCAGTTTGAGCGGGAGGGCAACGAACACTCAAGCTGGAGCGGAACTCCTCAAACAAAGCGGTAGGCAAGCCCTTAGTAAAAATGTCTGCATACTGATAGCGAGAAGGCACATGAAGAACCCGGACTTGACCGGTAGCTACCAAATCCCGAACAAAATGAATGTCAATCTCAATATGCTTCGTCCGTTGATGCTGAACCGGATTAGAAGACAAATAAACAGCACTGACATTGTCACAATATACAAGCGTAGCAGAGGACAAAGGAGTATGTAACTCACGCAGAAGATTCCGTAACCAACATGTCTCAGCAACTGCATTAGCAACACCCCGATACTCAGCCTCAGCACTAGAGCGAGAGAGCGTCGGTTGACGCTTAGCGGACCATGAGAGTAGATTATTGCCAAGGAACACACAATAACCTGAAGTAGATCGCCGAGTAATAGGACAACCAGCCCAATCCGCATCCGAATAAGCAACTAATGAAGTAGTAGAGGATGCAAACAACTGTAATCCATAATCTATAGTACCACGAACATATCGCAAAATCCGCTTAAGAGCCGAGAAATGAGGCTCCCTTGGATCATGCATATGAAGACAAACCTGCTGAACTGCATAGGAAATATCAGGTCGAGTAAAAGTGAGATACTGAAGAGAACCCGCAAGACTCCGATATAAGGTTGGATCAGACACCAAATCACCATCATTACCCAATTTAGACTCAGTATCAACAGGAGTCCGACTGGGGTTACAACCAATCATGTGTGCACGCTCTAGGATCTCAGTAGCATACTTATGCTGAGATAAGAACATCCCTGTAGAATCACGTGTAACAGATATGCCCACAAAATAATTTAGAGATCCCAAATCTGTCATAGAAAACTCTGTATGCAAAGAAGCAATAATTCGCTGTAACAAACTCTCAGAAGAAGCTGTTAGGACAATGTCATCAACATACAATAATAAATAAGCAGTATCAGTCCCCTGTTGATAAATAAATAAGGTTGTGTCACAACGACTATGAGTAAATCCAACCCGAAGAACATAAGCAGCAAAACGCTGAAACCAAGCCCGTGGAGCCTGCTTGAGACCATAAAGAGATCTCTGTAATAAGCAAACATAATCAGGATAATTCAGATCCCGAAAACCAGGAGGCTGATGCATGTAAACAGTCTCAGTCAGATCACCATGCAAAAAGGCATTCTTGACATCAAGCTGATGAATCGGCCAATGTCGAGAAAGAGCCAAACTAAGCACCGTCCGAATAGTACCTGGCTTAACAACCGGGCTAAAGGTCTCATCCACATCTACACCCTCAATCTGAGTACTGCCATTCGCGACAAGTCGAGCCTTGTAGCGACTAAGAGTACCATCAGCTAAAAACTTGTGGCGAAATAACCACATACAGCGAATAATATTGGCATCCATAGGCCGAGGTACAAGAATCCAAGTTTTATTCTTAATAAGTGCATTGTGCTCATCGGACATAGCATTTCGCCAGTTGGGATTATTAAACGCAGCATTATATGATTTTGGTAATGGGGAGAGGGTCGACACATGAAGATTTAAACGCTGAATGGGACGGGTAGTCCCAACACGAGAACGCGTGACCATGGGATGAATCGAAACCGAGTTTGGCTTAACATTTGTATGTGGTAGATCTTGGGAAACGGAAACGGGGGTGGGTAGTTGATTGATTGGACTAGTATCAGTTTCATTAGTTTGAAGTGGAATATGAATATTGGGAGGGGAGGTGGCAGTTTGTGTTTGTGTTTGGGTTGGTGAAGGTGGGACATTTGTAGGGGTACTGGGTTCATCTGTGATGTTTGGGTGAGGTAAATCAGTTGAAGTGGTAGTAGGTGTAGGTGACAGTTTGATTATATTTGAGATGACATTGGAGGAGTCATCCAAAAAATCATACGAGGGACTTACATTTGGTGTCATTGAACCAAACGGAAAAACTGTTTCATCAAATGTAACATGGCGTGAAATGATAATTTTATTTGTGTTTAGGTCCAGGCAACGATAACCACAATGATTAGAAGCATGCCCCAAAAATAAGGATGGTGTAGCTCGGGCTCCAAGTTTGTGTTCAGTATCAAGGTGAGGATAACAAAGACAACCAAAAACACGCAAGAGATTATAATCAGGTTTAGTTCCAAAAAGACGGGTAAAGAGAATTTCATTTTCAATGGCACGTGATGGCAAAATATTTAATAAGTGAACTGCCATATTAAGGGCTTCAGTCCAATAATTGGGTGGTAGGTGAGCTTGAAACAATAATGTCCGAATAATGTTATTAATGGTGCGGATCATCCTTTCAGACTTCCCATTTTGTTGAGAAGTGCGTGGACATGAGAAATGAAATTGAATTCCATTATCGGCAAATAATTTGTGGAATGCGTGGTTGTCAAATTCACCACCATGGTCACACTGAAACGACTTTATATCACACTTGAATTGATTTTTGACAAATGAACGAAACAACATAAACTTGGACAAAACATCAAATTTATTGACTAAAGGATAAACCCAGACAAATTGCGAATAGTGGTCTAAAAATAAAACATAGTATCGAAATCCAGAAAGACTCGGAATTGGAGATGTCCACAAGTCTGAGTGAACAATGTCAAAACAAGATTGAACAAAAGTAGATGAACTAACAAATGGAAGTCGCACGTGTTTGCCAAGCTGGCAAGCATGACAAAGTACAGGAGACTTCTCCTTATTACATGAGATGGAATTATTTGAGATGACACTTCGTAGCATTTCATTTCCTGGATGTCCAAGACGTTGATGCCACGTGTACTGACTGGTGAGATAGACCTGAGGAATTGGAGAGGGCTTTGTAACAGGGTACAAAGGTCCAGTGCTGTCACATCGGAGCAGCACCCGACGAGTTTGGAAATCCTTAACAGAAAAACCAAAAGGATCAAATTCAACGGTACAATAATTGTCACAAACAAACTGACGAACCGAAATTAAATTTTTACGATATTAGGAGTAATTAAGACATTGTGTACATGAAGGGGTCGAAAAGGTGTAGGCAAAACACTATGTCCAGAGTTGGTAACGGGAATGGAATGCCCGTCACCAACTGCAACAGATGAATAAATGCACGAATTAAAAACATCACTAAGATTATGGACATAATCATTAAGGTGTGATGACGCACCTGTATCCATATTCCAATTACCGGGAGCAGGATCCTGTAGTGTCGGGGCAGCAAAAGCATGTGGCAAAATTGTTTCGTGACCCGAAGAAGTCCTTAAAGAACTGGCCTGAACGTGTTGACCTGTCATTGGAGTCTGACCAGTCAAACCAAACTGAACCGGTGCTGGACCAAGTAGACCCGGGATACCAAACTGAACTGGTGCTGCATTCTGAACCGGATATGCGACCTGGCCTGGGTTTATGGACTGTCCCAGATTGGTGGAATGTGTAGCATGTGAAGGAGCTCAAGTGGGTGTGTTTGCTGTTGGGCCAGGTTGCAAAGATGGGCCACCAAAACCCGGTGGATTATGCATTAGCGAATAGCCAGAAGCATATGGACTGGTGTGTAATGCAATCGGGTTATTAACAGTAGGTGCATGAGATTGACCATTAAACTGAGGGACACTATTGCTTCCATTACATCCCAATTTGGCTAATAAGTTTTGTAAATTTTGCATGTCAGTTTGTGAAAAAGAAGTGGAAATATCATGAGAGTTTGAAATACGTTTACCACTTGCATGCACACCATTGTGTAAATATTTGCATGAGGCACCAAAACGACATGATCCTTTATCGAAATAATAGCATGGCTTGTGTACCTTTTCTGTTGAGGAAGAAGAGCGGCGAGTATTGGAACCGGTGTTTGCCAATAACACCGTTGGTGATGAGGACGTAGAATCCATAAGACCATCTCGGACACGAGACTTCAATCGCATTTCCTCCGTAGTGAGCATAGACCTAACGGTTTTGAGATCGGGAAACGTCTCCCGATGAGCGATGATGGTGGCCACGTGATCATACCTTGCGGGCAAGCCTTCTAATGCAAAAGTAACCACGTCATCATTATCCAAAGTCGACCCAAGGCTAGTCAAGATTGTTGCAATAGATTCAATCTTCCTAAAATAGGCATCAATGCTCATATCACCGAGTTTCAAACAACGTAACTCCGCTTTCAAAGCAATAGAGCGGGTACGTTTATTATCATTAAAAATAGCGGCAAGTATATCCCATGCTTCTTTAGCCGATTGAGGGTTGTCAACAACGAGTCGTTGTTGAAGAGTCTTAGACACGGTGACAAATATCCAAGAGAGGATTATGGTATCAATTTTCAGCCACTCGGCATCATGAGGTAGGGTGGTGCTCGAGGCTGCCTCATCCTTATCCTTGGTCTCGATGTGATCCATAAGGGAATTACCCTTGCAAAGGTTGTGGAAGAAGTAGACCCACGATGAATAATTCATCTCATCTACATCTAACTTGACGGGGATTAGGTTATTTAGGTTAGTGATGGCCATGAGTTTGTCGGAGAGAAGAATGACGGGTTGTGGGGTAGTGTTAATGACAGTCATGCTTGATGTTTTGTAAAGGAGCGTATACAGTAGGTAGGTAAGTAGGGTTTTTGAGAGAGAAACTGTTATACCCACGATTTTGCAAACAATAATATAGTAAACTGAGGGTCGACTGGTTATCCAAACAACCAACAGTCGACAACAACCTTCAACAGATCGACTGGCTATTATTTGCCAACGGCCGACTAAAAAACAAAAACAAAAACGGGAGAAAGAGCAGCGGTGATTAAGCGTGTATTAGGGTTTTACTACTGATACCATGCCAGTAGGTATAAGGAATAGAAGGAGATGAAGAATGTTTTGTGATTGATTGATTACCGATTACAATGATGTGGGATATATATGCCTACTATACAATGCTATTTTAGGTAAATACTAAAGGCATATATATCTACAATCAATTATACAATGAATGACAACTCAAATAGATAAGCATAAATCAATTAAGATAAATGTACAGCTAACAATAATGATCCAAAATACTGAGTCAAGCACCTGATAGACTATCCATCTCTATATCATTGCCTTGGTCAATCCTGAAACAAAAGAATATAGAATTTAAAGACTGAAGCGGAGGATCCAAACTCAAGCCAAGCACAACCATAAAGTATAAGTGACAGATATAGAGACAAATATAGATTCATAACCTCTCAGGCTCATTCGTTTGTGTAGAAACAGTAACTTGTTGCCATTTTCTTCGGCATCAAGTATCACCTTTGGATTTCGTTTTTTTCACAAAGGGCTGTAACAGTAGCCTCAACTAGTCAACTGCAAGTCTGCAATTATAACATTTAATGTGAATCTTGTTCGATAGAACATGTCTGCATGCTTTATATCTTAATAAATGGGAAAAAAAACACGACTTGATGAAACATTAGGACTTGAACGCCATACTACGCGAATGAGAGAATAAGAGAACGTTAACAACATTTTTAGATAAGTTTAATTGAGGAATTTGAAGCTCACTAAACCTATAACTATTCCACCATGAATCTTTGATAAAGGGTACGCCTCCTAATAATTCGATAAGATTATTCGTGTTAAGATTCTTTTGTCTTTCATAACATAACTAGTTATAACGCCCGCGCACGCGCGGGTTTTTTTAAAAATTTTTTGAATCATATATTTTTATTTATTAAAAAATAAATAATTTAATCTTTGTTTTGTTTGATTTATGATGTTTAATTATAGTTTCTTTTATTATTAAAGATAATTATTTAAAAATTTTAATCCTGTTATTAATTGCATCTTATCTATATTTTTTGTATTTATCTTCTACTTTTGTTATGGATAAATATAAAATATTACCTAATAAGAAAATAATTTTTTTTTAAATAAAATTATTACTAAATAAGGTATGTATGCATTTTTTTGATATGAAAAATTCCCAATAGGGGTTTTATTGTATTATATAAAAGATTAATAAATTTTACCAGTGCTATATTTAGCGACATAGACTAATGGAGTCTAAAATTTTGTGACTGAAAAGTTAAGACTCCTTACTATTAAAGTTTATACGTTTTGTTAACTCCCGGGTTAGTTGTCCGTCCAGTCTAACAACCAACAATAGAATAATAAAAACACGTATGATCAATGTATATTGTGGTATATAAGCTAGCATGGTTTCTTTTCTGTTACTTATGTAGGATTCAAAGTTGTCTAAGTTTTCATGAAACATATCTCACATTTGAAGTTGATCATCAACGTCACCCTACACTCATAGCAAAGTCATCTCATTCGACTGCCCTCCATGAGCAACCACCATGCTATCGAACCATGTGTTGCTTTGTCTTTCATTATCAAACATAAAAGCCGACTTTGTTCCTATTATAAACTTCACTAAATCCGAACCACCTTCATCATGTGATTTCATGTCTATCCATTCCATCCTCATTCCTGCCATAGTGAAAACTAATATTCCTTTAGTTAATCTTTTATCTTATGAATTTCGAGATAGAAACTATTAATCTGATATATTTATATATAAACTATGTTAAATAATTACTAGTTACGCGCAAATTGGACTTAGTATTTCCATTGGTTATATTAATCATTTTTCTATTTCTATCAGCAGATATCATTTAACTTCCAACATTTTCTACTAGTTACTAGTATCTATGCATAAAGAAGGAAACTTTTAAATTTATAACGGAAAGGTTTGGACACCTTGTTAAAAAAAGTATACATTTTGTATAACTATAAAAATTCAAGAGTTCATATAAAGTTTCCTCTTGTACATAAATACTATCAATACGGCTTAATACAAGATGACACTTTATATTAGTCCAATCACGCATGATCCATATACATTGCGGTATATAAGCAAGCATTGTTTCTTTTATTTAAACAATGTGGGATTCAAGTTGTCAATTAATGTTTTCATAAAGCATATCTTACAATTGAAGTTGATCACAAGAGTCACCTTACACAAAATGTTATTAATACTAATATTTGAAACATTAATGTGATTCCGCTTCACTTGCGTATAGACGTCATGAGTGTTACCTTGCAAGGTTATCATTGTTAAGGGATAAGTATAAGCCCAAGCCCGGTCTGTGGGTTTATGGTATTAGGGTTTCACTATTATAAATAGTGGATGATTAATAAGATTATACCTACGGGTTTCAATGTAGTCTAACATGGTATCGGAGCGGGTCTGATCCTCAGACCTAGGTGGCTATGTTGAGCCGCCTCCTTTAAGCCACCCGTCAAACGTATCCCTTAATTAATTTCGGAGAAGACATATTCACAAAAACACATTCAGCCGCACCCTTTTTTTTATATACGAAAGAAAAGCAGAAAGATATTAAGCCGCAACATTCTAATTTGATATATGATATTTCTTTCTCGGCGAATGTACATAAGGATTTAATAGCAAGGATGGATATTGGTGACGGTGATGTTGTCATTCTTCAAGATTGACTTTGAGATGTTTGGTAGTTTATTTTGATGTTTTTACTTTTTAATGTTATTGTCGTAGTTGTTTTATTATTTGTTTGTTAGTCGATCGTTCGTACGGCTTTGTTACCAGTCGTTTAAGTTGACCGTTGGTACCAGTCCCTAATGTCGACCGTTGGTACGATGTTGTTACCAGTCGACTTAGCCGACCGTTGGTACCAGTCGACTAAAGTCGACCGTTGGTACGGTTTTGTTACGCGTCGAGTAAGTTATGTTTTTTTATTATGTTGATGTTTTCTTTTCTTTTTTAGTTTACTACTCCAGTTCGAGCTTTCGCGGTTTCGCCGCTCGAACTGCGGGGGAGTGTTAAGAGATAAGTATAAGCCCAAGCCCGGTTTGTGGGTTTAGGGTATTAGGTTTCACTATTATAAATAGTGGATGATTAATAAGATTATACCTACGGGTTTCAATGTAGTCTAACAATCATTAGTCTACGAGAATGAAGCACTACTAGATTATCTATAAGCAAAACTCACCTTTCTTCCAAGGTATATATACAGTGACTCATTCCTCCTTCAGGATCATGTTGCAGTCACACACCATGGGACACGCAATGGCTTACCATCATCAAACGTGACCAGTTCTTGTTCAATATGCAAGATCTCCCAATTATATTTTATATGTGCAACGCAGAAACGATGCAATATGTGAGCTTTCTAAAGATGACACATGAGTGGGTCGGGTTGAGTAGCGGGTCAAAACAGTTTCGTATGAACCAAAAGAGAGTGAACCGAGTTGGGTTGACCCAAGACTCTCTTGTATGATTACATGTACGGCATGATTTTAATAATACTCTAATTTCTTGCATGAAATGATTTTGGAGGCTGAATCATTAACATCACATTTTTAGGTTCCAAACCATTTGACACATTTCCAATTTAGTTAAAAAAAAAATATTTTACGGTTTTACCCATTAGAGATGATAGAAAACCAACTTCATTAATTAGTAAATTGATCAAAATAGCTTCCGCTAAAAACAGCCGAATTAGTATCACACAATAGTTCATAATGATCCAAAATACTGAGTCAAGCACCTGATTCACTATCCATCTCTATATCATTGCCTTGGTCAATCCTGAATAAAAAAGAATATAGAATTTATAGACTGAAGTGGAGGATCCAAAATCAAGCCAAGCACACAACCATAAAGTATAAGTGACAGATATAGAGACAAATATAGATTCATAACCTCACAGGCTCATTCGTTTGTGTAGAAACGGTAACTCGTTGCCATTTTCTTCGGCATCAAATATCACCACCGCAGCAGCCTCAACTGCAGAAGCTGCAACGTGTGGATCACCCACCGTAAAGATGCGAGTAATCTAATAGAAGGAACATGAACAATGCCAGTATGATGAAAAATCATATCATATCTATAGACGACTCACTATTAACTTTTTGGATTGGTATTTGTTGGGTTATGGTAGTTAAATTAGCCGTTATACGATTAGAAATGTGTGAGCCTATTGGGGGCACACACGTTAACATACGAAGAGTACGTTTATACTTGTTATATTTATTAAGTGTTTAATATGTTTCACGTAATAATTGGACTAATTTAAATATATGTTATATACAAAAGAGAGGGACTTAGATGTCGGAAAATGAAACTCCCGGATCTCCCTCGGCCAGCTATAGGGAAGGTTCTAGGAGGGGCTTGGTTGTCGGTTTTTTTAAAAGTAATGAAGTATTATGCTAGACTTGGAGAGCAAGTTGGGTTGCTATATAAACACTCCATACCCCTCGATACACAGATACTAAAAAATCATAATACACGACTAATTAAAAATACCGAATGGCAAAGTTACTCTTTTTTGGCCAAAGATATAAAGTTGATACTACTACCTCATTGGTTGTTTGGTTTGCTATTCATTCGTCCCTAAGCAGAAGCATTACAAAAATCATTTGTTTTGTTTTTTACTTTTGCTACTAGGTCTCTACCCGTCCGATGGATGGTTTTTCTAATAACTGATTAAAATCGTAGAACTATATTTAAGATTCAATACACTAATTATAGCAGAATGCATTGTGGCAGATAGTATTAAAGGTGTCATAAGATAATAATGTGATGTTTCGCTTATGTGTTTAAGAAATTATGTGTAATAAGAGTTAGAGTATATATGAAATCAATAAAAAAAAGTTTTGAGTTGCTACTAAGTAATTATGGGTTAGAGTTAATGGTTGTAAAGAGATATTCTAAACGCCTAAACGGTGGTTTATTCAATTCATGAAATTGACATAATTTATTTTATTGTTCTAATCCATTGCTAGTTTTTCTTTTTATAATAAATTAGCATTAAAAAAAAAACATACTCTATGAATCCAAGTATTCTAATAACATCTTTGGATTTTATATCTTGGTTTAGAAAAATTTAATGTTTGATCATTGGTAACTAATCACATGTGTTTTATAAAATTAGTCATTCATATGAATATTTAAAATACATTATACATCGGGTCAATAAAAACAAACTATGATTGATTCTTGATCAGTATACTACTTGAACAAAATTTATGTACATTTCATTCATAGTTAATTAAAATGTTGTTGAATTATATTTAGACCTGTTAATTAACGCCAAGATTAGATAAACTACATCAAATAAAAAGCACCTAACATCCAATTTCATTAACACTAAGAAAACATTAAAATTTGGCCGATTGTTCTAGCAAAAAAGAAAGACCGATAGAAAATATAAAGAGTTGAGTTATTTAAAAAACCAAACATTCCTTACATATCAAGGGATTCATCTCCGCCATCCATCTTAAAAGAAATCAATGGTTGAGATTAAAAACATTTTAATATTTCACTCATTTTTTATAATTTAAATATATCTTAAACCGTTAATCGTTAAGCGAAAATAATTACACCATCGCGACGAGCATTTAATTATCTTTCTATAGATACGCTATTTGATATATTTTCGACAAATTTTTTTTTGTTTTTTTTACTTTTTTTTCGTGGCCGAAAAAATCATATATGATATTACATATCATATCATATATGATATTACATATCATATCATATATGATATGTAATATCATATATGATATTACATATCATATCATATATGATATGTAATATCATATATGATATGATATGTAATATCATATATGATTTTTTCGGCCACGAAAAAAAGGTGAAAAAAACGAAAAAAAAATTTTTGTCGAAAATATATCAAATAGCGTATCTATAGAAAGATAATTAAATGCTCGTCGTAACGGTATATTTTTTTTCGCTTAACGATTAACGATTTGAAAGATATTAATATTTGAAAAAAAAAGGATGAAAGTGGATTTTTTAAATTGTTAGGATTAATCTCATCCATTAGATCAAATAAAGATGGAGAAAAGATGGATGGTGGAGATTAGTCCCTTGTAAAAAATGTTTGGTCCTCAAATGATCTTTTACCAAAATATAAATACATAAAAGAACAATGTTTGCATATCACTTTTTCGCATTCTTGTGTATCCCCCGATGGTTACTTAGAACCTCATAAACACATAGATTTTAGTTTGACAAGTCTAAAACCTCACTAAATAAGCTAAGACAAACTTGTCCTTAGTCTATAAGAAGTAAAACTGCGGGTTGGTTGAGTTGACTTATTTCAACTATTTGAGCGTGAAGATGTTAGTTCGGGTTAGATTAATGCTGATGGCTTGGTTTGGCCATTTGTGTTGGTTGGTTACTTTAAACTTTACACAAATAACTAATTGTGTTAGTTATGTTAACACTAACCATTTATGTATAACTTGATCATAAACTCGTCTTTAAACTTGACACGAATAAGTAATTGTGTTAGTTATTATAACACTAACTATTTATGTATAATTTGATTATAAACTCACTCTCTCTAATATGATTATTTAAACGGGTTGACAGGCACACTTTGGCTAACACACGTTAAACTTGGTTATTAATTGATTTGTTTACTCAAAATTCTGAACTTTAAACTTGTCTATGTTTGTAGCAAATCATTTAGCAGTTTAATCAAGCATCGACAAACAAAAAACAGAATACTAAATATGATCGCTTTCTTTTTCGTCATTGATTCTAAAAGTCATACATAATCGCAATGCATAATTTTGTAAAATAAGTTTCATTTCCAGAACATTCATAATAACAACTCATATTTTGTAAACATGGTGCTTCTTCCACTTTATGCTATCCATTGTTGTTTTGTCTTTGAAGAAAGTACATCATAAATTAGTTTTAAACATAAGGATGTCATGATTCTTTGGAAAACATAAAACCATGATGTTGCCATGGACTAGAGACATAATTCTTCCGGACAACCCACGTACGCTCGATTAAAGATTGCCACGCCGATCATGATCATTGGCAACAAAATCTTGCAATTCTAATTCATCACACAGCTTGAAAGTTATATGATAATCTCTAAACCCTAAACCATTCACAGGCGACACGGACACATAACATGGAAAGAGGCAAAATGAGTGGTTTGAACGAATATGCAGAGAATATATACTCGAATTAAAGAGGAGTGTCCTGCATAACGAAACATTAAGGAATTAAATAAATTCAAATAAAGATTTTAAACTTAAGAAACAAAGACAACAAAATTAAAATGATTATGGGAAATGTCTTGGATATCATTCTAATGTAATGTAATATGAGGAGATATCCATGCACATCAGAAGGATTTGTTAAAGCTTTATCAATTCCTTTTGGGCGTCTGCAAGTTACTGTTTATATTTGATATGTATATTGCTAGTATGTCACTTTTAAACAAATTTAGATTAGTTGCTCATAAGTGCCAAAAATATAATGCAACAATAAATGGAACTATAACTAATACAATAAAAGTCACCATAAAAAGTCTAAGGAACCCATGTTCTTATGGGCAAGTCGTGGGTTACATATAGTACTCTTAACATTTAGTTCTATATTCTAAGTAGTGATGGAAAATGGGTAAATTCAACACTGAGAATTTTTTTACGTTTCACACTCGATATGTTTAGTACGTGTCTATGGTAATTTTGGTAATGGACCAAAATGGGTAATTTTGCTCACGTCAAAACTTGTAGGGTGGTCATCGGACCTAAACCACATTTCTTTAACTCTTGTATAACATTCCTCATAGATCAATTTATATAAAATAGATTATCAATATGACAGTAGAATATAAAGCATATAACAATTAGCCAGAACATTACTCCTACTCCTTCTCCTTCACATACAAAAGTTACCTATTAATGCAAATCTTTTTGGAAATATGCTACTCATTTAGTAGGACTCGATCTTCTTATGACACTCTAGTGCGCTACGCATAACATAGTTGTGGTCTCCTGCAAGATAAATCTGCACCAAAAAGTGGAACAATAATGATATAATTTGTGTAATAACCATGAAAAAAAAATACTCGGTTAACAACTCAACAGCAATGCCTTCTATTCAGAAACATGTCTTCTAAATGTTACCCTTTATAAATTCAGATTAGTGTGACAAAGAACATTTCATATACTTTGAAGCAAGAATGTAGAGAAAAATAATCAAAATTGAATGAAATTTAAGCAGTCATTCAAGAGATGAAAACCTTGAACTTTTTAATGAACTATTGTGTTACGATATCAATTAGGAAGCCCGTGGTTTATAATAACAATGAATTTCTAAGAGAAAAAATGAGTATTAGTATACCTCAATGACTTTTTGGATCCTTGAGGTTTGGGTCTAGCATGGGACATATATACACTACAAGACCTACATAATCATGTCTAGATAATAGACTACCTTGAAAAGCCGATTAAGATAACCTTATATATAATTGTACCATAACAACCCGGGTTGCACCATCGGAATAAGAAGCACTATGATCATACTTACAAATTTTAAATCTAAAACACTAACTGTGTGTAAGATTATATATCAATAAGTTATGTCAGTTTTTCGTGTGCTTCGTGTGCACAAATTGTCCTAATCATTCGTTAATGTCCATTTACTTCTAAATTTTATAGCCTATGTAAGTGATCTTAACTCGTCCAATTATCATTTATAAGAACCTTATTATGCTTTTGTCATCAAGCAATCCTACCGAATTCAAGAATCAATATTTGATGATTACAAGAATCATTTAGTCACATATAAATAGAAGGTGTTTTGGGTTAGAAAATGCATATTATCAACAACTCCACTTTGTCATGTCTCAACAGTCAAGCTTGTGCTACAAACCTACAATCAATTTACGTATACTTGAAGCTATTTTATCTAAGTGCATAAACTGCTCAGTTTTAGCTATGTATACTATCTATTTGCATGTTAATCATGATCTACCATAGAACCCAGTGATTTCTTGTGACTTATTTATTTATTTATTTATTATTTATTTCTTTTAAACTTACTGCAAAATAACGTTCTTGGAAACTGGTGTGATACATAATCATACACAAAACATTTAAGAGTCTCATTGGCCAAGTTAGAGCAATAAGAAGAGCAGTCCCACATACATAACAGTGGCGTATCCTAGTAACATTTTCTACCAAATTTATACTATTAAATGTCTTCTATTTGTCAGCCTAATTGTATTATATAACAAAATGCCCAAACGAATTTCAATAATCATACATCAATTTATTTTAGCAATGACATCGTGTCGCCTCCTTATGCCACATGCATCTGCATAAACATTTAACCAATAACTTCTTTCGGTATCGTTGATAATTTCTTCCATCATATAGAACTAAATATTTTAATTGTAGACCTCGTTATTACATTTTATATCTAACATGTTAGTCACTTAGTTGTAAACTAAAGACGTTGTTAAACGATAAATTGACTTGGAACATACGAAATTAGCAGAAGTTACTGAATTGGTGACTTATATGACAAAAGATTTAGCTATGTTATTGCATTACTACGTATTATTTAACTGACATAAAATTGCTGAAGAGGTTCAAACATCAATACCCACTCATACAGGAACATGGGAAACAACAAACAAACCTATTTTGAACTACATGTGGCTTCATGATCCTAAATAATATTCAAATGTGAAAAAAGAAAAAAATAATATTTCAATTGAGGTAATAATAATACTAATAATACTGAAATTCAAAAGATTTTGAGATGTAAGGAAATTACTATGAGGAATAGAATCCTAAGATGAAATATAAGACTTAGTGCAACCCTTAAATAAAAGCATGCTCAACGTATCAATATGTTGGACCTCCTTAAATATACCCTGTTTGACCACTCTAACCATATTTGACCACTCTAACCAGGATTTGCTCAATATCTTGCCTCTGTATGTAATTCCTATGATGTAATTATACAGAAGGAATAGCTATAAGGGACTAACTTATAGAAGGAATGACAAAATATATTGATATGGAACCTTATATATAACTACCACTTTTTTTTTATCCAAATTGTGTGAAAAAGTGGCCATGACAAAAAGAACTATATGTTATTAGCCATACAAACGATGAGACTCTACACAAATACCTTGACCAACCTTAATATCTTAGAAACTAAAAATCCAACATTAACCCCCCGACAATAACATCCTCATGTACATTCAAATAAATTACTGGGAACTCATCATTTATGAATTATCTAATACGTCTAAATAGCTCTTCTTGCCTAATATTTGAACAATGAGGTGAATAAAGGGCCTTCAACGTTCAATTTAAATATGTATACCATTAGCGGTTATCACCACCACTGCAATTGTATCTAATACATCCATAGTAAGAAATAAACAAAGTTACCAAGACTGAATTAGAGCTTGAAAACTAAATAGGGGAGAAATTCGCGGAGAATGAGACACATTGATAAGTGTCTAAATACTCATCATTTTATACCAATCTGAGCTGCCAAAACATACAAAAACACTCAAAAATGCATCATAATACTTAAAATATCTTAGAAGAGTGTTTTATATGTTTCAAATACAAAATATGCAAAAACAAATGAAAAACGTACAAAGTTTGCATAATTGGCAGTTTCAGTCCCTTAAGTTTCAAAAAGTGTCAAAACTAGTCCCTGAAGGTTTAAAATGAATGAAAAGTCAACTTAAGTCCTTGGGAAACCAAAAATATTCACAAATGATCCCTGGATGAAAGTTTACACAAACTGGCAACTTTTACCCCTCAAGTTACAAAATTGGCAAAAATGGTCCCTGGGTATTCAAAACTTGGAAATTTACAAATAATACCCTTGAACTATGCATGAATTAAAAAATGGAACAATTTTGATAAACTTTTGAGAAATTACAACCACAGTCCCTTAAAAATCCAAATTTACATAAATGGTCCCTGGAGTTTGAAAAATTACAGAAAAGGTCCCTGGATATTTTTAAATGGAAAAATCATAAGTTTGGTCCTTGGTTTATCATTTTTTGGCAAGTTAAACCCTTGAAAATATTTTGGGAAAATCACAAATACAGCCCTTTAACTTTGCAAAAATTACAAAATTGGTCCTTGTTAAATACCATAACCAAACCGGACCGTTATTTGTTATTTAACCCAAAATTCCAATCCAATCCAAACCTTACCCAGCCCATGTCCTTTCCAAGCCCAAAAATTTACCCAGCCCACTCACCCTTTAATAATAAAATACGGGGTTTGACCCCGTTTGACCACCCAAAACCGCCCAAACCACACACACTGTTCACCCTCCACTCTCACCCCTGCATCCATGAAACCAGGTGGTTTCACCACCACCACCTCACCTCTCCACCTCACCCCCTACTCCCCCTAACCTCCTTTCCACCTCACAGTCAAATCCCATCACCAATAAATGCATTCCACACCACTTTTTACTCCAAACCATATCCTGATCCTCTGTTTTCCAACCCACAGCCCCAACATTCTGAAAACCATCCCAATTGTCCCCTGCCACCTTCACATGATCCCAAAATTCTTTAATTGCTCAGCTTTGGCTCCAAGTTAACTTGGAGACTTTTTGGCGCCAAAATTGTTTAAACGGATGGGATTGATTCAGAGCAATGGATGGTCAAGATTGAAGTGGGAAATGCTCAAAGCCCTTCAAAGAACCCTAATGTGGACTTATAAAAGGAAGAGAAGATCAGAAGTGGAATATATAGTTTATTTTAGCAAAAATAGTCTCGTTTAAATTGTAACTTGTTATCTCAGTTAATTTTCAAGCTTTTAAGCTCTGTACTAGTCAATTAAGGTGTAATCTAAGCTTTTGTGATAATCAAATTTAAGTTTCAAGTTATATCTCAGTTGGTGCAATTTTTACTCTCATTTCAAAATTCTAAATAATCTGTGTTGTTGTTACTGTATGGTTTCATGGATTGAATAAGCTCATATAAGCTCCCATAAGCTCAATAAAGCTTTTAGTAACCTACTAATCAGTTTAAGATAAACAAGTTCATAAAAACAAACTTGGTCAAAGAAAGTCAACTGTGGCACTTGTTTTTGATTTCTGGGATTCATAGCTGATTTGGAAGCAATAAGGAAGCTGTGGAGTTTGGTTTAGATCCTCAGGGAGGAAATAGGTTGTTCTTGGTTCATGTTTCAAGCAGGAAAGCACTTTGTAAGTTTTTGAAATCTCATAACTATCTTTGTATTGCATCTTTATTCATTGCTTGTTTTTCTTAGTTGTTTAATGCTTATTCAGTTTTATATAGTGATAATATAACCTCAGATTAGTACCTTGTTTGTTGGAATTAATAGTTACTAAAAAAATAAAAAATCAAACAGTCAACATAGCATATCTTGTGTTCTTGTGTATCTGTGGTTAAAACCTGTTTCTAAGTGCTTAAATATAATTACCAGAACATAATAAGTCATGTTGGATGATGACGTATAGCCTATATTTGGGCCGCAAGCCCAACTGATAGACACTACTCACACCTAAGCCCACCACGAATGGGCTACCATGACAATGGTATGGGCCGCAGTATTAACGCTATGGGCTCATGGAGCCCAAAGGCCCAATCTAACCCACCGGGTACACGATAAGGATTATCTATTCAAGGAATAGATATCCTTACCTCGGATAAGCACCACGCGTGCGAAGAGTAAGGAGCAAGAAACACGGTTTCTTAGCCCCTATATATAGAATCATACGATTCTCATTCAAGGTACGATTTACACAATCCCTAACTCTTCAACCAAACCCTAAATCGATTACTTACTCTCACGCCGGAGTCTAATCGGGGGAGACAATCCCTCGATAAGTCTAACGGTGTTGTTCTATTTTTCTTAGTACGTAGGTAACAAGGTGCTAAGGAACGAATTGATATAAGAGCAAAAGCCCAATAACCAGGTACGCCCAACTTTTGTATCAACAAGTGGCGCCATCCGTGGGACCCTACTAAAAACTAGAATGACGAAGCATAAGAATTCAAGTCAGCGAACTCCGCAGTCAGAAAAGCGTGACCATCAGAGGAAGAATCAACAAGATCTGACCTCTAGACAAACTGCTGGAACAACCAGCACGCCTGGTCACCGCGAGGCAGGAACAACTCCACCTCGTATAGCAGTAGAACTGCCCGAAAGGATTACCACAGTCACACCAGTGTCCCCAAGCATTGAGGAACTCCAGCGCAACCTCTTCATCACTCCTCATCAGGCCATACCCGCAGTGAACAACACTGCGATCCCAGGCGCACCTGAACGTAACAGAGTGTCTAATACTGAGGCAGAAATTCTTGCAACAACTGAGGACGCACGTGATCTAACTTTGGGAAATTTTGTGTCCCAAAATTATGAAACCCTAACCGCCCTCATGCAAGAAGAAGCTGCAAGAAGAGCAGGTGCGGACCTACAAACCCGACTTATTTTGGTCCAGAACGCGAACCATCACCACCACGTCACCTACGAGGAAGACGTGCAGAACGTACCACTATCCATGATAGGTTAGGTGCGGTATCTGACTCACAAAATTCTGGAGACAGCGGTAGGCGCACCAATGTCCATTCCAGACTTGGCAGTCGGGGAATACATGATCGATTAGGGCCTCAACATTCGCCAAGCCAAGGATCTTCCAAACCTGGAAGTAGGCGGATCCAAGACAGATTGGGGAGAAGGAGATCCCCAAGCAGAGATCCCTCAGGCTCCTCTTCTGAAAGGAGCAGGCGCAAGCGCCGAAAGAGAGACTATCCTTCTTCCAGCGATTCCTCGGACAACGAGGATAAAGAAACAGGACACTGGAAGTCAAAAGGAAGACGTCGCGAGGAAGAGAACGAAGATATGTCTCTCCCATGGCGACGCCAGAAAATTGATGCGTTTACGCGGCGCATAAGTGATTACTCAGACCACAAGCGCAGGCGCATGCCTGCTAATGTGAAAACATATGATGGAACAGGTGACCCGGACGACCACCTAAAAATTTTCGAGTCAGCCGCAACTATCAAAAATTGGCCACAGCCTGTGTGGTGTCACATGTTTAATTCCACATTGGTAGGAAACGCGCGCACATGGTTTAGCAAACTCCCACGCAGGAGTATAGGTGGTTTTGAGGAATTACGGAAAGCATTCCGCCTCAACTTCACCCAGCGAAAGAAGTGCGCTAAAAATCCCGTGGAGTTGGCAAGGGTGAAGCAACGTCAAGGGGAATCAACCGGCGCTTTTATGGAATGTTTCAAAGATGAGTGCATACAGGTCAAAGCATGTCCTGAAATTCTAAAAATTTCAGGGTTCATGAATGGAATTAATAACCCAGAACTCATCCGGAAGCTTAATGACAAAGTTCCACAATCTTTTGACGAGCTAACAAAGCGCACCAGATCCTTTATACAAGGAGAAGCAGCTGCTGCGGATAGTAAGAAAGGATATTCAAATTATAGGCAACAAGAACAGCCGCGGAAACAATCCAATGACCAAAACAACAACCGCAGCAGGAATTACCGCAGTGGAAGAGACAACGACAAATATACTCCTCTCACTAAAACTCCAAGGGAGATATTTGTAACAGAAGGTGCGAACTTCCCAAAACCACCACCAATGCGCACGGCAGAGGAAAAGCGCCTAGGTAGTGGATACTGCGAGTACCACGGCCAAAAAGGCCATACAACCAACAAGTGCGTCCAACTAAAACAACTAATCGAAAAATTAGTTAGAGAAGGAAGGATGGACCACCTCGTAAAAAACATCAAGGAAGGGAAAGAGAGACAGAGAAATGGGGGCAAGAAAGAACCCCCAAAGGAAAAGGCTGATACTATATACATGATACAATCATGGCAGCGCAAGATAAAACAAAAAATCAGCCAAAAATTCTCTCCAGAAAAAGAGATATCCTTCCCTACCATAGCTGCGGACAACGCAGTCGTGGAGCCTCTAACCATTGAAATACATACAGGGGGACACGACATCCACCGCATGTATATTGATGGAGGAGCATCCGCGGACATCCTGTATGATCACTGCTTCAAAAGACTGCGACCTGAACTTCAAAGTCAATTGATACCAGCTACGACATCGTTGACAGGATTTACAGGAGAAAAAATCTGGCCCATGGGGCAGCTACGCTTGTTGGTGGTCGTAGGAGATGAACAACACTCAACCGCAGCATGGATAAACTTTATGGTAATAAAATCTCCCTCACCATACAATGGTATCATAGGAAGACCAGGAATATCATCCATGCGCGCAGTACCATCCACAGCGCACGGAATGCTTAAATTCCCGGTGGAAGGAGGAATTGTCACCCTCTATAACAGCACAGTACCACCAAGAGAATACATCGCAGCCACAACTGAAGCAGAGACCACTCCAGAGCAGCACACGGAAAAGATGCCAAATTTAAAAGTCGCCATTCATCCAGATTATCCGGAACAACAAGTCTCGATTGGAGGATCTTTATCTGACAAAGGTAAAGCAGCTGTATGCGCACTATTACAGAAGAACCTATACATCTTCGCATGGGAACCAAAGCATATGACTGGAGTACCACGATCTATCACAGAACATAAGCTCCAAATCCGACAAGGATACCCTCCAATACGACAAAAGAAGCGCGGCCAGGCCCCAGATCGTGCAAAGGCTATTCTGGAAGAAGTACACAAGCTAGTGGACGCAGGCATCATGCGAGAAGTATACTACCACGACTGGCTCTCTAACCCAGTTATGGTAAAAAAGAGCGACGGTAGTTGGAAAATGTGCGTGGACTTCACAGACCTCAACAAAGCATGTCCACAAGACTGCTATCCACTGCCAGAGATAGACTGGAAGGTCGAATCCTTGTGTGGATACCCCTTCAAATGCTTCTTAGATGCATATAAAGGGTACCATCAGATCCAGATGGCAGTGGAAGATGAAGAAAAGACAGCTTTCCATACCAGTCAAGGAGTATACTGCTACACAAAAATGCCCTTTGGCCTAAAGAATGCAGGCGCGACGTACCAACGACTGGTAGATACAGCCTTCGAAAAACAAGTAGGCCGCAACTTGGAAGTCTAAGTTGACGACCTTGTCATTAAAAGCCATACAGAGGACGAATTAGTGCGCGACATAGAGGAGACATTCCGAACGTTGGGGCGGATAAACATGAAGTTGAATCCCAAGAAGTGCACCTTTGGCGCGACAGAAGGCATGTTCCTCGGGTATTTGATAGAACCGGATGGAATCAAACCATGCCCAGAAAAAACAAAGGCTGTTATTGACCTCCCATCCCCACGCACACTCAAAGAAGTCCAATAACTGAATGGAAAGTTAGCAGGGCTGAATCGCTTCCTATCCAAGTCAGCGGACAAGTCCCTTCCCCTTTTTAAAACACTCACGAAGTGCACAAAGAAGGGAGACTTCCGCTGGACTAATGAAGCAGAAGAAGCTTTCCAACAACTTAAAAACCATCTGGCATCCCTTCCCAAGCTCGTCGCACCGCGACCAGGGGAAGAATTAATTATGTACTTATCGGCGACCTATGTAGCAGTTAGCGCAGTACTATTGACAGATAGAGACTCCGTCCAAACACCCATATATTTTGTAAGCAAAGCCCTAAAGAAAACAGAGGTTAACTACAGCGCAATGGAAAAGTTAGTTTTGGCTCTAGTGTTCGCAGCGAAAAGGCTTCGTAGATACTTTCAAGCGCATCCAATAGTGGTCATAACTGATCAGCCAATTAAACAAGTGATCTCTAAGCCTGACGCATCAGGACGCTTACAAAAATGGAGTGTACTACTAAGTGAGTATAATATCTCATACAGGCCGCGCACTGCAATCAAAGGACAAGTCTTAGCCGATTTTATCGTGGAGAAGCCAGATAGCGACAGCCCGACATCTGCATCCAAAGCAGATTTACAAGAACCTTGGATCTTGTTCACAGATGGGTCTTCATGTGTAGATGGATCAGGCGCAGGCCTTATCCTCACAAATCCAGAAGGAATGGAATTCACCTATGCACTACGATTTGAATTCACAACCACAAACAATGAGGCAGAATATGAAGCCCTACTAGCCGGACTACGCATTGCAATCCAAATGGGTGTACGCAACCTAGAAGTAAACGTAGATTCGCGCCTAGTGGCTAACCACGTGTTAGGTGAATACGAAGCCAAGGATGAACACATGGTCCAATATCTGGAGAAGACAAAATCCTTGATCAAGAACTTCGACAGGTTCACAATCAAACAAGTACCTAGAGGCGACAACAGGAAGGCGGACGCACTCAGCAAGATCGCCTCCACAAGCTTCGCACACCTCTCAAAACAGGTATTAGTGGAAACCCTTAAAAACAAGTCAATCTTGGATATGGAGATATCAACGGTGATAGAGGAAAAAGAGCCTACGTGGATGACACCTATCATCGAATTTATTAACAAGGGAATCCTACCCCAAGATCATAAAGATGCTCGAAGAATACGGCGCACAGCGCAACGATTCGAGTTACGCGATAACGTACTCTATCGACGATCTTTCTTACAGCCATGGCTCAGATGTGTTGGACCCCTCCAAGCAAACTACGTCCTCCGCGAAATTCATGCAGGATCGTGTAGTATGCACTCAGGGCCACGATCCGTGGTGGCAAGCGCTCTGAGGTCAGGATACTATTGGCCAACAATGCATCGCGACGCACGCGACCTGATAAGAAAATGCAGCAATTGCCAAGTACACAGACCAATTCCACGCCGACCACAACAAGAGTTAACACCAATCACCTCACCATGGCCATTTTATAAATGGGGTATTGACATCGCAGGACCTTTCCCTGTCGCAGCAGGAGGAGTAAAATTCCTCATCGTAGCCATAGACTACTTTACAAAGTGGATTGAAGCAAAAGCGGTGGTAAACATCACAGGAAACCAAGTCAAACGCTTTGTTTGGGACAACATTGTCTGCCGCTTCGGCTTACCGGGCGAGATCATATCAGACAACGGAAAACAATTCTGTGACAACCCATTCAAAGATTGGTGCGCACAATTGAACATCTCACAACACTTTGCTTCAGTCAAACACCCACAAACCAATGGCCTAGTTGAGCGCGCGAATCGCAGTCTAGGCGAAGGGATAAAAGCGCGCCTTGACAGACATAAAGGAAAGTGGGTAGATGAGCTCTCACACGTCCTATGGGCGCATCGCACAACCATCAAAACCAGTACTGGCGACACGCCATTTTCCCTAGTCTATGGAACAGAAGCCGTCATACCTGCCGAAATAGGAATGCCAACTATACGCACAGCAGAGGTCAACGTCACGACAAATGACGAGGAACGGCGCATAGATTTAGACATACTGGAAGAAAGACGCGAACGCGCAGCTATACGCGAAGCAAAGGCTAAGGCAAAAATGAAGAAGTATTATGATGCAAAGGTCAAACACACTTCATTCAGACCGGGAGACTTTGTTTACCGCGCCAACGATGCGAGCCACGCAGAGGACATAGGCAAGCTCGGCCCTAAATGGGAAGGACCTTACGAGGTCACAGACGCGCTCGGTAATGGCGCATACAGACTGCGCGACACGGAAGGTCACGACCTCGCGCGCACTTGGAACATTTGCAATCTTAAAAAATGTTACTTTTAGGCTACGGCCCTCGCATAAACACCTTTGCACCCTACGTGGTGCCCAATAAGTGTTTATTTTTCTTTTCTTTTCTAGGAATTGTATTTTCTATGTTTTCAAATAACTTGCAAGTATTAATAAAATGTTATGGTTTCTAGCTAACTCCATAGCGCATTTTTTACTTTATTGCATATATGTCAATATTGTTCATCTCATATTTCTGCCTACATGGCGTGCATGCACCACTCAAAGACCCACGAAGGCATAAAGGATAAGTTAACCTACTAATTTACTTGTTGATTAAGAGGGTTGCAAACCCATCAACATTGGATCACGCATCCTTGCTAAGCACCTTACTCTCGAGACGTCGAAGTAAGTTTCACGCGCACACCCCACGACGGATGCGCAAATACCAAGTACACAGTACGAGCTTAGCAATATAACGAGCCAAGACACTTGGTCAAATAAATGAACCTTAGCAAACAATGCAAACATAATTCTTCAAAGTCACGTACTTAAAAGACTTAGTTAAAAATTCAAACTTAAGCAAACAATGCATATATATTTGAGTCATGAACTTAAAACCAAAAGTGTATCTCATTCAACAAAATATTAATTACAAAGGAAAGATACATCACTATACAAAAGCCTATATACTATGGCGATGCTCGGAACCCTCCTCTGGAGTGGCGGAACTCCCCGCCTCCTTAAGCTTACTCAAGGTTATCGCATCCTTGAGAGACACGGTTGGAACGCTCACAGCCACGCCATCAGATCGGGGAAGGTGCGCAGCACCGATGCCGCACTTCACAGCCTTGCCTTTGATACCCTTCTTTATGGCAACCCTTTGCTCGTGACGCTCTAGCACCTCCTTCAAGGGGATTTCCTTCTCCAGAGCAAAAGGCTTGAGGATGTCACGGGGCCGCGCAAAGACTGGGACTTGAAGCTGCGAGACATCAGGTTTTAGATAGTAATCTAATTCCTCTTCTGCATTCTCCCCAAGATGACGCTGCAAAGTCAGACCCGCCATGAGCACATCTATGGGGTCATCTTGGTCGCGCTCCAACTTCCCTATATGCGGCAGCTCAAGGACCTTTAGCCCCGCCATCGCCTGTAACAGCTCGTCGTAAGCCGTAGAGCTGTAACCAGGGATCTCCGCCAAGTCCTTCTCTAGCAACTTGGCCTCACGAAGCTCCTCAATGGCCTGCGAACGGCCACGCGCCATTGCGCAGTGCACAACCTTTCCAAAGGCTTCCACCACCTCCGCAGACTCTAAAGTACTCAGAGCCGCCAGGCGCAGCCCATGGCTGATCAACCATCTGCATTCACAAAGTAATAATTGGGTAAGATAAACAATAGGGCGAAAAAGCAATTTTAAAAACAAAGATGTAAGAATACCTGCGCTCGGCTATCGTAGACATAAGATGGGGGTACAGTTCCTCGTCATACTCGATGCTAAGGGCGCGCAGCTTCTCCTCATGCATCACGAGCGTCTTCTCCATGCGCTCCTTGAACTCCTGCAGGCTAGCATAATGCTCTGCCCTCTTTTCTTCAAGATAAGACACCGACCACGACGTCTTTGCCTTTATCTGCTCAAGCTTCGCCCTCGCATACAACAGGTCAGCCAAAATGCTCATCTTATCTTGAGCGATCTTCTCAGCATAAGCCCTCGAGTTCCCAAGCTCCACTTGCGCGTCCGCCAATTGCGCTCGGAGTGTTCCCAACTCCTCCTCCTTCTGGGCCAGAGCACGACTCTCCCCAGCGTACTTCCCCTTCAGTTGCGCCACTAGCTCAGCCTAACGGGCAGTAGTCGCAGCCAACTCGTCAATTAGTCGCTGCGCCTCACCACCATCAGCAGCCTTGGTATTCCCCTCCTTGTTTTCATTCTGCGGAGAGGAAACCTCATCATCCTTCGCGCCGTCATCCCTACGCAAAAAAGACAGCCAACAACAATTACAACAAGTAATAATAAAAAAAAAAGTGAAGAGGAGAAATAGTTCACACTTACAAAAAGGGGGAAGCGTCATCAACCTTCAACCGCGCGCCAGAGGTAGAAGTCTCTTCTGCGTTCGACTCTGCGTCTCTGATGACGTGTCGACGCCTCTTCCTATTACCACTGCCACCAGCCTCGGCCTTGCGCTTTGAACTCTGCGCAACCTCCTCCCTCAGCACCTCTTCAGGCTTCAGGATCCGAATGCTGTCAGATGACCCTGATCGCGCCTCCTCGCGCGCCACCTCCACTTCAGGCACCGCCTCCACAGTGGGCGCCACCACTACCTCCGGCGCCACACTCTGGACGGGCGTCACCACAAGTGGTGGCGTATCCTCGGGGACCGTCGCGGGCAGAACAGTCAAATGCCCCGAGGTCGCCTCAAGCAGGGGCTGCTCCCCTTCCTTCAGAGGGCGCACCCCTATGGTCACCTGCTTTGGCTTATCTAGCTTCACTACTGCGAACAAGTCTATCTCTGCACACACCAAATAAAGCAAGGAAAAACAAAGAAGGATCAGTTGGTAAATGCGCGAAGACATAAATAAAATACTTACAAACAAGTACAAGGGATGAACACCCACCCTGACCATCCTCACTCAGGAAAGTGGGAACCTCATCTGCAGCGCCAAAATAAGCGCGACTCAACCCCACATGCACCAAAAACTCCTCCGGATAGGGGTTAATGGCCAGTCGATTGGCATCTAAAGTCTGCGCGTCAGCAAGCCTGTAGGAACCGGGTGCGGGGCGCCCATCCCTTGGTAAGGACGCCTGAGTATAAAACTCAAAAGGGGAGGGAAAGACTACGTCGTCTACCCAAAAGAAATACTCCCTCCAATTCTTAAGGGCGTCAACCTTTTCCGTATAGCATTGAAACGCCCCCGGGCGCTTCGCAAAGGACACCCAACCGTTGGACCACGTTGAGTGGTAAAAGGAGCGGAACAAGTCCACGGTTGGTTCTATCGCAAGTAAACGGCAGTTTACCTCAAAATTCGACACCTTCGCCGCACCTATACAGTGCAGCTGAGAGATGTGAAGGCGATAGTGATTGAGCAAATCGCTCAGAAACACAGATATAGGTACGCGGTAATTCGCGTACTCAAAAAATTTCGTGTATAGACCTATCTTCCCTTCGGGGAAGTCAGCTATACACACATCGACATCTAGTGCCTCTGGACGTACATCCAAAGGCACAAAATAGTCGGAAGAAAAGTGCATCACGTCCTCAATAGACATCGCAGAGCGAAACTCCTCTAATTGAGTAACCATTTTCATCATAAAACTAAGTGAGACGCACACAAAGATTACCTACGAAAGTTAAAAGATTTTCTAGCAAAAACGCTCTCAAAATGAAGAAGAAGATGAATAGTAGTTGTGTGTGTTTTTACTGTGTGATTGTAAAAATGGGGGCGGTGACTCTTATATAGGAGTGGTAAAAACCCTAATGTTCCTCCACGTGGAACCCACTCACAGAAAATGTATGGCTAGGAGATGAACGGGTACATGCACTTTTTCCCGAATTACGAGGAATACGTGGACACCACCCCCGATTTTCGAGGCATCCATTTTGATACTATTCGGTGCATTGCACCCACAAAAAAGGCGGTAATATTTGTTTCCTTTCCCGCCACGCTTACCGCTGACGATATTAAGTCTAGTACCCACGGCTACGCGCCGCGCACACTAGACTGGGGGGACATGATGACGTATAGCCTATATCTGGGCCGCAAGCCCAACTGATAGACACTACTCACACCTAAGCCCACCACGAATGGGCTACCATGACAATGGTATGGGCCGCAGTATTAACGCTATGGGCTCATGGAGCCCAAAGGCCCAATCTAACCCACTGGGTACACGATAAGGATTATCTATTCAAGGAATATATATCCTTACCTCGGATAAGCACCACGCGTGCGAAGAGTAAGGAGCAAGAAACACGGTTTCTTAGCCCCTATATATAGAATCATACGATTCTCATTCAAGGTACGATTTACACAATCCCTAACTCTTCAACCAAACCCTAAATCGATTACTTACTCTCACGCCGGAGTCTAATCGGGGGAGACAATCCCTCGATAAGTCTAACGGTGTTGTTCTATTTTTCTTAGTACGCAGGTAACAAGGTGCTAAGGAACGAATTGATATAAGAGCAAAAGCCCAATAACCAGGTACGCCCAACTTTTGTATCAACATTGGATCAGTAGAATAAGCTCTTATAGCCATTAGCTATTTAAATCTCAAATCATTCTAGTATAAGGTGTGTTTGGTTTAAACTGTCTTGCTGTGATCTTGTTGTTTATTAGAATTAAAGTTGGTTCTAACAAGTTACTTAAGTTCATACAAGGTCAGTTTGATCATTAGTTTAATCACAATTACACTAGAAAGTCAAAATCATACTCAATCCATCACCACAGTTAACTGTGGTGGAATTTGAGTCCAAGTCTCATCACATCACCTCATAAGTTAATAATCTAGCTTAATTTAACTTAATAATAGCTTATAACATCTTATTAAACAAGTAGGATCAATCAGAAGTTCATCAAAGTCAAAGTTAGTTCACCATTCAAAAAGTCAAATTGTGTTGTTCTCAGATTTCTCAAAAATTGGGAGATTTTTCTAGAATTTAGGAAGCTAATTGAGAGTTTGAAATTTCTTGTGCTTATTATCTACCACCTAAACTCAAGGAATCTAAGCTTATTTGATTTTTAAGATTTTTTCTTAAGCTTGTGCAAAAGCTGAAAGTACCCTGCAGGGCAACTCATTACCCTGTGCACAGATTTTAAGCAAAATACCAAGAATCATAGTGTGCTTACCAGTGGACCCCACATCCTAGGATTCAGCTTAATTATAGCTTAATACCTCAGCTTTTCACATCTAGGTTTAGTCTAGCCTTTAGCTTATTGTAGCATAGCTTTTAGGATCCAATTTGTGACCTGTGTAAAACAAGCCACACTGATCACTCAGTGTATGATCACCATTTCAAAAGCTCACATAGAGCTTATTAGTGAACCATAAGGGTAGCTTATTGGCTCAATTTGTAGCTTATCACCTTATCTTTGAACCCCTAGATTTAGTTTGAACCCCCTTTCACTCTTGTGGACCCCACAGACCCCCAAACACAACTGCAGGGCAAAGCCTTACCCTGCACACCAGATACACAGCCATCACCACCACTTTGGTGGTGATTTGTGGCCAACTCAGTGGGCCCCACACCTTCTAATTAACATCTTACAACCCCCCTCCTACCCAGGTTCAATAGTTGACCCTTAGTTTGTCCCTTAGACTAGTGGACCCCACTTAGTTATGAACCAAAACTCTGTCCCATTTCTGAGTCAGAAATCAAATAAGTAATTGCTTATTTGAGCTTACCAGCTTTTCCTAGGAGCTTATCTCATTAAATTTAGTTTAAATAGGTATAAGTAACTTAGGTAAACCAGTTTTCACCATAGTGGACCCCACATAACCTCAACTTAGCTTATTTCCTAGTTTGGTCAACCTTAGTCAACTGTATAAGCAAATAAGCACTCTTAGTGCTTATTCTTGATTTCCAAGGTAGTTGTCTTTATTAAAGTTTCATTATTTAAGTATTTAAGTAGTTTTATAAAAGAAAAACCAGAAAAAGCAAACATAAAAATAGTGATAGCTTCTATTTAATAGAAATTATCTAATTAATTTTCATATCAGCTTATTAATAAGCACTTGTCCAATTTTATAATTTTATAAATTACTTAGTACCTTAAAGTAGTTAAAATAATTTTCTTAGATTTTTCCAAAGCAGTTTACTATTTATTAGATTTAAAACTAGTTTAAATAATTAAATAGGTAATATTAGTAATTAAATAGATTTCTTTAATTTTAATTAACTAAAGTAGAATTTTATATTTTTACTAAGTTTTATAAAGTAGTTAAGACTTTTAAAAAATAGTTTCATAATCTTCACTGTCCATTTTCTAATTTTCTTATTTAAATTAATTAAATTAGTTTAAAATTAATTAATAAGTAATTAATTAGTAAATTAGCTTAAATATAATTTTTAGCAACTTTTTATAATTTTTTAGTATACCTGTAATAATTAAATATTTTTATAAATTTTATCATAATTTTCTAAGGTAATTTAGTAATAATAGTAATTTAAAATAGTTTAATTAGATTAATTAAATTAAATAGTTTATAATTAATAAAATACTCATAAAAAGACAAAAATATTTATTTTCATTTTTTATACTTTCTTCAAGTTCTTATTTAGGTTTAGAAATTATTGTTATAAGTTTTTAGGTTTATTTGTATTAGTTGTTATTTTTAGTTAATTTAAATTAAGTTTTAAATTAGATTTTAATTAGTTTTATTAATTAAATAGTAATTAAATATTATAATAATCATTTTCATAATTTAAATTTCATTTTCTATTTTCTTTAATATTAAGTTTTCAAAAGTTTCACTTTTAACCCCTGTAGTTTGTAACTTGTTAAATACCACTTTTCTCTGTCTATTATCTGATTATCTGATTTTGTGCTTATATCTGTATTTCTGTTATAGTTTTATATTTTCCAAATATCAAGAAATCAGTAGTATAATAAACCCTCAAATCATCTTTGTTACTGTCCTCAGTACCACTCACTTTCCTAATCGTTTACAAATATAATTTCAATCTCGTTGGGATTTAACGACCCGGGGATTTCCCTGTACTTCCACGGTCAATATTAACTTGCACTTTCTCCCAGGTGGGCCTAACAGCTGCACACGGCTGACTGGTTGGTTTGGGAGTAGTCAAAATTTGGCGCCGCTGCCGGGGAGGTTGTTGCGTATTTCAAAACGGTAAAAGTTTAGTGGTTTTCAAAAACCCTCCTGTACAAATATCACCACTTTGTAAATTTTTAAGAAAAGCAAAATCATATCTGAAAACGTTCATTAACATTTCTCCTGAAGTGTTAACAACACCAAACAAATCATAAACAACAAAACAAACTGTGAAGTTAAATTACTTTGCATCTTTACGATTACAACCTATATAGTTGGTTTAAGGTAAGTTCTGACATTAAATTGCGAACTTAAGAGGGATCCATTTATTTCCTCCCGCCAGCCTGCGAGTAATCTTAAAGGAACGATTTCGGTTAACAAATCAGTTTCAAAAATATTTTCCAAGTTTTTTCACCCATACACGGAAAGCCAAAAACATTTTACTGTGAATATAATTACATAAAAGTTTACCACCGCAAACCAAGGCAGAACACCTACCAACTAGGGGTGTGAACATAATAAGTTCCCAAACCTAAGATTAAAAACTTACCATTGTATCCTTGTGAATAGTGTACCTTTTTTAAAGGAGCTGTTCATTTGTGATTATTGGGTTTAAGTTCACTGTAGTTTTGCCTCGATCTTGTGTTGAAAACTAATTTTTGTGCATGCGCACTTGTTCACAAACAAAGAATAAAAAGAAGAAAAACGTACCCGAGTTACGTATTGTTGAAGAAGAACACACATTAAAAATGAACGACGAGCCCCCATTCCTTCCCAAGGATGAGCCAGTTCCTGACACCCGAACTATGGAGGAACTGTGTCAACCTACTATGCAAGGGAGGGGTGGACCAATTGCACCACTCACTATTGGAGCCACGGATTTTGGATTAAAACACCACATGATACAATAGATCCAGAATACGTGCCAGTTCCACGGATTGCCGGGTGACGATGCCAACAGGCATCTCGACAAATTTTTAACTGTCACCCAAAGCATGAAACAACATGGCATCGCCGAAGACAGCCTGCGTTTATACTTGTTCCCCTATTCTCTCACTCATCATGCGACTTCATGGTTCGATCGACTTCCAAAGAATTCGATCCACACTTTTGATGAGATGATCACTAAATTTCTGGCCAAATACTTTCCACCATCTATGGTCACAAAGCTGAGGAATGATATCAGCAACTTCAGACAGCTTCCCGAAGAGTCCTTATTTGAGGCATGGGAACGCTACAAACTTGCTTTTGATAAGTGTCCCAATCCTAACATGCTTCTTGTCACCATTATTGATACCTTTTATAATGGTTTGACACTCCGTCATCGTGACACCATCAATGCTGCTGCTGGGGGCACCTTTATGAAAAGGACCCCTGAAGAGTGCTATGACTTAATCGAAAACATGACTGCCCATCATAATTTTGGGACTCCTCTGCTGAGAGGAACGACTCATTTAAGTCAGACACTCCGGCAAGCAATGAAATATCAATCCTAGCTAAAAAGCTGGATGATTTGTCTACAGCAGTTTTGCGTATCCATAAGAATAATCCTAATCAGGTTAAAACTGTTAACCCAAGTTGTGAAACTTGCGGTGGTCCACATCCCTACACAGAGTGCCCAGCCTCCGGTGGCTTTGCTCGTGAAAATGTGTCTGCAGCTCAAGGTTCCTATAATACGGGAGGTAATTCTTACCAACCGCAAGGAGACCGAAACCTTTTGAGCTACCGTTCTAATAACTATATTGGACCACCAGGGTTTAATCAACCTCAAAACAGGAACCAAAATTTTAACCAGAATCAGAACCAGAATCGAATGAACCAAGGTTATAACAACCAAGGGAATTTCATCTCTAGTCAAAATCAATTTAATCAAAATCAGAACCAAGGGAACTATAACCGTAATCAAGGTCAGAACAATTACCCACAGGGTAATTTTCAACAACAAAACCACTTCCAAGGTAACAACAATCAGCAACATGGGAATTTCCAGAACAATCGGGCTCAAAATTTTCCAAACCAAAATCAAGCCATTGTTCCAACTGGACCATCACATGATGAGTTATTAAAACAGTTTATGAAATCCCAAGAAGAACTGAACAGAATGCTGGTTAGTCAAATGTCTAATTTCCAGAAGTCTTTAAATGATCGACCCTCGGGCTCAGGTACAACTTTACCTAGCAACACGATCGCTAATCCGAGGGGCGATGTAAAGGCGATCACCACAAGAAGTGGAGTTTCTTACCAAGGACCTACAGCCCCCTCTACCTCTTCTCCTATCCCTGTAGAGGAATGTGAAACTGAGGATACAACGGATACGGTACTTCCTAAAAACAACCGAGGTACCAATGACATCCCTCCTTCAGTTATCCCGGTCCCAACTCCCTTTAAAAAAGTCAGGTTTGAAACTACCGAAGGTCCTGTTGAAAATCCAAAAGCCAACCCAAAAACAACAATTCCATATCCCTCACGATTGCAAGACCAAAAGCTCCGTGAAAAAGCTAATCATCAGATGGAAAAATTCTTTCAGATTTTCCAAGAACTACACTTCGATATTAGTTTCGCGGACGCTCTTCTTTTAATGCCCAAATTCGCATCGACAATCAAAAACCTGTTGAGCAATAAAGAAAAAATGTTTGAAATGGCACGAACTCCACTTAATGAGAACTGCTCTGCGGTTATGTTAAAACAGCTTCCCGAAAAGCTAGGAGACCCCGGGAGATTTCTAATACCATGTACTTTCCCGGGTATGGTTGAATGCTTTGCCTTGGCCGATCTTGGTGCAAGCATCAACTTAATGCCTCATTCAGTTTGGAAAAAGCTCTCTCTTCAGGCACTTAGTCTCACATGCATGACTCTCGAGCTTGCAGACCGTTCAATTTCACGTCCCCTCGGTATTTCCGAGGACGTATTTGTGAGAGTGGGAAAGTTCCATTTTCCAGCAGACTTTGTCGTTGTTGATTTCGATGCAGATTCAAGAGTTCCTCTCATTCTTGGGAGGGGATTCTTAAGAACGGGACGTGCATTAATCGATGTTTTCGATGAGGAAATCACGTTACGAGTTGGAAATGAAGCGATAACGTTCAACCTTGATCAAACCTCGAGATACTCCTCAAATTATGATGCTGAATCGGTCAACCGAATTGATGTCATTGACATTGCATCCGAGGAGTATGCTCAAGAAATCCTTGGAATCGCTGATAATTTTTCGAGTGGCAATCCCACTACTTCTTCTGATCCCGTAATCGCTAATTATTCTCCTTCCCTCACTCTGTTTGGGGGAAGTGATTTCGTCCTTGAGGAATTAGAGGCCTTTCTCAAAAGTGATTCAGTTCCCGAAGGAATTGATTACCAAGAGATTGACCCGGAGGGGGATATACTTCTCCTTGAGGAGTTATTGAACAAAGATCCTTCTCCCATTCCTGTTCTACCTCCACAATTTCATAAGGTGGAAGTCAAATATGTTGAGAAAAATGATGACTTCCCCGAGGTTGAACTTAAGGACCTGCCTCCTCATCTAGAATATGCATTCTTGGAAGGTAACGATAAATTACCGGTCATTATTGCAAAAGACTTAAAGGATGAGGAGAAAACCGCGCTGCTCAAGGTTTTAAAGTCCCACAAGCAAGCAATTGCTTGGAAGCTCTCAGACATAAAGGGTATAAACCCGGATTTTTGTACACACAAAATCCTAATGGAAGAGGACTTTAAACCTGCCGTGCAACATCAAAGAAGGGTAAATCCAAAAATCCACGAAGTTATAAAAGCAGAAGTTATCAAACTTCTTGATGCGGGATTGATTTACCCTATATCAGATAGTCCTTGGGTTAGCCCAATTCATTGTGTTCCAAAGAAGGGCGGCATTACAGTTATTACAAATGAGGACAACGAGTTAATACCAACTCGTTTGGTTACAGGGTGGCGAGTATGTATTGATTACAGAAAACTTAACGAAGCCACCCGCAAAGACCATTTTCCACTGCCCTTTATGGACCAAATGCTCGAAAGACTAGCGGGAAACGAGTACTATTGTTTCCTTGACGGCTTCTCGGGTTACTTCCAAATTCCCATTGATCCACAGGATCAAGATAAAACTACCTTCACATGTCCTTACGGAACATTTGCCTATCGCCGCATGCCTTTTGGGTTATGCAATGCTCCAGGCACTTTCCAAAGGTGCATGATGGCTATTTTCCATGACATGATTGGAAAAACCATGGAGGTATTCATGGATGACTTCTCGGTCATCGGGAATTCTTTCGACTCATGCCTCTCCCATTTAGTAAAAATGCTTCAACGTTGTGAAAACACTAATCTTTGTCTAAACTGGGAGAAGAGCCATTTTATGGTTAAAGAGGGCATTGTCCTCGGCCATAAAATTTCAAAAAGTGGGATTGAGGTCGATAAGGCCAAAATTGATGTTATTGCTAAACTGCCTCATCCCACCACTGTTAAAGGAATAAGGAGTTTTCTCGGACATGCTGGGTTCTATCGGAGATTCATACAGGATTTCTCAAAAATAGCCCGGCCTATGACTCATCTTCTTGAAAAAGATGCTCCTTTTATCTTTTCCCCTGAGTGCATCGAGGCTTTTTCTATTTTAAAGAAAAGGCTTACTGAGGCACCAATCCTTGTTGCCCCCGACTGGGACTTACCCTTTGAACTTATGTGCGATGCTAGCGATTATGCTATTGGTGCAGTTCTGGGGCAACGCAAAACCAAACATTTTCAGCCAATACACTACGCAAGTAAAACCATGAATGAGGCTCAAACACACTATACCACCATAGAAAAAGAATTATTAGCTGTGGTATATGCCTTCGAAAAATTTCGGTCTTACTTAATCTTAAACAAAAGCGTGGTGTATACGGACCATTCGGCTTTGAAATACCTGTTCACTAAACAGGATGCAAAGCCAAGACTACTCCGTTGGGTCCTGCTCCTTCAGGAATTTGATATTCTCATAAGAGATAAAAAAAGGAGCAGAGAACCTTGCTGCTGATCACTTGTCCCGGTTAGAAAATCCTCATCAGGATATTCTCGAGAGAAAAGAGATAAATGAAACTTTTCCTCTGGAGACTCTAAATCTAATCTCTACCCGGGATAATACCACCACCCCATGGTTTGCCGACTTTGCAAATTACCGTGCAGGAAATTTCGTTGTGAAAGGGATGTCGTCCCAACAGAAAAGAAAATTCTTTAAAGATGTAAAACATTACTTCTGGGACGACCCCTACTTGTTCAAAATATGTGCGGATCAAGTCATCCGACGGTGTGTCCATGGCCAAGAAGCCATGGAAATTCTTAAAGCTTGTCATGATGGACCCACGGGGGGACATCATAACCCAAACTACACCGCTAAAAAGGTGTTTGATTCAGGATTCTTTTGGCCCACGATATATAAAGACGCCCATGAACTTATCAAAACCTGTGAGGCTTGCCAGCGTCACGGGAATATTTCTAAAAAGAATGAGATGCCGCAAAACGCCATCCAAGTCTGTGAAATATCTGATATGTGGGGCATTGATTTTATGGGGCCATTCCCGTCTTCACGAGGGAATAAGTATATACTCGTGGCTGTCGACTATCCGTCAAAATGGGTTGAGGCAAAAGCCTTACCCACCAATGATGCCCGAGTAGTTGTTAAATTTTTAAAATCTCTCTTTGCCAGATTCGGGACTCCTCGTGCCATTATCAGTGATCGTGGTACTCACTTTTGCAATGAACAATTTGCGAGAGTAATGCTGAAATATGGTGTAACTCACCGTCTTTCTACAGCATACCACCCCCAAACAAGTGGGCAGGTGGAGGTCTCAAATCGGGGAATTAAGAGAATTCTCGAGAGGACGGTTGGTGAAAACCGTGCCTCTTGGTCGGATAAGCTGGACGATGCATTATGGGCTTTCCGCACTGCTTACAAAACACCCATCGGGTGTACTCCATATAAGCTAATGTACGGGAAAGCATGTCATCTTCCGATCGAATTAGAACATAAGGCCTATTGGGCCATAAAACATGCAAATTTCGACCTTCAGACAGTGGGTGATCACCATAAAGTTCAACTAAACGAACTAAATGAATTACGTGATCAAGCTTACGAAAATTCTTTAATCTATAAAGAAAAGAGTAAGAAGATACATGACTCTAAAATTAAGAACCGCGTTTTCAACGTTGGTGACAGAGTTCTTCTTTTCAATTCAAGGTTAAAAATTTTCTCGGGAAAACTAAAAACCCGTTGGTCTGGACCATTTACTATAACCAAAGTATATCCATATGGAACTGTTGAGTTATTGCAACCTGACGGTCCCAATTTTAAAGTAAATGGTCATCGGTTAAAACATTATTTTGGAGGGGACATACAACCAATGGTTGTCCCGGATCTCCAAACTTACCCCATGGACCAATAAATTCGGGGTCGAGTCAAGCTAGTGACTCGGTTAACAAAAACTAGTTTCCCCAAGGACAATTTTAATTCGGGGTCGAGTCAAGCTAGAGACTCGGGAATCAAAAACAAGCTACCTCATGGACAAATAAATTCGAGGTCGAGTCAAGCTAGCGACTCGGTAATCAAAAACAGTAGCAGTATGGGTTTTCACCCATATTTCTGTCTTCTCATCCCTTTCTACCACCCTAGTGTGGGGGAGACGAACCACATGTTGTACATATGTAAAATATTTTTTTCAAAAAAAAAAAAAAAAAAAAAAAATGGTATAAGACATATAAAAAGAAAAAAGTGAGTTTGTATGTAAATAGAGTAAAATAAAAGGTTAATAATATTACCTTCTTACGTTCTAAGTCTTGGTGGGACACCAAGTACTGTGAATATTGAGGGCAATATTCAGTTCTAAGTGTGGGGGAGCGTTCTCACGAATGCAAAACACAACACATGTTCCATCAAGAACCCCCATTTGGTCAAAATTACCAGTTTTTTCACACTTAGAAATGCAAATAATGGTATCAATCCTCCATGTCTAACCCACAACAGGATTGGCTAGTCCAGGAGCAAACGGCTCTTGGTAAAGACATCTCAAAACCGTTGATGGCTTGCAATTTGCCAAAAATTGTATGGTTCCTTAACTCCCCATTATCCTCAAAAGCTAATGAGTTGGCTAGCCCGCAAGATTATGGCTTGTGGTAAAGGCAGTGGAAAAACCATAATTGGTAATCAGCTCACCAAGATGTTGGCTATTCCATCAAGAGTTGGCTAGTCTAGAAGCAAACGGCTTTTGGTAAAGACAAATCAAATCCGTTGACAGCTGGTGGTTTGCTCAAAATCACACGGTTATCAGGTGTGCCACAGTTCTTACACCTGGCTACTCCAGAAGTGATGGCTTTTGGTAAAGAGTAAAAATCCATTAATTTTTTCTCAAATAGATTGCTAGGGACTAGCAATAGTTTAGTGTGGGGGATTGATGAGTGTCTAAATACTCATCATTTTATACCAATCTGAGCTGCCAAAACATACAAAAACACTCAAAAATGGATCATAATACTTAAAATATCTTAGAAGAGCGTTTTATATGTTTCAAATACAAAATATGCAAAAACAAATGAAAAACGTACAAAGTTTGCATAATTGGCAGTTTCAGTCCCTCAAGTTTCAAAAAGTGTCAAAACTAGTCCCTGAAGGTTTAAAATGAATGAAAAGTCAACTTAAGTCCTTGGGAAACCAAAAATATTCACAAATGATCCCTGGATGAAAGTTTACACAAACTGGCAACTTTTACCCCTCAAGTTACAAAATTGGCAAAAATGGTCCCTGGGTATTCAAAACTTGGAAATTTACAAATAATACCCTTGAACTATGCATGAATTACAAAATGGAACAATTTTGATAAACTTTTGAGAAATTACAACCACAGTCCCTTAAAAATCCAAATTTACATAAATGGTCCCTGGAGTTTGAAAAATTACAGAAAAGGTCCCTGGATATTTTTAAATGGAAAAATCATAAGTTTGGTCCTTGGTTTATCATTTTTGGCAAGTTAAACCCTTGAAAATATTTTGGGAAAATCACAAATACAGCCCTTTAACTTTGCAAAAATTACAAAATTGGTCCTTGTTAAATACCATAACCAAACCGGACCCTTATTTGTTATTTAACCCAAAATTCCCATCCAATCCAAACCTTACCCAGCCCATGTCCCTTCCAAGCCCAAAAATTTACCCAGCCCACTCACCCTTTAATAATAAAATACGGGGTTTGACCCCGTTTGACCACCCAAAACCGCCCAAACCACACACACTGTTCACCCTCCACTCTCACCCCTGCATCCATGAAACCAGGTGGTTTCACCACCACCACCTCACCTCTCCACCTCACCCCCTACTCCCCCTAACCTCCTTTCCACCTCACAGTCAAATCCCATCACCAATAAATGCATTCCACACCACTTTTTACTCCAAACCATATCCTGATCCTCTGTTTTCCAACCCACAGCCCCAACATTCTGAAAACCATCCCAATTGTCCCCTGCCACCTTCACATGATCCCAAAATTCTTTAATTGCTCAGCTTTGGCTCCAAGTTAACTTGGAGACTTTTTGGCGCCAAAATTGTTTAAACGGATGGGATTGATTCAGAGCAATGGATGGTCAAGATTGAAGTGGGAAATGCTCAAAGCCCTTCAAAGAATCCTAATGTGGACTTATAAAAGGAAGAGAAGATCAGAAGTGGAATATATAGTTTATTTTAGCAAAAATAGTCTCGTTTAAATTGTAACTTGTTATCTCAGTTAATTTTCAAGCTTTTAAGCTCTGTACTAGTCAATTAAGGTGTAATCTAAGCTTTTGTGATAATCAAATTTAAGTTTCAAGTTATATCTCAGTTGGTGCAATTTTTACTCTCATTTCAAAATTCTAAATAATCTGTGTTGTTGTTACTGTATGGTTTCATGGATTGAATAAGCTCATATAAGCTCCCATAAGCTCAATAAAGCTTTTAGTAACCTACTAATCAGTTTAAGATAAAAAAGTTCATAAAAACAAACTTGGTCAAAGAAAGTCAACTGTGGCACTTGTTTTTGATTTCTGGGATTCATAGCTGATTTGGAAGCAATAAGGAAGCTGTGGAGTTTGGTTTAGATCCTCAGGGAGGAAATAGGTTGTTCTTGGTTCATGTTTCAAGCAGGAAAGCACTTTGTAAGTTTTTGAAATCTCATAACTATCTTTGTATTGCATCTTTATTCATTGCTTGTTTTTCTTAGTTGTTTAATGCTTATTCAGTTTTATATAGTGATAATATAACCTCAGATTAGTACCTTGTTTGTTGGAATTAATAGTTACTAAAAAAATAAAAAATCAAACAGTCAACATAGCATATCTTGTGTTCTTGTGTATCTGTGGTTAAAACCTGTTTCTAAGTGCTTAAATATAATTACCAGCACATAATAAGTCATGTTGGATCAGTAGAATAAGCTCTTATAGCCATTAGCTATTTAAATCTCAAATCATTCTAGTACAAGGTGTGTTTGGTTTAAACTGTTTTGCTGTGATGTTGTTGTTTATTAGAATTAAAGTTGGTTCTAACAAGTTACTTAAGTTCATACAAGGTCAGTTTGATCATTAGTTTAATCACAATTACACTAGAAAGTCAGAATCATACTCAATCCATCACTACAGTTAACTGTGGTGGAATTTGAGTCCAAGTCTTATCACATCACCTCATAAGTTAATAATCTAGCTTAATTTAACTTAATAATAGCTTATAACATCTTATTAAACAAGTAGGATCAATCAGAAGTTCATCAAAGTCAAAGTTAGTTCACCATTCAAAAAGTCAAATTGTGTTGTTCTCAGATTTCTCAAAAATTGGGAGATTTTTCTAGAATTTAGGAAGCTAATTGAGAGTTTGAAATTTCTTGTGTTTATTATCTACCACCTAAACTCTAGGAATCTAAGCTTATTTGATTTTTAAGATTTTTTCTTAAGCTTGTGCAAAAGCTGAAAGTACCCTGCTGGGCAACTCATTACCCTGTGCACAGATTTTAAGCAAAATACCAAGAATCATAGTGTGCTTACCAGTGGACCCCACATCCTAGGATTCAGCTTAATTATAGCTTAATACCTCAGCTTTTCACATCTAGGTTTAGTCTAGCCTTTAGCTTATTGTAGCATAGCTTTTAGGATCCAATTTGTGACCTGTGTAAAACAAGCTACACTGATCACTCAGTGTATGATCACCATTTCAAAAGCTCACATAGAGCTTATTAGTGAACCATAAGGGTAGCTTATTGGCTCAATTTGTAGCTTATCACCTTAACTTTGAACCCCTAGATTTAGTTTGAACCCTCTTTCACTCTTGTGGACCCCACAGACCCCCAAACACAACTGCAGGGCAAAGCCTTACCCTGCACACCAGATACATAGCCATCACCACCACTTTGGTGGTGATTTGTGGCCAACTCAGTGGGCCCCACACCTTCTAATTAACATCTTACAACCCCCCTCCTACCCAGGTTCAATAGTTGACCCTTAGTTTGACCCTTAGACTAGTGGACCCCACTTAGTTTTGAACCAAAACTCTGTCCCATTTCTGAGTCAGAAATCAAATAAGCAATTGCTTATTTGAGCTTACCAGCTTTTCCTAGGAGCTTATCTCATTAAATTTAGTTTAAATAGGTATAAGTAACTTAGGTAAACCAGTTTTCACCATAGTGGACCCCACATAACCTCAACTTAGCTTATTTCCTAGTTTGGTCAACCTTAGTCAACTGTATAAGCAAATAAGCACTCTCAGTGCTTATTCTTGATTTCCAAGGTAGTTGTATTTATTAAAGTTTCATTATTTAAGTATTTAAGTAGTTTTATAAAAGAAAAACCAGAAAAAGCAAACATAAAAATAGTGATAGCTTCTATTTAATAGAAATTATCTAATTAATTTTCATATCAGCTTATTAATAAGCACTTATCCAATTTTATAATTTTATAAATTACTTAGTACCTTAAAGTAGTTAAAATAATTTTCTTAGATTTTTCCTAAGCAGTTTACTATTTATTAGATTTAAAACTAGTTTAAATAATTAAATAGGTAATATTAGTAATTAAATAGATTTCTTTAATTTTAATTAACTAAAGTAGAATTTTATATTTTTCCTAAGTTTTATAAAGTAGTTAAGACTTTTAAAAAATAGTTTCATAATCTTCACTGTCCATTTTCTAATTTTCTTATTTAAATTAATTAAATTAGTTTAAAATTAATTAATAAGTAATTAATTAGTAAATTAGCTTAAATATAATTTTTAGCAACTTTTTATAATTTTGTAGTATACCTGTAGTAATTAAATAGTTTTATAAATTTTATCATAATTTTCTAAGGTAATTTAGTAATATTAGTAATTTAAAATAGTTTAATTAGATTAATTAAATTAAATAGTTTATAATTAATAAAATACTCATAAAAAGACAAAAATATTTATTTTCATTTTTTATAATTTCTTCAAGTTCTTATTTAGGTTTAGAAATTATTGTTATAAGTTTTTAGGTTTATTTGTATTAGTTGTTATTTTTAGTTAATTTAAATTAAGTTTTAAATTAGATTTTAATTAGTTTTATTAATTAAATAGTAATTAAATATTATAATAATCATTTTCATAATTTAAATTTCATTTTCTATTTTCTTTAATATTAAGTTTTCAAAAGTTTCACTTTTAACCCCTGTAGTTTGTAACTTGTTAAATACCACTTTTCTCTGTCTATTATCTGATTATCTGATTTTGTGCTTATATCTGTATTTCTGTTATAGTTTTATATTTTCCAAATATCAAGAAATCAGTAGTATAATAAACCCTCAAATCATCTTTGTTACTGTCCTCAGTACCACTCACTTTCCTAATCGTTTACAAATATAATTTCAATCTCGTTGGGATTTAACGACCCGGGGATTTCCCTGTACTTCCACGGTCAATATTAACTTGCACTTTCTCCCAGGTGGGCCTAACAGCTGCACACGGCTGACTGGTTGGTTTGGGAGTAGTCACACATCATATTTTATGTACGTATTATGTCTAAAACTTTGCCTTGTACTCTTTTACTTTTACCCGCAACTACTAAAGAAACAACAATTTAGCAATTTACCAGTTACGGTTAGAGTGACCTCATTAACCACATTCATGAAGATCATGTACAATGTACAAGTAACCAATATTAGGCTAAAAAAATGGAACCAGTAGAAAAAAAAGTGAGCCGTATTTCTTGAAACATATTCAACTCTACAAATAATCATATCCTGATTACACACCGTTTACTTACCTAGAAAGTGATATCCCTGCTGCACATAGTGTCTTAAAGGGATATTTTTAAATAAATGAAGAATTCAAGTAAAAAGCACCTGAATTTCAATGACGGAGATACTTCCATTTGGAAATTGTAAGACCTGCCAAAAACTCTTGATCCGAGTGTTCTACACTCAAGAATACCTCACTGGGATTCGCGAAAGCTTTTAATCCTGATGGCGACATTTCAAACACTATGAGCTGAAAAAAAAAGTAACAAAGTGATCTCTCAACTACACAAAAAGTATTTGATGTAATGCAAGATTTAATAAAATATAAACCTCATCAGTTGCGCCAAGTAAAAGATCTTATATATAACAAATAGTGGCTTATTTATGCTAATTAAAAATGACAAAAAAAAAAAAAAAAACTTCAAACTGATAATAATGTTTAATTTCATTAAACACCTTATCAAGATACATAAATTTATTCATTTTATCATGCCTACGTAATGTTACATTATGCATATATGAGCAGGTATACTTACGATTAGCAACCGTACCATCAAGGTTAAGAGACCTTGCGATAGGTTTGATGAAGCCCTGAAGCCCAAGGATTTTGTACACACAATTAACTAATATTCTTGTTGCACTGTGTCCAAACACCCTAAACATTGCACAAAAACACATAAAAGGATTTATAGAGTTACACAAACGCCTGCATAAAATGATCATGATAAAGTGAGTGACTTGCGTACTTTACCTCTAAAATCCATTTTAGTATAATAGTCTACCAATTGCCATTGAACCAGAAGCATGGCTATCCTTAACCACCATTATACCCTAAAATATTCAAGATAGTAGGAATGCATTAGGTAAGTTTCATATAGATTCATTATGTATTATAAAGAGTACGTGTCATAGAAATGCATTATGTACTAAAATAATGTTGATCAAGAACTTCAAACATCAATATCGACTAAAACTGAGAAAATCTCAAACAAACCTACACTAAATAACATGTAGCTTCATGGTCATTGTTAAAAGCATTAGATGCCATCTAAAAAATATGTAAATTTTGAATCCAGTCATCCACTTTCCTCCATTTTCAAATCTTCTAAATTCTACTTTGAGATATAAAATTGTCTTTTAATCAAATGAAAAACAAAAAAGATCGAAAACGTGAAGACAATAGCTCAATTGTAATAGTAATTATCCTATACTTATTACCTTGTCTATTTGAAAAGTAAGAATATTGCTTGGACGAAAAACATCCCATAATAAAAAGTATGCCTATTTTGCCCAGTCTTACATAGTAATGAAAATATGCAATGAAATCAATCACAACTACTATGCAACATTCATTAATTAGCTTACAAAAAGACAAATTGCAGTTCATTATTTATAGTTCAATAAAAAACTAAGAAAAATTATAGTTCATTACAGAAACTAAAATCCCAATTTTGACCCATTTACATTTAGGTAGTCGATTCGGGTATGTTTAAACACGAAAGGGTCGAACGGGTTAAAGTTTTTAGCTCATTGACCTTTAAAGCATAAAACTTGATCGAGGAATCATTTCACGTAGATATCGGCATTACCATATATTGTCTATGTCCTAGTTCTCCTGAAAAACATGTTCAGGTTTTTGAACATTAATCATATTTAGGAGATGTGGTTCGAGTCGCTACAACTCTAGCTCTTGTAACCTTTCCCACCCAAGTTGCAAGCTAGCATGTATCGGAGACACACTTCTTGTAGCAGCCACAATACCCAAACATATAACAATTTCTCATTTCAGAATTAAAGAATTGCTAATAAGCCAATGAGAACGATGATGAAACAAAGAAATATGATTGTATTTTCTCTTCATGTAAGTTTTTATCTTTAACTAAGTATGCGCCATCACCTAGAACCAGACATATGATATATAATATGAAAAGATGCTTGTCCCTATTGAAATGAAAAAAGAATAACCCGCATGAAAACAGATTGTCATTCCCATCAATGCTTATGTTCCACACATTGTTTATGGTGTTGACATAAATAATGCCTAAAAACTTTATTAACATGTTATCAATATCTCTATGTTTTAATTATCACAAAATATAAACTCATAGAACTAAAACTTGTGACATAAACAAGTATTTAGTGATTAATATTTCTCTTTACATCCAAATCACTTAAGGTATGAATAAACAAAGTGTTTAGTGCATTTTATGATCAAAGGAAAGTTTAATTAAGCATTACAAAGTTTATTTAATTATATAAACATATTATATATTTTTGAAAAACACTTTTGGTAATAAAGAAAAATGTTTTATTCATACTAAATATATGAATTCAAATTTTTAACCAAAATCAGTTAGTTTTTCACCAAATAAACTTTCCTCACTAAAAGACAAAGAATCTGGCCGTTTCAACTGGGCGGCCCCCTTAATTATAAAGGGTGGTCCCCTTAATTTTAAGGGGGCCGTCCATGATTTAAGGGGACCGGCCACGCTCTTCTGTCAGAATCTGTTGCCTATAAATACCACATTAAACCTGGATTTTTTCCTCACCTTTTGCACTAAACTTTCTGATCTAGATCCAAATCTCCATTCTTTTATCCTTTGATCATAAGTATATAAATTCTTTTTTTCAAAGTGATCCAACCTTCATCCTCTCAAGTGCAAGAGAAGAATACTTCTATCCCTCAAGACAAGAAGTATTACAACTTGTTGTGATCTCCACATCCAAGTTGTTGGTGCATCATCAAAGATCATTTACATTATTCTTTGTGAATATTGTTGTGAATATTTGATTGTAGTTAGTTGTGTTAGATATAGATTGTATGATTAGTTAGTAGCTTGGTGTGAACAAGATAAGCTAGGTACTAGATTGGTGTGAATAAGATAGGTGTGGAGTAGTTAGTTGTGAAGTAGATTGATTTGAAGAAGTTGTGTAGAAGTTGTGACTTAGGTGTGACGAAGTTGTGGTGTGAAAAGTGGTGTGTAGATTGGTGTGTAGATTGGTGTGTATATTGGTGTGTATATTGGTGTGTACGGTTTTCTCCGCCATAAGGGAGCTTGTTGATATATTGAAGAAAACTCTCGAGTTAGGTGCTCGGGGAGTGGAGAAGGGCAAGGAAGGTGTCCTAGTAGCCGAACCACTATAAATCTCTTGTCTCGCGGTTCGATCTTTCCATCTCTTACTTATTTCATTACTTATCATTATAATATATTGTGTAGTATTAATTGTTTATATTGTACAAGACTTGAGATCACATATTATCGAATCTAAGTTTTTTAAAAGCTAAGCAAAACTCTAAAACTAATTTTTATAACGAAGTAAAAAGACGTAAAACTATTCAACCCCCTTCTAGTTTTCCACAATTGGTATCAAGAGCCACGTCTAGCAAGATTTTTAAAATATATTGTATTTTAAAACTTGTAACGATCTATGGAATCTGAAAAATATTTAGAAGGGCAATCTATGCAAAGACCACCACTATTTGAAAGTGATGGATTTTTATATTGGAAAAACAGATTCGAAACGTATGTGAAATCAAAAGATCTTGATCTTTGGCATATTATTACCTTTGGTGATTTTCCTCCTATTCAATATAATGTTGAAACTAAAATGAATGAAATTGTATCTTTCTAAGAACAAAATGATGATTTGAAAAAGAAATTAGCAAAAAATAATGAGGCTAAAATGGTAATTTATAATGCGTTACCACGCAAAGAATATGAATGAATTTTTATGTGTAAAACCGCCAAAGAAATTTGGGATTCTTTACTAATTACTAACCAAGGTAATAGCCAAGCCAAAGATAATAAAATAGATCTTCTTGTACAACAATATGAACAATTTACGATTCCGGAAGAGGAATCAATTGATAATGCTTTTGCTAAGTTTAACACTATCATCACAAGTTTAAAAGCACTTGATGAGACATTTTCTAGTAAAAATTGTGTTAGGAAATTTCTTAGGGCATTGCATCCAAAATGGCGAGCTAAGGTCACGGCAATCGAAGAATCAAAGAACTTGATGACGTTATCACTAGATGAACTAATTGGCAACTTGAAGGTTCATGAAGAAATCATAAGAAGAGATTCGGAAATGGTCAAAGTCAAGAAAGAACAAACCAAATCAATTGCTCTAAAAGCCAAAAAGGAACCTAGTGATGATGATGATTCAAGTGACGAAAGTGAAGACGAAGAATATGCAATGGCCGTAAGAGAATTCAAGAAGTTCTTCAAGAGATGAGGAAGATTCACTAGAGCATCACGAGACGAAAGAAAAGGACTCCAAAGAAATAGAAGTGACAACTACGGGAAGAGAAAATGCTTTAGATGTGGAAGTCCAAATCATCTCATTGGCGAATGTCTAAAGCCACCGGGTTGTGAAAGTCAAGGTGCTTTTGTTAGTGGAACATGGAGTGATAGTGACAAAGAAGAAGTTGAAAAGCCAAGAGACGAAAAGTGTTTTATGGCAAAAGAAACCGACGAAATATGTTTAGGAATTGACTTGGAACCTGACGAATGGATCAAAGATAGCGGATGTTCGAGGCACATGACGGGGAATCGCAATCTATTCTCTACATACAAGGCATACAATGGAGGTAACGTTATTTTCGGTAGTGACTTACGTGGAAAAATCATTGGCAAAGGTACGATCTCTCAAGACTCACTTACTATTGAAAATGTAGAGCATGTAGATAAATTAACATATAACTTGCTTAGTGTAGGACAAATATGTGATAATAAATGTAGAGTCACATTTACCGAAGATGATAGCGAAATAGTTAAGGATGGAAAAATTATAGGTAGAGGAATTAGAAAAGGTGGCATATATGTTATGAAACTAGGAAACAAACCTGAGGATAGGATATGCCTAACGACCCTAGATGAAAACTCTACACTATGGCATAGGAGATTAGGACATGCTAATATGTAACAAATACAATCTTTGGCCTCTAAGGAATTAGTTAGAAATTTGCCTAATCTAAAATATGACAAACATTTTTGTGATGCATGTAAAATTGGAAAACAAGCTCATGCTAGTCACAAAGCCAAGAATATAGTATCCACTACTAGATGCCTAGAATTATTACATATGGATCTTTTTGGTCCATCCGCTGTGCGGAGCTATGGAGGAAACAAATATACCTTAGTGATAGTAGATGACTACTCACGATACACGTGGACTAGGTTTTTAAGTGACAAGACCCAAGCCTTTGAAAAATTCGAAATATTTAGTAGAATGATTCAAAATAAATTAGGATGCTCAATAGTTGCCATTAGGACGGACCATGGTAGGGAATTTGATAACGAAGTACAATTCGGAAAATATTGCGAGTTAAATGGAATATCTCACAATTTCTCCGCTCCTCGTACTCCTCAATCAAATGGCGTAGTAGAAAGAAAAAATAGGTCACTACAAGAAATGAGTAGAACTATGTTAAATGAACAATCCATCCCACAAAAATTTTGATGTCACGCCGTAGATACATCAACTTATATTTTAAATAGGGTATCAATTAGAAGAATTCTAGGAAAAACTCCTTATGAGTTATTAAGAGGTAGAAAACCAAACTTAAGCTACTTTAAGGTATTTGGAAGTAAATGCTATATTTTAAACACTAAGGACTATCTCACTAAGTTTGATCCATAATCATATGAACGAATATTTTTAGGATACTCACAAAATAGCAAAGCATATATAATACTTAACAAACACTCCATGAAAGTAGAGGAATCACTAAATGTAACATTTGATGAAACACCACCACCTCCTAAAACATTACCTTTAGAAGATGATGATTTAATCGAAGATGAAGCTATTGAGGTTAGTAAAACAAAACCCATAGGAAATGATAATGAAGACATTCACTTAGAAAATAACGAAACTGTTAATATTAAAGAATCTAGATCTTATCCATTAGACAATATAATAGGACATCTTAACCAATGAACCCTTTGGTCACAACCCCAAGATAAAAATAATTTCTTTTGTTTCCTCTCAGCAATAGAACCTAAGAATATTAGCGAGGCTTTAAAGGATGAAAGTTGGGTTATAGCTATGCAAGAAGAATTAAATCAATTTAAGGCGAATGATGTTTGGGAATTAGTCCCAAATCCAAAGGATATGACCATCATAGGTAAGGGTGTTATCGGGTCGGGTTATCGGGTTATCGGGTCTTGTCGGGTCGGGTGAGTCGGGTTTTGGTTAGAAAAAAACTAACCCGCAACCCGACCCGATAAGGAGTCGGGTTATCAGGTTCGGGTTGATATCGGGTCGGGTGTAGTCGGGTCGGGTGATTCGGGTTAATCGGGTTGGCTTGTAAACTTTGACAAAAAAATATTTGAGCTTAAACACTTGTCTTTGACATTTGATTTTTGATAGCTAAGAATTATTAACAATATGCAAAGCCCTCTTAAGTTCAAATTTTTTTTGAATATACTACAAATAAGTAACTGTAACATACATTTCATTAAAATACTTGTCATTTTGAACCAAAGAAACCATTTCATTATACTGATCATAAAATACTTGTGTCATTTTGAACCAAAGATGCCATTTCATTATAATACTTGTGTCATTTCATTTCATTAAAAAAAATTATGCTACCTTGCCATAGCATTACCAAAGACAAAAACATATCAATAGTCAGTAGCACAGTTGCATAGCAGCACTTCAAAGTTCAAACCACATTAAACAAGTAATGGAACTGAGTATTACTAACTAATAGCCTTGTAGGCTTTAGTGGAATTGAAAAACCAAACGTCACATACAAATTTCAGATACTGGTATTCTCCTTTTAAGTTATCAGTTAAAATAAATAGAATTAAATAATAATTTTCGGGTCTTGTCGGGTTGACCCGATAACCCGACAACAAAAATTTTCTAACCCTAACCCGACCCGATAACAATGTCGGGTTATCGGGTTCGGGTGAAACTAACCCGATAAGCTTTTTCAACCCGATTTAACCCGACCCGATAAGGCTTATCGGGTTCGGGTCGGGTCAACCCGACCCTACTGACACCCCTAATCATAGGAACCAAATGGGTATATAGGAATAAGTTAGACGAGAATGGAATAGTTACTAGGAATAAAGCTAGGTTAGTTGCCCAAGGTTATAATCAACAAGAAGGAATTGATTATGACGAAACTTATGCCCCTGTAGCTAGACTAGAATCGATTAGAATATTACTTGCCTATGCTTGCGCCCTAGATTTTAAGTTATTCCAAATGGATGTGAAAAGTGCATTCCTTAACGGTTTTATCAATGATGAGGTATATGTGGCACAACCTCCAGGATTCATTGACTTCGCAAAACCTGATTATGTTTATAAGTTAAAGAAAGCTTTGTATGGACTCAAACAAGCTCCCAAAGCTTGGTATGATCGATTAAAAGCTTTTCTTATTAAACATGATTATTCCATGGGAATGGTAGATATCACTCTTTTCACTAAAAGGAAAGACCCAAATCTCATCATTGTCCAAATATATGTTGATGACATTATATTTGGATCGACTTGTCAAGACATGTGTGATGAATTTGCCAAAATCATGCATGATGAGTTTGAGATGAGTATGATGTGTGAACTTAACTTCTTCCTAGGATTACAAATAAAACAATTAGAAGATGGAATATTTTTTAACCAATCTAAGTACATTAAGGAAATGCTTAAGAAGTTTGGCCTAGAAGACTCAAAACCCATGAAAACTCCCATGTCTACGGAGGTAAAGCTCACAAAGGATGATGAAGGTGAGTCCATAGATAACACCAAGTATAGAGGAATGATAGGTAGTTTACTATACTTGATGGCAAGTAGACCCGACATCATGTTTAGTTTCTGCCTTTGTGCCCGTTTTCAAGAGGATCCCAAAACCTCTCACCTAGAAACGGTTAAGCGTATCTTCCGATACGTTAAAGGCACTATACACTTAGGATTATGGTATCCTAAGGAATCCGGCATAGAAACCATTTTCTATGCGGATTCGGATCATGCGGGAGACTACGTAGATAGAAAGAGCACTAGTGGTATTTGCACGTTTATGGGATGTTGTCTAATGTCTTGGTTTTCGAAGAAGCAAACCACTCTTGCTATTTCTACCACCGAAGCCGAATATGTAAGCGCCGGAAAGGCATGTCAACAAGCACTATGGATGAAACAAGCTCTCGTAGACTATGGCATTAGGTTAGAAAATGTCCCCATTATGTGCGATAACAAAGGTGCGATAGATTTAAGTAAAAATCCGGTGCAACACTCTAGGACTAAACACATAAAAATACGTCACCATTTTCTTAGGGATAATGTACAAAAAGGAAATATATCTATAGAAAAGGTTGCATCGGAAGACAACATTGCGGATATATTCACAAAACCCCTTAAGCGTGAATTATTCAACCACTTGCGTTTAGGATTAGGAATGATGGAACAAGTTGACTAAATTATATTGAATTATTTCAAATTTATACTTGCATGAAATTCATTTTTCTTCCATTTCACCTATTCTGAGTCTAGGAATCTATTTCGCACAAAACTAAAGATTGAGAAAAGCTATTTTCTTTGCATAAACCGTTTTGTAAAACTCAATCAATTTTCTCTAAAAAATATTCTCACAATCTAGGAACCCCATGAAACCATTTTCCTTGCATTGTTGACTAATCCTAAAAACATTCTATTCCAAAATCATGCTTAAATTCTCACATAAATTGTCAAGATATATAATATAATATATGTCTTTGACATTCATGATCGAGCAAAAATTGAATCAAGTAGATTATTTGGATTGTTTCTTAGGATCGTTATTTCTTTTTGCTTCTAGGAGTCGAAACAATCACAACTCCACATTTGTTGCATATAGACACTCACTAGGACAAATTCATTAATAATGGTGTCATCTTGATCCATCATTAGTTGTTCACTCACTAATTATCCTTGCCTTTAATCTAAGATAGATGCCTTAGGAAGCTTAATTGTGCTTACCTTTATTTGCCTCCTCTTTCTTATTATATGTTGATTATTTGCTCTTGTGTTTATGTGTTTTTACATGCATGCTATATCTTGATTAGATTAGACTCTATATTGCCTAAGAGAATTGAACTTTCTTGAATTCTAATCCAAACACATAATCTTTCTGCAAATTTTCTGCCAAAAACCCAATTCTGGCAACCTGGAAATCACCAGATGGGCGGCCCCCTTAATTTTGTAAGGCGGCCCCCTTAATCATTAAGGGGACCGCCCCCTAATTAAGGGGACCGGCCATCTGATGGTCGGGTTTACAGAATCTTTTCTGCTTTTTAGCCCATTTCAACCTACATTTCCCATTTTTCACCAACACATTTTGTCCTAATCCCCAAAACAAACCTTATCCATCCTTAAACACACAAATCTCACACTATAAATATCCCCAATCCTCAAAACTCTCCATTCATCCCATCATGAACTCTCCAAACAAACCAAAATCAAAAGCGTCAAGGTTAGCAAGGATGACGGAAAAACCCGTTTGGCGAAGAAAAAGCCCTCAAAACAAATCCATCATCATAAATGAAGTTAGAAATCATTCCTCACCCCCAACTTCTTACTTCCCAAACTTTGCATCAAACCAACAAGGTCATTCATTTGATCCACTTTACAAACCATACAACATTGGCCAAACATCTTCCTTCAAGCCAAACTACACCTCTCAACCTCCAACAACTTATAATGATCCATGCAAGTTTGATCAACCATCAAACTACAATTCCAACTACACAAACCCAACTCATCCATACCAAACCTATGATCCCTTCCACATTGCCACAGAAAAACAAAAGTTCCGTGATGAAATAAACTAAATCCATGATCATAGTGATCTCCTTGCTATGCATCTTGCACAACGCAACAAAGGGCAACCTCCATCATCACCCTATGCAAATTGCCTCCCCCACTCTCTCAACTTGGATCAAGTTACAAACCACACTCACTTTTGCCCTTGTTGCATATTTCTTCAAAAACAAATCCTCTACTTGAGTGAAGATATTTCTTGGATTGAATATCTTCTCACTCGCAATCATCCAATACCACCCTTAACACGATACAACATCGTGAGATCCACTTCTTCCGTTCCACACTCCACTCCATATCCCTCTCAATCAAACATCTAAGCTTTATGCTTATGTTTCTCTTCAAGCAAATAAAACAATCAACCATGGGTTGCAAGCAAATCCAAGTGCTCTCTTAGGCAAAATAGGACTATGTCTTTTCTTTTGTGTTATTTTTATCAATATGCTTCAAGCATATTGAATGTTGTAATGCATATCATTTCTATAATGCTTGAATGAATCTATGTTTAGTTGCATAATTGTTGCCTTGCATATATGTGTATCTTGCTCTCTTCAAATATTTTTGTAGCAAAGATCTCCATTGCTCGTTCCCTTGGTGCTCTCAAATGAGGGGGAGCATACATTAAGGGGGAGCATTCTACCCGTTTAAACTTCCCTCGCGGAGCTTACTCGGCTTAACCTTTTTAATTAATACAAAAAGGGGGAGAAGAGAAATGTAAACTATATAATACTTGTCTAAAAACAAGTTTTAGATATATTGAGTTCAAGGTTTTGTAATAATCAAAAAGGGGGAGATTGTTGACATAAATAATGCCTAAAAACATTATTAACATGTTATCAATATCTCTATGTTTTAATTATCACAAAATATAAACTCATAGAACTAAAACTTGTGACATAAACAAGTATTTAGTGATTAATATTTCTCTTTACATCCAAATCACTTAAGGTATGAATAAACAAAGTGTTTAGTGCATTTTATGATCAAAGGAAAGTTTAATTAAGCATTACAAAGTTTATTTAATTATATAAACATATTATATATTTTTGAAAAACACTTTTGGTAATAAAGAAAAATGTTTTATTCATACTAAATATATGAATTCAAAATTTTAACCAAAATCAGTTAGTTTTTCACCAAATAAACTTTCCCCACTAAAAGACAAAGAATCTGGCCGTTTCAGCTGGGCGGCCCCCTTAATTATAAAGGGCGGTCCCCTTAATTTTAAGGGGGCCGGCCATGATTTAAGGGGACCGGCCACGCTCCTCTGTCAGAATCTGTTGCCTATAAATACCACATTAAACCTGGATTTTTTCCTCACCTTTTGCACTACTAAACTTTCTGATCTAGATCCAAATCTCCATTCTTTTATCCTTTGATCATAAGTATATAAATTCTTTGTTTCAAAGTGATCCAACCTTCATCCTCTCAAGTGCAAGAGAAGAATACTTCTATCCCTCAAGACAAGAAGTATTACAAGTTGTTGTGATCTCCACATCCAAGTTGTTGGTGCATCATCATAGATCATTTACATTATTCTTTGTGAAGATTGTTGTGAATATTTGATTGTAGTTAGTTGTGTTAGATATAGATTGTGTGATTAGTTAGTAGCTTGGTGTGAAGAAGATAAGCTAGGTACTAGATTGGTGTGAAGAAGATAGGTGTGGAGTAGTTAGTTGTGAAGTAGATTGATTTGAAGAAGTTGTGTAGAAGTTGTGGTGTGAAAAGTGGTGTGTAGATTGGTGTGTAGATTGGTGTATATATTGGTGTGTACGGTTTTCTCCGCCATAATGGAGCTTGTTGATATAGTGAAGAAAACTCTCGAGTTAGGTGCTCGGGGAGTGTAGTAGGGCAAGGAAGGTGTCCTTGTAGCCGAACCACTATAAATCTCTTGTCTCGCGGTTCGATCTTTTCATCTCTTACTTATTTCATTACTTATCATTATAATATATTGTGTAGTATTAATTGTTTATATTGTACAAGACTTGAGATCACATATTATCGAATCTAAGTTTTTTAAAAGCTAAGCAAAACTCTAAAACTAATTTTTATAACGAAGTAAAAAGACGTAAAACTATTCAACCCCCCTTCTAGTTAACCACATATGGCTTTTTCCACTAATTAGGATTCATAACAGTGCCTAGTAACTTGTTTATGAATAATCGCACATTATAGTGAGTGTGTCTTAGTGGAAGAAAGGCAGCAAATAAAGCTGAGCATTGATATACGAACTGCAGTGGAACAAAATGATTGATCAAATAATACAACATCATTATTATGTAGTTATAAACTTATAATCACGGAGTAAGGATCTAGCATATACATTATTATCATAACTTTGTTCATTTATGCATTTTATCAAACACTTTATATGCATATATATTGAGTGTCTTTTTCATGTTAATTTCTATATTCGCACTAGACTAATTCAAACTCATAAAGATGTATATAAACAAAATTCATACCTTTTAACGACTGAACAAATATTGAAGATGGTCGGAGTTAATTTGAGACTTCAATCTGTAGTCGCATCTGGATCAACAATGCACAAGATCTCTTATGCATTTTTCTCTAAGTATATACTGTAGTAAATACGCTTTCTTCAATTTTTAGTTAGCGGTTCTGGAGCAGTTACTGAAACGTGGGTTGTCTTTGCTTTTTGTTTTGCCTAATTTTTTTCTGGAAAATTTGTGGGTACAAAAAATGCTGAGAAGTTGACACGTGTTAAAAGGTGACGTAGTTATGTTAAAATTGTGCCACGTACTAAGTTAGTATCCTGATTTAGTGATGTTATAGAAGATTTTGTTAAACCATTCGAATGTATCCCATTTCGAGTTTCATTTGATCTTAGCATGCCTTGAACAAGCAAAGTGTTTTCCTTGTTTCACGTGAAGCAAGCGACTAGCATCGTAATATATTTTTTTGACGTGTTTGTGTGAGCACTCGTAGAAGTGATTGTTTTAATCACTTGTTTCATTTGCAGGTATCTACGAGGGTTAGTTTTTTTATTTAATTTTCATGTTTCTCTTTTCCTTTAATTTGTTTATTATATGTGTTAAACATATTTGCGAAACTTGATCTATTATCCGCTGCGTACTCGTAGTTAATTGGTAAACTTGTTATATAAATTCTAACAGTGGAATCACGAGTCAACTCGTTTAGTGGTTATGGGTTACACAATTTAATAAACACGCGAAAAGGCTGCATGAAATCTAACTTAGTTATTTGTTTTATTTTTATTTTGACAACTATAATCCAATACTTGTGATTAATTAATAAAAAAAAATACGAAGTTAATAAGTTTGCCATGATTATTTTATGTGTGAATTCCGGCTATAAGACCTACACAATCATTTTTTTGATGCATGTGGTGATCTAGGCACTTGATGAAAACCTAGTGAGGGTCTTATGGTTCTCCATTTGGGGAAGACTCCTAGTGGACTCGGATTTTATGTGTTTCATTAATGTTTATGTTTATGTATTTGATTCTTTATTTACATAATTGTTACATGTTTTACACACCTAATTGCATGCAATATGGAATAATACATATTGAAATCATGACATTAATATGGTCTTAATTTACACGCCTAAATACCATGCTCATTGTGACATGCTATTTGATTTGTGAAAAATTGTTTTTTTTTTTTTTTTTTTTTTTTTTTTTTTTTTTTTTTTTAAATTAAGTGACCTAAATTATTGAAACAAGTTTTTCATGAAATTAAAAACTGTACGCTATGGACACTTGGGAAGTACGGCTCACCCACTAGAACAAACTATAAGGGGGTATAAGGCGGTGCCCACAGTCACACCTAAAGGATTTTCGGTCATAGCTTCGCGCTGACCTGGTCCTCCGCTTCCTTGTGAGTTCGTTTGGAGCTATCGTGAGCCATGATGATAACTACAGTGTCATTACTAAAAGTTTTTAAAATAAGCGCTACAAAGTTGTTTTTCATGCTTCTTTGTACACGATTTTACCACATTTATGTGTATACCTATATGTAAATTATAAGTCTATGCCAGGCAACCAAGAACACGTTCATTTGGCTTGACTTCTTTGGTCAGACCGTAGGGCTATTCCAACCCATGGCAAATTTTGCTCATTGGTCAGACCTTTGGCGATATTTACATGTTCTTGCTTGGTCGACTTATTTCGAGTATGCTTGGTCAGACCTTGGACCCAAGGCATAATATGAGACTAAACATACTCATGAGTCATGACATTACTACGTGTCTACTAATGTATTGATCAGTCTCATAAATCCAAGAGTTGCATTTTATGCAACTAACGCTCGTCGCTTACCTTTTGCCCCCACTTGTTTACACACTAGTCAGACCTTTGGTAATAAGTGGGAGGTCAAGTTGGATCTTAGTCTTAATTAGTAATTAATTGGGTAGTTAATTCTATTAAGAATTTAATTATTGAAAATACTAATTATTTGCACTTTTTAATTATAGATGACTACCTCAATCAGAAACAATTCGGTACTCAGGAGTTTCTTTGAGAAACAAAAACTCACTGGACCTAACTTCATTGACTGGTAACGCCAGCTTCGCATTATCCTGTCAGCTGAAGAAAAGGAAAATTACTTGGAGCATCCTATTCCTGCTGCACCTGTTGCAACTCCTTGACACCCAGTCCCTCTTGAGGCTCTTGCAGCTCACACTGCTTGGGTCTAGGGATCAAAGGACATTTCTGCTTTCGTGCTTATGACCATGGACTTAAAAATCCAACGAAATCTAACCCATCTTGGTGCATATGACATGTTACAGGAGTTGAAAAGCATGTTTGCTCAACAGGCAGAACAGGAACTTCTGCAAACCGCGAGGGAATTTCACTTGTGCAAGCAAGAAGAATGTCAATCTGTAAGCTCATATGTTTTAAAGATGAAGAGCTACATTGACAACTTAGAGTGTCTCGGTCATCCCGTCACCTTGAACCTTGTAGTAATCCTAATCTTGATTGGACTCTCTAAGGAGCATGACGGCTTTGTGGAGAACTATAATATGCACAACATGGGGAAGACTGTGAATGAATTACATGCTATGCTTAAACAACATGAGAAGACGTTACCCAAGAAAGATGTTGCACTTGCACTTCATGTTATACGTGTAGGAAAGGTCCAGAAAAACCAAGGTAAAAAACCATTCTAGGCTACTAAGGGGAATCAAGGGAACAGAAAGTATAAGATGGTGGTGGAGGTTTCTTGGTCTTGGAGGCATAAGATGGTTTATGCTCAAGAGCATAAGCCAACTTATACTTTTCGTTCCCTTGATTCCCCTTAGCAGCCTTGAACTGTTTTTTACCTTGGTTTTTTCTGAACCTTTCTTGCACGTATAGCATGAAGCACAGGTGCAACATCTTTCTTGGGTAGCGTCTGCTCATGTTGCTTAAGGATAGCATGCTATTCATTTAAAATCTTTCCCATGCTGTGCATATTATAGTTCTGCGCAAAGTTGTCATACTCCTTAGGGTGTCCAGGAGTTGCAACAGGTGCAGCAGGAATTGGATGCTCCAAGTAATTTTCCTTATCTTCAGCTGACAGGATAATGCGAGGCTGGCGATACCAGTCAATGAAGTTAGGTCCAGTGAGTTTTTGTTTCTCAAAAAATTGCAAACAATTAGTATTTACAATAATTAAATTCTTAATAGAATTAACTACCCAATTAATTACTAATTAAGACTAAGATCCAACATGACCTCCCACTTATTACCAAAGGTCTAACCAGTGTGTAAACAAGTGGGGCAAGAGGTAAGCGATGAGCGTCAATTGCATAAAATGCAACTCTTAGATTTTATGAGACTGATCAAGACATTAGTAGACATAGTAATGTCATGAGCATGTTTAGTCTCATCTTATGCCTAGGGTCCAATGTCTGACCAAGCATACTCGAAATAAGTCGACCAAGCAAGAACGTGCAAATATCGCCAAAGTTTTGACCAATGAGCAAAATTTTCCAAGGGTTGGACTAGCCCTAAGGTCTGACCAAAGAGGTCAAGCCAAATGCACGTGTTCTTGGTTGGCTAGCATAGACTTATAATTTAAATATAAGTATACACATAAATGTGGTAAAATCGTGTACAAAGAATCATGCAAAACAACTTTGTAGCACTTATTTTAAAAACTTTTAGTAATGACACTGTAGTGATCATCATGGTTCACGGTAGCTCCAATCGAACTAGCAAGGAAGTGGAGGACCAGGTGAGCGCGAAGCTATGACCGAAAATCCTTTAGGTATGACTGCGCGCACCGCCTTATACCCCCTTATAGTTTGTTCTAGTGGGTGAGCCGTACTTACCAAGTGTCCATAGCGTCCAGTTTTTAATTTCATGAAAAACTTGTTTCAATAATTTAGGTCACTTGATTTTATAAAAAAATAATTTTCTACGAATCAAATAGCTGGTCACAATGAGCATGGTATCTAGGCGTGTAACTTAAGACCATACTAATGTCATGATTTCGATATGTATTATTCTATATTTCATGCAATTAGGTGTGTAAAACATGTAACAATTATGCAAATAAAGAATCAAATACATAAACATAAACATTAATTAAACACATAAAATCCGAGTCCACTAGGAGTCTTCCCAAAATAGAGAACCATAAGACCCTCACTAGGTTTTCATCAAGTGCCTAGATCGCAACATGCATAAAAAAATGATTACGTAGGTCTTATAGCCGAAATTCACACATAAAATGATCATGACAAACTTTTTAACTTTTAATTTTGCAATTTTATGTATCTAATTAACCATTAATTTTAATTCATTTGCTTTTAGGTATTTTTTTATTAATTAATGAAAAGTATTGCATTATAGTTGTCAAAATAAAAATACAACAAATAACTAAGTTAGATTTCATGGAGCCTTTTCGCGTGTTTATTAAATTGTGTAACTAATAACCACTAAATGAGTTGACTCGTGATGCCACTGTTGGAATTTATATAACAAGCTAACCAATTAACTACGAGTACGCAACGGATAATAGATCTAGTTTAGCAAATATGTTTAACACATATAATAAACAAATTAAAGAAAAAGAGAAACATGAAAATTAAATAGAAAATTAACATTCGTAGACACCAGCAAATGAAACAAGTGATTAAAACAATCACCTCTACGACTGCTGACACCAACACGTCAAACAAATACGTTACGATGCTAGTCACTTGCTTCACGTCGAACAAGGAAAACACTTTGCTTGTTCAAGGCTTGCTAAGACCAAACGAAACTCGAAGTGGGATACGGTCGAATGGTTTAACAAAAGAGTAAAAGTAAAAAACAAAACAAATGATTTTTGTAATTGCTTTAGGGACGAATGGATAGCAAACCAAACAACCAGTGAGGTTGTAGTATTAATCGTATATCTTTGACCAAAAAAGAGTAACTTTGTTATTCGGTATTTTTAATGAGTCGTGTATTACGATTTTTTAGTATCTGTGTATCGAGGGGTGTGGGATGTTTATATAGCACCCCAACTTGCTTTTCAAGTCTATCATAATACTCCATTACTTTTAAAAACTCAACAATCAAGCCTCTCCTAGAACCTTTTCTATAGCTGGCCACTTTGGAGGGAGATCCGAAAGTTTCATTTTCCGACATCTAAGTTTCTCTCTTTTATATTTAACATATATTTAAATTAGTTAAATTATTACATGAAACATATTAAACACTTAATAAATAAACAAGTATATATATTAATCATTTAATAAATGTATTATTCGTGTATTAACGTGTGTGCTTCCAGTAGGCTCACATATTTCTAGTCGTATAACGGCTAATCTAACTACTATAACCCAACAATTAATAAATTATTAAATATTTTGTTAAATACTTTTAGAAATACACATTTTGTTAAATACTTTATGAAAGTACTATGATGACCAAAAAAACTCGTTAATCTTTTATCTGATGATTTTCAAGATAGTTTTATTTAAACGTGTGTTTTAGTATGTCAAATAGAAACTATTTATCAGATTATTTGATATTGAAATAAGTTGATCTGGTGGAGACTCGTTGGCATTGGTAATATTAAAACTCCCTAACGAATAGAAACGTTTTTGCTTACATTTGAATATTAATTTCAAATTTACATATAATCTACGCCCAAATAGGATATGGTATTTCCATTGTAAAAAGGGTTTCGACTCCATGTTAAAAAAGTATACATTTTGTTTAAATTATAAAAACTTCAAGAGTTCATATAAAGTTTCCAGATTCACTAAGCGACATTGATAGGCTTCATCAATGCCGTCTAATACATGCGGAAACTTTATATTACTCCAAACGCGTATGGTCTATATACATTGTGGTATATAAGCAAGCATTGTTTCTTTTATTTAAATAATGTGGGACTCAAGTTGTGTCACAAGGTTTCCATGAAGCATATCTTACATTTGGAATTGATCACAAACGTCACCTTATACAAAACATTAATAATACTTAAGGTGTTTTTGTTTCATTAAGATGTTTCACATCTGAATCTTACTACCACATCTTACTAGTAAGATGCTCTGATGCACCGAAACGCCTAGAAGGCTCGCGTGCCCGTTTGGGAATGGATTGGGAACGGGAACGCCATGGAAACGTCTCTGAAACGTTTCTCAAACGTATCCATAAACGTTTCTCTAATCTGAGCCGTATCGGGCAACGTTTCTGTATTTACCAGCCGGTTCCAAGAAGTTTCTATTGGGTTTAAGGTTGTTTTTTTTTTTTTTTTTTTTTTTTTTTTTTTTTTTTTTTTTTTTAAGTTTTAGTTTTAGAATTATGGTGCATGATTTTTGGTATATATATGTACTCTACGATATTATGAATCTATGAATGTATTGTAGTGTTTTTGAATGGCTGGTGTATTTTATATTATTGGAGAAGATCACGCTGTGATATTATGAATCTAAGTTTTGTATTGTAGTGTTTTTGATATATATATAATATATGTACTCTACGATATTATGAATCTAAGTTTTGTATTGTAGTGTTTTTGTATTGTATTGTCATTCAAGTTTCAACAACTTCTCTTCTCAATGAATATTGTATTGTCAATGTCATTCAACAGTTTTTATATTGTATTGTATATGTACAAATGGCTGGTTTCCCGTTCTATTTTTTGTATTGTATTGTATATTGTTATTTTTTTATATTTTTTATCACCGTATCTACGCCGTTCCCGTATCTTGAATTTTTGATTTTGCCGTTTCCCGTTCCCGTATCCCTTTGCCGTTCCCGTTTCGGTGCTACATAGGTAAGATGTGGCTATAATGTCTGAATCTGAATGAAAAATTATTGTTTGTTTTTGTTTTTTTTTTTTTTTTTTTTTTTTTTTTGTTTTTTTTTATAATTGTCTGAATAGTTTTAATCCATTTTTTTAAGTATATATTAAACTATAGCAATACAATAAATAAGTAACTTTCGTAAACATGATAAATTATAATAAATTTAACACAATAATTAACAATTAAATAAATTACCTTATTACATATCTTATTCTAATTTAGTAATTTTACAAGAGTCACTATATATAATTCAAATTACAATACCAAAATTCAATGTTACTTTAGCTCAACTCAAAATTATTAAACTAAGATGTACGAAACTAGAAGGGGGTTGAATAGTTTACCGACTTGTTTTCTTATGTTATAAAAATTTCTTTATAAAAACTTAGATTCGATTGTAGGTAAAGTCAAACAACACCAATATGAACGCAACACTATGCTAATACTAATATGAAATAAGTAAATAAAAAGAAGAGATGGAAAGATCAAACCAAGACAAAGGGATTTATAGTGGTTCGGTCACGAAGCTCTTCTTCGCCCTACTCCACTCCTCGAGTACCACACTCGAGAGTTCTAAGCACTATGTCAACAAAGTTCCCTTCAGGCGGAGAAAACCGTACAACGTCGCTTACGTTATTTTCCGACACTAAGCTAGATGTCAAGTACTAATCTTAGCTAGTACCAATCTACTACGATCCACACGATCTACACGATCCTCACACTCTACACTTGATCCACACGATCCTCACACAATCTACACGATCCTCACACAATCTACACGATCTTCACGATCCTCACACAATCCTCACAAAGTACTCTTGATCCACTTGATCAAGACTATATCACTCAACACACAAGAGATCTCCAAGATCTCAATAAAATTACAATGATCAACACAATGACGAAGACACACTAATACTCTTGATGTATGTCAAGATACAATCAAGTAGACAACTTGTAATGCAAGTGCACTACACAAAGGCTCTAACACTTTGTATCTTCTTGATACCTTCTGTTCTTCTCTTGACTAGTATAGGAATGTAAATGACTCTTGGTTGGATGAAAGAATCACTCTTTAAACAAAAGAAAACTAACTAATGATCTCTTTTAGAGTCCGGTTTTTGCGTTCTACTACACCGTTAGATTGAGGAGTACGTGGTGCTGAAAAATTATGTGTTAAACCATTTTTATCATAAAAGTTTGCAAATTGTATTTCATTGTCAAATTCAAGACCGTGATCCGTTCTAATAGACACAATGCAAGTTCCTAATTGATTTTGAATTTTCTTACTTAGAATTTCAAATTGATCAAAAGCTTCTGATGAGTGTGTAAATACTCATCATTTTTACTCCATCTACACTACTAAAACATTTAAAAACACTCAAAAATGCCTTAAAATACAGAAAATATTCTTGGATTGTGTTTTTATATGTTTCAGGGATAAAAAAGATTGAAAACAGGTGAAAACGAACAAAGTTTGCTTAATTAGAAGCTTCAGTCCCTGAACTTTCATAAATTGGCAGAATTAGTCCCTGGTATTCAAAATGTGGAAAATTATCATTCAAGTTCCCTGTATTATTCAAAGTTGTCAAAATTGGTCCTTGAATGAAACTTTTTATCAAATTGCAACTTAGGCCTCTCAAGTTTCAAAAATGGCAAAATTAGTCCTTGGGTTTTAAAAATTGGAAAATTACTTTCATAACCCTTGTACTATTCACATATGGCAAGTCTGGTCCTTATATCAACTTTGGAAAGTTGCCATTTCAGGTCCTTCCATTTTCAGAATATTGCACAAATGGTCCTTATGTTATCTATTAAACCAAACGGACCTTGTGTTATTTTTAACCCAACAATACAACAACCCTTTATCCTAAACCCACCCAATCCAGTCCATGAACTTCCTTGGCCCAAAAAAAAACCATGGCCCAAAACACAAATGATAAAAACAACCACCCCTCCCGTTTTACAACTCCCCCAAGTCAAACAACCAAGTCAAACACTCCACCTCCACTTCACCTGCTCACCTGCTCATTCCCCCTCCTCCACCTCAGCCTCTCCATACTATGTTCCCCCAACATCCAAATGATCCAAAAAGCATTTATTGATCTTGAAATGCTCCAAGTAAACCCACCTGCCGTTTGACAAATTTGGCGCCAAAATCAGATTCAAAGGCCCAGATTTATTTGACTCATCCTATGGCTGAGGAATGAAGTGGGATTCACACAGAGGGTCCCAAGAACCCTAATGGTTCTGTTGGGATATGAAGATCTAAGTACTGCTGGAAAGATCAAAGTACTGCTATGTCAAAGTACTGCTCAATAGTCAACGTACTGATCAAGGTCAAAGTACTGCTATTTATTGAAGATTATTCAAAGTAATTCTAAGAACAAGGACTTATGTGCAATATTGATTAAAGGAATATTATGTAATATTGTATGAATATTCTAGAATTAGTAAGGGATAATTACTTGTTGTTCAAGTAGATAATGTAAACCGACTTAAGGTTATTCTTAATGCCTATAAAAGGAGCCTTATGATGGTATTAGAGGTATGAAGTTTTCTAAGAGTCTTGGAGTTTTACAAAAACGATTTTAGAGAAAGTTAGGGATTGTTAGTAAATATGTATTTAGAGAAGCAGGTTTAAGAGTTGTTTTAATATTAACAAAGTTCTTCTTAGCTTTGTGTTAGTAGATTCCGCATACTTTACAAAGTAATATCAGTGTTTCAATATTAACCGTTTTAAGTCATTCAAGATTGTTAAAACCTTACAAGCTACAAAGTAGTTTGGTCAGAGTATATCGATCCAACAGGTCCCCTATAAGAAGAAAGAGATGCACCAGGGCACAGGGAGTAGTTTTACTTAGTTTTATTTTCAAATAGTTTTCATGTAAACCTCTGTTTTAATTGTAAAATTTAGTTTCCAAGTGTACTATCTAGTTCCTTAATGTATTTGAAATATATTTGAACCAAGAATTTCATGTTTCTTTGTCTAATTCAGTTTATACAATTTTAAGTGGAATTTTCATTTTCATTAATATGTTATTAGAATTTGTATCTTAGAATAGAATCTGGTTCACAAAAGCATGCTTATAAGCTTTTCAGAGCTTGTGTAGCATTTAAAAGAATTTTAGTTCAAAAACAAGAAAATATAAAAAAATAGGATAAAATTAGTAAAAAAAATAAAAAATCATAAAAAAGATGGTGAAAGAATGCTGGAGCACTGTGCATTAGGGATGACAGTGGGTTAGAGGCTTGTGGAAGCCAATAGGATTGTTGCTTGGTTCCTAGTTCATTTGGTTGGACAGGATTGCACATTGGGAGCAAATTTCTTATTTTTCATGTTTCTACTGTTCAATAGCTTAGTTGTTGCTTATCTCAGCTTATTTGTGCTTATTTGGTGATTTTTAGTTGTAATATTGCTTAAAATCTAGGTTTTTTTTTTCAGAGATAGCAATGTACTAAAAATTTCTTGTTTAACTATCAATTTAGTACCATTTGAGTTATAGGTTGTTGTTGTTATTGTTGATGTTTGCATGCTCATTTCAGCTTATTTTATCATTAGAAATACTTACACATCAAGTTCTGGATTTAAATCATGCATTTTCTTCATTAAGCTTCAAAGACAGTTAGTATAGGGGTGTTTGGATTTGGATGGTTAACTGTACCCTTGCATGTTTTAGTGGCTAATTGTTCTTGGGTTACCATTCTTAAGATCATAATAGTGTAGTTACTGAATAAAATTAGTGGACTTTTAGTAACATAGTCAAACTCACCTCAATCTCACTCTTATTGTTGAACTGTTGAGGTATTGCTTAGTGTAATCATCATCATAGCTGTAAATTTAGATAACTAGCTTAAATTAGTTGCACACTAGCTTAATTTAACATAATTAGTCATAAAATCAGTGTTCAAAGTTCAATTTAGTCAAATCTCACAAAACCTCACAAAGTCAAAATTGCATGTTTTAGAAAAAATTCACTTTTTGCAGGAATTTTCATGAATTTTGTGTGTACAACCAGGCTTTGAAATTTCTTGAGGTCAAAGTATACCAGTTAGACTACATGAATCAGCCTTTGGCTTATTTTTTAGATTTTTTATAGCTTATGCAAGGGCTTGATTGAGGCTGCAGGGTAGATACCCTCCCCTGCACTAAGGGTATTGACAAATTTCTTTGGCCCATTCTAGCTAAACCAGTGGACCCCACACTTAGTCTTTTGGCTTTTTGAGTATTTTGGCAGTAGAGCTTTTTATACCTAAGCTTATTTTGGGCTTCAGCTTATTTTCCCCTAGCTTATTTGGGCCTCCTTTGTGCTTGTCCATAGAAAGAATACTGAGTACTCAATATTTTGCACCAAGTTCATTGCCTTCCCTAGTGTTCATTAATAAGCCATAAGCCCTAATTATTGGCTTATTTTGAAGTTGACCAGTCCAACTTTGTAGGTCAACTCTTATTTTGGACGGCCATTTACCTTTGTGGACGCCACAGAGGGATAAAGGTCCTTAATTTGGACTGTTTGAACTTTGAGTTTGTATAAGTGCTTATTTAGTCGTTCTGACTTATTTCCTTGTGCTAATCCAGTCCTTTCAGCTTATTTGTGTGCATTGTAGTTATTTGTAGCTTATTCAGTAGCTTATAGCTTGTTAGTAGCTTTTGGTCCAAAAATCACCATTTCACTAGCTTATTTGGACTTCACTGTCCAAATTTTGGCTTTTCACACAACTTATTAATAAGCTTCAAATAAAGTTCCTTTGTAAAAAGTTCTTATTTCCAGTAGTAAAAGTAGTTTGTAAAAGAAAATCCAAGAAAAACAAAAAATAAATAAAGTGATAGCTTCTATTTAAGCCATTTAGCTTATTTTTCAGCTTATTTATAAGCATTTTCTAATTTTAATTTTTTCTTAAGTTCCTGATAGCTTGTAGTATTTTTACTAATTTTTTCAGATTTTTCTCTTTTCATTTAGTACTTTTTATAATATAATTTAGTTTAAATTAATTAATAATTAGTTTTTAATTAATAATAATTATTAAAAAAGTCAGAAATATATAATTTTAATTTTAAAATTCGTTTTAAGTTATTTTAGATTTTTCCAAATTAAATTTTCATTTTTCTAGTGTAAAATCATAATTAGTTATAATTTAGGGTAATTTAAATAATTAAAAAAGTAATTAGAAATTAGTAATTAATTAATAATAATTAATTAAATAGTGTAAAAATAATTTTTCTTTTTCTAAAAATTTTCTTTAATTATTAGGAGTGTAAAAATATAAATTTCATATTCGTAGGACTTTATTTGCTCCCGTTTCACTTTTTATTTTGCGCGTTTGCGTTTGTTTTAAATTCAAACGCGCGTTTTTAGGTTTTGATACGTTTTTAGAATATCTAATCTCACGTAAGCATTCATATAGCTTTCCTAAGCTATTCTCTTTCATAATTCTTCAATTTTACCAATCATAACCCTTTCCTGTGAAAATCAACCGATCACAAGCACGTTTAAAATATAATTCACACCTCGTCGGGATCTAACGACCCGGTGATACTTGTACTATCCGGAAGCATTGACCTAAGCTGTCTGACCTTGTTGACCATACATTTGGTTGATTTAGGTTGACCGTTTAGCATCAATCAGCTTCGTTCTTACTTTTCAAAAATTTTATCCAAGTATATCTTGAATAATCATCTACTATAGCCAAAGTGTAAAAGTTACCTCCATGACTTTGTATAGCGGATGGACCAAGCAAATACATATGTAAAAGTTCTAGACACCTAGATGTGGACACCATATTTTTAGCCTTATGGCTATTATGAACTTGTTTACCAATTTTGCAAGCATCACAAAAGTATTGGTCATATTTCAACTTGGGTAGGTTTCGAACTAAGTCTTTGGAGGAGAGGTTTTGGGTAAGTCTCATGTTAGCGTGTCCTAGACGTCTATGCCATAAAGTTGAAGATTCATCTAATGAGGTGAGACAAAGTTTGTCTCTAGATGTTTGATCCATCTTCATGACATACATGTTGTTCTTAAGAACACCTTTGGCTGTGGTTATGCCATCTTTAAGTATTTTACTTCCGTTTTCACTGAAAAGGACGTTATACATTTTGCGGCAAAGTTGACTAATATTAAGGAGATCAAAACCTAGGTTATCAACATGAGAAATTGTACCTTTACCGATGATTTTGCTTTTAAATTTGCTACCAACCGTGACATTACCTCCATCATATTTTTGATATGTTGAAAAGAGGCTTTTGTTACCCGTCATGTGCCTTGAGCAACCACTATCTTGGATCCATTCATCCGGTTCCAAACTAACTATTAGGCACACCTATTTTATGAGAAACACTCAAACGTTTGGTCCCCAATATCTCATGGGTCCATTTTGGTTAAACATACCATTAACTTGATCCATGTATGAAAATGGAACATATGGGTTCCATGATAAGTAATTTGGAGTTTGGTAATGTCTAGGTCTGTTTTGGTTCCAACTATGTTGGTAGTTTGGTTGTGTGTTGTAATTACTCTTTGGAAATGGGCGTTTGGGAATAGGAGTTTTAGGTCTCGTTAGAGTGGTTTTAGTCCTAAATTCATTTTTGCCAAGTCCTACTCCAATTTTAATAGCCGGTTTTAGTTTTGTATCATTTACACTAGTTTTGGACCTATTTGTGACTTTAACGAATTTTTGTATGATCCGATGTAGAAATTAGCTTTCCTGCTGCAGGACCCGCGGAACCTTTGGGTTTAACAGACGGAACCCTGTTTTTGGTTCCGTCTAGTCCGTGGGTACCTGTAGCAGTTTGGTTAGTTTTTTGTGCTTTTTCGTCTAGTTTTGTTTGACTCTTTGAAGTTTCAGATTTCATGAAACCTAATCCCGTTTTTTCAAATGGTGACTTTTGAAGTTTCATTATTTCATCTGCACAAGAAATACTTTTATCGAACCTTTTAAACTTTGTGGTTTGTTTTATTAGATCATTTTGAGTAATCTTGAGTTTTTCAATTTCAAGTTTAAACTCTTGACATGATTTGCGCATTGTGTCAATACTCTTAGTCCTTTCTAATCTCTTAGCTTTTTCTTTTAATTCATAAACTTCATTTTCTAAAAACTCCTTTTTAGTTTTCAAAAATTTGTTTTTGTTTATTGTTTTTAAGCTTAGTTCAAAAAGTTTGTTATATTCTTTTTGTAAGGTGTCATCATCAATAGAAGAACAAGATGAGTCGGAGTGTACCTCATTTGAGTCATGAGCCATGAGAGCAATATCGTCATTCTTTGACTCTTCATCATCATCTTCACTATCGCTCCAAGTACCACTTACAAAAGCTTTTTGAGATTTGCTTTTGGGTGGTTTTGGACATTCTCCTATGAGATGACTTGTGTCTCCACACCTAAAGCATTTTCTTTCAACCTTTCCTTTCTTGTCATCACGATCTTTTCGGAAAGCTTTCTTGTCATCTTTAGGTTTTCTTACAAACTTCCCTCGTCTCCGAAAGAACTTCTTGAAGTCTCTAACGGCCATGGCATATTCTTCATCGTCACTATCCGAACTAGATTCTTCATCATCACTTGATTGAACTCTAGCCTTCAAGGCAATGGACTTGACCTTTTCTTTCTTTCCTTTAACTATTTCCGAATCTTTTTCCATAACCATTTGATGAACTTTGAGGTTTCCAATTAGCTCATCAAGTGACATGCTTGAAAGATCTTTAGATTATTCAATAGCGGTCACTTTGGCTCTCCACTTCGGATGGAGTGCTATAAGGAATTTCCTAACAAAATTTTTTCTACAAAAAGATTCATCAAGTGTTTTAAGTGAAGTAATAATAGTGTTAAACCTAGCAAATGCACAATCAATAATTTCATCTTTGGGAATAGAAAATCGTTCATATTGTTGAATAAGAAGATCAATTCTGTTATCCTTTACTTGTGAGTTTCCTTGATGAGTGACTATTAAAGATTGCCAAATTTCTTTAGCGGTTTTGCACATGAAAACTCTTTCATATTCTTTCTTTGGTAAAGCATTATAATGCATCATTTTAGCTTCATTATTTTTGGTAATTAGTTTCTTTTGATCTTCATTATGTTTAGTAATTGAGCTATCCTCATCTTTACTACTTGAAGTATCCTTAAAAGTAGCTATATTATCACCCTCAATAATTATATACCATAGATATATATCTTTAGATTTCACGTAAGTTACAAAGCGGTTTTTCTAATATATAAAACCGTTTGCTTCAAAAAGTGGTGGTCTTTGCATAGATTGCTCTTCTTTGTAATTTTCAAAATCCATGGATCGTTTCAAGTTTTAAAACACAATCTATTTTAAAAGCTTGAGTAACGTAGCTCTTGATGCCAATTGTGGAAAACTAGAAGGGGGGGGGGGGGGGTTGAATAGTTTACCAGTTTTTAGCTTCTTTTTACTTTGAAAACTTTACGTTTAATCAAAAATTGAAACTAATTAACGTTAAGTAATATGCAAGTATAGAGTAAGAAATGATCAAACCACAACACGATTGTTTATCGTGGTTCGGCTACAAGGACTCTTTTTCCTTGCCCTACTCCACGCCCCGAGTATCCAACTCGAGAGTTTCAATCACTAGTCAACAAGCTCCTTTCACTGGCGGAGAAAACCTTACACGTCGCTTACACAAGATTTCCGACACAAAGCTAGATGTCGAGTTCTTTTACAAGGGTACAACCACTCCCGTCACACTATGTATTTTAAGGCCTAAAATACTAACCGATCACTACTGAAATTACACAATGAAATGATGTATAAACTTCACGAGTTTTCACAATGCTAAGCTATCAAGACTTGCAACGTTGTGTTGAGACTTGTAACTTTTGGTGTGAACTTTGTGATCTTTTTTGCTACAAAAGATCTAACACAAATGAAATGTTAATGAGTTATATGAATGTAATGAGAATGTATGTGTAAAATATAATGAGAAGTGATGAAAGAATTCTTGAGAGTGGTGGTATTTATAGCCAAACAAGATAGCAGGCTGGCGGATCCGGTGGAACCAAAACAAGGGTTCCGCCCTTGTATCCACAGGGTTCCGCCAGTCTGACAGTCAAAAGCTAGAAATCTTTCCATATCTATGCAATGTCAAGATCCTTAAGGTCAACAACAAGATATATTGAGTAAGAATCTTTCCAAGTGTGTACGAAATCTTATGGAAAGTCAACTTCTAGATTTAGAAATCTTTCCATAAATGCACATGATGTATGCCATGATGTCATACAACATTTTCTATTTATAGAAATATGAAAATGTTATGTTTTATGCAAAATGTAAATGTAGCAAATGTGATGTTTAAATGAAATAAAGTTCTAGTTATGAAAGACTTAAACTAGATTCATGATTTGCTAAGAATTAAAGTTTATACTTTGTCGTTAACAAAACTTAGCAAAGATCGTAAAATATAAATAATGTTTTTAGGCGATACTTGTATTAACAAATACTTAGAAAACATGGAATTTAAAAGCTGATAATGAGGGTGTCCAAGCCTCTGATGCCAAGTCTTGCAGGAAGCACGAGCAATGGAAAAAGCAACTTTGGGAACATCTTGAATTCGTGGAAGACAAAATGTATAGAGGCCATCATTGCTGGGACCCGTGAGAAGGGTAGTGCATGTAAACTTGTCCTTCACAGAAAAGAAATCAGTGTGAAATTCAAAAAATACATTGTTATCACGATAGAATTGTTGAACGGAAAGGAGATTTTGTTTAATTTGTGGAACATGAAGAATATTTTTGAGGGTGAAAGTTTTATTTGGTGAATAATAATGAGTGGGACCAAATATGAAGAATATGAAGAGGCATACCATCACCAACATGAAGATTATCCCCACCTAGGTAAGGCTCAGAATAGTCAAAGCTGGAAAGGTCAGAAGCAACATGGTTAGTAGCACCTGTGTTCGGACAGTAATATGTGGAAGCTTGAGAGCGAGCATCCAAAAAGTTTGCTGATGATGACCGTCCTCTAGTGGTAGTAGGATCCCTGTTTGGACAGTGGGAGGGGATGTGACCAATTCCACATCGATTACATGTTACATAAACCATAGTTTGTGTAGAAGCCCATGGAAAGGGGTTGCGGCTGCTGGATGAGTTTCGATTTTGGTTGTAGTTGTTATAGGAGCCCCTACCATGTCTGTTGTTTTGACCGCGACCATTGTTTTGACCTCGGTTAAACCGGGTCTATTGGTATAATATGCTTGGGATGGTGATGGGATGGGTGAGTTCTAATTAGGCCGGAGGCTGAGTTGTTTAACAAGCTGCTGTAGTGCCTGAATTGTGGGGTTGGGTACGATTGAGTTGGGGGTTGGGCCGGGAAGGCCAGGGGCAGGGGAGGTGGGGTTGGTTATGGCTGAAAAGGCTTGGGTAGGAAGTACAGGTTCAGATTTTTTTACCAGGATGTCGTGATAAGCAAGCAAAGCATGTAATTCATAGAAAGAAGGAGGTGATTTTCGAGCAACTATGTTACCTTTGAGACCATGGTATTCATCCCGTAGGACAACAATAACCAACATGACAAGGTATTTATCTTTGACAGGTTCACCAATATTAGCTAGGGCATCAACATACTCTTGTGCTTGTTTAAGATAAGAAGATGGTGTTTCATCACTTTTCATTGTAATCTTCAAAAGCTGTTGTTTGAGAGTAAACTTACGTGAGATGGTGTTTGGAGCATATGCTTGTTCAAGGACTAACCACATATCACGTGATGTGGTAGTGTGTTGAACATGACCAAAGCCTAATTTAGAGATAGTTGACAGGAGAAGTATTCTGACATGTGCATCATTGGAGATCCAGGTGGTATAGTTCGGATTATCTTGTGGCTTGGGTGCAGGTTGGTCGATTAATGGCGAGGGAGGCATGAAGATTGCTGATGGACAAGGGATAGAACCATCCACAAATCCATACATATTGTTTGTAACAAAAAGGCTGCAGAATGGCTTTCCGGTAGCCAAAGTTTATGGGAGAAAGTTTGAATGCAAACTTATGGGAATTGTGGTTAGTTTTGGCTGCATCAGAAAAAGGTTAGAGAAGGGGCATTGTGTTGGCAGAAAAGAAGGTGGTGGCAGCCTAGGGTTAGAGAAAAAGGTGACGGAAGTCTAGGGTTTCAGAGAAGGAGGCTCTGATACCAAGTTAAACTTGGTAAGGGAACGTGATTGTAGCAATTGTATCTTGTGTATTATGAATGAGATAACAAGAGATATAAATAGATTACATATATACATAAACAACCCTCTAATATAAACTAAATATCTATTTGTTTAATAGAGACTTTCAAATCTATACGGGAAAGGTTTGGACTACTTGTTAAAAAAACTATACATTTTGTTTAACTATAAAAAATTCAAGAGTTCATGTAAAGTTTCTACTACAGTGAATGCCATTGAAGGCTTTTTCAATGTCATCTACTATAAATAGTCCAAACTTGCATAGTCCATATACATTGCGGTATATAAGCAAGCATTGTTTCTTTTATTTTAACAATGTGGGACCCTAGATATCTTTTACAGGTTGATTAGCTTGTTACAATTGCATGGATGACGGGTGATATTCCTTAAGGCCCGTGTACAATGTTCCCTAACTCTATAAGATCCTACTTCACTCTTATGTCTAGCCGTTAGAAGCTCCTAACATGGGATCATTAGAATTCTCTTACGCATTAAATACAACCAAAAATAGTAGTACACCTCCGATCATGTTTCTTAAGACGTTCAAGCAAGTTACCAATGGAAGTCTGCCAGTTTTCTTAAGCCTAACATCGAATACAATCATCCGTAACAATTATAAACAAACAATCAACCCATAATTAACATCTAGGTTTCACTACATCTAAGCAAACACAATGAAAATCTTGCCTAGCATGTACTTACCTTCATTTGTCTAGGGTTTATTCCCTCAAAGTTGCACACTAATGAATGAAAATTGGAAAACTATATATAGATATTACACCTTGACGGTGTCACGTTATAGCTTGTGACGCCGTCAACTCTCCGCCATGATAAAAATCGTATTGCCTAGATCCACTTCTGACGTCGTCATGTAGAGAAACACTCTGGGCCGTCACTAGTATTTGGACCCTGACGGCCTTGGTAACGCCGTCAGGCCAATAAGCTTGAAAACTTTCTAGGCCATCACGTTATAAGTTCCACATCCACCTCTTTTGTAACTCTTGACGCCATCATGTGTAAAAGCTTGACGTCGTCAGGTACTGTTCCAACAAGGAAATTTGAGTCTTTGCCATTTTCTTCACTTTTATGCTCCAAAAACGTCCAAAATGCTTCCTTTTCCAGATTTCTCCTCAAAAGTAACTAAAATAACAAAAGGAACGATTTAGGGCATTAATTGATCAAATAATCTCGAATTCGGGCTCAAATGACCCCTTAAAAGCGGGACACTTTTCGCCTCATCAAATACCCTTACACTGGAGATTTGCTTGTCCTCAAGAAAATGCGCTTTTATTATAATTAAAATACAAGTTAGGGGTCATTTAACACTAATATAAAAGTAATTACAACAAATAATCGTTCCACTAAAAACCAAAAACAAGCACGGAGGTCATACACTAGCACCTCACAAATAGTGTTTAGATACTCACATCTCTCGGGTGTAATAATATATCATAATATGGAAATGGAAAACATCTCTCACTACCTGTCATAGCAAATAGATTACCATAGGCTTGGGAAAGTATCAAACCTCCACCACTTAGCGTAAGTGTGACACCCCCAGAATCGAGTCCAGCGGAAGCATACATGTAGCTGGGGTGTAACTCAATTGGTATTACAACACAGGTTCAAAACCGGTTTTCACTTGAATCATTTAGAATAAAATAGCTTAATCAAAAATGTTGAATTTACATTTTTAAAAGTAGTGCGGAAGTAGGCCCTTGAAATAATTTAAAACGGTCCTCAATGAATATCAGAGTCTTCTATGACCATGCCATGCCTTGCCAAAACCTCCGGTAGCGTGCCATTGCTTAATACCTGAAAATACATGCTAAAGTGTCAACATGAGGTTGGTGAGTTCATAGATTTAAGTAAACATGTTATGTAAAACATTTGAAAGAAGAATTCCCAGCAAAAGTATCGTAAATCCACTCAGTTACAAGTCCCGCCATAAGAGACTTGTAACCTGTGTGTTTACGACCCACTGCCAAATGTAATTAGTTTCCGTGAACAAAAGTAATACTTGATAAATTAACTCGTATGTACAATAACCACAAGTATAAAGTAAGGTGACAAAATTTCAAAAAGCTACATTGTCTCTTAAGCTCATGGCCCCGAAGCTAGACGTACTAAAATTGGCCCCAAAGGAGTGGTTACCAGTCACTCAAATATTAGACATGAAATGCATTCGTTTTCCTTATGGAGCAACCCAAACACGAATGGAGGAGTCACCCTCAATAGATCTATTCATTCACTCTCGCTTGGCAATATAATTAACGGTCCATGATAATAAAGGGGACTTAATGTGGTAGTACTAAGGAAACTTAAGCAATGTATGGAATTTGTAATACTTTGGCATTGTACAAAAATAATTCAAGCAGCGTATTCTTCCCCATAAGTAATTCAAATCGTATAAAAACATAGAACAAGTATTTCAACCATTCAGTAATGTTTGAGAAAATGAATCGCGTTCAAGTAAAACAAGCATTGAATTTAAATAGTATCGAGCATGTATCTTCCCCCAAAACAGTTGCAAAACAAGTAAAAGTAGGGGTTATGAACTCACCTGGTGCGATAGCTACGATGACAAAAGTGAATACACAGAAATGAGGCACGATCTCTAACCGCAACCTAATATGAATGGTATGATCTAATGTAAGAAATGAAATAATGCTACACATGCAAATACGTATGTTATCGATACCACTTGTTAGTTTTGAAAATAACGTTTATCGTCGAAAATATATACTTTTGACGTCTCGTTAGGTTAATAACCACTTTTCATATAAATATGTTGAAACGGTACTCCACGATCCTTGTTTGATGTTATATCAGCAAATATAAGGTTTTTGTCGCAAAATTAACATTTTCATTACTTGAAAATATGCCCAAAATGGCCTCGCAAAACAAGTCGCGAAATGTTGTACGTTAAGGGTTAGTGATGAAACTCGGCGTTTTTGAAAACCTTGTAACAATATCTAGAAGTCGTGTCATTTAACTTTTGGCTATACGGGTCTTGATCGATGAGAAAATCGACTCTCATTGTTGTTACTTGAAAATATTATGTTCAACACTTAGAAAATTTCATTATAGTAAAAGCTGTCAAAATATATATAGTTTATCGGGTATATAGATGAGTTCGTAGTTTATTCGTTATAAGTCTATTCGATGAACGGCCAATTGATTTGAAAAGTAGGCTGGGAATACTTGATTTTACTTAACTACGGCTCGGACTCAAACTGATTCGATCATAAAGAAAAACAGCCGTGAATATGGCACTTTGCGAAGACAGTTTTGCGGCAAAAATTGTAATAGAAAAGCTGATGGAAAAATATATATATCGTCGGATTTCAAACACTTGTATCTTTTTCGTTATAAGTCCATTTTCTATGTTCTTTATATCCCCGCGAAGGTAATCAAGTATACTTTAGGTTTATCAAGGTCTCGGCTAGTCTAGATATCATTAAATCTCATTTTTCCTAGCTAGAAAAATCGGGACAGATTCAATATTTTCAGAAAATATAGTTTTTGTCATTAATCTTGAAAATAGCGTATCTTTTTCGTCGTAACTCGGATTTTAGTGATTGAAGCGGCCACGGTTTCGTATTTGAGAGTATTTTCTGAATATTTAACCCAATATTACCCAGAAACCCCTGAAGTTTCCACGTTTGGCAAAGATGGACAGCAACTATATTTGAAAATATTTTTTGTCGTTAAATTTCGGAAAATCATATCTCCTTCGTTATAAGCTCGTTTTAATCCGTTCTTTCGCCCACGGCTTCATTTTTTAAAGTATTTTATAAATCTTTGGTCAAAAATTATCTACCATCTACTGAATTTCCCACGTTTTCAAAATAAGGACAGTAGATATATATATAGTTTCAAAAATCATTTCTAGGGTTCCAAACTAGTTTCAACTTCAACCAAAACACTTTCAATCACCACAAATCTAGTCTAATCTTACCATACACCTTCTTAGGGTGTCATGGGTTCCTAAACTTCACAAAATATTGTAGGATTTCAAGGGAATGATCATAGGCTTTATATATAGTCATAAAAACCATAAAACTTGTAAAGTGGTATAAATAACATATGTAACTTGTAGCTTTAACCAATATATCTTGAAAATACATCTTGTTACTAGTTAAATGAAAGTATTAGATGATGAAAAAGTTTACTTGAAGCTTACTTGATATGTATGGAGTTTGGTGATGTTTAGGATGAAAACCTTGAGATTTTTACTTCAAAACCCTAACTAGGAATACAAATAGGACTTGATTATGACTTGAACTTCAAAAATTGATGGTTTCTTCTTGGTTTCTTGTTCTTGGTCGTGCACCCCAAAGAAAGGAAGAAGAAGATGAAAATTTTCTAGTTTATTTGAAGTAAAGAAATGAAAGGATGAATGAAATGTAGATATTTTGAAAGTCTTGGTCTTGGTCTTTTAATAAAGTATCACATGGACCTAGGGGGGACATGGGGGCTGAAAATAGGGGAAAGGTGGGGAGGGTTTGGTGGCCAATTAATACTCTTGTCCCAATTATGCAAGTATTAGTTAGGTTTTGTGGTGTATTAGGTGTTATCAGGTACCGATTTAACTAAAAATAAATCGCAACGAGCTAAAATAAAATATGACGAAGTTGTAAAAGTTGTAAAATAATATTCCTGATGATAATCGGGTGTTAAGATAATTATCGGGTTGAAATTTCGCAAACCGACAGAGTTATAAGCTCCGACCGTGAAATATAGTAATTGATTTCAAAACACCGGGTAAATTAATAATATAATTTTTATAGTATTATAATGAGTATGAAAGTATGTTAGGATCGTATTTGGGAGTATCGGGTATACGTTCGTAGTAAAAACCGAGTGGTAACGTTAATTATAAATTAAACATACGTATATAGAAATAATGCATATCCGTGTAGGTTCTCAAGTGATGATGATGTGTAGACTATTCAAGTCTATATGAAATGCCATTAATGAATTGATGCATGAATTTGCAGTTAAACCACATTGGTTACGCGAATTTGAAGACTCGTAAACTCAGTTTACGTAATGGTGAATTATGATCATGAATAGTGATTCCCTCCGGGAATGAATAGTGTCATATGAATAGTAAAATTTCTGAACGCTTCTTGGATTAACAAACTGACTCCGAAAATGATGAATAGTGACCGGTGAATAGTAATGATGAATAGTACTGATGAATAGTGAATAGGAGAAATGTCCTAAAAATGCGGGTTGTTATAGTCTAACCCCCTTAAAAAGAACTTCGTCCCGAAGTTCAGTTTGTGTTGGTCTCTGAAGTTGTTTTGGTGAAAAGATGATGATTTTTATCGTGTAAGCTATTGTGCTCTAACAAGGTTCAAGTCTGACGGTCACTAGGCCTACTCTGTTTGGAATATTAAATGGTCCAATGTATATCGGGTTCAACTTTCGGATTTTTTTTTCTGAATGGTATCATGCCTTTCTTAGGCAGAACTTTCAACATGGCTCTACCACTAAGTTGAAATTATAAGGGTTTACAACTTATCGAATTTGTAACTGATTCTTGATTTGTAGGAAATTCCTGGTTATTTCATGATTGCTTACGGGACTAGTGAGTTGGGCTTTTCCAAATTTCAATCCGTCAATGGATGTTGGCACTTCGACCATTGAGTGCTTCAAACGATGTAGTCTCTAAGCTCGTGTGGTAACTATGGTTGCAAAAGAGTCCGATTTATGGCAAATGGTAAGTCCAACCATTTCTAGAGTCAATCACTCATGCCCTGAGCATATCTTCCTATGTTTGAATCGTTCTCTAATTTCAGACCATTGGTCTGCAGATGATAGGTGGTGTAGTTCCAAAGGAATCTTAATGAAATCGCTAGGAGTTCGAGGTGAATCAAATTTCTCTATTAGGAATAATTGAAATGGATATCATGAATATTGTGGAAAAACTTACAAGGTTAAGTCCGTCAAAGGGTGTTGTTGAAAATAATGGATTAGGATAAGGTTATGATTCCTCCGCAGGAATGTCATGAGTCGAGTCTCTCTCCACCTACAGTGCTTAGTCTCCATTACTAAGGTTTTCCCCAAGCTCTATATCATCAAAGCACAAAATCCTAAATGTATAAGTGATGTAATATAGTGATTTATTTTCAAAGTTTGTTTTGAGATTGTGTGTTTTTGTTCATAAACCTTCCCTGAATAAATAAATTTACAATTTTAAGCAAACGGCTTTCCAAGTAACATTTTACTTGGTGTTTCAAAATTTAATAGTTATGCAAGATAGGACAGTTTTTCAACATAAGGTGGATAATACGGTTTACCAAAGATCGATGTTTAAAATTTTCTAACATTCAATAGTTTTGTAAAAGATTAACCAAAAGGAATTTGCTTGTCAAAATAAGTGCCTCAGAAAGTATTTCTTACAAGATATATGTTTTGTGTAATGGTAGTTTGGAGAAAAATCTATTTTAAAGTGAAAGTATTAAGAGGATAAAATAGCCAGGTGGGTATGTTTGCACAAATGCATAGGTGTCTAACACGTTTGAATAATGTCCATTGGCGAGGTCATGTTCAATCTATAGTCTCGGTTAAGAGGTTGAATTTATCTCTATAGTGTTGTTTAGTGAGCATTCACATCGAATTAATCTTGTAATTCAGTCAAGCCAATACTTTCTAGATGATAGAACTTTTGGTGATCAGGCCAGTCATAGTAGTTCGAATGGTTTTGTGATATCCTGAGATTTCTGTTGAGTTTTGAAAGGTCTTAATGTACTGAGGGATCATCCTCATAGAAGGTGTGAAAAGTCTTTCCTAGGGTGGTCATTGATAATATTCACTTATCAATATAGGGAGTAGTGAGTGATGAGTGACATAGGAATCTATAAGGAGTCACCTAATTCTTTGTATATATGGGGGTGGGGAAAGGAAATGATAGTGATGGTGAGAAGGGAAGAGACTGTGACAACTGCGACAACATGAGATTGTGATAAAAGAAAATACTGTGATGTAAGTGTATCGTGCATAGACGTAAATGTTCATGAGATGAAATGACCAGTTGACGTGCTTCCAAGCGGCGGTTCACGAAGTGATGAAAAGTATGAATGTTCTGACAACGAGGGTATGCACACACATGAATGAAACATTTGTAAATTGAGTTGAGAATTTATTCCAGACAAAATTTTATTATAACCATTCTCAGTGTTGCAAAATTCATTTCTGAGTTAGACATAGGTGGTCAGCCTATATCTCACTATCCCGGGTCGAATATAGATGACCAGTCTACATTCCACCGAGGTTCCATGAATTTTGAAATACTCAGTTCAGTTATACTAATACCATGTCCTTCACAAATACTAAGAGGTTCTGAAAGACAAAAGCAAGTGACCAAACCCGAGGTCAAATGATAAAACTGTGCAAGGAAAGACATAACAGGGTGACATATATGATACGTGAACATGCTTATATGAAAGATAATTATAGTAATCAACTATAATAAATGAATATAATATATCAGATAATGAGACATAAATCTCATCACCTACATCAGCAACTAACCACAAATGAGGCTTCAGCTTGGCAGGCAGGCACGTGACGGTCATAGGGTTAAGTTATCGTAAAAGTAGCTATAGTCTAGGTTTTAAAAACACTTAGTTCGCTATAGCCAAAGCTCTGATACCAATCTGTCACACCCCCAGAATCAGGTCCAGCGGAAGCATACATGTAGCTGGGGTGTAACTCAATTGGTATTACAACACAGGTTTAAAACTGGTTTTCACTTGAATCATTTAGAATAAAATAGCTTAATCAAAAATGTTGAATTTACATTTTTAAAAGTAGTGCGGAAGTAGGCCTTTGAAATAATTTAAAACGGTCCCCAATGAATATCAGAGTCTTCTATGACCATGCCATGCCCTGCCAAAACCTCCGATAGCGTGCCATTGCTTAATACCTAAAAATACATGCTAAAGTGTCAACACGAGGTTGGTGAGTTCATAGATTTAAGTAAACATGTTATGTAAAACATTTGAAAGAAGAATTCCCAGCAAAAGTATCGTAAATCCACTCAGTTACAAGTCCCGCCATAAGAGACTTGTAACCTGTGTGTTTACGACCCACTGCCAAATGTAATTAGTTTCCGTGAACAAAAGTAATACTTGATAAATTAACTCGTATGTACAATAACCACAAGTATAAAGTAAGGTGACAAAATGTCAAAAAGCTACATTGTCTCTTAAGCTCATGGCCCCGAAGCTAGACGTACTAAAATTGGCCCCAAAGGAGTGGTTACCAGTCACTCAAATATTAGACATGAAATGCATTCGTTTTCCTTATGGAGCAACCCAAACACGAATGGAGGAGTCACCCTCAATAGATCTATTCATTCACTCTCGCTTGGCAATATAATTAACGGTCCATGATAATAAAGGGGACTTAATGTGGTAGTACTAAGGAAACTTAAGCAATGTATGGAATTTGTAATACTTTGGCATTGTACAAAAATAATTCAAGCAGCGTATTCTTCCCCATAAGTAATTCAAATCGTATAAAAACATAGAACAAGTATTTCAACCATTCAGTAATGTTTGAGAAAATGAATCGCGTTCAAGTAAAACAAGCATTGAATTTAAATAGTATCGAGCATGTATCTTCCCCCAAAACAGTTGCAAAACAAGTAAAAGTAGGGGTTATGAACTCACCTGGTGCGATAGCTACGATGACAAAAGTGAATACACAGAAATGAGGCACGATCTCTAACCGCAACCTAATATGAATGGTATGATCTAATGTAAGAAATGAAATAATGCTACACATGCAAATACGTATGTTATCGATACCACTTGTTAGTTTTGAAAATAACGTTTATCGTCGAAAATATATACTTTTGACGTCTCGTTAGGTTAATAACCACTTTTCATATAAATATGTTGAAACGGTACTCCACGATCCTTGTTTGATGTTATATCAGCAAATATAAGGTTTTTGTCGCAAAAATAACATTTTCATTACTTGAAAATATGCCCAAAATGGCCTCGCAAAACAAGTCGCGAAATGTTGTACGTTAAGGGTTAGTGATGAAACTCGGCGTTTTCGAAAACCTTGTAACAATATCTAGAAGTCGTGTCATTTAACTTTTGGCTATACGGGTCTTGATCGATGAGAAAATCGACTCTCATTGTTGTTACTTGAAAATATTATGTTCAACACTTAGAAAATTTCATTATAGTAAAAGCTGTCAAAATATATATAGTTTATCGGGTATATAGATGAGTTCGTAGTTTATTCGTTATAAGTCTATTCGATGAACGGCCAATTGATTTGAAAAGTAGGCTGGGAATACTTGATTTTACTTAACTACGGCTCGGACTCAAACTGATTCGATCATAAAGAAAAACAGCCGTGAATATGGCACTTTGCGAAGACAGTTTTGCGGCAAAAATTGTAATAGAAAAGCTGATGGAAAAATATATATATCGTCGGATTTCAAACACTTGTATCTTTTTCGTTATAAGTCCGTTTTCTATGTTCTTTATATCCCCGCGAAGGTAATCAAGTATACTTTAGGTTTATCAAGGTCTCGGCTAGTCTAGATATCATTAAATCTCATTTTTCCTAGCTAGAAAAATCAGGACAGATTCAATATTTTCAGAAAATATAGTTTTTGTCATTAATCTTGAAAATAGCGTATCTTTTTCGTCGTAACTCGGATTTTAGAGATTGAAGCGGCCACGGTTTCGTATTTGAGAGTATTTTCTGAATATTTAACCCAATATTACCCAGAAACCCCTGAAGTTTCCACATTTGGCAAAGATGGACAGCAACTATATTTGAAAATATTTTTCGTCGTTAAATTTCGGAAAATCATATCTCCTTCGTTATAAGCTCGTTTTAATCCGTTCTTTCGCCCACGGCTTCATTTTTTAAAGTATTTTATAAATCTTTGGTCAAAAATTATCTACCATCTACTGAATTTCCCACGTTTTCAAAATAAGGACAGTAGATATATATATATATATATATATATATATATATATATATATATATATATATATATATATATATATATATATATATATATATATATATATATAGTTTCAAAAATCATTTCTAGGGTTCCAAACTAGTTTCAACTTCAACCAAAACACTTTCAATCACCACAAATCTAGTCTAATCTTACCATACACCTTCTTAGGGTGTCATGGGTTCCTAAACTTCACAAAATATTGTAGGATTTCAAGGGAATGATCATAGGCTTTATATATACTCATAAAAACCATAAAACTTGTAAAGTGGTATAAATAACATATGTAACTTGTAGCTTTAACCAATATATCTTGAAAATACATCTTGTTACTAGTTAAATGAAATTATTAGATGATGAAAAAGTTTACTTGAAGCTTACTTGATATGTATGGAGTTTGGTGATGTTTAGGATGAAAACCTTGAGATTTTTACTTCAAAACCCTAACTAGGAATACAAATAGGACTTGATTATGACTTGAACTTCAAAAATTGATGGTTTCTTCTTGGTTTCTTGTTCTTGGTTGTGCACCCCAAAGAAAGGAAGAAGAAGATGAAAATTTTCTAGTTTATTTGAAGTAAAGAAATGAAAGGATGAATGAAATGTAGATATTTTGAAAGTCTTGGTCTTGGTCTTTTCATAAAATATCACATGGACCTAGGGGGGACATGGGGGCTGAAAATAGGGGAAAGGTGGGGAGGGTTTGGTGGCCAATTAATACTCTTGTCCCAATTATGCAAGTATTAGTTAGGTTTTGTGGTGTATTAGGTGTTATCGGGTACCGATTTAACTAAAAATAAATCGCAACGAGCTAAAATAAAATATGACGAAGTTGTAAAATAATATTCCTGATGATAATCGGGTGTTAAGATAATTATCGGGTTGAAATTTCGCAAACCGACAGAGTTATAAGCTCCGACCGTGAAATATAGTAATTGATTTCAAAACACCGGGTAAATTAATAATATAATTTTTATAGTATTATAATGAGTATGAAAGTATGTTAGGATCGTATTTGGGAGTATCGGGTATACGTTCGTAGTAAAAACCGAGTGGTAACGTTAATTACAAATTAAACATACGTATATAGAAATAATGCATATCCGTGTAGGTTCTCAAGTGATGATGATGTGTAGACTATTCCAGTCTATATGAAATGTCATTAATGAATTGATGCATGAATTTGCAGTTAAACCACATTGGTTACGCGAATTTGAAGACTCGTAAACTCAGTTTACGTAATGGTGAATTATGATCATGAATAGTGATTCCCTCCGGGAATGAATAGTGTCACATGAATAGTAAAATTTCTGAACGCTTCTTGGATTAACAAACTGACTCCGAAAATGATGAATAGTAAAATGATGAATAGTGACAGGTGAATAGTAATGATGAATAGTAACTGATGAATAGTGAATAGGAGAAATGTCCTGAAAATGCGGGTTGTTATAGTAAGCACCTAGGGTAAACTATCAAAGAGGTCTTTTAAAGGGTTATAACGTTAGGTGTAGGGATATGGAAAACACGGTTTGGTTAGATAAAGGCAATATTTACTGGTGGCGATTTAATCATCTTGGTTAATTACATGTACAATATGGCCTTGCTAAGCCAAGACTCGACTCGACTTAAGCTAATAAATCAAAAATAACAAAAACATAAAATAAACATAGAATGAAACGGGATGGTAGTCCGTATGTTTTTCTCTTTTCTTTTTCTGTTCTTTTTTTTTCTTAATTTTTTCGATTTCTTTTTTGCATACACTCTTACCCTACCATCCAAAATAATACATCATAGGGAATGTACATTCCCCTTACACTTTAATTTTTACATACTTTACAATAAACTAATCTAATGACTCGAATCAAGATAATCAAAGCACTTGGAGTACTTTTAAATATTAACGCCCATATGGGGGTAATATATGATGTTCTTCCCCATTACTCCAAAACATAAGTACTTTACCCACGAGTCCCAATCGTCCCAAAACAATATGTACAAGATATGACTCAACTTAGCAACCATGTAATCAATTAGATAATTAACTAAGAGTTTAAACAAATAACAATAATGCACTAAAGATGAGTGCATACACGGAAGGCTAAGGCTATTTGGTTGCACATTTGGGTGGGTTGTAACAAATTCTTCCTTTAAGTAAAATGCTTAAAGTTAGAAACGAAAAGATAGGCTCGGAGGGGTGCACTACGGGTATCGTGTACTAAAAATGAGTACAACGCTAAGGTGTGGGAAAAATTAATTGACTTTACTAGTCAAGTAATATGACTTAAATGGTCAAATAATTATGATACGGGTTTAACACAAGGGTGATGGTATGCGTAGGGATTGCACCAGGCTTTACCTCTCGAGGGATCTCGAGAAGCTTACAACCCCCACCAGGCAGTGTACCTGATTGATGTAGTATAGTATAATGATAAGTACCGGGGGATTGATCGTTCAGCTAGGAATAGTGTCGCTAGGTGATGCGTGGGAATCGCAACAGGCTTTACCTCTCGAGGGATCCCGAGAAGCTTACAACCCCCACCAGGCAGTGTACCTGATCGTTGTAGTATAGTATAGTGACAAGTACCGGGGGATTGATCGTTCAGCTTAGGAATAGTGTCGCTAGGATTAGAAAGCCTAATTACTAGTTCTAAAGGTGAGGGATGATTATTTTTGTATTTTTGTATTTTTATGAAAGCAAGTAAAATCTCGGGTTTTGGAAGAGTGGGCGGAATTAGTTGCTAGTCAACTAACCCAAAACTAATATATAATCAAAATAAAATACTGAAAATGAAATTAAACTAAATTATACCAAGGTTGTGAGCAATAATTGGAGAAATTGTGTTTACTTAGACTTCACTACTCCCTAGATATCTTTTACACGTTAATTACTTGTTATACTTGTATAGATGACGAATTGTATTCCTTAATACCATTCATGGGGTGGAATATGATGCGTGGGAATCGCAACAGGCTTTACCTCTCGAGGGATCCCGAGAAGCTTACAACCCCCACCAGGCAGTGTACCTGATCGTTGTAGTATAGTATAGTGACAAGTACCGGGGGATTGATCGTTCAGCTTAGGAATAGTATCGCTAGGATTAGAAAACCTAATTACTAGTTCTAAAGGTGAGGGATGATTATTTTTGTGTTTTTATATTTTTTCTGAAAGCAAGTAAAATCTCGGGTTTTGGAAGAGTGGGCGGAATTAGTTGCTAGTCAACTAACCCAAAACTAATATATAATCAAGCTAAAATACTAAAAATGAAATTTAAACTAATTATCCTAAGGTTGTGAGCAGTAATTGGAGAAATTGTGTTTACTTAGACTTCACTACTCCCTAGATATCTTTTACACGTTAATTACTTGTTATAATTGTATGGATGACGGATTGTATTCCTTAATACCATTCATGGGGTGGCATACATAACTCCCCAATTCTATGAGCTCTTATCTCCTCCTACACCATGACCCAGCACAACTATAGGGATTGTAAACAGTGGCTCATGCATTAAATACAACCAATAAAGATCTAGTACGCCTCGGTTCATGTTTCTTAAGACGTTCAAGCATGTTACCATTTGGAGATCTGCCAGTTTTCTTAAGCCTAACATATAAAATCATTCATCCAAGACAAGAATAAACAAGTAATCAACACATAATCAACATCTAGGTTTCATTAGATCTAAGCAAACACAAAAGAGATCTAGCCTAGCATAATGGAATTGAGACAAGAACAAGATATAGACAACCAACACATAGACATATTGATTGAATTTGAAGAACACTTATCTCAATTACAATGCAAGGTATCAAGGGTTTGGAACCCTTGAAAAACCTGTAAAAGATACACCAAATTCGTCTTTAGGGTTTCACCAAAACTTCTCTCCTTTTAATGAAAAAACTAGAAAACTATATATAGGAAAACCGAGGTGACGGCGTCAAGAGTAAGGGTGTGACGCCGTCATCTCGCCGCCAAATACTTCCTTGGACGGCCTTGATCTACTTATGACGGCCTATGTGACGCCGTCAGCAACCACGGTATTTTATTCTTTGGGTCTTGACGCCGTCAAGAGCAATCTGTGACGCCTTCATGCACTGTTCCAGCATAGAAATTTGAGACTTTGCCGTTTTCTTCACTTTTATGCTACAAATACGTCCAAAATGGCTTCTTTTCCAGAATTCACTCTCCAAGTACTTAAAATCACAAAAGGAACGATTTAGGGCAATATTTGATCAAATAAAGTCGGATTCGGGCTTAAATGACCCCCTAAAAATGGATCATTTTTCGCCTCATCATATACCCTTACACTTGAGATTTTCTTGTCCTTAAGCAAATGAGCTTTTATTCTACTCAAAAGACAAGTTAGGGGTCATTTAACACTAATATAAAAGTACTTACAACAAATAATCGCTCCACTAAAGACCAATAGACAAGCACGAAGGTCATACACAAGCACCTCACAAATAGTGTTTAGATACTCACATCTCTCGGGTGTAATAAAGTAATTTAACATTATGAAAATGGAAGATATCTCTCACTACCTGTCATAGCAAAATAGATTACCATAGGCTTGGGAAAGGATCAAACCTCCACCACATGGCGTAAGCACCTAGGATAAACTATCAAAGAGGTCTTTTAAAGGGTTGTAACGTTAGGTATAGGGATATGAATTACACGGTTTTGTTGGATAAAGGAAGTTTTACTGGTGGCGAGTTAACAATCTTGGTTAATTACATGTACAAGATGGCGTTGCTAAGCCAAGACTAGACTTGACTTAAGCTAATAAATGAAAAATAACAAAAACATAAAATGAACATAGAATAAAAAAACGGGATGGTAGTCCGTATGTTTTTTTCTCTTTTTCTTTTCTTTTTCTATTTTTTTTCTTTTTTTTTTCTTTTTCTTTATTTTTTCGATTTTTTCGATTTTTTTTTCCTTACACTCTTACCCTACCATCCAAAATAATACATCATAGGGGTATGAACGTTCTCCTTACACTTGAATCTTTACATACTTTACATTAAACTATTCTAATGACTCGAATTAAGAAAATCAAAACACTTGGAGCACTTTTAAGATTAACGTACATATGGGGGTAATACTATGATGTTCTTCCCCATTACTCCATAAAATAAGTACTTACCTATGAGTCCCAATCGTCCCAAAACAATATGTACAAGGATATGACTCGACTTAGCAACCATGTAATCAATTAGAAAGTTAACTTAGGGTTTAACAAATAACAATGATGCACTAAAAATGAGCGCATACACGGAAGGCTAAGGCGATTTGGTTGTACATTTAAGTGGGGTGTAACAAATTCTTCCTTTAAGTAAGATGCTTAAAGTTAGAAACGAAATGATAGGCTCGGAGGGGTGTACTAGGGGTTTCGTGTACTAAAAATGAGTACAACGCTAAGGGTGTGGGAAAAATTAGTTGACTTAACTAGCCAAGTAATATGAATTAAATGGTCAAGTAATTATGATGCGGGTTTAACACAAGGGTGATCCTAATGCCTCTTATCATGTAGTAAATCCTACCACACGAATGTAGTCTTACTAGCGGTCTCGGAATGCATCATTAACGTAAGTTCTAGAATCTAAATGCTACCGGTACACTCATAAGCACTAATATTAAATGCTTTTCCTATCAAATCTAAAGGCGAACCTCACATTTTTGGGTGGAAAATTTTTCTGAATATACGGTTATGTGCTAGTCATACAACCTCCTATCCATGAGACGCTTGCTATGGCTAAAGTTTCACTCCTAAATGTTGTAAAAAATTTTAAATTTGGCGCTAAAATTGCACTAACAAGCATTTCTCATAGTTTTATTACACATCTACTATCAAACAAAACAAACTCAAGCGAAAGTGCATATGTAAGGTATCATCTTTTTACCCTCCCCTTACACTTAAGATGAACATTGTCCCCAATGTTCAAGTAAAGAATGTAAAAGTGAAAAAGTAAAGAGAATGAAATCAAATACTCCCCTGATTCGCTCGGTATGGATTATAGGTTGGCCAGGTTAGATCTTCCTCCAAGAAAACGAGCAATCAAAGCTTTCCTTCCAGAATATAAATCATCTCCTTGTCGAACATAACCTGTAAATCCTGACAACAATAGACAAGACAACCTCGCATAAAATCGGCGGCATCCTATATAAGTTACTAAATCCTAGAAAACAAAGTAAGATATAATGCTTGTGGAATGAAGTTTGCAGATTTCCTGGAGATTATAAAACTTAATAATTCACAAAAACCATAAGACTCCGTTAGAAAAACAAAACCGGTAAAATTTCCAGATTTTAACTCCTGATGCCGTCAAGAGTAATACTCTGACGCCGTCAGAATGGACCTGCAGAAATTCTTATGTTAAGTTTCCGGAAAATTTCTGGAAAAACTTGGTCCTACTTCCTGGAAAATCCTGCAAAACTTCATAATGACTCAATACAAGCATTTGACTCTAACGAATACGAATATACATGTTCATTTAATATTTTGGAGAATCATGATCGGTTTGTTTCTTAAAAACATATTTGGGGTTTCCCCTTACACTTATCTTTTGCAAAAATACCTTTAGGTTGGAGTTAAGACTAGGCCAAACAACATAGTAAAGTATTTCCACATTTTAATTGAGAAACATGATCAACCAACAATAAAAATAAAACATGCATACGGAAGCAAATAACAATCAAACAAAATAAAATCACACAAAGCATGGGTTGCCTCCCAAGAAGCGCTTTTCTTTATTTACGAGTCTTGTAGCTAGACTCAAAGTCATGGGCTATCACGTGATCTCATCATTTGTTCCATTCTCCAGGTCGTCTTCTAAACTAGTATCGCTTTCATAGTGCAAGTACTTCGGATCTTCGAATTCGAAAACATCTCATCGATACTTAGAGCCAAGCTTACTAACATTCTTAAAGAATCCACATGATAAATCAGAAATATTTCTACACCCTCTCCTAACATCTTCATCGCATAAGATAAGTTGGGAGCTCATCATATCAAGCATGTCACAATCTATTCCCCTAAGGTCTCTTCTCTTGTATGGCGTTTGGTATGAAATCCTCCTAACCCCGTCAGTGAAGGTCATGATTCCGTTCAAGTCATCCACTATCAAATTAGTGACTTCACAAAAGGGTGCTCCAAAGACGACTTGTGATAACCTAGGGTCGACATAGTCCTCTATGTTGTCCACAATCGTGAACTCCATAGGGAATGCCATATTTCCTACGAACACCTGGATTTCATGATCCTTACCAACCACTTTCTCTCCCTTGTAAATCGTCCCCTATATGCAGATATTGTTATAATGAAACAATGACATAAAATTCTTTGGCAGGAATACATTAATGTATATGTTATCGAAGTACTTATGACCGATCATGCAGGGGATTTTGAGATTATTCGGATCATGCCGTCTTATCTTCCTCAACTCTCCATCCTTTGACCCATATAGATTCCCCTCAAGGGAGGGACGATACTCGTACAGCTCCTCACTATCCCTACGAAAAATTACCTTCCTAACACCATTGGTGAGTAATACACTACCATCTTTCTCATCAAGGATTGCTCCCGATTCATTGATAAATGGTATCCCAAGGACAAGGTTGGTTAATGTTTGATTGGTTAGAGGGTCCACGTCATCAACCACGGTGAGGTCAGTATTGTAAACAAGCTCTCCAATCCTAATTGATAAATTTTCTATTACTCTCTCGCACGCAATGTGCTCTGGGAAGGTCTTGTGATATAGGGAAAGTGGGATTACGTTGACTGGGAAGCTAGGATCTATATGACTATCAGTTAAGAGTTTTTCCTCAACGGTACAGGGGATCTTGAAAAATTTAGGGTTACTTTCCTTAGTTTGATTGCTACCCACACTAATAACATCCCCCATTTTTCTCTCGGATTCTTCTATAATAGATTTACCCAAAATGGTTGGATCTTTCTCTTGTTCTTCTGATTTCTCGTTCCTTTCATCCGGTTTGTCGGATTTCTGCGCGGTGCATTGCTCGGGTGAGTTGGTAGGTTTCCTTGCTGAAGCATGGTCAACCTTTGAGGTCTCATCTTTCGCTGTCTGACTGAATTTGTTAGTTTGTTGTTGGGTAGGGTTGGATGCTGCAGTAGATATTGTGGTGATGGTGTTTACGAAGTGGATTGGTCCAGGGGGGTTGACAGGTCCTTTTCCGTTAGGAGATAGATGTTTGAATAACTTGCTAGGACTTTTTATTTTTACAGGGGAGGCTGGTGGACTCATGATGGTAGCAGACTTAACCTCATCAACGCGAATGGGCTTATTATCAATATGCTCTTTGATAGCAGTCAACAGATTACAAATCTTGTTGTTCACGTCAGCCTGCTCTTGTTTAAATTTTGTCTCGAGCGTAGTGAGCTGTAGTTCTTGAGATAGAATGAATTTTTTTAAATCATCTTCACAGCTTTGCCTAGGGATACCTTGCGACGGAAAATGCTCGGACCAAGTGAGTGGTGAGGAGTCATTGAAGGATACGCTTCGTGTTGGGTACCCTCTAAAATCAGGTTTATCCTTCCATGCCTCATAGGCTTCGGCAGAAGTTCGAGGACCCTGACCTACGTGTGATGATGTGAATTCGTTATAAGCACGTTTTGGAAGTTCCATGCAGTTATAGGTCTCATGAGGGCCACTGCAGAGTTTGCATGTAGAAGCGATTCTGCTTACTTGGCTTGAAGGTTTATGAGCTTCGTAAGATTTCATGAGAGACTTGACTCGACCTTCAAGTTCCATGATCCTATGGTCGGGAGTGCTAGAATTGTTCGAAGGCAAAGATATTGCCTTGACCGTTTTGTTCAAATCACGGGGATCATTCCAACTTTCGTTGTCATAGAGAGCAAGATCTTCTATGAGTTCCCATGATTGTTCTGCACTAAGATCACGTAGCTTACCACCGGCCGATTGGTCAATGGTTCGCCTCGTGGAGATGTCGATATGGTCATAGAAGATTTGGACTTGGAGCCAAAGATCTATGCCATGATGAGGGACTTTTTGGAGTAAGTCCTTGAAACGAGTCCATGCTTCATAAAGAGATTCATTTTGACGTTGTTGGAACATCAAGATGTCATTCCTAAGCTTAGTAGTTCTCCCCGGTGGGAAAAATTGAGCAAGGAAACGAGTGGTGAGATCATCCCATGTGGTGATGGATCCCGCGGGTAAACGCTCAAGCCATTGACTAGCTTGATCCCGTAGAGAGAATTGGAATAGGCGTAAACGGGTAGTCTCTCTAGTTTCAACACCTAGGTCTATGGAATCTACGATTTTGAGGAAGTCCTTAAGGTGTTGGTTTGGATCTTCGGAACGAAGTCCATGGAATGCACATCCGCTTTGCACCAACCGGATGGTGTCGGATCGCAAGGGGGTCACATTGTCTCCGGTGAGCTCAATGGTGTTTCGGTAGCCTTGGTGGCTAGGTCGGGAATACTCTCCTAAGGTTCGGGGCCTAAGGGGTTCTAATGGTGGGTTTTGTTGTGGTGGGATGATGGGTTCAAAGATGTTACCACCTTCCAAGATGTCGGATGGTAAAGAGTTACGAACAAAGGCACGAAGAAATAAGATAGACTAAAGAAGACCTAAAAATAAAAATAAAATCTTACTAGAAAGGAATCTAGCTAGTAGACCTAATAAAAAGAAATCCTAACCTAGACAATAACTATTTCCCCGGGCTGCGGCGCCAAAAACTTGATGCGTGGGAATCGTAACAGGCTTTACCTCTCGAGAGATCCCGAGAAGCTTACAACCCCCACCAGGCAGTGTACCTGATCGTTGTAGTATATTATAGTGACAAGTACCGGGGGATTGATCGTTCAGCTTAGGAATAGTGTCGCTAGGATTAGAAAACCTAATTACTAGTTCTAAAGGTGAGGGATGATTATTTTAGTGTTTTTATATTTTTTTCTGAAAGCAAGTAAAATCTCGGGTTTTGGAAGAGTGGGCGGAATTAGTTGCTAGTCAACTAACCCAAAACTAATATATAATCAAGCTAAAATACTAAAAATGAAATTTAAACAAATTATCCTAAGGTTGTGAGTAGTAATTGGAGAAATTGTGTTTACTTAGACTTCACTACTCCCTAGATATCTTTTACACGTTAATTACTTGTTATAATTGTATGGATGACGGATTGTATTCCTTAATACCATTCATGGGGTGGCATACATAACTCCCCAATTCTATGAGCTCTTATCTCCTCCTACACCATGACCCAACACAACTATAGGGATTGTAAACAGTGGCTCATGCATTAAATACAACCAATAAAGACCTAGTACGCCTCGGTTCATGTTTCTTAAGACGTTCAAGCATGTTACCATTTGGAGATCTGCCAGTTTTCTTAAGCCTAACATATAAAATCATTCATCCAAGACAAGAATAAACAAGTAATCAACACATAATCAACATCTAGGTTTCATTAGATCTAAGCAAACACAAAAGACATCTAGCCTAGCATAATGGAATTGAGACAAGAACAAGATATAGACAACCAACACATAGACATATTGATTGAATTAGAAGAACACTTATCTCAATTACAATGCAAGGTATCAAGGGTTTGGAACCCTTGAAAAACCTGTAAAAGATACACCAAATTCGTCTTTAGGGTTTCACCAAAACTTCTCTCCTTTTAATGAAAAAACTAGAAAACTATATATAGGAAAACCGAGGTGACGGCATCAAGAGTAAGGGTGTGACGCCGTCATCTCGCCGCCAAATACTTCCTCAGACGGCCTTGATCTACTTATGACGGCCTATGTGACGCCGTCAGCAACCACGGTATTTTATTCTTTGGGTCTTGACGCCGTCAAGAGCAATCTGTGACGCCTTCATGCACTGTTCCAGCATAGAAATTTGAGACTTTGCCGATTTCTTCACTTTTATGCTCCAAATACGTCCAAAATGGCTTCTTTTCCAGAATTCACTCTCCAAGTACCTAAAATCACAAAAGGAACGATTTAGGGCAATATTTGATCAAATAAAGTCGGATTCGGGCTTAAATGACCCCCTAAAAACGGATCGTTTTTCGCCTCATCAGCATACATAACTCCCCAATTCTATGAGCTCTTATCTCCTCCTACACCATGACCCAACACAACTATAGGGATTGTAAACAGTGGCTCATGCATTAAATACAACCAATAAAGGCCTAGTACGCCTCGGTTCATGTTTCTTAAGACGTTAAAGCATGTTACCATTTGGAGATCTGCCAGTTTTCTTAAGCCTAACATATAAAATCATTCATCCAAGACAAGAATAAACAAGTAATCAACACATAATCAACATCTAGGTTTCATTAGATCTAAGCAAACACAAAAGAGATCTAGCCTAGCATAATGGAATTGAGACAAGAACAAGATATAGACAACCAACACATAGACATATTGATTGAATTAGAAGAACACTTATCTCAATTACAATGCAAGGTATCAAGGGTTTGGAACCCTTGAAAAACCTGTAAAAGATACACCAAATTCGTCTTTAGGGTTTCACCAAAACTTCTCCCTTTTTAATGAAAAAACTAGAAAACTATATATAGGAAAACCGAGGTGACGGCGTCAAGAGTAAGGGTGTGACGCCGTCATCTCGCCGCCAAATACTTCCTCAGACGGCCTTGATCTTCTTATGACGGCCTATGTGACGCCGTCAGCTACCACGGTATTTTATTCTTTGGGTCTTGACGCCGTCAAGAGCAATCTGTGACGCCTTCACGCACTGTTCCAGCATAGAAATTTGAGACTTTGCCGTTTTCTTCACTTTTATGCTCAAAAAACGTCCAAAATGGCTTCTTTTCCAGAATTCACTCTCCAAGTACCTAAAATCACAAAAGGAACGATTTAGGGCAATATTTTATCAAATAAAGTCGGATTCGGGCTTAAATGACCCCCTAAAAACGGATCATTTTTCGCCTCATCATATACCCTTACACTTGAGATTTGCCTGTCCTCAAGCAAATGAGCTTTTATTCTACTCAAAAGACAAGTTAGGGGTCATTTAACACTAATATAAAAGTAGTTACAACAAATAATCGTTCCACTAAAGACCAATAGACAAGCACGGAGGTCATATACAAGCACCTCACAAATAGTGTTTAGATACTCACATCTCTCGGGTGTAATAAAGTAATATAACATTATGGAAATGGAAGATATCTCTCACTACCTGTCATAGCAAAATAGATTACCATAGGCTTGGGAAAGGATCAAACCTCCACCACATGGCGTAAGCACCTAGGATAAACTATCAAAGAGGTCTTTTAAAGGGTTGTAACGTTAGGTAAAGGGATATGAATTACACGGTTTTCTTGGATAAAGGAAGTTTTACTGGTGGCGAGTTAACAATCTTGGTTAATTACATGTACAAGATGGCGTTGCTAAGCCAAGACTAGACTCGACTTAAGCTAATAAATGAAAAATAACAAAAACATAAAATGAACATAGAATGAAACGGGATGGTAGTCCGTATGTTTTTTCTCTTTTTCTTTTCTATTTTTTTTTTTTTTTTTTTGCATACACTCTTACCCTACCATCCAAAATAATACATTATAGGGGTATGAACGTTCCCCTTACACTTGAATCTTTACATACTTTACCTTGAACTATTCTAATGACTCGAATTAAGAAAATCAAAACACTTGGAGCACTTTTAAGTTTAACGCACATATGGGGGTAATAATATGATGTTCTTCCCCATTACTCCATAAAATAAGTACTTACCCATGAGTCCCAATCGTCCCAAAACCATATGTACAAGGAAATGACTCAACTTAGCAACCATGTAATCAATTAGAAAGTTTACTTAGGGTTTAACAAATAACAATAATGCACTAAAAATGAGCGCATACACGGAAGGCTAAGGCGATTTGGTTGTACATTTAAGTGGGGTGTAACAAATTCTTCCTTTAAGTAAGATGCTTAAAGTTAGAAACGAAAAGATAGGCTCGGAGGGGTGTACTAGGGGTTTCGTGTACTAAAAATGAGTACAACGCTAAGGTTGTGGGAAAAATTAGTTGACTTAACTAGCCAAGTAATATGACTTAAATGGTCAAGTAATTATGATACGGGTTTAACACAAGGGTGATCCTAATGCCTCTTATCATGTAGTAAATCTTACCACACGAATGTAGTCTCACTAGCGGTCTCGGGATGCATCACTGACGCAAGTTCTAGAATCTAAATGCTACCGGTACACTCATAAGCACCAATAATGAATGCTTTTCCTATCAAATCTAAAGGCGAACCTCACATTTTTGGGTGGAAAATTTTTCTGAATATACGGTTATGTGCTAGTCATACAACCTCCTATCCATGAGATGCTTGCTATGGCTAAAGTTTCACTCCTAAATGTTGTAAAAAAATTTAAATTTGGCGCTAAAATTGCACTAACAAGTATTTCTCATAGTTTTATTACACATCTACTATCAAACAAAACAAACTCAAGCGAAAGTGATATTTAAGGTATCATCTTTTTACCCTCCCCTTACACTTAAGATGAACATTGTCCCCAATGTTCAAGTAAAGAATGTAAAAGTGAAAAAGTAAAGAGAATGAAATCAAATACTCCCCTGATTCGCTCGGTATGGATTATAGGTTGGCCAGGTTAAATCTTCCTCCAATAAAACGAACAATCAAAGCTTCCCTTCTAGAATATACATCATCTCCTTGTCGAAAATAACCTGTAAATCCTGACAACAATAGACAAGACAACCTCGCGTAAAATCGGCGGCATCCTATATAAGTTACTAAATCCTAGAAAACAAAGTAAGATATAATGCTTGTGGAATGAAGTTTGCAGATTTCCTGGAGATTATAAAACTTAATAATTCACAAAAACCATAAGACTCCGTTAGAAAAACAAAACCGGTAAAATTTCCAGATTTTAACTCTTGACGCCGTCAAGAGTAATACTCTGACGCCGTCAGAATGGACCTGCAGAAATTCTTATGTTAAGTTTCTGGAAAATTTCTGGAAAAACTTGGTCCTACTTCCTGGAAAATCCTGCAAAACTTCATTATGACTCAATACAAGCATTTGACTCTAACGAATACGAATATACATGTTCATTTAATATTTTGGAGAATCATGATCGGTTTGTTTCTTAAAAACATATTTGGGGTTTCCCCTTACACTTATCTTTTGCAAAAATACCTTTAGGTTGGAGTTAAGACTAGGCCAAACAACATAGTAAAGTATTTCCGCATTTTAATTGAGAAACATGATCAACCAACAATAAAAATAAAACATGCATACGGAAGCAAATAACAATCAAACAAAATAAAATCACACAAAGCATGGGTTGCCTCCCAAGAATCGCTTTTCTTTATTTACGAGTCTTGTAGCTAGACTCAAAGTCATGGGCTATCGTGTATCGCTTATGCTCACATAACCAAGTGTGAGCCATCTAATAGTCGCCTCATCTTTCTTATACTCTTCTCCTAACTCTAAGCACCCGCGATAGTATTTTTTATTCTTTTCGTGCGTGTATTTAAGCCCTTTTCTCTTATCATTCTCACTTATCATTTCCCTGGGCGGATACCTACTACACTTTTCCATGGAAAAATCTTCATCCCCATCCGAGAATGTAATTAGCCCTTCTATGAGTTTTTCATCGAGGTTGGTCAATCGTTTGAAGGGTTTTCCAAACACAACTTGGGTCAATTTATTATCAATAAACTCTCCTAGATTCTCCATAACCATGAACTCAAGAAGATAAACCAACCTTCCTACAAACACGTGCAATGGTATTGCCTTAGCAATAATGTTGTCTCCTTTGTATTCTAACTCATCTACCATGATTTTATTGTATTCGTTACGTGAGATTATGTTCATCGGAAGAGATGAGTTGAGATAGGCGTTAAAGCTCTTAAATCCAATCTTACAAGGGAATTGCATGTTAAATGAACTATCGCACTCGATCCTAGTTCTAGGGTCAACATACCTAAGAGGGTTTATTTTCTCCTCCATTCTATCCTCATTAAATACGTCACCATCATCAAGATCCTCATCGGAGTCTGAATAGTAAAAAGGACTAGCCCTACGGTCATCATCATGATCAGACTCCTCTAGCTCAGAATTATTGTCAAAGTGGTGGTTAGGTGAGAGGTTGGGTGGGTTCTCATTTTCTGCTAAAGGAAGTGGGGCGGGCATTTGGAACATCCTACGACGAAAAACACGAATAACAGGAATCAGCCGATCAATGTTATTGTTATCCATCGAAACAGTTTACGAACAAAGACACAAAGAAATAAGATAGAATAAAGAAGACCTAAAAATAAAAATAAAATCTTACTAGAAAGGAATCTAGCAAGTAGACCTAATAAAAAGAAATCGTAACCTAGACAATAACTATTCCCCAGGCTGCGGCGCAAAAAACTTGATGCGTGGGAATCGCAACAGGCTTTACCTCTCGAGGGATCCCGAGAAGCTTACAACCGCCACCAGGCAGTGTACCTGATCGTTGCAGTATAGTATAGTGACAAGTACCGGGGGATTGATCGTTCAGCTTAGGAATAGTGTCGCTAGGATTAGAAAGCCTAATTACTAGTTCTAAAGGTGAGGGATGATTATTTTTGTATTTTTGTATTTTTATGAAAGCAAGTAAAATCTCGGGTTTTGGAAGAGTGGGCGGAATTAGTTGCTAGTCAACTAACCCAAAACTAATATATAATCAAAATAAAATACTGAAAATGAAATTAAACTAAATTATACTAAGGTTGTGAGCAGTAATTGGAGAAATTGTGTTTACTTAGACTTCACTACTCCCTAGATATCTTTTACACGTTAATTACTTGTTATACTTGTATGGATGACGGATTGTATTCCTTAATACCATTCATGGGGTGGCATACATAACTCCCCAATTCTATGAGCTCTTATCTCCTCCTACACCATGACCCAGCACAACTATAGGGATTGTAAACAGTGGCTCATGCATTAAATACAACCAATAAAGACCTAGTACGCCTCGGTTCATGTTTCTTAAGACGTTCAAGCATGTTACCATTTGGAGATCTGCCAGTTTTCTTAAGCCTAACATATAAAATCATTCATCCAAGACAAGAATAAACACGTAATCAACACATAATCAACATCTAGGTTTCATTAGATCTAAGCAAACACAAAAGAGATCTAGCCTAGCATAATGGAATTGAGACAAGAACAAGATATAGACAACCAACACATAGACATATTGATTGAATTAGAAGTACACTTATCTCAATTACAATGCAAGGTATCAAGGGTTTGGAACCCTTGAAAAACCTGTAAAAGATACACCAAATTCGTCTTTAGGGTTTCACCAAAACTTCTCCCTTTTTAATGAAAAAACTAGAAAACTATATATAGGAAAACCGAGGTGACGGCGTCAAGAGTAAGGGTGTGACGCCGTCATCTCGCCGCCAAATACTTCCTCGGACGGCCTTGATCTTCTTATGACGGCCTATGTGACGCCGTCAGCAACCACGGTATTTTATTCCTTGGGTCTTGACGCCGTCAAGAGCAATCTGTGACGCCTTCACGCACTGTTCCAGCATAGAAATTTGAGACTTTGCCGTTTTATTCACTTTTATGCTCCAAAAACGTCTAAAATGGCTTCTTTTCCAGAATTCACTCTCCAAGTACCTAAAATCACAAAAGGAACGATTTAGGGCAATATTTGATCAAATAAAGTCGGATTCGGGCTTAAATGACCCCCTAAAAACGGATCATTTTTCGCCTCATCACTAGGATTAGAAAACCTAATTACTAGTTCTAGAGATGAGAGATGATTCTTTTTGTATTTTTATATTTTTTAGAAAGCAAGTAAAAATCTCGGGTTTTGAAGGATATGGGCGGAATTAGTTGCTAGTCAACTAACCCAATACTAAGATGCAATCAAAATAAAATACTAAAAATGAAAATAAAACTAAGGTTGTGAGCAATAAGTGGAGAAATGTGTTTACTTAGATTTCATTACTCCTTAGATATCTTTTACACGTTAATTACTTGTTATAGTTGCGTGGATGACAGATTGTATTCCTTAATACCATTCATGGGGTGGCGTACTTAACTCCCCAATCCTATGAGTGCCTACTTCACTCCTATGTCGAGCCGGCTAAGAAGCTCCTAACATGGGATCATTAGAATTTACTCATGCATTAAATACAACCAATAAAACCAAGTACACATCGGTTCATGTTTCCTAAGACGTTCAAGCATGTTACCATTTGGAGATCTGCCAGTTTTCTTAAGCATAACATTGAAATCATTCATCCAATACAACCATAAACAAGTAATCAACACATAATCAACATCTAGGTTTCATTAGATCTAAGCAAACACAAGATAAATCTAGCCTAGCATGGTGGAATCAAGACAAGCACAAGATATAGACAACTAAGACATAGACATATTGATTGAATTAAAGGAATACTTATCTCAATAACACATGTAAGGGTTCAAGGGCTGAAAACCCTTGAAAAAGCTGTAAAATACGTATATGGTTCGGCCTTAGGGTTTCTCCAAACTTGTTCCTCTTTATGAATGAAAATTAGAAAACTATATATAGATAATAGAGGCTGATGGCGTCAAGAACAACCTTGTGACGCCGTCATCTCGCCGCCAAAATAATCCTCTGACTGCCTTGATCTACATCTGACGCCGTCATGTATTCCATTTTTCCAGGCTGTCACACATTTAACTCTTGACGCTCTTCTTTGTGACGCCTTCATTTCTGCACTGGGTCGTCATGATCTTTACTCTTGACGCCGTCAACTTGTTCCTATTGACGCCGTCACACACTGTTCCCAGCTTGGAAAATTAAGTCTTTGGCGTTTTCTTCACTTTTATGCTCCAAAAATGTCCGAATTGCTTCCTTTTCCAGATTTCACTCCCAAAGTACCTAAAATCACAAAAGGAACGATTTAGGGCAATATTTGATCAAATAAATTCAATTCCGGGCTTAAATGACCCCCTAAAAGTGGTTCATTTTTTGCCTCATCATATACCCTTACACTTGAGATTTGCTTGTCCTCAAGCAAATGCGCTTTTATTCTAGTCAAAATACAAGTTAGGGGTCATTTAACACTAATATAAAAGTAATTACAACAAATAATCATTCCACAAAAGACCAAAGACAAGCACAGAGGTCATACACAAGCACCTCACAAATAGTATTTAGATACTCACATCTCTCGGGTGTAATAAAGTATAAATTACAATATGGAAACGGAAGATATCTCTCACTACCTGTCATAGCAAAATAGATTACCATAGGCTTGAGAAATGGTCAAACCCCCACCACATGGCGTAAGCACCTAGGATAAACTATCAAAGAGGTCTTTTAAAGGGTTGTAACGTTAGGTGTAGGGATATGAAATACACAGTTTTGTTGGATATAGGCAGTGTTTACTAGTGGCGAGTTAACAATCTTGGTTAATTACATGTACAATATGGCGTTGCTAAGCCAAGACTAGACTCGACTTAAGCTAATAAATAAAAAATAACAAAAACATAAAATGAACATAGAATGAAAAGAGATGGTAGTCCGTATGTTTTTTCTCTTTTCTTTTCTATTATTATTATTATTATTATTATTATTATTATTATTATTATTATTATTATTATTATTATTATTATTATTATTATTATTATATTATTATTATTATTATTATTATTATTATTATTATTATTATTATTATTATTATTATTATTATTATTATTATTATTATTATTATTATTATTATTATTATTTTTTTTTTATTTTTTTTTTCGATTTTTTTTTGCATACACTCTTACCCTACCATCCAAAATAATACATCATAGGGAATGTAAATTCCCCTTACACATGAATTTTTACATACTTTAAAATAAACTAATCTAATGACTCGAATTAAGAAAATCAAAACACTTGGAGCACTTTTAAGATTAACGTACATATGGGGGTAATAAATGATGTTCTTCCCCATTACTCCATAAAATAAGTACTTTACCCATGAGTCCTAATCGTCCCAAAACAATATGTACAAGATATGACTCGACTTAACAACCATGTAATCAATTAGATAATTAACTTAGGGTTTAATAAATAACAATAATGCACTAAAAATGAGCGCATACACGGAAGGCTAAGGCGATTTGGGTGTACATTTAAGTGGGGTGTAACAAATTCTTCCTTTAAGTAAGATGCTTAAAGTTAGAAATGAAAATATAGGCTCGGAGGGGTGTACTAGGGGTATCGTGTACTAAAAATGAGTACAACGCTAAGGTGTGGGAAAAATTAGTTGACTTAACTAGCCAAGTAATATGACTTAAATGGTCAAGTAATCATGATACGGGTTTAACACAAGGGTGATCCTAATGCCTCTTATCATGTAGTAAATCCTACTACACGAATGTAGTCTCACTAGCGGTCTCGGGATGCATCACTAACGCAAGTTCTAGAATCTAAATGCTACCGGTACACTCATAAGCACTAATAATGAATGCTTTTCCTATCAAATCTAAAGGCGAACCTCACATATTTGGGTGGAAAATTTTTCTGAAAGTACGGTTATGTGCTAGTCATACAATCTCCTATTCATGAGACGCTTGCTATGGCTAAAGTTTCACTCCTAAATGTTGTAAAAAATTTTAAATTTGGCGCTAAAATTGCACTAACAAGTATTTCTCATAGTTTTATTACACATCTACTATTAAACAAACAAACTCAAGCGAAAGTGTATTTGTAAGGTATGATCATTTTACCCTCCCCTTACACTTAAGATGAACATTGTCCCCAATGTTCAAGTAAAGAATGTAAAATTGAAATAAGTAAAACGAATGAAATCAAATACTCCCCTGATTCGCTCGGTATGGATAATAAGGTAGCCAGGTTAGATCTTCCTCCAAGAAAATGAACAATCAAAGCTTCCCTTCCAGAGTATAAATCATCTTCTTGTCATACATAACCTGTAAATCCTGAGAAAACAAACAAGACAACCTCGCATAAAATCGGCGGCAATCTACATAAGTTACAAAATCCTAGAAAACAAAGTAAGATATAATGCTTGTGGAATGAAGTTTGCAGATTTCCTGGAGATTATGAAACTTAATAATTCAGCAAAAACTTTAAGACTCCGTTAGAAAAACAAAACTGGTAAAATTTCCAGATTTTTTACACGTGACGCCGTCAAGAGCAAGCTCATGACGCCGTCAGGAGTGACCTGCAGAAATTCTTATGTTAAGTTTCCGGAAAATTTCTGGAAAAACGTGGTCCTACTTCCTGGAAAATCCTGCAAAACTTCATTATGACTCAATACAAGCATTTGACTCTAACAAATACAAATATACAAGTTCACTTAATATTGTTGAGAATCATGATCGGTTTGTTCTTAAAAACATATTTGAGGTTTCCCCTTACACTTATCTTTTGCAAAAATACCTTTAGGTGGAGTTAAGACTAGGCCAAAACAACAAATCAAAGTATTTCCACTTTTTAGTTTAGAAACATGATCTACCAACAATAAAAATAAAGCATGCATACGGAAGCAAATAACAAACAAACAAAATAAAATCACACAAAACATGGGTTGCCTCCCAAGAAGCGCTTTTCTTTATTTACGAGTCTTGTAGCTAGACTCAAGGTCATGGGTTACTACGTGACCTCATTGTTGGTTTCATTTTCTGATTGGAAATGTTCTTTGTAGAAACCAATCACCTTTTTCTCAATCGCTCCTATAATCCTATGGGCAAATTCCTTATCAACTTTATACTTTGGTCCTAGAGTCAAGCAGTCTTTGTAGAAGAGACTCCTATTTTCCCATACATAATCCATGCCCTTTTTCTTATCCGCTTCATTGATGTCCTCAAGCACCAACGTTATCCTTATCAAATCGGGATATAAAGCGAAATTCTTACATTCTATTAGGCATCCTATAAGTGATCCTATCAGTGTTACTTGCAAATCGTATTGTCCCTTCTATCTCATCATATTCTAAATTTGACTCCTCAACAAACGGTTTGCCAAACACAACATTGGACAATCGACAATCAATAACATTAGCAAGATCTTCCACAATCATAAAGTCGGTAACAAAAGTGAAATTCCCAACAAAGACATGTAGATCTTTAACTCTCCCGACAAAGTTACAAACTCCACCGGGGTATTTGGGATCTCTTCTAGGTTCAAGTCTTGTTTTCACTATATCATTATAAACATTTGAGGACATAATGTTGATTGGGGATTTAAAGTCAATGTAAGCATTGTCAACGTGTCTATACCCAATCATACATGGTATCTTAGCATTCTTAGGATCGCCTCTCTTTATCTTAGGTTCGATTACAGTAAAAGGAGATCGCGGGTTATCAATAAGATTATTATAATATGCAATCTCCTCCTTAGTGGGGTATAGATTAAAATAATCATTTAGCTTCAGATCTATTTCCCCCTCTTCAAGTTCCTCAATGACATTCACAAAATCGTTAGGCCCTAGGTCCTCATTTGAATACAAGGTGGTCGCTAGGTCACTAAATGCATGGTTGAGCTCAACCTTAATCAACCTATTAAGCTCCCTAAGTTCCCTAATCTCACTATCAATTTGTTCATGTAACACAACCACTTCTCTAGGGGAAAGGGGTGGATTCGCGTTTTCCATAATGGTCAACGGAATAGTCAATGAATTTAATTTACTAACAAAGGCACAAAGAAAAAGATAGGCTAAAGAAAACCTAAAAATAAAAATAAAATCTTACTAGAAAGGAATCTAGCAAGTATACCTAATAAAAAGAGATTCTAACCTAGACAATAACTATTCCCCGAGCTGCGACGCCAAAAACTTGATACGCAGGGATTGCACCAGGCTTTACCTCTCGAGGGATCTCGAGAAGCTTACAACCCCCACCAGGTAGTGTACCTAATCGATGTAGTATAGTATAATGACAAGTACCAGGGGATTGATCGTTCAGCTAGGAATAGTGTCGCTAGGATTAGAAAACCAGATTACTAGTTCTAGAGATGAGAGCTGATTCTTTTTGTATTTTTATATTTTTTAGAAAGCAAGTAAAAATCTCGGGTTTTGAAGGATATGGGCGGAATTAGTTGCTAGTCAACTAACCCAATACTAAGATGCAATCAAAATAAAATACTAAAAATGAAAATAAAAATAAATTAAACTAAGGTTGTGAGCAATAAGTGGAGAAATGTGTTTACTTAGATTTCACTACTCCCTAGATATCTTTTACACGTTAATTACTTGTTATAGTTGCGTGGATGACGGATTGTATTCCTTAATACCATTCATGGGGTGGCGTACTTAACTCCCCAATCCTATGAGTGCCTACTTCACTCCTATGTCGAGCCGGCTAAGAAGCTCCTAACATGGGATCATTAGAATTTACTCATGCATTAAATACAACCAATAAAACCTAGTACACATCAGTTCATGTTTCCTAAGACGTTCAAGCATGTTACCATTTGGAGATCTGCCAGTTTTCTTAAGCCTAACATTGAAATCATTCATCCAATACAACCATAAACAAGTAATCAACACATAATCAACATCTAGGTTTCATTAGATCTAAGCAAACACAAGATAGCATGGTGGAATCAAGACAAGCACAAGATATAGACAACCAACACATAGACATATTGATTGAATTAAAAGAATACGTATCTCAATAACACATGTAAGGGTTCAAGGGCTGAAAACCCTTGAAAAAGCTGTAAAATACGTATATGGTTCGGCCTTAGGGTTTCTCCAAACTTGTTCCTCTTTATGAATGAAAATTAGAAAACTATATATAGATAATAGAGGCTGATGGCGTCAAGAACAACCTTGTGACGCCGTCATCTCGCCGCCAAAATAATCCTCTGACTGCCTTGATCTACATATGACGCCGTCATGTATTCCATTTTTCCAGGCTGTCACACATTTAACTCTTGACGCTCTTCTTTGTGACGCCTTCATTTCTGCACTGGGTCGTCATGATCTTTACTCTTGACGCCGTCAACTTGTTCCTATTGACGCCGTCACACACTGTTCCCAGCTTGGAAAATTAAGTCTTTGGCGTTTTCTTCACTTTTATGCTCCAAAAACGTCCGAATTGCTTCCTTTTTCAGATTTCACTCCCAAAGTACCTAAAATCACAAAAGGAACGATTTAGGGCAATATTTGATCAAATAAATTCAATTCCGGGCTTAAATGACCCCCTAAAAGTGGTTCATTTTTTGCCTCATCATATACCCTTACACTTGAGATTTGCTTGTCCTCAAGCAAATGCGCTTTTATTCTAGTCAAAATACAAGTTAGGGGTCATTTAACACTAATATAAAAGTAATTACAACAAATAATCATTCCACAAAAGACCAAAGACAAGCACAGAGGTCATACACAAGCACCTCACAAATAGTGTTTAGATACTCACATCTCTCGGGTGTAATAAAGTATAAATTACAATATGGAAACGGAAGATATCTCTCACTACCTGTCATAGCAAAATAGATTACCATAGGCTTGAGAAATGGTCAAACCCCCACCACATGGCGTAAGCACCTAGGATAAACTATCAAAGAGGTCTTTTAAAGGGTTGTAACGTTAGGTGTAGGGATATGAAATACACAGTTTTGTTGGATATAGGCAGTGTTTACTAGTGGCGAGTTAACAATCTTGGTTAATTACATGTACAATATGGCGTTGCTAAGCCAAGACTAGACTCGACTTAAGCTAATAAATAAAAAATAACAAAAACATAAAATGAACATAGAATGAAAAGAGATGGTAGTCCGTATGTTTTTTCTCTTTTCTTTTCTATTATTATTATTATTATTATTATTATTATTATTATTATTATTATTATTATTATTATTATTATTATTATTATTATTATTATTATTATTATTATATTATTATTATTATATTATTATTATTATTATTATTATTATTATTATTATTATTATTATTTTTTCTTTTTTTTTTATTTTTTTTTTTCGATTTTTTTTTTGCATACACTCTTACCCTACCATCCAAAATAATACATCATAGGGAATGTAAATTCCCCTTACACATGAATTTTTACATACTTTAAAATAAACTAATCTAATGACTCGAATTAAGAAAATCAAAACACTTGGAGCACTTTTAAGATTAACGTACATATGGGGGTAATAAATGATGTTCTTCCCCATTACTCCATAAAATAAGTACTTTACCCATGAGTCCTAATCGTCCCAAAACAATATGTACAAGATATGACTCGACTTAACAACCATGTAATCAATTAGATAATTAACTTAGGGTTTAATAAATAACAATAATGCACTAAAAATGAGCGCATACACGGAAGGCTAAGGCGATTTGGGTGTACATTTAAGTGGGGTGTAACAAATTCTTCCTTTAAGTAAGATGCTTAAAGTTAGAAATGAAAATATAGGCTCGGAGGGGTGTACTAGGGGTATCGTGTATTAAAAATGAGTACAACGCTAAGGTGTGGGAAAAATTAGTTGACTTAACTAGCCAAGTAATATGACTTAAATGGTCAAGTAATCATGATACGGGTTTAACACAAGGGTGATCCTAATGCCTCTTATCATGTAGTAAATCCTACTACACGAATGTAGTCTCACTAGCGGTCTCGGGATGCATCACTAACGCAAGTTCTAGAATCTAAATGCTACCGGTACACTCATAAGCACTAATAATGAATGCTTTTCCTATCAAATCTAAAGGCGAACCTCACATATTTGGGTGGAAAATTTTTCTGAAAGTACGGTTATGTGCTAGTCATACAATCTCCTATTCATGAGACGCTTGCTATGGCTAAAGTTTCACTCCTAAATGTTGTAAAAAATTTTAAATTTGGCGCTAAAATTGCACTAACAAGTATTTCTCATAGTTTTATTACACATCTACTATTAAACAAACAAACTCAAGCGAAAGTGTATTTGTAAGGTATGATCATTTTACCCTCCCCTTACACTTAAGATGAACATTGTCCCCAATGTTCAAGTAAAGAATGTAAAATTGAAATAAGTAAAACGAATGAAATCAAATACTCCCCTGATTCGCTAAGTATGGATAATAAGGTAGCCAGGTTAGATCTTCCTCCAAGAAAATGAACAATCAAAGCTTCCCTTCCAGAGTATAAATCATCTTCTTGTCATACATAACCTGTAAATCCTGAGAAAACAAACAAGACAACCTCGCATAAAATCGGCGGCAATCTACATAAGTTACAAAATCCTAGAAAACAAAGTAAGATATAATGCTTGTGGAATGAAGTTTGCAGATTTCCTGGAGATTATAAAACTTAATAATTCAGCAAAAACTTTAAGACTCCGTTAGAAAAATAAAACTGGTAAAATTTCTAGATTTTTTACACGTGACGCCGTCAAGAGCAAGCTCATGACGCCGTCAGGAGTGACCTGCAGAAATTCTTATGTTAAGTTTCCGGAAAATTTCTGGAAAAACGTGGTCCTACTTCCTGGAAAATCCTGCAAAACTTCATTATGACTCAATACAAGCATTTGACTCTAACAAATACAAATATACAAGTTCACTTAATATTGTTGAGAATCATGATCGGTTTGTTCTTAAAAACATATTTGAGGTTTCCCCTTACACTTATCTTTTGCAAAAATACCTTTAGGTGGAGTTAAGACTAGGCCAAAACAACAAATCAAAGTATTTCCACTTTTTAGTTTAGAAACATGATCTACCAACAATAAAAATAAAGCATGCATACGGAAGCAAATAACAAACAAACAAAATAAAATCACACAAAACATGGGTTGCCTCCCAAGAAGCGCTTTTCTTTATTTACGAGTCTTGTAGCTAGACTCAAGGTCATGGGTTACTACGTGACCTCATTGTTGGTTTCATTTTCTGATTGGAAATGTTCTTTGTAGAAACCAATCACCTTTTTCTCAATCGCTCCTATAATCCTATGGGCAAATTCCTTATCAACTTTATACTTTGGTCCTAGAGTCAAGCAGTCTTTGTAGAAGAGACTCCTATTTTCCCATACATAATCCATGCCCTTTTTCTTATCCGCTTCATTGATGTCCTCAAGCACCAACGTTATCCTTATCAAATCGGGATATAAAGCGAAATTCTTACATTCTATTAGGCATCCTATAAGTGATCCTATCAGTGTTACTTGCAAATCGTATTGTCCCTTCTATCTCATCATATTCTAAATTTGACTCCTCAACAAACGGTTTGCCAAACACAACATTGGACAATCGACAATCAATAACATTAGCAAGATCTTCCACAATCATAAAGTCGGTAACAAAAGTGAAATTCCCAACAAAGACATGTAGATCTTTAACTCTCCCGACAAAGTTACAAACTCCACCGGGGTATTTGGGATCTCTTCTAGGTTCAAGTCTTGTTTTCACTATATCATTATAAACATTTGAGGACATAATGTTGATTGGGGATTTAAAGTCAATGTAAGCATTGTCAACGTGTCTATACCCAATCATACATGGTATCTTAGCATTCTTAGGATCGCCTCTCTTTATCTTAGGTTCGATTACAGTAAAAGGAGATCGCGGGTTATCAATAAGATTATTATAATATGCAATCTCCTCCTTAGTGGGGTATAGATTAAAATAATCATTTAGCTTCAGATCTATTTCCCCCTCTTCAAGTTCCTCAATGACATTCACAAAATCGTTAGGCCCTAGGTCCTCATTTGAATACAAGGTGGTCGCTAGGTCACTAAATGCATGGTTGAGCTCAACCTTAATCAACCTATTAAGCTCCCTAAGTTCCCTAATCTCACTATCAATTTGTTCATGTAACACAACCACTTCTCTAGGGGAAAGGGGTGGATTCGCGTTTTCCATAATGGTCAACGGAATAGTCAATGAATTTAATTTACTAACAAAGGCACAAAGAAAAAGATAGGCTAAAGAAAACCTAAAAATAAAAATAAAATCTTACTAGAAAGGAATCTAGCAAGTATACCTAATAAAAAGAGATTCTAACCTAGACAATAACTATTCCCCGAGCTGCGACGCCAAAAACTTGATACGCAGGGATTGCACCAGGCTTTACCTCTCGAGGGATCTCGAGAAGCTTACAACCCCCACCAGGTAGTGTACCTAATCGATGTAGTATAGTATAATGACAAGTACCAGGGGATTGATCGTTCAGCTAGGAATAGTGTCGCTAGGATTAGAAAACCAGATTACTAGTTCTAGAGATGAGAGCTGATTCTTTTTGTATTTTTATATTTTTTAGAAAGCAAGTAAAAATCTCGGGTTTTGAAGGATATGGGCGGAATTAGTTGCTAGTCAACTAACCCAATACTAAGATGCAATCAAAATAAAATACTAAAAATGAAAATAAAAATAAATTAAACTAAGGTTGTGAGCAATAAGTGGAGAAATGTGTTTACTTAGATTTCACTACTCCCTAGATATCTTTTACACGTTAATTACTTGTTATAGTTGCGTGGATGACGGATTGTATTCCTTAATACCATTCATGGGGTGGCGTACTTAACTCCCCAATCCTATGAGTGCCTACTTCACTCCTATGTCGAGCCGGCTAAGAAGCTCCTAACATGGGATCATTAGAATTTACTCATGCATTAAATACAACCAATAAAACCTAGTACACATCGGTTCATGTTTCCTAAGACGTTCAAGCATGTTACCATTTGGAGATCTGCCAGTTTTCTTAAGCCTAACATTGAAATCATTCATCCAATACAACCATAAACAAGTAATCAACACATAATCAACATCTAGGTTTCATTAGATCTAAGCAAACACAAGATAGCATGGTGGAATCAAGACAAGCACAAGATATAGACAACCAACACATAGACATATTGATTGAATTAAAAGAATACGTATCTCAATAACACATGTAAGGGTTCAAGGGCTGAAAACCCTTGAAAAAGCTGTAAAATACGTATATGGTTCGGCCTTAGGGTTTCTCCAAACTTGTTCCTCTTTATGAATGAAAATTAGAAAACTATATATAGATAATAGAGGCTGATGGCGTCAAGAACAACCTTGTGACGCCGTCATCTCGCCGCCAAAATAATCCTCGGACTGCCTTGATCTACATCTAACGCCGTCATGTATTCCATTTTTCCAGGCCGTCACACATTTAACTCTTGACGCTCTTCTTTGTGACGCCTTCATTTCTGTACTGGGTCGTCATGATCTTTACTCTTGACGCCGTCAACTTGTTCCTCTTGACGCCGTCACACACTGTTCCCAGCTTGGAAAATTAAGTCTTTGGTGTTTTCTTCACTTTTATGCTCCAAAAACGTCCGAATTGCTTCCTTTTCCAGATTTCACTCCCAAAGTACCTAAAATCACAAAAGGAAAGATTTAGGGCAATATTTGAGCAAATAAATTCAATTCCGGGCTTAAATGACCCCCTAAAAGTGGTTCATTTTTTGCCTCATCAGGTGATCCTAATGCCTCTTATCATGTAGTAAATCCTACTACACGAATGTAGTCTCATTAGCTGTCTCGGGATGCATCACTAACGCAAGTTCTAGAATCTAAATGCTACCGGTACACTCATGCACTAATAATGAATGCTTTTCCTATCAAATCTAAAGGCGAACCTCACATATTTGGGTGGAAAATTTTTTTTGAATGGTACGGTTTTGTGCTAGTCATACAACTCCTATCCATGAGACGCTTGTTAAGGCTAAAGCTTCACTCCTAAATGTTGTAAAATTTTTTAAATTTGGCGCTAAAATTACACTAACAAGTATTTCTCTTAGTTTTATTACACACCTACCATCGAACAAACAAACTCAAGGGCAATAGTATCCTATAAGGTATCATCATTTACCCTCCCCTTACACTTAGGATAAACATTGTCCCCAATGTTCAATTAAAGAATGTAAAAGTAAAATAGGTAAAAGAATGAAAACAAATACTCCCCTGATTCGTTCGGTGTGGATAGTGTGTCAACAAGGTTAGATCTTCCTCCAAGAAGATGAACGTTCAAAGCTTCCTTTCTAGAAATATAAATCATCTTCTTGTCATATATAACCTTTTAAACCTGAGAAAACAATCAAGGCAACCTTGCGTAAAATCGGCGGCAATCTATATATACTAACAAATCCTAGAAAACAATTTAAGATATAATGCTTGTGGAATGAATGTTTACAGATTTCCTGAAGTTTATAAAACTAAAGAATTAACAAAAACTTTTAAGACTCCATTAGAAAAACAAAACTCGCATAATTTCTAGAATTTTACACGTGACGCCGTCAGGGGTTAAATCTAGACGCCGTCAAACCTGTAGGAATCTTTATGTTAAGTTTCCGGAAAATTTCTGAAAAAAACTTATGTCCTATTTCCCGGAAAATCCTGCAAAACATCATTATGACTCGATACAAGCATTTGACTCTAACAATGTACACGTTCATTTAATATTGGGGCGAATCATGATCATTTTCGTTCTTATAAACAAATTTGGGGTTTCCCCTTACACTTAGCTTTTGCAAAATACCTTTATATGAAGTTAAGACGAAGTTAAACAACAAAATAAAGCATTTTCACAATTTAATTTGAAACATGATCTACCAACAATAAAAATAAAACATGTATACGGAAACAAATAACATCAAACAAATAAAAAGTACACAAATAAAAACACACAAAACATGGGTTGCCTCCCAAGAAGCGCTTTTCTTTATTTACGAGTCTTGTAGCTAGACTCAAGGCCATGAGCTACCGTGTGTCGCTTATGCTCACATACCCAAGGGTGAGCCATCTAATAGTAGCCTCATCTTTCTTATAGTCATTACTTAGCTCTAAACATCCGCGATAATACCTTTTTTTTCATGAGGATATTTTAGCCCTTTCCTTTTATCCTTCTCACTTAGTATTTTAAGGGGTGGATACCTATTACATTTTTCCATAGAAAAATCCTTGAACCTAGGATGTGCACAGGGCATTTGGTAAACAAAATCTTCATCCACATCCGAGAATGTAATTAACCCTTCCATAAGTTTTTCATCAAGGTTGGTTAACCTTTTGAAAAGTTTCCCAAACACAACTTGGGTTAACTTACTATCGATAAATTCTCCTAGATTCTCCATAACTACGAACTCAACCAAATAAACAAAGCTTCCTACAAACACATGCAATGCCATTGCCCTAGCAACAATATTATCTCCTTTGTATTCTAACTCATCTACCATAATTTTATTGTATTCACTATGCGAGATTATGTTCAGTGGTAGAGATGAGTTAAGGTAGGCATCAGAGCTCCTAAATCCAATTTTACAAGGAAATTGCATATTAAATGAGCTATCATTCTCAATCCTTGTTCTAGGGTCGACATACCTAAGAGGGTCCACTTCATCTTCCATCCTATCCTCATTAATTACGTCACCATCATGTAGGTCCTCATCGGAGTCCGAATAGTAAAAAGGACTAGCCCTATGGTCGTTATCATGGTCAGACTCCTCCATCTCAGAATTATTGTCAAAGTGATGGTTACGCGAGAGGTTAGGTGGGTTCTCATTTTCCACTAAAGGGATTGGGGCGGGCATTTGGAAATTCCTACGACAAAAAACACGAATAACAGGAATCAAATGATCAATGTTGTTGTTATTCATCGAAATAGTTTACGAACAAAGGAAACAAAGAAATAAGATAGACTAAAGGAGACCTAAAAATAAAAATAAAACCTTACTAGAAAGGAATCTAGCAAGTAGACCTAATAAAAAGAAATCCTAACCTAGACAATAACTATTCCCCGGCAGCGGCGCCAAAAACTTGATACGTGGGAATTGCGCCCTCTCAACAGGTTTTACCTCTCAAGAAGCTTACAACCCCCACCAGGCAGTGTACCTGATCGTTGTAGTATAGTATAGTGACAAGTACCGGGGGATTGATCGTTCAACTCAGGAATAGGTCTAGAGGTGAGGGATGATTCTTTTTTGTATTTTTATATTTTATGGAAAGCAAGTAAAATCTCAGGTTTTAAAGGAGTGGGCGGAATTAGTTGCTAGCCAACTAACCCAATTAACTAAAGATGCAATCAAAATAAAATAACAGAAATGAAAATTAAACTATTATACTAATGTGGTGGAGACAATAATGAGGAAAGTTGTGTTTACTAAGATTTCATTACTCTGTAGATATCTTTTACAGGTTGATTAGCTTGTTACAATTGCATAAATGACGGGTTATATTCATTAATACTAGTCGTAGGGTCGGGTACAATATTCCCTAACTCTATAAGATCCTACTTCACTCCTATGTCGAGCCGTTAGAAGCTCCTAACATGGGATCATTAGAATTCTCTGACGCATTAAATACAACCAAAAATCGTAGTACACCTCCGATCATGTTTCTTAAGACGTTCAAGCAAGTTACCTATGGAAGTCTGCCAGTTTTCTTAAGCCTAACATCGAATACAATCATCCGTAACAATTATAAAAAAAATCAACCCATAATTAACATCTAGGTTTCACTACATCTAAGCAAACACAATGAAAATCTTGCCTAGCATGTTAAAGAGAAGACAAGCGTAAGATATAATCACACAACACATAAACATAATGAATGATTTGAATAAGTACTTATCTTCAATTGAACATGGAAGAATCAAGGGGTTGAAACCCTTGAAAAAGCTGTGAAATTTGTCTAGGGTTTATTCCCTCAAAGTTGCACACTAATGAATGAAAGTTGGAAAACTATATATAGATTTTACACCTTGACGGTGTCACGTTATAGCTTGTGACGCCGTCAACTCGCCGCCATGATAAAAATTGTATTGCCTAGATCCACTGCTGACGCCGTCATGTAGAGAAACACTCTGGGCCGTCACTAGTATTTGGACCCTGACGGTCTTGGTGACGCCGTTAGGCCAATAAGCTTGAAAACTTTCTGGGCCGTCACGTTATAAGTTCCACATCCACCTCTTTTGTAACTCTTGACGCCGTCACGTGTAAAAGCTTTACGTCGTCAGGTACTGTTCCAGCAAGGAAATTTAAGACTTTGCCGTTTTCTTCACTTTTATGCTCCAAAAATGTCCAAAATGCTTCCTTTTCCAGATTTCTCCTCAAAAGTACCTAAAATGACAAAAAGGAACGATTTAGGGCAATAATTGATCAAATAATCTCGAATTCGGGCTTAAATGGCCCCTTAAAAGCGGTACACTTTTCGTCTCATCAGCTGTCAGCCCTTCAATTTCAAGGGGACTGAAGGGGCCATAGGATTGATTCACTGGTTTGAGAGATGTGAATCGGTATTTTCCCATAGTAATTGTACTGAGGATTGTAGGGTTAAGTTTGCGACTGGTACGCTTACTATGGAAGCGTTATCTTGGTGGAACTCGTATGCCAAACCCATAGGAATAGAAGAGGCATTGTAACACCCCAACCCGACATGGGTCCGAAGCGCTACAGTATGGTGACATATCAAAGCATACAACGCAAGCGGAAGACTTAAAACAAAAGGTTACAAGGGAAAAATCTAAAAGTATAAAAGAAATACTAAAACTATAAAAGAAAATAAAATACAAACTAAACAAAGTCTAATCTAATCCAAGTCCAAAACTAGTCCAGAGGTAATGGGCTTCTAGTCCATAGGGTAGTCCACTAAGAGCTCCTATGCACTCTTCACTCAACCCAGCTTCCAACCTAAAACCTGCCGCAGGAAAAGAATTGCGGCTGAGCTTAAAAAGCCCAGTGAAAAGATATATAACAAAACAAACGGATAAACGAAACACATATAAGTATGAGAAATAGGACATCATAAGCTTCTGCTGAAAGGAATGTCATCTGTCAAGTGCATAAGAGATCAATGATAACTGAACAAATATCATAATTCAAATGAATAATGAGTATGAAGAGTCAAGTGATAATATGAATCATATAATAACCAGAGTCAAAGAGCACGTATCAACAAAGGCGCGTCTAACGAGATACTCGAATAGACACAAGAAACATAGGAAAGCCACGAGCCGACCTAACGAGATACTCGAATAGGTCTCAAATCACATAACCACATATCCGTCAATTCATAGGGTATACATAGAGTAGCTAACTCCAATGTACCGGAAATGAGGGGTACAAGGCACGTACAACCAGTCACTGTCTTCTCAGAACAAAACAGAACCTAGGATGCATCCATACACTCCCTAAATCAAACAAAATACACATGCCAGCTCATGACTGGACACATATATAACTAATTGGCCATAGTGCACATATATCAAACAGAAGGGAATGCCAGGGATCAATCACACCTCCCCAGAAAGTGTCATGTTAGTGGTGCCATCACTAACACGCCCATGGTACCTCCATGAGTAGAATAAAAACTCGGGCATAAGAACAAAATCATATCAAACAAAGCATATCCATAACAAACGAATCATATCATAATCAAACAGAATCTCAACCAGGAGATAGTAATCAGGTAATCAACAAAATGGATAGCAACGAATCATATCTGTCACAACTCGTAATTTCATGTCCTTTTTCAAACGTTGAAATTTCATAATTCATCTCGGAAAGTTACTATTCATTTCTACTATTCACTATTACTATTCATTTTCACTATTCATTTTCAAATTTTTTATTTTATATTCTCGTAAGTTAAACTATTTTAATGATAATCCGAGAGTTTGATGCTCGTCGGATCATTTCTGCAAAAATCACGAAGCCGTGTTCGAGATTTACTTTTGGGTTTAAACGTCGTTCCAGCATCCCGATATGCCCATAAAACACAATAAACGATAGAAATATTATTTTCTCTCATTTTATGACAATTCTAAAAGTTTTGGAATTTTACGTTTTCCAGTTCAGCATTTTACACGAATTACGTGTTTTAGACCCGCGTTTCCAGTTTTAACAGTGTTTAAGCAACCCGATGGAACTTACCATTCATTTTAAATTTTATTATGGAGTATATTGACAAGTTTAGTCATTCTTTCAAGTTTCATATTTTTACGATACCCGGATTTACGTTTCAAGGTTTAACACTTTACGGTTAGTGATTATCGGAACCAAAACTGACTCCGTGAACTGGATAATACCAAGCTTCCCACACACTCTTCCACCTTTCCCCTAAAAACCCGCCACATGCCCCTCCCCTAGCTTATGCACATGCTTTCCTTTACAACAAATATCTACATCTCATTTTACATACTTATCTTCCTAGCAAATCAACTAACAGAAAGTCTCATTCTCCTTCTCTCTTGCTCAAAACCCATGACCCAAAACAGAAAAAATACACCATTTGGATCTTGATTCTTGGCCATTTCATCCATTAGAAGTAAACCTTATGATCCTAGCTCGATCCTAGTGTGTTACAAAGGGGTTTTGGTTAATAATCTTGAAGTTATTACAAGGTTTTCATCATCTTTTTCACATAACACTTCAAGTAAGCTTACATATAATTTTTCATCACTTTCATACATGCATTTTTGATCCATTACAATTGTCATATAGATTTATGCAAGTATACATAGGTTGTCATACCACTTTTTAAATATTTTCTAATTATAATAAGTTTTTGATTTTCATATGATTATTCCCATGAAACCCACGAAGGTTGGTGATGTTTAGGACCCCATGACACCCTAAGAAGGTGTATGGTAGGATTGAGTACTTGTGGAGTAGTTTGGTAAAGATTTGAACAAGTTACAAACTAGGAAAATTGATTTTTGAAATAATATATAAGCTACTGTCCCAAAACACCAAATATAGAAAACTCAGGGGTTTCCGGGAAACATTGGGCTAGAGAATCAGAAAATACTTTCAAAAACGAAGCCGTGGGCGAAAGAACGGATTAAAACGGGTTTATAACGAAGAAGATATGATTTTTGTAAGTTTAACGACGAAAACTATTATTTTCTAAAAATAGTAAGCTGTCACACGATTTTTATGGGTAAAATCGAGGCGGTAGACGTAACCCAGAGGAACCAAACTATCAAAAATATATTAGTATGTGTCAATACGATTCCGGGGATATAAAGAACGTTGAAAACGAGCTTATAACGACCAAGATACAAGCGTTTGAATTTTCGACAATTTTAATATTTTTCTTCAGGCCAACACTTAGAAATTTTTTTAAAGTATTAACCATTTCGCCAAGTGACCAGGTTGAGAGCCATTTTACTCATTGATAAACTCATTTCTAGAAATTTACATCATTGACAAAAAGTTATTTCACCCAGCCTAGTTTTCAAAACATCTAACCGTTTGTCAAAAGGATTTATACCTCACTACGCGGCTATTTATCTTTATGATCGAGACCCGTATGGACAAACTTCAATTCTATGACTTTTTAGATAAGGTGAAAATCTTCCTAAAACTACTAAGCTTCTTTCCTAAATCTTAATATTCACTATTTCGCGACTAGTTTTGCGAGACCATTTTGGTCATATTTTTCAAGTTATGAAAAGTGTCATTTTACGTCGAAAACCTTATATTTGCCGATAGAAACACTAAACGAGGATCGTGGAGAACCGTTTCAACCTATTTACATGGAAAGTATTTATTAACCTAACAAGACGTCAAAAACGTATTTGTCGACGATAAGCGTTATTTTTTAAACTAACTAGTAGTATCGATAACATACGTATTTGCATGTGTAGCATCATTTCATTTCTTACATTAGAACATATCATTCATATTAGGTTGCGGTTAGAGATCGTGCCTCATTTCGTGTATCCACTTTTGTCATCGTAGCTATCGCACCTAGTGAGTCATAGCCCCTACTCTTTTAATTGTTTTGTAAACTCTTTAGGGGAGAATACATGCTCGTTTTACTTAAATGCATTACTTGCTTTACATGGTTGATTACTCAAATAGTTTCAGCTTTACCTAAATATATGTTTGATCACCTGTATTTCATTGGTATGTTTTATTACCTATATTTCCTTGGTATGTTTAATCACCTACATTTCATTGGTATGTTTGATTACCTGTATTTCATGGGATTGATCATCCTTGTTTATATGACCTCATGGTCACCAATTGTTCCTATATGTTCATTGTAATATTGTGGTATTCCCCACTTGGCTGTGATGTCAAACATAATATTGTGGTATTCCGCACTTGGCTGTGATGTTAAACGTATTGTGGTATTCCCCACTTGGCTATGATGTCAAACGTAATATTGTGGTATTCCCCACTTGGCTGTGATATCAAACGTAATATTGCTGTTTCCTTACTTGACTAATTTACCATATGGCCTCATTGTCTGAATTATTTATATAGCCTTTTTGCTATATTTATCTTGGAATTTAAATACAAGTATTACTTTTGTTCACATAGATCATATTTGGCAGTGGGTCGTAAACACACAGGTTACAAGTCTCTTATGGCGGGATTTGGAACTAAGTGGATTTACGAGGCCTTTGCTTGGAAATCTTCATTCATATGCATTACATTCTTTCTCACAAGACTCTATGAACTCACCAACCTAGTGTTGACACTTTAGCATGTATTTTCAGGTATTAATCAATGGCACGCTACAGGAGGTTTTGGCAGGGCATGGCATGGTCATAGAAGACTCTGATTATTCATTTGGGGACCGTTTTAAACTATTTTAAGGGCCTACTTCCGCACTACTTTTAACATTGTGAATTCAACATTTTTGATTTAACTACTTTATTCTAAATGATTGAAGTGAAAAGCATTTTTGAACTTGTGTTGTAATACCAATTGAGTTACACCCCAGCTGCATGTATGCTTCCGCTGGACCCGATTCTGGGGGTGTGACAGATTGGCATCAGAGCTTTAGCTATAGTTAACTAAGTGTTTTTAAAACCTAGACTATAGCTACTTTCAAGAAAACTTAACCCTATGACCGTCACATGCATGCCTGCCAAGCTGAAGCCTCATTTGTGGTTACTCACTGACTTTGGTGATGAGATTTGTGTCTCATTATCTGGTATATTATATTCACTTATTCTAGTTGATTACTATAATTGTCTTCATATAAGCATGCTCATGTATCATATATGTCACCGCATTATGTTTTTCCATGCATAGTTTCATCACTTGACCTCGAGTTTGGTCACTTGCCTTAGTCTTTCAGAATGTCTTGGTATTTGTGAAGGACATAGTCTTAGTATAACTGAGCTGAGTATTTCAAAATTCATGGAACCTCGGTGGAATATAGACTGGTCATTTATATTCAACCCGGGATAGTGAGATATAGGCTGACCACCTATGTCTGACTCAGAAATGAATTTTGCAACACTGAGAATAGTTATAATAAAATTTTGTCTGGATTGAATCCTTTACTCGATTTCCAAATGTTTCATTTATGTGTGTATACTCTCGTTGTCAGAACATTCATACTTTTTATCACTTCGTGAACCGCCGCCTGGAAGCACCTCAACTGGTCATTACATCTCATGAATCTTCACGTCTATGCATGATACACTTATATCACCGTATTTTCTTTTATCATAATCTCATTTTGTCGCAGTTGTCACAGTCTTTTCCCTTCTCACCATCACTATCATTTCCTTTCCCCATCCCCATATATATATATGGAATTAGGTGACACTCTATAGAATCCTATGTCACTCATCCCTTACTACTCCCAATATTGATAAGTGGATATTATCAATGACCTCCCTAGGAAAGACTTTCCATACCATCTATAAGGAGGATCCCTCGGTACATTAAGACCATTCAAAACTCAACAGAAATCTCAGGATATCACAAAACCATTCGAACCACTATCACTGGCCTGATCGCCAAAATTCTATCATCTAGAAAGTATTGGCTTGACTGAATTACAAGATTAGTTTCGATACGAGTGCTCACTAAGCAACACCATAGGGATAAATCCAACCTTTTAACCGAGACTATAGATTGAACATATCCTCAATAGACTTTATTCAAACGTGTTAGACACATATGCCTTTGTGCAGACATACATACCTGGCTATTTTATCCTCTTAATATTTTCACTTTTAAATGGATTTTTCTCCAAACTACAGTTATACAAAACATATATCTTGTAAGAAATACTTTTCTGAGATACTTATTTTGATAAGCAAATTCCTTTTGGTTAATCTTTTACAAAACTATTGAATGTTAGGAAATTTTAAACATCGATCTTTGGTAAACCATATTATCCACCTTATGTTGAAAACTGTCCTATCTTGCATAACTATTAAATTTTGAAACATCAAGAAAAATGTTACTTAGAAAGCCGTTTGCTTAAAGTTGTAGATTCATTTATTCAGGGAAGGTTTATGAACAAAACACAATCTCAAAACAAACTTTGAAAAATCAATCACTATATTACATCACTTATGCATTTAGGATTTTGCGAATTGACGATATAGAGCTTGGGGAAAATCTTAGTAATGGAGACTAAGCACCGTAGGTGGAGAAAGACTCAATTCATGACATCCTGCGGAAGATCACAACCTAATCCTAATCTATTATTTCCAACAACATCCTTTGACAGACTTAACCTTGTAAGTTTTTCCACAAGATTCCTGATATCCATTTCAATTATTCCTAATAGAGGAATTTGATTCACCTCAAACTCCTAGCGATTACATTAAGATTCTTTTGGAACTACACCACCTATTATCTGGAGACCAATGGTCAGAAATTAGAGAACGATTCAAACATAGGGAGATATACTCAGAGCATGAGTGATTGACTCTAGAAATGGTTGGACTAACCATTTGCCATAACTCAGATTCCTTTACAACCATAGTTACCACACGAGCATAGAGACTAACCATTTATCATAAATCAAATTCAGTTGCAACCATAGTTATTGCGCGAGCATAGAGACTACACCATATGAAGCACTCTATGGTCGAAGTGCCAACATCCATTGACAGATCGAAATTTGGAAAAGCCCAACTCACTAGTCCAGTAAGCATTCATGAAATAACCAGGAATTTCCTACAAATCAAGAATCAGTTACAAGTTCGATAAGTTGTAAACCCTTAGAATTTCAAGTTGGTGGCAGGGTTATGATTGAGAGTTCTGCCTGGGAAAGGCATGATACCATTCAAAAAAATTCAGAAAGTTAAACCCGATATACACTTGACTATTTAATATTTCAGACCGAGTAGGCCTAGTGGTCGTTAGACTTGAGCCTTGTTAGAAAACAGAAGGTTACACAAACATGTTTCACGTTTTTCAAATCTCAAGGAAATATCTTTCAGATTAGTCACTCATGATTCCATTGGAAGGAATCCAACCCAATGACAAACCTAAACCTTGTAGGAGAACCAGTAGAAATCATGGACTGTAGGGTCGAACAGTTGAAGCGAAGTCGAATTCCTATCGTGAAAGTTCGCTGAAATTCTCGAATATCATCATCTTTTCACCAATAACACCCTAGAGACCAACACAAACTGAACTTCGGGACGAAGTTCCTTTTAGAGGGGAAGAATGTCACAACTCGTAATTTCATGTCCTTTTTCAAACGTTGAAATTTCATAATTCATATCGGAAAGTTACTATTCATTTCTACTATTCACTATTACTATTCATTTTCACTATTCATTTCTGAAATTTTTATTTTATATTCTCGTAAGTTAAACTATTTTAATGATAATCCGAAAGTTTGACGCTCGTCGGATCATTTTTGCAAAAATCACGAAGCCGTTTCCGAGATTTACGTTTGGGTTTAAACGTCGTTCCAGCATCCCGATATGTCCATAAAACACTATAAATGATAGAAATATGATTTTCTCTCATTTTACGACAATTCTAAAAGTTTTGGAATTTTACGTTTTCCAGTTCAGCATTTTACGCGAATTACGCGTTTTAGACCCGCGTTTCCAGTTTTAACTGCGTTTAAGCAACCCGATGGAACTTACCATTCATTTTATATTTAATTGTGGAGTATATTGACAAGTTTAGTCATTCTTTCAAGTTTCATATTTTTGCGATACTCGGATTTACGTTTCGCGGTTTAATACTTTACGGTTAGCGATTATCGGAACCAAAACTGACTCCGTGAACTGGATAATACCAAGCTTCCCACACACTCTTCCACCTTTCCCCTAAAAACCAGCCACATGCCCCTCCCATAGCTTATGCACATGCTTTCCTTTACAACAAATATATACATCTCATTTTACATACTTATCTTCCTAGCAAATCAACTAGCAAAAAGTCTCATTCTCCTTCTCTCTTGCTCAAAACCCACGACCCAAAACAGAAAAAATACACCATTTGGATCTTGATTCTTGGCCATTTCATCCATTAGAAGTAAACCTTATGATCCTAGCTCGATCCTAGTGTGTTACAGAGGGGTGTTACAAAGGGGTTTTGGTTAATAATCTTGAAGTTATTACAAGGTTTTCATCATCTTTTTCACATAACACTTCAAGTAAGCTTACATATTATTTTTCATCACTTTCATACATGTATTTTTTATCCATTACAATTGTCATATAGATTTATGCAAGTATACATAGGTTGTCATACCACTTTTTAAATATTTTCTAATTATAATGAGTTTTTGATTTTCCTATGATTATTCCCATGAAACCCACCAAGGTTGGTGATGTTTAGGACCCCATGACACCCTAAGAAGGTGTATGGTAGGATTGAGTACTTGTGGAGTTGATTTGGAGTAGTTTGGTAAAGATTTGAACAAGTTACAAACTAGGAAAATCGATTTTTGAAACAATATATAAGCCACTGTCCCAAAATGCCAAATATAAAAAACTCAGGGGTTTCCGGGTAACATTGGGCTAGAGAATCTGAAAATACTTTCAAAAACGAAGCCGTGGGCGAAAGAACGGATTAAAACGGGTTTATAACGAAGGAGATATGATTTTTCCAAGTTTAACGACGAAAACTATTATTTTCTAAAAATAGTAAGCTGTCACACGATTTTTACGGGTAAAATCGAGGTGTTAAACATTACCTAGAGGAACCGAACTATCAAAAATATATTAGTATGTGTCAATACGATTCCGGGGATATAAAGAGCGTAGAAAACGAGCTTATAACGACCAAGATACAAGCGTTTGAATTTTAGACAATTTTAATATTTTCCTTCAGGCCAACACTTAGAAAATTTTCCAAAGTATTAACCATTTCACCAAGTGACCAGGTTGAGAGCCATTTTACTCATTGATAAACTCATTTCTGGAAAATTTACATCATTGATAAAAAGTTATTTCACCAGCCTAGTTTTCAAAACATCCAACCGTTTGTCAAAAGGATTTATAACGAATAACTTATGGTCTTCCAAACTTTCCCGAAAACTACCCAAAATCTGCCAAAACAGCCTAAATACCTCACTTCGCGGCTATTTATCTTTATGATCGAGACCCGTATGGATAAACTTCAATTCTATGACTTTTTAGATAAGGTGAAAATCTTCCTAAAACTACTGAGCTTCTTTCCTAAATCTTAATATTCACTATTTCGCGACTAGTTTTGCGAGACCATATTGGTCATATTTTTCAAGTTAAGAAAAGTGTCATTTTACGTCGAAAACCTTATATTTGCCGATAGAAACACCAAATGAGGATCGTGGAGAACCGTTTCAACCTATTTACATGGAAAGTATTTATTAACCTAACGAGACGTCAAAAACGTATTTGTCTACGATAAGCGTTATTTTTTAAACTAACGAGTGGTATCGATAACATACGTATTTGCATGTGTAGCATCATTTCATTTCTTACATTAGATCATATCATTCATATTAGGTTGCAGTTAGAGATCGTGCCTCATTTCGTGTATCCACTTTTGTCATTGTAGCTATCGCACCAAGTGAGTCATAGCCCCTACTATTTTAATTGTTTTGTAAACTCTTTGGGGGAGAATACATGCTCGTTTTACTTAAATGCAATACTTGCTTTACATGGTTGATTACTCAAATAGTTTCAGCTTTATCTAAATATATGTTTGATCACCTGCATTTCATTGGTATGTCTTATTACCTGCATTTCCTTGGTATGTTTAATCACCTACATTTCATTGGTATGTTTGATTACCTGTATTTCATGGGATTGATCATCCTTGTTTATATGACCTCATGGTCACCAATTGTTCCTATATGTTCATTGTAATATTGTGGTATTCCCCACTTGGCTGTGATGTCAAACGTAATATTGTGGTATTCCCCACTTGGCTGTGATGTCAAACGTATTGTGGTATTCCGCACATGGCTGTGATGTCAAACGTAATATTGTGGTATTCCCCACTTGGCTGTGATGTCAAACGTAATATTGCTGTTTCCTTACTTGACTGATTTACCATATAGCCTCATTGTCTGAATTATTTATATAGCCGTTTTGCTATATTTATCTTGGAATTTAAATACAAGTATTACTTTTGTTCACATAGATCATATTTGGCAGTGGGTCGTAAACACACAAGTTACAAGTCTCTTATGACGAGATTTGGAACTGAGTGGATTTACGAGGCCTTTGCTGGGAAATCTTCATTCATATGCATTACATTCTTTTTCAGAAGACTCTATGAACTCACCAACCTAGTGTTGATACTTTAGCATGTATTTTCAGGTATTAATCAATGGCACGCTACAGGAGGTTTTGGTAGGGCATGGCATGGTCATAGAAGACTCTGATTATTCAATTGGGGACCGTTTTAAACTATTTTAAGGGCCTACTTCCGCACTACTTTTAACAATGTAAATTCAACATTTTTGATTTAACTACTTTATTCTAAATGATTAAGTGAAAAGCATTTTTGAACTTGTGTTGTAATACCAATTGAGTTACACACCAGCTGCATGTATGCTTTCGCTGGACCTGATTCTGGGGGTGTGACAATATCTAAGGGATCATAGCAAAGGCTTATATCAATGAATTATACCATAGCAAACGAATCAAAGTCAAGGATTAAAAATTCATGAGATAGAGAGAGAGAGAGAACACCCTTACTGAAAGAGGGTAGAATATCTGTACCTTAAACCGCAAACGAAACCATATCAGAAAGCATAAGGATCGGGAGTTACTCCTTCTTCAGCGAATCTACACGGATTAATGATTGCTTATTATTTAATGCTCATTTTAAATTAGATTACTCATTCTAGGTTTTTTTTCTATTTTTAGTAACTTTCCACTTTTCGCAAGTTTCCCGAATTTGCAAGTTTTCATATTTAGTAAGTCTCTCGAAATAGTAATTTAATAATTTAAAATTATAATTGACAATTAAATGTATTTAAGAGTTTAAAAATGCCTAATATAATAGTTTAAGGTTAAATATGTCAATTTAGTAAGGCTTAGGGTCGAAAATGTAAATTATCAAAATTAAATAGTAAAAATGTCAAATAAATTATTTTAAAGTTGATACTATAATTTTATATTATGATGATAATTTTGGACCCCGTCATTCATAATTTTATTAACGTGCCCTCGACTTTAATCTTAAACCGCGATGACCAAAAACAACCCATGATCGACCCATAATACGAACAACGAGCAAAACCTTTTGACCCGGCACACACCACACACGACACAAAACACATATGTTCTCTTGTTTAGTTTGTCATATATAATAATTATGCACATCTAAGTAGCTATAGTTTTATTTTCTTAGATCCATAACTGATTTAGCCTAATACCCCATGTACAACTTAAGTTATCATAACAGTGATGCATGGTCATGTGTTTACGGCCATAATATTTCTACATATGTTAACGTCCAGAAATCTACAAATATCAATATCTTTCTCGATCTATTATAGTATGCATGCATGGTTATCAAATCCTTATGTTAGTTAACTCTATTAGCATGCCCATCATAAATGTTAAGACCTGACATGGAAATTCATCAATTCAACCAAAACATTCTGTTCCAAACAATTCATAATGATCGATCATAACATGCTTGCATAATTCTAACACTATACGCTACCATGATGGATAGAACGGACCCAAGACTAACTTGAAAACACACGCGAACACTAGTACAAGTACAACGCCAATTTTAACGTGGCACTATCGAAACTTAACCACTCGAATACGAATGAATGAACACGAGACTCAGCCCAATCGCGAACCAACATATCAAGATTTTTTTTTAAACCCAACATAACCATTATACATACGATCCTGATCATAACCTTTAAATCTTCACGTTTACATCATGTATAACCCCTTTCCATTCTTTTAGTTTTCTTTAAGTTTAAGACCATGTTTATATCACATATTATATGCATGTTCTAATGACACATATCAAAGACGTACATAACAACAGTTTCGAAAGATCAAAAACAGAAACAAGATCGACAATAGCATTTCGTACATTCATGATTTCATGTGATTGTATTATAATATCTTATTAGCAAAACACATAGATTAGCTTTTATATCATTTGTTATTCGTATTCATACTATATAAGTCGGTTTCGAAATAGAAGAAATGGAGGATACGTTGGTCGACTGTGAGGAACAAAACAAAGAGCGCAACGAATAGAAACTTAACCCTTCGAACCAAACCAATACTCTTCTTCGAACCTGAACGTGCCCGCGACCAAATCACCTGGCTTCCATGATCACCACTCCTTTCGAACCAGAATTTGCCTCGAATAACTACCACATTCGTCCACAAGAACACACGATTAGACAACCTCCTTTGAATCGAAAAAGATGAAGAGAAATTGTTAAGCTGTCACTTTGGTTTTAGAGTTTTAGGTTTTAGTTTCTTGTTGTGATATACGGTTCAAAAAGTGATTGGGAGGAAAACGTGTGATATCATAGGGTGAATCAAGGAATACCGTATAATATGGGATTGTGATTAGCCCATTCCAAATTTAGTTCCATAATGCACTTAGCCTTGTTTTTGGTTCTAGTTTATTTGTACACTTCAAGAAATTTGGCCCATATACAATATTTAGGCGTGTAACATATTTTTATAAATTTGACATAGCTTAAAACATATAACATAAGTCTTATGGATTAACACGTTGCATAAAGTTCAAGTATAATCGTATAAATGCTTAGGTTATAATTTAAATATACGTTTCAGATTTTACGGGTGTTATAATTCTTCCCATCTAAAAAGAAAATTTCGTCTGCGAAATTGAAGTTTGCAACAGTTAGACGGAGACATGGCCAAGCACAAAAGAACGTCACACTTAACTCTCACGCTCGGGGAGGTTCTTCCAAAAGAATCTTCTCAACGAAATTGTTTCACATGACTTGACCCTGACACACTTAGATAGGCCCAGGCCTTCTACAGAACACAAATCATAACAAATCTGATCCAACGAACGTGAACAAATGAGTAGCAGATGACAGATGATAATTGGAATCCCTCAAGGAGATACACAAAACGCATAACCTACGAAGCAAGCATAGCGATAGTACTAAGCGATAAATCCTCATCAACTCCTACCAAATTCTGAACGGATAAAGGAATTTGACCAAGTCATAGAAGCACAATTCGAATCATCAAACATACTAAGAGCCTCATAGGGAGATGGGATAACATATTCATACCAATGTTCCAAATCACGAATCAGAGTATCAATACGTATCATAAAGCATAACCTAATAGGTCGAATAATTCGTACAAATAGGAATGAAATCAAGATCTAAAGCGTAGTGAACTAAAACTTCTTCCAATGCCAAGACGTCTAACGCTTCTGCATCCCTTCTGAAAGTGTGAACCAAAATGCAATTCTCAGTCACGATCACTGCCGGTGCGCCATGAAGCTTGAATAATCTTCTACCGAAAGAAATCTCTGCCGATCTTCCAAGCAAGTCGTCCAAGTCAATGCTCCACTTGTTTTGTCTCTCCTCTTGTGCGTGGAAATCTCTAATGTAGTCATCACCATCTTCATAACATCCCGTCCAACTCCTACTTCAAGACTCTATACATATTAGTACCACTGAGATGAATAGAGTCGATAAAATTGTGTGCTTCAATTAAAACTACTTCTTTACGTCTTCTAACATAGCTAATCTTCTACCGTCTTGCTCTTGAGCTCCTTCCTCCTGTATAGAACAAATTTCTTCTCAGCTTCTCAAACTTCTTCTCTCATCTCTTCCAACAAAAGTTACTCTTCGAGAAATATCACATAGAGTTTCTTCTAACGCAGAAATACCAACACAAAATACGAAGATGATCCTCGTGTTTCTCTTTTGTCTCTGAATATACTAAAATATCATACTATGACAAATTGTCCAAGTATTCATGAAAAACATGATTCATCAAGTTCATAGAAATAGTCGGAGAGTAGTACATACAATTGGCATTACAACACTCATAAAAGATCAAAACGAATATGAAAAGAATTTTCTAAGAACATCTCGCTCTTCACACATAACATGACACGATTTAGCCTCCAAAATCAATCCACGTCCTCATACTATCATCATTCTTCTCCATGAGTAAAACATACTAAGGATACACAGCGAACATTCCAAGCAATCTGAATAACTCTCGAGGCGAGTCTCACCAAACGAAGTATCTTCACAATAGTGGGGAAATCAATGCACGAGTTTCAGAACAAGGTGGTCATAAATGATTATCATGTTAAAAATCATGGTGTATAATACGAACGTCACAAAACGTTAAAGGTGACAAACATAAAATAACAGTCGTCATCATCATAATACTCTGGCAACAAATCCAAATCCAGAATAACATCGAATCGAACATCTATAATGTAAACAGATTAGCACAACGAAATCGTCTCCAAATATCTCTGGAATGCATCAGACAAATCGAATGTACACGATGAAAAATCGCAAAACGTTCATAGGGGTGGAATAGGTAAGGTAAAAAAAATCAGCAATGAAGAAAGAATAAAAAACGGGGAGAAGTCATAGAATGTGTCGAACACGTAGGATTCATACATGCACGAATCTCCGAACGAATAAAAGGCATCTAAACGAATGTCAAACGAATCAAGAATCGAAGTTCAAAAGGATAAATCTAGAGAAAGAAACCTATGAGGCACACTATGAAGTCAAAAGGCATCCTAAACACATGTCACGAATCCTGATAAGTCTTCTAAGTCTCAAAAACGAATGATCTAGTAAGAGATTCACGAAAAGCAAATGCATAAATCAGAGTAAAACGGAAGCAAGAAAACCAACATCTGATCATATATCTACCCAATCCTCACCGGTCATAATAAAGCTCTTAAGGGGAGAAACATAAGGCAAAACCATCCAAGGTTATTCCTAAAGCTTCTATGGTGCAAACCTAAGGGTCCAAAACTCACAGGCCATAACTTAGGTACTATAAGTCACAGCCTGAGCTCTGATACCATAATTGTAACACCCCAACCCGACATGGGTCCAGAGCGCTACAGTATGGTGACATATCAAAGCATACAAAGCATACAACGCAAGCGGAAGACTTAAAACAAAAGGTTACAAGGGAATAATCTAAAAGTATAAAAGAAATACTAAAACTATAAAAGAAAATAAAATACAAACAAAAAAAAGTCTAATCTAATCCAAGTCCAAAACTAGTCCAGATATAATGGGCTTCTAGTCCATGGGGTAGTCCACTAAGAGCTCCTATGCACTCTTCACTCAACCCAGCTTCCAACCTAAAACCTGCCGCAGGAAAAGAAATGCGTCTGAGCTTAAAAAGCCCAGTGAACAGATATATAACAAAACAAACGGATAAACGAAACACATATAAGTATGAGAAATAGTACATCATAAGCTTCTGCTGAAAGGAATGTCATCTGTCAAGTGCATAAGAGATCAACGATAACTGAACAAATATCATAATTCAAATGAATAATGAGTATGAAGAGTCAAGTGATAATATGAATCATATAATAGCCAGAGTCAAAGAGCACGTATCAACAAAGGCGCGTCTAACGAGATACTCGAATAGACACAAGAAACATAGGAAAGCCACGAGCCGACCTAACGAGATACTCGAGTAGGTCTCAAATCACATAACCACATATCCGTCAATTCATAGGGTGTACATAGAGTAGCTAACTCCAATGTACCAGAAGTGAAAGGGGTACAAGGCACGTACAGCCAGTCACCGTCTTCTTAGAACAAAACAGAACCTAGGATGCATCCATACACTCCCTGAATCAAACAAAATACACATGCTAGCTCATGACTGGACACATATATAACTAATTGGCCATAGTGCACATAGTTCAAACCGAAGGGAATGCCAGGGATCAATCACACCTCCCCAGAAAGTGTCATGTTAGTTGTGCCATCACTAACACGCCCATGGTACCTCCATGAGTAGAATAAAAACTCGGGCATAAGAACAAAATCATATCAAACAAAGCATATCCATAACAAACGAATCATATCATAATCAAACAGAATCTCAACCAGGAGATAGTAATCAGGTAATCAACAAAATGGATAGCAACGAATCATATCAAATGGATCATAGCAAAGGCTTATATCAATGAATTATATCATAGCAAACGAATCAAAGTCAAGGATTAAAAAGTCATGAGATAGAGAGAGAGAGAACACCCTTACTGAAAGAGGGTAGAATATCTGTACCTTAAACCGCAAACGAAACCATATCAGAAAGCATAAGGATCGGGAGTTACTCCTTCTTCAGCGAATCTACACGGATTAATGATTGCTTATTATTTAATCCTCATTTTAAATTAGATTACTCATTTTAGGGTTTTTTTTTTTTCTATTTTTAGTAACTTTCCACTTTTCGCAAGTTTCCCGAATTTGCAAGTTTTCATATTTAGTAAGTCTCCTGAAATAGTAATTTAATAATTAAAAATTATAATTGACAATTAAATGTATTTAAGAGTTTAAAAATGCCTAATATAATAGTTTAAGGTTAAATATGTTAATTTAGTAAGGCTTAGGGTCTAAAATGTAAATTATCAAAATTAAATAGTAAAAATGTCAAATAAATTATTTTAAAGTTGATACTATAATTTTATATTATGATGATAATTTTGGACCCCATCGTTCATAATTTTATTAACGTGCCCTCGACATTAATCTTAGACCGCGACGACCAAAAACAACCCATGATCGACCCATAATGCGAACAACGAGCAAAACCTTTTGACCCGGCACACACGACACACGACACAAAACACATATGTTCTCTTGTTTAGTTTGTCATATATAATAATTATGCACATCTAAGTAGCTATAGTTTTATATTCTTAGATCCATAACTGATTTAGCCTAATACCCCATGTACAACTTAAGTTATCATAACAGTGATGCATGGTCATGTGATTATGGCCATAATATTTCTACATATGTTAACGTCCAGAAATCTACAAATATCAATATCTTTCTTGATCTATTATAGTATGCATGCATGGTTATCAAATCCTTATGTTAGTTAACTCTATTAGCATGCCCATCATAAATTTTAAGACCTGACATGGAAATTCATCAATTCAACCAAAACATTCTGTTCCAAACGACTCATAGTGATCGATCATAACATGTTTGCATAATTCTAACACTATACGCTACCATGATGGATAGAACGGACCCGAGACTAACTTGAAAACACACGCGAACACTAGTACAAGTACAACGCCAATTTTAACGTGGCACTATTGAAACTTAATCACTCGAATACGAATGAATGAACACGAGACTCAGCCCAATCGCAAACCAACAAATCAAGATTTTTTTTTTAAACCCGATATAACCATTATACATACGATGCTGATCATAACCTTTAAATCTTCACGTTTACATCATGTACAACCCCTTTCCATTCTTTTAGTTTTCTTTAAGTTAAGACCATGTTTATATCACATATCATATGCATGTTCTAATGACACATATCAAAGACCAGTGGCGGAGCCAGGAAATATGATCACGGGGGGCATCGAGCAAAAGGTTAAATATCAGGAGACGTCATTTTTTATCGTAATTTAAAATAAAACGGGTCGGACTTAATATAAAGGTTACATAATTGCTCTACCGGACCTCAAAATGTTCGATGCATTGAGGATACCCTAAGCATAATGTTACCAAGGGGGTTTTTGGTTAGCTTACTGGTTTACTGGAACCTTTATAAAGCAAATAAAATTTTAAGTCATAAATTTTGAGCTTATTAGCGTTACAATTTTCAATAACATAGCCTGTCAAATAAGCTCATCGAACGATGTTGTTAAAACTAGTTATAAGTTTAGATACTGATTAAAAAAAAATCGGTTGATGATTTTATCAAGTTTATCTAGCAAATTTCTAATATCGAGCATGTAAACGTTAAATTAAAACACTCACAATTTTATGGATAATGTAACCAAACGGTACACGATTATTATATCGAAACATATTCGTTAAAAACATTTGAGAAACTGTGGGATGCTAACAAATTTAAAATAAAGTACGTATATTGTTAAGAAAATCATGGATAAAAAATAAATATTCACACCATTTGAAGATTCTAAATTAATACTCCAACAAAACACATTTTACTATATCAAGATACAAGTACATTTAGGAAAAAGAGAGAGAAATTAAATTTCACCCAACTGACCCACTTCCTACCATCCCACCCACTTGCACAACTCCCCATTATATCTTCTTCTCCAAAGTTTCTGATTGAAAAACTAATTGGAAAACTGTGTTTTTGCATTAGAAAGCACTCAAATTGTTGGCAAGCTGAGAGCGATGAGGGCATTTTGATTTGATGGGGGAGGGCACTGGAATTTCTTTTCGTAAATTTTACTATTTTTCCTATACATTTTGTGTACCTGTAAGAGTTTGGTTGGGGGCAACTCCCCCCACTACTACTAAGGTGGCTCCGCCCCTGACAAAGACGTACATAACAACAGTTTCAAAAGATCAAAAACAGAAACAAGATCGACAATAGCGTTTCGCACATTCATGATTTCTTGTGATTGTATTTCCATACGTAATATCTTATTAGGAAAAGACATAGATTAGCTTTTTTTATCATTTTTTTATTCGTATTGATACTATATAAGTCGGTTTCGAAACAGAAGAAATGGAGGATACTTTGGTCGACTGTGAGGAACAAAACAAAGAGCGTAACGAATAGAAACTTAACCCTTCGAACCAAACCAATACTCTTCTTCGAACCTGAATGTGCCCGCGACCAAATCACCTGGCTTCCACGATCACCACTCATTTCGAACCAGAATTTGCCTCGAATAATTACCACGTTCGTCCACAAGAACACACGATCAAACAACCTCCTTTGAATCGAAAAAGATGAAGAGAAATTGTTAAGCCGTCACTTTGGTTTTAGAGTTTTATGTTTTAGTTTCTTGTTGTGATATACGGTTCAAAAAGTGATAGGGAGGAAAACGTGTGATATCATAGGGTGAATCAAGGAATACCGTATAATATGGGATTGTGATTAGCCCATTCCAAATTTAGTTCCATAATGCACTTAGCCTTGTTTTTGGTTCTAGTTTATTTGTACACTTCAAGAAATTTGGCCCATATTCTATATTTAGGCGTGTAACATATTTTTATAAATGTGACATAGCTTAAAACATATAACATAAGTCTTATGGATTAACACGTTGCATAAAGTTCAAGTATAATCGTATAAATGCTTAGGTTATAATTTAAATATACGTTTCAGATTTTACGGGTGTTATAGGCATACAAGTTATCTTGGGTTGAATTTAAGAAACTTATGATTAAGAAATACTGCCCTCGGATGGAGATTAAGAAAATTGAAGTCGAGTTCTATAATTTGTTAGTAAAAGAGAACGATTTTAAAACTTATATTAGGAGATTTCAAGAGTTGGCAATTTTGTGTCCTACAATTGTGCCGACTATTGAAAAGACGATAGAAGGTTTCATCGAAGGTTTGCCACGGATTATCGAAGGGAATGTTACAGCCTCTAAACCTCAAACATTAGAGGAGGCCATTAACATAACTTTGAGGTTAATGGACCAAGTAATAAAGCACAACCCGATGCTAGCGCCCTACGATAATAAACAAAAGTTCCACGATGGGAGAGCTTTCGGTAACACTCGTAATACCATTAGTAATAACTGTACAAACCCCTATCCTCAACCAAGGTAAGAGAATGCAAGATCATATGCCACCACTCTAAATGAGAGAAGTGGTTATGTGGGGAATGCCCCTCTGTGTAAGAAATGCAACTGGCATCACACAGGGCCTTGTTCCATTAAATGTACGACATGTAACAAGGTGGGCCATCATCCAAAGGATTGCAAGAAAAAAGGACAAGTTACTGGGGGTAATCCACCACCAGCAATGGTCATTTGTCATACTTGTGGAGAAAAAGGACACTATGCAAGTAGATGTCCAAAGAAAAATACTGATGGTGCCCAGGGAAGAGCATATATGTTGAGGGATAGGAATGATCCACAAGATCCGAGCGTAGTTACGGGTAAGTTTCTCTTAAACAATCACTTAGTTAGAATATTAGTTGATTCTAGAGCCGATAGGAGTTTCGTATCTACACCCTTAGCCTCTAGACTTAGGATTAAACCTATAACTTTAGATACTTACTATGAGATAAAAATGGCCGACGGAAACTTAGTTAGTACTAACACAGTCATTAAGGGTTGTACCCTTACTCTACTTAACCACCCCTTCGAGATCGATCTCATACCCATTACACTCGGTAGTTTTGACGTTGTTGTGGGAATGGATTGGTTGTCCAAGAATCAAGCAAAGATTCTTTGTGACAAGAAAATCATCCATGTACCTATAAACGGTGAGACTTTAACTATTCGAGGAGATCAAAGTAAAACTTCATTTCATGTATCAAAATAGAGCGATACATGTCATGAGGTTGTCAAGTTTTCGTGGTTCAAGTAACAGAGACTAAGCCAGATGAAAAACGACTGAAGGAGATCCCTGTAGTCAGGGAATACCCAGAAGTTTTTCCTAAGGATTTACCTGGCTTACCTACTGTCCGTCAAATAGAATTTCAAATTGATTTAATTCTTGGAGTAGTACCTATAGCCTAAGCACCCTATAGGTTAGCCCCTTCACAGATGAAGGAACTCTCTGAACAACTCCAGGAACTAACCGATCGAGGTTTTATACGCCCAAGTACATCACCCTAGGAAGCTCTTGTCCTATTCGTAAAGAAGAAGGACGGATATATGAGGATGTGTATCGATTATCATGGATTGAACAAACTTACTATCAAAAATTGGTACCCATTACCTAGTATTGATGACTTATTTGATCAACTACAAGGTTCGAGTGTATATTCAAAGATCGACTTACGATCAGGTTATCATCAACTGAGAGTGAGGGAAGATGATATCCCTAAGACCGCTTTCAGAACGAGATATGGGCACTATGAATTTCAAGTTATGCCATTTGGTTTGACAATCGCACCAGCGGTTTTCATGGTTCTCATGAACCGGGTGTATAAACCATACTTGGATAAATTTGTTATAGTGTTCATAGATGATATCCTTATCTATTTACGTAATGAGGAAGAGCACACTAAACACTTGAGAATAATCCTAGAACTACTTAAGACAGAGAAACTTTATGCAAAGTTCTCTAGGTGTGAATTCTAGATTAGTGTTGTGCAATTTCTCAGACACATGATAGATAAACAAGGACTTCATGTCGATCCTGCAAAAATCAAAGCCGTTAAGGATTGGCCGCATCCTATGAATCCTACTGAGATACGACAATTCTTAGGACTTGCGGGCTACTATCGAAGGTTTATTGAGGGATTTTAAAAAATAGCAAAACCTTTGACAGAGCTAACCCAGAAAAATAGGAAGTTTGATTGGGGAAAAGATCAAGAGATAGCTTTCCAACTTTTGAAGAGAAAGTTGTATGAAGCTCCGATCTTAGCATTACCATAGGGAAACGACGATTTTGTCATTTACTGTGATGCTTCGTGTAGAGGTCTTGGAGCTGTATTAATGCAAAAGGATAAAGTAATCGCTTATGCATCACGACAACTCAAGACACATGAGGAAAACTACACTACACATGATCTGGAATTAGGAGTAGTAGTGTTCGCTCTAAGAATATGGAGACATTACCTGTATTGCACTAAGTGTACAGTTTTCACCAATCAAAAAAACCTACAACATATTCTTAATCAGAAAGAGTTGAACATGAGACAACGTTGATGGATAGAACTGCTCGCTGATTATGATTGTGAGATCCGTTTACCACCCTGGCAAAGCTAACGTAGTAGCAGATGCTTTGAGCCTAAAGGAAAGAATCAAACACTTAAAGTTAGGTCGTTAGTTATGACTCTTCATTCGAATTTACCTTCTCAAATACTCAAAGCCCAAAATGAAGCTCTCGAAAAGAAAGATCGTAAACTTGAGAATTTGTGAAGGATGGATAAGGCTTTTGAGATATGTTCAGATGGAACTAGTTGTATTAAGGGTCGGAGATGGTTACCTCATCATGGTAACTTAAGGAATGTAATAATGCATGAGTCCCATAAATCTAAGTACTCCATCCACCCACGTTCTGACAAGATGTATCAGGATCTGAAGAAACACTATTGGTGGCCCGACATGAAGGCATCCATTGCTAGATATGTGGGCAGCTGTTTAACATATGTTCTAGGGTAAAGGCTGAATGTCAAAAGCCATCCGGCTTATTGGAACAGCCTGAGATTCCCATTTGGAAGTGGGAAAGAATTACGATGGATTTTAACATTAAACTACCTAGAACATCCAATGGGCATGATACTATTTGGGTAATAGTTGATCGCCTTACGAAATCAGCTCACTTAATTCCTATATGAGAAATGGATGATATGGAAACCCTTGCTAGGTTGTCCTCAAGGAAATAGTCTCCCGACATGGAGTGCCAATATCTATCATATCGGATCGTGATTCTCGTTTCACGTCAAGATTTTGGCAATCTATGCAAAAAGCCTTAGGTACTCAGATAGACATGAGTACGGCATATCATCCACAAACCGACGGTCAAAGTGAAAGAACTATCCAAACACTCGAGGATATGCTTCGAGCGTATGTGATAGATTTTGGAAAAGGATGGGAGAAACACTTACCGTTGGCAGAATTCTTGTATAACAATAGTTATCACGCTAGTATTAAGGCAGCACCGTATGAGGCACTTTATGGGAGAAAGTGCAGATCCTCTCTGCTGGGCCAAAGTTGGAGAAGTACAACTTACGGGTCCAAATATAATCCATGAGACAAATGAGAAAATAGTTCAAATCTGACAACTCTTACAAGCCGCAAGGGATCGGCAAAAGAGTTATGCCGATATAAGATGTAAGCCTTTAGAATTTCAAGTCGGAGATAGGGTTATGTTGAAAGTTTCACCTAGTAAAGGTGTATTTCGACTCGGAAAGCAAGGAAACCTTAGTCTGAGATACATTGGACCATTTAAGGTTTTAGAACGAATTGGTCCAGTGGTATACTGTAGGACCTTAGATCTAGCTTTATCACCAAAGATTATGATGTTAGAGAGATATAGAAGAACTAGAGAGAGAAAGTAGAGAGAGAAAGGTGGAGAGCACTATGTGAAATAAAACATTGACTAGCATGAACTCCCACCCTTCCTAACTGTTAGGTCACCATTTTACAACATAACCACTAAGATTTCTAGAGAGAGAAAGTAAGTAGAGAGAGAGAGTGGAAGGAACCCTTATAATGAAACGAAAGACAAATGATAATATTAAGAGAACCAACACCCTCTAATGAGGGGTTACAAGGCTATTTATAGGTGTAGTCTAGGGCTTCACCAAACTATCCAAATATTACAAACTAAGCCCTTAGACTTTTACCGAACCTATAGACTTAGGATAAAACTTTATAAAACATATTAAATCACTAACGTATTAACTTAATAATGCAACCTATAACAAAACTCAATGACCGACACTTGAAATAATAAAGTCTATTCCCAACAATCTCCCCCTAAGTGTTGGTCATCAAAGGTTGCTCAACATCGTCATCTTCTATACTTTGACTTTGTAGTTGACGTCCTTAAAAATAGTTAGCAAAATCTTTCATCATTCTTTGTACTTCGTTCTTTATTGATGTGATGGTGATCATGTTATGAAGTAGTCTGCCAATCGTCACTTCTGTGTCTGTGGTGGTTGTCCGCCATTCCAACATGCTCATACATCTTTGGACTTTGACTTTTGAAAGCACGTAGTTCCTTCGCATACTCTAAGATCTTTAGTCTTTATACTTTACAGATTCTTCTTTTTGGCGTAGAATCTATCTTTGAACTTTGTAGTGCTTAGATCTTTGGGGGAGCTTTCTTTGACTTCAAGATGTATGCATGAGCATGCTGGAATCTACCATCATGGAGGTGATTTGTACCTGTAGGTAAACAGTTAGCAATAATCAACCGGTACTTACAGATAAGGAATTAGAGCTCATCAACAGCATATTGTGAAGACTCCTTCTAATCCTTATCCAGGCCGTTCCCATATCAGATACCCTCGAAGGAGCTTACGAGACCTACTAAGTAGCTCAATGACAGGGTGAGTCGCTGGGGATCACTCCACGACTGTAGACCGCTATGGAACCACCGCCAACACTAAGTGTAACCCGTGAAGGGTTACCGAAGTGACCTATTGTCTGGGCTGTTTGATGTTGACCCTGGCAGGAATTTCCGTTCAATCATTGAGAAATACATATGTAACTCTCTCATAAACGTCCTCGGCAGATTGCTAAGATCTGCGAAGGACTCAATAATTTACAGCTGGTATCCATTTATGTAGATCACCAGTTGTAGAAATACTAAGTGTTCTTAAGAGATCTTTAATGTATCTCATGGCTCTAGACTCGAAAAATGCACACTTAGGTTTCCTATGCGGAGACTATGGAGGGGTCTCCTGCTTCAATATCAACCATCTCTAAGAGATAAGTCGATAGATTACACTGGTTCCCCGTGAGAATGAAACAAGCTCTTTTAAGAGAACTTGAGTGGTTAAGAAGGTTTAGTGCATTGCGTCACTGGGTCCATGACGACTTTATCTTCAATACCGGTGTTGCCTTAGCAACAACCAGTAGCATACGAATTGAACCCGGTGTCTGCCCTGAGGTTGAACATATGGAGGGCTATTTCTTTTCACTCTTTTCTTTACTTTTCTTTTTAATTCTTTAACTCCTTCTTTCCCCTTTCATTCTTTTATCCTTTTTTCGTATCATACCTAAGGACTTCTAATTCTAACTATTGGTGATGTCCTTGGGTAGATCCCTCCGGCTCTGGCGGATCATAGGACGGTTTTCCCTATCTTAATCACCTTATAACTCCATGATTATCCGACAATAGCCAAGAAACCTTTGAAAATCTCTCAAAGTGTTTGTTATTATCAAACATTTTGTTTAACACTTTGAGAGTTTTGTGTTTACTTTTGAAGGGCTCCCCTTTCACATGTGCTCATAAGTATTTAATAAATTTGCACATGCGGGAGTAGCAAGCACTTTTTGAATTGATCCACTTTTAGTGAACAAGACTGATTCGAGACACGCTTACATCACCAGTTAAACTAGCTTGAAGTTATTACCCGACCTGATCAAGTCCACAGAAAGTTTCTCGAGATGGTACATTTCTACTAAGACAAATTCTTTTCGAGACACGCTTACGTGGCTAGTTAAAGAGTTCCATTGTCAGCTTTTAGGTGACAACTAGCTCTAGTAACTAACTTGATGTTATTACCCGTCGAGGATAAGTCTTTTCGAGATTACTAGCTTTCATGTTTCGTCAATTCCTGGGTCAATTCTGAGTCTAGCTAGCATAAGATATTTGACTTTAAGCAACATTGAACTTTCATATTTTAATCACTGTCACATTCTCCCCCTCAAAAATAGCATATGAGATGTTGTTTTTGATAAACTTTTGATTAAAATATGCTTTTTGAGTCTTATGGGGAGATATCAACAAGAACTTTTTTTTTCAAACGATTAGTTTTTCAAGTGCTCCCCCTCAACAAGTGAATACTCATTGAGGTGAAATACTTGTCTTTTGAGCAGAATTATGAAAATCAGAAAATGTTTGATTAATTCTACTCAAAAGTAAGAAGCCTTCACTCCTTATATAAGGATTGAGGCACTGATGCGTACCTCAGGGTCCTTTCAATACAAGTGCGGGTTGTACACTATAATGTGTGCACAAACCATAATTATTGATGAAGAAAATTATGATGAAACAAAGATAATGTTATACCAAAGTGATCATACTCGAGGAGTATCCGGACGGCGGTAAGTGAGAAAATCGGGAATCGGCTCCCTTGCTCCAATCAAGCTCTCCAATCTGCGTATCTGCTCCCTGAACCTTAACTTCTGATCAATCCTAGCCATGAACTTGAGTGCTTCCTTCACATCTCTACTTCTCCATCCCACGTTAATCCCACTATCATGTTCTTTGAGTTTATCATTAAACTTAATTCTGACATACTTAAGAGTCTGATCCCCGAACTTATGAACCTCTTCATATCTCATGAATCTGTACCCATCCCTATATGGATAAACAACTCCAAAGGGTTTGTTGTTGAAGATGAATGGTCGAGGGTGCTGGATGCCATGAATATGTTTTTGTGGAGCAGTAAAGTTAAGTGATGTCTGATAACTTTCGACTCCTAATTGTGCATCTTCTACTCTTACTTTGATGATATTTTAACGCATAAAAAGCAAAATAGAGTTGATGATGTCATACTGAAGGCTGCCGGGCAAGTGCTGAAGTTTGCCTTGAACCTTGAGTAAGTATATGTTTGCTATGTCATTGAGGTTCAACCGATGATAGTCTGCTTCATCGAATTTATACAAGTTATCATCGATTCAACGGACCTGAATTTCATCAAGAAAGTTATAACCAAATCTTTTCTCTGTACGTGGAACGGCTGTGATGGCAAGAATGCGTTGATTAGAGAAGACACTGTGGTTGGATCGGAATGACAGCTTGTATTTATAGAACCATTTGCGCATCTCTGGCCAGTGAGAGTTGCATAAGTTGCTTCAATATTGTACTTGCTGACAGAAGTGGAGTATAATCCTCTCATCAACATTATATGTTGATATAAATAATGTTTAAAAATGTTATTAATATCTCTCAATAAACCTATGTTTTGATGATCACAAAACTCAAATCAAATTAAGTCAAGATTAAGACGTAAACAAGTATTTGGTAACAAATTTTTACCTCTACATCTAATATCACTTAAGGTATGCATAAACTAAGTATCTTATGCATTACATGATCAAAGGAAATTTTGTCTTAAGACATAACATCTTATAAAATGATATAAACATTTTATATATATTTGTAAATCATTCTTGGTAATGCTATGTTAAACTACAAAGATATGATTTCAAATTTCCAACCAAAAAGGGCAAATTTTATCCAGAAAAACTTTTCCAACGTTCAGGAGGGCATCCCCCTTAATTTTACTAGGCGGCCCCCTTAATCATTAAGGGGACCGCCCTCTAATTAAGGGGACTGTCATGCTCCAGAACAGTATTTTCTAGCCCTATAAATATTGGATCATTTCACATATTTTTCTCACCTTTTTGCACTATAAACTTTCTGATACAACCTCCATTTCTAGATCTAAAATCCTTTGATCATATAATTCATAAGTCTTTGTTTCCAAGTGATCCAAAGCTTCATCCACTCAAGTGCAAGAAGAAGAACACTCCTCTACATCCATCTAATTGTAGTAGTGTTGTAAACAGCTAGTTTCATATTGTAGTAGTGTTAGATATTTGTAAAGTGTTGTGTGAATTTGTTGATTGTAGAAACTAGGTGTGTTGTAAAGTAGTTTAGAAGTTGTGACTTAGTTGTGCATAGAAGAAGGTGTGAAGAAGGTGTGAAGTCTTGAAGAAGTTGTGAAGAAGGTGTGAAGCCTTTGAAGAAGTTGCGAGATTGGTTCTAGCTACGATTAGAACTCGACATTTAGCTTAGTGTCGTTAACTCGTGTAAGCCAAGGTGTGTAAGGTTTCTCCACCATAAGGAGTTTGTTGACATAGTGAAGAAAACTCTCGAGTGTGGTACTCGGGGAGTGGAGTAGGGCAAGGAAGGTGTCCTTGTAGCCGAACCACTATAAATTCGCGTGTTGTGGTTTGTTCTTTCTAACTCTATCTTTTCTTCATTACATTTCAATACTTTCATTATTAGATTAGAATTGCTTATATTGGTTGTCACTTGAATTCACTTGAGATCGAATCGAAATTTTTTAATAAGCTACAAAATATTTTGGTAATAAATTTAAAAAGGACATAAAACTTTTCAACCCCCCTTCTAGTTTTCCACAATTGGTATCAGGAGCCATGTCTAGGAAGATCTTTAAAATATATTGTATTTTAAAAAACTTGTAACGATCTATGGAATCTGAAAAATATCTAGAAGGGCAATCTATGCAAAGACCACCACTATTTGAAAGTGATGGATTTTTATATTGGAAAAATCGATTCGATACTTATGTGAAGTCAAAAGATCTAGATCTTTGGCATGTTATTACTAATGGTGAGTTTTTACCTATTCAAAATAACCCCGAAACAAAGAAAGATGAAATTGTACCTTTTGAAAAACAAAATGATGATTTAAAAAGAAAACTTGCTAAAAATAATGAAGCAAAAATGGTTATTTATAATGCGCTACCACGTAAAGAGTACGAAAGGATCTTTATGTGTGAAACCGCAAAAGAAATTTGGAACTCTTTACTAATAACTCACCAAGGTAATAGTCAAGTCAAAGATAATAAGATAGATCTACTTGTTCAACAATGTGAACAATTCACGATTCCGGAAGAGGAATCAATTGATAATGCTTTTGCTAGATTTAACACTATCATCACAAGTTTAAAAGCACTTGATGAGAATTTCTCTAGTAAGAAATTTGTTAGGAAGTTTCTTAGGGCTCTTCATCCAAAAAAGCGAGCTAAAGTGACGGTTATTGAAGAATCAAAGAATTTGTCAACATTGCAACTTGATGAATTAATTAGAAATCTAAAAGTTTACGAAGTTATTATTAAGAAGGATTCTGAAATGGTCAAAGAAAAACAAGAGCAAAGCAAGTCAATCGCCTTGAAAGCTAGAAAGGAATCTAGTATCGAAGATAGCTCATCTTCCAAAAGTGATGACGAAGAATACGCCATGGCCGTAAGAGATTTCAAGAAATTCTTCAAAAGGCGAGGAAGATTCGTAAGACAACCGCATGATGAAAAGAAAACATTTCAAAAGAGTAAGGATGACAAGAACAACAAGATTGAAAGGAAATGTTTCAAGTGTGGTGATCCAAATCACCTCATTGGAAAATGTCCAATGATAACAAGAGATCAAAATCAAAGAGCTTTTGTTAGAGGTGCTTGGAGTGATAGTCATGAAGATGAGAAAGAAACGACAAAAGAAGAGAAGTGTCTTATGGTGAATACATCAAATGAGGTACGTTCCGAAACCGAATATTTTAGTGATGAAAGCTTATCATTAGATGAAAAAGATCTAGATAATGAATATAATAGGCTATGCAAATTAGGACAACTAGTAATGGCCAAAAACAAATCACTAAAATACATAAACAATCAATTGGAAAATGAAGTACTAGAACTAAAAATTAAAATACATCAACTTGAAAAGGTAAAGAAATTTTTGAAGAATGTAAATCATGTCAAGAGCTTAATGGCGAAAACGAAATACTTAGGGGAGAAATTCGCAAATTTGATAAATTTGAAAATAGTAGTCACTCACTTAGTAAAATAATAAGTATTCAAAGAACATCCGGAGATAAAACCGGTTTAGGATGTAATTCAAATGAAGCTTCAACAAGTGAGATTAAAAATGTCAAATTCCAAAATGAACCTAATGAACAAAAACCTCTAAAATCTAATCCTAAGTATATACTTATTAATGATAGAAAAATACCTCTTGCTAACAATGAAGAAGTAAAAGTTTTCTATAAACCGTCTTTAAAAAATGAGGCAGGATCTTCTAAACCTAAGACAAGATCTAAAACACCACCATCTAGAAAACCAAATAATCCTAATCCTAGGTCTAAAACACCTCAACCAAGAAGAAACCAAAATAGGCAAAACTATAATAACAATAGTAATCAAATGTGGAACTACCAACAAAGCTACAATCCTTGGGGTATACTACCACCTTTCATGCATCCTAGTCAAATGTTACACATGTTTGGACCAAACAACTTTGGACCAAAGAAACAATGGGGATCAAATGGCTAGATGAACATTCCTTGAGGCAATCTTGAAGTTTCTCTCAACATAGACTTTCTCAAAGTCTATATGTCATCTTGATGATTTTAAAGATTTTTGGAAGACCACCGGGTACACCATTCTTTCATAACTCATTGCCATGCTTAGATAAATATGCATTATTTGATTACATTGTTTGCATAGATATAGCTTGCTATTTCTCTCTATTTGTTTGATCATATATATACTTATATATATATACTCTTATACTTAGTATATTAAATATATATATATATATATATATATATATATATATATATATATATATATATATATATATATATATATTATTACTTGCACATAACCTAGATACGTCATTAGTTGACTTTCTAGAACTCCAGGAAATTATTCATTATCGAACCCTTTCCTTCCCCCCTCGCGTTATTCTATTAAGTCCTCTTTTAGAAGACTCATGATGATGAAGGGATATGAGTCAAGTGGACTTTTATCATGCAAGAACGCCTTCACACGTGAACACTATGGATGAAACAAACTCCTCTCGCCGACTATATCCTATCTCGCTATTATCTTTCAAACCTCACTCATCAACCCATCTTTCACTCACATATATATATATATATATATATATATATATATATATATATATATATATATATATATATATATATATATAGGGGGTCATTCATGTGAGAAATCTAATTTTTGTGAGAACGCGAGAACTAATCCTAGCCACTCGTTTTATCCTCCTTAAACTTTGATCTAATGGCTATTATTAGCTAACTAACTTTTTTGAAAAATTTCAAAAAATTTTCAAAAAATTTTCAAAAATTTTTTTGAAAAATTTTCAAAAAATTTTCGAAAATTTTTTTGAAAAATTTTCAAAAAATTTTATGAAAATTTTTCGAAATTCTTTTTTTCACATGCGGCGAAAAAAATTTTTACATGCAACGAAATTTTTTTTTCACATGTGACAAAAAAAAATTTTCACACGTGACAAAAAATTTCGTGAAAATTTCAAAAATTTTCTTCACATGTGATGAATTTTTTTTCACATGTGACGGAATTTTTTTCACATATGACGAATATTTTTTTCACACGTGACAAAAAATTTCGTGAAATTTTCCAAATTCTTTTTCACATGTGACGAATTTTTTTTCCACATGTGACGGAATTTTTTTTCATATGTGACGAAAAAAAATTTTACATGCGACGAAAATTTTTTTTCACATGCGACGAATTTCTTTTTTCACACGTGACAAAAAATTTCGTGAAAATTTTCAATTTTTTTTTCACATGTGACGAAAAAAAACTTCGGAAAAAAAAATTTCAAAAAAAAATTCGGAAAATATTTTTTTTCGAAAAAAAATTTTTTCAAAAATTTTTTTCGAAAAAAAAATTTTGGAAAAAAAAATCTCGAAAAAAAATTTTCGAAAACTTTTTTTTCGAAAAAATTTTTTTCTAAAAAAAATCGAAAAATAAAATTCGAAAAAATGTTTTTCGGAAAAAAAATTCGAAAATATTTTTTCGAAAAAATTTTTTTTCGTAATTTTTTTGAAAATTTTCGATTTTTTTTTTAAAATTTTTCAAAATTTTTTAAGAAATTTTCAAAAAGTTGATTAACTAATGTTATCCATTAGATTAAAGTTAAAGGAGGATAAAATGAGTGGTTAGGATTGCTTCTCGCGTTCTCACAAAATTTAGGCTTCTCATTTGAACGCTTCACTATATATATATATATATATATATATATATATATATATATATATATGAGAATATATTAACTACACTTAATTGTAGCCAATTGGCTGCAATTTTGTGCTAAAAACTGTGGGTCCCTGTTAATTTTTGTGGGTCTCTGATTCTTTTTTGTGGGTCCCTAATTTATTGTGTGTATATTTTGTGAAGGATTGTAGCTATCTTGGCTACAATAATTGTAGCCAAGATATCCCCTATATATATATATATATATATATACACACACACACACACTTATTCACATATTCCCGAACACACCTCAAACCCCTCATCAACTTAACACTTTGATCATTTTATCCAAAATTGTCAAAGGTACATTTTTAATTATCGAAACGGTAATTAAAAATTGTTAAGTATTTTATCATCATGCCAATAAATGTTTACGTATTTTTGATATATTATAAATCTAATTATATACGTATAAATATATTTGTTCCAGAAACTAATTCAGTGAAATTTCAAAAATTTCAAAGGCGGCCCCCTTAAAGATTAAGGGGACCGGCTTGTTATCGAGGGCGGTCCCCTTAATGTTTAAGGGGACCGGCCATCTGACATTTCCAAATCCGTTTTCCACCTTATTTCCATTCTCAAACACTCCATTTGCTCATTCTTTCTTCCCCACTACTGCTGAGTACGAACCAAAACACCCAAAACCATCAAAATCCTCCACCATATCACCAATCTGGGGTTGTTTTGCAAGGGGCAAACGTTAACCAAACATATAAAAACATCTTTTGTAAGTTTTCCAACATGCATTTCGTCACATTTCATTCGATTTGGTGTCTAATCAATAATTATGCACTTTATTAAAATTTATTTTAATTCGAATTTTAGTGAAATAGAAGCTAGAAATTGAACTCCCAAATGCTTCCCATAGGATTAGGATGATGTATGGCAACTCAAATTTAGTATAACATATCATTTTGTCAAAATCATTAATCGCCCATAAACCCTTGTTGAATTTTATTTTTCAAAAGGCACATTATTGATATAACTCTTGAAAACTATTTGAAACTTACTACATTACATTGTTTTAATGTTATAAACAATCAAAACATACTTTTCAATCCGTTATAAAATGGTTCATGAAGACAACATGGGCGTTTGGTTCATGAACAAACTATAATTATATGTGGTTATTTGAAAATTAAAATTAGCCCATAAAATTTGTTAATGCTACTAGAATCAATAGATGTCATCAAGATATATAATCAATATATATATTGATGTTTTAGGATAATTTTATCTAGTTAAGGGAGCTTTTGGTTTATCTCGAAAAAGATATTTTTTAAAACTAAAATTCGGATTTTAATCTTTTAAACAAGCTTATGTAGTGTCAAACTCTTATGAAATGGAAGATATATAATCTAATATATATCTAGCCTTACTTCGAAATGAATTATGATATCATATTCTTTGATATCATATATTCTAAACGAGTTTAAAATCAAAATAAAAGGAACATTATGAAACTACTTCATTGAATATTTTTTTGCGTCGAAGTAGAATTTCGTTTCACATATATTGCATATAATTATATATATAAATATATAACATATGCATAATAGTTGTTTTTATCTTAATGCTGTTTTTTTTGTTATATTGTTTAGGTGAAAATGCCTAAGACCACGGTTGGTGATGTCTCCAAAACCAAACAATACATTCCTAATGTCTCTTCTACTCCCGGCATGTCTCCTTCAGTTACATGTTTCTATCGTCCCATTGAAAATAGAAACATTCGTGAAGGAAGAATTGTCGATCCATCTTTCTATGAATCTGATCAAACCAAACGAATGTTCTCTAATATTCATTTTGAATGTCTTTACCAAATCAACGAACCAATCATTCCTCGTTTTATCCTCGATTTCTATAGCCAAGTGACGGTGTAAACCGATCCCTATGGTAACATCCTCATTTCCTTCATGATTCAAAATCAATTCATCACTCATACTCTTGCTCAATTTGGACAAATTCTTCGAATCCCATACAACGGCCAAGCCTTTTTCTCAAATGAATGGGATCTTTCCTCTCTTGAAAGAAATCGTCCTTAGGATGGCCCCTACTATTCTGAGATTCCTAGTCCTGATGACATTCGTCGAATGCTTGAACTAGAACGTCGTACGACTAGTCGAGTAATCATGTCGAAGAATGTCGATATTCATGCAAATCAAATCCTCCTCAAAGAGCTAAGCCAAGATATGAAGAAGTGGGAAGAACTCATTCGCGAGAATGTGTTCGGTACTGGTGGTCACCGTGATCATGTCACGACGAGCATTGCCCACATGCTATATTGTGTAATTGCTGAAGAGCAATACAATTTGGCTTATCTTTTTATTCATCGAATCATGTCCGCCAAAAACACCCCAAATGCCAATCTTTCTTACGGTATGTTCCTCACACGACTTTATCGTTATGTGATGGAACATTACCCACATCTTCAAAGAGATTACTACGTTCATATCCTTCATACTTTGAACCAACTTACTCGTGTTCGTACTCGTCGTTCTCGAAGTGACAAAGGAAAATCTCGTGTTCCTTTGTATTCTAGGCCTCGTGGTTCTACATCTCACCGTGAAGACGATGATGATGAGGAGGAAAACACCTCACGTGTTAGTACTCCATCCCCGACGACCTTTGTTGAAAAGCTTTCCGATATTGACGATACCGAGTATCAAGTTCCTCTTCCTCATGAATGTACCGATGAGCTTCTCTTCACTCGTCAAACGTCCATCATCAACCGTCAACAACAAATGCATGAAGAGCTTCGAGGAGGATTCAAATCCATTGGGAAGATGTTTAGGAAGATGCTAGGAAATAAGAAGAAGTAGAAGATATTGATGTATTGCTACTTGTTATTATTTGTTCCTATTAGACATTTGTATGGTTTGCTATTTGTCCGATTTATTCGGAAATGCTTGTGTTATTTCTTGCTTATATCTTGGATGATGTTTAGACTTTAAATTGTTATCATGCTACTATCTTAATGTTATGCTATGTTTCTTTTCAATGTGGATTATAATATGTTAATTTGCATGCAAAATTTGGTTATATATATATATATATATATATATATATATATATATATATATATATATATATATATATATATATATATATATATATATATATATATATATACGTTTATATATCATCATTCCTAGAGTATACACTTCTAATAGAGCTTGTTGGAAAAACACACTTGAAAAATCACCAAATTCTACAAATTTGGGGTTTCTGGTCGTCTGGGAAAACACCAGATGGGCGGCCCCCTTAATTCCCTAGGCGGTCCCCTTAATCATTAAGGGGGCCGGCATACAATTAAGGGGACCGGCCATCTGGAACTGGGTTCACTGTTTTCTTTTGCATCTTGTGAACCCTTTCTCTAGTATCAGCTACCATTTCCCATTTTAACCCAACTGGTTTTAGCATCTCATTCAACCATTTCAAATACATACCTAAAACAACCATTTCCATACTATAAATTCCCTCCATAATCATCATTCTTCATCTCATCATTCATCATCTAAATAATCATGACTCCACCAAGCACCTCACACTCCAAAGTCTCCAAGAAACAAAAACTTGTGGTCATCCCTCCAAAACAACTCTTCATTGACTTAACAAATGAAGACAACAAAACCCCATCACCTCCACCCAAATGCTCATCCCCAAGTGCACCCAATGCACCATCTAAAACACCTTCCACTCATGGAACTTCCTCACCATCCATACCCTCAACCTCATCAATCAATGACTACATCAACTCACACTTGTCACCACAAGTATCATCACCACTTCCTACACAAGAACCTATCTCCACCCATCTTACCATCTCACTTTCACCAATAACACCTCTTGATTCTCATCTTTCATCTCCACCAATTACACCACCATTCTTTGCCAATCCCGTGCCTTAGAGGCTACTTGAATCCCATGGGGATACTTGTCTTTGTTGTATCCACAACCTGTTGGAACCTAAGTTTTTACTATTTTGTCAAGTCTCGGTCATTTGTAATAATAGGTTGCTTTAGTTATTTATTACTTACACTTATGTAATGTTACAAGTTTACTAGGCTTAAGTATAATAGTCCATGGGCTTTAAGCCCATACGAAATTCATGAAAGGAAGGAGAGGGAGTGTTGCCCTAGCTCCTTCCCTATAAATAGAAGCCTTAGGTCTATGTAATACTGGGTTGGTTATTTGAAAACATTAAGGAAACTCTTGCAATTCATTTTCTCAAATTTCTCATAATCATCCCACTCTCATTCTCATCTCATTTCTCTCATCATTATACTTGTGTTTACTAAATGGTGACCTAACAAGTGGTATCATTCGCTAGAGGAAGGTGTAGTTATTGTTTTCATTGATTTCTATCTTAAAAAAAAAATCGTTTTTTGTATCGAATTTTTTGTGAAAATTTAAAAATTTTTTGTTAGTTTTTTGGTTTTTCTCACATCTTTGCTTACAAACTTGTGTTTAAAATCAAAACAAACTAAAAAGTTCCAAACTTTTTACAAAACTATTCGATTTTTGCTTATTTGTACTTTTATCGAGATTTTTATTAAGTTTGAAATTTTTTTTAAAGTTTTCTACTTTCTTTAAGATCTACTCATTTTATACACAAAAGTACAAGTATCTTGAAATAAAAACGAGTTTTAGGATTGCTTTCTTTGTAAAACAACAACTACCAAGTTATCGAAAACTTGCTTGTCCCCAATTTCGAGATCTTCTCTAAGTGCACTACCTCGACTTCGTTTGTGTGGACTCGGCATTTTCTTTCTTGTATAAGAAAGTTAAGTACTTTGACTTTTGGGAAAGTTTTTCGAAATTGTATAATCTCGAAAACTGCTTTTCGCAAACTTTGTGTTTTTTTCGAAAAACTTACAATTTTTTCGAAATCACTACAATATCAAAGACTAATTAAGTTTCGCAAACCTTAAAGTTTCGAAATCTTATTTTTTCGATAACCTGAAAAGTTTCGAAATCTTAATTTTTTCGATAACCTGCAAAGTTTCGAAATCTTAGTTTTCTCGATAAATCTACTAAGTTTTTTTCGAAAACCTTGTTTCTCGAAAATCTGACAAGTTTCGCAAACCCTATTATCGAAATCACATATTTCGCAATCTGAAGTTGTGCTAAGTTTCTCGATACTTGGTTAATTCTACACTTTCTACAAGATCCATTTCGACACAAGTGTTCTAAGATGTCTCAACCACCTAATCACTATTTTCCTCATGTTCAACAACATCCACCTCAGCAACAACAACCTCAGCAGTATCAGCAACATTACCTTCCGCACCAAATGAATCAACAACCTTCTCAAAGACAAACATACAATCCACTACATCATTACCTAATGATGCAACAACAACAGATCATTCCTCAACAACAACCATATCAAGTGCCACAACAAAACACTCAGTTCTCCTCCAAACAACCTCACTGGTATGACAGAATGTGTGAAGTTATTACAACTCAACAATCCCGACATGAGGCAGGATCACTTGAGACATCTCCAATGCTAACACCTGGTAACTATGTGCAATGGTCAAGTCGATTCTTATGATTTCTTGAACTAAAGAAACCTCATGGGCAATTCTTGAAGCAAGTGATACTTGAAGGACCATTTGAGTGGCCAACAAGATTTGAAGCTGATGATCCAAATGCTGATCCTCCACGCCCTCCTGGTGATAGACCTCTTCCAGAATCTGCACTTACTGAAGAACAGAAACTACATCGTGAAGCTGATCAGTATGCAATGGCTTATATATTTCAAGGTATACCTAATCCGATCTATCGCAGTGTCGATGCTCAGAAAACAGCCAAAGCTATGTGGGAACACGTTCATCTCCTTATGGAAGGAACTCAATTGAACAAAGATGACATGGAATCCAAGCTATACATGGAATACACTGACTTCACAATTGAACCTGGAGAGTCACTTGAATCCTACTATCATCGTTTCACAAATGTGGTCAATGATCTGGAACGTCATAAAATCACAGTACCAAGGATCGCTGTGAACTCCAAATTTGTTGGTAGTCTTGGCCCTGATTGGCATAAATATGTGACATTTGTTCGTCAAACGAAGAATCCTCATGATGCTCCATATGGCTTGTTGTATGATTTTCTGAAACACCATGAACCTGAAGTGGAAAAAGATAGAGCTCTACGAGGAGGATACACACCAACATCAACACCAAATTCTTCGGCTCTCGTAGCTCAATCTCCCTATGCTCCACCACCAATGTCAAATCATGCATATGTTCAAGAGCAGAACTACTTCAGTTATCCACAATCTTCCACCTCGAACCAAATGGTCCCTTATGATTCATCTCCACAAGATTCTTCTACTCAACTTGTTCCGTCAAACAACAATGATGCTGTGTACTACTCCAACTCCAATGATGATGACGATGATGACTTTAATACGTTGAATCAGGGACTTGCTCTTATTGCTCGTGCTTTCAGCAAATTCTCCAACAAAACAAACAACCGTCAACGTTCATCTTCTAACACAAGGAATCAAGCTGTGGTTAATGATGGAAGAGTGGAAATTCAGAATCGTAGCTATGGTCGATCTGGTTCGGGAAGCTCTTCAGGAAACTATGGGAATGGTCAGAGGTTTAGTAACAATGGAGGGTTCAGGAACAACTCAGGATCTTCTCAGCAAAGATCTGAACCAGTTGCAACTAGAAACTCCAACTAAGGGAATGCAGTCTGGTGCTATAACTGCAATGAACAAGGTCATATTGCGACTGCATGTCCTAAACCGCGTACTCGGGGTAGTAAGTTTCACAAGCAGGCATTACTCATGGCTCTTCAAGATGAAAAGGATGGACATTTCCCTGAACAAGACAACAACTTCATGGCAAATGTACACAACGATGATGACATGGAAGATCTGGAAGCTAATGCAGCTGTGATGCTTATGGCCAACATGCAGGAACTTAAGCTCAATGATTCAGGTCCAGTGTATGACACTGACGGCTTGTCTCAGGTACATGACTTCAATGCATGCTTTATTAATGATATTATCTCACCCTCTACTTCTGAATCAGATATGGTGCAAGTTGTTCCATCTAAATCATCTTCATCCTCTCAAACAGATAAACAAATAAGCACAGTTGTCATATTTGATGATGACACAGTTGTCTCATTTGATGATCCTATTGAGAATGATAAATATGATCAGTTAGAACAACATGAACCATCATTTGATCCAGACCCTGACCTCATAATGTTATCTAAACAACTGAATGCTCAACAATTGCTAATTGCAAAGTGCAACGAGAAAAACAAAGTTTTAAAAGAAACTAATGCAGCACTTGCAAGAGACATTGAGTGTTATAAAATTCAGCTTTCTAATCAGAAAGATAAGATTAAACACACTAAAAGTTTTGAAAAAGCTTTTCAAGATTCTTACAACAAAGAACAAGCTCTTCAATGCAAAATGCAAGATTTAATTGAGTCAAACGGAAAGTTGATTTCGAAACTTGAAAGTGAGAAGTGTGAATTGAAAAAACAAGTTGAATGTCTTCAAACTGAACTTTCAAAAACAGAAACAGAATTGTCAAGTTGTAAAAAGGATTTTCATGAACATAAAATACGGAAAAGGAAGTACATAGATAACTTACTCGGTGATATTGTTGATCTTGAAAAACAACTCAAAGAATTTCGTCACATTGTTTACAAACACGGGAACTCTGTCACAACAATTCAGAAATTTACTTTAAAACCGAGACCCAATTCCGGATATGCACTTGGTGATTACAATTCAATGTTTCTTCACACGGCATTCAAAGAAATTCCAAAAATTTACAGTATGGATTATTTTCTTGATAATACGATTGTGCGTGCTGTTGTTTTTGATACTGAGGAAGAAGAAGAACTTGAAGAAGAGAGTCGATCTAAAATGAGTCAAGTTCAATATTGGACACCATATGACTATTCAAAAGCTCCTCCAATTTCAAAATCTTTTGTTACTCAAAAGGAATTACCTGAGAAATCATGGTTTATCGAAGAGTCATATGTTTCATCTCACAATGTGGCTCCTGTCCCACCTGTAGCACAAATAAATGGTCCTTTACCATCATCCGGTGCACTTACACCTTTACCAAAATGTCGTGTCTTAAATTATTTTAAAACCTTTATGGAAGACATCAAAATTTTGGAGGAAACAATTGAACGCAATTCTGAAATAAAAATTGAAACTTTTCAATCCGCTTACGAGCGAGAAAAGAGAGATATTTTTCAAAAACAAATGAAACCAATTGTTCAACACCTCCGTCTATGTGCTACACGTTGGGATCAGGAACTTCAAAAGGAGGTCAAAAATATGATAAACGTTTTCAATGCTACTGAAAATGAGATTTTGGTCCAAAAGCAACAAACTAGAGTTTTCAAAAATGATGCTGATCGACTCTTGGAACAAGTTCTCTGTGCTGATATTTTGTCTGTTATCATGAATGATCTCTATAAATCTGGTACTTCTATGCTTTTGGATGATCTCTGTGTTGATAATAATTTGTTGAACGTGGAATTAGAGACACTTAAACATGTGAATGAAAATCTGAGGAAAAAGAATGATGATGTGACAAAACAGTTTTCAAAAGAAATTTGTCAACTCAAACAAAGGCTTGAATGGTGTCAAGCTCAGAGTCTTAAAAAGGAATTGAAATTTCAAAGTCAAAACTTTTCTAACTCTTGTCAGCTTTGCAAAAACAATGAGTCTCTCAAAAGTTTGTGTCTCAAATACGAGAAAGAAATTGCGGACTTGAAAATTGAAAACGCCGAATGGCAACAAAACCGTGATGACATCAAATATTGCAATGGTTTACTTGAGTCTGAAATTCAAGACAAAAATCACATCATCATTGATTTAAAAGAGAAAGTTAAGCTATTTCAAAAAGGAAAAATGGTTGACACCACGGTGATAGCACCAGGATTGTATCAATTAGACAAAACAACTAAAGGGAATGTTGTTCAAACCACTAATGTTGATAACTCCACTTCTATAGGACTAGTCTCCACTACTAGCGTTAGCAGACCCAAGCGAAAAAGTAAAAAGAAGAATAGGTTCTTGCAACGTAAGAGAGGACAACTAGAAGCTCAAGAAGTAGAAGATCAACTTAGGAATTTGAATAAAAATCATGTTGCATCAGATTTAGATTCTAGTCTGGCAAATTGTAATCAAAATCCAAATGTAACAAATGATGAACCGTTAAATGTTTTGAATATTAATGCATCTTGTGTGTTTTGTCGTAAAAGCGTCTCATCTGGTGATCATACAAAATGTATAGCTAATTCTATTCTCACTCGTCATAAGAAACGTAGGACACGCATTCCCTCTAGGCCCACTATTGCCTCTAAGTTTAACTTAGGAAAGCCGTCCTCTACGGGTTCTGATGATGTTGTAGTTACCCCCATAGGTGCCGAGAACAAATCTAGGAATGAGCCAACGACTAATGCATTTAACATTAAGAAGGCAAAAACTACTTGGAACTGGCAACGTTGGTTACAACACAAACCAGAATTTAAATGGATTCCTAAACTGTTGAATACATGTGTGTCTAACCAACAGGAACCCGCACTATCTTTGGGTTCCACCCTTACTTCTGTTCCATCTGTGTCCTCTTCTTGTGATGCAGGTAGTTCAGATCGTTCTCTGGATTGTTAATAGCGGATGCACCCGACATATGACAGGCAATCTCAAAATGCTACACAACTTTGTCTCAAAGTTTATTGGAACTGTCAGATTCGGGAATGATCATTACGCTCTAATCATGGGATATGGTGACTATATCAGCGGGAACATTGAAATTAGTCGTGTTTACTACGTGGAAGGCCTTGGACACAACCTTTTCTCTGTTGGTCAATTCTGTGATGGGGATCTCGAAGTTGCATTTCGTGAGAAAACTTGCTTTGTTCGTGATTTACAAGGCAACGATCTAATGACTGGCTCACGCGGCTCCAATCTTTATACAATCTCAATGTCAGATATGATCGCAACATCTCCGATATGTCTTCTCTCCAAAGCTGAATCGACTAAATCTTGGTTATGGCACAAACGTCTTTCGCACTTGAATTTCAGAACAATGACTGACCTTGCTCGCTATAAACTTGTCGATGGATTTCCAAGATTCCGTTTCACCAAAGATCACTTATGTCCAGCCTATGAACAAGGCAAAAGTACTCGTGCTCATTTTCCGTCTAAACCTGAGCAAAGTACGAATCATGTCTTACAACTGCTTCATATGGATTTATGTGGACTGATGCGCGTTCAAAGTATCAACGGTAAACGCTACATACTCGTAATTGTTGATGACTTCTCAAGATGGACTTGGGTTTATTTCTTACGAAGTAAAGATCAGGCTCCTTCAATGATCATCACCTTTCTCACTAAAATTCAAGTTCAGTTACGCAACACGGTACGAATCGTCAGAAATGACAATGGCACTGAATTCAAAAATCAGACACTTAGGTCTTATTATGAGAAAGTGGGAATTGAACATCAGACATCTATTCCTAGAAGCCCAGAACAGAATGGTGTGGTTGAAAGACGCAACAGGACGTTAGTGGAAGCCGCTAGAACAATGTTGATTAATGCTCAATTACCAGATTACTTGTGGGCAGAAGCTGTTTCAACCGCATGTTATACTCAAAACCGTTGCATGATCACAAAACGCCATCGCAAAACACCATACCAAATTGTTCACAAAAGGAAACCGAACATCGATTACTTTCATGTATTTGGAGCACTTTGCTATCCGAAAAATGATCGTGATGATTTAGGTAAACTCAAAGCTAAGGCTGACATCGGTGTGTTCGTTGGATATTGTGAAAATTCCAAAGGTTTTCGGATATGGAATCGTCGAACAAGAGAAATTCAAGAAACAATTCACGCTAATTTTGATGAACTCACTCAAATGGCTTCTGAGCAACACAGCTTAGGACCCGAATTCAACCGTCTTAACTCTCCGGCATCTTCAGCTGAACCTTTGCCACTTAACCGCAAAGAATTAGAAACCTTGTTTGCTCCACTATTTGATGACACAATTGAATACCGTCCTACTGAGGTCTCACCAAATTCCGCTGCTCAACCTGATCACATTCAAGTACCAGACTCGCCTCAACAAACTACAACAAGTGTTGAGAGAGACGGTCCTCCAATTGTATCACCATCTACAGCAGAACAAACTGGTTCTACTTCCCGCCTTTCAGCTGAAGATCCACCACAACTATCAGTTCTACAATCCGCAGAGCATGATCCTGATGCGTTCTTTAATCCGTTTGCACTAGCTACTACAGTTCCTGATATAGCTGAGTCGTCAACACGCAACTTGGATCCTGCCAACATGCGAGATACATATCAACTACACCCTTCAACACATAAATGGACTCGTGACCATCCACTAGTTCATATTATTGGCCATCCAGATGCACCTGTTATGACAAGACAACGTCGTCACACAGATGGAGAAACTTGCATCTACGCACTCACAGTTTGTCATGAAGAACCCAAGAACATTAAAGATGCAATGACTTATGACAACTGGATTGAATCTATGCAAGAGGAATTTCAGCAATTCATTAGATTAGAAGTCTGGGAATTAGTTGAAAGACCTGACGGAGTCTTTGTCATCGGGTTAAAATGGATCTGGAAGAATAAGCTTGATGCAGAAGGGACAGTCATCCGCAACAAATCACGTCTGGTAGCGAAAGGATATTCCCAACTTGAAGGTCTTGACTTTGCTGAATCCTTTGCTCCAGTGGCAAGACATGAAGCTGTTCGGATCTTTTTGGCTTATGCTGCACATAGGAATATGGTGGTTTACCAAATGGATGTGAAAACAGCATTTCTGAATGGAGAACTCCGTGAAGAAGTTTATGTCAGCCAACCTGAAGGCTTCGTTGATCCTGAGCGTCCTAATCACGTCTACCGACTCAAAAAGGCTCTCTACGGACTCAAGCAGGCCCCACGGGCGTGGTATGACAAACTGTCCACTTTCTTACTGGCCAATAAATTTTCTAAAGGATCGGTGGATCCCACACTATTTACAAAAACCTACGGGGAGGACTTACTTGTTGTTCAAATATATGTCGACGACATCATTTTTGCCTCAACAAAACGAAGTTATTCTAATGATTTTGCAAAATTAATGAAAGATAATTTTGAAATGTCCATGATGGGTGAACTTTCGTTCTTTTTAGGACTACAAGTTCATCAATCACCCCGTGGAATTTTTATAAATCAGTCCAAATATGCTCTTGAAATTTTAAAGAAACATGGAATGATGTCTTGTGATACTTATAATACACCAATGGGCTATACCACAAAACTAGATGCTGATTTACATGGGACTCCCGTTGACCCTACCAAATACCGAAGTATGATTGGGTCCCTCATGTATCTCACAGCTAGTAGACCTGATATAGTTTTTGCTGTCTACATGTGCTCTCGTTATCAGTCAAGACCAACTGAAAAACACCTCAATGAGGTCAAAAGAATCCTTCGATACATAAAGGGAACCATTAACTTGGGGATCTGGTATCCGAAGGATTCTGGTTTTGAACTAATAGCCTTTTCAGATGCTGATCATGCAGGATGTTTAGACACACGCAAAAGTACATCTGGTGGACTACAGTTTCTCGGAGACAAACTTGTGTCATGGCAATCTAAGAAGCAGGACTGCACTTCACTGTCGTCTACAGAATCTGAATACGTAGCCATGTCTGCTTGTTGTGCTCAAGTCATTTGGATGAGATCACAACTTAAGGATTATGGTTACCTATTCAACAAGATTCCTATTTACTGTGATTCAAAGAGTGCAATTGCTATCTCCTGCAACACTGTACATCATTGCAAATCCAAACACATCGATCTCCGTTATCATTTCATCAAAGAGCATGTGGAAAGGGGTACAGTTGAACTTTATTTTGTTGGAACTGAGTACCAATTGGCGGACTTACTTACCAAATCCTTGGCACCATCAAGGTTTGCTAGTCTAGTTCACCAAATTGGTATGAGATGTTTGACACCAGAGGATCTGGAAAAGTTTTTAAAATACCACTGATCGTCAAACATCACAACTATCTCTGTATAATAGTTTGTTTTCTTTCTTAACTATAAATTAATCTAAACACAAAAAGATTTTTCACATTTTATTTTTCAAAAAAAAAAAAAAAAAATGCAAGTATATCGCTTCCATTCAACACCTTGTTCTTACTTTACAAGTGTTGAGGGGGAGTCACGCTTAAATCTTTTACCAATTTTAATTGGTATACTTGCATGTTTCTCGTATTTTACGGTAGTTCGGAGAGTGTGTGGTCGATTTCTTTTACATCACTTTGTCTCATTTGTGTTACGTCTTCATTAGTTAGCTTTTCGGATGCATATCTCTAATATCACTTAGGTTTGTTAGTGAATTTAGGACTCTAATAGACATATCTTAAAGTTAAGGGACTAAAAGTGACTAAACTCTAAATTTTTCAAAAATAAATAAAACAAACAAACCGTACAAACTAAAACCCACAGTTTCCAAACTCTTAAACCCTTTTTTCTAACCGACGGCCCTAAATCAATTGAGTAATCCATGACCTTGATCAACAATCTGTAAGTTCCTTTGTAATCACTAGGATATTACACAAATAGGATCTTGGTTAATTGATTTTTCAATGGCTCGATCTCCGTATTTCGTAATTTCGAGAACTAGGGTTCATGTTTTCGAAAATTGCTCTTAACATGTTATGGTGTTTAATTCTTTATGGGGTTTAGTTACTAAGCTTGTTTCTAACACATACTCATCGTTTATTTACACATTCCATCATGATTACTTTGTTTTTCGAATTCGTAATATTGGGTCGAATTGGGTTTATGATGTTCTGTGTATATTTGCTTGATTTTATTGGTAGGATATGTTTCTTTGGTCTCTTATATGCATATTAGATTTAGTTTTGTTGATATACACCATGGATGCTTAGTTCTCGATAGTCATGTAGGCTTCGTTCTTTGATTGTCTACATCTAACTGAGTCCAAAGGTGTTGAATGCTATCATAATGTGCTTGCTACATATGTTTGAGATATGGTAATACCATTGATTCTCATTAGGATCAAATTTGTTAAGTTATCGAAAACATGTTCTTGAATATTATCGAAATCTTTGTGATTCTGACTAGATAGTGGTTGTCTATCTTGGTGACAGGCCAAAATCATTGGAAAAAAGTCTTTGTGAAGGAAATGTACGTGTAACTTCAAGAAAATTCGATTAGATTCTTGTACAAGAATGTTTTCGAGAAATTTGTAAATTATCGCAAACCTTGATTAAAATTATCGAGAAACTCATGTTTTCGATAAAAGTTGTTCAAACTCAATTTTTTCGAAATTAGTTTTTCGAAATCATTCTTTGAACTAAAATTTTTCGAAATCATCAGATTCTCGAAAATTTTATCGAAAAATGATGTTTTTTTTTCGATAACTTAATTTTTTCGCAAAAACCTGATAAAGGAAGATCTCGATAAAAGTTACTTATGAGGATTTTTTTCGATAAGGCACTTTCTCGATAAAGGTTCTCTATAACAATTTTTTCGAAATCTCTTCTTTACTCAAGATTGCGATAAAAGGTCCATGATATATTTTTCGAAATCTTGTTTTTGGCCTTGTCATGAGTAATGTGATGTAATTGTGAATTGTGATTGTCATGTTGTGCTTATTTGCAATATGCATTATTTGACTCATAACAAAATGACGCATTTGTGCTTAACTGTCTCAAGTAGATATCTGTATCCAAACTCTAAAATGTGCTAACACATAACAAACTTGGATGTTTGGTTTATGGTTATACTTTTCAGATAAACATGGCTGAACACAATGAGAACGTCGCTGAACAAACTCTTCCATTACTCACCTTGGATGACATCACTCCCGAGAACTACAATGTCACGATTGGCAACAACAATCCCCGAGTTGATTTCAACAAATTGAATATCACAGAGAAATCATGCATGATTGTGAAAGATATCCTACTTGCACATCCTTGCAAACCTCTGCTCACCTGTTCCACTTCAGTTCCACTGTTCTACCTTCATCAGTTCTGGCTTACTGCTCGGGCCAACTTGGATGATGAGTCTTTCACTGTTACATTAGATAGCCAAGATTACTCCGTAGATCATGACGTTCTTCGAACAGCCCTTCTCATGCCACAAACTGACAACGAATTTGCTCCTATACTACCTGACCTGGAACTTCTTGACTTCTTCATTGAATTAGGATATGAGGTTGATGATGATGTACCTCTAGTCAAGCTTTTCAAATTCAATGTCAAGTATATCCCTCAGCCTTGGAGAACATTCTGTCTGTTGGTGGTACGATCTATATCTGGAAGGAAAAGTGGTCATGAACATCCAAGGCTCGAACACCTGCAAACATTCTGGGGTATGGTGACTCTGACACCGATTGACTTTGCAGTTCCTATCATGAATGATATCGTACACAGTATTCAGACTGAACGTGTGAAGACTATGATACCATTCACAAGATTCACCAAGCTTATCATAGAACATCTCTGCAAAAGCTCTCCAGAATTCATCAAAAGGATGGCTGATCCTAATGAGCCGAAGCACCTCTTCGAGGACGACTTCACCACCTCATTCATCAAAACGACCACTTCCTCAACAAAGATCAAGGGAATGAGGCTTCCCGAATACCTATTAAATGACAAAATCAAGAAGAGTCTGAACTACAAGCTGTATGACAACGCTTACAAGGGTATACAGGAAGAAGCAACAATAAAGACTCGCAGCAAAGGAGGTGTAAAGTCTGGGAGTACAACAAGCACCACTGGATCACCTCAAACAAGATCAAAGTCTGCTCCAATGGCAAAACCCAAGACTTCTACCACACCTAAACCTACATCCAAACCCAAACCTGCTACCAAGCCAAAGAAGAAGGTAACTCCCGAATACACTCTTCGTGATGAACCAACACCTCCACCTTCTGACACCGAATCCGAGTTCGATATGGAATCTGATGAAGAAGAACCAGACTATGAACTGAGATACAGAGCACCTGATGAAGGATTTCCTGCTACAGAGATTGCTGTACAACAAAGTCTTGAAACTTATGAAGAAGAGACAAGGAGAAGAAAAGGAGTCACTATCAATGAGCTGAATGATGATGAAGACGAACCAATCGTTGAACCATTGGTCGATAAACGCAAACTCAAGAGTATAGTTGTCGACACTCGAGCTGAAGAAAAGCGACTACTCAAAGAACAAAGGAAAGCAAGTCTTGAAAGCCGACTTCTATCACACCCTCCAACACCACCACCTATCGATCAGTCAGAACATGTAGGGGCTACAAGCAGCATGGTTCCTCCCACAACGTCAGAATCAGCTCCACAACCTGATGACAACGTTAAGGATACAGACAAGGCTGAAGATGTCCACATGACAGAGACTGCTAATTTAGAGGAGAATGTTGGCGGACAAGAACACACTGCTACGGATCGGGAACAAGAATATCTCATCACTCCAGAGTTTCTTGCACGAGAAGCAGAGGAAGCAGAGGAACGTCATAGAAAGGAAAACGAAGAGAACAACGCGTTCGACACCAACATATTTCTTCAGTCATCTTCTCAACAGACTTCCTCAGCACAACCTCCACCTCCACAAGACTCTCCACCAAAGGATCCGACTCCTCCCGCATCTTCTTCAGACTCTCACAACGAGTCATCGTCCGAATCATCACCTGAGCACTCATCACCCACACCTTCTGAGACTGCATCTAAACAACATTCGATCAATGAACCAAAACAACCAGTTGATCTTCAGGAGCAAGTGAACAAACTCACCAACATGGTTACCAATCTTACTAAACAGGTTGAGGAATTCCAGGAGTCAAAGCAGCTGATCGATAAGTTCTTGAACTCTGATTACGAAGGATTTATCAGAACTGCAACACATGATTTTCTCACTGAAAATATGGTTGATATGATCACTCCTACAGTAGCAAACCTTCTTGAACCTATCAATGACAACTTGGATCACAGAATCAGAAGTGTTACAAGAAAAATGTTGTCTACTACACCATTCACGCTTCACACCGCTAAACCTTCTACTGTGGCTCCAACCGTCCCAGAATTGTCCTTCAATGACATGCTTGTCAAACTATTTGACAACATTGCCACCAAAACCACACAAACAGCTGAAGAAAAAGCCCTACATGATGCTATGGTGGCTTACATGTCAAAAGAGTCATGCAAAGAAGCTGCTGGAACCCGTAAACGGACAAGAAAAGATGACGATCCTGACCCAAACTCCAAAGGCAAGAAATCCAAGTCTGGAACAGGTCCCTCATCCTCTCTACAACCATAAAAGGACTCCACTCCTCCTGGAACTCAACAACAACCCTCTACTACTGGTAAAGGTCAAACCGAAGATGAAGAAATTTTCATGGAACACACTGATGACTTTCAGGATCAACTTGAAACCGATTACCGTGCTCCACCAACTCATGATTCTCGTGTTGGACCATCGTCACCGTCCAAAGCTAAAGACAAAGATGCTCCATCTAAGTCTAAGAAATCCAAGAAGAAAAGACGTCATACATGGCTCGACAATGACGATACTCCTCTTAATGACTGGTTGACAGACATGGTTCAAGCACAACCTCCTCTAGAAGATGAAGAACCCCTTCCGGGCAATACTCTACAGTTCACCCAAGTTATCATGAAGGATCTTCAGATCAACAAACTTACAAAGACGGAGCTAAGAAGAATCAATAAGGACGCACAAGATTTTCTCAAGAAAAGATCTGGAAACAAAGTTGAATACGAATTTCATTTGCAGAATATAGCCAGTGCAATGTCTGCCGAATTCGACTGGCTAAATCCTGAGATGAATATCGATTTCAGTTCAAAGAACCATGAAAAACCTTACTTCACCGACTGGACAAAACCATTACCTTTGACAGGATTTCCAGATAAGCCCAAGTTACCCTACAGCTATTTCTTCAACAAAGATCTTCAAAATATCAAACTCACCCAAGAGAAAACCAAGAAGAAATATGCTTCATCACTCACAATCTCCGTACCAGCCGCCAGATACGAAATTCCTGCCATCGAAGAAACAACTCGTGTATTCAGCAACTCCATCGTAGCTTACGACAGAGATGCCCTACATGGTATTCAACACTGGCCAGACCGTCGTCGTCTCGGTTATACTAGCAGATTGGGAGAGAAATCTTTGGAAGATGTGAAGCATAAATCTAAGATCATCGCCATCTTGGAGATTCACGAGTCACAACGGTTTAACTACAAATTCATGCGTGAAATTGTGGTCAAACGACAGGATGAAAAGAAGTATAAGTTCTCCGAAGCAGACTTTCCAAACCTTAATCTGAATGACATCGAAGATATGTATCTCGAAAAGGTTAAAGGAAGAATGCGGGGTTTCGACAGAGATGTACAGTACAACTTTATGGCATCACTACTTCTCTACATCCGACGTCTGATAGTTCAAGAAAGGGTGGAAGATCTTCAACTGGGTGTGGAAAGTTATCAACAGAAGATAAATTTGACTAAGCCGCAATTCACGTTTGATGGAATTTATCAAACGTCACAGTTTACTCTCAACCAAGATCCGTTTGGTTTCACCTACATCAACAGCAAACAACTTCAAAGTTTCATGAGATTTGATGAGGTGCATAAATTCTGTGATGTTACCCTCAAATCTGTTCGTGATGGGCTGGTCAAAAGGTTAAATGATGATTGACGAAAGATAGCAAAGGGGGAACAACCGAGATGGAAATCCAGCATAAGAAGACAAGTTCCGAATTTTGTCTTAAAGATTGAAGAAAGGTTATTTCGACGGGAACAGATCAGACGACTGGAAAGCTACATCGGCGTCAGACCATCGTTTCCTGTCAGAAACTTCGAAAGACCTGAACCCAAGTTCACTGACTTTGATGCTCCACTTCCGGACGAAGAGTAACTTGGTACATTTGATTATTTCATTTGATTGAATGATTTTTCATAATGGTTTGTGCACACATTACAGTGTACAACCCGTGCTTGTAATTAAAGGACCCTGAGGTACGCTTCAGTGCCTCAATCCTCACATAAGGAGCGAAAGCTTCTTACTTTTGAGTAGAATTAATCAAACTTTTCTGATTTCTCATAATTCTGCTCAAAAGGACAAGTATTTCACTTCAATAAGACCTAATCACTTGTTGAGGGGGAGCACTTGTCAAAACAAAATACTTTGCTCAAAATCAAATGTTCATGATGAATCTCCCCGTAAGACTCAAAAAGGCATATTTTAATATAAAAGTTTGTCAAAAACACCATTTGATATGCTATTTTTGAGGGGGAGAAAATGTAAAAGTGATTAAAATATACGAAGTCAAAGCTTTAAAGTTGCATCATAAGCGAGCTAGACTCAGTATTAACCCAGGAATTGACGAGATAATACAAGTTAGTAATATCGAAAGGACTTATCCTCGACGGGTAATAACATCAAGTTAGTTACTAGAGCTAGTTGTCACCTAAAAGCTGACAATGCAACTCTCTAACTAACCACGTAAGCGTGTCTCGAAAAGGATTTGTCTCAGTAGAAACGTACCGTCTCGAGAAACTTTTTGTGGACTTGACCAGGCCGGGTAATAACTTCAAGCTAGTCTAACTAGTGATGTAAGCGTGTCTCGAATCGGTCTTGTTCACAGAAAGTGGATCAATTCAAAATTGCTTGCTCCTCCCGCATGTGCAAATTTATTAAATACTTATGAGCACATGTGCAGGGGGAGCCCTTCAAAAGTGTACTCAAAACTCTCAAAGTGTTAACCAAAATATTTGATTATCACAAACACTTTGAGAGTTTTTCTATCAAAGGTTTCTTGGCTACTGTCGGAGTTATAAGGTGACTAAGATAGGAATATCTGTCCTATGATCCGCCAGAGCCGGAGGGATCTACCCAAGGACATCTCCATAGTTAGAATTAGAAGTCCTTAGGTATGATACGAAAAAAGGAGAAATGAATGAAAGGGAAAGAAGGAGTTGAAGAATTAAAAAGAAAAAGCAAAGAAAAGGGTGAAAAGAAATAGCCCTCCATATGTTCAACCTTAGGGCAGACACCGGGTTCAATTCATATGCTACTGGCTGTTGCAAAAGACAACACCGGTATTGAAGACTAAGTCGTCATGGACCTAGTGACGCGATGCACTAAACCTTCTTAACCACTCAAGTTCTCTTAAAAGGACTTGTTTCATTCTCACGGGGAACCCGCGTAATCTATCGACCTATCTCTTAGAGACGGTTGATATTGAAGGAGGAGACACCTCCCCAGTCTCCGCATAGGAAACCTAGGAGTGCACTTATAGAGTCTAGAGCCTTGAGATACATAAAAGATCTCTTAGGAACACTTAGTATTTCTACAACTGGTGTTCTACATCAATGGGCATCAGTTGTAAACTACCGAGTCCTCCGCAGATCTTAGCAATCTGCCTAGAACGTTTATGAGAGGATTACCTAGGAATTTCTCAATGATTAAACGGAAATCCTGCCAGGGTCAACATCAAACAGCCCTGACAGCAGGTCACTTCGGTAACCCCACAAGGGTTACGCTTAGTGTTTGCGGTGGTTCCATTACGATCTACAGTCGTGGAGTGATCCCCAGCGACTCACCCAGTCATTGAGCTACATAGTAGGTCTAGTAAGCTCCCTCGGGAGTATCTGATATGGGAACGGCCTGGATAAGGATTAGAAGGAGTCTTCACACTATGCTGTTGACGAGCTCTAATTCCTTATCCGCAAGTACCGGTTGTTTTATTGCTAACTGTTTACTCGCAGGTACCTCACTTCCATGATCGTAGATTCCAACATGCTCATACATACATCTTGAAGTCAAAGAAAGCTCCCCCAAAGATCTTAGCAACACAAAGTTCAAAGAAGGATTCTACAACAATTAAGAAGAATCTACAAAGTTTAAAGACTAAAGATCTCAATGTATGATAAGGAACTTCTTATATGTGAAAGTCTAAGTCCAAAGATGTATGAGTATGTTGGAATGGCGGACAACCACCACAGACGCAGGAGTGACGAATGGCAGATTACTTCGTAACACAATCACTACAACATCATCAAAGAACAAAGACAAAGAGCAAAGAATATCCATCATTATTCTAGTCATTTCTAAAGACGTCTGAAGCTATGAAAGTCAAAGATTACGACAAAGACGTCAAGCAACCATGATGACCGACCCTTAGGGGGAGATTGTTGGAACCTAAGTTTTTACTATTTTGTCAAGTTTCGGTCATTTGTAATAATAGGTTGCTTTAGTTATTTATTACTTACACTTATGTAATGTTACAAGTTTACTAGGCTTAAGTATAATAGTCCATGAGCTTTAAGCCCATACGAAATTCATGAAAGGAAGGAGAGGGAGTGTTGCCCTAGCTCCTTCCCTATAAATAGAAGCCTTAGGTCTATGTAATACTGGGTTGGTTATTTGAAAACATTAAGGAAACTCTTGCAATTCATTTTCTCAAATTTCTCATAATCATCCCACTCTCATTCTCATCTCATTTCTCTCATCGTTATACTTGTGTTTACTAAATGGTGACCTAATACAACCGCACCGTCATCTTTGGCCTTAGAGATGAAATTCAATATATGTTTTCATATATTGAACATTTGCTTACCAACCCACCACCACCACCAACTCCACCATCCTCTCCAATCATTCCTCCACCACAATTCTCACCCATTCCTCCACCATCACCATCATGCTCTCCAAATTAAGCATTTGATATGCTTAATAAATAAAGCCTCTGCCACCCTTTTGCTTGCAAGCTCTATGAAGACCATGTACTCTTTGCATGATGATGTATTCTCCTAGTTGTTTATTTGTGTTCTAGCTTTTCTACTTGTAATCCTTATTGCTAGTTGTATGTTGTTTCTTAACACAACCATTTCTTTTATATGAATGCTTTCTTTAAATCATGCTTATTTTTTAGCACCTAATATATGTTTGCATGAATATACTTGTGCTTCTAATATTTTTGTGTTGCAAAGCATTCCATAGCTCGTTCTCTTGGTGCCCCCAAAAGAGGGGGAGTACACATCAAGGGGGAGATAACTTCCCGTCAATTTTTCACGTTTGAAAATTGTCGGCATAACCTTTTTGATTCTACAAAAAGGGGGAGAAGTAAATATAAACTCACTAAAATACTTGTTTAAAAATTAATTTTTGAGTTAATGAGTTTAAGTTTTGTAATCATCAAAAAGGGGGAGATTGTTGATATAAATAATGTTTAAAAATGTTATTAATATCTCTCAATAAACCTATGTTTTGATAATCACAAAACTCAAATCAAATTAAGTCAAGATTAAGACGTAAACAAGTATTTGGTAACAAATATTTACCTCTATATCTAATATCACTTAAGGTATGCAAAAACTAAGTATCTTATGCATTACATGATCAAAGGAAATTTTGTCTTAAGACATAACATCTTATAAAATGCTATAAACATTTTATATATATTTGTAAATCATTTTTGGTAATGCTATATTTTATCCAGAAAAAATTTTCCAACGTTCAGGAGGGCGGCCCCCTTAATTTTACTAGGTGCCCCCCTTAATCATTAAGGGGACCTCCCTCTAATTAAGGGGACCGGCACGCTCCAGAACAGTATTTTCTGGCCCCATAAATATTGGATCATTTCACATATTTTTCTCACCTTTTTGCACTATAAACTTTCTGATCCAACCTCCATTTCTAGATCTAAAATCCTTTGATCATATAATTCATAAGTCTTTGTTTCCAAGTGATCCAAAGCTTCATCCACTCAAGTGCAAGAAGAACAACACTCCTCTACATCCATCTAATTGTAGTAGTGTTGTGAATAGCTAGTTTCATATTGTAGTAGTGTTAGGTATTTGTAAAGTGTTGTGTGAATTTGTTGATTGTAGAAACTAGGTGTGTTGTAAAGTAGTTTAGAAGTTGTGACTTAGTTGTGCATAGAAGAAGGTGTGAAGTTGACAAGGTGTGAAGAAGGTGTGAAGTCTTGAAGAAGTTCTGACGGTGTGAAGAAGGTGTGAAGCCTTTGAAGAAGTTGTGAGATTGGTTCTAGCTATGATTAGAACTCAACATTTAGCTTAGTGTCGTTAACTCGTGTAAGCCAAGGTGTGTATGGTTTCTCCACCATAAGGAGTTTGTTGACATAGTGAAGAAAACTCTCGAGTGTGGTACTCGGGGAGTAGAGTAGGGCAAGGAAGGTGTCCTTGTAGCCGAACCACTATAAATTCGCGTGTTGTGGTTTGATCTTTCTAACTCTATCTTTTCTTTATTACATTTCAATACTTTCATTATTAGATTAGAATTGCTTATATTGGTTGTCACTTGAATTCACTTGAGATCGAATCGAAATTTTTTAATAAGCTACAAAATATTTTGGTAATAAATTTAAAAAGGACGTAAAACTATTCAACCCCCCTTCTAGTTTTCCACATTATATTCGAACTCGAGTTCAGTTGTGGTGCATGTTTTGAACTCTGTGAACCCTGCTTTACGAATCTTACCCAAGTCAGAAAGCTGAAGTCTTTGTGTTTGCATTACCTTTTTGATTCTTTTTGTGAAGCTTATAATCGATCCTTCAGTCATTTCTTCAGCTTCAGTGTCATCAGGGTGAGCATCAACCATTTCATTAAACCAGTTAAATGAAGGAGCATCGGGGTTAATCCATTCAGGAGCTGGAATTAATTGAGCTTCCTTAGGTGGTTCCGCAATGGTTTCGGTGATTTGTGGAGGGATGTCATCCATATCTACATCAGCTTCCTCGGTTGATTGTGTAGGGTTTGGATCCTCGGTTGATTGTGTAGGGTTTGGATCAGCAGAAACATTGACGGTTGCGGTTTTAGTTGGAGGCCTGGAGGTGGAACCAGACACTTTCTTCCTCTTTCCCTGTTGTGGCTGATCATCTGGGTCAGAATCATCATGACGTCGCTTGGAAGCTTTCGTCTTTTTGCAAGCTTCGCTTTTCGTTTCAGCTCTCTTGATTGACTTAATAAGTGCCTTGCGTGGATCATTCTCATCCAGATCATTCACAATTGCTTCCAATAGTTTGCCTTTGAGATCACTTACTGAAGGGTTTGAAGGTAGAGACTGAACGGTGATTGGTGTAGTTTGAAACCTTTGAGAAACAATCTGATGTGGCGAAAAATGAACCATTTTGAGGGGGTCGTTTAAGCCTGAATTTGAATTTATTTGATCAAATATTGCCCTAAATCGTTCCTTTTGTCATTTTAGGTACTTTTGGAGTGAATTCTAGAAAAGGAAGCATTTTGATGTTTTTGGAGCATAAAAGTGAAGAAAACAGCAAAGTCTTAATTTTCCTTGCTGGGAACAGTACCTGATGGTGTCAAGAGTCTTCATGTGACAATGTCAAGAGTCGGAAGTGGTGACGGTCCAGAGAAAACGTGACAGCGTAACGTTTGGCCGTCATGGTTCAAGATATGTTGATGGCCTAGAGTAATATTACACATGATGGCGTCAAATCTGGATCTAGGTAATCCGATCTCATTATGGGCGGCGAGTTGACGGCGTCAGAAATTCCTTCTTGATGCCATCACCCTGTAAAATCTATATATGGTTTTGCAATTTTCATTCATTAGAGAGAGACAAGTAGGGTGTAACTTTGGAGAAACCCTAGCACGAATTTTACAGCTTTTTCAAGGGCTTTTACCCTTTGAAACCTTTCATTTCAATTTGAGATAAGTACTCTTTCAATTCAATCAATATGTCTATGTGTTGTTTGAATATATCTTACGCTTGTCTTGAATTCAACATGCTAGGCTAGATATCTTATGTGTTTGCTTAGATGTAGTGAAACCTAGATGTTAATTATGGGTTGATTGTTTGTTTATAGTTGTTACGGATGATTGTATTCGGTGTTAGGCTTAAGAAAACTGGCAGACTTCCATATGGTGACATGCTTGAACGTCTTAAGAAACATCAACCAATGCGTACTAGGTTATTATGGTTGTATTTAATGCATGAGCAAATTCTAATGATCCCATGTTAGGAGCTTCTTAGCCGGCTCGACATAGGAGTGAAGTACGAGCTTATAGAGTTGGGGAAGTACGTACGCCACCCCACAAATGGTATTAAGGAATATAACCCGTCATCCATTCAATTGTAACAAACTATCAACCTGTAAAAGATATCTAGGGAGTAATGAAACCTAAGTAAAGACAACTCTCCCTATTATTGTTCACACCATTAGTTTAATTAGATTTATTTTCGTTTTTGTTATTTTATTTTGATTGCATCTTAGTTATTGCGTTAGTTGATTAGCAACTAATTCTGCCCACTCTTCCAAAAACCCGAGATTTTATTTGCTTTTATGAAAATATAAAATACAAAAAGTATCATCCCTCACCTCTAGACCTAGTTTTTAGGTTTTTTAATCCTAGCGACACTATTCCTGAGTTGAACGATCAATCCCCCGGTACTTGTCACTATACTATACTACAACGATCAGGTACACTGCCTGGTGGGGGTTGTAAGCTTCTCGAGATCCTTCGAGAGGTAAAGCCTGGTGCGATTCCCATTGTTGGGAATAGACTTTATTATTTCAAGTGTCGGTCATTGATTTTTGGTATAGGTTGCATTACATAGCTATAACATTAGTTATCTTATGTATTTTGTAAGTTTTATGCTTGGTTTATAGGTTTGGATAAAGTCTAAGGGCTAAGTATGTCATATTGTGTAAGTTTAGAGAAGCCCTAATCGTTACCTATAAATATCCATGTATAACCTCATTTTGAGGTTGGTTGGTTCACTAAGTAAGGTTATTTGTTTCATATTGTTATTAGGTGTTCCTTCCACTCTCTCTCTAAACTCTCTTTCTCTCTCTAGAATTCTTATGTGATTATGTTGTAGAAATGGTGACCTAACAAGTGGTATCATTCGCCAAGGGATAATATAGGTTGATTTAGGTTTGATTTGGTAGAAAAACTAGTTTTTTAAAAGTGATTTGTGTCAAATTTGGTTACTGTTCATCGCCTATTTATCGAGTTTGGGCATTTTTTTTTCTGGTTCTTGTCGAGTTTGATAATTGTGTAGTTATCGAGTTAGGTGCTCAAATATATCGAGTTAGGTGTATTCAAAATTTATCGAGTTAGGTTCACTTTGGTTTATCGAGTTTGGTGTTCTATCAAGTTTGATAAGTTTTTCTATCGAGTTAGAGGTGTTTCTTTCGAGTTAGGTGTTTAACTTAATTTTTCTTTCGAGTTAGATGTCTAAGTTATCGAGTTAGAGGTAGTCAGTTTACTATCGAGTTTGAAGTTGGATTTTGGCGAGTTAGGCTTGGTTACCTAATCGTTTATCGAGTTAGGATCAGCGTAGCTACCTTCTAAGGGGATACTCTGCCAAAATTTTACTACCTTATCGAGTTAGAAGCAAAGCACTTATCGAGTTAGAACCAAAGAACTTATCAAGTTAGAAACCAAAGAACTTATCAAGTTAGAAACCAATATTTGGACTTATCAAATTTGAAGACAAATTGACATACCGAGTTTGATATCAAGTTTCTCAAATCTAATTTCAACCTTTATTAATCTTTAACGATCTTCGTTCACCATAATCACGAAAGATGTCTCAACCACCCAATCATTATTTTCCTCATTCTTCGCAACATCATCCGCAGTATCAACAATCGTATCAACAACTGTTTCAACAACCGCAACAATCATATCAACAACCTTCTCAATCACACGTTCCAAAACAAACGTATAATCCACTACATCATTACCTAATGATGCAACAACATCAGATCATCCCTCAACAACAACCATATCAAGTGCCACAACAAAACACTCAGTTTTCCTCCAAACAACCTCACTGGTTTGACAGAATGTGTGAAGTTATTACAACTCAACAATCCCGACATGAGGCAGGATCACTTGAAACACCTCCAATGGTAACACCTGGGAACTATGTTCAATGGTCAAGTCGATTCTTACGATTTCTTGAATTAAAGAAACCTCATGGGAAATTCTTGAAGCAAGTGATACTTGAAGGACCATTTGAGTGGCCAACAAGATTTGAAGCTGGTGATCCACATGCTGATCCTCCACGTCCTCCTGGTGAAAGACGCCTTCCAGAATCTGCACTCACTGAAGAACAGAAACTACATCGTGAAGCTGATGAATATGCAATGGCTTACATACTTCAAGGTATACCCAATCCAATTTATCGAAGTGTCGATGCTCAGAAAACAGCCAAAGCTATGTGGGAACATGTTCATCTCCTTATGGAAGGCACTCAATTGAACAAAGATGATATGGAATCCAAACTCTACATGGAATACACTGACATCACAATTGAACCAGGAGAGTCCCTTGAATCCTACTATCATCGTTTCACAAATGTGGTGAATGATCTGGAACGTCACAAAATCACAGTACCAAGGATCGCTGTGAACTCGAAATTTGTTGGTAGTCTTGGTCCTGATTGGCATAAATATGTGACATTTGTTCGTCAAACAAAGAATCTTCATGATGCTCCATATGGTTTGTTGTATGATTTTCTGAAACACCATGAACCTGGAGTGGAAAAAGATCGAGCTCTACGAGGAGGATACACACCAACTTCTACACCAAATTCTTTGGCTCTCGTAGCTCAGTCTCCCTATGCTCCACCACCAATGTCAAATCATGCATATGTTCAAGAGCAAAACTACTTCAATTATCCACAATCTTCCACCTCGAACCAAATGGTCCCTTATGATTCATCTCCACAATATGCTTCTAATCAACTTGTTCCGTTAAACAACAATGATGCTGTGTACTACTCCAACTTCAATGACGAAGACGATGATGACTTTAATACGTTGAATCAGGGACTTGCTCTTATTGCTCGTAATTTTAGCAAATTCTCCAACAAAACAAACAACCGTCAACGTTCATCTTCTAACACAAGGAATCAAGCTGTTGTCAATGATGGAAAGGTGGAAATTCAGAATCGTAACTTTGGTCGACCTGGTTCAGGAAGTTCTTCAGGAAATTTTGGGAATGGTCAGAGGTTTAATAACAATGGAGGGTTCAGAAACAACTTGGGCTCTTCGCAGCAAAGGTCTGAACCAGTTGCTCCTAGGAACTCCAACTCAGGGAATGCAGTGTGGTGTTATAACTGTAATGAACAAGGTCATATTGCGACTGCATGTCCTAAACCGCGAACTCGGGGTAGTAAGTTTCACAAGCAGGCATTACTCATGGCTCTTCAAGATGAAAAGGATGGACATTTCCCTGAACAGGACAACAACTTCATGGCAAATGTGCACAATGACGATGACATGGAAGATCTAGAAGCTAATGCAGCTGTGATGCTTATGGCCAACATGCAGGAACTTAAGCTCAATGATTCAGGTCCAGTGTATGACACTGACGGCTTGTCTCAGGTACATGACTTCAATGCATGCTTTATAAATGATATAGTCTCACCCTCTGCTTCTGAATTAGATATGGCGCACGTTGTTCCTTCTAAATCATCTTCATCCTCTCAAACAGATGAACAAATAAGCACAGTTGTCATATTTGATGATGACACAGTTGTTTCATTTGATGATCCTATTGAGAATGATAAATAAGATCATTTAGAACAACATGAACCATCATTTGATCCAGACCCTGACCTCATGTTGTTATCTAAACAACTGGATGCTCAACAATTGCAAATCATAAAATGCAACGAGAAAAACAAAGTTTTAAAAGAACAAAATGCGTCACTTGCAAGAGATATTGAATGTTATAAAATTCAACTTTCAAATTAGGAAGATAAGATTAAAAATGCAAAAAGTTTTGAAAAAGCTTTTCAAGATTCTTACAATAAAGAACAAGATCTTCAACGCAAAATGCAAGATTTAATTGAGTCAAACGGAAAGTTGATTTCGAAACTCGAAAGTGAAAAGTGTGATTTGAAAATGCAAGCTGAACGTCTTCAAACAGTTCTTTCAAAAACAGAAACAGAATTGTCAAATTGCAAAAAGGAGTTTTGTGAACATAAAAAATGAAAGGAAGTATATAGATGATTTACTCGGTGATATTGTTGATCTTGAAAAACAACTCAAAGAATTTCGTCATATTGTTTACAAACACGGGAACTCTGTCACAACAATTCAAAAGTTTGCTTTAAAACCGAGTCACGATAAAGGATTTGCACTTTGCGATTTCAAATCAATGTTTCTTCACACAACATTCAAAGAAAATCCTAAGATTTACAGTATGGACCACATGTTTGATAATACAATTGTGCGTGCTGTTGTTTTTGATACTGAGGAAAAAGAAGAACATGAAGACGAGAGTCGATCAAAAATGAGTTATGTTCAATATTGGACACCATATGACTATTCAAAAGCTCCACCTCTTTCTAAATCTTTTGTGACTCAAAAGAAATTACCTGAGAAATCATGGTTTGTCGAAGAGTCATATGTTTCATCCTCTAATGCGGCCCCTGTCCAAATTGTAGCACAAATAAATGGTCCTTTACCATCATCCGGTGAACTTACACCATTACCTAAAACTTGTCGTGTCTTAAATTATTTCAAAACTTTCATGGAAGACATCGAAATTTTAGAGGAAACAATTGCACGTAATTTTGAAATAAAAATTGAAACTTTTCAATCCGCTTACGAGCGAGAAAAGAGAGATATTTTTCAAAAACAAATGTTGCCAATTGTCAAACACCTCCGTCTTTGTGCTACACGTTGGGAACAGGAACTTCAAAACGAGGTCAAAAACATGATACACGTTTTCAACTCAACTAAAAATGAGATTTTGGTCCAAAAGCAAAGAACTAGAGTTTTCAAAAATGATGCTGATCGACTCTTGGAACAAGTTCTCTGTGCTGATATTCTGTCTGTTATCATGAATGATCTTTATAATTCTGGTACTGCTATGCTTGTGGATGATCTTTGCATGGATAATAACTTGTTGAAAGTGGAATTAGAGACACTTCAAAATGAGAATGACAAGCTGAGAATTAAGAATGATGATGTGACAAAACAGTTTTCAAAAGAAATTTGTCAACTCAAACAAAGGCTTGAATGGTGTCAAGCTCAAAGTCTTAAAAAGGAATTGAAACTTCAAAATCAAAATCTTTCAAACTCTTGTCAACTTTGCAAAAACAATGAGTCTTTAAAAAGTTTGTGTCTCAAATACGAGAAAGAAATTGCGAATTTAAAAATTGAAAATGACGAATTTCTACAACACCACAAAGATATCAAATATTGCAATGGTATACTTGAGTCTAATATTCAGGATAAGAATCACATCATCATCGATTTGAAAGAGAAAATTAAGATACTTGAAAAAGGAAAGATGGTTGACACCACGGTGATAGCACCAGGAATGTATCAAATAAACAAAACTGATAAAGGAAAGGTTGTTCAAAATACTAATGTTGCTAACTCCACTTCTACAGGACTAGTCTCCCCTACTAGCGTTAGCAGACCCAAGCGAAAAAGTAAAAAGACGAATAGGCTCTGGCAACGTAAGAGAGGATCACTAGAAGATCAAGGAGTAGAAGATCAACTTAGGAATTTGAATAAAACTCATGTTGGATCAGATTTAGATTCTAATCTGGCAAATTCTAATCAAAATCTAAATGTAACGAATGATGAACCTTTAAATGTTTTGAATATTAATGCATCTTGTGTGTTTTGTCGTAAAAGCGTATCATCTGGTGAACATACTAAGTGTATAGCTAATTCTCTTCTTAATCGTCATAAGAAACATAGGACACGCATTCCTTCTAGGCCCACTACTGCCTCAAGTCTATCTTAGGAAAGCCGCCCTATACAGTTTCTAATGAAGTAGAAGTTACCCCCATAGATGCCGAGAACAAATCTAGGACTCAGCCAACCACTAGTATAACACCCCGTAAAATTTTCCTACGATTAACACGTTACCATAACTTAGATTAACCATTTTTATGGAGAAAAATTTCTTTTTTTTTTTTTTTTTTTTTTTTTTTTTTTTTTTTTATGCATGACATATTATGTGAACCACTACGACATTTATGATTAACCACTTATCTAGGAACGATGCTTAAACACAACCTCGATAATCTATTAATATCGCGAATAATAAATTTAAAACATTTATACTTTATAAAATATACATTTCATATAATTACCGTACACAATTTATATAATTCCCGAGACCCAATGGGCCATTAAAACCCAAAACTGCTGCTAATAGGCTCACTATTAATTATTTCCTTATTATTTTTCGTTGGGCCTGAGCAATCCACGAAGCCCAAACCAACAAGCCCAGCTGTCAGTCCAAACGCACCCTTAATATTTATTGTTTCTTTTGTTTCTGCCAGTCGACCAAGCACAAAAACACCCTTGTTTTCTCGCAATTTTTACAAACAACCACATGATATTATTACACCCTCTAATTTACCACATTGCAAGGATTCTAGAACGCCTTTTGTCTCAAAGTTTCATAAACATTTGCTATACGAAACAGTGGCCAAGTAAAACCACGAAACACATTTTGCCAAATTTCCAAAAACGTGTCGCCAAGCTTCTAAGCGACCACCCAAGCTCTCCAATCATTGAAAACCCATAATTAAACGTGTAAGAATGTCAGGGAATTTCAGAAACGTCTTACACATTCCTTTATCATGTTACAAGTCGATTGGGTACAATTTGAGGTGCCATACAAAGTTTACACGACTACACACAACCTCTTGTGATCACAAAGCTCCAAATATGTTAAATAGTCATCCCCTACTACCCTCAGTTAGACACACACACACTCAAACAAACAATATAGATATTTTCGAGTTGAGATACACAAGAAATGGGACGAACCTTTTGCCCATCGTACGAAGTGTCGAACTGATCCAAGAGTACCTCGTTTACTTTTCTTGAACCTTTGGAAGCTCGTGTACCAGGCTACGTTGATCAATTGTCCAAACTCGATCCACAACTATGATTTTTACCCCACCTCTAGAGGTAAGGTAAGACACTTTTACTTTCTTTTCCTTATAATCACTTCCATCATTTTCAGTTTTGCACAAACATTCGCCTCATTAATTCGTGATATATAAAAAGTAACATATACATTTTACTCGTCATATGTGATGTTGAACATACTGAGAATCGAATGATATAAAGCTTTAAAGTTAATCCTCACGTTTTCTTAATGAATTGGACACGTTAGGAGTGACCTTGGACACTTTGGTATTTCTTTTCAACACTTAGAAATATTTTCAACACATTTAAATTTAACTTAGAAACTAACAAATGTCATTTACTTTGGTTAATTATTTAGTAAACAAGATTAGTAAAGTATAGTTATCTTTACTCGTGTAATATGTATACTATACCAACAATTAGTCACAACTTCGTTTCGACCCTAATATAATCATATGGACCATTATGTTGATACGAGTCACTTGGACACGTTTGACATATAGTAAAAAGACTTAGGATATTTTTGGCTCTAAAACTGTTTCAGAAAATGAATTGAACCCTCTAGTTTGGCCTCGTTATTTCAAAATCTTGATACATAACATGTTATTTTTAAAACATGAACTCGTTGACAACCTGGCAAACAATTAGGAAACACATTTTGTTCGACCTTATAAGCTTATTTAGACCTTTTGCCCGACCCCTTTTGATCGAGCGAAACCAGTCTTTCTAAAACCTTAAATATTAACAAATGGGCTTATAAGTCCATTAAGCTGTTTTTAAGCTTATTGCATAAGCTGATCATATAAGCTTATTTGTAATGTTTTTGTAACATAAAAACAAGCCCGAGACCAGGCCCAAACCTCTCGTAAGTCCTTCGGATCACAAAACGTTAACGGGCCTTTTAATGAGCTCGTTAAGCCCATATAGTGAAAAATAAGCTTTTTAAGGGAATAAGCTGTTCTAATAAGCTCTTTTGAACATTCTGAACTTATTGAAATAATAAAAATGATAAACTTTGACTTTGGCGAAATTTGGACTAGATTTGCAAAATTTCTTAAACCGGGGACTAAAAATGCAAAAGTTGTAAACTTTGGGTCAAAACTGTAATTTCTGATTTTCTGAGTTTAAAACTGTAAATAATGATAATTGGAGTTGAAAAATGTAAATATTGATATTATTTGGACTTAAAATGAAACGATTGTTAACTACGGACTAACGGTGTAAAATTTTATTCGTTAGGGTTAAAAGTGTAACTTTGGTAAAAACTTAAAGGATTTTCAGTAATTATTATTTTATAAAAATATTTTATATACAAACATACATGTTTAGTATAAAACTCTTATAAATTTAACTTATATATATATACGATATAAATATTCGCGTAACTATAATAAATTTTAACGATATATATATAACGATACGTTTATTTCTTTTCTTTTAAAACTAACATCATAAAACATCGTATACATACTTCAACTTATTCTTGATGATTTTTCATCGCACATCGATCATCGATCATTACACTCACAAGTTATATGTATATATAACTTTGCTTCTTGAACTTTAAGCATTTAAACAAACACGAATTTTAATAACAAACCAAATGACTAATATTCGCGATAAAACGAGATTTAGACTATCAACTAAAACATACTATATCTTTTAGGTTGTGTGTGAAGCCGTTGCCTTGCGTCGTTGAGATTATGTTACTACCACTACTACTGTGCTACTAAGGTGAGTCATAGCCCCTACTCTTAATTGTTTTATAATGATTTATACACATTTTTGGGGGAGATACATGCTTAACTATTGTTTTATACTTTTACAAGTACTCGTTAACTATTTACATATTACTATGAGTTCCTAGCCCACTCTTTAACTATTTTCCCGTGGGGGGGATACATGCTTAAAACTCAAGTCTTTTACACCGGGTATTGAAATACGTCAGGCCAATGTTATTTGCTTAAGTTACTATTGCCAAAAGTCCCTCGATCATGAACCTTAATCACTTGAAGGGTGAACGTAAATAAACATGGATAGTACTATTAGTGATTGACAATCCTCGTTTGGTTGTTAGAGAAAACACCAGGCACACTTTATTGTTCTTATTATAGGTTATTGGCAAATACCTATCTTGAGGGCCTACTACTTACCGTCATAACTTGAGATTATGATTGGCTGTTAATCGTTGAGTATCATGAGCTTAAGGCAATAACAGGAACATTGATTTAAACTTATTGATTGTATGTAATTACAATACATTCTTAACTTGTGATTCGAATCTCGTGTTAAATGGATTTATAAACCAATTACTATTTTTGATGTTGACCCAGTGAAGGGTAAATCAACGAACTACTTTTGAATTGATAAGGAAATCACTCATTTTCTAATTAACAATTTAAACTATAAACTCTATGAACTCACCAACCTTTGTGTTGACACTTTTTAGCATGTGTTTATCTCAGGTAACTAAACAAGAAGGAACTTGAAGGCACGGAGTGGGCTTGTAACCCGGCATGGGCTTAAATAAACGTTTTGACACATTTCAAATAAACATGTTGTTTAAATTATAAAACATCTTGATGTCTCGAATATTTGGTATTTTGAATGAATTAAACTTTAAAGCGTCACTTTTGTGTCGTTTTCTATAATTGTGATAAAGATCCTCTAAGTAACACCCAAAAAGTCTTCCGCTGACATCTTAAGTCTTCCGCCGACATGATGATTTTGGGGGTGTTACAGATTGGTATCAGAGCCACGATTATAGAGAACCAAGTGTTTTGAACATTGGACTATAACTACACGTTTAAAACGGACCACTTTTACAAAATACCACCTTATGCCCTCCGTGCCTACGCGTTTCCAACATCTTTTAGAGACATTACTTTTACATGATTTCTTATATATGTTAACATGTTATGATTATGCTAATGACTTATATTTACTAATCGGGATTATTACAAATACTGTGTCTTCATAATTCCATTCGCCCGACGATTATGTGACTTTAAATAGTTTATGGTACAACTACACTCTAGTATATTAATATATATATGCTCCCCCAACTATTTTGTGTACTATGCAAATCCTCTTTAATTATCTTGCTTTCATCTTTATAAATGCTTACAACATACTCTTTTCGTACTCTCGGGAAATCCGCGCATAAATTATTTTGTCAAATAGTTAAAGTCAGAATCTTAAAATGATTTACAACGTCTTAATTTGAATGGATTGGGACGCCCTTTTATTCAAATCAAGAAATTGTAAATCATTGAACCATAAGTTTATATTTCCTTAGTTACATAGTTTGGGACGCTTCTCTATGTAAATAACGAAATATAGGTTTAATTACTTCTGAGTTAACAGGCATATGAAACCACGAACTCATAAATCTCACTAGAAACCACGAATATTGATACACAACGATGTGACTAACATCGATAATGCTAACGTTACCAAGATCATTAGGTAAACCTTGACGTCACTAAACGATTAATCCACCCAGCTGATAAAAAAAAAAATAAAAAAAAATACCATGTGCACTCACTTTTCCCCAAACTAAAATTCTATCCACAAAAACTGATAATTCAAGAAATTTCTCTACCCTCTTCCTTTTTGTAAAAACCTAGATCAACAAAAACTCTTTCGTTTAACGGGTAGGTTACCCGCACAGATTTTTGTAACTATTAATTTATCTAAACGTAACAGAATAAATTCTCACCCAAAGTATGATCACAAGGAATTTTATTCAAACACCATATTATTAAAAAGCAGACTGAACAGAAATACATAAAAACATTACAAACAATGCTAAATTAAACATCACACTTCAGCGGTAGTCTGGGTGATCCCAAGTCTGAGAATTGTTAGAATCATATCCATCATCATAAGGGTCGAAGCTTGCCAACCTCTCTTCTTCTATTTGAGCCTCCAACCTACTCAGCTCCCACTCCATGTCAGAAGTCCAACCACCATCATCGACCGCCACATTTTCCTCAAAACTTGGCTGGAATTGATCCAGATGAGGCAATTGTTGTTGTTGCACAACCACTCTTGGTGCAGAAGAACTTGATGCACCTTGTTGAAGTGATTGCTGTTGTGGTTGTTGTGGTGGTGGTAGTGGATTTGGTTGTTGTTGTTGTTGTTGTTGTTGTTGTTGCTGTTGTTGTTGTTGCTGTTGCTGTTGTTGTTCAATCCTAGCAGCTTCAACATTCTCTTTAAAACTCCAACGGATCTTGTTGGAACTCTGGTCCTCTATCTGATGAACACAAACCCATAACGATTCAATAATAGCCGCATCCTTACAATATCCGTCATACAAGAAAGTATCGATCACATGTTTCCGATCATCCGATATATCTGTGCACTTTGCATAGCGTTCTCTAAGCCGTTGTTTCGATTGTTTCGCCACCTCCAACTCCAGGATGACCCTCAAAATAGCATTTTTGCGATCCACATCACTATTTTCGGCCTCTGCTTTGATATATTGTTGAATTTGTTCAGCAGTATGTGGTAACTTGCAAGCCATTGATTGTTTTGTGTGTGTGTGTATGTGGATAACCCAACACGTACCAATGGTATTTATAAAGAATTGGAAAAATAATTCTCAATTATTGTATTAAATATGACCGTTTGTATTCAAACGGTAAAACTTTTAAAACTTGTGTCTAACAAAACTAGCAACAAACTTTTTAGGATACGTGGTGAAAATTCTACCTTGTCTTTCGCATTTCAACACAAGTGGCAAGAAACAGATCACATTAAACACATAACACTATAACTTGAATCATGAACACGCCACGTATAAGTAATACACTCTCACATTGTGAACTCCTCCATAATTTTTCCAAACTCTCAAACATTATATGATCTCTGACCAACCCGTAACCTCAGATTTCTTAGAATAATAAAACATACTCACAATCAAAAACACTCTCTTAACTTGGGCTTTAATCCACTGCCTCTATACGCCGACACACATTTGGGCCTCGAGATTTCAGTAACCCAACACACCATTGAACTTGATCACCAACTTAAGCCCAACATTGCTCAAGCCCAAAATTAAAATATTACTCCAAACCAACTCATGACATATAGTTTCGAACCATTTTTTTTCTCGTAACATTTTCTAAGCACCCTATCAATATTTTTGTAAATCTCAATTTATCGTGTACCCAAGAATCAAGTATGACAAATCTTTTTCAAATTAATCAATCCTTCGATGGTCAAATTTTCATCAAAACTCAACCCAATTGCTTCACTCAATTATAATCAAAAAAATCATATTTATATAAGTATTCGAAGCCAAACAAACTTCCATATATAGTTTTGGTTATAATTCATTAAAACCCACCTTTGAAAACTTAACTACAATCAAACCAACCAATGTTTTTGATACATAATGACCTTATAATTTCAAATATAACGATTTATAAGCGGTAAAAACAAGCAAGAAATTAACATAAACTAAGACAGCATAAAGCGAAATAAAAATTTCATTCATACGTTCGAAATTACATGGAAACACAACAAACCTTATTTCAACATTCCAACCACTACACTACGACACTATTCCTCACTTCCAAAACTTGTCAATGAAGATCGCTAGAACCACGAATGGTGCAAGAAACATTAAGATCCCAACCAACATAGCACGATCTTCGTTCGGAACATACACTAGATAGATAGCAGTAACAATGGCATACATGATTGCAAGTTTGGTGATGAAGTGAGGCATGTCGACGAAAATGATAAGGGAAAGAAAAGTTAGGTAAAAAGGGGTGTAATAGTGGGTTATTTAAAGAGAATAAGAGTTGGGTACTGTACACCACTGTGGTAAAATACTGTTTACACCTTAAAAATTACAAATAATACTGCCAAGTAACAACTATAATTTTGGACTAAAGTTTCCCCAAGTTTTTCTTTCACAATCATACTAAGATTGGTTATCATCAAGTAAAAAGCTAATGTAGTAGTAGATACGTTAAGCTGGAAAGTACAATTAGGAAGCTAATAATAAATACGTTATTTGTTCACCTTTCCCACTTACCTTTACAGCTACCTTATCTTAGAATCCCGGGACGGGATTCCGTTTAACGGGTAGGTAGTATAACACCCCGTAAAATTTTCCTATGATTAACACGTTACCATAACTTAGATTAACCATTTTTACGGAGAACAATTTTTTTTTATGCATGACATATTATGTGAACCACTACGACATTTATGATTAACCACTTATCTAGGAACGATGCTTACACACAACCTCGATAATCTATTAATTTCGCGAATAATAAATTTAAAACATTTATACTTTATAAAATATACATTTCATATAATTACCGTACACAATTTATATAATTCCTGAGACCCAATGGGCCATTAAAACCCAAAACTGCTGCTAATAGGCTCACTATTAATTATTTCCTTATTATTTTTCATTGGGCCTGAGCAATCCACGAAGCCCAAACCAACAAGCCCAGCTGTCAGTCCAAACGCACCCTTAATATTTATTGTTTCTTTTGTTTCTGCCAGTCGACCAAGCACAAAAACACCCTTGTTTTCTCGCAATTTGAACAAACAACCACATGATATTATTACACCCTCTAATTTACCACATTGCAAGGATTCTAGAATGCCTTTTGTCTCAAAGTTTCATAAACATTTGCTATACGAAACAGTGGCCAAGTAAAACCACGAAACACATTTTGCCAAATTTCCAAAAACGTGTCGCCAAGCTTCTAAGTGACCACCCAAGCTCTCCAATCATTGAAAACCCATAATTAAACGTGTAAGAATGTCAGGGAATTTCAGAAACGTCTTACACATTCCTTTATCATGTTACAAGTCGATTGGGTACAATTTGAGGTGCCATACAAAGTTTACACGACTACACACAACCTCTTGTGATCACAAAGCTCCAAATATGTTAAATAGTCATCCCCTACTGCCCTCAGTTAGACACACACACTCAAACAAACAATATAGATATTTTCGAGTTGAGATACACAAGAAATGGGACGAACCTTTTGCCCATCGTACGAAGTGTCGAAGTGATCCAAGAGTACCTCGTTTGCTTTTCTTGAACCTTTGGAAGCTCGTGTACCAGGCTACGTTGATCAATTGTCCAAACTCGATCCACAACTATGATTTTACCCCACCTCTAGAGGTGAGGTAAGACACTTTTACTTTCTTTTCCCTATAATCACTTCCATCATTTTCAGTTTTGCACAAACATTCGCCTCATTAATTCGTGATATATAAAAAGTAACACATACATTTTACTCGTCATATGTGATGTTGAACATACTGAGAATCGAATGATATAAAGCTTTAAAGTTAATACTCACGTTTTCTTAATGAATTGGACATGTTAGGAGTGACCTTGGACACTTTGGTATTTCTTTTCAACACTTAGAAATATTTTCAACACATTTAAATTTAACTTAGAAACTAACAAATGTCATTTACTTTGGTTAATTATTTAGTAAACAAGATTAGTAAAGTTTAGTTATCTTTACTCGTGTAATATGTATACTATACCAACAATTAGTCACAACTTCGTTTCGACCCTAATATAATCATATGGACCATTATGTTGATACGAGTCACTTGGACACGTTTGACATATAGTAAAAAGACTTAGGATATTTTTGGCTCTAAAACTGTTTCAGAAAATGAATTGAACCCTCTAGTTTGGCCTCGTTATTTCAAAATCTAGATACATAACATGTTATTTTTAAAACATGAACTCGTTGACAACCTGGCAAACAATTAGGAAACACATTTTGTTCGACCTTATAAGCTTATTTAGACCTTTTGCCCGACCCCTTTTGATCGAGCAAAACCAGTCTTTCTAAAACCTTAAATATTAACAAATGGGCTTATAAGTCCATTAAGCTGTTTTTAAGCTTATTGCATAAGCTGATCATATAAGCTTATTTGTAATGTTTTTGTAACATAAAAACAAGCCCGAGACCAGGCCCAAACCTCTCGTAAGTCCTTCGGATCACAAAACGTTAACGGGCCTTTTAATGAGCTCGTTAAGCCCATATAGTGAAAAATAAGCTTTTTAAGGGAATAAGCTGTTCTAATAAGCTCTTTTGAACATTCTGAACTTATTGAAATAATAAAAATGATAAACTTTGACTTTGGCGAAATTTGGACTAGATTTGCAAAATTTCTTAAACCGGGGACTAAAAATGCAAAAGTTGTAAACTTTGGGTCAAAACTGTAATTTCTGATTTTCTGAGTTTAAAACTGTAAATAATGATAATTGGAGTTGAAAAATGTAAATATTGATATTATTTGGACTTAAAATGAAACGATTGTTAACTACGGACTAACGGTGTAAAATTTTATTCGTTAGGGTTAAAAGTGTAACTTTGGTAAAAACTTAAAGGATTTTCAGTAATTATTATTTTATAAAAATATTTTATATACAAACATACATGTTTAGTATAAAACTCTTATAAATTTAACTTATATATATATACGATATAAATATTTGCGTAACTATAATAAATTTTAACGATATATATATAACGATACGTTTATTTCTTTTCTTTTAAAACTAACATCATAAAACATCGTATACATACTTCAACTTATTCTTGATGATTTTTCATCGCACATCGATCATCGATCATTACACTCACAAGTTATATGTATATATAACTTTGCTTCTTGAACTTTAAGCATTTAAACAAACACGAATTTTAATAACAAACCAAATGACTAATATTCGCGATAAAACGAGATTTAGACTATCAACTAAAACATACTATATCTTTTAGGTTGTGTGTGAAGCCGTTGCCTTGCGTCGTTGAGATTATGTTACTACCACTACTACTGTGCTACTAAGGTGAGTCATAGCCCCTACTCTTAATTGTTTTATAATGATTTATACACATTTTTGGGGGAGATACATGCTTAACTATTGTTTTATACTTTTACAAGTACTCGTTAACTATTTACATATTACTATGAGTTCCTAGCCCACTCTTTAACTATTTTCCCGTGGGGTGGATACATGCTTAAAACTCAAGTCTTTTACACCGGGTATTGAAATACCGTCAGGCCAATGTTATTTGCTTAAGTTACTATTGCCAAAAGTCCCTCGATCATGAACCTTAATCACTTGAAGGGTGAACGTAAATAAACGTGGATAGTACTATTAGTGATTGACAATCCTCGTTTGGTTGTTAGAGAAAACACCAGGCGCACTTTATTGTTCTTATTATAGGTTATTGGCAAATACCTATCTTGAGGGCCTACTACTTACCGTCATAACTTGAGATTATGATTGGCTGTTAATCGTTGAGTATCATGAGCTTAAGGCAATAACAGGAACATTGATTTAAACTTATTGATTGTATGTAATTACAATACATTCTTAACTTGTGATTCGAATCTCGTGTTAAATGGATTTATAAACCAATTACTATTTTTGATGTTGACCCAGTGAAGGGTAAATCAATGAACTACTTTTGAATTGATAAGGAAATCACTCATTTTCTAATTAACAATTTAAACTATAAACTCTATGAACTCACCAACCTTTGTGTTGACACTTTTTAGCATGTGTTTATCTCAGGTAACTAAACAAGAAGGAACTTGAAGGCACGGAGTGGGCTTGTAACCCGGTATGGGCTTAATTAAACGTTTTGACACATTTCAAATAAACATGTTGTTTAAATTATAAAACATCTTGATGTCTCGAATATTTGGTATTTTGAATGAATTAAACTTTAAAGCGTCACTTTTGTGTCGTTTTCTATAATTGTGATAAAGATCCTCTAAGTAACACCCAAAAAGTCTTCCGCTGACATCTTAAGTCTTCCGCCGACATGATGATTTTGGGGGTGTTACAACTAGTGAATTCACCATTAAGAAAGCACGAACTAGTTGGAATTGGCAACGTTGGTTACAACAAAAACCAGACTTTAAATGGATTCCTAAATTGTTGAATACATGTGTTTCTAACCAACAGGAACCCGCACTTTCAATGGGTTCCACCCTTACTTCTGTTCCATCTGTGTCTTCTTCTTGTGATGCAGGTGGTACAGATTGTTCTCTGGATTGTTGATAGCGGATGCACCCGACATATGACAGGCAATCTCAAACTGTTACACAACTTTGTCTCAAAGTTTATTGGTACTGTCAGATTCGGGAATGATCATTACGCTCTTATCATGGGATATGGTGACTATATCAGCGGGAACATTGAAATCAGTCGTGTTTACTATGTGGAAGGCCTTGGACACAACCTTTTCTCTGTTGGTCAATTCTGTGATGGGGATCTAGAAGTTGCATTTCGTGAGAAAACTTGCTTTGTTCGTGACTTACAAGGAAACGATCTAATGTCTGGCTCACGCGGTTCCAATCTTTATACAATATCTATGTCAGATATGATTGCAACATCTCCGATATGTCTTCTCTCCAAAGCTGAATCGACTAAATCTTGGTTATAGCACAAACGTCTTTCGCACTTGAATTTCAAAACGATGACGGACCTTGCTCGTTATAAACTTGTTGATGGATTTCCAAGATTCCGATTTACCAAAGATCACTTATGTTCAGCCTGTGAACAAGGAAAAAGTACTCGTGCTCATTTTCCCTCTAAACCAAAGCACAGTACGAATCATGTTCTACAATTGCTTCATATGGATTTGTGTGGACCGATGCGTTTTCAAAGTATCAACGGTAAATGCTACATTCTTGTAATTGTGGATGATTACTCCAGATGTACTTGGGTTTATTTTCTATGAAGTAAAGATCAGGCTCCTTCGATGATCATCACCTTTCTCACTAAAATTCAAGTTCAGTTACGCAACACGGTCCGAATAGTCAGAACTGACAATGGAACTGAATTTAAGAATCAGACACTTCGGTCTTATTTTGAGAAAGTGGGAATTGAACATCAAACATCTATTCCTAGAAGCCCAGAACATAATGGAGTTGTTGAAAGACGCAACAGGACGTTAGTGGAAGCTGCTAGAACTATGTTGATTAATGCTCAATTACCAGATTACTTATGGGCGGAAGCTGTTTCAACTGCATGTTATACTCAAAACCGTTGCATGATCACAAAACGCCATCGCAAAACACGTTATCAAATTGTTCACAAAAGGAAACCAAACATCGACTACTTTCATGTATTTGGAGCACTTTGTTATCCGAAAAATGATCGTGATGGTTTAGGTAAACTTAAAGCAAAGGCTGACATTGGAGTGTTCGTTGGTTACTGTGAACATTCTAAAGGTTTTCGAATCTGGAATCGTCGAACAAGAGAAATTCAAGAAAATATTCACGCCAATTTTGATGAACTCACACAAATGGCTTCTGAGCAACACAGCTTAGGACCCGAATTCAACCGTCTTCACTCTCCGGAATCTTCGGCTGAACCATTGCCACTCAACCGCAAAGAATTGGAAACCTTGTTTGCTCCAGTATTTGATGATACAATTGAATACCGTTCTACTGAGGTCTCACCTAATTCTGCTGCTCAACCTGAAAACATTCCAGTACCAGACTCACCTCAACAAACCACAACAACTGTTGAGAGAAACGGTCCTCCAATTGCATCACCATCTACAGCAGAACAAACTATTTCTAACTCCCGCCATTCAGCTGAAGATCCAACACCACAATCAGTTCCACAACCCGCAGAGCATGATCCTGATGCGTTCTTTAACCCGTTTGCACCGGCTCCTTCATTTCCTGATATAGCTGAGTCATCTATACGTAATTTGGATCCTGCTAACATGCGAGATACTTATCAACTACACCCTTCAATACACAAATGGACTCGAGATCATCCACTAGTTCATATTATTGGTCATCCAGATGCACCGGTCATGACAAGAAAACGACTTCACACTGATGGAGAAACTTGTATCTATGCACTCACAGTTTGTCAAGAGGAACCAAAGAACATTAAAGATGCAATGACCTATGACAACTGGATTGAATCTATGCAAGAGGAATTTCAGCAGTTCATCCGCTTGGAAGTCTGGGAATTAGTTGAAAGACCTGACGGAGTCTTTGTCATTGGACTGAAATGGATTTGGAAAAATAAGCTAGATGCAGAAGGAACTGTCATACGTAACAAATCATGCCTGGTAGCGAAAGGATACTCCCAACTTGAAGGACTTGACTTTGCTGAATCCTTTGCTCCAGTTGCTAGACATGAAGATGTTCGGATCTTTTTGGCCTATGCTGCACACAGGAACATGGTTGTTTTCCAAATGGATGTAAAAACTGCATTTCTCAATGGAGACCTCCATGAAGAAGTGTATGTCAGCCAACCAGAAGGCTTCGTTGATCCTGAGCATCCTAATCATGTTTACCGACTCAAAAAGGCACTCTACGGACTCAAACAAGCCCCACGGGCGTGGTATGACAAACTTTCTACTTTCTTGCTGACCAATAAATTTACTAAAGGATCGGTGGACCCAACATTTTTTACAAAAACCTACGGGGAGGACTTACTTGTTGTTCAAATATATGTCGATGACATTATTTTTGCTTCAACGAAAAGAAGTTACTTTAATGATTTTGCAAAACTCATGAAAGATAATTTTGAAATGTCCATGATGGGTGAACTTTCGTTCTTTCTAGGACTCCAAGTTCATCAATCACCCCGTGGAATTTTTATAAATCAGTCCAAATATGCTCTTGAAATTTTAAAGAAACATGGGATGATGAGTTGTGATACTTATAATACACCGATGGGCTATACCACAAAACTAGACGCTGACTTACATGGGACACCTGTTGACCCTACCAAATACCGAAGTATGATTGGGTCCCTCATGTATCTCACGGCTAGTAGACCTGATATAGTATTTGCTGTCTATATGTGCTCTCGCTATCAGTGCAAACCAACTGAAAAACACCTCAGTGAGGTCAAAAGAATCCTTTGATACATAAAGGGAACCATTAACTTGGGAATCTGGTATCCGAAGGATTCTGGTTTTGAACTAATTGCCTTTTCAGATGCTGATCATGCAGGATGCTTAGACACACGCAAAAGTACATCTGGTGGATTACAGTTTCTCGGAGATAAACTTGTGTCATGGCAATCAAAGAAGCAGGACTGCACATCACTGTCGTCAACTGAATCTGAATATGTAGCCATGTCTGCTTGTTGTGCTCAAGTCATTTGGATGAGATCACAACTTAAAGATTATGGCTACCTATTCAACAAGATTCCCATCTACTGTGATTCCAAAAGTGCAATTGCTATCTCCTGCAACACAGTACATCATTGCAAATCCAAACACATCGATCTCCGATATCACTTCATCAAAGAGCACGTGGAAAAGGGTACCGTTGAACTTTATTTTGTTGGGACTGAGTACCAATTGGCGGACTTACTTACCAAATCTTTAGCACCATCAAGGTTTGCGAGTCTAGTTCACCAAATTGGTATGCGATGTTTGACTCCAGATGATCTGGAAAAGTTTTTAAAACACAATTGATCGTCAAACATCAAACTATCTTTGTAAATATTTTCATAAAAAAACAAAAAAAAAAAAAAAAAAAAAAAAAAAAAAAAAAAAAATCCTTGTTCAAGATATGCAAGTTCACAACGTTTTTCTGAAAAATCATTATTACATGCATATCTTGAGGGGGAGAAAAGAATTTTTTTTGTTAACTTCTTTATTTTTCTTTATTTCTCAATTTTTCCTCATCACTATTTTCTCTCAATCTCGACTCCTCTTGAACCATTGCTTGTTAAAAGTTTTCCAAATTACTGCTTATGATTGGTTCAAGAGGGTGCCACATCCATTACTCTCGTAACATTTTTTTCTCTTCACTAATAGTTAAGTCATTAAAACTTAAGGGACTAAATGTGTATTAATCATAACAACTTCTTTGATTAAACAAGTAGGGGGGACAATAGTGTCATTACCTTAAACTCATAAGTATATCCATCTTTCTTTAACTGCTTATATTTTTCGGTTCTTACTCATTTCCAAAACACCAAACACGCCCAAACATCATACGCACACAATATTTTTTTTCCAGTAATCAAGAATTTTTCAAGAGTTGTGTCATTGATTGTGAGTATTCACAATTGACTTATTCATTACATGCACCTAATTGTTAATCTAAGTCCATTCGATGGTCTAGGGTTTATGTTAATCCGAATTTGGGTGTTTCTTGTTGGTAGTAACTTAGGTTAATTAATTGATATAGTCAATTGCGGCATGTCACATTGGACCTATTTCCAACTTGGTCATGATTGTAGTTGCCTCGATTGAGAGATCATTAGGTGGTTTAGGTTTCATAAGCCTATTTTTTTCTATGATACTACTGGGATATATGAGCTTATTTGATTGGTTGCATGGAATGTTGTTTTTCTTGTATTTTGGGAGTGCTTATTAGGTTATTATAAACTGCTTACATCGAGTTTGGTTGTAGTATAAACTGCTTGTTATGTTTTGGTATGCCTATCGAGTTAAATTACCTTATTATTATCGAGTTTGGGGTATATCTGTGTCCATCGAGCTTGTAATAACTTGTGATGATATCGAGTTTGAGACATAAGGCTATCAAGTTGTAAATAGTTTGATATGTTTATCGAGTTTGTCAATTCATGTGTTTATCGAGTTTGAAAACTCATAGGGTTATCGAGTTAGACAACTCACAGGCTTATCGAGTTAGACAACTATTGGGCTTATCGAGTTTGAAATTTATATGCTTATCCAGTTTGAATGTTACTTGACTATCGAGTTTGGAACCACTATGTGTATATCGAGTTTGGAACCACTTTGTGACTATCGAGTTTGGAACCACTTTGTGACTATCGAGTTTGGAACCACTTTGTGACTATCGAGTTTTGAACCACTTTGTAACTATCGAGTTTGGAACCACTATGTGACTATCGAGTTTGGAACCACTTATCGAGTTTGGAACATGTGACAAGACTTATCGAGTTTGAAACTTATTGTTATCAAGTTAGAAACAAATCTGTTTATCGAGTTATGTACAAAACTTTTTCCATGTTAAGTCCAAAACTGTTTCAAGATTAAGTAAAACTGGTTGAGTTATTACTCATTTCACTCCGAGACAGGAGTTTCGAAATGGAACCATCACGTATGGGTTCTAGTTTTTCCATGTTTATGAAAAGAAATGCTGCCGAAATTTTTCAAAAATTTGTCAAGTCATGGATTTTCTTTAATGGGAAAATGATCGCGTTTCATGTTTATCTAAGTGTTGTGATTGATTCTTATGAGGATTGTGTATGTCTCTTGGGTTGATTTATCATGAGTTGTATATGTGTTGTTAACTTTATCTTAGGCGATTGTTTTCGGATATTATTCTTTTGTCTAACACTAACGAGCTAATCACCATGTGGCTTTTGTTGGTCTATGAATAATTTCAGGTCTCAATATGGCAAAGAAATCAACACCTAGACATGAATTGATTCAAGGAGATGAAAGAGTAATTGCTAAGACAAACCATAGGATAGATCTTGACTCAATCACATGTCATGATACTTGTGTAATCATTCCGGAAATCCTTAAGAGACACTTCATTTACAACCTCCTCACCATCACTACTGAAGTACCTGAGGTCTACTTAACTCAGTTTTGGGAGAGTATTGAAATCAGCAAAGATGAAAAGTCACTGGGGGTTCATCTTGATCACAAACTTGTTATGTTCAACGTACAAACTCTCAGTACTGTTCTCGGTTTGCCGAATCTCAAGAAGTTCTCTCATATGCCGTCATTATCAGATGTTATCAAACTTCTTCGGGAACTTCAGTACGATGAATCAAAAATCCAACTCAGAAACATATCCCACGTTGACAGGAAATACATTCCACAACCCTGGCTCACTCTTTACTCAATTCTTGCCAACAGTTTAACGGGCAGAGAAACCGGTCATGAACATCCTACTCTAGAAACAATGCAGATCTTCTGGGGGGTTGTCAAACAAGTTCAGATAGACTATGCTCAACTAATTTGGGTGGACATGGTTAATCATGCAAGACAGTTTCTCAAATCATCTACCTCAAGAATTCCATTCTACAGATTCACAAAGTGTCTCATTGCTCATTTCATGAAGAAACACCCAGATATTGATCGTCGATCGGAAGACAAGATACACACCCCTTCTATGGATCATAAATACTCTAAAACCAGGATTCAGAAGACAAATACTCAAGTACAAGGAATGAGAATTCCTGATAGTCTTATACCTGATGATGTTCGTGACACTGAGGCATACACTTGGTATGATGAAGCTCAGAAAATCGGTAAAGTGGGTTTGACTCAGACGAAGAGAAGGAGAACTTCTAAAAAGACAACTTCTAAAAGGACAACTTCTGCAGCCTCTATAATTAAAACCATTCCCAAATCAAGATCCAAAAAGGTCACAAGAGAACTTAAGAAGAAAGTGACTACTCTTCGAGATGAACCTACTGATGATGAAGGAGATGCTCAACTTGAAACAGAAGCTGAAAAACTCGCTAAGACTTCAAGCAAGAAGGCAGATAAAGGAAAAGCTTTAGTTACTCAAGAAGAATCAGTAACCTCACCAATGTCTGAATCAGAAGAAGATGAACAGCTGCAACTCACCTTACGAAAAAGCAAAGATTCAGAAGAGGAAAGAATTGCTAAAGTTAGTAAGAAAGGTGAAGGTTCTAGAACTCAAGAGCCGGTAAGCCCAACACCAGAAGAATCAGAAAGAGATCAAACATCGGAAGAAACACATTCACAAACCGAATCATCTTCTGAACAAGCTAATGATGACTCTGAAGATGAAGCTGATGATGACTCTGAAGATGAAGCTGAGTCATCAAGTTCTGAACATAACGAATCACTTGACAAACCGGCTGAATCTGAAGTTGTAGTTGAAGCTTCAAAAGACAAAGACAATGAGGAATCCGAGAATGAAGAGAGTAGCGATGAGGAAGACAAATCAGAAAGTGAAGAAGTCAATGATGAAGAAGAAGAAGTGAATGATGAAGAAGAAGTAAATGATGAAGATGATGAGGAGTCGGATGGTGAGAAAAAGGATGAGCTACTTGAAACCAGTCAAGATACCCCTATTGACATTGTAGGAGTTGATGAAGGACAACCAACAGTACAACCACAACAACAACCTTTATCACCACCTCAAAGTCATCCATAGCAAATCCCTAACACCACTGTGGTTCACTCAAGCCTGTTGAAATCATTACGTGATCAATACAACGCACTCCAGTTACAAGTAAATGAGCAAAAGCTTGAGATTGAAGCGTTCAAAACTTATAAAGTTGATGAAGCAGTTGAGGAGCAGGTGAAACAGAGGTTACCTGGGGAAGTTCAGAAGTATGTTCAGAAGGAACTTCCTTCTGCTGTGAGACATTATGTCAACAGGAATCTTGCAGAGCTCGTGTCTAACAGGTTTCAAACTACGCCAATCACTGTTCAGACTGTACCTCCAAAACCTTCCATAAGTGATCTCAAAGGTAAATTACTGGAAGCTATCATGAATGATCCGGAAGAAAATGATCTACGCAAGGCACTTATCAAGTCTATCAAGAAAGCCGAAAAGAAAGGAGAATCCTGCAAAAGGACTACTGCCACTAAGCGTCGACATGATGATTCCGACCCTGACGATCAGCCACAACCTGACAAGAGGAAGAAAGTGTCCGGTTCCACCTCCAGTGTTCCTACCAACACCACAACTGCTAATGTTTCTGCTGAACCAAACCCTCCACAATCTACTGAAGATCCTCACCCCTCACAAACTACTGAAGATGTTGATGTCAATGTCGATGAAATCCCTCCACTGATCACCGAAACCATCTCGGAACCACCCAAGGATGCACAGTTAATTCCTGCTCCTGAATGGATTAACCCTGATGCTCCTTCCTTTAATTGGTTTGATGAAATTGTTGAGGCTTATCCTGATGACCCTCAAGCTGAAGAAATGACTGAAGGATCAATCATAGGCTTCACAAAAAGAATTAAAAAGGTGATGCAAACTCAAAGACTTCAGCTATCCGATTTAGTTAAGATTCGCAAAGCAGGGTTCACCGAGTTCAAGACATGCACTACATCTGAACTTGAGTTTGAATACAACGTGGAGGAGGTTGCAAGAGCTTTGTCTGAAAACATTACTTGGGAAAGGAGACCGTCTTGGGATAAACTCTATCATGGCACGGAACCCCTCGTTGATGAATTCCATTATCAAGACTTCTCACAACCATTACCTCTTGTTGGTCCTCCAAGTGATCCGAAGCTCCCTAAGCAATACTTCTTCAACAAACACCTTCTCTATCTTATTCATGGGAACACGAATCTGAATCACCGTTATGCAACATCTCTCACCAAATTCAGGGCCGCCTCATATCCTCTAGAAACACTCGAAGATCAAATGAGAGGCTTGCATTCCACCTCTATCTCCAAATACAATCATGAAGCTGCATTATGTACTCTTCCGTGGCCAGAGATGCGTAAATGGTTCTACAAATACAAGCTGACTTTCCGATCCAATCACAGAGTCTTCTCGAATCTTCGCATTCTTGCCATCACAGCTGTACAGAGCACCGAAAAGAGACATGGATATAACTTTCTTGATAAAATTGAGGTCCGTCGAAGTGATGATCAAATTTACACATTCAGTGAAGCTGACTATCATCGCTTGAACCCCAATGACATTGCTGACATATACTTGCTCAAGGTTCAAGGTAAACTCCAAAACTTGTCCGGTAGCCTTCAGTATGACGTCATCAACTCTATTTTGCTCTTCATGCGTCAAACCATTATCAAAGCAAGAGTCGAAGATGCACAACTTGGGGTCGAAAGTTACCAAATGTCACTCAACTTCACTGCTCCACAGTTATATCCTCCTGACATCCCGCATTTAAGACCTTTCATCTTCAACAAGAAACCGTTTGGAGTGGTTTACCCGCACGACGATAGTTACCGTTTCATGAAGTACGAAGAGGTTCATAAGTTTGGGGATCAGACTCTCAGATTTGTCAGAATTCAGCTAAATGAAAAGCTCAAAGAGTATAATAGTGGGATTAAGGTGGGATGGAATAAAAGAGATGAGAAAGAAGCACTTAAGTTCCTGGCTAGGATTGATCAAAAGCTGAGGTTCAGGGAGCAGATACGAACTCTGGAGAGCTTAATTGGAGCAAGGGAACCTATTCAGAATATCCTCACTTACCGCCGTCCAGACACTCCTCGAATATGATCAGATTGGTATTCTATTAACTTGGTTTCATCATTATTTTTTCTTCATCCATTACTATGGTTTGTGCACACATTACAGTGTACAACCCGTGCTTGTAATTAAAGGACCCTCAGGTACGCTTCAGTGCCTCAATCCTTATATAAGGAGCGAAGGCTTCTTACTTTTGAGTAGAATTAATCAAACATTTTCTGATTTTCATAATTCTGCTCAAAAGACAAGTATTTCACCTCAATGAGTATTCACTTGTTGAGGGGGAGCACTTGAAAACTCATCGTTTTTTTGGAAAACAAAAGTTCTTGTTGATATCTCCCCATAAGACTCAAAAAGCATATTTTAATCAAATGTTTGTCAAAAACAACATCTTATATGCTATTTTTGAGGGGGAGAAAAGGAAAGTGATTAAAATATGAAAGTGAAAAGTTGCTGAAATGTCAAATCTCATGCGAGCTAGACTCAGATTCACCCAGGAATTGACGAAACATAAAAGTTAGTAAATTCGAAAAGACTTTTCCTCGACGGGTAATAACATCAAGTTAGTTATTAGAGCTAGTTGTCACCTAAAAGCTGACAATGGAACTCTTTAACTAGCCACGTAACCTTGTCTCGAAAAGGATTAGTCTTAGTAGAAATGTACCATTTCGAGAAACTTTCTGTGAACTTGACCAGGCCGGGTAATAACTTCAAGCTAGACTAACTAGTGATGTAAGCGTGTCTCGAATCGGTCTCGTTCACTGAAAGTGGATCAATTCAAAGTGCTCGCTCCTCCCGCATGTGCAAATTTATTAAATACATATGAGCACATGTGAAGGGGGAGCCCTTCATAAACATAAAACTCTCAAAGTGTTAAACTAAATGTTTGATAAACACAAACACTTTGAGAGATTTTCAAAGGTTTCAATGGCAATTATAGGATAGTCATGGAGTTATAAGGTGACTAAGGTTAGGAAATAACCGTCCTATGATCCGCCTAAACCGGAGGGATCTACCCAAGGACATCACCAATAGTTAGAACTAGAAGTCCTTAGGAATGATACGAAAAAAGGAGTAAAAGAATGAAAGGAGAAAGAAGGGGTTGAAGAATTAAAAAGAAAAGTAATGAAAAGGGAAAAAAAATAGCCCTCCATGTGATTCAACCTTAGGGCAGACACCGGGTTCAACTCATATGCCACTGGTTGTTGCTAAGGCAACACCGGTATTGAAGATTAAGTCGTCATGGACCCAGTGACGCAATGCACTAAACCTTCTTAACCACTCAAGTTCTCTTAAAAGAGCTTGTTTCATTCTCACGGGGAACCAGTGTAATCTATCGACTTATCTCTTAGAGATAGTTGATATTGAAGCAGGAGACCCCTCCCTAGTCTCCGTATAGGAAACCTAAGTGAGCACTTATCGAGTCTAGAGCCATGAGATACATCAAAGATCTCTTAGGAACACTTAGTATCTCTACAACTGGTGTTCTACATCAATGGGCACCAGCTGTAACTTATCGAGTCCTTCGCAGATCTTTGCAATCTGCCGAGAACGTTTATGAGAGAATTACACAAGTATTTCTCAATGATTGAACTGAAATTCCTGCCAGGGTCAACATCAAACAGCCCTGACAGCAGGTCACTTCGGTAACCCCATAAGGGTTACGCTTAGTGTTCTTGGTGGTTCTTTAGCGATCTACAATCGTGGAGTGATCCCCATCGACTCACCCAGTCATTGAGCTACCTAGTAGGTCGTAAGCTCCTTCGGGAGTATCTGATATGGGAACGGCCTGGATAAGGATTAGAAGGAGTCTTCACAATATGCTGTTGGCAAGCTCTAATTCCTTATCTGTAAGTACCGGTTGATTATTGCTAACTGTTTACTTGCAGGTACATCTCCTCCATGATGGTAGATTCCAGTATGCTTATACATACATCTTGAAGCAAATGAACGCTCCCCCTAAGATCTTAACACCGCAAAGTTCAAAGAAAGATTCTACGCCAAAAGGAAGAATCTGCAAAGTATAAAGACTAAAGATCTGAGTGTACGCAAAGGAACTTCGTGATTTCATAAGTCAAAATCCAAAGATGTATAAGCATGTTGGAATGGCGGACAACCACCACAGACACCGGAAGTGACGATCGGCAGATAACTTCATAACTTGATCACCATCACATCAACAAAGAACAAAGTACAAAGAACGATGAAAGATTATTCTTACTATTTTTGAGGACGTCGACTACAAAGTCAAAGTATAGAAGATGACGACGTCAAGCAACCTTTGATGACCGACCCTTAGGGGGAGATTGTTGGGAACAGACTTTATTATTTCAAGTGTCGGTCATTGAGTTTTGGTATAGGTTGCATTACTTAGCTATAACATTAGTTATCTTATGTATTTTGTAAGTTTTATGCTTGGTTTATAGGTTTGGATAAAGTCTAAGGGCTAAGTATGTCATATTGTGTAAGTTTAGAGAAGCCCTAATCCTTACCTATAAATATCCAGGTATAACCTCATTTTGAGGTTGGTTGGTTCACTAAGTAAGGTTATTTGTTTCATATTGTTATTAGGTGTTCCTTCCACTCTCTCTCTAAACTCTCTTTCTCTCTCTAGAATTCTTATGTGATTATGTTGTAGAAATGGTGACCTAACAATCCCATGCATCAAGTTTTTGGCGCCGCAGCCCGGGGAATAGTTATTGTCTAGGTTAGGATTTCTTTCTATTAGATCTACTTGCTAGATTCCTTTCTAGTAAGATTTTATTTTTTATTTTTAGGTTCTCTTTAGTCTATCTTATTTCTTCATGTCTTTGTTCGTAATCTTTACCATCCGACATCATGGAAGGTGGTAACATCTTTGAACCCATCAACCCACCACAACAAAACCATCCACAAAACCCACCACTAGCAAACCAACCTCTTAGGCCCCGAACCCTAGGAGAGTATTCCCGTCCTAGCCACCAAGGCTATCGAAACACTATTGAGCTCACTCAAGGAGCCAATGTGCCCCCCTTGCGATCCGACACCATCTGGTTGGTGCAAAGCGGATGTGCATTCCATGGACTTCGTTTCGAAGATCCTAACCTACATCTCAAGGATTTCCTTAAAATCGTAGATTCTATAGACCTTGATGTTACAACTAGAGAGTTGACCCAATTATGCCTATTCCAATTCTCTCTACGTGATCAAGCTAGTCAATGGCTTGAACGTTTACCCGCAGGATCCATCACCTCATGGGATGATGTCACCACTCGTTTCCTTGCTCAATTTTCCCCACCGGGGAGAACTACCAAGCTTAGAAATGATATCTTGATGTTCCAACAACGTCAAGCTGAAACTCTATATGAACCATGGACTCGTTTCAAGGACTTACTCCAAAAAGTCCCTCATCATGGCATAGATCTCCAAGTCCAAATCTTCTATGACCATATCGATCCCTCCACAAGGCGAGCCATCGACCAATCGGCCAGTGGCAAACTACGTGATCTAAGTGCGGAAGAATCATGGGAACTCATAGAAGATCTTGCTCTCTATGACAACGAAAGTTGGAATGATCCCCGTGATTTGAACAAAACGGTCAAGGTAATATCTTTGCCTTCGAACAATTCTAGCACTCCTGACCGTAGGATCATGGAACTTGAGGACCAAGTCAAGTTTCTCATGAAATCTTACGAAGCTCCTAAGCCTTCAAGCCAAGTGAACAAAATCACTTCTTCATGCGAATTATGTAGTGGTCCCCATGACACTCATGATTGCGTGGAACTCCCCGGAACAGCTTTTGCGGATTACGCATCCTCGTGTACTGACGAAGCGAGAGATAAGTGGTACACTTTCAAACCCAAGCCATACCCTTATGGTGATTCCTACAACCCTTCTTGGAAAAATCACCCGAACCTTAGGTGGAAACAAAACCAAAACAATTCTTCCAATCCGCCTAATCGTTACCAACCAAACGGTCCACCCTCCAACCGTACTTTCAACAACAATCCTTCCAACAATTATGGTAGTACCAACAATCTTGAAGGGTTGATGTCCAAGTTTATGGCATCTTACGAAGCTCGCATATCTAAGTTTGAAGCTAATTTCAAACAAAAGCAAAGCGAGATGACCACCAAAATTGACACATTGTTGAAAGTTCTCAATGACCGAGAAATGGGAGCACTCCCAAGCGACATGGTCAAGAACCCGAAACTAAACGTTAACTCCATATCATCGATTTCGTCACCCACTCCTTGTCCGCAATACTACTCGGTTAAATCAATGAGCACGTGTTTCAAGCAAAACCAAATTCTTCAAAAGGGCCAATCGAATGAAACACCCAATATCAAACCGGTCAAAAGCATAGCTGAAACACCTCCTACACAAGACCTTGATGATGAATTCAAGGAGCTCCACCTCGAATGCCCCGTCATTGATGTCTTAGCCCGTGCTCCCTACAATAGTGCCCTCCTAGAAAAATATGAGAAGTTTAAATTGGGTAAAAATGGGACCGCCTTTGTTCAAAACAAGTTGCCTAAGAAGCTTGATGATCCAGGTATATTTGTTTTGCCTTGTAAGATAGGAAAATCCAAAGCTTTCGACACACTAGCCGATTTAGGATCAAGCCTCAACTTGATTCCCTTATCCCTTTTTACCACTCTTAAGCTAGGAAAGTTAGAGGAGACGGAGGTACTAATTGGTCTAGCGGATGGGAGTATTGCCCACCCGGTTAGGATGATCAAGGATGTAGTTGTTCACGTAGGGAAGTTAACTATTTTAGCGGATTTTCACGTCCTAGATATGGTTAGTGATACTACATGCCCATTGTTAGTATGAAGAGGATTTTTAGCAACCGCTAGTGCAATGACAGATTGTAAGGAGTTTAAGATAGCGTAGGTGAGGGCGATACTTGGTCGGTATATGATGTTAAGAAGCATAGCAATGATTGTGAGGTCGAACCAACACCACATTGGGTAGAGATGAATAGGAAACCATATAGATATGGACCTTGGATAGAAAGAAACTTTATAGGACCTCAACGCCCATTCTATCTAGAAAAAGATTTCATCGATAAAACACATTCGGTGGAACAACTCATAGCTAGAGATGAGGAGCTAGACCCTTTTGAGGACCCCCTAGTCTTTAGGAAAATGATTGAGTTCTTAGGCGTAATGCCGATTAACATAGAGATGAACAAGTGGAAAAGAGAAGGGGATAAGTGTGAATGGAGGTGGGACAAACCACCTAAGGAAGGTGACGGATCATGGCACATGAAAATGATTTTATATGATCCGGATGGAGAAAAGTTTGAAAGGTTATACCGTACCAAGAAAACCGATAGGAAACTGAAACCCAAGTTTGATCCCAAAGATGTCCTCAATGAGGAACTCACCCATATAACGTAATTGCCCATGACCTTGAGTCTAGCTACAAGACTCGTAAATAAAGAAAAGCGCTTCTTGGGAGGCAACCCATGTTTTGTGTGATTTTTAATTGTTTGATTGTTATTTGCTTCCGTATGCATGCCTTATTTTTATTGTTGGTAGATCATGTTTCAAATAAAATTGTGAAAATGCTTTATTTTGTCGTTTAACTTCGTCTTAACTTCATATAAAGGTATTTTGCAAAAAGCTAAGTGTACTGGGAAACCCCAAATTTGTTTTTAAGAAACGAAATTGATCATGATTCTCCGCAATATTAAATGGACATGTGTATTAGTATTTGTTAGAGTCAAATGCTTGTATCGAGTCATAATGATGTTTTGCTGGATTTTCCAGGAAGTAGGACGTAAGTTTTTCCAGAAATTTTCCTGAAACTTAACGTAAAGATTTCTGCAGGTCACTTCTGATGACGTCATGTGTAAAATTCTGGAAATTTTGCTAGTTTTGTTTTTCTAACAGAGTCTTAAAGTTTTTGTTAATTCTTTAGTTTTATAAACTCCAGGAAATCTGCAAACATTCATTCCTCAAGCATTATATCTTAATTTGCTTTCTAGGATTTATTAGTATATATAGATTTCCGCCGATTTTACGCGAGGTTACCTTGTTTGTTTTCTTAGGTTTAACAGGTTATGTATGACAAGAAGATGATTTATTTTTCTGGAAGGGAAGCTTTGAACGTTCATTTTCTTGGAGGAAGACTTAACCTTGTTACCACACTATCCACACTGAACGAATCAGGGGAGTATTTGTTTTCATTCTTTTACCTGTTTCACTTTTACATTCTTTAATTGCACATTGGGGACAATGTTCATACTAAGTGTAAGGGGAGGGTAAATGATGATACCTTATAGGATACACTTGCACTTGAGTTTGTTTGTTTGATGGTAGAATGTAATAAAACTAAGAGAAATACTAGTTAGTGTAATTTTAGCGCCAAATTTAAATTTTTTTACAACATTTAGGAGTGAAACTTTAGCCTTAGCAAGCGTCTCATGGATAGGAGTTGTATGACAAGCAGAAAACCGTACCATTCAGAAAAATTTTCCACCCAAATATGTGAGGTTCGCCTTTAGATTTGATAGGAAAAGCATTCATTATTAGTGCTTATGAGTGTACCGGTAGCATTTAGATTCTAGAACTTGCGTTAGTGATGCATCCCGATACTGCTAGTGAGACTACATTCGTGTAGTAGGATTTACTACATGATAAAAGGCATTAGGATCACCCTTGTGTTAAACCTGTATCATAATTACTTGACCATTTAAGTCATATTACTTGGCTAGTAAAGTCAACTAATTTTTCTCACACCATTAGCGTTGTACTCATTTTTAGTACACTAAACCCCTAGTACACCCCTCCGAGCCTATCTTTTCGTTTATAACTTTAAGCATCTTAGTTAAAGGAAGAATTTGTTACAACCCACTTAAATGTACACCCAAATCGCCTTAGCCTTCCGTGTATGCACTCATCTTTAGTGCATTATTGTTATTTGTTAAAACCCTTAGTTAATTATCTAATTAATTACATGGTTGCTAAGTCGAGTCATATCCTTGTACATATTGTTTTGGGACGATTGGGACTCATGGGTAAAGGGCTTATGTTATGGAGTAACGGGGAAGAACATCATATTATTACCCCCATATGTGCGTTAATTTTAAAAGTACTCCAAGTGTTTTGATTATCTTGATTCGAGTCATTAGATTAGTTTATTGTAAAGTATGTAAAAATTCAAGTGTAAGGGGAATGTACATTCCCTATGATGTATTATTTTGGATGGTATGGTAAGAGTGTATGCAAAAAAAAAATCGAAAAAATTAAGAAAAAAGAAAAAAATAGAAAAAGAGAAAAAAGAAAAACATACGGACTACCACCCGTTTCATTCTATGTCTGTTTTAGGCCGTAAAATAGCTACGTACTTTCACTAATGTATCGTTTTGGTACGTGTACTTATTTCCGTTTCACTTAATGCTGTATACTTTTATTTTTTGTTCCATTTTGCACAAATTTTACTGGCAACCGGCTAAACTTTTGAAAAACCGGCTAAAGTCTCAAAGACTTTTGGGTTTAGGCCGTACAATAGCTACGTACTTTCACTAATGTATCGTTTTGGTACGTGTACTTTTTCCCGTGTCACTTAATGTTGTATACTTTTATGTATACTTTCGGTAAAACAAGTTTAGCAGTGCAAAATGGTACAAAACATAAAAGTATACAACATTAAGTGAAACACAAATAAGTACACGTACCAAAACAATACATTAGTGAAAGTACGTAGCTATTTTATGGCCTAAACCCTTTATGTTTTTGTTATTTTTTTATTTATTAGCTTAACTCGAGTCTAGTCTTGGCTTAGCAACACCATATTGTACATGTAATTAACCAAGATGATTAACTCGCCACCAGTAAAGATTGCCTATATCCAACAAAACCGTGTATTCCATATCCCTACACCTAATGTTATAACCCTTTGAAAGACCTCTTTGATAGTTTATCCTAGGTGCTTACGCCATGTGGTGGTGGTTTGATCCTTTTCCAAGCCTATGGTAATCTATTTTGCTATGACAGGTAGTGAGAAATGTTTTCCAATTCCATATTGTGATATATACTTTATTACACCTGAGAGATGTGAGTATCTAAACACTATTTGTGAGGTGCTAGTGTATGACCTCCATGCTTGTCTTTGGTCTTTAGTGGAACGATTATTTGTTGTAATTACTTTTATATTAGTGTTAAATGACCCCTAACTTGTATTTTGATTAGAATAAAAGCGCATTTGCTTGAGGACAAGCAAATCTCAAGTGTAAGGGTATATGATAAGGCGAAAAATGAACCGTTTTTAGGGGGTCATTTAAGCCCGTATTTGAATTTATTTGATCAAATATTGCCCTAAATCATTTCTTTTGTCATTTTAGGTATTTTTGGAGTGAATTTTGGAAAAGGAAGCATTTTAGACGTAGAAAACGATAAAGTCTTAATTTTCCTTGCTGGGGACAGTACCTGATGGCGTCAAGAGTCTTCATGTGACGGCGTCAAGAGTTGGAAGTGGTGACGGTCCAGAGAAAATGTGACAGCGTCACGTTTGGCCGTCATGGTTCAAGATATGGTGACGGCCCAGAGTAATATTACACATGACGGCGTCAAATCTAGATCTAGGCAATCCGATCTCATTATGGGCGGCGAGTTGACGGCGTCCGAAATTCCTTCTTGATGCCGTCACCCTGTAAAATCTATATATAGTTTTGCAATTTTCATTCATTAGAGAGAGACAAGTAGGGTGTAACTTTGGAGAAACCCTAGCATGAATTTTACTGCTTTTTCAAGGGTTTTTACCCTTTGAAACCTTTCATGTCAATTTGAGATAAGTACTCTTTCAATTCAATCAATATGTCTATGTGTTGTTTGAATATATCTTACGCTTGTCTTGAATTCAACATGCTAGGCTAGATCTCTTGTGTGTTTGCTTAAATGTAGTGAAACCTAGATGTTAATTATGGGTTGATTGCATCTTAGTTATTGGGTTAGTTGATTAGCAACTAATTCCGCCCACTCTTCAAAAAACCCGAGATTTTATTTGGTTTTATAAAAATATAACATACAAAAAGAATCATCCCTCACCTCTAGATCTATTTTTTAGGTTTTCTAATCCTAGCGACACTATTCCTGAGTTGAACGATCAATCCATGGTACTTGTCACTATACTATACAACAACGATCAGGTACACTGCCTGGTGGGGGTTGTAACCTTCTCGATATCCCTCGAGAGGTAAAGCCTGGTGCGATTCCCACGCATCACAATCCCTTCAAGATTATCTCTGACGTAGTGTTCTACAGCGGAAGGAAGTCTCTCCTGATTATACTTTTGAACCTCTCTTGGTAATCTCTGTTTCGCCTGGTGCTCAACTGCTGCATCAACATTATAAATTTTGAACGCTTCAACATCACGCTTTTGTTCGTTAACTTATTTCTGGAGCGCTTTGATTTGATCATGTAATGATCTTAGCAAGCTTGGGTGACAACTGTTCGAAGATCAGTGTCTTCCAGAGGATGACCTTGTGTAGGTGATAAAGGTTGTTGTTGTTATTGAGCTGTTGATGGTCCTTCACCAATACCCATAATGTCAATAGAGGTGTCTTTACTTGTTTCAAGATGCTCATCCTTACCATCACCATCCGAATCATCATCACTTTCATCATTCTTGTCTTCTTCATCATCTTTAGTTTTCTCGGCTTCTTCACTTTCAGAATTCTTCTCTTTATCACTGCTTTCCTCATTGTCGGATGCATTATCATCTTTGCCTTTAGAAGCTTCTTCTTCTTCTTCACTTTCTTCTGGTTTATCGAGAGAGTCTTTTGGTTCAGAACTGGATGACTCAGTTACATCATCGGAGTTTTCATCATCTTGTTCAGAGGATGAAAATGTTCGAGATCGTGTTTCTTCTGATGATTGGTCATCTCTTTCCGAGTTTGGAGTAGGCATTTCCATATCCTGAGTACCAAAACCTTCACCTTTCTAAGTTATTCTTGCAATTCTGTCCTCCTCTGATAGTTTGCTTTCTCTTAAAGTAAGTTGCAATTGTTCCTCTTCTTCAGATTCGGACATTGGTAAGGTGACCGATTCTTCTTGAGTTTCTTTTTCTTTTCCCTTATCTGCGTTCTTCTTCTTAGTCAATGTAAGCTTTTCAGTCTCATGCTGAGCATCTCCTTCATCATCAGTTGGTTCATCTTGAATAGTTGTCACTTTCTTCTTAGATTGTATAGTGACTTTCTTTGTTCTGGATTTGGGAATTGTTTTGATTTTAGATGCATCTTTTGAAGTTTTCTTTTTCTTCGGTTGAGTCAAACCAACACGGTCGTTTCTTTGAGCTTCATCGTATACTAAATATGCCTCAGTGCTACGGACTACTTCAGGTATCAGATTATCTGGGATTCTCATTCCTTGTTTCTGAGTATTTGTCTTCTGAATCCTGGTTTTAGAATACTTATAATCCATAACAGGAGTGTGTTTCTTATCTTCCAATCTACGTTCAATCTCTGGGTGTATTTCCATGAAGTGAGCAATGAGACACTTTGTGAATCTGTAGAATGGAATTCTAGTGATTGAGGATTTCTGAAACTGTCTTGCTTGATAAACCATATCCTCCCAAATCAATTGAGCATAGTCAATGTTTGCTTGTTTGACAACCCCCCAGAAAATCTGCACCATTTCTAGAGAAGGATGTTCATGCCAAGTTTCCTTGCCCGTTAAACTGTTGGTGAGGATTGAGTAAAGTGTGAGCCATGGTTGTGGAATGAATTTCCTGTCGACATGGGATATTTTGTTGAGTTTGACTTGTGATTCATCATACTGCAGTTCTTGAAGAAGTCTGATAACATCTGACAATGAAGGCAACGGAGTGAATTTCTTTACATTAGCAGGCAAGCTAAGAACAGTGCGGAGAGTTTGTACATCAAATACAACTTGTTTGTGATCAAGACGAACACCCAATGTTTTCTCAGTTTTGCTAATTTCAATAGATTCCCAAAACTGTGTTAAGTAGACTTCTGGTACTGTAGTTGTGATGGTGAGAAGGTTAAAAATGAAGTGTTCTTTGAGTATCTCTAAGATGATAGCACAAGTAGGATGACATGTGATTGTCTCAAGAACTATCTTATGGTTTGTCTTTGCGATTATCATTTCATCTCCTTTAATCAGTTTGTGTCTAGGTGTTGATGCCTTTGCCATGTTTGGACCTGGAATGAGTCATAAAACCGACAAACGCAATGTGGTGATAAGCTTGTTAGTGTTAGATAAAAGAACAATTTTCCATGATAGAAATACAAACACCTAAGACAAAATCATCATCGCATATACATCAGATGATAGAGAACCACTTCATAAACAGAGAATCACATCAGTTAGATAAACATAAGTCACATAACTCGAAAATATATTCTTTAAAGTCTAAGTCGACGAAATACCCGTAACTTGATAAAATTTTGAAAAATTTCGGCAGCATTTCTTTTCATAAAATAGGAAAAAACTAGAACCCATACGTGATGGTTCCATTTGAAACTCCTAACTCGGAGTGAAAAATCCATGAAACAAGATCAGTCCACAAAAAATTATATCATAACTAGAAAAATATGTGTAACTCGATAACAATTCCTTAACTCGATAATTATGACATAACTCGAAAGAATTTTTTGGACTAAACTCGATAAAAATAAAGTTAACTCGGAAAAAATTGAAATACCTCGATGAAATTGACTTAACTAAAAAACAATTCACTTAACTCGAAAAACATTTGACTTACCAAGAAAAACAAATGTAAGTCGATAAGGAAAGATGTAACTCGATAAGTATAGGAGTAATATCAAACTCGATAAGCTTCCACATCCAAACTCGATAACCAAAGAAATACTCAAACTCGATAACCAAAGAAATACTCAAACTCGATAAACAGATTAAAACAAAGGCAAATTAGATAATATCCTCTCTTAACTCGATAGAATTTATAAAACACACAAACTCGATAAACACAATCTAACTTGACAACATCCACTATTCTAACTCGATAAGCACATGATTTTAATTCGAGAACCCAGCCAGATATTTCAAACTTGATAAACTTATGCAAACTCGCTGAAATTTACACATAACTCGACAAGATCATAACTTGCTAATCCAAAATATGAATGTGAAAATTAGGCCTGTGGTCTACAATAGTTGAGTGATAAAAGGTATCAAGATACACAATCCAATCCAAAACTAAACATAAGCCTAACGCGTTTCACGCAAAAGATCAAACAGTTGGTGACTAACAATGAAATTCAAGCTAATGTTAAGTTGATGCCATGAAACTCTAGGACCATGTATATAATTCACAAATAAGCCACAAACAGTTCACATAATCAAACAAACACAACCTCATTGGGTGCCAAGAAGGAATAACGAGCATATAAACCCTAATCACCTAAATTATGCTAGATGGGATCAAAATGAAACAAGATAAAGGTGGAAAACTACACTTTGGGACATGCCGCAATTAACCATCTATATCAATTAACCTAATACCCACCATCTAAGAAACACCCAAATTCATAGATTATGAACCCTAACAATCGATTTGAGACAATAACAGTCATATAATGTTTTAAAGAAAATTAAGGCACAACAGCTTGATACCTTGTGTTAGAAGAAGAACGTTGACGGTTATTCGTCTTGTTGGAAAATTTGCTAAAAGCACGAGCAATGAGAGCAAGTCCCTGATTCAACGTGTTAAAATCCTCATCTTCATCATCATTGGAATTCGAGTAGTACACTGCATCATTGTTGTTGTATGGAACAGGTTGAGTGGAAGAATGCTGTGGAGATGAATCATAAGAAACCATTGGATTTGAGGTAGAAGATTGTAGATAACTAAAGTAACTCTGTTCTTGAGCATAAGCATGATTTGTCATTGGAGGTGGAGCATAGTGAGATTGAGCTACAGGTGCCAAAGAATTTGGTGTTGGTGGTGGTGAGTAACCTCCTCGAAGAGCTCGATCTTTTTCCACTTCAGGTTCATGGTGTTTCAAAAAATCATACAACAAGCCATATGGTTCATCATGAAGATTTTTCGTTTGTTGAACGAATGTCACATACTTTTGCCAATCAGGACCAAGACTACCGACAAATTTGGAATTCACTGCGATCCTTAGTATTGTAATTTTGTGACGTTCCAAGTCATTGACCACATTAGTGAAACGGTGATAATATGATTCAAGTGACTCTCCTGGTTCAATTGTGATGCTTGTGTATTCCATGTAGAGTTTTGATTCCATATCATCTTTGTTCAACTGAGTGCCTTCCATGAGGAGATGAATATGTTCCCACATAGCTTTAGCAGTTTTCTGAGCATCAACACTTCTATAGATAGGATTTGGTATTCCTTGAAGTATATAAGCCATGGCATACTCATCAGCTTCACGATGTAGTTTCTGTTCTTCTGTGAGTTGAGATTCTGGAACAGGTTTCTCTACAGGAGCACGTGGAGGATCAGCAGTTGGATCACCACTGTCTAGTTTTGTTGGCCACTGAAATGGTCCTTCAAGTATCACTTGTTTCAAGAATTTTCCATGGGGTTTCTTAAGTTTAAGAAATCGTAAGAATCTACTTGACCATTGAACATAATTCCCGGGTGTGAGCATTGGGGGTGTTTCAAGTGAACCTGCCTCGTGTCTGGATTGTTGAGTTGTAATAACTTCACACATTCGATCAAACCAGTGAGGTTGTTTGGACGAATACTGATTCGGTTGTTGTGACATTGGATATGGTTGTTGTTGAGGAATGAGTTGATCTTTTTGCATCATGAGATATTGTTGTTGTGGATGGAACGGTTGTTGATACGATTGTTGCGGTTGTTGATACGATTGTTGCTGTTGATATTGCTGTTGCTGATACTGCGGATACTGATGTTGTGAAGGATGAGAAAAGAAGTAATTAGGAGGTTGAGACATCTTTCGTGATTATGGTAAACTTTGATCGTTAAAGAAAAATAAAGGTTGGAATTTTAAGTTGATTTGATAACTTGAAAAGTTTGGTTTTCTAGCTAGGTATGTTTAAGTATTTTTAGACTTAACTGTAACTCGGTATGTTTACTCAAATTAGTCTAACTCGGTATGTATTAGTCTAACTTGGTATGTTCAATTAGAGATCCAAACTCGATAAAGGAAATCAAGTCTTTAACTCGGTAACAGTCTAACTCGGTAACTAGAATTAATTTGGGCAGAGTATCCCTTAGGTAGTAGCCACAAAGAACCTTACTCGATATACTATAAGGTGAAGGCTAACTCGCCAAATTATCCTTAACTCGCAGAAACAGTTTTAAAAAAGACTCTAACTCGCTAAGAATTGTCTCTAACTCGCAGAAATATTGCAAACTCGCTAAGTTAAAAAGACCCTAACTCGCTAAGAATAAACCCAAACTCGGTAAAAACCAAGATTTCTAACTCGACAGAAACACGATGAACAGTAACCGAATATTAAGAATTTCACTTTTAAACCTAGTTTTTCTACCAAATCAAACCTAAATCAACCTATATTATCCCTTGGCGAATGATACCACTTGTTAGGTCACCATTTTACAACATAACTGTGACACCCCCAAAATTTACAACGCAGCGGAATACCGATTTGGGTGTCACTTCATAGTTCATACAAACAAGTTACATAAAACAACCTCAAAAGAGACGTTTAATAAAATGTCACATTCGATTTGATAAATCAGAGTACAAAGGTCCCAACAATTTCTTTTTAAAACTTAAGCTAAAAGAATTAAAACATGACACATATATGTATTTTAAAGATAAAAAGTTATCGAATGTGTAGAAAATAAGTCCTTCAATATTTGATATCCACGCGACTATGTTAGCTCCCAATGCTCAGCTAGCAAATAATACTTGAGAAAATACATGCTAAAAAGTCAACATAAAGTTGAGTGAATTCATAGAGTTTAATAAGTAATAAGTTGAATACAAGCATTATTTATCAACAGACATATAACAAATACATGTCGGGTAATAAGATTTATAGCATTGAGCTCATGAAACCGAACCTTGACCTAGTTTAACAGTGCCCCGAAAAGGGTAAGATTTGCCATTTACCACAACCTCTCAATATTATGTGACCGTTGAAAGGTGAGCGCTACTCACTCGGCCAAGCCCGCCAAGCCTAATATGCATATTCATAATACCAACGTTTCCCTACGGAATTAACGGTTCATGATGGGGACTTAATTGGCAAGAAATACTCAATGTCTGATGTCTATAAATCATGTAATTGGGTCAAGCATACCAAAAAGAAAGCTACTTATATTCGGTTTGTAAAACTAGCATGTATCCCCCTCGCGAGATTTATAAAACATTTAAATGAGTAAAGGCGAGGCTATGAACTCACCTTAAGAGCAACAAGATCAGAAGTAAAATCGATCTTCGGACGAGTGCGAAGCGTCTAAGTACAACCTAAAAGACGTGACGCGACTTAGAATGATAAAGAAGAGCGATATGAAAAAGTAAATCAAATGATCACGAGATATGTTTCCGAGATAAGCATGGCATTGCACTAAGACTTAACCCAAGATATTTTCACTCTAATATTGATGTTCGACCAGGTCTTATAGGTAATAAAACACCTACCAAGTTTCATCCCTCAATTCTTATCTTACCTATGTGTATCTACACGTTTTAGAGTTCAAGACAAGACGTAAAATATTAAATTCTGGATTTGACTCTATTTTAAGTGAGACCAATTGGAGGTGTTAGCCTAAGATGTCTACTACAGGTCTCAAGTTTTATTCCAACAATTTTAGTGTACAAACCTGGAGTTAAACTCCTTTTTCAAACAGTAGTTCAGAACGGATCAATTTTAGCAAAACGGCCATAACTAATTCATCCGAAGGAGTTGATAAACCCTCCAATTAGCCACAAGGTCCTCATTTGTTTTACCCTTCACCCATTTAAAAACCCAGTAGCCTCTAGTTCTAGAATAATTCGTTACAAGTAAAACAATCTGCATTACAATTTCTGGGTACACACTAAATATGTTTTTACGGTTTTGGTCGTATCTCGACCATCCGGAATAGTTGGTGCTTCGGCCAACTCACCACTAGGACCTGAGATATTATACTATCTATTCATGAAAATCTTCAGTAGGCTACAAGCCAAAATTTACCCATTAAAATACAATCTATCTACAAGTCACCCATTTGGACTAGTTTCACTAAATTGGGCATAACTCGGTCATCCGGATGAGTTACCGCTCCATCCAAATCACCACATACACCTTGTATGTTGCTCCACTCAACTAAGTCATAAAATCACAGGTCTTAAGCCAAAAATATTTCGACATCACATCATCAATCTGCTGTCTCAATTTATCTATCCTAACAACTTTCAATTAAACAACCCAACTAGTGTTCCTAACATCCTAACATCATTCTAATGCCATGCTAATCATCACAAACACATCAAGAACATTAAAGCGCATCAAAAATTAGAAAACCCATAATTTATTGAATAACCAAAACTCATTTGCATGTGACAAAAATCAAAGAGGATGATGAGATTAGCTTACTAGGTGTGAAAAATCAATGAAACCTTTCTAGGGTTTGAGTAGAAACGACCTAAAAACACCACCACAAGCTTGGACCTTCTCTTCTACACTTCTAATGGAGCTTGTGGGCTGGAGAAAAGAACTTTTAAACAACCTTGATGAAGACTTCAAGAATACTCCAAGAAATCACCAAGAATCTTTAAGAAAACATTCAAAACTAAGCTTCAAAGTGTCATTTTCTTCAAGGGTCTTCAAGAGAGTGTTGTGATTATGATTTTGTGATCAAATGAAGGCTGAAATTATGGTGTTATGATGGTGGTTCACGGCAACAACACAAGGAGGAGAAGGAAATGGATGGTTTTTATGTTTTAGGTGAGATTTGCATGTAAAATTCAATGAGTGATTTTCTTGAAAAATGTTAGTGTGATATGATATGGTATTAAAGAGGGTGGATGGTTTTGGGGGTCCCAAGGCAAGACAAAATCAGATTTTATTGATATTTGATTAATATTTGGTGTATTAGTGTGTTTGTGAGGTTTAAATCAAGCGAACGGTCTTAAAAACGCGAATTACACAATACCGGGGTGAGCTGAAAATGTGAATTTTAGAAAAGTGTTATAAAAATATTTTGAAATTGTTACAAAGTGTTTAAATGGCTAATTTTTATATTTCATGAGAGCCTTGGGTTTATCGGAGTGTTTAAACGTCGTTAAAAATGAAACCGTGAGTCGAAAACACGTTTGGTGACACCGGTTCTTGATAAAAGTAACGTAAGCTATAAAAATGACACGACAAGTATAAAACTCTTTTGTAAACATGAAATAGTTCAAAAATTCATAAAAATATGTAAATTATCATTGTTTAGGGTTGGTTCACTTTGTCAAAACCTTAAAACGTAAATTTAAATCGGGTAAAACGTAAAGGTGCAAGGTTTACGTAAAAATGAAATAATTGAAAAGTGATTTTTAAAATAGGATTGTAAGGAAACAATGATGCATAAAAAGTGTAGAATGGACGTAATCTAATTGTGGTTGAATGAATTGAACGTGTTATGACGAAACGCTGATAACTTTCGACAAAGTTAATTATTTAAAAATAGAATAGTTAAATAATATTAAGATTAACGACATAAAATTTTTGAAATGTCACAGCACGTACCCCTTAAGAGAGCGACGTCCCGGCGCTCAATTCTTCTTAATCATTTTTGGTCGTTTTAAAGATTTTTGGGATGGAAGCATGTATAAAAACCATGTTGAAACTCGGGTTTATGGTTGTGATTGTAAAATGTCTATTTTCAAATTTTTAGGAATCATTAGTTGAAACGAAGTTTAAATCAGTCATATCCTCAAGACGTGATTAAAATATGATGTATAAAAAGTGTAATATGAAATATAGGGCATGGTGTCATTATAAATATTGGTTATGATTTTTACATAAGAGGGTGGTTAGAACCGACTCTTTAACTTAAGAAGGTCATTTTGGTAATTTAATCACTTGTGAAATATTTGTAAAATTTTCATAAAGACGCGTAAAAATTTTATAGAAGCCCATGGAGGTGCTTAATGCATTTTGTGCTCGGGATTTTGACAAAGTAAAAAGGTAGCAACGAAGATAGAACAAGTGATAGAAATCACCTAATGTGTAAGCAATGGTATGAGGGAACGAATAGAATGTCATAAGGGTCCTTAAAGGAAAGGATAGAATAAAAGTGTTGGTGATAAGACAATAGGAGACAAGGAATTTATCAAGTCGTCAATTCATGGAAGCGAATAATAGTACATTACTATTAGCTTATCAAGCTCGCAGCGGTTGATACAAAATCAGAAAAATCCACATAACAAATTATGAGTCGAGAGGAGTTCATAGCCCAAATAATGATTCATACACACGCTATGGTGGATACACATAAGCCCACTCATTCATAACTCTTCACTTACATAAAGAGGCGTCCCAATCCATGTACGCGAAGATTTATAGATTTATGGTTCAGCGGTTTATAATTTCCTTATTCAAATGAAGAAGCGTCCCAATTCATTTCAATAAGATGATTATAAATCATCCTACTTAAGAATGTCCGTCATAAACAAAATACACAACAAGATCAAGTGTTACAATAAATAGAAGGATGTCTACTTAACGACATGATTCATCAAAATCGTAAGAAGAAGTAACGAGAATAATAATATGACATTAGTTAATCGCATTCCCAAAGGTAAGTTCCAAAGGATGGCACGATCCGAGATGACAATTTAATGTCGTACTCCCATCAATTGAAAGATTTCAAAAGAATAGTTAACGAAAACAACATACGTGATTCAAAGGCATCAGAAGAATGTTCACACTCAGAGTTGACCAATAAAATAGCTAGTGGAATTGACAAAGTACACCGAATGTCAATATCATCAAAAGGAAATAAAGTAAAGTAGCCAAAATGTTTCAGAGATCACCGCATCATTCAAAAAAGGTTAAAGTAAACGAACTCATTAATACATATCATAATACTATACACATGCGTAAGAATTTGAGAAGAGAGTAACACATATATGTACGGGTATCCTTATACATACTAGTATCGACGTTCGAGGGAGAAAATACGAAAACATGAATATGTGATAATCGGAGTGGTCAGCGTATCAATAACCGACCAATATAAAGTAAATATTATGACATCATAAGATAGGCATGAGAGAGTGATTGAGGCAAAAGCAGTCAACTAAAGTCAACCACGGATGTGGTCAACAAAGTGAAATAGCCTCGGGCTCAATGCTCCGCGGAAGTATAGTGTTTCCCCGGGTCGTTATGTCCCGACGAGGTGTGATGGTTATAAAACGGGTTTGTGATCGGGTGAATTTGGACAGAAAAGGGGTTTGAGATTGATTAAACTAAGGAATACGAATGAGAACGATGTAAACAAACTATATTAACAATAACGCGAAACCTAATTAACCTAAAACGCAATCTAAGAACTTAAAATCAGAATTTGCTTATACATAAGCAGAAAAATAAGCCAAACGGCTTAAATAGAAGCTATCACTTTATTTATGTTTTTGGTTTTTCTTTATTTAACAAACTACTTTTACTAAAGTAACCTAAAGTTTAAAAACGCAAAAGTTATTTAAATAAAACGCGAGTTAAAATTAAAATAAGCACGAGTGCGCGAAATAAAATGTGAAATTTATGCTACGCAAACCCTACGGACGTGAAAATTACATTTTTACAATCCTAATGATAAAAGAAAATTTTTAGAAAAAGAAAAATAATTTTTACACTATTTAATTAATTCCTATTAATTAATTACTATTTAATTACTAATTAATAATATTTAAATTACACTAATTATGAAATTAAGCTAGAAAAATGAAAATTTAATTCTAAAAATTCTAAAATAATATAAAAGTAATTTTAAAATTAAAAATATATTTTTCCTACTTTTTATCTATTTACTATTAATTAATAACTATTTATTAATTACTAAAACTACTTTTGATTTATTAAAAATACTAAAAAGGCAAAGAAAAATCTGAAATTTTTAGGAAAATTCTAAAATACAATTAGGAACTTAAGAAAAATAAAAGTTACTGAAAAAGAAGTCAAAATAAGCAAAATGGTCAATAAGCACTTACAAATAAGCACTTACAAATAAGCACTTTGCAAGAAAAGAAGCTAAAAGCTCAAAGTCAGTTATAATAACTTCAATGATTTTAAAACAACTCAAATTACCCACAAAAGCACTCAGAATAAGCAAAATCAAGCACATAAGCAAAATCCAAAAGCTAAAAACCAAGCAGTCCACAAGGCTGAATAGCAGGCCAATTTAAGCTTATCTGATAAGCTTGGAACCCAAAATAAAGCCTGGGATTCACAAGATGAGCTGGAGGGCTTTCCAAAAAGTCCAAATTCAACCTGTGGGGTCCACTATTAAGCTCAATATGAGCTTGTGAAATTTGGTCAGTGGAAAAACAATTACTGGTACAAGTGAGGGACAAGCTTTGAATGGTCACTTTAAGCTTATTTTTCTGTAAGCAAATAGGTTGCAATATGATAAATTCTTTTTAAGAATTGTTCACAAGCTACCAAATAACACATAAATCCAATTTTTACCTAATTCCAACATGCATTGAATTCTAATTATGGTACTAACAGTGGGTGCACAAGAACAAACAACAACCAGAAACCACACAACTGAAATTCTATCAATAAGCTAATAAAAGCTAGAGTAAGCTAGACTAAGAGGGTGGGACCTTAATGGCAGTTATAGGAAGACCTAAAATAAGCTGAAGGACAAGAATTAAGCAGAACCTAAAAACCCTAATAAGCAAAAGCATAAGCAAGTAAAATTCAGTGGGCTACAAAAACTACTCAGACCAGAAGGGCACCTTGTAGCCCTCTGTGGGGTCCACCTGGGTGATCAAGGGACCAAGGTGAGTCATGATCTTAAAGGCAGGGGTGGTAGGCTTTCAAATGAGTCAAGTTTCAGAGCTTAAGGCCTACAAATGAACTTATGGTGGGCTTATCAGTTAACACCAACAAACAACCAAACTACACCTATCTGCTTATGAGCTTATAAGCCCATGCAAGCTTGAATAAGTCATGTGTCAAGGCCAAGCTGCCATCAACAAACATAAACAATCTTATGAACTGATTCAGATGGAAAAGGACTAGAATCAAAAGCCAATAAGCATACTACTCAGAAACAGCTATACAAACAAACAGCCTAATGGGGGTGGGTATTATGAGCTAAACAGCTATTCTATATAAAAGAAAGCTAACACCTAAGAGAACAAACAAATTTAGCTATACTAACTTCCTGTAAACCAAGAATCAGACCCTAATAAACTAAGAATGAGAAAAGAAAAAGCTTGAGAAAAAGACCTGTTGAGATATGGTGACTGATGCAGCAGGTCTGCAGCTTTGGGGAATGGTTCAAATTGGGTGAGTACAGGCCTAATGGAGTGATTGAGCAGGCTTGATAAGCTACCACCAGGCTACCACTAAGCTAATCTGAGGGGGTGTTGTGGCCTGATGTGGTGCAGGGCAGAAGACAAGGAGTAGCAGCCTATGCAAATGCTAGAGCAACACACAATGCCAACAGCTGAAGGTAATAACAAGGGTGAGATAAGCATTGAAAAAGATTAAACAACTCCACATCAATCACATTTACCAAAACAACAACAAACTCAATTTTAGGTAAAAAGATTATTTCTAAAAAAAAACTTTAAATAAGTTGCTGCAAGTTTTTTAGAAAATCCACAGATGGCTTATTGCCAAAAGAGTTCAAAAGAGTAGTAACTAGCTAATCTAAGCTCAACAGGTTCAACTACATGAAAACTTAGAAATCTTTTCAAAACCTGAGAAACCATGTAATTATGCTAAAACTGAATTGAAAACTACTAAGTTAACTTAAGTAAAGCTAGATCAGCTATAATTGAAAGTCAAAATTCAATTAAGCTCTGAAGAAGAACCTGTGCCAAACACTCCTTTAGTTGGTACCTGATGAGGTTTTAAAAGTTAAAACAGATTTCATGCTAGAGCTTGGAAAACAAAGGACATAATATACTATGCTGAGGGTGAACAAGCAAAAATAAACAATAAATAAGCAGTTCTAATAAGCAATCCTCAATCAACTGTTAAGACCCAAATTGCAATTTACAGCAAAAAGCTAACCTACCATTCTACAGCTACTGAACTAAGCAGTGAAGTAAATGAATAAGCAGAGATGAGCACCAAATAAGTAGCAACAAAAACAGATAAGCAGTTGTACATAAGCAAAGTAAATAAGCAGTAGCAGGAACATAAAAATTAAAAGGTTTTAAACTTCCATTGAACTTAAAGTAAAGAGCATAAAAGGGATTTTTACTAAAACTAAAAATTACACTAAAAACCTACTACAAACTAAAAATTAACTACTGGCCACTCAATGGCTTACAAAAGGTCTTATTTATACTTAAAAAAATAAAACTAGGGTTTTTTTCTTTCTTGTCTTGTTCCCTCAGCTTCAATCCCATCCCTTGATTGAATTAAGAGTGATCACAACCATTGGTTGGATTTTGGGCGGGAAAATGGTTTTACTCCACTTTGGCAGCTAGTATTTGGAAGGGGGCAAGTTTTGGAGTATTGTGTTTGGAAGGGTAGTGATAGGTTGAGTGTGGCAGGGGAGAGGAATGGTAGAGGTGATAATGGTGTTGGGGAAGCAGGGGTAGCAGCAGGCTATGGGTTCACGTGTGGATGTTTGGAGGGGGTGAGGTGGAGGAAAAGGTCAAAAGGTTTGACCTAGGTTATTAAATAAAAAACGGGGTGTAGGGTTTTTAGTGGGAGGGTGGATTGGGCTATGGGTGACTTGGGATTTGGGATTGCTGGGTTGTGTTTGTGGATTTCTGGATCAGATTATGTTTGGGATTTGTAATAAAGAGGGTTAAATTTGGTTTGTAAATATATCACAAGGACCATGGATGTAAAAAGTTAGGGGTTGAATTTGTAAGTTCTCCAAACTTAACTCAAGGGTCTAAACTTGCCATAGTATAATAACCCAAGGACCATAAATAGTATTTTCCACTTTTAAAATTCCCGGGGACCAAATGTCACAAGTTACCAAACTTGAGGGACCAAACATGTAATTTCCACAAACATCTTACCCAAGGACCATATTTGCCACATTTTGATTTTCTAAGGACTAAAAATGATTTTTCATCCAAAAATATCCCACCAGGGACCAAATCTGCCAAAGTCTGAAACTTCAGGGGCTAAATTTTAAATTTCCAAAACTTTTCCAATTTTTCACCAAAGGACAAAATATGACAACTTATGATTGTAAAAGGACCTTTGGTGATAATTTTCTATATTTTGAATATCCTGGGACTAGTTTTGAAATTTTATGAAAGTTGGGGGACTGAAACTGCCAATTTTGCAAACTTTGTACGTTTTTCATCTGTTTTTGCTCATTTTGCATCTGAAACATATAAAACACAATTTTGAAATATTTCTAGAATTTTGATGCATTTCTGAGTGTTTTTGTATGTTTTGCAGTTCAGATTAGACAAAAAATGATAAGTGTTTGAGCACTCATCAATCCCCCACACTAAACTATTGCTAGTCCCTAGCAATACTGTTTTGAAAACATGATGGATTTTAAACTCTTTACCAAAACCCATCACTTCTGGAGTAGCCAGGTGTAAGAACTGTGGCACACCTGATAACCGTGTGATTTTGAGCAAACCACCAGCTGTCAACGAATTTGAGTAGTCTTTACCAAAAGCCGTTTGCTTCTGGACTAGCCAGCTCTTGATGGAATAGTCAACATCTTGGTGAGCTGATTACCAATTATGGATTTTCCACGGCCTTTACCACAAGCCATAATCTTGCGGGCTAGCCAACTCATTTGTTTTTGGGGAGTTGAGGAACCATACAATTTTGGGCAAATTGCAAGCCATAAACGGATTTGAGATGTCTTTACTAAGAGCCATTTGCTCTTGGACTAGCCAATCCTTTTTGTCGTTTAGACAAGGCGGACTGATTACCATAAAAAATTTTGAACTTTAGTGAAAAAATTTTGAAAAATTTTGGTCAAAAACGGGGGTATTAGATAGTAAAATGTGATGAAATTCGCTAGAATAGCGAAATACTCACCCACACTTAGAATGAATATTGTCCTCAATATTCAAAGTCCCGGCTATTATTTCAATTCCTTGAACGTAAAAGGGCAACATTACAAGCTAAATGTGGAAAACACTGTTTTTTTTCACTTTATTTTGGTAGCCACAGTGGGGTTAATTCCCCCACACTTAGGGTGAAAACCCTATAAGCATGCTACTGTTTTTGTTTACCGAGTCGCTAGCTTGACTCGACCCCGAATTCATTTGTCCTTGGGGAAGCATGATGTGGAAGAAACAATCTCAATCGGACTTTCATTCAAGATGTTTGGACAGACATTTGAAGCACGTGAAAGTTCCACACCGATGAGATAAGTATCCGGCTCAAGATAATGATACATGAAAATGCCGGGATCAAAAATGGTATCTTCATTCCCGAAGGAGTGAAGAACAAGAGAAGTCACCCTGTAGGTGAAGAAAAGGAAGAAAACCATGATGAAAATCATGATAAGATTTTCTTCCTCGAGAGCAGGCTCATTAGCCTGAATTTGGATTGCAAGGGTTAAGCTCAAAAACATCCCCGGGAGGGTGGGTGGGATTTTGCAAATTCTCATGATTAAGTGCATCTCCCCCCGGGCTATCAAACTCTAGAGGAGTTATGATATGATGAGTGAGTTCACCGGAGAACTCCTCATGAAGAGAATTATTCACAAGATGTGAATCTGTGAATTCATGTTCCGATATAGACTCATCACAATCCTCATTCTGAATATCAAAGAGTGGATTATCAGAAATCAAAGTGAATTCAGATTCGAATTCAAATAGAGGATTGGTGAGAGTGGTATTGAATGTTTAGGGAACAAAGAGATTAACATTCTCTATTGGACTGTCGGGATCAGAAGTGAGTGACGGATCATGATATAGGAGACTTTCAATTTCTCCCAAATCGGCTTCAAAATCGAGGAGACCATCATCACTTTCCAATGAAAGTAGATTGATGTGAGTAAGTTCATCGGCGAACTCCTCAAGAAGAGGATCAGCATCAGGCTGTGGGAGCGATGCCTCGATATACTCAATGTCTCCATGAGATGTACAATCATCATTAAAATCTGAGAAAGTCTCAAATTGATCTTTAGGACACTCAATAAGGGAAGGAATATCACACATATGCTTAAGAGTTCCCTGTGACTCTCCTGGGATTGGGACAAGGATCTCAACACTAGACTTTATTTATTCGTCCGATTCCTTATTAGGAACAGTGTCAAGATGCTCATCCCCCATGCTCAAAGAGTGAGTGGGAACCTCGGGTGTGATAGCAGTTGTTTGAGATGGAATCTCAACTGCTGGGATATCAACTGATGAACTTGATGGATCTTTATAGAATTGAAGGATATCAAGTGTATCCTCATCATCACTGTCATCAGGAATAAAACGGAACTGAGAGCTAGATTTGGCTGCTTTTTCTCTTGCAATTGATTCCCTCACAGATTTTTCATAGGCATCTTGGGAATTTATTCTAGCAGCCTACTCTTCAGCCAGCAATTCTTCCATGGATTTTTGATGAGTATGTATTTGGGCAAAGTCTTTAACTAAACCCTTAAGCTCATCAACGATTTTCATCATATTTTGCATTTCTGGAAGAAGTGCTTGATTCATATCGTACTGTGGAGGTTGGTCGTAATAAGGTGAGTCAAAATTGTCACAAGGATATGGATTCCCTGTTTGACAATCTGAGCTGAAGTGTGGACCTCCACAGTAATCACAACAGTAAAACTGATGTGGCTGTGAGTCGTATGTGCTAAAGTCCAAATTGTTATCAGGAAACTGCTCATAGACAAGCGTGTTTCCCGATTGACAATCAGAACTGTAGTGTGAACCACCACAGTACTCACAACAGTAAAACTGCTGAGACTGATGGTGTGGTAGCTGGTGGAATGAATCAGTGGTGTCATGATAGGAATAGGGATCTTGGTTATAGACAGACCCGTTTCCTGACTCCACCATGCCACAACTGGGGCAATTGCCACCATTATGAGGATTACCACACCATTGGCAAACCAGAAAGTGTGGATGAGACATAGAAAGAATCAAAGGTGTATAGAGGGGTAGGGATGAAGAATCAAAAGGGCAGGAGGGTGAAGAAGGATATTTTTGATGATTTTGAAAAACATTTTATACAAATGATAAAGAAAATGTTTTTGTGTTTTTTGTGTTCGTTGAAAATTGAGTTTAAAATGTTTTCGGGAACGGTTTTGTTTTGAAAATAAGAAAATATGAACAAAGGATGGATAAATGTACAATGGAATGAATTCCAAAAGCACTAATCAGCAAACCGTTTAGAAAATGCACACAACCTCCCCGGCAGCGGTGCCAAAATTTGATTGAGGCAAAAGCAGTCAACTAAAGTCAACCACGGAAGTGGTCAACAAAGTCAAATAGCCTCGGGCTCAATGCTCCGCGGAAGTATAGTGTTTCCCCGGGTCGTTATGTCCCGACGACGTGTGATGGTTATAAAACGGGTTTGTGATCGGGTGAATTTGGACAGAAAAGGGGTTTGAGATTGATTAAACTAAGGAATACGAATGAGAACGATGTAAACAAACTATATTAACAATAACGCGAAACCTAATTAACCTAAAACGCAATCTAAGAACTTAAAATCAGAATTTGCTTATACATAAGCAGAAAAATAAGCCAAACGGCTTAAATAGAAGCTATCACTTTATTTATGTTTTTAGTTTTTCTTTATTTAACAAACTACTTTTACTAACGTAACCTAAAGTTTAAAAACGCATAAGTTATTTAAATAAAACGCGAGTTAAAATTAAAATAAACGCGAGTGCGCGAAATAAAAAGTGAAATTAATGCTACGCAAACCCTACGGACGTGAAAATTACATTTTTACAATCCTAATGATAAAAGAAAATTTTTAGAAAAAGAAAAATAATTTTTACACTATTTAATTAATTACAATTAATTAATTACTATTTAATTACTAATTAATAATATTTAAATTACACTAATTATGAAATTAAGCTAAAAAAATGAAAATTTAATTCTAAAAATTCTAAAATAATATAAAAGTAATTTTAAAATTAAAAATATATTTTCCTACTTTTTATCTATTTACTATTGATTAGTAACTATTTATTAATTACTAAAACTACTTTTGATTTATTAAAAATACTTAAAAGGCAAAGAAAAATCTGAAATTTTTAGGAAAATTCTAAAATACAATTAGGAACTTAAGAAAAATAAAAGTTACTGAAAAAGAAGTCAAAATAAGCAAAATGGTCAATAAGCACTTACAAATAAGCACTTAAAAATAAGCACTTTGCAAGAAAAGAAGCTAAAAGCTCAAAGTCAGTTCTAATAACTTCAATGATCTTAAACAACTCAAATTACCCACAAAAGCACTCAAAATAAGCAAAATCAAGCACACAAGCAAAATCCAAAAGCTAAAAACCAAGCAGTCCACAGGGCTGAATAGCAGGCCAATTTAAGCTTATCTGATAAGCTTGGAACCCAAAATAAAGCCTGGGATTCACAAGATCTGCTGGAGGGCTTTCCAAAAAGTCCAAATTCAACCTGTGGGGTCCACTATTAAGCTCAATATGAGCTTGTGAAATTTGATCAGCGGAAAAACAATTACTGGTACAAGTGAGGGACAAGCTTTGAATGGTCACTTTGAGCTTATTTTTCTGTAAGCAAATAGGTTGCAATATGATAAATTCTTTTTGAGAATTGTTCACAAGCTACCAAATAACACATAAATCTAATTTTTACCTAATTCCAACATGCATTGAATTCTAATTATGGTACTAACAGTGGGTGCACAAGAACAAACAACAACCAGAAACCACACAACTGAAATTCTATCAATAAGCTAATAAAAGCTAGAGTAAGCTAGACTAAGAGGGTGGGACCTTAATGGCAGTTATAGGAAGACCTAAAATAAGCTGAAGGACAAGAATTAAGCAGAACCTAAAAACCCTAATAAGCAAAAGCATAAGCAAGTAAAATTCAGTGGGCTACAAAAACTACTCAGACCAGAAGGGCACCTTGCAGCCCTCTGTGGGGTCCACCTGGGTGATCAAGGGACCAAGGTGAGTCATGATCTTAAAGGCAGGGGTGGTAGGCTTTCAAATGAGCCAAGTTTCAGAGCTTAAGGCCTACAAATGAACTTATGGTGGGCTTATCAGTTAACACCAATAAACAACCAAACTACACCTATCTGCTTATGAGCTTATAAGCCCATACAAGCTTGAATAAGTCATGTGTCAAGGCCAAGCTGCCATCAACAAACATAAACAATCTTATGAACTGATTCAGATGGAAAAGGACTAGAATCAAAAGCCAATAAGCATACTACTCAGAAACAGCTATACAAACAAACAGCCTAATGGGGGTGGGTATTATGAGCTAAACAGCTATTCTATATAAAAGAAAGCTAACACCTAAGAGAACAAACAAATTTAGCTATACTAACTTCCTGTAAACCAAGAATCAGACCCTAATAAACTAAGAATGAGAAAAGAAAAAGCTTGAGAAAAAGACCTGTTGAGATATGGTGACTGATGCAGCAGGTCTGCAGCTTTGGGGAATGGTTCAAATTGGGTGAGTACAGGCCTAATGGAGTGATTGAGCAGGCTTGATAAGCTACCACCAGGCTACCACTAAGCTAATCTGAGGGGGTGTTGTGGCCTGATGTGGTGCAGGGCAGAAGACAAGGAGTAGCAGCCTATGCAAATGCTAGAGCAACACACAATGCCAACAGCTGAAGCTAATAACAAGGGTGAGATAAGCAGTGAAAAAGATTAAACAACTCCACATCAATCACATTTACCAAAACAACAACAAACTCAATTTTAGGTAAAAAGATTATTTCTAAAAAAAAACTTTAAATAAGCTGCTGCAAGTTTTTTAGAAAATCCACAAATGGCTTATTGCCAAAAGAGTTCAAAAGAGTAGTAACTAGCTAATCTAAGCTCAACAGGTTCAACTACATGAAAACTTATAAATCTTTTCAAAACCTGAGAAACCATGTAATTATGCTAAAACTGAATTGAAAACTACTAAGTTAACTTAAGTAAAGCTAGATCAGCTATAATTGAAAGTCAAAATTCAATTAAGCTCTGAAGAAGAACCTGTGCCAAACACTCCTTAAGTTGGTACCTGATGAGGTTTTAAAAGCTAAAACAGATTTCATGCTAGAGCTTGGAAAACAAAGGACATAATATACTATACTAAGGGTGAACAAGCAAAAATAAACAATAAATAAGCAGTTCTAATAAGCAATCCTCAATCAACTGTTAAGACCCAAATTGCAATTTAGAGCAAAAAGCTAACCTACCTTTCTACAGCTACTGAACTAAGCAGTGAAGTAAATGAATAAGCAGAGATGAGCACCAAATAAGTAGCAACAAAAACAGATAAGCAGTTGTACATAAGCAAAGTAAATAAGCAGTAGCAGGAACATAAAAATTAAAAGGTTTTAAACTTCCATTGAACTTAAAGTAAAGAGCATACAAGGGATTTTTACTAAAACTAAAAATTACACTAAAAACCTACTACAAACTAAAAATTAACTACTGGCCACTCAATGGCTTACAAAAGGTCTTATTTATACTTAAAAAAATAAAACTAGGGTTTCTTCTTTCTTGTCTTGTTCCCTCAGCTTCAATCCCATCCCTTGATTGAATTAAGAGTGATCACAGCCATTGGTTGGATTTTGGGCGGGAAAATGGTTTTACTCCACTTTGGCAGCTAGTATTTGGAAGGGGGGGGGGGGGGGCAAGTTTTGGAGTATTGTGTTTGGAAGGGTAGTGATAGGTTGAGTGTGGCAGGGGAGAGGAATGGTAGAGGTGATAATGGTGTTGGGGAAGCAGGGGTAGCAGCAGGCTATGGGTTTACGTGTGGATGTTTGGAGGGGTGAGGTGGAGGAAAAGGTCAAAAGGTTTGACCTAGGTTATTAAATAAAAAACGGGGTGAAGGGTTTTTAGTGGGAGGGTGGATTGGGCTGTGGGTGACTTGGGCTTTGGGATTGCTGGGTTGTGTTTGTGGATTTCTGGATCAGATTATGTTTGGGATTTGTAATAAAGAGGGTTTAATTTGGTTTGTAAATATATCACAAGGACCATGGATGTAATTTGGTGAAAAGTTAGGGGTTGAATTTGTAATTTCTCCAAACTTAACTCAAGGGTCCAAACTTGCCATAGTATAATAACCCAAGGACCATAAATAGTATTTTCCACTTTTAAAATTCCCGAGGACCAAATGTGACAAGTTACCAAACTTGAGGGACCAAACATGTAATTTCCACAAATATTTTACCTAAGGACCATATTTGCCACATTTTGATTTTCTAAGGACTAAAAATGATTTTTCATCCAAAAATATCCCACCAGGGACCAAATCTGCCAAAGTCTAAAACTTCAGGGGCTAAATTGTAAATTTCCAAAACTTTTCCAATTTTTCACCAAAGGACAAAATATGACAACTTATGATTGTAAAAGGACCTTTGGTGATAATTTTCTATATTTTGAATATCCAGGGACTAGTTTTATAATTTTATGAAAGTTGGGGGACTGAAACTGCTAATTTTGAAAACTTTGTACGTTTTTCATCTGTTTTTGCTCATTTTGCATATGAAACATATAAAACACAATTTTGAAATATTTCTAGTATTTTGATGCATTTCTGAGTGTTTTTGTATGTTTTGCAGTTCAGATTAGACAAAAAATGATGAGTGTTTGAGCACTCATCAGAGAGCAAAATCATGACTAGGGGATATATTCATTAGTCATATAATAGAAGTAAAGATGCAAAATAGAGCATATAAGTTACATAGGAGCAAGCGTACGCGGATATCGAACAATGGTGAAAGACTTAAAAAAAATTCGAAAATCAGTTATAGTTTAGGTTTTGAAAATGACCTAATTCGCTATAACTAATGCTCTGATGCTATTCTGTGACACCCCCAAAATTTACAACACAGCGGAATACCAATTTGGGTGTCACTTCATAGTTCATACAAACAAGTTACATAAAACAACCTCAAAAGAGACGTTTAATAAAATGTCACATTCGATTTGATAAATCAGAGTACAAAGGTCCCAACAATTTCTTTTTAAAACTTAAGTTAAAAGAATTAAAACATGACACATATATGTATTTTAAAGATAAAAAGTTATCGAATGTGTAGAAAATAAGTCCTTCAATATTTGATATCCACGCGACTATGATAGCTCCCAATGCTCAGCTAGCAAATAATACTTGAGAAAATACATGCTAAAAAGTCAACATAAAGTTGAGTGAATTCATAGAGTTTAATAAGTAATAAGTTGAATACAAGCATTATTTATCAACAGACATATAACAAATACATGTCGGGTAATAAGATTTATAGCATTGAGCTCATGAAACCGAACCTTGACCTAGTTTAATAGTGTCCCGAAAAGGGTAAGATTTGCCATTTACCACAACCTCTCAATATTATGTGACCGTTGAAAGGTGAGCGCTACTCACCAGGCCAAGCCTGCCAAGCCTAATATGCATATTCATAATACCAGCGTTTCCCTACGGAATTAACGGTTCATGATGGGGACTTAATTGGCAAGAAATACTCAATGTCTGATGTCTATAAATCATGTAATTGGGTCAAGCATACCAAAAAGAAAGCTACTTGTATTCAGTTTGTAAAACTAGCATGTATCCCCTCGCGAGATTTATAAAACATTTAAATGAGTAAAGGCGAGGCTATGAACTCACCTTAAGAGCAACAAGATCAGAAGTAAAATGGATCTTCGGACGAGTGAGAAGCGTCTAAGCACAACCTAAAAGACGTGACGTGACTTAGAATGATAAAGAAGAGCGATATGAAAAAGTAAATCAAATGATCACGAGATATGTTTCCGAGATAAGCATGGCATTGCACTAAGACTTAACCCAAGATATTTTCACTCTAAGATTGATGTTCGACCAGGTCTTATAGGTAATAAAACACCTACCAAGTTTCATCCCTCAATTCTTATCTTACCTATGTGTATCTACACGTTTTAGAGTTCAAGACAAGATGTAAAATATTAAATTCTGGATTTGACTCTATTTTATAGACCCTTAACTCCTAATCTATAAATGATATGAATACAAGACCTTCATCCCTGGAAAGCCCTTTGAGTCTACTTTTCAAAAATCTAGACCTCAACATCTAAAAGATTCAGAATCATGTGAAAAGACTATTTTACCCCTGAACATCCAGCCCATGATATTTTCTGAATTTTAATCTCTTACGAAAATGGCCATAAATCCTAAACTATAATAGCAATTTAAGTGAGACCAATTGGAGGTGTTAGCCTAAGATGTCTACTACAGGTCTCAAGTTTTATTCCAAAAATTTTAGTGTACAAACCTGGAGTTAAACTCCTTTTTCAAACAGTAGTTCAGAACGGATCAATTTTAGCAAAACGGCCATAACTAATTCATCCGAAGGAGTTGATAAACCCTCTAATTAGCCACAAGGTCCTCATTTGTTTTACCCTTCACCCATTTAATAACCCAGTAGCCTCTAGTTCTAGAATAATTCGTTACAAGTAAAACAATCTGCATTACAATTTCTGGGTACACACTAAATATGTTTTTACGGTTTTGGTCGTATCTCGACCATCCGGAATAGTTGGTGCTTCGGCCAACTCACCACTAGGACCTGAGATATTATACTATCTATTCATGAAAATCTTCAGAAGGCTACCAGCCAAAATTTACCCATTAAAACACAATCTATCTACAAGTCACCCATTTGGACTAGTTTCACTAAATTGGGCATAACTCGGTCATCCGGATGAGTTACCGCTCCATCCAAATCACCACATACACCTTGTATGTTGCTCCACTCAACTAAGTCATAAAATCACAGGTCTTAAGCCAAAAATATTTCGACATCACATCATCAATCTGCTATCCCAATTAATCTATCCTAACAACTTTCAATTAAACAACCAAACTAGTGATCCTAACATCCTAACATCATTCTAATGCCATGCTAATCATCACAAACACATCAAGAACATTAAAGCTCATCAAAAATTAGAAAACCTATAATTTATTGAATAACCAAAACTCATTTGCATGTGACAAAAATCAAAGAGGATGATGAGATTATCTTACTAGGTGTGAAAAATCAATGAAACCTTTCTAGGGTTTGAGTAGAAACGACCTAAAAACACCACCACAAGCTTGGACCTTCTCTTATACACTTCTAATGGAGCTTGTGGGCTGGAGAAAAGAACTTTTAAACAACCTTGATGAAGACTTCAAGAATACTCCAAGAAATCACCAAGAATCTTTAAGAAAACATTCAAAACTAAGCTTCAAAGTGTCATTTTCTTCAAGGGTCTTCAAGAGAGTGTTGCATTATGATTTTGTGATCAAATGAAGGCTGAGATTATGGTGTTTTGATGGTGGTTCACGGCAGCAACACAAGGAGGAGAAGGAAATGGATGGTTTTTATGTTTTAGGTGAGATTTGCATGTAAAATTCAATGAGTGATTTTCTTGAAAAATGTTAGTGTGATATGATATGGTATTAAAGAGGGTGGACGGTTTTGGGGGTCCCAAGGCAAGACAAAATCAGATTTTATTGATATTTGATTAATATTTGGTGTATTAGTGTGTTTGTGAGGTTTAAATCAAGCGAACGGTCTTAAAAACGCGAATTACACAATACCGGGGTGAGCTGAAAACGTGAATTTTAGAAAAGTGTTATAAAAATATTTTGAAATTGTTACAAAGTGTTAAAATGGCTAATTTTTATATTTCATGAGTGCCTTGGGTTTATCGGAGTGTTTAAACGTCGTTAAAAATGAAACCGTGAGTCGAAAACACGTTTGGTGAAACCGGTTCTTGATAAAAGTAACGTAAGCTATAAAAATGACACGACAAGTATAAAACTCTTTTGTAAACATGAAATAGTTCAAAAATTCATAAAAATATGTAAATTATCATTGTTTAGGGTTGGTTCACTTTGTCAAAACCTTAAAACGTAAATTTAAATCGGGTAAAACGTAAAGGTGCAAGGTTTACGTAAAAATGAAATAATTGAAAAGTGACTTTTAAAATAGGATTGTAAGGAAACAATGATGCATAAATAGTGTAGAATGGACGTAGTCTAATCGTGGTTGAATGAATTGAACGTGTTATGACGAAACGCGGATAACTTTCGACAAAGTTAATTATTTAAAAATAGAATAGTTAAATAATCATAGGATGGTTTTTCCTATCCTTAGACACCTTATAACTTCATGACTATCCTATTGTTGCCATTAAACCATTTGTGAAAATCTCTCAAAGTGTTTATAATAATAAAACATATTTGTTGACACTTTGAGAGTTTTAGTTTCTTTTGAAGGACTCCCCCTTCACATGTGCTCATGAATTTTTAAGAAATTTGCACGTGGGGGAGGAGTTTGCACTTTTGAATTGATCCACTTTCAGTGAACATGACCGATTCGAGACACGCTTACATCGCTAGTTAGACTAGCTTGAAATTATTACCCGTCCTGGTCAAGTCCAAAGAAAGTCTCTCGATACGGTACATTCTACTCAGACAAGTCCTATTCGAGACACGCTTACATCACTAGTTAGACTAGCTTGAAATTATTACCCGTCTAGGACAAGTCTTTTCGATTACTGACATTTTAAGCTTCATCCATTCATTGGTACTTTCTGAGTCGAGCTCTTTTGATATCCAGTCACAATCTTTAAGCATTTTGATCACATTTTAATCACATTTCTCCCCCTCAAAAATAGCATATCCATGGTATTTTTGATATCAATTGATTAAAACCTTTGTTTTTGGATAGCTTATGGGGAGAAACGGATGTTTGATAATTCCGAATTAGTTTCTTTTGAGCATGACTTTTTGGAACATCTTTGTATTACTCCCCTTCAAAAGTAGAACATTTTGAGTAAATTTAAGCTTTTAAGGATTTGAGGGAGTAATATCTTGAGCAACATCATGAAAAGTTTTGAAAACCTTTGGAAACATTTTTCAAAATTTTGCTCAAAAATTAAGAAAACTTTGATAAGCTTTTTGGTGAGAAGTCTTCTTATCTTTTAGGATTTTCGCACAGACATGTACAACAGGGTCCTTTCTTTAAATATCGCGGGTTACACACTGTTATGTGTGCATAAGCCATTATGTTTTTAGGATAAGTTCTCAAAGAATATGTAAAACCTTTGTTTTGATTTAAGCAATTTCCTTTCTGATACATGGGAATCGCACCAGGCTTTACCTCTCAAGGGATCTTGAGAAGCTTACAACCCCCACCAGGCAGTGTACCTGATCGTTGTAGTATAGTATAGTGACAAGTACCGGGGGATTGATCGTTCAGCTAGGAATAGTGTCGCTAGGATTAGAAAACCTAAATACAAGTTCTAAAGGTGAGGGATGATTATTTTTGTATTTTTATATTTTTTTAGAAAGCAAGTAAAAATCTCGGGTTTTAAGGATTTGGGCGGAATTAGTTGCTAGTCAACTAACCCAATACTAAAGATGCAATCAAAATAAAATACTAGAAATGAAAATAAACTAAATTATACTAAGGTTGTGAGCAATAAGTGGAGAAATTGTGTTTACTTAGATTTTACTACTCCCTAGATATCTTTTACACGTTAATTACTTGTTATAGTTGCGTGGATGACGGATTGTATTCCTTAATACCATTCATGGGGTGGCGCACTTAATTCCCCAATCCTATGAGTGCCTACTTCACTCCTATGTCGAGCCGGCTAAGAAGCTCCTAACATGGGATTATTAGAATTTACTCATGCATTAAATACAACCAATAAAACCTAGTGCACGTCAGTTCATGTTTCCTAAGACGTTCAAGCATGTTACCAATTGGAGATCTGCCAGTTTTCTTAAGCCTAACATTGAAATCATTCATCCAATACAACCATAAACAAGTAATCAACACATAATTAAGATCTAGGTTTCATTAGATCTAAGCAAACACAAGATAGATCTAGCCTAGCATGATGGAATTAAGACAAGAACAAGATATAAACAACCAACACATAGACATATTGATTGAATTAAAAGAATACTTATCTCAATTACACATGAAAGGGTTCAAGGGCTGAAAACCCTTGAAAAACCTGTAAAGTTCGTACTAAGTTCGGCCTTAGGGTTTCTCCAAACTTCTCTTTTTTTTTGAATGAAAATTAGAAAACTATATATAGGAAATTGAGGCTGACGGCGTCAAGACCAAATTGGTGACGCCGTCATCTCGCCGCAAAAAGAATTCTCGGACTGCCTTGATCTACTTCTGACGCCGTCACGTTATAGCTTTTTCCAGGCCGTCACGTATTTTACTCTTGACGCTCTACCTTGTGACGCCCTCATTTCTCTACTGGGCCGTCATGAAAATTACTCTTGACGCCGTCAGGATTTTCTTCTTGACGCCGTCACCTACTATTCTCAGCAAGGAAAATTAAGACTTTGGTGTTTTCTTCACTTTTATGCTCCAAAAACGTCCGAATTGCTTCCTTTTCCAGATTTCTCTCCCAAAGTACCTAAAATCACAAAAGGAACGATTTAGGGCAATATTTGATCAAATAAATTCAATTACGGGCTTAAATGACCCCCTAAAAACGGTTCATTTTTCGCCTCATCATATACTCTTACACTTGAGATTTGCTTGTCCTCAAGCAAATGCGCTTTTATTCTACTCAAAATACAAGTTAGGGGTCATTTAACACTAATATAAAAGTAATTACAAAAAATAATCGTTCCACTAAAGACCAATAGACAAGCACGGAGGTCATACACTTGCACCTCACAAATAGTGTTTAGATACTCACATCTCTCGGGTGTAAAAAAGTATAAATTACAACATGGAAACATAAGATATCTCTCACTACCTGTCATAGCAAAATAGATTGCCATAGGCTTGGGAAAGGATGAAACCTCCACCACAGGGCGTAAGCACCTAGGATAAACTATCAAAGGGGTCTTTCAAAGGGTTGTAACATTAGGTGTAGGGATATGAAATACACGGTTTTGTTGGATAAAGGAATTTTTACTGGTGGCGAGTTAAGAATCTTAGTTAATTACATGTACAATGTGGCGTTGCTAAGCCAAGACTAGACTCGACTTAAGCTAATAAATGAAAAATAAACAAAACATAAAATGAACATAGAATGAAAAGGGATGGTAGTCCGTATGTTTTTTCTCTTTTCTTTTTTTCTATTTTTTTTTCGATTTTTTTTTTTTTTTTTTTTTTTTTTTTTTTTTTTTTTTTTGCATACACTCTTACCCTACCATCCAAAATAATACATCATAGGGAATGGAAATTCCCCTAGCTTACACTTAAATTTTTACATACTTTACAATCAAATATTCTAATGACTCGAATTAAGAAAATCAAAACACTTGGAGCACTTTTAAGATCAACATACATATGGGGGTAATAATATGATGTTCTTCCTCATTACTCAATATAATAAGTAGTTTACCCATGAGTCCCAATCGTCCCAAAACAATATGTACAAGGATATGACTCGACTTAGCAACCATGTAATCAATTAGATAGTTAACTTAGGGTTTAACAAATAACAATAATGCGCTAAAGATGAGCGCATACACGGAAGGCTAAGGCGATTTGGGTGTACATTTAAGTGGGGTGTAACAAATTCTTCCTTTAAGTAAGATGCTTAAAGTTAGAAATGAAAAGATAGGCTCGGAGGGGTGTACTAGGGGTTTCGTGTACTAAAAATGAGTACAACGCTAAGGGTGTGGGAAAAATTAGGTGACTTAACTTGCCAAGTAATATGACTTAAATGGTCAAGTAATTATGGTACGGGTTTAACACAAGGGTGATCCTAATGCCTCTTATCATGTAGTAAATCCTACTACACGAATGTAGTCTCACTAGCGGTCTCGGGATGCATCACTAATGCAAGTTCTAGAATCTAAATGCTACCGGTACACTCATAAGCACTAATAGTGAATGCTTTTCCTATCAAATCTAAAGGCGAACCTCACATATTTGGATGGAAAATTTTTCTGAATATACGGTTATGTGCTAGTCATACAATCTCCTATCCATGAGACGCTTGCTATGGCTAAAGTTTCACTCCCAAATGTTGTAAAAAATTTTAAATTTGGCGCTAAAATTGCACTAACAAGTGTTTCTCATAGTTTTATTACACATCTACCATTAAACAAAACAAACTCAAGCGAAAGTGCATATGTAAGGTATCATCATTTTACCCTCCCCTTACACTTAGGATGAACATTGTCCCCAATGTTCAAGTAAAGAATGTAAAAGTGAAAAAGTAAAAAGAACGAAATCAAATACACCCCTGATTCGCTCGGTATGGATAATAAGGTGGCCAGGTTAGATCTTCCTCCAGGAAAATGAACAATCAAAGCTTCCCTTCCAGAATATAAATCATCTTCTTGTCATACATAACTTGTGAATCCTGAGAAAATAGACAAGACAACCTCGCATAAAATCGGCGGTAACCTACATAAGTTACTAAATCCTAGAAAACAAAATAAGATATAATGCTTGTGGAATGAAGTTTGCAGATTTCCTGGAGATTATAAAACTTAACAATTCACAAAAACCGTAAGACTCCGTTAGAAAAACAAAACTGGTAAAATTTCCAGATTTTTACACGTGACGCCGTCAAGAGTTAACTCGTGATGCCATCAGAAGTGACCTGCAGAAATTCTTATGTTAAGTTTCCGGAAAATTTATGGAAAAACTTGGTCCTACTTCCTAGAAAATCCAGCAAAACTTCATTATGACTCAATACAAGCATTTGACTCTAACAAATACGAATATACATGTTCATTTAATATTGTGGAGAATCATGATCGATTTGTTTCTTGAAAACATATTTGGGGTTTCCCCTTACACTTATCTTTTGCAAAAATACTTTTAGGTGGAGTTAAGACTAGGCCAAAACAACAAAGTAAAGTATTTCCACTATTTAATTGAGAAACATGATCTACCAACAATAAAAATAAAGCATGCATACGGAAGCAAATAACAAACAAACAAAATGAAATCACACAAAGCATGGGTTGCCTCCCAAGAAGCGCTTTTCTTTATTTACGAGTCTTGTAGCTAGACTCAAGGTCATGGGTTACTACGTGACCTCATCATCAAACGTCACATCCTCCTCACTAATCATTTCATTGTTATTTTCTTGATAATGTTTTACACGTTGTATGTTAATAGTAAATTCCCTACCTTCATCGTCTAATAACACCACGGCTCCAGTTTTAGAGGAATTCTTCACCGTAAACGGTCCATACCATCTAGACTTAAGTTTTCCCAGAAATAATCTCAACTGATAATTGTACAATAGGACTTTGTCTGCCTCTGAAGTTTCTTTGGGCTTCTTAATTCTCTGGTCATGCCATCTTTTTGCTCTCTCTTTATATGTGATGGAAGATTCGTAGGCTTCTAACCTAAGCTCATCAAGCTCGTGTAATTGCAAGAACCTATTAGTTCCAGCAATTGTGTAATCTAAGTTACATGTCTTAAGCGCCCAATAAGCCTTATGTTCTAATTCCACTGGTAAGTGACATGCCTTACCATACACCATGCGAAACGGGGTCGTTCCAATAGGTGTTTTGTAGGTAGTTCGGATTGCCCACATGGCTTCGTCAAGTTTAAATGACCAGTCTTTTCTATTTTGACTAACCATCTTTTCAAGTATTCTTTTAATAGCCCTATTGGTGTTTTCGACCTAGCCATTGGTTTGTGGATGATAGGCGGTGGAGAACCGATGGGATACTCCATACCTCTTCATGACCTTTTCCATTTGTGCATTGCAAAAGTGGGTCCCCCTATCACTGATGAGAGCTTTAGGAATCCCGAATCTAGCGAAAAGCTTTTTCAGGAAATGAATAACTACTCTGGCATCATTGATCCTAAGGGCTTGTGCCTCAACCCATTTTGAAACATAATCAATGGCAACTAAAATGTATTCGTTCCCCCTGAAGATGGAAAGGGTCCCATGAAGTCAATTCCCCAAACATCGAAGACCTCACATACTTGTATAAAATTCTGAAGTGCTTCATCCCTATGTGATATTGTCCCGGCCCGTTGACATGCATCGCATGCCTGCACCATCTCTTTGACATCACGGAAAATTGTGGGCTAATAGAATCCCGCATCGAAAATCTTTCGGGCGGTGGTGTTTATCCCATGATGCCCGCCAGAGGGACCAGAGTGACATTCCCTCATAATCTTTACTGCCTCACTTTCCGAAACACAGCGTCTTATAATTTGGTCTGGACACCTTCGGAATAAAAATGGTTCATCCCAAAAGTAGTATTTTAACTGAGAAAAGAACCTTTTTCTTTCGTATCTAGTCAGGTGTTCAGGAACAAGTCTACTTGCGAGATAATTAGCAAAATCGGCGTACCAAGGCTCCGAATCAATCATTAACATGAGTTGTTCGTCAGGAAATGAATCCCTAATATCACTTCTATCGTGCTTATCCAAGGGGTTTTCAAGACGAGATAGATGATCTGCGGCCAGATTTTCTGCCCCCCGCTTATCGCAAATCTCAACATCGAATTCTTGTAGCAACAAGATCCACCGAATTAGTCGTGGCTTAGCATCCTGCTTTGCAAAAAGATATCGAAGGGCCGAGTGATCAGTGAAAACGACTGTCTTTGAAAGGACAAGATATTGCCAGAATTAGTCAAATGCGAACACTACGGCTAACAATTCTTTTTAGGTGGTGGAGTAATTCTCTTGAGCTGGATTCATGGTTTTGCTAGCGTAGTAAATAGGTTGAAAAAGCTTATCTCGCCGTTGGCCCAATACAGCCCCGACAGCGAATTCGCAAGCGTCACACATGATTTCAAACGGTAACTCCCAGTTGGGTGTGATCATGATTGGAGCTTATGTGGGCTCCTTTTTTAAGAGATCGAATGCATCCTTGCCTTCTTGGGAAAAATCGAACGGAGCATCCTTCACAAGCAATTGAGTCATTGGCCGAGCTATTTTGGAGAAGTCTTTGATGAATCTCCGATAAAACCCGGCGTGCCCCAAGAAGCTGCGTATTGCTTTAACAGTCGTGGGGTAAGGTAACTTAGATATAGCTTCAACTTTAGCTTGGTCCACCTCTATTCCGTTCCCTGAGATCTTATGCCCTAACACAATCCCTTCTTTTACCATGAAATGACACTTTTCCCAGTTTAACACCAAGTTGGTTTCCTCACAACGTTTAAGCATCTTTTCTAGATTAGCGAGACAACGGTCGAAGGAGTTCCCGAAGACCAAAAAGTCATCCATGAACACTTCCATGCTATCTTCCATGAGTTCGTGAAAGATTGCGGTCATGCATCGCTAGAAAGTGGCGGGGGCATTACATAGCCCAAAAGGCATCCTTTTGTAGGGAAATGTTCCATAAGGGCAAGTAAACGTGGTCTTTTCTTGGTCCTCAGGTGCTATGGGAATTTGAAAATACCCAGAGAATCCATCCAAGAAGCAATAGTACTCGTGTCCAGACAATCTCTCTAACATTTGATCAATGAATGGTAAGGGAAAGTGATCTTTCCTCGTGGCATCATTGAGCTTTCGATAGTCAATGCATACCCGCCATCCAGTGACCGTTCTTTGGGCACCATCTCACCCTTGTCATTCTTAACTCCAGTCATTCCACCCTTCTTAGGTATAACCTGTACAGGACTGACCCATGGGCTGTCCGAAATTGGGTAAAATCCTGCATCCAGAAGTTTGATAACTTCTTTCTTTACTACTTCCTTATTGTTAGGGTTCACCCGCCTCTGGGGTTGCACAGTAGGTTTATAATCTTCTTCTATGAGAATCTTATGTGTCCAAAAAGTTGAGTCAATCCCCTTAATGTCGGCTACACTCCATGCGAGCACTCCCTTATATTTCTTTAGGACCTCTAAGAGTTTACCTTTTTGTTCATGTTCCAAGGAAGAGTTTATGATTACCGGCAGTTGGTCCTCTCCCTGAAGGAAGGCATACTCTAAATGGTTAGTAAGCTCTTTAAGATCTAACTCAGGAGGTTCGATAATAGAAGGTTTAAGCTTGTTTTCGGGCTTTCGGAGCTCGAGATGCTCCGTTGCCTCTTGTCTGGGGTAGAAGGAGACTGCACCAACATCCTCCATCTTTTCCACCTCTAGCAGAGGCAGAAAACTCTCGTCCCGTAGCCAACCTTCCTCGATTTGTTCAACGACACAACTATCAATGACATCTGTGAGTTCATCGACCTCCCCAATGAAATAGAGCCGGTTAGCTGCTTTGAGAGAGAGATCCATAGAATCCTTAATGTCAAAGGTTGTGCTATCGGTTCCCACTCGCAGGGTTAATTTGCCATCATAAACATCAATGACTGCACGAGCGGTAGCAAGAAATGGTCTCCCTAAGATGATGGGTACCAAGTCATCCTCCTCCATATCCAGGATTACGAAATCGACCGGGAATTTGAATTTCCCAACTTTGACTAGCACATTCTCGCATATCCCTACGGGGTACTTGACCGATCTATCGGCTAGTTGGATGTTCATGCGGGTAGGCTTTAATCCAGAGTATCCTAATTTAAGGAATATAGAGTGAGGCATGAGATTGATACTCGCTCCCAGATCGGCAAGAGCATTCTTTATTGATAGAGATCCTATGGAGCAAGGCAGGGTGAAGCTGCCTGGATCATCTACCTTTTTTGGTAGCCCTAGATGGGTCACCATTGAGCATTCTTCCCCCAGGGTCACAAGACCCTCGAGTTTCTTTCGGTTAGCAAGTAGTCTTTTAAAGTATGCGCTATACTTTGGCATGTGATAGCAAGCATCAAGGAGGGGTATGGTGACAACCGAGTCTTTTAGGTATGACAAGAATCTTTTGTTATCATTCTCAGTTTTCTGGTTCCTTAATTGGGATGGGAACGGGATTCTCACAGGTTGGTTAGGTAGGGTTGATGGGGAAGGGGTCATCAAGGGAGGTTGATCGGGGGTCTTGCTGCCTACATCCTCCTCCTCCTCGCCAGATTTGTTTGGATCAGGAGCGATGGGAGATGAGCTTGGGTAAGGTGGGTCCTTGGTTATTGTTCCAGCTCGAGTGGTTATCGCAAGCATGGGGTCTTTTTTGCTTGTTGAAAAATTCTCCAATGTCATCCTGCTGCTCGTCGACAAGTTCATTAAGACCTTTCAATTGCAAGCCTTTTTCTTGAGTGAAGTGACCAAGGTCATCTTCAAAAGTGCTCCTGATTTCGAATTCAGGGCCTTCCTCCCCTTCTTTTCTCTTTACCAGATTTCCCTAGAGGGTGTAATCGTCATTTTGGTAAAAAGGCAAAAGGGAGGGATCAACATAGATGTCCCCTCCTGACAAGCATGCATGTTCAGTTATGGTTGCTCTTCCGCATTCTTCTACCTCATGTGGGCCCCCACAGTAATCGCAGATTAAGTAAGGATTCGAAAGTTGTTTAGGTAACTGCGACCCAGCTAGGTATTCCACTCTTTTGTGAATTTTTCTCAACCGATCTGAAGTGATTTCAGAAATGCTGACAGTCGACTCAGGTTCATCCCAAGTGTCATCCTGGTCTTGAGCATATTCTTCAATCCTATCCCATCCTTCTTCGGCACTAAGATTGGCCAATCTCCCTTTTCTAGATTGGTTGATTCTGTTTCGATCATTAGAGGAGACATTATCGTAGAAGATTTGGACCAAGAGCCAAAGCTCAATGCCATGATGGGGAACTTGTCTTATTAAATCTTTGAATCTAATCCATGATTTATGGAAGGGTTCGTCCTTCACTTTTCAGAAACGGAGGATCCTATCTCTAAATGCTGAGGTTTTTCCAGGTGGAAAGAACTTCTCATAGAACTTGGATATGAGTTACTCCCATGCGAAAATAGATTCAGAAGGAAGTTAATCATACCACTCTTGGGCTTTTTCATATAGGGTGAAAGGAAAGAATCGCAATCGGGACGTGTCTCTAGTAGCCCCGTCCGTATGGAGGGTGTCTACTATTTTCAAGAAGTCTTTAATGTGTTGAATTGGATCTTCCTCATCTAATCCACAAAACTTACACACACTTTGGACAAGCCAAACATCGTTTTCATGCAAGACCTCGTTGGTGTGTTCGTTTAGGTAGACAATGGCGTTTGAGAAGCCACGAGGGGTTGGGGAGGAATAGTCCTTAAGGCGCTTAGGAATGGGAGTTGCGGGGGTACTCATCTCGTTGTTGGGTTGGGAGCTAGGGGTTGTAACATGATTTTCTGAATTTTCTTCAGAAAGGGGTGCATCAAAATCGATGGCAACGTTAGATGGTTCAGAAGTTGAGTGATATTGTCATAATCCACGCATTTCTCTTTCGGGTTCTGCATAAGGTGAGACAAGGTTTCTAGTGGAACTACGACTCCTAGTGATCCTAAGGTTAGAGGATTCGTCGGTTGCCATGATGGCAGGTGGTGAAGAGTTACGAACAAAAACACAAAGAAATAAGATAGACTAAAGAAAACCTAAAAATAAAAATAAAATCTTACTAGAAAGGAATCTATCAAGTAGACCTAATAAAAAGAGATTCTAACCTAGACAATAACTATTCCCCGGCCTGCGGCGCCAAAAACTTGATACGTGGGAATCGCACCAGGCTTTACCTCTCAAGGGATCTTGAGAAGCTTTAAAGCCCCACAAGGCAGTGTACCTGATTGTTGTAGTATAGTATAGTAACAAGTACCGGGGGATTGATCGTTCAGCTAGGAATAGTGTCGCTAGGATTAGAAAACCTAAATACTAGTTCTAAAGGTGAGGGATGATTATTTTTGTATTTTTATATTTTTTTAGAAAGCAAGTAAAAATCTCGGGTTTTAAGGATTTGGGCAGAATTAGTTGCTAGTCAACTAACCCAATACTAAAGATGCAATCAAAATAAAATACTAGAAATGAAAATAAACTAAATTATACTAAGGTTGTGAGCAACAATTGGAGAAATTGTGTTTACTTAGATTTCACTACTCCCTAGATATCTTTTACACGTTAATTACTTGTTATAGTTGCGTGGATGACGGATTGTATTCCTTAATACCATTCATGGGGTGGCGCACTTAATTCCCCAATCCTATGAGTGCCTACTTCACTCCTATGTCGAGCCGGCTAACAAGCTCCTAACATGGGATCATTAGAATTTACTCATGCATTAAATACAACCAATAAAACCTAGTGCACGTCAGTTCATGTTTCCTAAGACGTTCAAGCATGTTACCAATTGGAGATCTGCCAGTTTTCTTAAGCCTAACATTGAAATCAATCATCTAATACAACCATAAACAAATAATCAACACAAAATTAAGATCTAGGTTTCATTAGATCTAAGCAAACACAAGATAGATCTAGCCTAGCATGATGGAATTAAGACAAGAACAAGATATAAACAACCAACACATAGACATATTGATTGAATTAAAAGAATAGTTATCTCAATTACACATGAAGGGGTTCAAGGGCTGAAAACCCTTGAAAAACCTGTAATGTTCATACTAAGTTCGGCCTTAGGGTTTCTCCAAACTTCTCTTTTTTTTGAATGAAAATTAGAAAACTATATATAGGAAATTGAGGCTGACGACGTCAAGACCAAATTGGTGACGCCGTCAGGATTTTCTTCTTGACGCCGTCACCTACTGTTCTCAGCATGGAAAATTAAGACTTTGGAGTTTTCTTCACCTTTATGCTCCAAAAACGTCCGAATTGCTTCCTTTTCCAGATTTCTCTCCCAAATTCCCTAAAATCACAAAAGGAACGATTTAGGGCAATATTTGATCAAATAAATTCAATTACGGGCTTAAATGACCCCCTAAAAACGGTTCATTTTTCGCCTCATCACTTTCTTTGAAGAACGAGTCCTTAGCTGAAATACTAAGAAGTCATTATGTTTTTGGATTAGAAAACAACTTTTGGAACCCATTTAAGCTCGGCGCCAACGGGTTTACTATATTTTGAAATCCACTTGAAAGTTGTGTCAATCCGTTGAATTCCAACGAGGACTGAAAACCGGTGATTCATTTTGAAATAAAGCTCGTGGAATCAACGGTGATTTAAAACTCTTTTGCTTTTGAATCTTGTTTAAGAAACTTGGTGTCTCTCTTTGAGTTTTAAAACTTGAAGAAGAAGTTTTCCATCCATTGTTGAAACTCGGTGTTTCATTTCAAAAATTCGTTTTTGAGATGAATGGAAACCTTCCAGAATTTGGATTTTTCAAAGCATAGCCATTCTTTTGTTGTAGCGGAAGCATTTTAGAGTATGAATATTTCAAATGTTTTGAACGGCTTTGCTTTGATTTCCACACTGGCTTTACCTGAGTAAAACGAGAGTATGGAGTTTGAAAAACTTGATTCTTTTCTTTTAGAGCACTTGTTGTTGAAACCTTTTGAGGAGTAAATGTTTTAGAAAAATTAGGTCTCTTTGAAAACTTCTTTCCTTTTTGCAAAGAATAGGTAGTAAACTGAGAAACCCTTTTTGAAAATGGTTTTGAAGATTCACCTGTGTAAACCTTCTCTAAAACACTTACTTGTGGTTTAGACTCGTTTGAAACTTGAGATTTTCCTTTTGACCGGTTATGAACATCAAACTTTGCTTTTAAGGCATTGTATGAAGTTCTCAAATCATTATATTCTTTTTGAAGAGAAAGATGATTTGATGATGCCAATTTTTCTTGCAAGGAAGCATTTTGATTTTCAAGATGTGCAAAATATTTTTCATATTTGTCTGTTTCGATTGAAAAATCATTTTTGGCATCACCAAAATCCTTGGTTTGTTGTGCAATCGTCTTTTCCAATTCAACAATTTTCCTTTGAAGCACAGATTTTTCTTTTTCAAAAAAGATGATTTTGTGCGATCTGAGTGTCAGATTTGTTTGAAATTTGATTCTGAACTCTTGACCGCTTGATTGAATCAAACAAGTTTTTGTAAGTCTGTTTCAAATGCTCATTTTCTTTTTGTAATGATGGCACAGCATGTTCCAACTCAATATTTTTAGTATCAAGTTCGTCAAAATCAAACTTGACTTTGGTATCATCACAATTTTCTTCAATAATCTTTTCTTTTTCTTTAAGCACTGATGTCAAAAAGTTTTCAGAAGACATTTTCTCATTCTTCTCTTGCAGTTTTAGTTGGAAAGAGATACTTTGTTCTTCGAGTTTTGTAATATCTTTGTCAAACTGAGCAGTTCTTTTTGACAATTCTGCTTTGACATCAGTTGCTTCTTTTGAAAGCTCGGTGATTTTCTTTTTGAGACAAAGATTTTCAGATTTCAAAGAAGATGTTTGTTCAAAATGCACATTCTCATACTCATGGCTGACAGATACTGACTTGAATGACTCTATTTGATTTGTGAAAAATTCTTTTTGAATGTCAAGTATTAAGCATTTTTCATCAAATTCGTCTTCGAGAGAATGAACGTACTTTAGATCTTCTCTCATTTCAGTTACAAGATGTTTTTCAAAGTACTCAAAACTTAAGTTAATATCTTTCACACGAGGTTCAATCTCATATTTTAAAATCTTTTTTACTTCAATTTTTAGACATAAGTTCGATGAAAGTGGATTAGGGAAACCATCAATGTTGTATTGTTGCTTAACACCAATGACTTTCAACGTTTTCTCAATGTGATGTTTAAGATTACAAAATTGTTTCCTTGCTCTATTTTGCCATAACTTAGCATCATAAGTAGCAAGTTGAGCTTCTTTGAAATATCTTTTCACATTTGTGACTTTCCTTTTGAAAGGTTCTTTTAGAATATATGTCAATTGTGTACAACCATACACAAAGCCGTGGTACGAGTGTGGGGATTTTCTTTGTTTTACTTTCAAATGTTTTTCCTCTTCCGATTTTAAAATATCTTGAGACTCAAACAAAAGATCATCTGACAAATCTTTTCCCATATCTTCAGCGTTATACAAAATAGGTGTCAACTTTTTCACTTTGTTTAAAAAACATGGTTTTCCATTTTCCAACTGAGCACTATTTTCAAAACCAATTCCAGATGTTTGTTTAGAAATGTCATCATCCTTCGTAGGCAACATGTTGACAGTCTGCGTAGTCTGTCCCAATTTTCGAAGTTTGTTTTCAAGATCGTTTTCTCGTTTAAAAAACTCTTGGTTTTCATTCTCAAGTTTTCTGTTAACAATCTCAAAATTTGAAGTGGTTTTCTGAAGCTTCGAATTTTCACTCTTTAATTCACTGTTCTCTTTTAAAAGCGCTTCAACCTTTCTATTGTTAAGAATCATTTGTTCATCCAATTTTTGAATGGAACATTTTTCACGAAGAACAGCTTCTCCATAACTGACTTCAAGTGCTTCTTTTTGTTTTAAAAGTGGTTTGACAGATTCTCCATTCATTTCAAACTTTTGAGCTTGAGATTTAAGGTTTGACATATGAATTTCAAGTTCAGCTTTGCTTTTTGTTACATTTTCAAAACCTTTTTCCATTTCATTAAATCTCTCAAGCTCTTTTGTCAATAAGACATTCGCTTGCTTAGCTTTTCGATTGTCCTCTTTGCACTTTTCAAGTTCATGTTTGAAATTATTGATTAAAGAAGCAAATAAGGCACGATCTTGTTCATAAGAAGATCCATCCTGGGCAAGCTCACCTCCATTAGGATCCATATCTGGAGTAGCAAGAGTGATATTACTATCATTCTGTTCCACCATATATGTGTAACTAATAGACTCAGGATGTGTCATGAGCAAACACATTATCAAATATATCAACATTATCATGAGCATGTGAATGTTGTATCGTAGCCAATATCTCTGTGTCAAATGAAGGTCTGATGTGATCATCTTCTGTATCCTAAATAGCTTCATTCCCGTGTGAACCATCATCTTCCGAATCATAGCTTGGACTGCTGCTTTCAACCTGCTGTTCTGAAGATGGATCACTGCCCGTGAAAACCAAACTAACTTCTGATGCATCACCCTCATTGACTGTTTCCTCTTCTGTTTGAACATCTTTCTCTGTCTCTTTTTCAATCACCTCTGTTTCCTTTAGCTGCATCTCTCTTTCAATTAGCTCTCTTTCTTTAAACTGCATCTCTGTTTCATTCTGCTCTCTTTCCCGTTTCAGCTTCTCAATCTCATTTAACTCAGCTTCCTCAGTTTAAGTATCTTTTCGAGGTCACCCATGTCATTGATGCATTTTGTTCTGAAGGTCATAGAACTTACCCAAAATCTTTGGTAGAATACATTGATAAACTCTGACTGGTTCACAATCCAAGGGTTAAATATACTCTGAAACTGAGTTTGGATCACTTTAAGAGCTTCCTTGCAGTTACTTGTATGAAGTTCTTCTTCATAGAGTAGTTTTTCAAGTTGATTCAGGCTTTGAATAAGTTTGTCTTTGAAATGGTGAAATTGGACTCGGATGAAGTATTCAAATGCCTGATCAAACCTTGGTTCATATCCTGATGTATTAAAGACTTTCTCAACTTGTGACTTGAACACTTTAAACACTTTCTTCGAATCTCTCTCTTGGATTTGCATTTTCATTTCCATTGTGTAACGATGTGTGATAAAGTTGATCTTAGGATCTTTTAAGATAACAAAGGTTGTTATATGAAGATTAGATGTTTTTGGCGAAGTTTGAAAATCGTATAAGGTTGATTTTAGTGATTTTGTATTTTCCCTCCAAAAATTGAATTTGAAAATTCCCTCCCAAAATTTGGAAATCAATGTGAAATGCAATTTTAAGGTTACCAGAAAAATTTGAGTTACAAAAATTTGGACGCCAAATTTTACTGAAAAAATTTGAATATTTGCCTAAAAATTTGAATTTTGTGCTAAAATTTTCAACGTTATACCAAAATTTGAATTTCACGTAAAAATTGAACGTTTAGTCTCCTGTAAAAAATAAATTTTACTCAAATTTTCCCGCCAAAAATTGATTTTTTTTTAATATCACTTCCTTACTTGATGAGAATACCTTACTCGAAACTTGCTTTCTTGATAAAACTTGTGCTTACTCGATAGATCAATAGGCTTACTCGATAACAATCCCTTATATGATAGTACCTTACTCGATAAAACCTTACTCGACACTCAAGATATTCCTTACTCGATAAGGAATTTTCAACGAAGTATAGTTTCCCTTAGTCGAAGCACAAGAAAACCTTACTCTATGTTCGATAAGGGTTGGTAGCTTAATTGCTAACTGGCTAACTCACCAAAAACAGTTACTCGGAACAACTAAAGCTTGCTCGGTAAGATACTCCACTAACTCGATAAGCAGACTGTCTTACTCGATACCCCTAGAATTCCACACTTCCTTACTCGGTAAAAGCCACACTAACTCGATAAAGTACGACGATGAACAGTAAATTGATCCAAAAATAAGCCTTCAACCTAGTTTTTTCGACCAAATCTAACTTAAAACAACCTATATTATCCCTAGGCTCTCTGATACCACTTGTAGGACCTTAGATCTAGCTTTATCACCTAAGATTATGATATTAGAGAGAGACAGAAGAACTAGAGAGAGAAAGTAGAGAGAGAAAGGTGGAGAGCATTATGTGAAATAAAACATTGATTAGCGTGAACTCCCACCCTTCCTAACAAGCTTAGGAGAGTATTTATAGTTTTTACATTTGCCACCATGGGCTTTCTCTTGGGCCTTCTTTTTGGCCAAGCCATTTAGGCTTTTACATAAACATAATGAACCAGCATTTACTAACTATTACATGAATATATTTAACTAACTATTTGACTAAATAATGATCGTCACTTTTAATCCTAACAATCTCCCCCTAAGGGACGATCATTGAGATCTCTCTTTGATTACATAAATGATCAACAGTTCTAATGCTAACAAATACCGACTTGAATTATCGGATGAACTAAGTAATATACACGACACGTTTTACGTCTCGAATCTTAAGAAGTGTATATCAGACGAATCACTCGTCATTCCTATAAAAGAGCTTCAAATGGATGATAAGCTCAATTTCACTGAAGAACCAGTGGAAATTATGGACCGAGAGGTCAAAAATCTAAAACACCACCGGATTCCTATCGTTAAGGTACGCTGGGACTCCCATAGAGCACCAGATTATACCTGGGAACGAGAGGATCAAATCCGTACTAAATATCCCCGTCTATTCTCACCCTCGCACACTAACTCTAGTTAAATCTCGGGACGAGATTTTCTTTTAGGATGGGAAACTGTATAAACCCACTAGCTTCCCCTTAGGTTAGAAATGCCTTACTAACTTAACTTAGGCCCTCACTAAGCACAATCTAGGATTAGAAATGCCTAACTAACATAACTTAGGACCTAACTAAGCACAATCTAGGATTAGAAATGCCTTACCAACTTAACTTAGGCCCTCACTAAGCACAATCTAGGATTAGATATACCTATAGGATTTTCCAAAGCTAAATTTTTGCTTTATTATATCCTTATGACCTAACTAACCTCTAGACAAGCTCACGTATCCACCCATGCCAACCACTACCATGTTTACTTAATGTAAACAAGCTGGTATGTCAAGTCAAGGTTACAAACATATTTTCACTAAGAAAACTATCACTCTAGCAAACTATACTTGTTAGAAAGCCCTAAATGCACCTATGTGTTCCCGGTTAGCTTTAAAACCCTAATTGCTTATCTAAACTAGCTTGAAAGTGTTTAAGACTTAGGTATGACTTACATTAGTTAATTTAGGATATATTAGACTCCTTAGATCATAGTACAACTCCCTAGAACTTAGGTACAAGTCATATAAGCACAAGACCCTAATTAGGTCATAACTTCCCGAAACTAGGTCTAAACTATCCCAAATCTTTACCATAATTTATCACCACTTAGTATAAGCCACTTAGGACATTATATTAGTTACTAAACACCCTTAGGACCCTGAATTAGACACTAAACCCTAGGCAAAACCCTAAAATCTTGCTAGACAAAACTAGGTTAAAATTTGACCTAAACACCTAAACTAAGGTACTTAATCACCTTAAAACTACCAAGCAACCACTCTAACACCTCCCTAATAGTAAGTACACTTCCTAGCACCTCTAACCATCCAAGCAAGTAGGTGGATCACCTAATTGTCACCTTCTTCCTCCAAACCGCCTCCCTCGGCTTCCCCTCACCACAACCGGCCTATCTCAGCCCCCTAGCTACTCCATAGCTGCTCCTCATCACCTCCTAGACCTGACACAATACCCCATAGCCTTGCTTACTCCACCTCCCTCCTCCTCAACACCTAGCATCAGCTTACGTGCTCGCTACTCCTTACGCACCTATAAATACCCCTCCCCTCCCCTCCATTTCATTCCACACCTCTTCTCCTCTTTACCTCAGATAAATTTTGTAGTATAAGACCCATAAAAGTCAAGTAGCAAGGCCTTGGTAGTGTTGAGTTGTTGTTTAAGCCGAGAGAAGCCCTAAAAACCCTAGTTGCCTCGTTAACCCATATACGACCTAGGATACGTGAGTGAGTTGTCTAAACCCCTACTTTACTTACCTTAAGACCCAGGTGAGTTTTGTTGATATAAATAATGCATAAAAACATTATTAATATTTCTCAATATCCCTATGTTTTAACGATCACAAAATCTTAAACTCATTAAACGTAAAATCATTATGTAAACACGTATTTGGTGACAAAATATCATTATATCCAACTTAATCACTTAAGGTATGAATAAACAATTGCCTAATACATTTTATGATCAAAGGAAGGTTTATTTAATCATTACAAATAATATAAATGGTATAAACATTTTATATATTTAGAAAAACACTTTTGGTAATTAAAGGAAAATGTTTAATTCATAATAAATATATGAATTCAATTTTTAACCAAAATCAGTTAAATTTTCACCAAATAAACTTTCCCCAAAAAAAGACAAAAGTTCTGGCGGTTACAGGAGGGTGGCCCCCTTAATTTTAAGGGGCCAGCGCATTTCTGTGACCAGAAACTTTTGCCTATAAATATTGGTTCAATCCTGCATTTTTCCTCACCTTTTGCACTATAACTTTCTGTCCCAATCCTTTAAAATCATCTTCCTAAATCCTTTGATCATAAGATTATAAGTTCTTGCTTCAAGTGATCCAATCCCTCATCATTCAAAGTGCAGGAGAAGAATACTCCTTCAACATCTAGTTAAGAAGTATTGTAGATTTGTGAATATTGCTTGTAGTTGTGTAAATTATTTGTAAAGGTGTAGAGGTTTTGTTATATATAGCTTTAGGTGTGTTAGTTGTGAAAAGAAGTTGTGAATAGAAGTAGTGAAGAATTAGTAGTGTTCTGAAGAAGTAGTAGTGTAGTTGTGAGAAGTTGATTAGTAGTCGCGGTGTGTATAAGTTGTGAAGAAAGTGTCTAGTGACTAGTGGTGTGAGATTGGTTCTAGCTACTATTAGGACTCGACATCTAGCTTAGTATCGTTAATTGGTGTAAGTGAAAGTTGTGTAAGGTTTTCTTCGCCATAAGGGAGCTTGTTGACATAGTGAAGAAAACTCTCGAGTTAGGTTCTCAAGGATTGTTATAGGGCGAAGAGGAGTTTCGTAGCCGAACCACTATAAATCCTTTGTCTTGTGGTGCGATCTTTCCAACTCTATCTCTTTACTTACTTATCTATATTGTTGTCATTTACTTTCGTAGATATTAGTATACATAAGTGTTTAAACATTGATCTCACATAAAACTAGAATTGAAGATTTTGTAAACTAAACTTTTATAAGATTAAAAACGAGGTAAAACTATTCAAACCCCCCCCCCTTCTAGTTTTTCCACAATTGGCATCAGAGCTACGTTTAACAAGATTTTTAAAATCAATTGTATTTTAAAACTTAAAATCGATCTATGGAATCGGAAAAATATTTAGAAGGGAACATGACATTTAAACCACCATATTTTGAAAATACAAGTTTTCTTGAATGGAAAAATCGATTCGAAAGTTATGTGAAGTTAATAGATTATGATCTTTGGCATGTCGTTTCAATTGGTGATCTTCAACCAACAAAAAGCATTTTTGAAAAAAAAGATAATTGTTTCAAAATATTGCTTGATAAAAATAATATAGCTAAAATAATTATATACAAAGCTTTACCAAGAATTGAATATGAAAGAATATCTTTCTGTCAAACGGCAAATGATATGTGGAAAAGTCTTTTAAATTTTCATCAAGAGAAATGTCAAGCCAAAGAAAATTTTGTATACAAAATAGTTGAAAATGAAAGTATAGTAGATAAGTATTTAGTTGAAATGAGTACAAGTGTTACTAGTTCTAATTTCTTGTGTGAAGGTAATGATGGCGAAAACTCCATGAGTCATATCAAGAGCAAACAAGAAGGGTGTATAAAATTAACTATCGAAAACGAACTTAGTGATGATGACGATTATAGTTTCATAAGTGAAGATGAAGAATATGCAAAGGTCGTTAAAGAATTCAAGAATATTATTAAAAAGCGACTAAAAGCACAAGATAAAAGAAAAACCACCCGAAGAAGAAAATCGAGTGACGAAGACGAAACGATGAAGCACAATTGTTTCGTAGCTCAAGCACCTAATGAAGTATGTCTAGGAGTAGATTTGGAGCCCGATGAATGGATAAAGGATAGTGGATGCTCAAGACACATGACGGAGAATCGCAAGCTATTTTCTACATATAAGGCGTATAACAGAGGTAATGTTGTTTTTGGTAGTGATCGTCATTGAAAAATCATAGGCAAAGGTACGATCTCTCAAGACAATCTAAGTATGGAAAATGTTGATGATACGTGGGAATCGCACCAGGCTTTACCTCTCAAGGGATCCTGAGAAGCTTACAACCCCCACCATGCAATGTACCTGATCGTTGTAGTATAGTATAGTGACAAGTACCGGGGGATTGATCGTTCAGCTTAGGAATAGTGTCACTAGGATTAGAAAACCTAAATACTAGTTCTAAAGGTGAGGGATGATTATTTTTGTATTTTATATTTTTTCGAAAGCAAGTAAAAATCTCGGGTTTGAAGGATTTGGTTTGAATTAGTTGCTAATCAACTAACCCAATACTAAAGATGCAATCAAAATAAAATACTAGAAATGAAAATAAACTAAACTATACTAAAGTTGTGAGCAATAGGTGGAGAAAATGTGTTTACTTAGATTTCACTACTCCCTAGACATCTTTTACATGTTAATTACTTGTTATAATTGCATGGATGATGGATCGTATTCCTTAATATCATTCATGGGGTGGCGCACTTAACTCCCCAATTCTATGAGCTCTTATCTCCTCCTATACCATGCCCAGCACTACCATAGGGATTATAAACAGTGGCTCATGCATTAAATACAACCAATAAAGACCTAGTGCACATCGGTTCACGTTTCTTAAGACGTTCAAGCATGTTACCAATTGGAGATCTGCCAGTTTTCTTAAGCCTAACATATGAATCATTCATCCAAGACAAGTATAAACAAGTAATCAACACATAATTAACATCTAGGTTTCATTAGATCCAAGCAAACACAAGATAGATCTAGCCTAGCATGATGGAATTAAGACAAGAACAAGATATAGACAACCAACACATAGACATATTGATTGAATTAAAAGAACACTTATCTCAATTACACATGAAAGGTATCAAGGGCTTGGAACCCTTGAAAAACCTGTAAAATTCGCACCAAGTTCGTACTTAGGGTTTCTCCAAAACTTCTCTCCTTTTAATGTGAAAATTAGAAAATTATATATAGGAAAAGGGGTCTGACGGCGTCAAGACTAAACTTGTGACGCCGTCACCTCGCCGCCAAAACTCTTCTCGGACTGCCTTAATCTACATTTGACGCCGTCATGTGATAATCATTTCCAGGCCGTCATGACTTTTAGTCTTGACGCCCTACTTCGTGACGCCGTCAAATCTGTACTAGATCATCATGGAATTTTGCTCTTGACGCCGTCAGGATGTTACTCTTGACGTCGTCACCTACTATTCCCAGCATGGAAAATTAAGACTTTGGTGTTTTCTTCACTTTTATGCTCCAAAAATGTCCGAATTGCTTCCTTTTCCAGATTTCACTCCCAAAGTACCTAAAATCACAAAAGGAACGATTTAGGGCAATATTTGATCAAATAAATTCAATTCCGGGCTTAAATGACCCCCTAAAAGTGGTTCATTTTTCGCCTCATCATATACCCTTACACTTGAGATTTGCTTGTCCTCAAGCAAATGCGCTTTTATTCTAGTCAAAATACAAGTTAGGGGTCATTTAACACTAATATAAAAGTAATTACAACAAATGATCGTTCCACTAAAGACCAATAGACAAGCACGGAGGTCATATACAAGCTCCTCAAAAATAGTGTTTAGATACTCACATCTCTCGGGTGTAATAAAGTGTAAATTACAATATGGAAACGGAAGATATCTCTCACTACCTGTCATAGCAAAATAGATTACCATAGGCTTGGGAAAGGATCAAACCTCCATCACATGGCGTAAGCACCTAGGATAAACTATCAAAGAGGTCTTTTAAAGGGTTGTAATGTTAGGTGTAGGGATATGAAATACACGGTTTTGTTGGATAAAGAAAGTTTTTACTGGTGGCGAGTTAACAATCTTGGTTAATTACATGTACAATATGGTGTTGCTAAGCCAAGACTAGACTCGACTTAAGCTAATAAATGAAAAATAACAAAAATATAAAATGAACATAGAATAAAAAGGATGGTAGTCCGTATGATTTTTTCTCTTTTTTTTTTCTTTTTCTATTTTTTTTTTCATACACTCTTACCCTACCATCCAAAATAATACATCATAGGGGATGAACATTCCCCTTACACTTGAATTTTTACATACTTTACAATAAACTAATCTAATGACTCGAATTAAGAAAATCAAAACACTTGGAGCACTTTTAAGATTAACGCACATATGGGGGTAATATATGATGTTCTTCCACATTACTCCATAAAACAAGTACTCTACCCATGAGTCCCAATCGTCCCAAAACAATATGTACAAGGATATGACTCGACTTAGCAACCATGTAATCAATTAGATAGTTAACTTAGGGTTTAACAAATAACAATAATGCACTAAAAATGAGCGCATACACGGAAGGCTAAAGCGATTTGGTTGTACATTTAAGTGGGGTGTAACAAATTCTTCCTTTAAGTAAAATGCTTAAAGTTAGAAACGAAAAGATAGGCTCGGAGGGGTGTACTAGGGGTATCGTGTGTTTAACACAAGGGTAATCCTAATGCCTCTTATCATGTAGTAAATCCTACTACACGAATGTAGTCTCACTAGCGGTCTCGGGATGCATCACTAACGCAAGTTCTAGAATCTAAATACTATCGGTACACTCATAAGCACTAATAGTAAATGTTTTTCCTATCAAACCTAAAGGCGAACCTCACATATTTGGGTGGAAGATTTTTATGAATATACGGTCATGTGCTAGTCATACAATCTCCTATCCATGAGACGCTTGCTATGGCTAAAGTTTCACTCCTAAATGTTGTAAAAAGTTTTAAATTTGGCGCTAAAATTGCACTAACAAGTATTTCTCATAGTTTTATTACACATCTACCATTAAACAAAACAAACTAAAGCGAAAGTGCATATGTAAGGTATCATCTTTTTACCCTCCCCTTACACTTAAGATGAACATTGTCCCCAATGTTCAAGTAAAGAATGTAAAAGTGAAAAAGTTAAAAAGAATGAAATCAAATACTCCCCTGATTCGCTTGGTATGGATAATAAGGTGGCCAGGTTAAATCTTCCTCCAAGAAAATGAACAATCAAAGCTTCCCTTCCAGAATATAAATCATCTTCTTGCCATACATAACCTGTAAAACCTGATAAAATAGACAAGACAACCTCGCGTAAAATCGGCGGTAACCTATATAAGTTACTAAATCCTAGAAAACAAGATAAGATATAATGCTTGTGGAATGAAGTTTGCAGATCTCCTGGAGATTATAAAACTTAATAATTCACAAAAACCATAAGACTCCGTTAGAAAAACAAAACTGGTAAAATTTCCAGATTTTTACACTTGACGCCGTCAGAAGTGACCTACAGAAATTCTTATGTTAAGTTTCCGGAAAATTTCTAAAAAAACTTGGTCCTACTTCCTGGAAAATCCTGCAAAACTTCATTATGACTCAATACAAGCATTTGACTCTAACAAATACGAATATACATGTTCATTTAATATTGTGGAGAATCATGATCAGTTTGTTTCTTGAAAACATGTTTGGGGTTTCCCGTTACACTTATCTTTTGCAAAAATACTTTTAGGTGGAGTTAAGACTAGGCCAAAACAACAAAGTAAAGTATTTCCACTATTTAGTTTAGAAACATGATCTACGAACAATAAAAATTAAGCTTGCATACGGAAGCAAATAACAAACAAACAAACAAAATCACACAAAACATGGGTTGCCTCCCAAGAAGCGCTTTTCTTTATTTATGAGTCTTGTAGCTAGACTCAATGTCATGGGTTACTACGTGACCTCATCATTGGTTCCACTCTCTGATTGTAGATATTCCTTGTAGAAACCAATCACCTTTTTCTCAACCGCCCCCATAATCATTTGGGCAGATTCTTTATCAACTTTATACCTTGGTCCAAGGGCCAAGCAATCTTTGTAATAAAGACTCCTTTTTTCTCATACATAATCCATGCCCTTTTTCTTATCATCCTCATTAGTGTCCTCAAAAGCACCAACGTTGTCCTTATCAAAACAGGATATAAAGCGAAATTCTTTCATCCTATTAGGCATCCTATAAGTGATACTATCGGTGTTACTTGCAAATCGAATTGTTCCTTCTATCTCATCATATTCCAACTTAGAATCTTCAACAAACGGTTTGCCAAACACAATATTTGATAACCGACAATCAACAACATTAGCAAGATCTTCCACAATCATAAAGTCGATGACAAAGGTGAAATTACCAACAAAGACATGGAGACCTTTGACTCTCCTGACAAAGTTACAAACTCCACCGGGGTATTTGGGCTCTTTACTAGGTTCAAGTCTTGTTTTCACTATATCATTATAAACAGTTGAGGACATAATGTTGATTGGAGATTTAAAGTCAATGTAAGCATTGCTAACATGCCTATACCCAATCATACATGGTATCTTAGCATTCTTAGGATCGCCTCTCTTGATCTTAGGTTCAATTATGGTGAAAGGAGATCGCGGGTTATCAATAGTCATTAAAATAGTCATTAAGCTTCGGATCTATTTCCCCCTCTTCAAGTCCCTCAATAACATTCACAAAGTCATTAGGCCCTAGGTCCTCATTTGAGTACAAGGCGGTTGCTAGGTCACTAAATGCATGTTCGAGCTCAACCTTGATCAAACTATTAAGCTCCCTAAGTTCCTTAATCTCACTCTCAATTTGTTCACGCAACAAAGCCACTTCTCTAGGGGAAAGGGGTGGATTCGCGTTTTCCATAATGGTCAACGGAATAGTCAATGAATTTAATTTACTAACAAAGGCACAAAGAAAAAGATAGACTAAAGAAAACCTAAAAATAAAAATAAAATCTTACTAGAAAGGAATCTAGCAAGTAGACCTAATAAAAAGAAATTCTAACCTAGACAATAACTATTCCCCGGGCTGCGGCGCCAAAAACTTGATACGTGGGAATCGCACCAGGCTTTACCTCTCAAGGGATCTTGAGAAGCTTACAACCCCCACCAGGCAGTGTACCTGATCGTTGTAGTATAGTATAGTGACAAGTACCAGGGGATTGATCATTCAGCTTAGGAATAGTGTCGCTAGGATTAGAAAACCTAAATACTAGTTCTAAAGGTGAGGGATGATTATTTTTGTATTTTATATTTTTTAGAAAGCAAGTAAAAATCTCGGGTTTGAAGGATTTGGGCGGAATTAGTTGCTAATCAACTAACCCAATACTAAAGATGCAATCAAAATAAAATACTAGAAATGAAAATAAACTAAATTATACTAAAGTTGTGAGCAATAAGTGGAGAAAATGTGTTTACTTAGATTTCACTACTCCCTAGACATCTTTTACACGTTAATTACTTGTTATAATTGCATGGATGACGGATCGTATTCCTTAATACCATTCATGGGGTGGCACACTTAACTCCTCAATTCTATGAGCTCTTATCTCCTTCTATACCATGCCCAGCACAACCATAGGGATTATAAACAGTGGCTCATGCATTAAATACAACCAATAAAGACCTAGTGCACATCGGTTCATGTTTCTTAAGACGTTCAAGTATGTTACCAATTGGAGATCAGCCAGTTTTCTTAAGCCTAACATATGAATCATTCATCCAAGACAAGTATAAACAAGTAATCAACACATAATTAACATCTAGGTTTCATTAGATCCAAGCAAACACAAGATAGATCTAGCCTAGCATGCTGGAATTAAGACAAGAAAAAGATATAGACAACTGTCACAACTCGTAAATTCTGGTCATTTCTCAAAGTTTTCACTTTTCACGTGCATTGTTCATGTCATCGTAAATTTAGTTTACGAGTGTTCAAATTTCACGTAACCGTATTGGTTCAGGAGCGAATTCATGCATTATTATCAGGGACATTTCATACGGACTAGAAATTGTTTGCACATCATCATTAGGGCACTTGCATACTATTCCACTCGTAGGATAATTAAATTAATACTTTTGGTACAATTAACGATTTACGTATGTTTATTTTGAATAAACGCTAATACGCGAACTATAAACGTGTCTAACATGTCCGACACTCCCGACTATGATCCCAATATATTTTTATATTCATTTTTATAATATAAAAATTATAATATAAATTTACCCGGTATTTTGGATATTTATTTTAATTATTAACTTAAGTTTACTAAAACTTCGACGGTTTTCATAGAAAATTTAACTATAATTATCTAAACACTCAATATTTTACCCAACCTATTTTTATAATCTTTATAACTTTATTATGACCCGGTTAACTTCGTTAAAATTTATTTTTAGTTAACCCGGTACCCGGTAAATTTTAAAACTACACATAACACACAATAATGCAAAAATCACCAAAAGTCTTCACCACCATTCCTCCCCCCCCCCCTCCTTTGCCGCCCCCCCCCCCCCCCCCCTTTACTTTATCTTACAACCCTTGAAAAATATCTACTTCCATTTAATGCAAAGAAAAACTTGTCTAAACCAATAATACATATACCATATCTTATTTTTTTCATCTCATTTTTCAACAACTCAAAAGTTTTTCCTCTCCTTTTTCTCTCTTTGATAACCACGGCCACAAGAGGAAGAACAAGCAAGACCAAAGTTTTTTTTTTTCAAAGATCTAAGTGTTAATCTTGTTCTTTTAGCATCCTTGTTTGAGTTTTGAAATAAAAACTCAAGGATTATTAGGTTTTAATCATCTTAACTTCACTAATCTTACAAGTAAGTTTACTAAACTCATTTCATAATTCTTACAAAGTTATTACTATGTTTATACATGTTTCTTGCAAGATCTCATACATGCATTAACTTATACCACTTTATTTTTGTAAACTTTTGATCATACAAGCCCTAGAAGTGATTTTTGGTTAGATCCTTGTTAGATCTACTTGGTTTTGGTGATTAGGAACCCATGACACCCTAAGAAGGTGTATGGTAGGATTAGATTAGTTTTGTGGTGTTTGAAAGTGGTTTGATGGAAGATGGAACTAGTTTGGAGACTTGAAAATGGTTTTTGAAACTTTTGAAATACCTACTGTCCCTATTTTAATTTTGTGGGAAAATCAGTAGATGGTGGTTAATTTTTGACCAAAGATTTAGAAAATACTTTCAAAAACGAAACTTTAGGCGAAAGAACGGATTAAAACGAGTTTATAACGAAGGAGTTATGATTTTTGCAAATTTAACGACGAAAACTATTTCTTAGAAAACTGCTTGCTGATTGGCAGAATACGACGGGTAATTAGAGGCATTAAACGTAACCTAGAGGAGCCGAGTTATCAAAAATATACTAGTATACACAAAAACGAATCCGTGGACATAAAGAACAAGGAAAACGAGCCTAAAACGACCGAGTTATACCCGTTTTAACATTGTCAAAACTATATATATATATATAGTCACAAATAAAAATAATAACGTACGTACTAAATGGTATATTTTCCTAGCAACGTTACTAATGACTATTTTCTTAACAAACGAAAATGTACAACCGGAGGGAATATTTTTACGACTTAACGATATTATTCAAAGGTTTTGATACATGAATTATAACGCAAACTTTTTCGTACGAGTTTATATGACAAGTATATATTTCTATATATGGACTTACTTTTCCTAAGTATGGAAACTATTTTACTATGACGATAACTAGTATTTCCAAATTACGAGTGGTATTGGTATCATGTGCATGTGCATTCATTACATCACGACATGATCTAAATTAGATCACTATCATTCATTTTAGGTTGCGGATAGTGTTCGCTCCCTGTTGTCCTTATCATTACGCATATTTGTATCTTCACTCCAGGTGAGTCATAGCCCCACTTTTACTCTTTATACTTGTTTCAACTCTTTGGGGGAGATACATGCTCAACTACTTGCTTACTAGTATAAATACTCAAAACATACTTTCTTGATACTCAAAACATTTATACTTGATTGTCTTATACTTGATTGGCATTATACTTGATTGTGTTATACATACTTGTTACGCTATACTTGCTTAACTTAAATACCAGATTCGTATTTACGTGCATACATAACACTCTATACTGTCGGAGAGGTATTGGTAGTACTCATGGGAAGATGCCCCCTACCCTTGTGTCTAGACTTGACCTTGGATGTCGTAGTACTATTTGGGAAGAGGCCCCCGCCCTTGTGTCTATTCTTGACCTTGGGCGAATATAATCCGGTGCATTGTGTAAACTATCTTTTAGCAGTGGGTTGTGAACACACAGGTTGCGAGTCTCTTATGGCGGGACTTGCAACTGAGTGGATTTACGACGCCTTTGCTGTGTGATCATTTTCTATATACTTTATTTGTTAAACAACTCTATGAACTCACCAACCTTTGTGTTGACACTTTTAAGCATGTTTATCTCAGGTTAGAAAGGCGATAGCAGGTTTGTGGTGCGGAGAGTCTTAGGGCATGCATTTTGAAGACTTTCGCTTTTATCTTTTACCATTCGATACTTTCAAAAACTTATGTACTATTAATTTGGGATCTTTTGGTTTGTAAACTATGACTTTTATCTATTCGAATGGCAACTTTTTAAAAAAACGTCTTAATTAGAGTTCGTTTTCTATATCTTGTACTTTGTGCCCTGAAGTAGCATCCCTATAACACAGTCTTCCGCTGCGGTATTTTGGGGGTGTTACAGATTGGTACCAGAGCCTTGGTTATAGAGAACTAGGTTGTTTTTAGAGTCTAGACTATAACTACATACATTTAGACTCTCCTCCCTATCGCCTTGCATTTTTTTTCATACACGTACGCTTGCTGATAATTTTCTTAGACCTACGCTATTAGATATTTTGTGGTACCGATGGGGAAGTCCCAAAATCTAGGCAAGTTATCAGAAATATGGAGCTCGGTAATAACTGATCATTTAACTTAATCTTGTGACAGTTCTTGTTTGATGAGACATGAGACTAAGTTAAATGAAGGTTATTACTTAGCTGTAGAGATTTGATGATTTGCCCGAGGATGGGAGTTCTCTTGAAGTTACTCTTTAGGAGCCGTTAGAAACTAGACTACCCAGTGACTTTAGCACTTAAGGGAGAATCCTTTGTTCCTTCGTACTGAGCGTGACATTCCCTAGATACCCATTTAAGCAACGTCTACCACTGAGATATGTGTGCCTGGTGATATGTACACCTGTGAAAGGAAACATTTATAATTGTGGTGGCCAACATAATTATAAGTGCTTCACGACACACGTGGACATATGACTATGCATATGTAGATCGGTGTTGGCATGACTTAGGAGACAATTGGTGGCACGGTATTATATATGAGGATGTTAAGTATATACTTTGGTTAATCAACGGTTTTCCCTCAACTCTGACGTTCACTAAATGTCCTTCCTCTCAGGAAATCATGGCACCAAGGAGAGTGACTCGTAGCTCTGGTCGAGGAGGCGCAACACCAAGGGGTGGAAGGACTGGTGGACGTGGAGGTAGAGGAGGTAGAGGAGCTGCTCATGACACTAGTAACCCAAGTAACGATGGTGGAAGAACTGGTAGACGTGGAGGTAGAGGAGGTGGTCACGGCGTTGAAAACAATGATAACAACGACAGTGGAAATACTGATTTTGAAGCCATCATCGCTCGACAACTTGAAAACTTTCTCCCCACTATTGTCACTCAAGTTGGCGATCATATGAATAACTTGGCAAACCACGAAAGCGGAATTAACAACACTAATGGTATAGGTCAGAATGGTAATGGCAACAACAACATTAGGACTGGATGTACGTATAAGGAATTTACGTCATGTAAGCCAATTGAATTCGATGGTGTAGGAGGTGCGTTAGTGTATACTCGATGGGTTGAAAAGATGGAGTCGGTGATCGACATTAGTGACTGTGCAACACATCAAATGGTGAAGTACTCCGCATGCTTGCTGTCAGGAAAGGCATTGACATGGTGGAATACGCAGGTTCAAGCTAGGGGTAGAGAGGCAACTGTAGGTATGACATGGGATGATTTTAAGGCATTACTGAAGGAGGAATACTGCCCTGACAATGAAATGCAGAAGCTGGAGGATGAACTTTATCATCACTCTATGATAGGGGCTAGACATGCAGCCTATACAGATCGATTCCATGAATTAGCCAGACTAGTTCCACACCTAGTTACCCCTGAGTCCAAGAGGATCGAGAGGTACATATATGGTCTTGTCCCAGAAATTCGTGGGACTGTGAAAGCAACTGAGCCTTCTACAATTCAGAGTGCAATATTGAGAGCAGGGACTCTGACAGATGAGATGATTAGAAATGGAAGCTTGGGGAACAGTGATAAGAGGAAGGTAACAAGCGAGTCGAACAAGCAGATAGGCGCGATAGCTGACAACAAAAGGGCAAGGACCTTTGCGGCGACTAGTTCTGGTCAGAGAGAGTATTTAGGCCAGCATCCTAAGTGTACTAAATGTGCTTATCATCATCAGAGGTCTGAGCCATGCCGAGTGTGTACAAAGTGCAAATAGTTGGGTCATTTTGCAAATAGGTGTGGAGCATCGATGAGCGCGGGCAATATAGGAAACAACCAAAAGACATGTTATGAGTGCAACAGCCCAAACCATTTCCGTTATAATTGTCCTAAGTTGAATAGGAATCTTAACCTAGGAAGCAATCGTCCAAACTTAGCAGCAGCAATTGAAGGGCCAAAAGATGAGACCGTTGAGATTCCACCTGCGCGTGGCAGAGCTTACTTCCTAGGGAATCCTATCACCCAACATGTCCAAGATAGCATAACGGGTACATTCTCTTGAACAACTATATTATTTTCGTAGCATTTAAGTCTTAGTATAGAACTTATACACAACACCGACTAATCTGAGACCTAGCATCATTAACCTTAGTTATATTGATAGTAGATGATTTGGTTAGTGTAAGCAATTATAGTAAGCTGGGAAAACTTACATTGTCGAATCAGACCCCTAGGCACATATGTGGAACAAATGAGCTGAACTTCGGGACGAAGTTCCTTTTAGGGGTAGAGACTGTCACAACTCGTAAATTCTGGTCATTTCTCAAAGTTTTCACTTTTCACGTGCATTGTTCATGTCATCGTAAATTTAGTTTACGAGTGTTCAAATTTCGCGTAACCGTATTGGTTCAGGAGCGAATTCATGCATTATTATCAGGGACATTTCATACGGACTAGAAATTGTTTGCACATCATCATTAGGGCACTTGCATACTATTCCACTCGTAGGATAATTAAATTAATACTTTTGGTACAATTAACGATTTACGTATGTTTATTTTGAATAAACGCTAATACGCGAACTATAAACGTGTCTAACATGTCCGACACTCCCGACTATGATCCCAATATATTTTTATATTCATTTTTATAATATAAAAATTATAATATAAATTTACCCGGTATTTTGGATATTTATTTTAATTATTAACTTAAGTTTACTAAAACTTCGACGGTTTTCATAGAAAATTTAAATATAATTATCTAAACACTCAATATTTTACCCAACCTATTTTTATAATTTTTATAACTTTATTATGACCCGGTTAACTTCGTTAAAATTTATTTTTAGTTAACCCGGTACCCGGTACATTTTAAAACTACACATAACACACAATAATGCAAAAATCACCAAAAGTCTTCACCACCATTCCTCCCCCCCTCCTTTGCCGCCCACCCCCCCCCCCCCCCCCCCTTTACTTTATCTTACAACCCTTGAAAAATATCTACTTCCATTTAATGCAAAGAAAAACTTGTCTAAACCAATAATACATATACCATATCTTATTTTTTTCATCTCATTTTTCAACAACTCAAAAGTTTTTCCTCTCCTTTTTCTCTCTTTGATAACCACGGCCACAAGAGGAAGAACAAGCAAGACCAAAGTTTTTTTTTTCAAAGATCTAAGTGTTAATCTTGTTCTTTTAGCATCCTTGTTTGAGTTTTGAAATAAAAACTCAAGGATTATTAGGTTTTAATCATCTTAACTTCACTAATCTTACAAGTAAGTTTACTAAACTCATTTCATAATTCTTACAAAGTTATTACTATGTTTATACATGTTTCTTGCAAGATCTCATACATGCATTAACTTATACCACTTTATTTTTGTAAACTTTTGATCATACAAGCCCTAGAAGTGATTTTTGGTTAGATCCTTGTTAGATCTACTTGGTTTTGGTGATTAGGAACCCATGACACCCTAAGAAGGTGTATGGTAGGATTAGATTAGTTTTGTGGTGTTTGAAAGTGGTTTGATGGAAGATGGAACTAGTTTGGAGACTTGAAAATGGTTTTTGAAACTTTTGAAATACCTACTGTCCCTATTTTAATTTCGTGGGAAAATCAGTAGATGGTGGTTAATTTTTGACCAAAGATTTAGAAAATACTTTCAAAAACGAAACTTTAGGCGAAAGAAAGGATTAAAACGAGTTTATAACGAAGGAGTTATGATTTTTGCAAATTTAACGACGAAAACTATTTCTTAGAAAACTGCTTGCTGATTGGCAGAATACGACGGGTAATTAGAGGCATTAAACGTAACCTAGAGGAGCCGAGTTATCAAAAATATACTAGTATACACAAAAACGAATCCGTGGACATAAAGAACAAGGAAAACGAGCCTAAAACGACCGAGTTATACCCGTTTTAACATTGTCAAAACTATATATATATATATATAGTCACAAATAAAAATAATAACGTACGTACTAAATGGTATATTGTAACAATTCGCAATTTCAGGTTAACTTTTATTCCCGAAAATTTCACTATTCACTTTTTACTATTCACTTTTTACTATTCACTTTTCACTATTCATCTCAGAAATTTTTATTTCATATTCTCGTAAGTTAAACTATTTTAACGATAATCCGAGAGTTTGACGCTCGTCGGATCATTTCTGCAAAAATCACAAAGCCGTGTCCGAGATTTACTTTTAGGTTTAAACGTCCTTCTAGCATCCCGATATGTCCATAAAACATTATAAACAATAGAAATATGATTTTCTCTCATTTTAGGACAATTCCAAAAGTTTCAGAATTTTACGTTTTTCAGTTCAGCGTTTTACGCGAATTGCGCGTTTTAGACCCGTGTTTCCAGTTTTTAGCAGGGTTTTCGCACCCGATAGAACCTACCACTCATTTTATATTTTATTATGGACTATATTGACATGTTTAACCATATTTATAAGTTTCATATTTTTAGGATACCCGGTTTTACGTTTCGTGGCCTAAAAACTTACGGTTAACAATTTACGGAGTCAAAACTAGCTACATACTTAGGATATTATCATCCAAAGACCATGACTACTCATCTAGTCACCCTTATCATGTATAAACCGACTTAGGGGGGTAGGAGTCACCATTTTGTGGCTTGATCTTGACAATTGATCTCTAGGATGTTTACAAGTGTCTAAACTAACCATGGTTTAATTCTAACCCAATATATGGTTAACTATTTTTCTCATCCTATAAATAGCCAACTAATAACACATATAAAACTTGCACCACACCTTCTTATAACCTTCAAGTCCTAAAACCTAAGGCACTTCTCTTATATTTTGTAAGAAAGTTAACTAGTTTTTGAAAGAAAACTAGTGTTTGATCTTCAATCTTGGAAATTTTCTAAGAAAAGTTGTTATAACTTTAAAGTCTCCAAAAAGACGTCGTTATAATCTTCAAATAGCTTTGGACTTCAAGAAGGCGTCGTTATAATCTTCAAATAACCTCGGTTTATCATAGATTGCAAAGGGTGAAGCTTAAGTCTATCAAAGTCCGTACCTTACTAGTTACTTACCTTTCTTAAGAGAAAGCCAAAAGTTGTAAGCAAACCCTAACATACTCCTTGCTTAATTATCATTTTCATGCTCTTTGTGTTCCTTTCATGCTATATATGTTCTTGTTATTGTGTTCATGATGTTTAAAAATGGATAAAACAAGTATTGGTATACATATGTTAACTTATGACAAGTAAACAAGCAAACTAGTGATTTTTATGGAAAACCACGACCACAATAGTATAACTTTGATATTTGACACTTACTTACTGTTAAAGAGGACTTAACAAGGAAAACATAGCAATTTGAATCACCCAAAACGAGTACACGAGTCAAAAGTTATGACCATTTGAAGTTAGCGAAACCAAAACGGCAAATCTGCCTAAATAGCATTCTGATCAAATTATGATTTTTAAAGTCCCACTTCTGGTCCGATTCATCAAAAAGTTAAAACACGAAAGTTGTCCGGAACGACGTTTTCGTTCAGGAACAAAGAAGCTCGAGACCTGAAAACGCTTTCTGAGTGATAAATTTCTTCAAATTCTTAACAGCCCATTTTAGACCAAAGTTACTATATAATCATTATAATTAGATGAGACCAAGAGGTCTAATGACCTAAAGCCGAGACCACAACCATGGCTAAAGCCAAGGTTGAGTCTCAAGACCATAGTAACATGACCAAAGTCACGGCAAAGCCATGGCTAAAGACCATATAACTATTAAAGATCAAAAGCTTATATATATATATGTTATCGAATACTACAATAGTAGGGAGCCTCATGTGAGGAGTTCATTGAGTAAGCCGTCGAGACGAGTTGTGGATTTACGAGTTAAAGTGTCCTGGCTCCTCGAACGTTTACTCAATGACTTCTGAATTATGTCGGCCCGAACGGTAGTAAGAGATATACAACCTATACATGTGTCATAAGCCATTTATATTCAACGACTTACACTATATACTAAGTACTACATCATGAACATTATGCAAGACATATATTGGCAATTCGTCGTATTCTTAGACATTACTCCAAACCTAAGTCGCAACGTTCTATTATAGGCTGCTCTTAGAGACTTTCGTGATTCGACTTTCATTACTCATTACATAGACTTAAGGTGAGTCATAGCCCCTACTCTTTTCGTACTTGTTTTAACTATTGGGGGGGATACATGCTCAACTACTTGTTTACTTGTACAAATACTCAAAACGTCTATACTTGACTGTGTTATACTTGATTGCTTACATACATGACTGCGTTATACTTAATTGCGTTATTCTATTTATTGACTAGTAGTTGTCTTTGGGAATTGACTCCCAGTTGTCTTTGGGAAGTGGCTCCCAGTTGTCTTTGGGAATTGACTCCCAGTTGTCTTTGATACATCCTAACATTTGCGAATGTTGGATACATCATAAAAGTGAGGTCTTCGGAGATGAAGTAGAGACTCACTTCTAATTGCTTAAATTGTCTTGATGAACTTATACATGTCTTATTCATACTATATATGTTAGCAGTGGGTTGTGAACACACAGGTTACAAGTCTCTTATGGCGGGACTTGTAACTGAGTGGATTCTCAATGCCTTTGCTGTGTGAACATTCTTTAAAGACTTTTCAACTGTTTTAAGACAAACTCTATGAACTCACCAACCATTGTGTTGACACTTTAGCATGTTTATCTCAGGTTAGTAAGGCGATAGCTAGTACGTGGAACTTAGAGTCAAGCTGCATTTTTTGAAGACTTACGCTTTTATCATTTACCATTCAACATTTTGTATACATTTATGTATCATACTTTGGAATCTCATGTTTGTAACTTTGAATTCATTAATCGAATGGTAACTTTTCAAAACGTCTCATTTAGAGTTCGTTTTCTATAACTTGTACTTTGTATTATGAAGTAGCACCCCTGTGACACAGTCTTCCGCTGCGGTATTTTGGGGGTGTTACATATATTTTCCTAGCAACGTTACTAATGACTATTTTCTTAACAAATGAAAATGTACAACCGGAGGGAATATTTTTACGACTTAACGATATTATTCAAAGGTTTTGATACATGAATTATAACGCAAACTTTTTCGTACGAGTTTATATGACAAGTATATATTTCTATATATGGACTTACTTTTCCTAAGTATGGAAACTATTTTACTATGACAATAACTAGTATTTCCAAATTACGAGTGGTATTGGTATCATGTGCATGTGCATTCATTACATCACGACATGATCTAAATTAGATCACTATCATTCATTTTAGGTTGCGGATAGTGTTCGCTCCCTGTTGTCCTTATCATTACGCATATTTGTATCTTCACTCCAGGTGAGTCATAGCCCCACTTTTACTCAACTACTTGCTTACTAGTATAAATACTCAAAACATACTTTCTTGATACTCAAAACATTTATACTTGATTGTCTTATACTTGATTGGCATTATACTTGATTGTGTTATACATACTTGTTACGCTATACTTGCTTAACTTAAATACCAGATTCATATTTACGTGCATACATAACACTCTATACTGTCGGAGAGGTATTGGTAGTACTCATGGGAAGATGCCCCCTACCCTTGTGTCTAGACTTGACCTTGGATGTCATAGTACTATTTGGGAAGAGGCCCCCGCCCTTGTGTCTATTCTTGACCTTGGGCGAATATAATCCGGTGCATTGTGTAAACTATCTTTTAGCAGTGGGTTGTGAACACACAGGTTGCAAGTCTCTTATGGCGGGACTTGCAACTGAGTGGATTTACGACGCCTTTGCTGTGTGATCATTTTCTATATACTTTATTTGTTAAACAACTCTATGAACTCACCAACCTTTGTGTTGACACTTTTAAGCATGTTTATCTCAGGTTAGAAAGGCGATAGCAGGTTTGTGGAGCGGAGAGTCTTAGGGCATGCATTTTGAAGACTTTCGCTTTTATCTTTTACCATTCGATACTTTTAAAAACTTATGTACTATTAATTTGGGATCTTTTGGTTTGTAAACTATGACTTTTATCTATTCGAATGGTAACTTTTTAAAAAAACGTCTCAATTAGAGTTCGTTTTCTATATCTTGTACTTTGTGCCCTGAAGTAGCATCCCTATAACACAGTCTTCCGCTGCGGTATTTTGGGGGTGTTACAACAACCAACACATAGACATATTGATTGAATTAAAAGAACACTTATCTCAATTACACATGAAAGGTATCAAGGGTTTGGAACCCTTGAAAAACCTGTAAAATTCGCACCAAGTTCGTACTTAGGGTTTCTCCAAAACTTCTCTCCTTTTAATGTGAAAATTAGAAAACTATATATAGGAAAAGGGGTCTGACGGCGTCAAGACTAAACTTGTGACGCCATCACCTCGCCGCCAAAACTCTTCTCGGACTTCCTTGATCTACATTTGACGCCGTCATGTGATAATCATTTCCAGGCCGTCATGACTTTTACTCTTGACGCCCTACTTCGTGACGCCGTCAAATCTGTACTGGATTGTCATGGAATTTTGCTCTTGACGCCGTCAGGATGTTACTCTTGACGCCGTCACCTACTGTTCCCAGCATGGAAAATTAAGACTTTGGCGTTTTCTTCACTTTTATGCTCCAAAAACGTCCGAATTGCTTCCTTTTCCAGATTTCACTCCCAAAGTACCTAAAATCACAAAAGGAACGATTTAGGGCAATAATTGATCAAATAAATTCAATTCCGAGTTTAAATGACCCCCTAAAAGTGGTTCATTTTTCGCCTCATCATTTGAACATGTAGATAATCTAACTTATAACTTGCTTAGTATAGGTCAAATATGTGATAGTAAGTGTAGGGTTACCTTTACCGATAAAGATAGTGAAATAATTAAGGATGAGAAAGTCAGAGGTAGATGAATTAGGAAAGGAGGTATATATGTTTTGAAATTAGGAGACAAACCGGAAGATAGGATATGCTTAGCAACTATAGATGAAAACTCCACTTTGTGGCATAAGAGATTAGGTCATGCTAACATGTAACAATTACAATCTTTAGTCTCTAAGGAACTAGTTAGAAACTTGCCGAGTCTAAGATATGACAACACTTTTGCGACGCATGTAAAATTGGAAAACAAACACATGCTAGTCACAAAGCTAAAAATATGGTATCCACTACTAGGTGCTTAGAATTACTTCATATGGATCTTTTTGGTCCATCCGCAGTACGGAGCTACGGTGGCAACCGTTACACCTTAGTTATCGTAGACGACTTTTCACGATACACATTGACTAGGTTCTTAAGTAATAAAACCAAAGCCTTTGAAAAATTTGAGAAATTTAGTAAAATGATTCAAAATAAATTAGGATGCTCAATAGTTTCAATTAGGACAGATCATGGTAGGGAATTTGACAACGAAGTACAATTCAGAAAATATTGTGATTTAAATGGAATATCTCACAACTTTTCCGCTCCTCGTACTCCTCAATCTAATGGGGTAGTAGAAAGGAAAAATAGATCTTCACAAGAAATGAGTAGAACAATGCTAAATGAACAATCTATCCCACAAAAGTTTTGGTGTCACGCCGTAGATACATCAACGTACATACTTAATAGGGTATCTATTAGACGAATATTAGGAAAAACTCCTTATGAGTTATTAAGAGGTAGAAAACCAAATATAGGCTACTTTAGTGTATTCGGAAGTAAATGCTTTCTCCTTAATACAAAAGATTACCTCACTAAGTTCGACCCTAAGTCATATGAAGGAATCTTTCTAGGATGTTCACAAAATAGTAAAGCATATATAATTTTAAATAAACATACTATATGAATGTAGAAGAATCCTTAAATGTAACATTTGATGAAACTCCTCCACCACCTAAAACATTACCTTTAGAAGATGTTGATGTGATTGAAGAAGAAGCTATTGAGGTTAGTAAAAATAAGTCCTTCGGAAATGATAATGAAGTAGAAACATTAGAAAAAAATGAGGATGTAAATATTAAGGAATCTAAATCACATCCATTAGGTAACATCATAGGTAGTTTAAATCAAAGAACCCTTAGATTGCAAGCTCAAGACGAAAGTAACTTCTTTTGCTTTGTATCAACAATAGAACCTAAGAATGTAAATGAAGCCTTAAAGGATGAAAGTTGGATTATGGCTATGCAAGAAGAATTAAATCAATTTAAAACAAATGATGTTTGGGAACTAGTCCTTAATCCTAGGAATGTGACCATAATAGGAACAGAATGGGTATTTAGGAATAAACTAGATGAAAATGGAATAATAACTAGGAATAAAGCTAGATTAGTAGCCCAAGGTTATAATCAACAAGAAGGAATTAATTATGACGAAACCTATGCCCCGCTAGCTAGACTAGAATCTATTAGAATACTCCTAGCTTATGCCTGCGCCCTAGTGTGAATAGTGCATTTCTCAACGGTTTTATCAATGAGGAGGTATATGTGGCACAACCTCCGGGATTCATTGACTTCACAAAACCTGATTATGTTCATAAACTCAAGAAGGCTTTATATGGACTCAAACAAGCCCCCAAGGCTTGGTATGATCGATTGAAAGCATTTCTTATTAAACATGATTATTCCATGGGAATGGTAGACAACACTCTCTTCACTAAAATGAAAAAACCCGAATCTCATCATTGTTCAAATATATGTCAATGACATTTTATTTGGATCGACTTGTCAAGAAATGTGTGATGAATTTTCCAAAATCATGCATGATGAGTTCGAGATGAGTATGATGGGTGAACTAAACTTCTTCCTAGGATTACAAATAAAACAATTAAAAGATGGAATATTTTTTAACCAATCTAAATACATTAAGGAAATGCTTATGAAATTTGGCCTAGAAGACTCAAAACCCCTAAAGACACCTATGTCTACGGAAGTGAAACTCATAAGAGATGAAGAAGGTGAGTCCGTAGATAACACTAAGTATAGAGGAATGATAGGTAGTTTACTATACTTAACGGCAAGTAGACCCGGTATCATGTTTAGTGTTTGCCTTTGTGCTAGCTTTCAAGAGGATCCCAAAACCTCTCACCTAGAAGCGGTTAAGCGTATCTTCTGATACATTAAAGGTACTATACACTTAGGATTATAGTATCCTAAGGGATTCGGCATAGAAACCATTGTCTATGTGGATTCAGATCATGCGGGAGACTACGTGGATAAAAAAAGCACTAGTGGTATTTGCACGTTTATGGGATGTTGCCTAACGTCTTGGTTTTCCAAGAAGCAAACCACTCTTGCTATTTCAACCACCAAAGCTGAATATGTAAGTGCTGGAAAGGCATGTCAACAAGCACTATGGATGAAACAAGCTCTCGTAGACTATGGCATTAGGTTAGAAAACATTCCTATAATGTGCGACAATAAAGGTGCTATAGATTTAAGTAAGAATCCCGTTCAACACTCTAGGACTAAACATATAGAAATACGTCACCACTTCCTTAGGGATAATGTACAAAAAGGTAATATATCTATAGAAAAAGTTGCATCAGAAGATAATACTGTGGATATATTCACTAAACTCCTTAAGCGTGAACTATTTAACCACTTGCGTTTAGGATTAGGAATGATGGAGCAAATTGACTAGATTCTATTGAATTTTAATAAATTACTTATTGCATAAAACTTCTTTCTTTTCTTCGTCTCTGAGTCTAGGAATCTATTTCGCACAAAATTGAAGATTGGGAATTCTACATTGCATAAACATTTTCATAAAATCCAATCTATTTTATCTAAACAATTCTCACTTCTAGGAAACACATGAAAATCATTTCTTTTCTTTCTTGCATTATTGAATAATGCTAAAAACTTTCTTTAAAGTCATGCATGAAAGTTCACATGAATTGTCAAAATATATAATCTAATATATATCCTTGGCAATCATGGGTTAAGCAAATTGAATCGAGGAGAATTTGGATTGCTTCTTAGGATATCCTCATCTTTGTATTATGAGTCGAAGCAATCGCATCTCCACATTTGTTGAATATATGCACACAGTAGAACAACGTCAAGAATCACTTTGTCACATTTGTTCCATCACTTGTTTCTCACTCACTGGTTGCCTTTGCCCTTACTCTAAGTTAGTTGTCTTAGGAAATATGACTTGCTTATTTGCTCTATTACATTGTTGTTTTTACATGCATGCTTAGTTGTAATTAAGTGCTTATTTGCTTACATATATACTTTTCATGCACAGTTCTTTAAGATAATACATGCATAGTTGCCTAAAGAGATGGACTTACCCAATACCAAACCTCAAAACAAACATCTTTCTGGAAAAATTTCTTCAAAAAACCCATTTATGGCAATATGGGAATCAGGCCTTGGGCGGCCCCATAATTATAAAGGGCATGCCCTTTAAAATTAAAGGGGCCGGCCATTAATTAAGGGGCCCGGCATCTGATGGTCGAGGTTCCCTGTTTGCTTTTTGCTTTTTAGCCCATTTCACCCTATTTTGATTCTATACTTCCCTAAATTCCTAAACACATTTTGTCTAGCAAATCCACCACATAATATCCTTCCATAAACATATAATCATCACACTATAAATGCCCTTCTTCATCACAAATCATGACTCAACCCATCATGTCATCTACCAACCACCCAAGATCTAAGCCTTCAAGAGTTGCTAAGAACTCCGTCAAACCCGTGTGGAGAAGAAAACTTGATACTTGTCAAAAGTTTACCTCAATTAATGTTGTTGTCTCCAACCAACCAACAACTAAACATCAAACTCACCCAAATGAAACCTCCCCTTTACCTCCACATGACAACCTCACTATTTCACTTTCCAACATCATTCCACATCCATCTCACTCACTTCTTCCATATGACCCCTTTGAGGAACATACTCAATCTTAAAACAACAACCATCACTCTCATCAAAACATGAATCCTCTGTTCCATGTTCAAGCCTCAATCCCTAGTCACAATCCAACTCCACCATCATCACCTTCCTTAGAACATAAAAAGTTCGTTGAGGAGCTCAAAGAAGCTCATGAGCTTAGAGCTCTTCTTTCCTTACATCTTTCTCAACAAAATTTCGATCAAAAACCATCCTCCACTCACTCCTCACCACCCAACAATTTGGTCCAACTTGAGAATCATGTTAACAATTGTCCTTGTTGCATTTTTCTCCAAAACAAACCATTGCTCTCAATGAGCATTTCACTTGGATTTAGTATCTCCTCACAAGGTCTTTTCCACCGCCATCGCAAACACACCAATCTAACCCTTCCACTCCAAACTCTCCACCACCAAACACTCCAAACTCTGCAAACAACATTCCCACAAAAATCTACCTCCACTAAATCCATCCACCATGCTTCCCATCTCCAAGCAAGTCCTAGAGACCTCAAGTTGGCAACTTAGTATTATCTATTGTAGTTTGCTAATAAAATCATATATGTATGCTTATGTACTAATGATTATGTTTTCAACGTAATCTATTTTAATAATTAATGAATGCCTGTTGAGATTTATTTCTTTTGTGCATTTTTTTAGTTCTCTTGTTATATATTTGATTCATACATCATATATATTGTGTGTGTGCGCTAAATATTTTTGCAAGCATTCCATATCTCGAATTGTCTTATAACCTTAAAACGAGGCAGAGTACATGTCAAGGGGGAGCTCTAACATCGTCGGGATAACCTTTTTGATGCTAACAAATAGGGGGAGAAATGATGTAAACTCAGTAAATACTTGTATACATATTAATTTTAGATTTAATGAGTTTAGATTTTGTAATCATAAAAAAGGGAGAGATTGTTGATATAAAAATCTTAAACGTGATTAATATTTCTCGATATCCCTATGTTTTGACGATCACAAAATCTTAAACTAATTAAACGTAAAATCATTACCTAAACAAGTATTTAGTGACAAATTATCATTATATCCAACTTAATCACTTATGTTATGAATAAACAATTGCCTAATACATTTTATGATCAAAGGAAGGTTTATTTAATCGTTACAAATTTTATAAAATGGTATAAACATTTTTTATATTTAGAAAAACACTTTTGGTAATTAAAGGAAAATGTTTAATTCATAATAAATATATGAATTCAAAATTTTAACCAAAATCAGTTAAATTTTCACCATATAAACTTTCCCCAGAAAAAGACAAAAGTTCTGGCCGTTATAGGATGGCGGCCCCTTAATTATAAGGGCGCCCCCTTATGTTTTAGGGGGCCGACCACCATTTAAGAGGGTCGGCACACTCCTGTGACCATAAACTTTTGCCTATAAATACTGGTTAAATCCTGCATTTTTCCTCACCTTTTGCACTATAACTTTCTATCCCAATCCTTTCAAATCATCTTCCTAAATCCTTTGCTCATAAGATTATAAGTTCTTGTTTCAAGTGATCCATTCCCTCATCATTCAAAGTGCAAGAGAAGAATACTCCTTCAACATCTAGTTAAGAAGTATTGTAGATTTGTGAATATTGCTTGTAGTTGTGTAAATTATTTGTAAAGGTATAGAGGTTTTTTTATAGATAGATTTAGGTGTGTTAGTTGTGAAAAGAAGTTGTGAATAGAAGTTGTGAATAGAAGTAGTGAAGAAGTAGTAGTGTTGTGAAGAAGTAGTAGTGTATTTGTGAGAAGTTGTGCAGTAGTAGTGGTGTATATAAGTTGTGAAGAAGGTGTGTAGTGACTAGTGGTGTGAGAGTGGTTCTAGCTACTATTAGGACTTGATGCGTGGGAATTGCACCAGGCTTTACCTCTCAAGGGATCTTGAGAAGCTTACAACCCCCACCAGGCAGTGTACCTGATCGTTGTAGTATAGTATAGTGACAAGTACCGGGGGATTGATCGTTCAGCTAGGAATAGTGTCGTTAGGATTGAAATTAATCTAACTAGGTCTAAAGGTGAAGGATGATTCTTTTTGTATTTTTATATTTTTTGAAAAGCAAGTAAAAATCTCGGGTATTGGGAGAGTGGGCGGAATTAGTTGCTAATCAACTAACCCAAAAGCTACTAATTAAACTAATTAACAAGAAAACTAAACTAAGGTTCTACAAGATAAGTGAAGCATGTCTACCCATGATATGTTACTCCTTGCTAGCTATCCAATCCTACCTATTGAATTGTAACCTTGTTTTAATTGACGGGTTGTATTCCTTAATACCATTCATGGGGTATCGCACATAACTCCCCAATTCTATGAGCTCTTATCTCCTCCTACACCATGCCCAGCACAACTATAGCGATTGTAAACAGTGGCTCATGCATTAAATACAACCAATAAAGACCTAGTGCAATCGGTTCATGTTTCCTAAGACGTTCAAGCATGTTACCATATGGAGATCTGCCAGTTTTCTTAAGCCTAACATATAAATCATTCAATCAAAACAAGAATCAATAGGAAACAAGGATTATAAACTAAACCAACTAGATCTATTGAAGTTGTCACGCCTTAATTGATGGAGATAGACACAACATCAACAAGAAATCAATGAGATCTAATCAATTATATACAAGTTTCACATAATCATAAGTAGACACAAGGTGAATTAGCAAAACATAATCAAAGAAAGACAATCAACAAGAATAATGAAAGACATAGTTGAGATAGAATCATAAAACCAATACATGATGTTTATGGAGTGATTGAAACCCTCTAAGTTGCTGAAAAAACACCCACCTAAACCCAGGAATCGACTTTAGGGTTTAGGGCTTACAAAAAGTGAAGTTATGATGTTATATTTATAGGCATGTTTTCTGTCGGCAAGGCTTGACGGCGTCAGCTCGTTCTCTTGACGCTGTCACGACCATTTTTTCACCAAATTGTAGATCTCTTCGTCCTCTTCGCGTGGGCTTTTGAATCACCAAAATCCGAGTTCGTATGCAAAAGTTATGACCAAAACAATATCAGCTACTCCGCGCGCAAGTTTTGACAAGTTAACACGTGACGGCCTTGGGTGACGCCTTCACATTCTCTCTGGGCCGTCACCACTTTAACTCTTGACGTCGTCACCAAAATGCTCTTGACGCCGTCAGGTACTGTTCCCAGCAAGGAAAATAAGACTTTGTCGTTTTCTTCACTTTTATGCTCCAAAAACGTCCAAAATGCTTCCTTTTCCAGAATTCACTCACAAAGTACCTAAAATCATAAAAGGAACGATTTAGGGTAATATTTGATCAAATAAATTCGAATTCGGGCTTAAATGACCCCCTAAACATGGATCATTTTTCGCCTCATCAGGACTCGACATCTGGCTTAGTGTCATTAATTGGTGTAAGCGAAAGTTGTGTAAGGTTTTCTCCACCATAAGAGAGCTTGTTGACATAGTGAAGAAAACTCTCGAGTTAGGTGCTCAGGGGGTGGAGTAGGGCGAAGAAGAGCTTCATAGCCGAACAACTATAAATCCTTTGTCTTGTGGTGCAATCTTTCCATCTCTGTCTCTTTACTTACTTATCTATATTGTTGTCATTTACTTTCGTAGATATTAGTATACATAAGTGTTTAAACATTGATCTCACATAAAACTAGAATCAAAGATTTTGTAAACTAAACTTTTATAAAATTAAAAATGACATAAAACTATTCAACCCCCCTTCTATTTTTCTACAAGTTTTCATAGCCTCACTTTTAAATGTTTTACAACCCTGCGAGGGGGATACATGCTTTAAACCGAATATAAGTCTTTTTCATTGGTTATTGCACGAGTAAACAAACTGCCACCACTACATAACTAAAATTCATGAATCTAATCGTTTGGGATATTTTACCCATGCAAACGCGAATATAGTTGATGAATCTATTGGAGTTTGACAACTCCCGTTGTTATTAACATCTCTCTGGATGGTACCAATAAGTACTATATTTCAACCCACTGAAGGATTAACTTTGGCAAGTTATCCTTCCCGTCCCTTCATGGTTTGGTCTGCAGACCCCATGACCCGGACTGTTAACGTGTGGTTCATGAGCTTAGTGCAATATACATTCTATTACTAAAACCTTTCCACACATAGGGTTTAAGCTGAACCCTGTGGAACTTGTATTCATACCATATCTACTTAAACCTATGACTCTCACTCAACATTCGTGTTGACTTTTAAGCATGTTATCTTAGGTAATTAGGCATATAGGAACCCTGGCACGGAGATGTACTTGACATGAGGACATCTAGAATAGTTATCATTCATCAGTTTTGTGTCATAAAACGTACCTTAGGGACCTCTCTTTTGGTAAAAGTACATCTTTTACTGTAAAACTTTGATGAATAAATGAATGATAACATCTTTTTGAAAAACGTCTCTTTTCGAGTCGTTTTCTATTATCTTGTCTTTGATTCCATGAGTAATACCCCAAACACTTAATCCGCTGCGATCAGTTAAAAATGGGGGTGTTACAATTCGTTCAGTATGGAAAATGTGGTAAAATGGTTAAATCTTCCTCCAAGAAAATGTACTGGTAAAGCTTCACTCCTGAAATAAGATCATCTTCTTGTCTAATATAACCTGTATATAACAAAGAAAACAAAGCACGAAACCTTGCATAAAATCGGCGGTATACTATTTATAAAACTAAATCCTATAAAGCAAGGAAATATATAATGCTTTCAAAATAAATGTTTGCAGATTCTTGGAGTTCAAAAAGTTGAGATTTTACGAAAATTTACAATTCCGGCAGCCAAACAAAACTTGGAAATTTTTTTTTAGGAAACAGAGCCTGACACCATCAGGTTGTGACTCCTGATGCCGTCAAGATGTACCTGACAGTATTTTTGTGGAAAACTAGAAGGGGGGGGGGTTAATAGTTTTAAGTCTTTTTAATTTGTTTTGAAAGTTTTGTTTATGCACTTTGTTTATTTTAAAAAATGTAGATTAGATATTATGTTAATTCAAGTCTTGCACAATATAAAAAACTATAATTAAATACTAAAGCTATAGTAATGTAAGTAATGAAATAAGTGAGAGATGGAAAGATCAAACCGCGAGACAAGAGATTTATAGTAGTTTGGGTACAAGGACACCTTCCTTGCCCTACTCCACTCCCCGAGCACCTAACTCGAGAATTTTCTTCACTATGTCAACAAGCTCCCTTACGGCGGAGAAAACCTTACATACCAATTTGTCACACCACAACTTAATCACACCTTATTCACACCTTCTACACAACTTCTTCACACCTAGTCACTACTTAATCACACCACTACTTCTTCACACCTATTCTTCACTACTATTTCTTCACACCTATCTACTTGATTTACACTACTTCTTCTTTACAACTATCTTACTTCACAATATCAACACAACTTGCTAATCTATCTTCTATCAAATATTCACAACTAGTTACACAAAGATATAGATATAAAGGGTGATGCTCTAACAACTTGGATATGGAGGTCACAACAAGTTGTAATACTTCTTGTCTTGGTAGATGATGAGTGCTCAAACACTCATCATTTTTGGTCTAATATGAACTGCAAAACATACAAAAACACTCAGTAATGCATCAAAATACTGAAAATATTCCAAAATTGTGTTTTATATGTTTTAGATGCAAAACGAGTAAAAACAAATGAAAAACGCACAAAGTTTGCAAAATTGGCAGTTTCAGTCCCCCAACTTTCATAAAATTACAAATCTAGTCCCTGGATATTCAAAAAAATGGAAAATTATCACCAAAGGTCATTTTGAAATCATAAAATGTCATATTTAGTCCTTTGGTGAAAAATTGGAAAAGTTTTGAGAATTTACACTTTTGGTCCCTAGAGTTTCAAATATTGGCAGAAAAGGTCCCTGGTGGGATAATTTTGAATGAAAAATCCATTTTGGTCCTTGGAATTCACAAATAAATCACTTTCAATCCCTGGATGAAAATTTTGAGAAAATTACAAGTTTAGTCCCCGGAATTTGGAAATTTGCAAAATCAGTCCCCGGGTATTTTATTTTGGAAAATATTAAATTTCATCCTTGTAATATTCTAATGTTGTCAAATTAAGTACTTTTAATAACCTTGGAATATTACATTTTCAGTCCTTGTAATTTTCCAAATTACATAAATGGTCCTTGTGATTACATATTTTACCAAATGGACCCTTACCTTTTAAACCAAACAAACACCACCCAAAATTAGAACCTGATCAACCAACCCCCCAATCCAGTCCAACCTTTTAGCCCACCCAAAGCCCAAAACCAAAACAAAATAAAAATAAACCCACCCCGTACGTTGACCCCAGTCAACTCACCCCTAACCTCCATTCCCGACCACTGTTCACCTCCATTAACCCCCCCTAATTACCAGTAACCATGTCCCCCCTCTTCCCCATTTTCCTCACCAAACACTCAACCTCCCACTCCTATCCCCCCTCCTCATAAATGAGCCCACCAAACACCACTCAACTGCCTGAGCATTTTTTTTCCCGCCAAAAAGCCATTCAAAGGCTGTGATCAATTAGAAGCAATCCAACGGCCAAGAATGATGTGGGAAAAGTCCAAGAAGACCTCAGAGGCTATAAAAGAAAAGAAAAAAGAGAAGATAGGGTTGTCACTAGTTTTTAGACCAATTTGTAGTGTAATCTTTAATTTTCATGTTGTAAACCTTTAAATTCTGTCTTTTAAATTCAAGTTGTATCAAGCTTTTAAGTGAATGAAAAGATTTAAATAGTTTCTCAGTTCTCAATTTTAATAGTACAAGTTCAGTTTATGCTTTCTTTACTCAAATCCTTATTTAATCTTGAAAAGTTGTTAACAGTTGTTGTTTAGGTGAAATTAAGCTCACAGAAGTTTAAGTGTAAGTTTTCAAAAGTTTGTAGGTTATTCAGTTTAGTGGAAATCATAAAAAGAAAAAAAAAATAATAATAATAATAATAAAATAAACAGAAACAAGAAGAGAAGCAAGGAGGAAACATGAACATTGGCATTCCATGGTGTTAGTAGTCTCAGGGGAGACATTAGGATAGATATTGAGCATCTGTTTTTGGTTTTGAGCATCTGTCTCAGTGTAAGTATCAACTTTAGTTCAAGCACCATTTCCATATTTAGTAATTGCTAGTTATAGTTGTTAATTGTTGTTAATTTAGACTTATTTGTGATTTATCTGTGTTAGTGTAAGTTAAATAGTTGAATTCATGGTTTAAAATATCCAACTGCTTTGTAAAATTTCCATTTCAGTTTTTAAAGGTGTGTTTGGATCAGCCTATTCAGCTATCTTATGGTTGTAGTTTTGTTGTTACTTTGTTTTAGCCATGCTACACTAGGTTGTTTTAGGTTAGTTTAAGTCTTAAATCCAAGTTTTACCTGCCCAAAGTCAAATATCACTTCCAATCCCCATGACAGTTAACTGTCATGGGATTTAGTTTCTAAATCCATTCACATTGGTCTATTGCATGTTAATATAGCTTTAAATCAACTTATTATATCATAATATAGTTTTTATAATTAGATTTGATCATATAAAATTGGCAAAAGTCAAAGTTCATAGTTTTTGCAAAAAGTCAAATTGTGCACTATCTGATTTTTCCAAAACTTCATGGATTTGTTTTAATTTTTGTATGTTGATTCAGTTAGTGAAACTTGTTTGTGATTGTTCCCTACCAGCTCATGTTTGAAGTCCTTGCTTGTTTACATTTTTGCAAATTTTATTTAAGGACAAAATTGCCCTTGGAAAACACTTGTAGGGGGCATCACTCCCCTGCACCAACAGATCAGTCCCAAACACCACCTTTTGGTGGTGTTTTCTGACCACCCAGTGGGTCCCACAGCCCCCACCTTGGTTCCTAGCAACCCCCCTCCTAGTAGGGTTCATCATTTGACCCTTGGTTTGACCTCCTACCCACTGGGCCCCACCTAAACCAGACCACCAAAGCTGTCCCACTTTTCAGTTGCAATACAAGTTCCAAGTGCTTTTTAATACCTTATTAGCTTATTCTGAGTTCCCCAATTGTCTTTTTTAGCTTATTCATGATCCATTAGCTTATTTGGATCAGTTTTACCCATTGTGGGTCCCACTCATTGCCATCTAAGCTAATTTCCCCATTTGGTCAACTTAAGTCAACTGTCTTGACTTTTGGCTTATTCCAGCTTATTTTTAAGTTTTCAAAAAGTTTGTTTTTATTAAAGTTTGTTGTTTTTAAGTATTTAGTAGATTTGTAAAAGAAAAACCAAGAAAAACCAATTTAAAATTAAGTGATAGTTTCTATTTAATATAATTTAATTTTAATTTTCATTTTTAAATTTTTATTAAGTACTTGTCATTTTTATATTTTTATTAATTACCTCATATATTAAAGTATTTATAATAAATTTTTCAGATTTTTATTTTACCATTTGGTATTTATTAGAATTAACTTTAGTTTTATTAATTATTAATTAATAAATAGTTTAAAATAGCTTAATTAGTTTTTATTAAGTTAAATCAAGTTTTTATATTTTTTATAGCTTTTATATGTTATAAAATATTTTTAGAACTTTTCTTAGAATTTTTACTGTTCATTTAGTAATTTTCTTAATTTAAAATAGTTTAATTAGTTAATTAGTAATTAATTAGTAATTAATTAGTAATTAATTAATATAAAAATCACAAAAAGACAAAAATATTTATTTTTATTTTTTTATACTTTCTTCAAGTTCTTTTTAAGGTTTAGAAAATATTTTTGTAAATTCTTAGTTTATTTTGTAACCTTTATTAATTTTAGTTTATTTTAAATTAGATTTAAAATAGTTTTAAGTAATTAAATAGAATTTAAATATTAGAATAATCATTTTAATAACTTTATTTTCATTTTAAATTTTCTTTTATCTTTTAAGTTTGTAAAAAGTTCATTTTCACCCCTTGTGTGTTTTCAGATTTTCGTTTTCATTTTTACTTTTGTACGTTTACGTTTTATTTAAACGTAACGTACGCGTTTTTAGGTTTTAATCGTTTCTGGTTTTTCCTAATTTCTCGTCTTATTCATATAGCTTGTTTAAGCTATTTCGTTGTAAATTCCTTAGTTTAATCTCACTCAAACCCTTTCCATCCAAATTCACCCGATCAAATAACCGTTTGATTGCCATTCACACCTCGTCGGGACATACGACCCGGGAAAACACTGTATTCCTCGGAGCATTGATCTAGGCTGTCTGACTTTGTTGACCATTCCTTGGTCAATATAAGTTAGGTGGTTCGGGCTCAATCAGTAGATTGAAGTATTCTTCTCTTGCACTTGAAAAGGTGAGGCTTGGATCACTTTGAAACAAAGATTAATGTATATATGATCAAAGGATTTTAGGTAATGCAAATGGGGATTTAGATTAAAAAGTTTTGGGGTGCAAAAGGTGAGGAAAAACTGTGGGAATGAACCAGTATTTATAGGCAAAGCTGGGGGGTCAGGAGCGTGGCCGGTCACCTTAATAATTAATGGGGCCGCCTTGTTAATTAAGGGGGTTGCCCCTCAAGAAGGTTGCCCAGCTTTGTCCTTTTCTGGGAAAGGTTTTTCAGGATTAAATTTGTCATTTTTGGTTGAAAATTTGAATTCTTATATTTATAATGATTTAAACATATTCTTTTAATTTCAAAAATGATTTTGTAAATGATATAAAATGTTTGTGACATTTTACAAAAATTCTAGTGATTGAGAAAATGTTCCTTTGATCATAGAATGCAATAAATACTTTTTATATCCATACCTTAAGTGATTTTGATGTAAAGTGAAATATTTATCGCTAAATACTTGTTTACGACATAATTTTTAGTTCAATGGATTTATGTTTTGTGATCATCAAAACATAGAGATGTCGATGAATGTTAACAATGTTTTTAGGCATAATTTATGTCAACAATCTCTCCCTTTTTGATGATTACAAAACCTTAAACTCATTAAATCCAAAAATTAATTTTTAGACGTGTATTTAGAGTTTATATTCACTTTTCTCCCTTTTTGTAGAATCAAAAAGATTATGCCGATTATCTTCATTGAAGAAGTTAGACGGAAAGATAAAACTCCCCCTTGATGTGTGCTCCCACTCATTCGAGAGCATCAAGGAAACGAGCTATGGAATGCTTGGCAAAAAAAATATGTGAAGGAAAAGAATGTGTGTATATATATACATATATATATATATATATACACATATATATATATATATATATATATATATATATATATATATATACTAGCTTTCTAAGCCCGCCCGATGGGCGGGCATGACTTATAAGCCCTACCGGGCTCAAATCCCTCGCCCTCCCGGGCATATAAGTCCGTCCTGAAGGGCGGACATGTCTTATAATTATCGTTGACATATTTTACTATAGCAAAAAGAAGGGTGGTATAAAATTTATAATGATCGTTTTCAAATCCCGCTCGGTTGTTGGACATGATTTATAAATATCAATTGAAAAAGTAACTTAATGAAAATAAACTATAAACATACCAAATTATTTATTGTAACACATAGTATACGAATTAAACTCAAATGAACGTCATTAGAGCATACGTGAACTTATAGTCATTCAGTTTCTTTTGATGTCCTTACTGCAAACACAGGCTAGATACTCAAACTATACGACACACCGAGATAAAATACGATAAGACATTAGTAGTTAAAATACTAATATTCAAACTATAAGTGACACTACTGGAGACCCACGTGGTGCATGTAGGTCCATAATCTCAGACATTTGGGATATCCTATCTAACTGCTTCTTGTTGTACATTACCGGAAATAAGGCCATATGTTTGAGAACACCAATTTGAGTTTGCAAGAACTTGACGTAAACGGGAATTAGCTTATAAAGTTCTTGTGTCTTCTCGCGTATCTTCCTTTGCCTCACCCTTGCCGCCAAACTTTGTGCTCATAAACTTCTTTCTTATAGCTCCTTCCCTCGCATTGTGAATATGCCAATTTGCAACACAGATCGAGAGTTATTTTGATATGAATTCATATTATTAGACTACTTCAATGATTTTCCATGATAATATTACCTCTTCCCGCCTTCAAATCTACTTTTTCGACCTCAAATCGATAACATCACCAACCATAAACCTCATACGTGGTCCAGCTGTTGGTTGTTTGATAGCTCATTGAGTCTGCTAAAGTAAAGATCATTAATTCTCTTTGACTTTGGCACCTCCCCATTGCAAATTAAGTGCCCCTTTCCTCTAAAAAGAGTAACAACTAACGACTTCAGCAAAAAAAAGTGTATATATACTAATGATCAGCAAAGGGTAGCCCTAAGAATATTAAATCGATGGATACATTCATGTAGACATACTCATACATTCACATATGCATACAAAGATGCTTAGATACATTTTCATATGGTGCCAATAGTATTAGAGGTTGGGGAATATAAATTTTGGATAAAGCATATAAAGTTTTAAAAAAAACAGTACTTTTGCAGTCGGGAATACAAATGATACATTACACACTAACCTTTTGGACATCAATAAAATGACCTCCAAGGTTCTTAAGCTCTTCCTTGTACGCATGAATTAACAGGTCCATAGCACCCTGGCCAAAAATCATTAAGTTATTTATTTATGTAGGGCAAAAGATGCAACAGTTTTGATGTCTCGCAATAGGTTCTTGAACTCTTCGTTATAGTACAGGACTACTGATCTCACTTTCTTATGATAAAGTGAATTAAAAGGTTTTATACACTCGAATTAGTATCATAACAGATACTCTATTCTAATGAAGAGCTTTATACTTGGTGTACCTTGCTAGAGACTAAGTGTCAGCGTGTCATGAAAACTTAAGTTCTAATGAAGAGCTTTATACTTGGTGTACCTTGCTATAGACTAAGTGTCAGAGTGTCATGAAAACTTAAGTTCCAATTTAACCTGAAATAATGGGAGGTAAAGTGAGCTCCCACTGGGCAAGGTAAATCCCTTCAAGTGGTCAGGTATAAGGTTAATACAAAAGTTATTTTGCTACTATTATATACATCATTCTTGTATTCTTATTGATATAAGTGCTAGACATGTTTTCGATAAGCTATGTTATGATATAGCGTATATATACGACATGTATCGTAGACAACTAAAAAGTTTTGGACCTGTTTCATTTTTAGCTACTATACCCATTTGGCCTGTCAGATGGTAATGATTTTGTAGCATTTGTCTATTAAATTGATCCTTTACACATGGAATTCATTCTAGGGTTGGGCTTTTGTCTATTAAATTTTGTTATATAGTAGTTCTCTAAACAACTTTAATATAAGTCGTATTATTAACAAAATCTCTAATAACACCTATATACGCCGAATCAATAAGCAGTAATTATGCAGTTATAAAAAGCTATCCCAAACAACCCATATATAAGAAATTGCATTAACAAACTCCAAACATAAAGGCTAATTAGTGGTGTTATACTAATTAGTTGTTTTATTAAAAACTATAAACGTTGATGCCATTAGCGGATGAGATAAAATTAGACGTTATATAAACTTTAGAGCAATGAATAGAGAACAATACATGTGTCTATGGGTTTCACGTTTCCAGTGACATCTTCCTCTCCTTGGTGTTTCTCCAGAATAGCAATCCTGTTTACAAAAATGAGAAATCGAGGTTTATAAAGTGACCAAGTTAGAAGTAGCTATATAAAAGGATCCAAACTGTTTTGTGACCCCTAACATCAGTATCCATATCTGAACGTATACAATGGAGTTCCCGTATCAATAAAGTTATGTGTTTTTTGTGTTAGAAGTACCTTTATTTGAGCCCTTTTATTTTAGAACAAAAACTTGACTTGCATAAGCTCTAAAGTTAATATTCTTCCGAGTTCCTTACTTTGTTTATCATCTGAATGTGGGCATTCATTAAAAAGTCTACAGTCAGCGGACACAACATACATATAAACTGAAGTCAAAAGAATACCTTAAAATAAAAAATAAAAACAAACGAATAGTAGTTCTTATGAAATTATGACCCTTATTCCCAGATCTGATATAGTGCAAACCTGATACACAAGAGTTGAGCAATTAGTACACGCGTCATGATGAACGGGTCATGCAACCGGTCAAATTCAATGAATTAGCTATGAGTTATAAATACTTATTTGGTTGTGACGCTAAAAATACATTTGCCTTTTAGTTAATATATTACAATAAATTTGGCCCGTTTGTGAGAAAACACAACCCAAATCGACCCATTCATTAGTATATGGGTCCAAATTTCTCGAAAGTTATGGAAAGAAGTATGACAAGTATCAACGCCAAAGATAATCGTCTTGACCCATTCACATACTAACTAACGGGTCATTTAGGTTACGCTTTATCACAAACAAATCGAATGGGTTAAAAGATTTAACTATAAATAAAGCGTGTCAAGAGGGAAGTCATCTAGAATGTATTCAAGTGAATGGAGAAATATAAATGACTATCTAAAACATATAAAATAAATTACTATATGTAGAAAAGCCGGATAAAAACAGACAAAACCACGTATGCTCGTCTGGTATAGTTAATATATATGAATGTACATAATACACTACAAAATTTGAACTAACCTATTGCTGAAATAACAAAGCTTCTGTAATCATATCTGACACACTTGTTATTTACAAAATACCAAAGTTTGGAGAATGTGTGTTTTCAGGTTAATTCATTTCAAACTTGTAAACATATATTTTTTGGTCAACCAGTTTCAAACCAGGCTAAAAGCTACCCATTTTGACCAGTTATCAACCTACCCAACCCAATTCGCAACCACTAAAAATGACAAATAAAAAGTGTAATAAAAGATAAGAACATGCTCCCGTAATTCCTTGAGATCAAACTCATCTTTTTGTGAAAGAGCATTGTCCATTGACTGAGACTCCATCGGTGAGCTACTTTTGCTCTTTTTAATAAGTCTCGCCAGCACTAATGCTTGTTTTTGAAAAGCAAGTTTTTTTTTTTTTGGTTCAGTTTCTTCCTTCTCGCGACACCGCTGTTCTTTCTCCACTTTCTTGGCTTCCTCTTCTTGCAGCCGCTTCTGCTCTTTTTCTTGCAATAAAATATGTAGTTCAGAAAACAAATATCACAAAAAATATCACACTGAACTGAAAAGGTGGCCTGCCAATGACGAAGAAATCGCCTCCTCATTTATAGAACAAAAAAAAGGAGTTTTTGCCAAGGGTGTTTGGATGAGTGTCTAAGTCTGATTATTGCAATTTAAGGATGCAAGAACAGATGTGTGAGTAAACTTTTTAAAACTATAACTTTGATGATGCATGATTCAAAAGTTTGAATAAAAAGGTATGGTATGTAAAAGTATCCAAATTATTTGACTCGTCAATATTAACTAAGTCAGTCTACAAATACATTATTATAGTTAATATTGAACAAAACTATTCATTGAGTAATAATTTAAACTTCAGGTAAGAAACTATGTACTTTTGAGCTTTGAACTCCTTCGTGCCATCAACATACATGTCATATTATATTCTCTGGTCCATGAAACATGTTTTTAACTTACTTTAAATACTCTAACGTGTCATTGGTTGTGAGTTTTTGTTAACTACTTTCACCTCCAACCCATCCGCCTCTTCCTAAACTTGGAGCTGCACCTCCCAAAACTTTGCCAGCTCCTTTTACTTGGACATGGGGTTCAACTCCTTCATATAGTTCCAATCTACATTCGATGTTAAAGTAGTACGCCTCGTACTATGCTGTACAGTTCAGGTGAGGATGAAGATTATTAGGTTCAGGATTTAACCTGCTGAAAGGGCATATGTCACCATCAAAATATCCCTTTTTCAAGGGTTTATGATTGTAATAAATTGTTTCACCTAAAAATGTTCATTACATTATTGTATAATTTCCCTATAAAAGTGAGCATAAGTACTTTTTATCACAAGTTGCCCTTCTAAATTTCTTGAAAGAGTAAGACCAAAGTTATATTTGAAAACAATATGCAAATTCGACCTCAGAAGTCAAAGTGTACCTTAAACTCGAAAGGGTTTCAGAAAGTGTATACTTATATCATGCCTAAGTTGGTTCCTTGATCAAATCTCCATCCGAGCCTCCATTAAGTTCAGCAAGTTTCGCTTGCAATCGCTCATACTTATCTTTAATAGCAGCATAACTCAATACATCAACTTAATCCTGAAACAAAACAAAGAACGACACTCACAAACACGAATTTCTGAAATTGCCTTTTTCAATATATGATAGATTAAAATGGATAATTGCAAATGTAGTTTTTCATTTAGTTGTTACATCGAGTCTCAAAATCAACCCAAATTACCCCGATCATAAATACTACCTGATTAGATGTCTTTAGACTCATTTCATGTGGCTTTAGAGCTTATATTGTCATAGGGTTAGTTGGATAGAATGACATGTCAAAAGGTAAACTTATCATCCAACCCCACATTAAAATCTCATTTACTGAAAGATTTGTATCTACCATAGTGTGTTAGAGAAGACATTGGCCACCAAAAGAGAAAAAAGGCTAGGTGACAATTGAAGCCTTGATTCAAGAAATAAACTTGTCAATTGAAATTTCGCGTAGTTTCAAACTGTAATAGAATAAATATTCAGACTTGCAAACTACCTCAAGGAGATCAGATAGATTGAAGTCTTGAGATTCACTTTGAGGAAGTTTATTGCAAATCAAATATAATTCCTTGGGATCTTGCTGGAAAATATTAATATATGAACTGAATTTGCTCCTTCCAACTCAGTAGATTGACATCGCATAGTATATACTTACAACTAATATTAAGAAGAGTACCATTACAGTAAATTCGCCATCAAACACCCAATAAAATGCTTGGTAGAATTCATTCCTAGAAACAACAAAATCAGAACATGGGTCTGACATTTTCTCAATATAACCATATATATATATATATATTTTGGTAAATGTGTATACCTAGCTTGTTCAGCAATTAGTTGATCCATCTCATCAAATTTCCATGTAAGAACTTCAACTCCTACTGGCGAAACCAAATGCAGTACCAGACCCTCCAAAGTTCTAGGGAAATGTTGCTAACAAAAGACAAGCATTTAGGGGTCAGTTGGTATCGGAATGTCAGGTAGTCTAGGTTGTGGTGCATTGGCTGTGTGATCAAGCTAGAAAATTGATCTTCTATAAAAGGCGTATAAAATGCTTAATAATGTTTAAAACTACTTATGCTTTTAACCGTGTTTTATAATGCAGGTCTTAGTCTGCTTTAGTATTGCATCATCTTTCTAAGCAAACACTTTCGCAAAAACCCTCATATAAATTGATTATCTGATTATTTCATCTCGGGTTTACAACACTTCAGTAACAGCCTTTTCTATAAATTTATAATCTACGCTAGAAACCGGTTATAAATGATCAAATATAATACTAATAAAACTGATTTTATAGAATGTTGGTTATAAATGATCAAACTTAATACTAACAAAACTGAATATATATTATGTTTGAGCAAAATTACATTACCTTTATCTACAATATCTCACATAATTAAGAGGTGTCAGCATAGCTAGCATGTCGTTGCTTATGCTTTTGGATTCCACACCAGTTGCATGATTCAGGCTCGGGTGAACCTCTGTGACTATAGTATAAAAATCAATCCCGTGTACAGCACAAAGATCATGTACCGTGCTAACTAACTCAAGGACCTTGTGAAGTCTATCACTATGTAAAATCAAACAAAAGTCAAAATCAACCATCACATAGCTTCGAGTATGCGATACAGATTTACCTTTTCTTTTTTAAGGTCTTGCAGCTGCTTATGGAATTCATCCAACTTTTTTTTTTTTTTTTTTTTTTTTTTTTTCTTGAACGGCAATTCATCCAACTTCATCAAGGATAAATCAGACACGTCAACAACAACTTGGGTTCCTGCACGGTCATTGTTCCTTGCAATTTCTCCACGTCTTTTGAGGATTTGTGTTTGGACATCAGTGCACCGCCTGAGTTGCAGACGAAAAAAAACCAATTGCAGACACCAATCCAAACAACAGTATCAATAGACTGAAATTACACCTTCTTCATCGGCAAACACACCTTGAATAGCACAATGGATCATACCACAGTGATGGCAACAAAACCATGTATAGCTAAGTGCCTGTTAAAGTTTATTACCTCAAATAATCTGGAAAACACTCCAAAATCAGAGAAAATAGTGACGACTGAATAACATCTTGACTGAATGAAAAATAGCATACAAAATTATCTCTACTATGAACAAAAAAGAACCTCTGGATCATGGCTTTGGAATTCAGTTTTATATCGAAATTCAGGGTGTCAGCTTCTGGAACAATCCTTTCCCTCTAGATGTCTTCGCTATCAGCATGCTATGTTGTAGAAGCTCATGTTAGTAGTGGAATCATTGAACGTGATAGAGCTATATCATAAGAAATAATTTATAATCAGATTAAGTAAATAACAATCATCTGTTATGTCAAAATTTTCAAACAAAACTACACGACCACCACGGTCTCGAGTAGCAAGAAGGTCCTCAAATTTATCAAATTCTATAGCTGAAATTATATACAGATAGTTTTTTGGGGGTCATCATAGCCCGTCTTCACCCACTCAAAATATTACTCATTCAGACCCAGACTTGTTTCTACCTGCTACCCCCCATTTGACCTGTCACTTTTCCACCTCTAATATCCAAGAATGTCATTCAGAAGAAAATTTTTGCTCAAGACAAGCTACATCAGATGTGAATACACTAACATATGCGTTCTTACTCAAACATGACTTTGCCAACATTTTGTCTTCGTTCAAGTGTAGTTATATTTAATTTTTCGTTTGATATTTAAATCTTATAGGTCCCATTTGGTTGGTGATTTGTAAACCACATAACTTATTTCGCACACCACAAGGCTTGTTGTGTGCGCCATACCATCTAATGTTGATATTGTACCCTGCAGTATACGAAGTAATTTATGTGGTGGATCGCCCTCCCATTGAGAAGTAATAATCATATATCTATGGTCGTATAAACTTAATGAAGACAAGAAAAATAAGTTGCAGTCTGTCTTGGAAACAAAAAAATACTTACAAAATCAGCATATATCAAATGTTCAAAAATTTTTGGCGCTTTCACATGCAAATACGGAAGTACACAAGGGACTATCTTTTTAAAAAGAACATCAACAATCGGACTCATTAACAATGGTTTTAAAGAAGGAATCCATCCCAACCCCAGATACTAATGAAACTCCAACAGTCCGTAAGTTCTTAAAGAACTCCTCAAGAGCAAGAGAATGACTTCGAGTTAAAGTTGAGGGATGAGAGTTGTCACAATCTAAGCATGGAACACCTTGAAGTTTGACATCCACTATTCAATTAACCAAATAATAAAGTTGTAAAAAAATCTTAAATATAGAAGATAAATGATAAATCACTAACAAAGGTGAATTTTATTTTTTATTTCTTCTAAATGTGTGTAGCAAGTGGTGGCAATCTCTACTTATTTACTTATGAAAGGGTCAAATTTATATTAACTTTTATCTCTAGCAGGTAAAAGAAATAGCTTGTAAGGAAACGGGTCGAATCTATAATGTCACACGCAGTGTAATAATTCACTAAACCTCAAACCATTTCAAAAGATATTTATATCACTATCAAATAATCATGCTTGACATATTAACTATATGTGAGAATAATACAAACAAAAAGTGTTTTAGGTCATTCAACATGTAGATGCTTTTATTCATACTCAAGTTACACTTCGTAGGAATCCCTTGTACCACTTCCAGTTACAATTTACAAATAATAGTTATCAGACATTTAACTTAATCTTTCTAATATCACCTAGAACATGGATATCCATATTTATTCCTATTGTATCTAAGCATATATTATATCAATTAGATTAGGTAGCTACTCTCTTCACCCACAATGTTTATTTGTTCATTTAATAAGCCACATCTTTTCCATCTAAGCACAAGCAGAAGTGATCAGACCTTGAGATTGACAGGCTTAATTTGAGTACTGTATTGTATGCATAAAAAAGCATGCGCATTAGCACCCATAATCATAAATTGATCTAAAATAATGAATATATCACACATTACCTGCCTGTTTAATAATTTATTCTGAAATAAAACAGGGAACTCAAGCTTAGACTCGAGCAAAGGGCCTACTGTATATAAACTCTTCTCGCCGTCATATGTAAATCCTTTACCACCTACTCAGACTTATACAAACCAACTCTTATAACAATACCTTTGGCTCAATAGGGTTCCCATCCTCATAAAACAAAGCCATGTAAAACAACATACCAAGAGAAAAAGACAGAATCAACATAATTGATTAAAAATCAACCACAATCAATCAAGATGAATGCCATAAGCAAATAAAAACATACCTTTGGAGGATATTATTAGGTTCCACAAACATCAGCCAGAACCTGATCACACCATATGAACATAAACTATGAACTATTGCAGCAAATATGAGCTTGCCAGAAGCAAACTATTACAACAAATCACAGTTATTACAACTTTTCATAAGCGATCATTACCCAATACAAAATTATCATGTTTGCATTGGTTCTTAGAAACAAAAATAACATTTATTTTAAATCATACCATGGATTAGCCACCTGTCTTAAGCATCTCGGCATTGGTACCATCACCATCCTGTATCCCAGATTTGTCAACTATCTAGTTTTCATCAACCATTGTGTTCCTTCAGGATCATAAGGGTACGTTATCATCATGAATAACTAACATACGCATTCACGGTATCAAATTTTTATCATTAGGGTTTTGAGGGAAAAGAGACGTACCTTTTTCCTGTACATGATCTGTCAAAAAAAAAAAAAAAAAAAAAAAAAAAAAAAAAAAAAAAAAAAAAACTATAAAATGTGATACAATGATTCATACCTGGCAAATCCTGCATATCAAACAATAAGTCACAAAAAAGCAAGTATACGTTATCATCATGAATAACTATAATCGTCCTTCAAAAAATAAAAAATCATGGAGAATGAAACAAACACAAAATCAGTAAAGTTTATAACAATATTATTCGTATAGATGAAGAATGGATAATAAACAGGATAGATATTTTGCTTTTCAAAGTACGATCATTAGAAAGAAGATGGACAAAACATTATGTGATTTTTTTTACGTTAGATTAGGGTTTTATCTTATTAAAATTGTGAATAATTGGTTGCAATATTGTTCCTTTATAACTTTCAGTTTAAATAATATTAACAAAAAAAATTGGTGGTTTAGTGGTAAACATGCCACATAACATCTGTAAGGTCGTGAGTTCGAATCCATGCATGGGTTTTTTTGGAAAAGAAAACAAACGAAATTAATTAGATAAATACAAAAAAATGTGATGACATGGACCGAATGTTATGACATGGCAGCTTTGGATGTTTTAGTTAACAGAAAATTATTTTTAAGAAATTTTATTTAATTTTTATTTTTATTTTATTTTTTTGGTAATTTATAGAAAGAAGATTTGTTTTGTTATTTTTAAATTTTTAGTAATTCTATGGTGTCAGTTAACGGAAAATTATTTTAAATGGTGTCGAGTTTGTTTAATTTTGTTACGGTGTTTGTTTACGTTTAAAATTTTGTAAGATAAGGCGAGCTTGACGTACATTTTTTTTTTATTTAGTTATTTTTCTAGAAAAATGAGAAGATTTGTTTTGTTATTTTAAAATTTTGAGTATTATGTAGTTTTTTTCCCGTCTTTGTAACGGAATGTTAAATCGGTTGTTAATGGTTTCAAACGATCGTAGTTGTTTTTGCGTGTATGGCTTGTTTGTTAATGCATTTATCATGAAAATTTGTTGACCTTTATTAATTATTAAACAGTTTGACAAAAAATAATTTCAAAGTGTTTTTTCTATTCACTTTTGAGACATTTGCATATTGTTTATTAGGGGAGAACACTAACCACCGAAGAGACACACACACTTGTGGAATTTTATTTGCGTTTACTTTTATTAATAGGTGTACAACAGCAAGCAATTGTATACTGTTTTAGAAGGCCGGCCGAGAAGGGTGGTAAAGAATGGACGTAGGCTAGACTTTTTTATATCGTTGTAAAAAATAAGTCAACAAAAATAAGATTTAAATGTGATTTAAACGTACCAATGTTTATAAGTGTTATACAAATTTTGATATTCATTTACTTTCATTGTTAATGTATTCAATATAAAAAAGGTATGTGTATATCTTCTTTTTGTAAAAATTGGCCAGCCCGAGGATCCGTGATACAATCAAATCCAAATCTTGGTGTTCATGGACAAGGTTCTTTGAATTTACGATATATTATATAGTATGGTATGCCTATAATTTGATATAAAATTTGTTCATGATTCATTATTCAATATAAACGTACCTTCAATATAAATGTACCAATTTTTATATTAAATGCATTAACAATGAAAATAAATTAAAAATCAAGAATTATAGAAAAATGAGTTAGGCTGCAATCCGACGCGTTGCGGCGGGGAACTGGTTATGAGTTTGAATGGCCTCTATTTAGTCGTGTTCCAATGATGTAACATGTAGTAGTCCCGAGGCATTTTGGGACCCCCTATTTTTTCTACCTTAAAGCCCTTTATTGATTTCTAGTCGTGAATAAAGTTGTTACTTATCGGCGCTATATCACAATTCATTAATTATCGGGCTTTAGATTTAGAGTCAACCATTACTATTTAAAATATCTTCATATATTTTTTGTTGATACAAAACATCATACTTAATATGTATTTGCTAGGAACATATGGGATATGCAATTAACAGTTCTCACTTTGTAATATGTTCCATTGCTACTTTTTGACATCCATCTCCTTACAAATTTGTACCAACGAACCATATGGTTACATGCAATATGGACTTTTTTATTTAATAACTAATTGCAACAATATAAGTGTTTTTTTGTTAAATAAGAATGCTAATAGAACAACCTTAGCTGAAATAAATATCAATCTGCCTTCTTGTTGGTGTTTGCGTACCACTGATCACTTTTCTTTTACAGTGGAAACGTACTGATTCAGCAGCAGTATCATTGTAATGAATGACTGCTAAATATACAAAGTGAAAAACAATTAATACAGTAAAAAAATATGCAAAAATATAAGTTAGAATCAACTCAACCGGCATGACAATGTACTTGCAACTAAAATATTAAGTGCAAAATATACAAAGTAAAATCACAATGTATACAGAAACACGTTGATAATATTAAGTGCAAGAGCCTGAAATTAACCATACGTAATAACATGTTAACTCGTACTAATTGTAAAAGATAAACCACAGGAAGACTTGCCGAAATGTTGCTATTCTTAAGATGAAATACAAATGAGAAACGAGATTTCTCCGCTTTAGAACATGAGCCAAATGTAAGTTTGGTACCTTGGTCCTGTAGCTAACTGCATCTTCCAGCTTTCCTTTCTCCAAAGCAGTTTTTGACGACTCCAGGAGTTGGCGCCCATCAGCAGACGAGCATGCAGCTTGCTGCAATAGATACAAATTTCAAATATCAGACAATATGGACAATGACAAATCAAATCTGATCTGTAACTATCGTGCAATGGTGTGATTCATCACCTTATGCACAGGTACTAAGCTGATGATGTCCTCCTTCTTGAAAGGATGAGGAGAGTTCATATCAAAATCTCTTGGAACCAGCTCATCGCCAACCTAGAAAACCAATTTTTTGTGATTAAAAAGCATGGAGAAGATATATTTTAAGATCAAAATAATTACTTGCTCCTTCTCAAGTAATGAAGATTAGAAATGAGCCGATGATATATGATGTGTTATTCAACCAGCATAGATCAACAATATACACTATGCTAACCAAAGGGTAATTACTAATTACCTTGTGGCATAATCCACGTAGAATAGCAATTTTCCTGAGTTCAGTGTAGTTAAAGCCGGCAAGAACCTAGTCATAACGCTTCTTCAAGAAAACTTCTAGCCATGACCTTGTTAGAGAATCAACGCCTTGCTCACTTTCAGGAACCCCAAGCATCAGAGTTAGTGCAGCAGCAATTGCATCAGCCATTTCCTCTGGTTTAGAAACAGCAGCAATCACTGCCCGTAGAATGTGCTTGAAAGTTCGTACTATCATTTCATGTATGCACAGAGATTGCACATGTGATAATTTTTCTGACAGCTTAACCTAATCAAAGAAACATTTTACAACATCAGTTGGTGCAAGGATTCAAAATGACAGACGCCACTATATAAAAAGAAAGCTCCGTTCAAGTATCAATATTGCAAGCAAAGGGTATGTCTATAAAGAGTAGTAAAAAAATTGAATAACTTTATAGTGACTTTCTGGAACAATAGTCATTGCATCAGATAATACTTTTATTAGGATAGACCCATGTAAATAGCTCCACCACAGATCCGTTTGTAATAGTATGAAGCAATTATTCTTTTTAAAATTCAGTCTTAGAAGTGGCAGGTTTGGTCGGGATGATATAAGTCGTTACACCTCAAACATGTCAGATGTGTATAGCTAATAGTAGTGTGTCGTTTAATGTGTACGGGTCAAGTCCGGGTTACTCGAGTTAAACGTAATAATTTCAGCTATTGTTGGTACCCTAGAACTTGAGCCAACCTCCTCAACATAAATTTCTTAATGTGTTATATATAATTATATTCTATCACAATTAAGAGGTGCCTGTTTTAGCTGTTTTTTTTTTTTTTTTTTTTTTTTTTTAATAGCCTGATGTTTGGGTTTGGGTAAATTCCTACGTTATGGCTTATTAAGGCTTGAAAGCTTTGTTTGCCGCTTATTATACAAAAGCTAACCTAACCACTTAGCAAGAGTTTATAATCTTATCCATCATAAAGCCATAAGCTACTTACTAAAATCAAATTCAAGCTGAAAAATAAGCCTGGACAGACACCCTCATCTCTAAGCTACTTTGGGTTCAAATTCCGTCTGAATTGATACGTTAAAAATATGTTTAACTTATATATGAGGCACTTCTTTAATGTGACTCCTAAAGGTGCACTCGGATTTTTGAGAACATATTAAACGTAAGTAAAACTATAAACAACAAATGATCGGTAATTGTGTGCCTCACCGACCCCTACTTTTAACATGCTGTGATGTTTGGATTGTAAACTCGTAGTTATCTGCTAATGACAAAAAATGCGAGAAACACGAATTCATAGAGTTTACGTGAGATAGATTCTGGATTAAAAAAGAACTACCTTATTGACTTGACGTCCTTTTCCCATTAGCATAGTCCAAAGATGAGTCAAAAATCTGCAACATAAAGGAGAAGCGCTATCAAATTCTTGATTTTTAATCAAATGGCCATTGACTTATCTGATCGTAATTTGAAATTGGAATAGCTGATTGTTGGTATTGTGGCATTTTGTGGACTTATACTGCTTATACTATTCTGCGCATAAATTGTTTACTTTCTGCCTTTCTGGCCTTTACATGATGAAAGTATTAAAGATCCGATTGACCTATTCCCACATGTGTGGTCCTCCCTGTGTTGATGGTGTTAGAGTTGGACAATCAAAGAACACATATTGCGGAAGCTAGGATCAAGTATAACACATAAATATTAACTAAAACATAAATAGTAAACGTACCCGATGCACTTCAATAAACCTTGATTCTTGTACAATTAGATCAATGATAAACCCCTTACCGTTTTGTTTATCGATCTCTTGATAATTACTAAATTAAGTAATTACCTCGTTCTTGTACACACAAACTACCAACGAATAAAGGTTTGTTGCAAGTAAACAAAACACTTAGTTTTTGCTTATGGAAAAATCGACCCAAAGAATCCCTAGGAGGGGGGGACGATCGGCCACAAGAAGAAAAGAAAGAAAACAATTTTTAGGGTTAGAGTGTGTGCACAAAAGATGTGAAAGTCTAACCCTTGGCCTTGTATATATACTGGAGGATTACTTGGTGATCAAGACAAACATGGGTTGGGCCTTCCCCCCCCCCCCCCCCCTTGTTCGACCGGCCTAGCATCCCCATAGGGGATTCTAGATCCTTCTTGATTCCCAAATTACACTCTAGTCCTTATCTTTCTTACTTAACGATAGTTAGTCCATACGGTTAATAACTAACGACCGTTTAGTCCATTAAGTGTTATAAATATATATATTCCATACATTTAATATATATATATATTTATTTACATTATTCTTGTTTGTAAAGTGTGCAATCCCGAGGTCTCGGGTTCGATCCTAGACATTTACTTATTAATGTTTATACGTAACATTTAACAGCTCCCACTCGTATATTCATTAATAGTAAAATGACATTGGTTAGCGTCTTGCAACACTCCAATGCCCCTAGTTCAATCCGAGCTAGGTTTCCTGGAAAAACCTTTAATGATTCATCATTATGATTATCCTTTTATTACTAATACCACATTAATAAAGATGTGAGTTCCTTTATTAAAATTCTGTTTCTCGTTTCTTTATGATTGAACAAAATTACCAAAACATCTGAACGTATTCCAGATAGACTTTGGGCATGGCCATGCAAACATTTTGTCAACCCTACGAGGGGCCCAGCAGTATTAAACTTCTAAACAAATCAGAAGGAATAAATTCTTTCTTGACTACAAGAATAACCTATGAACTTTGCAACACTTCTGAAAACAACCCTTATGACTCCCTGTTACGGTGAGCGGTAGATTGCTTCACAAAAATGCACTACATCCATGACACTTATCTGGTATCTCAAGTCTGAGGATAACTTTAAATATGATTCTCACATTAAATATTTAATCATATTGTTAGGATAAGTCCAATATTCAATTCATCGAATATTATGTGAAATTGGTATGTCTACGCATCAATATACTTTCAAGTATATCCTAAACCAATACTCAAATTTGTCTTAGTTTAATGATATTCCCATATCATTAATCGACGATCGACATTTAGAATAATAAATTATTCACGGATCTTAAACATGCAAATATAGGATATATTATTAAGACAATGATAAATAAACATAAAACTTATTTTATTCCATTAAAATAACAATTGTACATTACATCCTTTATCCAAACACTAATCACAAATGGGCATGAAACTTTCAGCTAATCTAAGTCCTACACCTTCAGCATGCTTGTAAAGCTTAGTGCCAGGTAGAGGCTTTGTTAATTGATCTGCCAAGTTATCATCTGTGTGAACTTTGAGCATTTCGATTTCACCTATTTTGACTTGTTCTCAAACATAGTGATGTTTAATCGGGAAATGTCTGGTGCCTTTCATGATTCCAGGCTCATTGGCAAATGTAATTGCAGCTGAATTGTCACAATACATTTTAATAGGTCTTTGAATCGAAGGCATAACTCCAAGCCCTGAGACAAACTTCCTAATCCAAACAGCTTCCATTGCAGCTTCTGAAGCAGCTATATACTCACTTTCTGTAGCAGACATTGCTAGCACACTCTGCTTTCTGCTCCTCCAATCCACTGCTCCTCCATTAATGACAAAGACATAACCCGTCTGAGACTTCGTATCATCCTTATCACCTTTCCAAGAAGCATCGCAGTAACCTGTAACATCAAGTTCTGCCGATGGATTTCCCTCATAAACCAAAAACATATCCTTAGTAGCCCTAAGGTACTTAAGAATATTCTTAACAGCAGTCCAGTGAGCTACACCTGGATTTTGTTGATATCGACTGGTTAAATTCTGAGCAAACGCTACATCAGGCCTCGTACTTTTCACCGCATACATTATAGATCCCACAGCCGAAGCATAAGGGACTCTTTTCATGCATTGCACCTCTGCAGGTGTTGAAGCACAAACCTTGTTGCTCAAGCCATGTTGCTCTTGCATCGGCAAATATCCTTTCTTGGAATTTTGCATACTGAATCTCTTCAGTATTTTATCAATGTAAGCACTTTGGCTTAATCCAATTAATCACTGAGATCTATCTCTATATATCTTGATTCCCAGAATAAATGCAGCTTCCCCTAAATCTTTCATAGAAAAACAACTTCCAAGATATTCCTTAACCTTTTGTAAACTTGGAATGTCGTTCCCCATGATCAATATGTCATCGACATATAATATAAGGAAAATTACATTACTCCCACTAACTTTGTGATATACACATGGCTCATCAAGATTTTTAGTAAATCCATACTTTTTAATCTCACCATCAAATCTCTTATTCCATTGTCGTGATGCTTGCTTTAATCCATAAATGGATCTTTTAAGCTTGCATACACGATTTGGGAATTCTGGATTTACATACCCCTCAGGCTGCGCCATATAGATGTCCTCATCTAGGCGACCATTTAAGAAGGCGGTTTTAACATCCATTTGCCAAATCTCATAGTCATAGTAAGCGGCTATGGCTATAAGAATCCTAATTGCCCTTATGTCAGCTACGGGAGAAAAGGTCTCCTCATAGTCAACACCAAAAGTTTGTGTATAGCCTTTAGCTACACAACGGGCCTTATAGGTGTGTACAATGCCATCCATGTCAGTCTTTTTCTTGTAGAGCCATTTACTCCCAACTAGTTTGGCACCCGGAGGTAGGTCTACTTCTTCCCAGACATCATTGTCTTCCATGGATTGCATTTCCCCATCCATAGCTTCTTTCCATTTGGCCTTTTCAGGACCATTCATGGCAGCTTCGTAACTTGTAGGCTCATCAAGATCACCCAGTATATACTCATCACTCTCTACATTAAGACATAGACGAGTAGGAGCTTTTACTGGTCTTGTTGACCTACGAATGGGAATCACTTCAACTTCAGGTGGAGGACCTAAACTTTCAGGTTCTACCGGAAGTTGGTTAGTGTTTTCAGAAGGTTCTGCATCTTCTTGACCGTCTTCCAGGTCATATATTCTCCCACTGAATTCTTGAGATATGAGCTCTCTTTCAAGAAAGTCTCCATACCTTGCAACAAATACTTTGTTTTCAGGTGGGTAATAAAAGTAGTATCCCATAGTTTCCTTAGGGTATCCTACGAAGATGCACTTCACAGATCTTTGTTGGAGTTTGTCTGCTGAGTCACGTTTAACATACGCCTCACAACCCCATACCTTTAGATAAGACAGGTTAGGAGCTTTTCCAATCCATACCTCATATGGTGTCTTATCAACCTTCTTTGTTGGAACCATATTTAGAATGCGAACCGCAGATTCTAAGGCATAATCCCAAAACGAAAAAGGTAGAGTTGTTAGATTAAACATAGATTGTATCATGTCTTGCAATGTACGATTCCTTCTTTCAGATACACCATTTTGTTGTGGAGTATATGGAGAAGTAAGGTGCTGGACAATTCCCTCCTTTGCTAGATAATCTATGAACTCCTGACTCAGGTATTCACCACCTCTATCGGATCGAAGAGCTTTAATCTTCTTTCCAAGTTGCAACTCTACTTCTGCTTTAAACACTTTGAATGTTTCAAATACCTCATGTTTATGTTTAAGTAAATAAACATAACCATAACGGCTGTAATCATCCGTAAATGTTAAGAAGTAGCTAGCACCCCTCCTTGACACATGTCTAAGTAGTCCACACACATCTGTGTGAATAAGACCAAGTAGATAATTAGCCCTTTCAATCCTATTTTTAAAGGGTTTCTTAGTCATCTTCCCAGCAATGCAAGATTCGCATTTATCAAATGATTCATCATTGATCTTATTTAAAAGCCCATCATGTTGCAGCTTTTTCATGCGATCTTTGCCAATGTGAGCAAGTCGACAATGCCAAAGATAAGATGAATCCAGACCTTTCTTGATTCTCTTATTGTTGATGCTATACATTGAATTATTTGTAACAAAAGCATTATCATTATCATTCATATCAATTTCAAATACACCATTCACAGCAATAGCATTAAAATAAAAAACATTATTTAAAGAAACCGAAATTCCATTGCTTGAAATAGTATGATGAAAACCTTGGTTCAACAAACATGAAAATGAAATTACACCTCTAACAATTGACGGTGCATAATGACAAATATTTAAAGATAGTACTAGGCCCGAAGGCAACACTAAATTAAATACTCCTATAGCTTCAACTCCTGCATGCGCTCCGTTACCAACGTGCAAGAATTGTTGTCCATAGGCCAGCTTTCTCTCAACTCTAAACCCCTGCATGGTATTGCAGATATGAATGCCACATCCAGTATCATATACCCATGAATTCAATTTAGGAGTAAGAGTGAATAATTCAATCATAAAGAACGCACCTGATGTGCTGGGGTTACCAGCATCATTCCCCTGCTTCTTGAGTCGCAAGTCATGAATGTAGAGAGGGCAATTTCGCTTCCAATGACCCTTTTCATGACAATGGTGACAAGCCTGATCCTTCTTGTTTGGCGGATTCACCTTGTTCTGCTTAGGCTGATGTTGTTTCATCTTGGGTTGAGGTTGATAGGCCATGACCTGCTTGCCTTTATCACCTTTACCTTTGCCTTTGTTCACATGCGATTTCTTCTGGATTCTCCCCCCCATGAATTGCCAACACTTGTGGGGTGGGAGTCTTGACCTTGGCTGGTAGACTTTTCTCATAATCAACAAGCAATGCGAGTAATTCTGAGATTGTCTTCCCCGAGCAATGCATGTTGAAGTTCTGCACAAAACCAGCAAAATCCTTGTTAAGGGATCTGTTGATCAAGTGCACTTGCACATTCTCGGGGTAACCAAAACCAATTCTGTGAAGTTGATCAAAGGAATCCTTCATCTCATCCACATAATCGGCTACTGGTTTACCATCACATTGCTTGCAGTTGTGTAGCTTGTCAAGTTCATCATACAATTCAACTGCAGGTGACTTCTCATAAGATTGCCTGAGGTTATCAAGCATATTCTTAGGAGACGAATACTCATACTTCTTTCGTAATTGAGCATTCATGCTAGTGAGCATTAAACAAGCAACCTCATTGTACTTAGCATTAGTCACCTTTCATTCTGCCTTTGCTTCAGGTGTTGCCGTAGCAGCAGGTTCAGCAGGGCATTCCTCGGTCACATAATCAATCTTACCAGACGCCCTCAAGACAATTCTGAGCGAACGGTACCAGTCATTGAAATTCTTTCCAGTGAGTTTATCTCTCTCAAGATGACTCTTGAAAGCATTAATCACAGTTTGGTTATCGGGTTGAGCCATATCTACAGATAAAGTTCAAATATTAGTATTTTCGATAATCAATATCTTCAAGAAAATAAAATACCCAAGGCTATATTCATATAACCAACTAATTTTCTTGAAAATCTAGGATCTAACTTTACATAGTTTCACCACATCAGTTGATCTGCTAGTGGTAAAAGTACAAAAGATAGTAATCTGTCGAACAATAATTGGCAAACAAGATTTCCAATTCCTAGATCATTATGGGATTTACATCAAATTGATTCATCAATTTGCCTTTGTAAGCATGTTTTATCCCATCTCATGCCTTAAGTTCTAGGTCTCACGCACAACTTAATTAAGTCGTCTACCTTAGAAACTGTAAAATTACAATTATGGTCTCACGCGTTAAAAGAATTTTACCTTGTTATAGTAATTTAGCCTAGGTCTCACGTTTACTAAATTAAAATTCCAAGTGTTTCTTATAGGTAGATGGCACGTAACTTAAATTTTAAGGGTATTAATTTTTGATATGTCAATCAAAATTTTGTACAAAGATGCATGCACTCATCTTTATAACATAAGTTTTCATAAAAACTTTTTATGTCCGATTACTGAAATTAATACACAAGGTTTTACTTGAGGTTTATGCCAAAACCCTAAGATGACTTTCTACAACATATAATTTTAAAAGTAATTCGTTTAAGACATATTCAAGATTGTGATAACCAAGGCAGACTCTAAGGCTCTTTTCTAAGCCTTCAAATCACGGTTATGAATATTATCTTAAAAGACTTAATTTTAAAAGTATATTTGCACAAAACATCATTCAAGCAAAAGTTTATGGATTCAATCTCAAAATAGTAATAAAGTTTGAATTTTGCTAGTCTCGACTGGGAGCTGATTACCGTGCGAATCGGACCACGATTGTCATAAGACCTTTGCAAGATTCTTACTTTATCACTTTAGGGTTTCACAATTATTAGTCCGTATTAATTTTCTTTATGAAAACAACCCTTTTATTGCTTACATCAAGTCCAACTAAAAAACAATAAAACAAGTATCAAAGAAAATCAAACAAACAATAATAAATAAGTGAAACAATTAGCCACATGCAATCCGTATTAGAAAAGATCCTAATAAAATCAATTCTAGGTATAATAATGCATGTAATCAACTAAGGCCTTCCCCTCTTAATGGAGGTGAGTCACATACATTGACGAATCAATTGCGTAGGCCAAAGCTAAAAACACACCACATAGCACATAAATTTGATTTTAATATATATTGGAGTCTTCCCCAATTTAAGATTTATCTAAACATGTGATAAAAAAAACAAGGTCCATGACGAACATGCATGTAAGTCCCGGATTAAAACCTAACAATTAGCAATTAGGTCACAAGATACGTTCAATTAACCGGTTAATGACCTAGGGTTTCTAGTGATTACACATAATCAAGAAAACCACAAAACCCTAATTAGGGTTTCATGGGAAAATCGACCACCCCCCCAAAATTAGGGTTAGGGTTTCGAAATTTTTAGAAAAAAAAGGAAAAAACCCTAGATCAAAAAAAACATGTATCTAAAACAATTAAAGATCCGGTTTTTATTACGTTTTAGTAATCAATTACATGTTATACATGGCTCTGATACCACTGTTAGAGTTGGACAATCAAAGAACACATATTGCGGAAGCTAGGATCAAGTATAACACATAAATATTAACTAAAACATAAATAGTAAACGTACCCGATGCACTTCAATAAACCTTGATTCTTGTACAATTAGATCAATGATAAACCCCTTACCGTTTTGTTTATCGATCTCTTGATAATTACTAAAGTAAGTAATTACCTCGTTCTTGTACACACAAACTACCAACGAATAAAGGTTTGTTGCAAGTAAACAAAACACTTAGTTTTTGCTTATGGAAAAATCGACCCAAAGAATCCCTAGGAGGGGGGGACGATCGGCCACAAGAAGAAAAGAAAGAAAACAATTTTTAGGGTTAGAGTGTGTGCACAAAAGATGTGAAAGTCTAACCCTTGGCCTTGTATATATACTGGAGGATTACTTGGTGATCAAGACAAACATGGGTTGGGCCTTCCCCCCCCCCCCTTGTTCGACCGGCCTAGCATCCCCATAGGGGATTCTAGATCCTTCTTGATTCCCAAATTACACTCTAGTCCTTATCTTTCTTACTTAACGATAGTTAGTCCATACGGTTAATAACTAACGACCGTTTAGTCCATTAAGTGTTATAAATATATATATTCCATACATTTAATATATATATATATATATATATATATATATATATATATATATATATATATATGTATATATATATATATATATATATATATATATATATATATATATATATATATTTACATTATTCTTGTTTGTAAAGTGTGCAATCCCGAGGTCTCGGGTTCGATCCTAGACATTTACTTATTAATGTTTATACGTAACATTTAACAGATGGAGTTCTGATAGTTGGCAGCGTCTTCCAAATAACCTTCCTATAAAAGTCACCGAAATGTGAAATCTTTATTAATAAGCATGTTTATCAAGGATTAATCAATAAAATCTTGATTTGAAAACTAATATATCATAAACTCACATGCTACATTTGGCTTGAACAACAAAAGGCTCATATAAAAAAAGGAAAACAAATGAGAATAATGCAAAATAAACAATTTAAGTACAGATATTACATGTGAGTCATTAAAATCTTTAGGCTTTTGGGTGTTTGGAATTGATATTTTTAACCTATCGTCAGAATATACAACCAAAATCCGTAAGAATTTTGCTTCAACCTCTTTTGCTATTCTCGTTTCATCACCTTATTATAATTTTTACGGTAAAACAACACCGTCTTCATCATGTGAAGCCCCAAGCAAGCATAAAAGTAAAGAAAATGCAATTAAGAACTCGTCTTTGAAAGTCGTAAGTGAATCTTTATTTCCAAAAACACATTAGCTAATTTCATAGCTGATAAAAGTAATACACCTAACGAACCTAATTAAACGGTTAAAAAAGCGGTCGACTCACTTCTAGTTCTGCTAGATTGAACTTGATAACCTAAACATGTAATAAGTTCAAGTAACCGCACCCACAGTGTCAACCTTTGAAAACATTAGGTCTGCAGCGGATGTTGTTGAGGCAACGGCAGACTGCCCAAAAAACAAACAAAAGTTATATGAAGCTTGTAGAGACATAAATTATTAGACTATGTTAGTATTAGATAATGTTATTATTATTAATGTAGTATATATTCGAATTAAGAACAATCTGTCACTTGCGCTTAACAAACTGTAAAGGCCTGCACAGTTGATCAGGTTGCACCCTTGTTAACTATATTAAGGGGTGTTTGGGATTATAAATTGAAACTGCTTACCTGTCGAAAATAAGCATGTGACTTTTTTTTAGTGCTCACTTTAATATGGCTGTACATTTGTTAGCTCAAGTGTAACTAACGCCTAGATAAGAATATTCAAAACTCACCCCGTCACCTGACAATGCTATATAAATGCCAAGTTCCATTTACAATGTATGCAATGGATGTCCCAGATACCTATAAAAAGTACTTTCAATCTGTCATCGATCGTTTCTCTTATTTTCTGTAAACCAAAAGAAACAGAATATTAATCTAATCATCAGCATCTAATAAGGGAAGAAAGTCATCGGATAGTAAAAGAAACAATAGAAGCAAGTGTTCAACATATGACAGTCACCGTTGAATAGAGGCTTTGTGGATCAGTGGCTGCCCCTTTACCCAATCTTATGTAAACCTTCCCTTTGCGAATCGGTCTCTTCCACTATTTGCTCCACTTTTCTGCCACATGTCAAACCAAATAAACACAAATGAATGATACATATTGTTGCTGTAACAACTCATGATTTAAATTATCATTTCTCTTGCAGCTTGTAACAC